>CM033425.1:28167223-29367223 GCA_019425775.1 Rafetus swinhoei | reverse complement strand
TCATAAATTATGAAGAGCTTTCAATGTACTAAGTCTTGACACACAACTATCTGCTTAATTCTGCAAAGAATAAAAGGGGAAGTAGAAGCCAGCTTCCAGGACAGACACGATCCTTAAAACAAAGATGACGTTAAGAGTTATAGCCTGAAAACAAGAAAACTACACTTAACTTCAGTATGGCAGATAAGAGCGAATGTACAGCAAATATGTTAGGAATTAAAGTAGCTGCAAGTAGAATGCCAAAGTGTAAGTAGTTACATAGCAGAGAGAACAAACCGAAAAGTTACTGGTCACTTCTCTTCAGCCAATGTCCTTTTATTCCCTGTTAGAGGAAAATATTCACAAGATAGCATGTAGTTCTGGAAGTAAAAGGTCAGGGACCACATTTGCTTTATGTGAAACATTTGAGAATTTGAACATTTGATCTTTGAGATCATTTTTACAAAGTCAAAAAAGCAGTTGCCCATCCCCAAAGACAAGCATCAGCAGTGCATGCAGACACACAAAGAGGATGTTTTCCATAGTCTGAGGATTATCCTATACATATCTGGGGTATGCATACCTTATACTATATTTCCCTCTTCCCAGAGAAACTGGGTGATGTCTGGCTCATACTAGACCATAACAAGCATCCACTATTATATTTGCATCTAGGCAGGAAGGGTCATAAGCAGTGGGAGATAATCCATCTTTATTCAAAAAAGTGTTTTGGGGGTCTGCCAAAGCAGTCCCTTCTCCTTTGGCTTGCTTAAAGAGGAAGGATATTTTGCACTTAGCTGTGTTAAAGCAGGTTATTTTCCCCTTGGCTTAAAAATCAGAATATGGGAAGACATTTAGAACCTGGAGTAAATAGACTGAATACATTTCTTCCACCCACTCCTACAGGGTCAGTAAATGGGGCAGTTAGCCCCTTGTCTTGCAAATATACAGTTGAACATTGTCTGAGTAACCACGCATAATGCTTCTGAGCCACCTTGATTGTGTTATTTTGCTTGGAAAAAAGCTTATTGCAGAGAGTCATTGTTGAGCAGAGTGTAGCCTTACTCGCGTGGCCTTTGGAAACTGCCTCTGGAGCTTGGCTGATAATCTCTCCATACTTCATCCTGAAGGTGGTTGGGTTTGTTGCCATCTACAGGTCTGAGAGTAGGAAATTCCAGTCACCTTGTATTATACTACTGCTGTTCCAGGACAGCCAGGCATTTAAGACTGCTCAGAAATATAGCAGGTACTTAACTAGCAAAGGTAATCCAGGCAACACTCAATTGTGTGATCAGAAAAAAGTCTAGTGAACCTTCAGACAATGTGACAGAATTGTCCACTCTGAAACCAATTATCTGTAGCATATTCAAAAACAGAAGGTGTTTTGATCGGACAGTACACATTTCTCAGTATCCGTGGCTACGGATAGTACTTGGTATTCCATACGGCATGACATACAAGACTGTGTGCCCATCCAATCGTCTAAGAATCAAGTGTCTTGTAAGGGTGAGCAGAGTGAAGATTATCTGGCCTTTTTCTGCTAATCAGGGCCATTCTCAGGGACTCCTATGCTAAAATATAGATTCCTACAGCCTCCAGAGCATAGCCAATCCAAACCCATAGGTAAGGAGAATTTGGTGGGCTTGAGTTCATGGGGATGAGCAGAAGCATCTCTATTCCTCCTCTGAAAAACGTTCCTACTCAATGTAAACAGCAACGCACAAGGCTGAGCTAGCTACACATTCCCAGGGATGGAGGAGTTACAGGTAGCGTTGGTATCAATACTAAATCAGTCTGCGTCGCCTGAGCAACAAAATGTATTGGAGTACTACTAATATCAATATTGGGTCTATCGTGAGAAAGCCAGACTGTTCCAGGATCTCTGTCAGCTTAAATGTGCTGAAGCCTTACACCTTTATTACTCCTGCCTATCTGAACAGAACCAGAGTGCTTGGAAGTTCACCACACATCAAATGAGTGCAGGGCAGTAAGGCAGTCAAGCAAGCACCTTACAAAGCTCAAAGTGAGGTTTGGGAGATGCTAAAAAATCTGAGTCTCAGAACTTACAAAGACAAACACTCACAGCAAGAGAATCACACCCTGAAAAATGACTTTGTAGCAGAAAGAACCTTTCCTATCTTGTTGTGTTCCTCAGCGTCAGAGAGAGGGAGAAAACTGCATGAAGCACGAGGAGCACTCACAGCACCCAAGACACAGAGGGAGGTAACACGCAGTGCTTGTTAATTTTCTGATAAGAGATTTTTTCAGGGCTGGGTTTCTCAATGTCTATCACAATCATCAAGACAAGTCCAACTGACCTCATGTGACACAAACTTACTGCCAGACATGTCTGAAGGGAAAGACAACCAACCCAAATTACAACTCGAAAACTAAACACCACAAGACACTTACAATGCAGAAGTGAGGTGACAGCTTCAAGGTTCAACTGACAAGAGATAAAAATGGAGCTGGGGGATGGTGTTGCACGAGGTATATAATACACATTTAAAGAGATGCTCAGTGCCAACATCTAAAACATGAAATGTTTACATTTAAACTACTCCTGGCTCTTTACAGCACAGTACGCAGAAGCTCCAAGAGAGTAAGTCTATGAAAGAGATCCCATGAAGAAGAGCATAGCATTTTTTTAATCACCATTATCCCAAAGCACAGAGTTGGCAGGATGGAGAAAAGCAAATAACGTAGCCTTTGTGTATAGCCCCAATTATCCCAGAGTGTACATTTAAAAGCAGCCCTCAAAGCATTCTTACAGCTTCCAGCTCTCGTTGGGTTTCATCCTCCATTCTCCTAATGTCTTCCATAGTCAGATCAATCCACTTGTCAATCCAACAAAACAGCTGGCGATGGAAGTTGGTAAATATCCTCTTTTCTTGCTTTAAGGAGGCAAAGCAGCCCATGATATATCAATAAATGTCTTAAGGAGAATTGTATTAAAATTTAAAGGCTGTTGCAAGCTATAATGTCACACATTCTTTAATTCACAATGCTACTATTTGGCCTTCTCAGACTCCTGAGTTTGAGTTAAAGATTTCAACATCTCTTTTCCGGCTCTCCACGAGGAAAATGAAATGACTTAGTAATAACTAGTTGTTTTAAGTAAGAAGTTTGCCTATTTTGATACTTGAGAAGGGTGTGGACTCATTTTCCAAAATACATTTACTCTGCTGACTTGGATTATAGACAGAATAAATATACCACAAAGGAAGTAGGACACTCATGCATGAGCTATACAGGAACAGAACCCACTTAAAAAAACCCAAACAACAAAACACAGCTTCTGTACAAGCTCAGTAATAAGAACATTTGTGGTAAAATAAAGTGATAAAGAAAATGACATTGGGAACTCACTAATTCATGCTTTTTTTGTAGCATTAAATTGAGGAATTACAAAGTGAAACTTAACATCTACCAATGACAGTTTAAAGCTGCACCACTACTTTAGTCAGTTTATAGTCTTATTACCTGAAAACTGTATTGCATACAGTCCTCCAAATACTTATCCATGTGCTTAACTTTACTATCATGAATACTTCTGCTGAAGTCAATGGGCCTACTCACAGCAATCAAGTTAAGAGTTAAGTGGTTGCAGGTTAGAGACCTTAGAATTCAATGGTTTGATTTGCTCAAGTGAATGTATCAGTGTCTCTACTAACATTTCATTTTAAAAGAAGAAAAAAATTCCCAACTTTTCACCTCTTTTTTTTTTTAAAACTATGCCACAGTGTATTTAATAACCAGCTCTTACCTTCTGGATAAAGTTTTCTACTTTGTTCTGCAGTCCCCACCATTTAAATTTGATAGTCACCAACTTGTAAGCACACATTTTAGGACAGTCTTCATCTGCTGCTAGCTCTTTCTGTTTGTGGAGAATTGGAAGAAAAAACCCATTATCTTCATTTAATGCTAGTGTTTGAATAAAAACTTGTTGGCATGGAAATTTATAAAGGCAAATCAAACAAACTTCAGATGTATCAATCCATTTAGTAGTATTATTTCAAATCCCCATTTTAAAGGCTTAGGTAATGGTTATATAGCACTTTGAACATGCAGCATGCCAAGGATTAATAAAATATTGTCAGGTTATAAGCCATATTTTAAAAACATGTTTACCTCTGTTACCATTGTCACAAAACACATATTACAACTGAATCTGAAATAATTTACAATTACATTTCCTTGTCATGAGTTATGCTAACAGCTTACTTTTTAGTTTTCCAGCTTGGACAATGAAAACAGATTACTGTAGTGGGTTTTGTTTTGGCTGAAGTCAATATTAAATCATTTGCCCTTTTGGTTCTTTAGTAGTATAACAATTCTAGTGGGTAAGACACACTACAAGGGAGTATTTGTTGAAAATACTTTCACTCACCTGAAGAAAGATTCATGTAAGTGTTTTTATTGGTTTTGTAGCAGCTTATTTTTCACACATTTGACCTGACACTGTCCCATTAAACATTAACCTGCATTTGACGTGTGGAACACTGAATTTATGCTTGAAACCCCAGTTAGATTCTCCAAATTTCGTAACACAAAAATCAATTGAAAACAGCATAAAGCCCAAGAACCAAGGCAATTTTGCAGAAGACTTGTTAGAATACTGGTATCTCACACCTATCGTGCCTACACTATGCAGTAGACAGATATGAGTCATACCCTCCTTTTCCTAGGAAACAGTGCTAGAGTCAGTGTCCCATTACTTTATATACTCTGCATGTGTTTGCATTCAGTTAATTGGGGGTGCAAATTTGAACACTCATACCTTTGGCTGCAGGAGCAAAGCAGACAAGGGCACTCCAAACTCCTTTATGGCCGGCAATATTGGCAAGTAGCTATTAGCTTTACTGAGAGCTTATCTCATGGGGATGACAGAAAGAGGTTCAGACTCATGGATATGGGGAGAGTGAGACCCTGCAGGGGACTGAACTGGAGCAGAGTGAAGAGCGCCACACCATCACCTGTTCTCCCAGCAGCAAGCCATGTAGCCATTGGGAGTTTGCAGTGAGTGAGAACAGCTGGATGGAGGCAGTATATCCCCTAACAGTCTCTGTGGGGAGCACCTGATGAACAACTCCTGCACCCAGCTTACTTGTTCTCACTGAGGAGCCTGGACTAGACAAACTGAAGACCTTACACTAAGTTGTTCCATGAGTGGGCAGGAAAGTTGGGACATTTCTGAAGGTGCTAGCCCATCACTTGTTAAACTGCCATAAAAACAGTTTAGCCAATTAACCCACACTTTCAAAATGAAAATATAAGGGACAACGCTGTAACATTCTTTACAGAAGCAGAAAACTCTTTTTCAAGAAACTGGGAGCGAGTCTGTTGGAAAGAGACAAGACAAACTGTCCTATAACCATAATTGAAAAGCTATTAATGGGACTTCACAGTATCTGCCTCCTGAAATGCTGGTTACATCAAAATGTAAGCAAGTGGTTGGTGGTGACAAATAGGCCCATTCATTTTCTTCCTCCAACACAAACAATTTTGTATTTTTTAACATTACACAGTGATTCAGGAGAAGTTTTGGGGTCAGGCTAATTACAGATAAATCCTGCTTTCAAGAGTAAAACACTGCACTGACATGGCCAAGATTCCAGCTTTAGCCTGTAAACACCTCAAGGAAAAGGAGGTGCATACTATTTTAAAAAGTTAAAAGATGAGGAAAGACCTCCCTTGGTCTCATAGGTATAGCCATCCAAGACCAAAGCAAAGCAATTTGTGAGGTTTTATTTTGTAGCAATTTATTAAGTAACAACAGCATTACACTGCATCATAAAATATCAATTACTTAACAAGGCCTGATTAGAAGAGAGTTTCAAGCACAAACTTTCTTTTCCATAGGATTAGTCTGCATAGTCTGCATGCGGTTTTCTCTTTACTTGCCTAACAATGAAACTCTGGACTTTGAATTTACACATCTGACAGCAATTCTGTGATGAAACAAAATTAGTTTTTTAAAAAATCTGAAGTTACAGGTGACTGGTATTACCCAGGAAGAAAAAAAATTCAAGATTTGGGATATATAAAAATAGTCACATTTCTACTAGGGATGTAATAGGATAATTGTTTACACAGGGCAGCAGCCAGCTCCCTGAAAGCTGGCAGGAGCCGGGAGCCAGAGATGTAACTGCTGTAAAATTTCAGCGGTTACATGGTAACTCAATTACCCGCTTTTTAAAATTCCTAATTTCTACTGAAATCTTTGAGTATCAATCATGCTTGACAAATACTGCTTAGGCTTTTAATTACAATTTAATTAAAATATTGCAGTTTAGAACTATATGAATATTCCCTGTGGGCCAGATGTGCTGTTGCTGTTCTTAAAAAAACCCACAAACCTACTATGGCACTGACTATCAGCCCTTAGAGCATATCTACACTGGGGAGTTATTTTGAAATAACTCTCCTTATTTTGAAATAAGGTGAGCATCCACACAGCGAGCCAAATTATTTCAAAATAACGGGTTTGTTATTACAAAATAATAACCCCTGCTTCTGATGAGGAATAACGCCTATTTCAAACTTGTTATTTCGGAAGTTATTATTTTGAAACAATCTCATAGTGTAGACATAGCCCCAGAGACAACAGGATGGAAGGCTATGAAGACAATTCCCTTCTCACACAAAACATGGCCTCTCCTTACGAAGAGTAAGGGGCTTAAGTGAGGAAGCTCTCTCTGTTACCTGCAATGGGGACAGAAGATAATCTTCTTCACCACTGTCACAGCTCAAAACAACAAAAGTGAGGAACAGAAAAATAAATACATTCAGAAGGACTCTTCACATTACCTCTTGATCCCAGAAATGTCAGTCAGTCCCTTAAATAAAAAGCTGCTAATGTACTTGAAACCACTCAGCTGGATGGTCTGCAACTGCAAACCCAAAGCATTCAGCTTCTTTAAGAATGAATAAAAGCCTGTGGGACTGCTGTGTGTCCTGCCACCTCACCCTCACACTGTTCCTAGAGCCTACTGTCACTGGAGGCACAACAGAAATATGTTTTCTTAAGCAACATACCTACTACTATCATACAACTTACACTGACTCCTTTAAGGAAGTGGTGGGCCACCTGCAGGTCACTGGGGCCCCACTTGTCACCCGCAGACTTCCTGTCACCCCCGCCCATCTACGTGCCTCTTGCGCACCAGGGTACTGGAGTCCCGCACTGCCTTCTCCTTGCCCTCCCTCCTGGCACTTTTGGACTGTTGCGAATCCGCTGACTAGAGCTGCATCTGTACTCTTCCACCTCCCTCCAAGAGTTGGAATGCCACAAATCAGCTGTTCTGAAAAATATGAATATCACAAAACTGGGTATTTTATTGGGTTATTCCTTACTACTAAGCAGTTAGAAGTGCCTCCAGAGTATTTAACATACATTTTATTTTTGTTGGGTTCCTTAGATTTCATATGTCTAAATTTAAATGTAATCCAAGAGGCTACATTATGTTTTTAATTTTACAATGCATATTAAGTTACTCTATGGTATGCAGAAGGGGCCCCAGGGAAAGTAATGTATATTTGAGTTATATAACTTGTAGAACAGCAAGCAATCAGTATATGAAGACCACAAGTTCTCATTTATTTTATCTATGGCCAATACAAGAGTAGGACTTTTTAAATGTGCAATGCCAGAATAGGCTACAATTAATTTTTGAAACACTTTTAATATATAGCTCACTATTCATGCAGACAGTTTTTCTGCTAAACTTTTTCTAGGTATGTAAAATATAGGACAAACTAGAGCTAAATTTACTACACCAGTTTCTCACTAGCACTCTGGTATCAGTAAGTTAAGTGGAAATAAGTGTATACAGAACTGATTCATATGTTCTGTTTATGAAGAAAAGACTTAAAATGCAACTTTATGTGCTGAAACTGCAACAAGCTTAAACCCAGGCATCATTAGGAGAGGGGGGGTTAGAGAAGCAGCCAGTCTCCAGCACTCAAAAATCAGAACCTAAATCATGAGTTTGGCTTAAAATAATGAAATTTAAAAAAATAATAAATGTTGAGTTATTTTGCCTTCTGAGTTGACTCCCTATAGTTTTCAAGTTTCTATGCAACTGTGAGGGCTAGAGGGTTACTTTTTAGAAGCTGAAGCTTTATGGAATAAACCAAATATTGTGGGACTCAAAATGAAGTAACGATGTGGAACTACTAGAGTTTATGTTTCCAGAAGACAGAAGTACAGAGAAAACCCTGGAACAAGAACACAGAGGGAGGGAGAGATTTATTTCTTCTAGTTTGATCAAGGTGAACTGTTTGAGTTACTTTGATCAGAACAAACAACCTTAAAGACTAACAAATTTATCAGGGGATAAGCTTCTGCAAGCTGCAGCTCACTTCGTCTAATTCTTTCTGATTCTTTCACTTCATATATCTGACAAAGTGAGCTGCAGCCCATGAAAGCTTATGTCCTAATAAATTTGTTAGTCTTAAAGGCAGTGGTGGCCAAGAGAGTCTCCGTGGCCAGATTCAGCCTTCCAGGCCACATGAACCAGTCCATAGCCGCCCTTCCGCTCCCCTGCCCCCAGGACAATCGAGACCTGGGGAAGGGGGAGCACACGAAGACTCATCCCACCCTGCAAAGGGAATAGAATCACAGAACACTAGAACTTGAAGGGATCGAGAGATCATCAAGTCCAGTCTCCTGTCCTCATGGCAGGACCAAACATCATCTGACAGGTGTCTGTCCAACCTGCTCTTAAATATCTCCAGTGATGGAGATTCTACAACCTCCGTAGGAAATTTATTCCAGTGTTTAAACACCATGACAATAAGAAAGTTTTTCCTAAGGTCCAACCTAAACCTCCCTTGCTGCAGTTTAAGCCCATTGCTTCTAGTCCTATTCTCAGAGGTCAAGAACAACAATTTTTCCTCTCCTCGCTGTAACACCCTTTTAGTTATTGAAAACCGCTAGCATATCCCCTCTGAGTTTTCTCTTTTCCAAACTAAACAAGCCCAATTCTTTTATTCTTCCCTCATAGCTCATGTTCTCTGACCTTTCATCATTCTTGATGCTCTTCTCTGGACCTTTTCTATTTTCTCCATATCTTTCTTGAAATGTGGCACCCAAAACTGGACACAACACTCCAACTGAGGCCTAATCAGTGCCGAGTAGAGCAGAAGAATGACTTCTGTCTTGCTCACAAGACTCTTGTTAATGCATCCGAGAATCAGTGTTGCCAAAAAAAGCAAACATGTCACACTGTTGACTCATATTTAGCTCGTGGTCCACTATGACCCCTAAAATCCTTTCTGCAGTGCTCCTGCCTAGACTATCACTTCCCATTCTGTATGTGTGAAATGGATTGTTCCTTCCTAAATGGAGCACTTTGCATTTGTCCTCATTAAACTTCATCCTATTTACCTCAGGCCATTTCTATAGTTTGTCCAGATCATTTTGAATTTTGACCATGTGCCCCCAAAACACTTTCAACCCCTCCCAGCTGTGCAACATCTGCAAACTTAATAATCATACCCTCTATGCCATCATCTAAATTGTTGAAGATATTGAACAGAACCTGTCACAAAACAGACCCTATGCGGAACTCCCTATGCCCTTCCAGTAGGACTGTGAACCATTAATAACTACTCTCTGAGAACGGTTATCCAGCCAGTTATGCAACCACCTTATAGTAACCCTATCTAGGTTGTATTTCCCTAGTTTATTGATAAGAAGGTCATGCAAGACCATGTCAAATGCCTTACATACCGTGTCCACCGCTTCTCCCTTACATACCATGTCCACTACTTCTCCCTTATTCACAAGGCTTGTTATCCCATAAAAGAAAGCTATCAGATTGGTTTGACATGATTTGTTCTTTACAAATCCATGTTAGCTATCACCTTATTATCTTCCTTAATTACTTGCTCCATTATCTTCCCTGGCACAGAAGTTAAACTGACTGGTCTAGTTTCCTGGGTTGTTCTTATTTCCCTTTTTATAGATGGGCACTAGATTTGCTCTTTTCCAGTCTTCTGGAATCTCTCCCAAGAATTCACACCACACCCCCACTGGGCCTAGGCCACTCAGTCAATGGGCAGGGGAGCACAGAAGTGTCCTGGCCCCACCCCTTCCACTCAAGCACCCCCCCTTTCAGGAAAAGCCTAGGGCCATTTCAAAAATTTGTGACGTGACCCCCCTTCTTCTAAAGTTATTGCCCACCCCTTCTTTAAGGTGCCACCAGATTCCTGGTTATTTTTGCTGAAAAAGAGTAGCATAGCTACCTCTTAAACTTTGATCAGGGCAGGAAAAATTCCATCTTAATAGGTCACCAATAAACATTCAGGACATAAGGGAACACATGAGATTCTGACGTGTCCACATCTTGCCCACGTCTAGAGTGCACTAATTCTCAGAAATGATGCTGGTCAACTTGTGGCTTTGTATAGAGACCGGCACTTTGAAAGCAACCAGGAATTTAACTGGCAAACAAACATGGCTGAGACATTACAAAGCATTGGATAATCAAAAGGAAGGCCATGATCTGTTAGCTCAAGGTGCAAGTCTGCTGTTAAATATATTGAGGCAATTTGGAAGCCCTGGAACAGCAAAAAGTCTGGAAGGGTTCTAAGGCTATGGATCACTGACAGTCAGACCCTTTTCCTTCCCAACTCACATTGTTTAGACGCAGCACATGGCTCAAGCAAGTTATCCCCTCCATCGCTCCCAGGCACCACAATGGGCAGGAAACCTCCACTTCCTCAGCAAGGGAGGAAGAAAACTCAGCCCAGGTCAGGCCTCCTAGTCTCAGAGATCAAAAGATGTGCCCACAGTCCATCCCCATCATGGTATAACTGCCTTTTCTTGCTGTACCTCAATGGATAGAGATCTGTTACAGAACTAACCCTTGGTATGCATGCTTTAGGCAGGTCTACACTACCCACCAAATCGACAAGCAACCACCGATCCAGCAATGGTTGATTTATCCCCTCTAGTAGAGAAGCAGTAAATTGACCACCATGCCATGCCACATTCCATCTCCCACCAATTGCTGTACTCCATCAGAATGAGAAGCATAGGTGGAGTTGACAGGAAAGTGCTAGCTGTCGACTTACCACAATTAGTAGATCTAAGTATGTCAACTACAGCTATGTTATTCATGTAGCTGACGTTGCTTAACAGATCAATGGCTCACTGTAGTGAAGACTAGGCTTTAGGATACAACCTTTAATTACATGATCACATACAATTTTTCCACAGTGCCATTGTTTCAACATGCAAAGATTGGATGAACAAAGGGACAAGAACTAAAGGTTGTGTAAACAACTGTAAATCTGCAATTACTTAACTTCCAAGTGTTTGACTTTGCAACTTCAATCTTTTAATGTGCTTTGTATATAATATAAATACTCTAATAATTGGTGAAGCTCTATAAACCAGGTCCCTTCTGTAGTTGAAGGGATGGCACTTTTGATGCAAAATATAACATTGGTTACCATTCTGAAGAGAGAAAACATGTGAAATACAAATAACCAGAACTTTTTAACTGGTGCATACCTAGATAATCATGGTAAGGAAACTATTGTAAATCATGTTCTCTTTTAGAGAGACAAGGGAGTGAGGCAATGGCTACGTCTAGACTGGCGTGCTTTTGCGCCAGAGCTATGCAAATGAGGCTCAGCGTTGGAATATCGCCGAGCCTCATTTGCATAGCTAATGAACCGCCATTTTGCAAGGCGGGGCTGTCTACACTGCCCGTCTTGCGCTAAGCTCACTAGCAAAGCCGTTATGCCTGAAAACAATCGTCATAACGGCTTTGCGCCAAGGGTTTTTCTGCAAGAAGGGGCAGTGTAGACAGCCCGTCTTGCGCAAGAGCCTCTTCGCGAAAATGGTGGTTCATTGTGCTATGCAAATGAGGCTCGGCGATATTCCAACGCTGAGCCTCATTTACATAGCTCTGGCGCAGCGCGCCAATCTAAACGTAATAATGTGTTTTACTGGACCAACTTCTGTTGGTCAGAGACAAAAGGTTTTGAGCAACGCAGAACTCTTCTGCAGTTCTGGAGAAAGTACTTAGGCTGAAAAGTCATGGAAGTCGGGAGAGCCTATGTTGGCATAACTTATGGCACTCAGAGGCAGGAAAAAAACCCACCTGAGTGACATAAGTTACCCCTATCACAGTGCTTGTGTGCACAGCACTAGTTTGCTGGGGAGCTTCTGCTGCACGTGGAGGTGGTTTTATTATACTGTGGAGAGAACACTGTTGGACTATAGCGTCTTCACCAGAGGTCCTGCAGCAGCACAGCTATCTTAGTACAGCTATGCTGTTGCTGCACTGTACCTATAGACATGGCCTCCAAGTGTCACAGCTAAATACAGGAAAAAAATGTTAATCAAAAGCAAATAATGGTGTCCCGTAGGGTCCAGGAAGTTGATACTAGTATGGTAATTTTCTAGACTGGAGTTTAATGTATGGATGGTGGTATATAGATTGTGGTAGAAATCTGAGGGAGTTTAAGGTTGTCTGTGGAGAGGATGTAAATACATTGATGTATCTCAGGTATACCATTGGATTTATGGTGCATTTGTTTAAAAATAATTCTTCAGGATCGCCCATATGGCCAGGAAAAAAAAAAAAAAACATGTTAGAAGATGATTACTGTAAATATATTGTGGCCCAGTGTTCCATTATTTTTTAGCAAAAATGCACTAAGACTAGCTGATAAAAATGCTAGGCACTTACTGCAGTAACACTTTACAAATAAAATACATGACACCTCTAAAGAAATAGTTTTAACGTTCAAACCAGTGGCTCCTGATGAGAAAGGCATTTTTGCTCAATATGTTTTAAACAATCTACAGTTAAAAAAAGCACTTAAAGAAAAACCTCCAGAGAAAGCACTGAATAAATCCTTATTCCCTTGATGCCCCTGACTTCAAAGGTAGGATGAATTAATCAATCATTTAATGTTCAACATGAAGCCAACTATCAATTTGCAACATTTCATTTCATGTTTTTCACAAGTTATTTAAATTAAGTTCATGAAAATATTATCTGAAACTGGCCATTACAACAAAATATATATAGTTTTATTTCAATGAATATTTCATCATTTAAGAAGCTTGATATATCCAAACTGTCTTAGTGTAAAGCCAAAGCCTGCTACTGCAAAAATGATTCACATAGGGATACTGGTATCAGTGTGCCTTTGAACATTATGAACAAACTGTGGGATTCTTTTTCATGCCATCAGTAATACTGAACACTGTGCACACTTGTTTAAAAACAGCTGATGTAGTTGGACTAGTAAATACAATTAAATCTAATGTCCAGATAATTTATCATAAGAGATGGGCCACAGGCATTCTTTGTGGAAACGGAGGCAGGAAATATTGCTCCAGACTAATAGCAGTACATCAGAATTATAATTTCTCCACTTCTCTGTGTTTCCCTAGGACACTGAACACTACAGAGTACTGGAAAGCGCGCGTGCACGCACATGGATTTCTCCCACTCCAGTTTTTCTACAGTGCCTTTTATTGTAGAATCTGAGCACTGAAAGGGATGATTAGATTTGCATGCTGAGCTCCAAAAGGAGTCTGATCTTTGACCATTTCCTAGAGCCTGGTTAAACTAGATTATACACACACACGTTTGTTATCATGGGAAACTTCTGCAAAAAGAGGCCTTGCCACACGCTCAGGGAAAAAAAAAAAAAAAAATCATCCTTTAGGCTCAATCTACTCTTCTCTGGTATGTGGTTCCACCAATTTTGTCAGTGAATGGAAAATGCCTTCACCAACACTGTTTTTCTTCCTTTGCCTGGAATCAGGGAAGTTACTTTGTACATTGCTGATTTACTAAAAGGCACCTTATTCCCTGGACTTTACTGAGGCTATAGAGAAATTAAGTTGATTTTGCAACTAATTTTGGGTGAAGCACCAACTTCTCCTGTGCAAATACAAGTCACTAACTGGCCACGAACACCTATCCACATTCTTGATTCACGGCAGTGGAAAGTCCTTGCTGCCAAGTTACACATTTCCACCACAATAGCTTGATGTTTTGAAGTCTCGTTTCTTTTCTCCTGGGCAACAGCTAGCAACCAGTGTTAGTATTTTGTCCCACAAAATGGGGTACCAAGCATCAACTGCTGAAATCCCTCTCCTGTGGAGTCCCCTATACAAACACTCATTACTGAGCTAATAAGCTGCTGCAATACTGAGACAAATATGCAATAACTTTGCAGGGTCTGTACAACATGTCAAGGGATCCACTCTTTCACCATGCTTTAAACAGGATACACCTGGTGTCAGCAACCCCCAGCACGCACACCACAAGTGGCATGCGAGCCCATTTCTCGTGGCATGCGGGGCAGGAGCTCAGTCCCGCCCCTTCCCACTACACAGCCAGGAGCTTGTGCTGTGGTTCCAGTCTCAGCCGCACAGCTACAGGCTGGAACACTAGCTCCAACTTCCTGCTGGGAGGGGGAAAGGTTAAGAGAGACACACACGTCCCTGGGGCTGCCCCTGTCCAGCCTAGGTGTGCAGCTCCCATGAGCTAAGGGGTTAGCTCCCCCGCCACCCCCGCACCACTTCCTGGCTACAGGCTTCTTGCTACAGGAGGGGGTGGGGTTGGACCTGCTCCGCAGGGCCAGGGCTGGGCAGCCAACACATATGGCATTCCAGGCTGCTCCCTGCGGGCTGTGCATGGGGTTGGGGAGCCCTTTCCCCAGCAGCCCTCTACACCTGGCTGGACTGGAGCCATCCCTGAGCAGTCCCAGGCTCTGCCTGCCCCAGCCCAGGAGCTGCAGCCTGCAGGCAAAGGGCTGGTGTGGGCAGGGAAGAGACTCTTCCCCCCCGCCCACCGCTCTCATCCCAGCGCTGCTGCCCTGTCAGTGAGTATGCTGGAGGCACAGGGACATGGGGAAAAGAAGATGCAGGGGCAGGATGGGAGTGGGAAGGGGTTGCATTGAGGGGCATATGGCGATGCGGGGAGCGAGGCTGGAGCAGAGGGAACATATGAGTGGGGATACAATTTGCAGAAGCTGCATTTTCTTTTACTCCCCACTTCTTTGCCTCCTGCCCCCAACTAGTTATTTTGCTGCATTCTCACCCTCTCACCTTTTCTGCATCACTCCCCCAACCCCTACCCACCCCCAAACTCCCTCTTGTACCCCCACACCCTCTCCTGCTGCCAAACTCCCTTCCAGACTCTACCATCCTCACCCCGTCCTGCATCCCTGTACCGCTTGCTGGCAGCCCTGTCCCACACATTGAGCCCCTCGTTTTTGTTCCCACCCCAGAGCCTAAGGGGGTCCACAAGATCCACTAACTCTGGAACCCCAGAAAAGTAAATCTGGCCTATGGGAAGCCCTGGACCTCAGTCTTCCCTGTCTTCCCCTTGTCCCGTGGGGTCTGGGGCACCAGAAGAGTGAGGTGCCTCAGCTGGGGGCCACATAGTGAGTGTTGGGGGGTTTTGTAGGAGTTTTTTCGCTTCTCATTTGTGTGGTTCCCAACTAATCTTTCTGTGCATCAGTGACCCCCAACCCAAAAAAGTTTCCCATACCTGCCATTAATAAAGAAAACACTGAAACCTTTAATATTGGACATAATATTTTCCTTTATGTAAAATGAAGTCTGAAACCAACATGAGGAAGTTAAAATGCTTAATCTGTTTAATAAATTTAAATTAAACCGTTCTCAGCGGCAGTACTAGCAAATTGGCTCAGGTGTAAATATTTAATTAATACTGAGTTTCCATTAGCAACTGGCAGTCCACAGAAAGATTTGCATTGACCCAGGTGGTCCACGTGGCATGCGGTGGAGAGAGCCCCTACCACCCTCCTGGGAGAGTGGCACGGCCCAAGGCAAAAAGTTAAATCTTTGCATGCCACTTCAGAAAGTTTGCTGACCCCTGGGATACACAGTCACAGCTACTACCACTAGCTCCCATTAGGAGAGCAATTTAGCTGTAATGTGCTTTCAGCACTTTAAGGCTTGCTTTTCACTTAAATCAATCTATCTATGTTCCTCCTACAGCAGATACATAGTTTAGCCCACATAAGTCCTGATGTAGACAACCATTATATTGGCAAAAGAATTCCTCCACTAACCTATCACCTCTTAAAGGGGATCAGCTACACTAGTGGAAAAACCCTTTCCATCTCCATAACAAGTGTCTACGCCATGACGCTACATTGTCCATGTCACTACATTGTCCATGTCACATTAGCACCTGTAACAGACAAGTCATAAAGAGACAGATAAATTGAACTAATGTAACCAATGAACATGAAAGGTTCATCCACACCTTGGGGCCAAGGGATACGTGAAGTCCTTGTATCAAAGTTTTCAGTTTTACCATCTCAGACCACATCAATCCCATTGAGTCCTATTAGTGCATTCCTTGCTATTTAAACTCCCTCCAAGGAAGTAGAGGCTCATGAACCTGCCAGGCATGGGAGTGAGTATGTCTGACAAATAAGATGCAGTTGAGGCTTTTGGGATCAGGGAGAAGATGTATCTCCTTAATTTTTGTGTGGGGACAGGAAACAGATGGGACTTGCTGGCCCACTGCATCCTACACTATTACCTGATAATTTCTTACATTGTCATTTCTGCAAAAATGATGAGCAGTAAAATAGCGAATAGTGAAAAAGCTTTAGCGTCACTACATTGATGGGACAGTTCAGAACGCTCAGAGCTATTACTTCATGCTGTCTGCAGACTCAAGTACATTCATTTCACATTCTGATTCTTAGCAACCAAACACAAGAGACTTTTTGAAATGACAGTGTAAGAATTTGGGACAATCATGCAATACATTTCTACAAGAAACATTAATTCAGCTGAAGCCAAATCACAACATGCACAGGCCATAGCATCTCAAATCATGTTCATATGCACCCCAAACCTCACTTCATTTAAGCCACTGTGCTTGGAATTTGCTTCTACCAAAGACATGCAACACCACAGAATACACAAGCCTCAAAACACTGGAAAACATGAGATCTCTGTCATAAAGCTATACCCACATTGATTCAGCTTCTGTGCTCAGCTGCTAGCTAAAGTAAATTTTTATCCTTCTATGCTAGGGCTGCTTCACATGATGTAAGCTATGTCCAGATGTTAAATTCTAATCACTGAGGGCTTGACCTCAGCTTCCAAGATGATCATTCTGAGAAAAATAGGAAGCTACCCATGCTAGATCTGATTACTGGTCCATCAAGTCCAGAATACCTCTATAAATAAGGCAGCCACCGCCTGAAACTTTAGAAGGCAAGATAACCCTGTAAATCACCTTGCTGACCCCACAATGCAGAAGCAGCTCAGCTATGGGTCCTGACTTCTGTGAGAAGATTTCCAAGGCAGGTTACCTATTACTTACATGCCTCAGATCAGGATCTCGAGGATGAGACATGAGAGCCACTATGGTATTCGGACAACCACCTATCAAATTATGCACCAAAATAATAAAATGGGCAAAATCTTGTGGTAGTTGTTTCTCTAAAGTCCCAGCTATGGGAATCAGAATCTCCACTAGTCTTCATAAAAAGGAGAGTCAGTTTCTACCCCATGTGGTTGTGAAGAAAAGTTTGAAAATAGGAAATCCTGAAAGCAAAGAAAAAGCCGACATTATTTTGAAAAAAAAAATCCCATGATTTGTTGAGCCTGAATTCATGAGTTGTGAATGGCCAGCATCAGCAATTGAGAGGTGGTTGCAAAAAAATTGTTCAGATTGCACAGCTAAATGCAGTACAAAGTTTTGCTCAGGTGCATGGGACAAGCTCTGGGAACAGGTTTTCCTGCTCATCCCCTCACACACAAGGAACAATTTGAAGCAGAGTTTTATTGTGTAGCTATGTTCTATAGGGAGCTAGACTTTGTTGGTGTGGGACAGCATAGTGAAACTTACCTATGACATTGTCATTACAGGTATGACACTCCTGCCATTTGCTGAATCTGAGGCAGATGAATTGATACAGTGATGGGTAATAGTGAGGGTTATTGGTAACTATGCCTTGGGGGTTGGTATGAGAGAGACAGGAGTAGCCTTATATCACAGGCAGCAGGCTGATTCAATACAGCTGCAGCCAATGGTAATTGCATTGCATGCTGTAGAGAGCAGGGAGGTTTTGGTAACAGTGTTAACAGAGCTTTCAATGTGACAGCATTAATAGAGCTTTCAAATAATTTAATACTTCTTTATAGAAACAAAGCTTTACCCACATAAAACTAAGAGAAAAGCTAAAGCTAAAGCTCAATCAACCCATCATGATGGTGATGCTTTTACTCATCTCGTGAACACACATCTTGTTAATGCATTTAGGAAAACCACTGGTATTGTAAGTGACTGTGATATTTGTAGCCACGCCTACTGAGATACACAGGCATGACGGCTTTGTCTTCAAGCAAAAATGTGAGTCAAGTTATTGTTTAAATCACTCTCTCATCTCTCTCATCTATGCACACAAGCCACTTAACAGAAGGCTGATTCCATAAATAATGAAAAATGCTAGAAGCACGTATTCCAAAGGATAAGTATGTATTTGTATCAGAACTAGTAGTTCAAAAACCAAATACATACCTAAGCTAGATGCATGATCTCCCATTAAACTCATCCATTAAGCATCAGTGTAAGTAGCTCCATTGTTTGCAGCAGAACTACAGCACTATGAGTTAGAGTACCAGATACACAACAGGAGAAAGAGGTTGGGCATCACTTTCATTCAACTGTTGCTGCCTTTTTTGTTTTTATTTACCAGCACTTTACTTTTTCCCTCCCCACTGGCTGCTTGCTGCGTATTTTTATAAATTCTTCCTAACCAGCTTGTCCAAGGAATGAACATGGACAAAATACTTTTGGACAATAAGGGAGTTAAGAGTCCCTTAATGACATAATAGAATACGATGCATAATGCTTTGTAATAATGAAAGATAGCAAGGTCCCAGACTACAAAACCTTGCAATATAAAATGAGATTCATTTATCAGACATTGCTCTTAGATATGTGACTTATATGGACGTCACTATAATACAGAATTCAGCTCTGCATTTATAACAATGTTAGGGATGTTAGATAGAGTATAACTGCATAAAGTTTTAGCAGTTACACAACTTCTTGAAAGTCCCCAGGGGCGAGGCTGGCAGCCAATGTGCTCCAGTCCCACTCTCAGGGAGCCCTCTGTGATCCCACGCTACTACCTCTATCAAAGGCAGCAATCCTGGGAATGGGAGGGGGCAGGTGGATCTGGTGCTCTTGGAGAGCTGGCTTAAAAAGCCCACTCCCACCTTCCCCTCCCCCACTTCCTCTGATACAGGAACGGGGGAGAAGGAATGTGTGTAGTCATCTACATGTTGACATCCCTAAACAATGCTAGTCCTTTTTTCAATATAGCAATTCCATAATTAACCTTATGATCTCAAATGATTCAAATCAACTTGTCTATTAACATTAATACAGCATTTTTGTAATAGTAACAGACTAGGTATATTTTGTTTGCTACCATAGCAAATTCACTTTGTGTAACTGGATTTGAAAAGGAAAAGAAACAAATATATTTCTGCTATGTCAGTATTAACTTAAAGCACCACAAACATTTACCTTCTGCTAAGGAAAAACTTATAAGGTCAGCTCACAATACCTTCCAGTTAGGCTCCAACGGTCCTCTCTTGGTTTTCACCGACTGAAACAATACTGGGTCCTCATCAGCTTTATAGTCCTGAAAAAAAGCAAAAAGCTAGAGAGTCAGAGGAAAAGCGGAAACACACGGCCACCAGCGCAAAGCAGCACTTAAAATCAGTGAACCAAACAGAAATAGAAGGGAACCTCAAGAAGTCATCAAATCTAGTCCTGCAATATGTCAAGACCAAGTAAACCAAGCCCATACCTGATGGAAGTTTTTAAAATCACCTATCAAGCACCCAACGGAGATTCCTCAACCTCCCTTGGAAGTCTGATCCAGAACTTAACTACCCTTATAGTTAGCAAGTTCTCTCCATTACCTAACCTAAACCTCCCTTCCAGTTGATTAAGATCTTTACTTCTTGTACTACCTTCAGTAAATATGGAGAACATATGGAGTGCTTTTTATAACAGCACTCACCATAGAAAGACTTGTCAGGTCTCCCTTAGCATTCTTTTCTCAAAGCTAACTTTTAACCTTCTCTCTTAGGTCAGGTTTTCTAACCTTTGTATCATTTTTACAGCTCTCCTCTAGACTATCTCCACTTTGCCCACATCTTTTTGAGGTGTGGCACACAGAATTGAACACAATATTCCAGTTGTGACCTTATTAATGTTAAATATAGCAGGACAATTACTTCCAATTTCTTATACACGACACTCCTATTAATAAACCCCAGTAAAGGATTAATCTTTTTCTGCATCACGTTGCTGACCCATATTCCATTTCTATTTCATTGTAGCTCCCAAATCCTTTTCAACAGTATCACCAAGATGACAATTTCCCCCCATTTAGCAGTTGTGCATTTGATTCTGACTTCTTAAGTGAAGTACTTTCTTTATGCTTTTATTGACTTCCATTTGTTGGATACAGACCAATTCTCCAGGTTTTTTTAAGTCGTTATGCATTCTAATCCTCCAAAGTCCTTGCAACCCTTCTCAGTTAGCATCACCCACAAGTTTTATAAGCATGCTCTTCATCCATTATACAAGTCATTAATAAAAATACTGACTAGTACCAGATGCATAACTGACTTCTGCAAGAGTACCCCCACCCCCAATATACCCTCCTAATCTAAAAGCAAACTACTGATAATTATTCTGAGCATGGTCTTTCAATCAGTTGTGCATCCACTTTATAGTTCTCATCTAGACCACATTTCCCTAGTTTGCTTGTGGGACTGTACCAAATGCATTCTTTAAAACCAATATATAACATCTATTGTTTCTCCCCATCCAACAGGCTAACAGATCTGTCATGATTTGCACCTGACAAATCCATGCTAACGTCTTTATAACCCAATTATCCTCTAGCTGTTTACAAACTACTTTAATAATCTGAGCCAGTGTCTTTCTGACATTCAGCTAGGTAGTCTAATTTCCCAGGTCCTCTTTGATGCTTTTTAAAAACAGATTCTACATTTGCTCTCCTCCAGTCTTCTGGGACCTCAATTGTCCTTCATGAGTTCTGAGACTACATCAGCTAGCTCCTTATGTATCTTAGGTACAATTTCATCAGGCCCTGCTGACTTGGATACATCTCATTTACCTAAATATTCTTTAAATTGTCTTTTTGCTATTTCGGCTTACATTCCCTCCTCTTTGTTGTTAATATTCACTGTATGGAGTATCTGGTCACCATTAACATTTTTTTAGGGAAGACTGAAGTAAAATAGGCATTGAACACCTCCCATTTTTTTTTTAATATCCTCAGTGATTAGCTGTCTGATAAATAGCAACCCAACACTTTCATTTGTCTCTCTTGCTCCCTAAAGAGCCATAGAATCATAGAACTGGAAGGGACCTTGAGAGATCAAGTCCAGTCCCCTGGTCCCATGGCAGGACCAAGCACTGTCCAGATCATCCCTGACAAGCGTCTGCCTAATCTGCTCTTAAACATCTCCAATGATGGAGATTCCACAATCTGCCTAGGCAATTTGTTCCAGTGTTTAACCATCCTGACAGGTAGAAAGTTTTCCTGATGTCCAACCTAAACTTCCCTTGCTGCAATTTAAGCCTATGGCTTCTTGTCCTATCCTCAGACGCCAAGGAGAACAATTTTTCTTTCCCTCCTCCTTGTAACAAGCTTTTAGGAGCTTACAAACTGCCATCAAGTCTCCTCTCAGTCTTCTTTTCTAAACTAAACAAGCATAATTCTTTTAGCTTTCTCTCATAGCTCATGTTTTCTAGACCTTCCATCATTTTTGTTGCTCTTCTCTGGAACTTCTTCCATTTCTCCACATCTTTCTTGAAATGTGGTGCCCAGAACTGGACACAATATTCCAGCTAAGGCCTAATCAGTGCAGAGTAGAGTGGAAGAATGATTCCTCATGTCTTGCTCACTACATTCCTGTTAATGCATCCCAGAATTGTTTGCGCTTTTTTTGCAACAGTGTCACACTGACTCATATTTAGCTTGTGGGCCACTATGACCCCTAGATCCCTTTCTGCAGTGCTCCTTCTTAGACAGTCGCTTCCCCCTTCTGTATGTGTGAAATGGATTTTTCTTTCCTAAGCTTAGTACTTTGCATATGTCCATATTAAACTTCATCCTATTTACCTCAAACCATTTCTCCAGATGATTTAGAATTATGACCCTGTCCCCCAAAGCACTTGCAACCCCTCCCAGCTTGGTATCATCTGCAAACTTTATAAGCATAATCTCTATGCCATCATCTAAATCAATGTATTTAAAGAACCTCTCCTTGCCTTATGTCCCTTGGTAGGCGTAAGTCATTCTGTGCAGTAGCCTTGCTAGTTTTGTTCCTATGTTTGTGGGCTATTCTTTTCACTCCTCCTTGGCAATTTGCCCATTTCTACATTTTGTAGCATTCCTGTTCAATTTTCAGGAAATGACAGCGCTCCTGATGAAGCCATACTGGCCTCTCACTATTTTCACTGTCTTTCCTTTGCATCCTTTTGGAGCACTCTGGAAAAAGGTTTTGTTCTCCCGTGTATTTTGTTACTCCCCCACCTCGAGCAGCTTCTCCATTGTATGCAGACAAAGATCTCGTTATTGTTACATATTTACATAACTAGGACCCACAACTTCCCTTTTGAGCCAGATACTCCTTATATTAAATATTGTACAAAATCACAGGAAGATACTACCCTGGTCAACAGTGCTTACAGTCTGAATTGACAGAGTATACACATCTATATATGCACTCTTGTAATTATCAACTTCCCACAACACTCCCTCAGGCTAGTAATCACAGATTGGCTGATTGTTTTGTAGACATTACAGCAGAAGCAGCTATAAAATATCTGAGAAGGAACGAGGTAGGCCATGTACTCTACCCTGAGACTGAACTGCTATAAATAGTTCACTTTAAGCAACAGCATAGAACGTTTTTCTACCAACTTGCACAATATAATATAGAAAAATGGCAAGTAACTCAATTAAAGCTAAACAAAACCAAAGGTTCTAAATGTTTACAAGCTATAATGGACTTTAAGCATTTCTACAGCCCTCATCTACAGGGTGTTACAAGGAGGAGGGACAAAAATTATTCTCCCCAACCTCTGATAATAAATAGGACAAGCAAGGGGCTTAAACTGCAGCAAGGGAGATTTAGGTTGGACATATAGGGTATGTCTAGACTACATGCCTCTGTCGACAGAGGCATGTAGATTAGACAGATCGGCATAGGGAAATGAAGCCGCGATTTAAATAATCGCGGCTTCATTTAAATTTAAATAGCTGCCCGCTCTGCCGATCAGCTGTTTGTCGGCAGATCGACAGTCTGACGCATGATCGGCAAGGAAGCCTTTGCACCGCGCAGGTATGCCTCGTGAAATCAGGTTTACCTGCGCGATCGACAAAGGCTTCCTTGTCGCATCACGCGGCCCAGACTGTCCCGATCTGCCGACAAACAGCTGATCGGGCAGAGCGGGCAGCCATTTAAATTTAAATGAAGCCGCGATTATTTAAATCACGGCTTCATTTCCCTATGCCGATCTGTCTAATCTACATGCCTCCGTTGACAGAGGCATGTAGTCTAGACGTACCCTTAGAAAAACTTCCTACCTGTCAGGGTGGTTAAACACTGGGATAAATTGCCTAGGGAGGTTGTGGAATCTCTATCACTGGAGATATTTAAGAGCAGGTTGGACAGACACCTGTCAGGGACAAACTATGGTGCTTGGTCCTGCCGTAAGGGCAGGGGACAGGTTTGATCACCTCTAGGGGGCCCTTCCATTTCTAGGAGTGTATCTTTGTATTATCGAGCAAGATATTGATTAAGGAGCTAGAACTTAAACAAGTCTGAAGAGATCATTAGATTTATGCAAAGTGGTAGGACAAAAGTGCTCCTGGAGTGCCAGACACAATTTTGAATGTCAATTACAGGAAAGCTACTCAAAGATCAATTACAGGAAAAGCCTTATAGAAGCATACCACTAGTAAGGGTGGAGAAGTAACAAGAGCACAAGATTCCATGATACACTATAGTAACAGCAAGCCAGCCAACTGATTGCCCATTTGACTCAAATATTCCAGCAAGACTGTCCAGAGGTAGGTGGTAGCATGCATTTTGACAGCATCATGGTGCCATCTGTTATCAAGCCTATTTAAATGCCTGGGACACTTTATTACATGACAATGCCAACTGTTGGTTAAAGGGGTCAGGGGTCACTGACCCATACAAACTCGTCCAAAAAGCAAGCAGCAAAAAAATCCCCAAAACCTTCACTGACATGGCTCCCGAACTAGAGATGTAAAATCCCACTTAATCAGTTAACAGTTTAAAAACCAGTTAAACATGATGAACCACTTAAACGGGGACAGGTGTGTGTGTGGGGGGGAGAACAGGCACTCCAGCCCAGCTGAGCCGCTGGTTAACTGTAACCAATAAGCATCACGCGGTAAGGATGATGCTAACTGGTTAACCAGTCACATCCCTTCCCTGAACTGAAGGAGAAAAGAAAAACCCTCAATGACAAGATCTGACTGAGAAGCAGAAAAGAAGGTCACTCCGCTCATTCCCCTCGCACACCGGCCCCTCACTCTAGGTAAACCACCTCAACAAGAGGTGTAGCGCTTGCAGTGCACTGGCTACAACACTGGGGTGCCAGTGTGGACACCCTGGTGTAGTACAGAACCGTGACTGGCCTCTACTATGTGTCCCCACAATGCCTGTTCATGCCTGTCTGGTCATCAATTTGAACTCTATTGCCCTCCCCCTTAGGTGACCAAACCTTGAGACCCCATCCTTTACATTCATTGGGAATTGTGAAAATCCTCTTCCTGTTTGAAAGACATTAAAAGGCCAAGAAAGCAATTCTATGAAAGTGCACTCAATGGCGTTTACTTTGGTCAGAGAGCTTTATCCACCACATTCACAAGCGAAAGAAGGCACAAAAGCACTGCATGTTTGCATTCACAAATCAGTGCCAGGTAAATGTAAACCATATATTTTACCCGAGACTGAGTTACTATAATACAAATCTCAGAATTTGATACAATAATAAAATATCTACTTTTTAAATGCTGAAGTTTATATTCCTTTGTGATTTCGCTGGAATACAGCAGTGAAAGTATTTGCATGTTCTCTTTTCTATAAGGCTCTCACAGTGAGCAAGTATATTCCTTCATATATGACAGTTTCAGCCTATAGTACACAACCTTAACTCCCAATTATAGCTGCAAATAAGCAATAGCATGGAATGAGACAGCCTGCTGGCTTTGTTAATATTCTGTCTCCTTAGGATTCCACAGGGGAAAAGGAAAATTGAATGTAAAGAAGCCCTTGGCTTTTGATTTACTGTGCTTGCCACCAGCTGTAGACTTCTCATCTCATTAGTTATTTCTGAATACTGGAGGTGAAGACAGCTGTTGCCTTCTTGAATCTCCAGCTCCTAGGTATTTTGAAGTATGATGCTGGCATGCATTTTTTGCAATCCTTTTGAAAGAATAAAAGCAAATTTGCTTTGCAACAAACATTTTAAATGAGTTTCAAGGTATGTTAATAG
Organism: Rafetus swinhoei; assembly: GCA_019425775.1. NCBI lineage: Eukaryota > Metazoa > Chordata > Testudines > Trionychidae > Rafetus > Rafetus swinhoei. The sequence continues at coordinate 29,341,616 of CM033425.1, read as the reverse complement.
TACAGAAGCAGGATGGATGAAAATAGATTATTTAAAAAAAATCAAATTTTGATTTGCTGGATTTTTTATTTTTAAAAAATAAATACTACATTTCTCATTTAAAAATAACAGTTACAATTAAATCTCATCACAAATGCACTACACCTACACTTACAAGTCTCAAAAAAAATTTAATGGCTCTAGTCTAGCCAGCCTAACAACTAGCTCTTTCTTTTTGAAAGTTCTGGGCTTTCAATTTCTGTTTCTCAGCAGAACAAAAAGTAGCATGTGCAAAGAGATGTAGGCTGGATAGGATTGTTTTTGTTCTTTGCATATGTGGTAGTGGATCTTGGCCAAGCATAGCAGGGGAGTTACTTAAGACCTCTTAAAGACAGAAACAATATATAGGAAAGACAGCATAGAAAGGAAAGTGGAGTGAGCTGGAAATAAAAATGGAAGACCTTATTCAACACATACACAGCTTCCTATGTTCCCTCTACACTTTAGCTACAGAAAAACAGTCACAGCTTCTGAGTGTAAGACACACTATCTGGGAATATTTTGAAGACACTGGTCTCCTGGGTAAGAAAGCAAAACATATCAAGTGTAAGCAATGCAAGAAAATGATGCAAGGCTTAGCTGCAAGAATGAAACATCTTAAGGAAAACTGCTTATTGGGAGAAAATTTTGATGCAGATGTGGATATGGCTGAATGGATCAACTGGTTAGTAATTTAAATAATTCACTTTCCAATGCATTATTCTTGAAGACTCTATGCCTTTTAATATAAGTATGATTTGACAAGTATATTCCCAAGCTATTGTGCTTTGTTGGATATTGCTAGAAAAAAAGTTTAGCTTAACTAATTAAAAAAGCCATAAGTATTAGCTAACTAGGTTTAGAATCTATCACCCAAGTATACAATACACCTGCAGTAAGATAAATCTAGAGTTGCCAGTTGCTACTGTCATTTTCTTATATTACATAATACATGCCCCTTATTTTGGAACATCAGGGCCACAATTCATAATGGCAATACCATAAGTCTTTCCCCTATTTTACTTCAGCATAACTCAGTTTTCCCACAGGAACCACAAACTATACCATTTTTTGAGAAAAACTGAACAGCCAATGAGTTCAATGGGGATTACTCCAAAATAAAGAATGGTCCTGCAGCACTTTAGAGACCAACAAAAAATGTAGATGGTATAATCAGCTTTTGTGTGAGCAATCCACTTCTTCAGATGAATGGAGCAAGGGGTCCAGAGGTACATAAATAGCAAAAGGAGAAGGGGAAAAAAATCTTGTCAATTAGAGTGTCCGTGCTAAATGAGGCTAATAGTGTGGGCTGTAAGTGCTCGATACTTCACTTTTGATCTTATTAGGGTGCTGAATGTAGCAGCCCATCCAATCCATGTCTTTGTTCAAACCTTGATTAAAGGCATCAAATTTGCAGATGAAGGCAAGTTCTGCAGCTTTTCCCTCCAGCTGGTTTTTGAAATTGCTTTGTAGTAGTATAATCACTTCTAGATCCATTAATGAGTGCCCAGGCAAGTTAAAATGTTCCCCAACAGGTTTCTGTGTGTTACAAATCAGATATTTGAAATGGTGTCTATTAATCCTTTGTCGCAGAGACCGTCCAGTTTGGCCAATATACATGGCCGAAGGGCACTGTTGGCACTTGATGGCACAGATCACATTAGTGGATGTGCAGTTGCATGAGCCTCTGATGTGGTGGCTTATGTGGTTAGGTCCTGTGATGATGTGCCTTGTGTAGATGTGTGGACAGAATTGGCACTGGGGTTTATTGCAAGAGTGGGTTCCTGGTTAAGTATGATGGAAGCGAGCTGCATGGTTGCTGGAAAGAATTTGTTTCAGGTAAAGAGGTTGTCTATAGGTAAGGATTGGCCTGTCTCCCAAGGCCTGTGAGGGTGAGGGGTCATCTTCCAGGACAGGTTGTAGGTTGTTAATGACGCGCTGGAGGAATTTAAGTTGGGGGCGGCGGTAAGTGATGACTAGTGATGCTCTGTTATTTTGTTTGCTGGGTCTATATTGAAGAAGCTGGGGGTACTCGTCTGGTTCTGTTGATCTGTTTTTCCACTTCCCTTTAAGTTTTAAGAATGACTGACAGATCTTTTAGGTGCTTGTGTCTCTAGGATTGGAGCAAATCTGGCTATATCTTAGGGCCTGGCTGTAAACAATTGATTGGGAAATGCGTCTTGGATGAAAGGTAGAGGCATATAGGTAAGTATAATAGTTGGTAGGTCTCCAGTATAAGGTGGTGGAAATGCGTCCATCATGTAATTGTACTGTAGTGCCAAGGAAGTGGATCTCTTGCGGACTGAGCCAAGCTAAGGTTGATGGTGGGGTGGAAATGTTGAAATCCCTGTGGAATTCTTCAAGGGTCTCCTTGCTGTGGGTCCATATGATGAAGATGTCGTCAATGCAGCGTAGGTAGATTAAGGATATAAGAGGGCGAGAGCTGAGCAGGTCAGCCATAAAAATGTCAAAAGCAAAGTATCAGGCACTGATAACCCACTTTATTAGCCTCATTTACCACGGACACTTTTTCTGCTATTTATTTGTACCTCTGAACCTCTTGCTCCATTAACCTGAAGAAGTGGATTGTGCCCAGGAACACCCACGATATCAGCTACATTTTTGTTAGTCTCAAAGGTACTGCAGGACCATTTGCTGTTTAAGTTTTTTTCAGTTACAGACTGACATGGCTACCCCTCTGAGACTTCGAAAATTAAGTGCACTCTACGCAGTCAGTCTTCGCTTTATTGGTAACTTGGTTTAAATCCTTTTTTTGGTGATTTAAATCAATCCAATTTGTACAGAAGTATTTTTATACTCCAAGTTACTTTGGTATTTCATATTTTTAATGACTGTTTATCATTGCTGTATTTAAACTGCCCAGGTAGCAGGTTGGTTGATTAAATGACAGAAGGGGCTTAAATAAAATTATATTAAAGGGAAGAACAGATTTTATTCAAAACATTTTGCTCTAGACTATTAAACAAGGTAAGAACACTAGCATGTTAGGTGTAGGGATATTCTAAATGAAATTTTTCTAAAATTAAAGTTGGTTTATACTGTCATAAAAACTATTTGTTCTAATAAACCCAAGTACAACAGAATGCGAATAAATAAATGCAGATACACAAATCTTGGTCCTTGTAAATAAGAATATTTTTTGCATTTAGAAACAGCCTTGGATCTACTAGAACGGTGGTGACACAGTGTGCTACAAATGCAGTCTGTATACATTCTAAATGAACAATGGTACATGTCACTATCTGGTGGTGGTACTTGGATGCACCAGAAGCCTCTCCCGTTGCATCAGCATCTGCTTTGAAGAGTGCTCTGAACTACAACCCTGGCTAAAAGAACAGCCCCACTGCAGCTTTAGAATTTAACTAGAATGCTATATAAATATGTTTTGATATCTATTCACTTCTCAGTGTAATTCATTGGAAAAGTGAGTGTGATCATTTAAAGGAACCTAATCCTATGACCTGTTATCCCTGGTTAGAGAACAGGCTAGATGAGCACTTTTAAAGAAGACTGTAAATGCACAGAATAATTGAGACAAGCCACCAGAAGCCCAAACAAACACGGCTAGCATTGGAAATAATGCCTAAAATCTCGGCCAGAAATTCTTGTTGGATATGCCATCCTCCTTCTGAATATGCTTGGAAACTACTGACAGAACTGGGGATGCTATTTATTTGCACAAGTATTATTGCAATCAGCTCTCTGCTCCCATGTGCTAGATCTGTACAAACAATTATCAAAAGGATAGTTCTTGTACCAGATTTACAGTCTGGATTACAATTTACTATACTAGATGAGCAGATACAAGCAAATGGAGGAGGAGAAGGATTTATGGAAGATAGATCCTGTGAAACTAATCTGATACATTTTTCATGACATTACAAATTTGGTTGATAAAAGATGATGATGTAATGTACTTAGGCTTCTGTAAGTTTTTTTAATTGCTACCATACATTTTGATTAAAAACTAGAATACAAATTAACATGGCACACATTAGATAGTTCTCAAAATGTAATTGTAAAAAGGGGATTGCCACTGAGGGGGTGTGTTTGGAATAGGTCTGCAGGGATTGGTTCTTGGCTCTATGCTAGTCAATATTTTTAATCATAATAGTCTCCATTTCAATCTACATAAAATATGCAAATTTTTCTGCTGCATAATGCAAGGGCCATTATCCCCTTACACAAATTGAAAGAGATTGTTATTGTAATATGCTCATAACAGTTTCTCCTAAGGGGCTATTTACAGCCACAAACCATCTCCTCACTGACTCTCTCAGATGTCAGAGTCAAAGGCAGCTCCCAACATCAGCCTTTCTGTTCATAGTTACAAACTCCTCAAGCCCAGCACGCAACTACCTCCTGCAGAGTCTGATGCTCCTCAGTCCCTACTTTTCATCTTATTTCCAGAAAAAGAGTAGGAGAACTGCATAGATGAGTATATACTCACTCTCAGGCTACGTCTAGACTACAGGCTTCTTTTGGAAGAAGTTTTTTTCGGAAGAGATCTTCCGAAAAACTTCTTCCGAAAGAGTGTCCACACTGCAAAAGCGCATCAAAAAAGCCATCTTCTTTTTCGAAAGAGAGCATCCAGACTGAATGGACGCTGTCCCACGTGTAAGCTGTGATTGCTATGGACAGAATGGCCACCAGGGCACCTGTGCTTTTTCCTCTTTCCTCTTCTTCTGAAAGAACGCCCTCTTCCCCGTCCACACACGCCTTTTTGTGAAAGAGCTTTCGGAAAAAGGCGGCTTCTTCATAGAATGAGCATTACCAATGCCGGGAAAACCCCTCTGTTCTTTTGATTATCTTGCGGAAGAATGCAATTGCAGTGTGGACATTCCTCAAGTTTTGTCGGAAAAACATCTGTTTTTCCAACAAAACTCTGTAGTGTTGCTATACCCTAAGATGCATCTGTATGGTTAGAATATTCCAAGACTATTCTAGGACTAAACCATGAATGCATGTCAGTGTCCTCCAGTTCCATAATCAGGTATTTGCTGCCTGGAGCTCATAGCCACAGAAAAGCAGCTAGAGCAGCACTATAGAGGCAGTCATAGTAGCCTTCTCTATGGTCATGGGCTGTTTGGGGCACTGTGTTCAGTGTGGTGAAGGGAGGAAGACAAAAGAAATTCAGGTAAGAAAGGGAAGCCAGAGACAACAAGAAGGAAACAAGTGAAGCAGAAGGGAGGGGACCTCACTTTTCTAGATCGCAATGAAAAAAATCCACCATGTCACCACAGTCTTGAAAAAACCTAAGTAGATTTTTTTTTTTTTTTTTTTTTTTTTTTTTTTTTTAAAAGTTAACCATTGGGGAAAGTTTCTAGAAGAGAAAAAAATATTAAGCCTGGCACCTTTTGAGTAAAAATCACCATTGTGTGAAGAGTTTTAGTTCTAAGCTACAGATGTATTGGTAAATGCTATTTTTTGAGTTTTTAAAAGCAAGTATCGAGTAACGCTCTTCAATATGAATCCAGACTGGGGGGTGTGCAATTATTTTTGAAGGGGGGCCACTTCATGAATTTTGGAAGTGGTTGTAGACCACCCCAAGGGGGGGGGGGCCCCCTTGCACAGAAGGTGCGGGTCCAGGAGACTTTGCATACTCCCCTGCCCACAGACCCAGAGTGGCCATTGGCTTAGGGGTGGGGAAGCATGTGTAGTCTTACTCCCCGCTCCTGCCCTGCCAGGGGTGTGCAGTTTTGAACAGCTAGAGGTTCCTTCTAGGTGCCATACACCCCTGCTGCGGGGGGGGGGGAAAGAGAGGGAGAGACTTCGCATGCTCCCCCTCCCCAGGTCTCAACTGGCAGGGTGGCAGCACTCTGGATCAAACGGCTTGGCGGGCTGGATTCGGCCCATAGACACCGTCTTGCCCACCCCTGATCCAGACCAAAAATAATTTATTGTAGGCTGCTATTATTTCACAAATTTTATGCAACAATTTAGATTAAGTGGCACCTCTGTTGTCAGAGATTAAATATTAGTTAGGAATGTTTTTAAAGCAAGCTGCTCACCTTGAAAATAAAAGCTACAGGAAAAGAGCTGGTGGAGAAAAAGTAATGGGATACTGAACGATAACAGTATTTCATATTTAATCAAGTAAATGTTTAACTTCCACATCCAGCTACAGAATAAGCCTGTCAAACAACATTTCAGTTTGATCTGCAGTAACACTGAATATGCAAATATAATCAATATTAAAAATATGATTTCTGAACAGCTGTATCAGACTCAGACTCCATCTTTTTTTTGTAACAATATTTTTCATTAGTAATAAAGCAGCCTTTGAAGACTCAAGAAAATAGGAACTTTCTTTTGTCCATTGTTCAACACCAGGAAAGCCCTCCAGGACTATAACCAAGTCAGAAAGTTGTTGGAACCCAGTCATTAGCAGAAAATGAATCTTCCTGAAATATTTCTTTGTGCCAACAGATCTCATATTGTGGCAGTTCTCCCCAACCTGTAGAACAGGATACAACTTTCTTCTTGATGCAGTTCACACCATTCCCCAATCAGCTGGGGGCTTGCCACTATTAACAAAATAGTATTTTTTTAGTGTAAGTGAATGGATATCATCACAGCAGAAGTTAAGCTTATAAATGCAAATTAATATACGTTGGAAGAAATCATCTGAACTCTTCATATATCTTACTGGATTCTAATCTAAATTAACAACTTAGAGGAAAAACCTAGTCAACTTTGTGGACAATTCAATGAAGAAATCGATTAAGTAAGATTTATACAGATAATCCTGGAAAAAAAAAATCTGTGAGGTCAGTGATAATTGGACCGGGGGGGGGGGGGGGGGGGTCTTTCCATGACCAACATATAGTGATTAGTTAGAATCAGGGTGGAAAATCAATGGTTTAAAAAACAGCATTAATTTACTTCCACAAAATATTTTACAATGAAGAGCACACAGAATCATAAAATCCTAGGGCTGGAAGAGATCTCAGGAGTCATCAAGTCCAGCCCCCTGCCCAAGGCAGGACCAACCTCAACTAAATCAACTCAGCCAGGGCTTTGTCAATCCGAGACTTAAACACCTCTAAGGATGGAGATTCCACCCCTTCCCTAAGGAACCCATTCCAGTACTTCACCACCCTACTAGTGAAATAGCTTTTCCTAATGTCCAACCTAGACCTCTCCCACTGTAACTTGAGACTATTGCTTCTTATTCTGCCAGCCATCACTACTGCGAACAGCCTCTCTCCATCCTCTTTGGAACCTCCCTTTAGGAAACTGAAGGCTGCTATGAAATCCCCCCTCACTCTTCTCTTCTGCAGACTAAACAAACCCAGATCCCTCAGTCTCTCCTCATAGGTCATGCACTCCAGCCCCCTAATCATTTTGGTCACCCTCCACTGGACCCTCTCCAATGTGCGCACATCCTTTCTATAGTGGGGGGCCCAGAACTGGACACAATACTCCAGATGTGGCCTCCCCAGTGCTGAATAAAGGGGAATAATCACTTCTCTGGATCCGCTGGCAATGCTCCTCCTAATGCACCCCAATATGCCATTAGCCTTCTTGGCTACAAGGACACACTGTTGACTCATATCCAGCTTCTCATCCACTGTAACCCCCAGGTCCTTTTCTGCAGAACTACTACTTAGCCAGTCGGTCCCTGGCCTGTAATAATGCTTGGGATTCTTCCGTCCCAAATGTAGGACTCTGCACTTGTCCTCGTTGAACCTCATCAGATTTATTTTGGCCCAATCCTCTAATCTGTCCAGGTCATCCTGGACCCTATCCCTGCGCTCCAGCATTTCTACCTCTCCCCCAGCTTAGCGTAATCTGAAACTTGCTGAGGGTGCAATCCATCCCCTCATCCAGGTCATTAATAAAAATGTTGAATAAAACCAGTCATAGAATAGATCCTTGGGGTACTCTGCTAGAAACCGACCGCCAACCTGACATAGCGCTGTTGATCACTACCCGTTGGGCCCGACAGTCTAGCCAGCTTTCTATCCATCCTACAGTCCATTTATCCAATCCATACTCCCTTAACTTGCTGGCAACTAATATTATGGGAGACTGTATCAAAAGCTTTGCTAAAGTCAAGGTATATCACTTCCACTGACTTTCCCATATCCACAGAGCAAGTTACCTCATCATAGAAGCTAATCAGATTGGTTAGGCACAACTTGCCCTTCATGTATCCATGTTGACTATTCCTGATCACTTTACCCTCTTTCAAGTGCCTCAAAATGGATTCCTTGAGGATCCCCTCCAATATTTTTCTGGGGACTGAGGTAAGGCTGACCGGTCTGTAGTTCCCTGGATTGTCCTTCTTCCCTTTTTTCAAAGATGGGCACTACATTTGCCTTTTTCCAATCAGACGGGATCTCTCCCAATCTCCACGAGTTTTCAAAAATAATGGCCAAAGGCTCCTCAATGACATTTGCCAACTCCCTCAGTACCCTCGGATGTATTAAGTCCAGACCCATGGATTTGTGTATGTTTAGCTTTTCTAAATAGTTCCTAACTTGTTCTTTCCCCATCAAGGGCTGTCCATCTTCTTCTCCTTCTGCGTTGTCTAGTGCATTAGTCTGGGAGCTGACCTTGTCCGTGAAGACAGAGGCAAAGAAAGCATTGAGTACTTCAGCTTTTCCCACATCATCTGTCACTAGGTTACCTCTTAGTTGAATGTTACTGTACAACCCTGAGAGCTAAATAAATGATGAATACATGAAGCACGAGTGATAGTCTAAGGTTAGAGTGAAAGCCTATTCTTTTAAGATGTTTTACTTAACATTAAGAATCATGTACAGTCAGTGAACACCTCTGTATTTTCAGTAAGATCACCATGTCAACACAGACCATTGCCTTCATAATAGGGATGTAAAATCCCAGTTAATCAGTTAACTGCTCAAAGGCTATATTTAACTGGTTAACCAATTAAACAGGGACAGGAGTGCCCCCCCAGCCACATTGGGCACTGCAGGGCTGGAGCAGACGCCTGACCCCGGTGGGCTGGGGGCTGCTCCAGCCCATCAGTTAACCATTCACATCCCTACTTCTCAATTCCCATAACTTAATGTATCAATAGCCAAGCAACAATGTTCAAAGCAAGGAAAAGCATAGTTACAGGATTAGTGCTATGCCAAGGCAGATTTAATCAGCACTGCGGTGGGACGATCCAGTGCAGTTCTCAAACTGTGGGTTGGGACCCCCTTTTAAAGGGGTCACCAGGGCTACCTTAGATTTGCTGGAGTCCAGGAATGAAAACAAGCTCCACAGTCAAGACCCAGATCTGAAGCCTAAGGACTTATTTCCCAGGCAGCAGTTCTCAGGTTACAGGCCCTCTGCTTGGGTCTGAAGCCCTTGGGATTTAACTTCTCCTCTCCCCCTACACTCTTTCCCCCCCCCTCCCACAGCAGTGGAGGTCAGGCTTTGCCTCTGGGCAACAGGGTTTGGGCCAACTCAGGTTTCATCCCCCTCCTCGGGGCTGTGGAGTAATTTTTCATGTCAGAAGGGAATTGCGGTGCAGTGACGTATGAGAACCTACTGATCTAGAGACATGCAGACACGAGGCAATATCTGCACTAGAAGCAGGGATGCGATTCCCCACTCAAACTAAAAACAGCACTGGTGCCCTATGACCTATAAACGTGGTAATAAATAGAAATGAGATAAATGTAAACACAGAACCTGTTTAGGAGCCTAAATAAGAGGGTTGAAAAGGACAATGCCTGGTAAACTGTGGGTGAAGTGAAATGAGACAGTTCAGAGACAAGCTAGTGGTAAGTTAGGACATAACACCAGGTCATGCTGTAAACAAGTTTGGTTCTGTTTTTAAAAATGTTTTGAAAGAATCCTACCTATGTTGATAGCGTCTGGAATGGTGTCTACGCAGATGTTAATTAAGGTAATTAATATTAAATAGCTAATACTGGAGAAGATATTTGACAGTGGAAATATAGATATGGTAAAAGGGGTATTCTTATTGATCATAAAAATGGTAGACTTAAGTGTTCACTGTATCACAGTCCTCCACTAAATGAATCTGCGTGCTCAGAGGATCAAACCTAAAAAAATAAATTTAGTTATTGGTATTATTTATATTTAAAAAGACTAATTGAAAATATTTAAAATAGAGTTCACAACCCACAGGAGCACAAGCACTGCCAATAGCACATATAGCAGCACATGCTAGATGCCCCACATGCATACCCATGGGGTCCGGGTGGCTTTGTACCACCTTATGTCTGCCCTCTTGTGCATTTACAACAGGCTTTACACAACCTCACTGTCCTACACACACTTTCCTAAAACCTTAGATACACAAATAGCAGCATCTACTAAGTACACTGAATGCTAGATTCCATTTAAGCAATGTATAAGATGTATAAAGCAAGGGCTTACTCTCTCTTTGCCATAAAATACCTGCAAAGAATGAGACAGGACACCTGTGCACCTCTTCAGCAGGCTGCAGGAAAAGCTCTATAATATTAGAGTTGAGAAACTGTAAACAGACATGCTAAATACTAAAGTCTTGCCTACAAAAGAAGTCATGGAGAAGTCCATGTGAAATTAGAGTGCAACAGCTATTCCTCACTGAGGGAGTGTCTAGACTACAGGGCTTTGTCAACAAAAGTGGACTTTTGTTGACAAAACTATACCTGCATCTACACTACTGCAGAGTTCTGTCGACAGAAAGTCGACAGAACGTGGCAATTTTGTCGACGGCAGTAAACCTCATTCTACGAAGAACACCACCTTTTTTTGGACAGAGTTATGTCGAAAAAAGGCGTTGTTGCATCCACACTGTACTTTTTCAAAAGAGAGCATCTCGACTGTTGAAAAAGTGGCTTGCTTTGTCGACAGAACTGGCTGTAGTATAGACGCTCTTTTTTGACAGAGGCTTTGTCGACAGTATATGTTGACAAAGCCTCTGTCGAAAAAAGCCTGTAGTCTAGACGTACCCAATCTCTTTTGTAGAAGTTCTCGTCCTGAACTGAGAATGTCTGTGAATTAGGTTAATCAGCTTCCAAAGTATATTGACTTAAATTACACAAAGACACTCAGTGGAGTATCATTGTTCATACAAGGACCAATTATTCAGAAATAGCTATTCAAGGCTTTTTCACCCAGGTAAGCAAGTCCTAAGGGGAAGTCATGGTTGTACATGCAAACTTAGCTTGGGCAATTCAGCATTTGTGCCTGCCTAAATATGCAGCTTTGGTTTTTTCCACAGAGACTTTATATTCTACCGCATCTTCTAAAATTATTTGGCCAGACCCCACTAGAACATCCTATTCTATACAATGTTTTGCCTTCTCCTAACACTTTGCATAGGGGAAGAGAGGAGAAAGACCAGCAATATGAGATGAGACAAGAGAGAAAATATTGCAAATGAAAAGTAACAGATAAGTAAAATCTGGTATTTAAGGAAAAGTTACCACGACTAATCCATTTTATTTAAAAAATGTTCTGGAACAAGAAAGAGACCAACTTGTGCAACGACGCTGAATCAATTAATCCAAGTCTGGTTAAGAGAAGGAAAAAGTGAGACTGGATTAAAATCTCGATGCACAAAACAGAATTGTTGGCACTCTTCTCAGACTCAAGCCTGGAGGAAGGAGTCTGGACTAGACCCAGATCACAAATAAACAAAAGCTCTTTTCAGAGCTCAAGGAAACTATCTATACAGCCAGAGCATAACTCCCAAAAGCAGCAAGTCCTTCTTAGGAAGTGAAACAGGCAAGTGTTGAACAAACAGTACAGCTGAAAAATGGAAAGCTACTTGAAAGCTTAAAAGAAACGGGCAAAAATTGGAATTCAACAGGACAACAGCATGTGGAGAATTCAAAGGCCGTTTCAAAAGACAGCACTTCAAAAGGCACCTTCACCATCATTTGCAACATTGCTAAACTGACTGCGTAATCAGCTCTTCCGTGATGTCCAATAGATGGGACAAAGGACTCTCTAAACTAATTCAGCCTTTACTTATATAAGTTAGGGATGTTAGACAGCAGGTACTAGAATAGTCGATTTACCACATGAATTATTTGCTGTTAGTCGACTATTCTATAGTCCCCAGTGGCAGGGCCGGCAGCCAGTGCAATCCAGCCCCACTTTCAGGGAGCCTGAGCTCCCCTCGCAGACCAGCTGCCCTCACTGCCGCAGAGAGGGCAGGTGGGGGTTGGAGGGAGGAGAGGCTGCCATGAAGCATGCAGAATCAGCTCCTGCTTCACCACCAGCCCCACTGCCTCTGATACAGAGGCAGCAAGGGAGGGGGAGGGGGAGAATAGTTGACTAGATTAATTGATAAACCAAGGCTTATCAGTGAATCATCTACTCGACTACCTGTTCGCAACCCTGATATAAAATTACAGCAATAACTAACCAAATCTTAATGGAGATGCTTTGGTCTTTGCAATTCTCTTCAGAAGGACAGGGACCCATTCCAGACTCCACAAAGAAATGGTTCTAAAACCTGGCCAGTGACGATGCCAACAGACACCAATGTGGAAAAAGGTAACACAGTGGTCTCCAACCTTTTTAAGGGCTGTCAAAGATCTACCTCAAACCAAAATACCCTTGCCCCACCTCCTTCGTACCCCTTCTCTGAGAACCAGCCCCTGCTCATTCCATTCTCCCTCCCTCCCCCATCCTCCCTCATTTTCACCAGGCTGGGGCAGAGGGTTGGGGGTGCAGGCTCTGGTCTTGGATTAAGGAATTTGGAGTACAAGACGGGCTCTGAGCTGGGCTTGGGTCAGGCAGTTGGGGTACCAGAGGGGTTCTAGGTGCAGGCTCTGGGAGGGTGTTTGGATACAGGGGTTCGGGCAGGGGCTGGGAGTGCAGGAGGGGGTTCATGACTGGGACAGGGATTCAGGATGTGGGCTCCAGCTGGGCACTGCTTACCTCAGGTGGTTCCTGGGTGGTGGTGCAGTGGGGCTAAGGCAGGCTCACCCCTGCCTGACCCTGCACCACTCATAGAATCATAGAACCAGAGAGCTGGAAGAGACCTCAGAAGGTCATCAAGTCCAGCCCCCTGCTCTAGGCAGGACCAACCCCAACTAAATCAACCCAGCCAGGGCTTGGTCAAGCCGAGACTTAAACACCTCTAGGGATGGAGACTCCACTACTTCCCTAGGAAACCCAGCCCAGTGCTTCACCACTCTCCTAGTGAAATAGTTTTTCCCTAATCTCCAACCTGGACCTCTCCCACTGCAACTTGAAACCATTGCTCCTTGCTCTGCCATCTGTCACTACTGAGAACAGCCTCTCTCCGTCCTCTTTGGAACCTCCCTTCAGGAAGTTGAAGGCTGCAATCAAATCCCCCCTCACTCTTCGCTTCTGCAGACTAAACACTCCCAAAAGCAGCCAGCAAACTCCATCCCAAGTCCTGTTGTGCCCCCCTCTCTGCTCTGTGGAGATAGGATGCAGAGTGGGAGAGGAGGCACCTTGACATGGGCACCCCTCTTCTCCCTCCCCTGCCCTGCACAGAAAGCAGGAGGCTCCTGAGGAGACAGCTCCAAGGCAAAGGGCAGGAGAGGTGCAGCAGTGGGGGGAGGGGCAGCTGAAGTGCCAGCACTTGGTAGCCTCTTGGCCCAAACCAGTCAGGATCCCCTGTCAGAGGCTCCAAGATCTACCAGTAGATCCCGATCGACTGGTTGGTGACCACTGAGGTAACAGCACTACAGTCTTGCATCACCTCAGTTGAGCCTCTCAGACACTGTTGCCCTGAAAGACATGCGTAAGAAGGGCAGTGACATACACAGAGGAAAATTCTATCTCTGGGCCTAACTTAAGTCAGTTCAACAAGGCACCATTCATATTTTTGTTAGAATTCTATGTGCTTGTTTCTCAAGAAAACCTCCTGAACATCAACAGACGCAGCACTGAGTAACCAGATGGACAATCTCTCAGAGTTCTCACTCACCATATCCCAGTGTTAAATTTTACCTTTAAGCTTTAGAGCTAAGTATCATCACTATTACCAGAAACATTATGCCACACAGCCATTGGCTGGCAGAGCCTGAATGTCAGTATTACCCACCCCGTCTGACTGATAAAAGCACTGCAAGTGAACATGCTCTCACTATACAGTAATAGGTCAATGCCAAGAAGGTATTTTACGGGCACACTGCCTATCTTCTCACCATGGTACTTCAGGGAACTATAAATACACACGTTTTTCATCACTACTCTGTTCATTCTCCAACAACTAGAAAGAGTGCATGCATGAGCGTTTTGATGGAGGTACTTTGGAAAGACTGATTGAAGCAATAAATGTTATGCTTCATTGTAAAAATACTGAGATTTAAACAAAATCAATTAAGATTCATCTTTTCATTTGGACCTCTTGAACAGTTTTGCAGTCACAGCTCTCACATCTGAGTGTAACAGGGCTAACTTACAATGTACTAGCAAAAGAAATAGTACAAGCATGTCAGACAAGATGGGCACAGCATTCAGATATTGAAAGTTTAATGGAAGGGAAATGTGGGAAGGGTAGTTATTCCAAGCAAGCAGGGCAACTTGGAAAAAGCCATGAGATAGGGATAGATAAAGGAGATGAAAATGGGATAATGGAGAAGTGGGAGGAACAAACTAGACCAGGGCTACTCAACACAAGGCCCACAGAGCACATGCAGCAGACGGCCTGTTTGAGGCCTGCAGTGCAGTCTGGGTTTACGCGGGGCTCAACATGTAGCCGGGAGCAGAAACAAAAAAGTAGTCATATAATGGTCTTCAGCTGACATTCGTTTTAGTAGTTAAATTCCTGGACTGTCATTGCTCATTAAAAGTGCTGTCATATGGGTGAAAATCGGGTAAATATTGCATTTTATTAATATCAGCAGAACGGACTTAAATGGGGCCTGCGTGTTGTGTAGTCTTGCCTTCATTTTTGAATTCATGCCTGTCACTGTGAAAGAAGCTATTTGCATATATATTTGCAAGTATATGCAACTACACTTAAGTTGCAGCCCTCGGCATGTGCTGTGAGTATCATTGTGGCCCCTGGAGATTCCAAAGTTGAGTAGCCCTGAGCTAGACCCAATTTTTTATGAGCCATCTGGAATAGAACAGGGCCCCTTAGTATTGTACCATGGGTCGTATAGCTTAGGCAAGAAGTTCCTAGGCTGCCTCCAACACCACATGTTTTGTCAGCCACACTTCTGGGCAAACGAAATATGTTTTTTTAGCTATACAACATACCATGAAGAGTCTCCTCAAAGTAAAGCTCCATTTCACCTTCAAATGAAACGTATTCATTTTCAAAGTGGGAATATTTTAAAAGTCCTCTTAAAAGTTTAAATTTTTGAGCTACATTTCTAAGAAGAAATATAGAACAGGGGTGATACCACATGTTCTACAGAAATTCTGTCACTTCAGGTATTTGTGCACCATTGCTAGAAAGTTTACAGATCTGTACTAAATGACATTACTAAAAAAAACAGATGCTGTTCTAGAAACAAAACAGTGATCAGATATGGTCTGGAAAAAGGCAGATGTAATCTCCTCATAGCACAGAAATAGCTACAAACCTGATTTCAATTTCACTGTTTTCACTATGCTCATTTTCCTTCCAATTACTTCAAAAAATGTAACCTTTTATATTAATTGAATGTACACTACTGCTTATGCTTTAAAGCTTCATCAGCTCTTGAGAAGTGACTTTTGTATACAAATCACAAAAGCTACTTAGACAAAGTGCTGGGGATAATTAAGACTGACCAGGTTTAAATGTGTACCTTAAGAGAATAACAGATGTAAAAATGTATACAAATGATTCGACAGACAAGGGTGTGGGTTAGCATATGTATGCCATTAGAATCTTTACTACTTTTATATTTATATGGATATAGTTTTGATTACAGTTAAACTAAAGGAACTGCCACACACAGAGATAGGCCAAAGTTTACTCATTTAGTATGGAGGGTAAAAGTTTCTGCCTAGGGATTTGGATCAACTGCTAGAAAATTACAAATTTAATTACCTTATTTTCAGAAAAATTGTGAATTGACAGGAAAATATACATAACTTTCCTCAGACAGGAGAGCAGCAAGCCCTCTCCATAGTACAGCAGAAAAATACCACACAAAAAGACAAGAAAAGCATTTACATGATCTCCACCCCACCCTCAACCTCTGCCCAACAAAACCAGAACTAATGCTGCGACTAAAGGAAAAATAGGCCAAGTGATACAAAGCACTCCACAGACTACTTAAAAGAACCAGGCAAAGAATGCCTCAGAGGGGGAGTGGAGTCTGAACAGAGAAATTTAGCTACATTAAGTGGTCAATCTTCAATAAAAAATGCACCGATGGTGTAACTAAGTACAGTAGTGCCTATTTTCTGATGATGCACGAAGGGCATAAAGTAAACAGTAGCAATTACATCAAGAGGATCCCACAGAGTGGTAAGATTTAAGCACTACTCACTTCTTTGGAGTCTAACAATTAGCATAGCTTCATGTGTTTACACACAAACCTATACTATGATCATAACCCATGTTCCCTCTAATCTTTTCCATCTATGTGCAGATTTTTTCTGTCTATGTGTGGAACAACATTTTATGTTCACCGAGGCATGTGCAACTGTGCACCACAAATAGAAACAAAAAACCTAGCTGAGGGCGCCCTATTAATCTGCTGGGTGAAATCTGAATCTCTCCTGAATGGCTGCACAAATGCACAATTTACAGGGAACATTGGTCAGAACCAGTATTCTTGCGGATGACAGCAATGATCTTGCCTGCCACAATTCCAGGCTTGCAAGAGAAAATACCCATCATTTACCTGCAACTTTTCTAAGGTTATATGCAAATGACAAAACCACAAGGTCTGATAAAGTGATTCCTGCCTGCATGAAAATATGAACATTTAACTTCGGTTAAATGGAAATTCTCAGAAAATATTTTAAAAATAAAAATTACTGAAAAAGAACTTAGTAAACAGTGCAGTTAAGACGAACAGAGTTTCTTCGCTCCATAAGGAATACATTAATACACGGTATATTCAATCAGTGGTTAGGACTGCTTGAAAAAAAGCAAATTCCTCTTTTATAAGTGGAAAAAAAACAGTGCAGAGGGAAATAAAGATGTACATGCGTACGTAAAAGAGGAACAAAATATAGCAACATAAACAAAACTCAAGTTTTTTTGCAAAACTGTTCTACACAATGTAGCAGCTAACCTTCAAATATCATCAAATCAAGATATTCAACATTCTTCTTCAGATTAACTATTTAACAGCAGGTGGCCAATGGAGAATGGACAGCCAGTCAAAAACATTTCACGTAATAGGCTAAGCCAATAGTAAGGAGACCACATTCAATATGTAAAGTCAGAACATGCCACAATTAAGACAGACTGAGTCATCTTTGTACCTGTCCATTACAGGGCAATGTGATGCAATCGTGGATTAAATATATCACTTTTTTTGGTGCATGTATTGGGCAGCACAAGGAGCGAAAAGCAGATGTGCTGTATAAAAGTGCATGCCTGAGAGTAAGCCTCTTCTTTCTGCTTCCAAAGGGACATGCAACTCTTCTGCTATTATTCCTACATCTCGTGCCCTTACCACCCCTTACCCATGCACTACCATGTCCAGGTTAGCTAGCCAGGCCACAATTAGAAGACAGTATCTAACAATCAGAGGCATAATGTCCTGAACAGGCTCCCAATAGGAGTAATGGGAGCAAGCTACCTAACTAGTTTTAAGATGGAGCTTGCTAAGTTTATGAATGTAATTATATGGACAGGTTGCCTGCAGTAACACGAGACTGGACTCGATGACCCAGAAGGTCCCTTCTAGTTCCATGAGCATATCCAGAACTGCAACACCACATTGTGCACCTCACTACACTAATAATTGTGTAACCTCTCTAGTGTACCCACTGTCATTTTCATTGCACTATTCATAAATTGAGTCTCATCTGAAACTAGGATGCAAGTTCTCAGGGCAGGCTCTCTGGGAGGTGTTTGACATACTTCTATATACTTAGAATAACAAATAGCAGTAATAAAGCAGTAACTGGAAAGTGAAAGTGGAAGAAATGACACAGGTGTTTCTCTAGTTATAGTTGGGCCCTCTGTCAGCAGAGATGAAAGGCCAGCCTATATGTTGATAATTGCTGCACTGCCTGGCAGATGCCTGGAAGAAAAAAAAAAAAACCAACCAGATGCAAAAGCAATTCTCCAAGACAGATTTCAGCACAAACACATACCTTCTTGAACTTGCCATAATGCTGCTGAGGGGTGTTTAAGAACATATTCTTAAAACAGCAACCAAAAGCAATGGTCTGGTCTCAGAGCTCTATGAGAGGCCACGCAGAAGACCTAGATTTCAGTTCTCTTTCCATTTAATTTCAGCCTCACACACTAAAACCAGCACACAAATGTTGGTCAAGTCAATTACTGTATTGTTAAGATTAAAAGCTGTACGTTTAAGGGCAATGTATTTTTAGTAATGTGATGATAAAAAAAAAAAATCAAACTGGATAGATTAGAAAATGCCCACAAAACTTGAAAGTTTTGAGCATTTAGATTAAGGCTGTCAATTATATGCTGGTAATGCAAGTGATTAATACAAAATAAACTGGACTAAAAAAGATTAATCGCAACTAATCACAGTTTCATGTATTACTGTTAATGTGAATGACAACAGTGTCCATGCAAAAAAATCAGGTGTGCTGTAACACCAAGATAGCTGTGACCACTCAAAGACATCCAGTGATCACCAGTCAAAGCAACAGCTAGTGCATTTTTCAGAAGCTCCAACTTTGCAGTCTTCTCCTTGTGATATAGGTCATGTATTCCTGATGCAATGGTTTGTTGGAAGGGCAAGGTGTAGGATTGACTGGAAGACGCAGTTTGAGTAACACCTGATACTTACAATAATGAGTAACCTGCACTCCATAGCTATACTTTGCCATAGCATTGGTTAAGCTGTTGTACTTTGTTTGATCCATGAGGCTACAGTGAAACTAAGTATACTCTGTCACAACTAGCAGCGATCACTTGCTGCCAATGGGTTCTATAGAACAAGCACTGGAGGCAGAGCGTGCTTAGTGCATAAGAAAGAATTGCAGTCTTGTAGTACTTCGATGGCACTGGAACTCAACCTTGCAATGGCTACAGATAACTACCTCTTTACCCAGAGAACCATTTGGAAGTTTTTAAAAATAAATTCCCCATTCAAAAGATCTGAACTTTTGCTGCATTAACTTTTTCTGATATTTCATCACTCTAGATCATGAGAACACCATAGAATTTTGCCATTGTCCACCAAGTAATAAAGTACAGTAAGTGAAGAAAAAAAAGAGATGTGATTAACGTGGATTAAAAAAGGAGTTCATGTGTTTTGTGTTAATGACTTGTGTTCACTGCGATTAAAAGCCTTTAAAAATAATTCTGTATCTAAGTTGCACTTCCATGAAAAAGACTGCAATACAGTACTTATATGAAGTGAACTGAAAAATATGATTATCTATTTACAATAGATATATTGTAATAAAAAACTGAGCACTGTACACACTGTATTCCAAATTGTAATTTAAAATCAATATATCTGAAAATGTAGAATATGTACAATAAATTTGAATTGGTATTTTGTTTAACAGTGCAAATAAAATGCAATTAATTGCAACTCTTTTAATCTCATGATTAATGACTAATAATTTTACAGCCCCCAATTTAGATTAATATGTCTCTCAAACAATGTTATATTTAACTGAGATCAAATACTCTGATATCAATCTATTTACTAACAATGAAAAACCATGTTCAAGGTGCAAATAAAGGCTAAAGTAATTAGCTAGACAGGACAATCATCGCTCAATAAGTACAATGTCTACTTACTGCTGGTTCTACTTGAGTTCTGTCTGCAATGTCAACATGAACAACTTCAACACTCTTCCATGTATTTGGATCCAAGTCATGAACCTGCAATGGGGAGAGGAAAGAGCTTCACTCTGTGTCATTTCATCACAGCCACTGCATTAATTCTGGATTACCCAGATTTTTCTGAGTTCTATAAATATGGAAAGTTATGTTATAAATCACTGGGGGGAACATGGCTCAAAGTTACTGGGTTTTTCATTTTAGTAATAACTTTATTAAACCTTCAGTTCTTGTGCTTTCAGAGAAGCTTCATTTTAAGATTAAGTTGTGTTTGTCTATTATTTTCCTTCCATCTAATGACATCAAATCCTGTAATTAGAATATTTATACATTCAATAGGCTAGACAAATGTTCCCTTAAATCAGAAACTCCAAACACATTTTGAAGTTGGCTAGTATATACTATTTTGAAAACTATCCATTAACATCTATCAAGACATGACCTAATGCAAAC
The DNA here is from genome assembly GCA_019425775.1 of Rafetus swinhoei. Classification (NCBI taxonomy): domain Eukaryota; kingdom Metazoa; phylum Chordata; order Testudines; family Trionychidae; genus Rafetus; species Rafetus swinhoei. The sequence goes on along the minus strand of CM033425.1, from coordinate 29,321,269 downwards.
AGAAGGACCCAGATAAATAATGTGCGCCATATACATATAGCTGTTACACATATACACACTTCAGATTAAGCACAAGCATAATTATCTAGGAAAACTTTTTATTTTCTATTTTTTGTTAGTGTAAGTCATCTCCTCTTCAGGTTTTTAAGCTGTGTAAAAAACAATGGTTCAAGCAAGTCATGCAAACATTGAAAATGGGCATTTACATAGCTGCCCATCATTAATATCTGACTATTCTTTCAAAGAAGAGGAGAAAAGGGACAGTCCAAATTACACACCACCCTATCGTATTACAAAGAAATTTAAAAAGCCAGCTGGAAAGAGAAGCTGTAAATCTGACGCTTTTAATCAAGGTTTGAACAAAGACATGAACTGGATGGACCACTATATTCAACTCCCTAATGACATCAAACGTTAAGTATCGGGCACTTGCAGCCCAATCTATTAGCTTCATTTAGCACGGACATGAATTGACAAGAGTTTTTCCTCCTTCTCTTCCCCCGCCATCTCCTATCTCTCTATTTATTTGTACCTCTGGACCCCTTGTTTCAATCACATGAATTCATTAATTAATTCATAGTTGTGCCCACGAAAGTAGGGATGCAGTCAATTCATCGATTAGCAAAAGCTTATCAGTTAATGCTATTGACTACATGCATTTCCCCCACCAGTAAATTTTTTAGGAGGCTGGCCAGCAGCCTGGCTCAGTCCCAGCTTGCGCCAGGTCCAGGACCTACCCCTACTACTGTTCTGCATTTGAAGTGTATTAGGAGCCAGGCGGGTAGCAGCCCAGCTCAGTTCTGGCTCACACTGGGTCTAGAAGCTCAGACCCACCCTCCATGCCATATCAGAGGTTGCATCACAGGGCAAAAGGCAGCTGATCTGCAAGGGGAGCTAGTTTTTAAATTAGCTCCCCTCGTGAACCAGCTTCCACTGGCACCCTGCGCTGCTGCCTCTGATACAGAGGAAGCATCACGGAGTGGCAGGGGCTCCTCGGGAATGGGGCTGGAATGCACTGGCTGCTGGCCCCACCCCTAGGGCCTAAAGAATAGTTGAGTAACCGATAAGAATTCATGAGGTTAATCAACTATTCAATTAACAGATATTTAACATCCCTACACAAAAGCTCATGATCCTATCTACATTTTTTGTTAGTCTCTAAGGTGCTGCAGAATCATTTGTTGTTTAAGTTTTTACACAACCCTATTTGCACTGAACCAGCTATACTGAAAAGGACATATCCAGGAATATCTCCAAATTTAGCTAAATGGAATTTCAGCCTATACCTTTAATAAAATACTTGAATCAAGAAAACGGCATGTGTGCTTTCAAAGCGCCTAGTACAGTTCATTAAACCCCCTTGCTGGAACCACTGGGATAGGAGACCACCAACATTTAAAAAGCTGTGATAAATTTCCTTGCACAAGTGCTTAGAGTCAATATCTAGGTAGCACAACTGCAATTCACTATCTGATCTGAACATCTTATAAGCTTTGAAAATAAAAACATTTCCCTTTCCCTAACTTCTTCCTTCCACGCCAGTATGAAAAATAGCTTGACTGATTTACAGGAGTACTTTTTATTATTTGTTTGAGAGAGGCTGCTTTCCTTTAAGGATCAGCTATTGCCCACTGCCAAAACAGAGATACTGGTCCACCAGGTTCCATGGGTGCAGCAAACATGGCAAATGTTGGGTTACTTTGGACCCTGACTTACGTTTTCTGATGTCCCCAAGTCTGGTTTATGCCAGGTCTCGATTTTTATGAAGAAATCATCTTTCATATATTCATTCTGTAAGAAACAAACGCATGCAGCTGATGGGTGATCACACTTTTTTCCTTTTTAAAATCTTATATTTAACAAGTTCATGTCTCCACCAAGGAAGACACAGCAGGCTTTGACTACCAACTTTGCTTTCCATTTGAACGCTGATATTAACAGGAATAATAAAGGCCCCATTACTGCACATGGAAACAGTTAAGTTTAGATGCCCCACACCTCAACCTGAAATGTTGGTTAGAGCATAAAATGCAACTTGAATGACAGGACACCTACCCATATAGTTGTGGACAATTTGTAAACATTTCAGTTGGACTCTTCCAAGTGGTTTCAGTATTCCCCACCCCATGTTATTGCAAGTTTTCTATTTAATCTAAAATCAGATTTTTATTTTATTTATAAGACTGACTACCACAGAAATCTCAACAAAACGTTTCATAGAAAAATACTATTCTGGTGTGAGATCTTTCCTACAGCACTAAAAGTAGGAAATGTCCCCGAAGAGTTTTCAATTTTTTAAGTTCTGTGTGATAAAATACAGGGACTATGAAACTTAACAGTGAAACAAAGCTGATCATGAAACTTCCTTCCTCCACAGAGTAGCAAGGAAAGGAGTTATTAACAAAGTGAGAGCATGCACCTTTATGTGCACAATACTGTGAGTGGTCAGGTTAAACCTGCTTTATAGCCCCATCTGCAATCCTTTGTTTAGCTGGTCTTTAGTGAAACCCAAGCTGTTTTCTCAGACTCCACAATAAATTCAGATGCAGAATTGAAGTTTGCTTGACAGAGAACAGGTCAAGCAAATGAGCATTACTTCTGATGATAGAAGATTAGAAAGAAGGCAAAGCACTTTACAAAAAAAAGAACAGTTAGTCTTTTGAAGAGAGATACCATTACTGCAAGTACTAGTTTAAAATTTAAGTTGGGTTTCTGTGATACCAATCCAGATTCTGGGTTAAACCAATTTAAATGAACCAGACTTCACTAATCAGGAATAGGAATTTTTGCACATGAGCCAGTCTTACTGCTCTGCTCTTCCCATAGTCAAGGAACCCTATAGATTTGACCAACATACTGCTAACTTTTCTGACAAACTGCCTATTGGAAAAAAATGTGGCAAATGAAGGAGTTTTATGTTAGGAAACACACTTTTTAAAATTAGAGCTAACTATTATTTTGGATGTCACTTTCACAAAGAACACTGTGCTCTTGGCAAGGCATATATAAAGGGAAGGAATGTTCTGCAGTACAGAAGTAGAGCTTGATTTAATATAAGCTTCCCAATGAGAAGGTCAGGTCATTCAAAACATTCCAAAGTCTCCAGCCCTTCTCGGTAAGAGAAAGCTCAACACACTCCATGCTGGATTATTCATTATCTGCTCAAAGGATGATAAGGTATCCTCATCTCAGTGTCTTACAAATATTTTAGCTCTCATTCAGTCCAGAGGACAGTTTGGGGGCAACCATACCAGGCCCCGTGCTTTGAGGGAACCTTGCAGCAGCCACCTCAACCGTCCTATGGATGAGACAGCCCTTCTGTTAGCCACGGGCCCACGGTATCCTGGTACGGGGTAGCTGCAGAGGTGGAGCCCCGCCAACTCACCATGGCAGGAAAGCGGGCTGGGGCTGAGGCACTCCGCTTCCCACCACTATGGTGAAGTAGAGTGCAGCAGACTGGGAAATGGCTGCAGACCAGAGCAGGCTGCTGTTTAGCTCTGGCTCCTGCCACTGTGGTGAGTGCAGGGGGAAGCGGGGAGGGGGGAGCGGGAGAAGAGACGGATGATACACCAATTCTTGCCAGGCCCCCTAGGTAAATTCCAGCTTGTGTTGCTCAGGGAGGGGACAGAGCAGTGGTGGGAGCAGGGCCTGCAGCAGAGTTGTCCTGGGCCTGAGGCACTGGGGGGGGATGGGAAGTTGCCCCCAGCCCCATGTCTCCTGTAGGGACAGCCCTGTCTTGAGTGTGAGTGTCAGTGTCATCTCTACAGATATGATCCATTATATTTTCAGATGCTGGCAGGGTGTATTTCTGCCAAGCATCCCATCATCAATTGTCTAATTTCAAGCTATAGTGGCTGTACACTATAGAAGAGATCAAAAACAGGTTTAAATGTTACTACAACAGTTTTTAATGAGAGGGGCTTATTTGTTTGATTTTAGCTCATTGTTAAAAAGCCTGCTGGTGCTGTTCTTACTCTGACTAGTCCAGCTGTACCACATTGAGTAGCAATGTTGCAGCATGAGCCAAACAAGAATCACAAAGGAAGCTGCTCATTTATAAAAATCTACCATTCATTTAAAATGCACTTTACTGCATTGCCAGTGAGAAGTGCTTCACAAATCTGCAAAGTGATGCACGAGGTTACACAAACTCCCATTAAATGACAATAGCAATTACCACTTAGCATACCAATTATGCTCAGTGCAATGACTGTATTTTGATCATTTCATGCTTACATTCATGGAAGAGATATCTTGAGTTCTTGGGCACAACCAAATAAATCAAATGAGAAAGAACTAATCCTCTTCCCTTCTAGAGCTGCACTTAACTTGAAGGATTATAGGACAGGCTAGACATTCAGCATGAATATGCAGCAGCTAGCTCTGGATTGGAACCACATCAAGAACTGCCACTCCATACCAGACTGGTGCTCCATCTAACACAGTATTCTGTCTCTGGTAAGTTCAAAGACTCAAGTATTTTCCATCTCTAAATTCAAAGTGAATGAATCCAACAAGAAGAAACGTTCAAGTGACTATGTACAGAGTGAGGTTAACGAACACTTAAAATGTTAATTTAAATTCAACCATTTAATCCTGGAGCACAGCACCACAGGCAGGAGAATGCTCTGGCCAGGCTGCAGGCGAGGGACTGCTTAGGCCAGGCGAGGCTGCCAGTTAACCTGTTACCCAGTAAGCATCTTGGCAAGACACATGCTTACTGGATAAGTGGTTAGCCCGTTAACACTTTACATCCCTAATGTACAGTCTGGCTAATTTGGCCTTTTGCAGGGAATAGAGTAATAACTCAGATAACTAAGAAGCTTCCACTATATTTTATTTATAACTGGAAGTTTTACCCTTTTCAAGGATTATGGCAAAAATGAAATCTTGGGGGGATTGCCTGGGAATATTTTAAGATGGGGGGCTTTTCACTTCAGCTTTCCCTAATGGCATGTGTTATGTACTTGCATTTGGGGCAACAATTGGCCTTCCTTAGCACTAGTCTCCATGATCACCTTACCATACAAGACCACTGAAATAGGGTGCAAGCTTTCTGACTATCCATGAAAGTACTTACCACTCTGGTGGGAAGAAAGCTCCTCCAGAGGTACTAGCTGCCCATTTCAATCAGAGCACATGCCCAGATCCTGCCATAATTGCATAGAGCGTGTTTGAAGCAAAAAGGCAAAGCTAGCTTACAATACCAGACTGGCAGGAAATAGACCCCAAGGCAATTTCTTCCCTTTCCCGGATATCTTCCTGTGGAACTCCTGACATTTTAAACTGTGTATTCAGCTATTAAATTAATTTAGCCATGGTGTACTGTTGCAATATCAGGAATGATGAAGAGCAGAGTGAGTAATTAGAGGAGCACAAGATGAAAAGGAAAATAAGTCTGAGGAAGACAAGTTAGCAAGTAATGGATCTGAAAATTCTCATTTCTGACTGGTGAAATCTTAATTAAGGCAGAGTCTGAATTGGCAGATATGGAGCATCAGAAAGTCAGTTACAACTTTAATAACCAACAGTCACATTAAAAAACATATTTAACAAATAATACAGGTACTCACCGTCACAACTGAAAGCCAGATGAACATGCAATAAAAAGGAAAAGGAAGCATTCAAAATAGTGTTAGTGTGAAACAGAGCTGTCACAAAAGTTTTAATGCTAAAGCAATCTGTAACAGACCGAGTTATATACAGAAGGTATAATACAATCTCTCATTAAAAGCCTGTTGTTCAATAAGATAACCCCACAAAAACCTCATTTATCAGCATATTTCTATGAACCAGATTGTTAATGATAAGATGAAGTATGGTTTAAGGTATTTTAAACACACTGAGGATGTGTCTAGACTACATGGCTCCGTCGACGGAGCCATGTAAATTAGTTTATTCGGCACAGTCAAAGAAGCGGGGATTTAAATAATCCCCGCTTCATTAAAATAAACATGGCCGCTGCGCTGTGCAGACGATCAGCTGATCTGACACAGCGCAGCAGTCTAGACGCCGATCTGTCGGCTGGGAAGCCTTTGCCGACTGATCCCTTATGCTCGTGAAATGAGGTTTACAGGATCGGTTGGCAAAGGCTTCAGCCGACAGATCCGCGTCTAGACTGCTGCGCTGTGCTGGATCAGCTGATCAACGGCACAGCGTGGCGGCCATGTTTATTTTTATTTGGCTATGCCGAATAAACTAATTTACATGGCTCCGTTGATGGACCCATGTAGTCTAGACACACCCCGACAATAGATGGCAAAAAATAAAAATGGACAGCATTCTTGAAACTTAAAGAAATCAAAGCTTCAGAAATGCAGTCTGAATGAAATCTGCTTTATGCAACATCTCCTGTAAAGACCAAAAAGCTTTCTGGACTCTACATATTAATACTGCATCAAATCAAAGAACTGTTAATGGTATCTACAATTATCATTTTTAACCTTTATGCTCATTTGCAGAAGCCATTAGGAACTGTCAATGTTTATTTCCGAACAGGTTTTATCCTGAACTTGGAAAGAAATGTTAGTTAGGCTCTTAAGTCTTGTACTAGGGACATCATGCACTAGCACCTTATTATGTCTTGGGATTGAAGTCTGCTGGTTAACTTAAGTTGTCATGTCTTTGATGGTTGCATAGCTCAGCCAAAAGAGGTTTGACAAAAATTTACCTATAAAATATTTTCCATCCAGCTGCAAAACTTTGGGAGCCTAAACCACTTGATAGTGTTGTTAAGCAGTAAAGCAAAAGTTTAATAATCAATTCAGAGCAAGCTTACTTGTTCTACAATATGGATATGCATTCCAAGCCTTTTCATGGAATACCAAGGAGCCTTCTGGAGCAATCATCCTTACAAACCCAGGAACTTTACTGTGAAGAGCAAAATATTGTACATTTGTTACAGCTTTGCCAAGTGAAAGAGATTCCACACTGATTTCTAGCAATTTTGCCTAAGCATATTAAAAATTATGATGCATAAACAATCAGCTTAATTTGCATGAAATACAATAATGTTACCATTCCTAAAGTCATTGAGCCAATTAAGCATATTTTCAGCAGCATTATATCAATCAAATTTAGTTTAGCTTTCCTTTCTCTTCAAATAGAGTATACACCATTGCCCAGAGCAGGGGTGGGTAAGAACTAGCCCGCCAAGCCTTTTAATCCAGCCAGCAGTTTGATGCATAGGGACCCTTGGGCGCTGCGCAGCTCCATGTTATTCAAAGTGGCTGGCTGCACCATCTGACACTCTACTCAGAAACCGACCAATGGGCTGAGACCATGGGCAGCACACAAAGCCTATCCTGTGGCAGGTGGTGCAGAGAGCTACATGGAATAGCTAAGCCACTTTGAGCGTGGGGCTGTAGCAGGCAGAGAGCCTGCCTAAGGGTACCGCTGGACTGTTGTTGGAAACTACCTATGTAAGCGCCTTCCTGCCCTAGGTCACCAATCAACACTCTTCTCCCCACTCTCCCCTGCCCCAGCTCACAACTCCCTCCCAGAACATGCACTCTGTTCTACCTCTCCCTCAGAATCCTCTCCTGTACCCATATCCCCTCCTGGACCCTGCACCCCAATCCTCTGCCCCAGGCCACAACCCTCTCCATCTAAACTCCCTATCAGACCCTGCACCCTCTCCTGCACCCCAATTGCTTACCCTGAGCTCCCTTCTACATCCAACCTCAATCCCAGACTCTATGACCTCTCCATATAAAAGTGCAGCCCTTGATCACTTACCCAAGTGTCCCGCCACTAAATATTATTGCCCACCCCTAGTGTAAAGAAACTCTGCTTCTCTCTCTAGCACAGAGGTGGGCAATAATTTTTGATGGGGGGCCACTCCAAGAATTTGTAAAGTGGTCAAGGGCTGCACTTTTCTTTGGAGGAAGTGTGGGTCTGGACTTGTGGAAGTTGGGAGCAGAAGGGTGCCTGGGTAAGGGACTGGGGTGCCGGATAGAGATGTTAAAATTAATCAACTAATTGAATAGTCGATGGAATTTCGACTGTTGCTACATTTCGAAGATGGAAGTGCTGCACAGCATTCTGCCTTTGAAACGTACAAGAGCCTCAGCAGGGGCTCTTGTGCATTTCAAAGACTGAAATGCTGTGTGAAGCCCAGGGCCAGTGGGGGACTCTGAATCTATCGGCCCCAGGCTCAATAGAATCACAGAATCATAGAATAATAGGACTGGAAGGGACCTCAAGAGGTCATCGAGTCCAGTCCCCTGCCCTCATGGCAGGACCAAATACTGTCTAGACCATCCCTGATAGACATTTATCTAACCTACTCTTAAATATCTCCAGAGATGGGGATTCCACAACCTCCTGGGCAATTTATTCCAGTGTTTGACTACCCTGACAGTTAGAACTTTTTCCTAATGTCCAACCTAAACCTCCTTGCTGCAGTTTAAGCCCATTGCTTCTTGTTCTATCCTCAGAGGCCAAGATGAACAAGTTTTCTCCCTCCTCCTTATGACACCCTTTTAGATACCTGGAAACTGCTATCATGTCCCCCCTCAATCTTCTCTTTTCTAAACTAAACAAACCCAATTCTTTCAGCCTCCCTTCACAGGTCATGTTCTCTAGACCTTGAATCATTCTTGTTGCTCTTCTCTGGATCCTCTCCAATTTCTCCACATCTTTCTTGAAATGTGGCACCCAGAACTGGACACAGTACTCCAGCTGAGGCCTAACCAGCGCAGAGTAGAGCGGAAGAATGACTTCTCGTGTCTTGCTCACAACACACCTGTTAATGCCTCCCAGAATCATGTTTGCTTTTTTTGCAACAGCATCACACTGCTGACTCATATTCAGCTTGTGGTCCACTATAACCCCTAGATCCCTTTCTGCCGTACTCCTTCCTAGACAGTCGCTTCCCATTCTGTATGTGTGAAACTGATTGTTCCTTCCTAAGTGGAGCACTCTGCATTTGTCTTTATTAAACTTCATCCTGTTTACCTCAGACCATTTCTCCAATTTGTCCAGATCATTTTGAATTATGACCCTATCCTCCAGAGCAATCGCAACCCCTCTCAGCTTGGTATCATCTGCAAACCTAATAAGCGTACTTTCTATGCCAATATCTAAATCGTTGATGAAGATATTGAACAGAGCCGGTCCCAAAACAGACCCCTGCGGAACCCCACTTGTTATACCTTTCCAGCAAGATTGTGAACCATTAATAACTACTCTGAGTATGGTTATCCAGCCAGTTATGCACCCACCTTATAGTAGCCCCATCTAAGTTGTATTTTCCTAGTTTATTGATAAGAATATCATGTGAGACCGTATCAAAAGCCTTACTAAAGTCTAGGTATACCACATCCACCGCTTCTCCCTTATTCACAAGACTTGTTATCCTATCAAAGAAAGCTATCAGATTGGTTTGACATGATTTGTTCTTTAGAAACCCATGCTGGCTGTTCCCTATCACCTTGCCACCTTCCAAGTGTTTACAGATGATTTCCTTAATTACTTGCTCCATTATCTTCCATGCGGCATTTCTGCTTTGAAATGTATAAGAGCCCCTCTGGGTGGAACGCCACTATGCCCCAGCCCCCTCCCATGGAGCTGGAGGGAACCCCTCTCCTCTTGCCCCCCTCCTGCTGCCTCTTTCAGATAGAGGCAGCAAGGGGGGGGGGGGAAGCAAGAAGGGGAAGCAACTAGTTGACTAGTGCTTTTGCTTATCAGATGGTCAATCAGTTACTTACATCCCTAGTGCAGGAGATGGTGTGAGGTCTGAGAGGGAGTTTGGGTGAAGGAAGAGGTTGAGACCTGGGTCAGAGAAATGGGGTGTAGGGTCTGGGAAGGTGTTTGGGTGTAGGCGAGGATTATGGCCTGGGGACGGGTATTGGGGGTACAGGATCTGGGAGGGAGTTGTGACCTGAGGCAAGGGGGTACAGAAGGTTTGGATGGTGACCTGAGTGAGGGAGTTGGGGTGCAAGAGGGTCGGGGTGCCAGAGACAGCCTCTGGCTGCGAGGCACTTAAGTGTCTCCTGACCAGCAACCCTGCAGCATCCCCAAGGCAGGCTGAACTCCCTGCCTGCTGCATCCCCAGACCACTTGAAACTGCAGGCTCTTCCCTCCACATGGCTCTCAGCTCCAGGAGGAGGAAGAGGCTTGTGTTACCCCCCCATCTCCTGGCCAATCTCTCAGCTCCTATTGGCTGGTTGTTTTTAGACAATAGGGGCTGAGAGATTGTCTAGGCTCCGTTCTTACTGGTTGGTTGTTTCCAGACAATAAGAGCTGAGGATTAGGACGAGGGTGGAGAGATCACACAAAGCTTCCCCTTGCCTGCAGAGCAGAGAGCTGCACAGACTGCATTTAAAACTGCAGCAGATGCGTGTCTGAGACTCCCAGCAGGGTGCTCTGTGGGCCGGATCTGGTCGCTTGTGGGGCCAGACCTAGTCCCCGGGCCGTATTTTGCCCAGCCTTGTTCTAGCAGCATGACATGACAACAAAGATGAAGTCATGTAGCTCAGGTGGCTCTGACCTAGAATGTGGCTAGGAATCAACTAAATTATCCCAATATGTCTCGAAGTAAATATCAAATTTCTACTATAGGAATTGTCAGGCATGGTTAAACCTAAGGCCCACCTAGTTCAGAATTTTCTCCCCAAGAGTGGGCAGATCAGATGCTTCAAAGTAAAGCACAGAACCCCAAAAAAGAAGGGTTTTTTTCTGAACCCCAGACAGCTGGTCATTGATTTATGCCCTGCAGCAGTAGAGATTCTATCTACAGTTGTGGACGATCTCATTAACCATAATGGATCAGAAGTCCCTCCATCACTTAAAAAAAAAAAAAAAAAAAAAAATTTCTTAAGACCACACGTCAGTTTGTAGCTTACACAATTGTAATCAGTGATATATACTCCAGCTTGGTACAGTATAGACATCTACACTCAGCTCTGCCCATGCATTTCAAGAATTCCCTGCAACAACCTTCCAGGAGTTAGTTATTCCTTTCCACACCAATTAATCCCATATAACATAGTATTTGAGAGTGACATTATCAGCTATATGTTTAGAGTGCTACTGAACTCATTTCTCCAGTCCGGATTTTATCTCTGATTTCTCAAGGTGAAAGACTCAAGTTCCATCTTATTTATGCAAGAAATGTAATTCTATAGCCTGTCTGAATTCCATACAAACATTTCATTATCTCCGGCATTTAATGATGCCCTATTCCTGAACAGATTCCTTTTAAATGGAGAATATTTTTGGTGTCCCATACTCTGTTAGATCAAGAAAACAAGTGGGGCTACTCGGAGATCAGAATGAAGGGGCCAAAGAACAAAGCCAGCAACCCTGCTTAAGTCCAGCGCTCTGGACAATCATTCAGTCACCATCTTTCTGCCTCAAATGGAATGGAAGAGTCATCCTTTCCCTAGCGAATTACTGGTAAGTGAAGATCACCTCTTCACCAGGATTGCTCAAGTGCGAGCTCACTCACACTGCAGAAGTCACTGGTAACTGACTACATGGGAGAGATCCAGAACAAATGGCAAAATAATGTATCTGTTGTTTTCAACTATTCAACCTCAATGCCTGAAAGATTTAAATGGAGATGGGCCAGCAAGAGTCAACCCAATAAAAATACTCTAACAACTTCACAGTAGCTATAGCAACCGTGTACATCAATTTCTGTATACAATTTTCCATATGCTTACAGTTAGCTCCAGCTGATCAGCTCATGCTTTGGCTCATGCTGCCTAGCTGGAAACTGTTTTGCAATAAAAAAAAAAAAAAAAAAAAAAAAAATCTGATGAAAAATTTTACTCTTGGATAGCAAAACACAATTTGATTGGTTTGATAGCAAACATGAGATTTCTGTTTTTAAAGTGAATAGATAAGGTGTTGCTAAACTTTACTACCGAAGTATTCCGACTAGCAGACACATGCAGATCTGGCTACCCTTCTAACATTTAGACATCAAATTAAGTTTACCCAATTTACACGGAATACTTTCGGTACCAAATTCTTCCACCAAAAGGAAACATACCTAAGGATCAGTTGTGAGCCAGCTGAACAAAATGTATTAGATTTTAATACAAAAGATACACACATCCGAAATGCTATGCACCAACAACAAGCAAAAAAAGTCACTAAAAAGACTGGAGTTAAGAGCAACTGCAGTTAGGAGCAGCTACTGGTCCAAATTAGAAAAATAGTTAACCAAAGACTAAATTAAAATTCAACAAATAGTTACCACAACCTGCATTTCCCATAAACATTAGCCTTCATCACACCCTCTTTCCCTAGATAGCACAAACTGAGGACTAGCAGATAGCTATATAAGAAATGCATTAACCATTTCAGGACCCTGTCAGAGGCTCCCTGTTTTAAACCAACGGGATTCCTGCTCCAGCTCTGTACTGGAAGTGACATCTCAGCGTCCCCCAGACACACCAGGCATCGAAAAGCACAGGCTGGGTCAAATGAGAGTGCACTCATCAGCATATTCAAATACACTCCATAAATAACTTGACTTGACAGGAAAATAAAAACAACAGCTCTTGGACATCGGAGCAATCTTGAAGACGGATCCTTTGGAAATGGGCAGCTACCTGAAAGAAGTTATATTCACCCCCTCTACAGTCATGTCAGCAACACCTCATAAGAACATAAGAATGGCCGTACTGGGTCAGACCAAAGGTCCATCTAGCCCAGTAGCCTGTCTGCCGACAGTGGCCAGCACCAGGTGCCCCAGAGGGGGTGGACCGAAGACAACGATCAAGCGATTTGTCTCCTGCCATCCTTCTCCAGCCTCTGACAAACAGAGGCCAGGGACACCATTTCTAACCCCTGGCTAATAGCCTTTTATGGACCTAACCTCCAGGAAATGATCTAGCTTCTCTTTAAACTCTGTTATAGTCCTAGCCTTCACAGCCTCCTCTGGCAAGGAGTTCCACAGGTTGACTACGTGCTGTGTGAAGAACTTTCTTTTATTAGTTTTAAACCTGCTACCCATCAACTTCATTTGGTGTCCTCTAGTTCTTCTATTATGGGAACTAATATATAACTTTTCTTTATTCACCCTCTCCACACCACTCATGATTTTATATACCTCTGTTATATCCCCCCTTAGTCACCTCATAATTAATGGTATTGAAAGCCAATGACAAAATATCAGCAATGGTTTTGCTTTGTGTTGTTTTTTTTAATTTTACGGAGTTGATGAAACAGTCATGAATAATTTCTTCATAAATTTTCTTCATGAATTGGTAGATGAGGGTTAGCTACATTATTAAAGTTTTGCTCAACGAGCTCTAGTTTTAAATATGTAAAATGTTGAAGGTTAAACAATTGGAACTGCAGCCTCAAGTATCACAGAAAGTGACATATACATACAAGTGTAAACACATTCATTCTATTCCTGGGGGGAAATCTGAGCAAAGACACACAGCAAGATTCATACTTTGACAAAATAGCAATAAAAATCACTCATTTCAATCATTTTGGTAATTTCAAAATACCTGTTAACAAGCATGTCAATAATACAGACAACAGCAAAAGAAGATTTCTCCAGAAGAGTTAAAGAAATCCCTACACAACCCAGTTCCAGTAGTAGGATGCTAGAGGGGGCTGTAGCACACCTCAAAACACAGAGACCAGCAACCCCCTCCTTCCAAAATCCAGCAACAGGGCAGCCCCCAGATACCAGTACAGCCAGAGTCTTTACTGTCCCAACTTCTTTATAGTTCCACCAGGGATTATGATGTGGTGCAGCCCTGCCCTTCCTTACTCATCTGTACTGCCTACACCTAACAAATAGAACCCTAGCACAAGGAATGGGCTTATTTGAAACCGAAATCTGCTTTATGCATGCAAATGACAGACAACTAATGAGAAATTTCTTAGGTCAGATAACTGTATTAGTAACTTTGAAGACTTTGACCTATCAATCAACAGAGAACTAGTTCTGTTCAACAATTTTGTTTGTTAGCCAGTTTTTTCTACATCTTTAACAACAACCTTCTGTTCTATATTTAAGCATTCAAAAAATAAAAAACTGTACTGGATACAGAACTGTACTCTTTGATCCACTGGACAGTCTGTTTACATTTGTGACAAGGACAAACTAGATTAGGAGTCTCGGGAGGTGTGGCAAGATTCCAGCAACAACTTTAATAAGCAAATATTAATGATCATTTTCCTTTCAAGAATACAAGTTGAATGCAACTGCAGCCAGGATATTAAATCCCTTTTTATACTAGAAATATCACACGGGTGCATGTGTGTCAAAACAGTATGTGAGAAAATGACCTCAGATAAAAGCCATTTCCTTATTGGTAAAAAGAACAAATCAAAGCTCACTGGCAGCAAATATAACCCAATTTCAGGAACCGTCCAGAGACCTGTAGCCTAGCTGAGGAAGTGCTCACATTAAACAGGGAAAGGTATCAAGTCAAGTCATATCAAAAATACACGTTAGCAGGGATATGAATCTGCCATGAATTTCTTCACTAACAAAACCATAGGCTGAAATATCACAGCCTTTGTTAAAACTCACGTGTTTAACATGAGCAATGTGATGAGCTATAAAAAAAGAGTTTCATCTGAACAAAGTGCCTAAAACTGACTTTTTTTTGGTCTATTCAGTAGGGATGTTAGTGTAAATGATTACATGCTATCAGAGGCAGTGGGGGGAGGGTGAGAACCCAGTGCCTGTAGGGAACAGGTTTTTAAGTTGGCTCCCTGCATATGCAGGCTCTGCAGTCACCTGCCCCTCCTACCAACACTACCTCCCACAGCAGTTACACTTTTACAAAATAAATGTTTGCCAACATCCCTAATATTCAGATTGATTTTGTGGTGTGCTCCTCTTCCTGCCTACTACCCTTCTTAACATTCCCAACTGGCTCTAAACACTTCCTGGTCAGAACTGAAAGTGTGTAGTACTCTTACATGATGAAAAAAAAGCTGGGAAATCATGGGCAGTACTTCTCTCATTGAAAGACAACAAATACATCCCTTACCTCTTTAAGTGATAGATTTTGTGGGTATACTGTCCCTTTTCACCATCCTTTTCATAAGGCTCATTCTTTAAGACTTGAATTCCTTCACCACCTCCTGTTTCATTTTTACTAGCTTCTGCCACAGAGTAAAGTTGCCCAACTTGATACTGAAATTAAGAGATGCAAAATTTCAAAACTAAAATGTAACAGAACACTGTGTAGAGCGTCAGAGTTGAGATATTTCAATTTGACCAGCAAACTTTGTATGGATATAATTTCTTGCAAGTGAACTGACATTTTTACTGTAAGGAAAGTATACACTAGACAGTGGTTCCCAAACTTTTTGGCATCATGCCCCCCTTTTTGATTTGAGAAACCCTCACACCACCACCCCAAATAGCAGCAAAACTTGTTGAGCGCAAAAAAAGGAGCTGACTGGGGACAAAAAACAAAAATATAAGCACAACTTGGGGAGGGGTTTTTTTTTTTTTTGGCCTCTTTTCTCCTCCTCCTCCTCCCCTTCCCCCCCCCGGGAATTTCAGCACATCCCCCAGTTTGGGAACCCATGCACTAGAGAATGACGAAACTCTGGGAAAATATGTCTTATGGATTATTAAAACAAACAGTGCTCTGTTTTGTTCCACATTCATATAACAGCATACAATCTTGAGTCTCACTAGGGAGATCAAGAACGCTTCTATAAGAAAGAGTCAGCAAGAGGAGGGGAAGTGTGTGTGGGGGGGTGATTCAAAGCAGCAACGCCATGTGGAACCTGGGGCCAAACCCCAGGCTCCACGCAGCATTGCCAGTTTGAATTGCGGCATGCAGCCTGGGCCAACTGAATCCCCAGTTGGCCCAGGCTGCTAGCAGCATTTCAAAGAAGCAGCGCCATGTGGAACTCCCCTGCTGACCCTGGGCTCCATGCGGCGCTGCTACTTTGAAATGCTGAATGAAGCCTGACACATGGCTCCTTGCAGCGTTTCAAAGCAGCAGCGCCACAGGGAGCCCGGGTTTGGCTGGGGACTCAGAGTTACTAGCTGACCCTGGGCTCCTTGCAGTGCTGCCACTTTGAAACGCTGCAGGGAGCACGGAGCCGGCAGGGGACTGCTTGAGTCCCCTGCTGGCTCAGTGCTCCCCACAGCACTTTTGCCTTTGAAGTGTAGGAACAGCCCTATGGTTGTTGCTACACTTCAAAGCCGGAAGCGCCCTTATCAACTAATTGAATAGTCGATGCAAATTGCACTGACTATTCGATTAGCCAAATAGTCGAAATTTGACATCCCTATCATTGAATTGAGATAAGTTTGCTCAGACTGACTGATGGAACAGTA
This sequence comes from Rafetus swinhoei, assembly GCA_019425775.1. NCBI lineage: Eukaryota > Metazoa > Chordata > Testudines > Trionychidae > Rafetus > Rafetus swinhoei. Next base: position 29,304,981 of record CM033425.1, on the reverse strand, counting down.
ATTCACATTTGGTGTTCTAGTGTATGCACAGTGCAACACACATTTGGATCCAGGTTAATCAGTTTTTAAAATAAGACCAAAAAAGCCCAACAAGAAAGGCAGATATTACATACCTCTTGCACAGAGCATGGTAAAACCACTCGGCTGAAAGAGAAAAAGAACAAAGTAAATGCATAAAATAAAATCTAAATAAGTCATCTGTTCCATACGCAATACCTGTACTAGCCTTTATAAAGAAATTAAATTTGCCATTTTATGAATAATGTTCATTGACCTTTTATAAAGCAAAATTACATAAGCATAAAGCAACCAACCAAGTATAACCCCATGTTAAATATTTGTTGTAAGTAAAAAAGTTTGAGTGGTTGAAACCAGAGAGAAGCAAAGAGACCCAAGAATTACATCCAGCTCTATCATTAACTTGACGTGACATCAAACACAAAAGTCACTTGCAAAAGTCAGAATTTAAGGCAAGAAAGGACCACCAAACCATCGAGTCTGACCTCCTTTACATATTGGGCCAACATCATCCTGGACTGAGGGACCTGCTTCCTCATGTGTAGAACAGCAATGAAGCTTACGCACAATACCCTGAGATCCATGAAAACACACTACTGCAGATGCAAAGTAAAAGAATGAATGAGAATGACCACAAATCTGAGTGCAGTGATTTTTTTTTAATTATTGAAACTTAAGTACTCGTTATAAAAAGTAAATGGCAGTAAAAAGCAATCTGTATTTGGGAGAGCAGAGGCAGTGTATGACTGGGCAGGTAGATTATAAACAGCATTGATATATCCAATATAACAGAATTACAATCACAAGTATGAAGAAATGTTAATATTTCAACAGTAACAATTAAGCTTCAATATACATACCAGGGATGTAACAGTGGAGTTGGTTAAACGATTAACCGATAAGCTAAAGCTTGTCGGTTTATGCTACCAACTATATGCATCCCTCTCTCCCCCAGCAGTCTGGCTCAGTTCGAGCTTGTGCTAGGTACCCAGGAGCTATCCCCACTGCAGCTCTGCAATAATACTTTCTTTGCAGAGCCATAGCAGCAGTAGCTCCTGGGATCTGGCACGAGCTGGGACTGATCTGGGCTGCCTGCCCACTGGCTCCTAAATGATTTTTTATGCAAAGCTATGGCAGGGGTAGTTGCTGGACCTGGCACAAGCCGGGACTGAGTGCTTGCAGTGCTAACCCTTATCAATTAATTGTGTAGTTGACAAAATATGCTGACTACATGATTAATAAATTACATGCTTCTTAATATCCCTAATACATACAGTATTGACTAATTCAGTTCTATACTGAAAGTACATGTGCAATGCAGTTAATTGAATATTGCTATAAAAGCCTTTAAAAAAAAAATCACAATTATCTGGAACATAAAAGTTACCTAAGAACTGACCAACTTAACACTGCATTAAGAAATTTGCATTTTATATATGGATTTTTTTTTTCCTGCCAAGTAAAGGGAATGAAAGTTTGGGGGGTTTTGTATTTAAAACCTAATTTAAATACAGGGTACTTTATCAACATTTACATGAAAAGGAGACACGGATTAATACTCCATTTTTTTGTTCCTATTGCTTGGGCACTCTGTGAAATTGGGTTACTAAAACTACAGCACATCAGTTACTACTGAGAAGAGCTGCATCCTACAACAGAATGTTACTGGTTTCCTGCAAGTAAAAGCTTGTGTAAGTTTGTGGAATGCAAGAACAGTTGCAGATTAGGGATGTTAGCAGGTAGTCAGGTAACAGTTAACTGGTACCCAGGAACAGCCCCCTCACCCACAGCCAAGTAGCTGGGAGCCAGGGTGAAGGCCAGCAGCAGCCAGGCTTGAGCAGCCCCTCCTTGGAAGGGGAGCCACTCCAGTCCAACCATTTAATCAGTTAAACATGGCTGCTCCAGCCCACACCAGTTAACTAATTAAACATTATATCCCTATCCATACCTCTACTCATTTTTGCTTCCCTTTTCTGAACCTGTTCCAATGCGAATCATAGAATCCTAGGGCTGGAAGGACCTCAGGAGTTATTGAGTCCAGCCTCCTGCCCAGAGCAGGACCAGTCCCAACTAAATCAACCCAGCCAGGGCTTTGTCAAGCTGGGACTTAAAAACCTCTAGGGATGGAGATTCCACCTCCTCCCTAGGTAACCCATTCCATTGCTTCACCACCCTACAAATAGTTTTTCCTAATAGCCAACCTAGACCTCCCCCTGGAACTTTATATATCTTTTTGAGATGAGGTGACCACATCGGCATGCAATATTCAAGATGTGGGACTACCATAGATTTATATAGAGGCAATATTCAGTGTCTTATTATGTATCTCTTTCTTAACAATTCTCAAAATTCTGTTTGTTTTTTTGACTGCCGCTGCACGTCAAGTGAATGTCTTCAGAGAACTATCCACAATGACTCCAAGCTCTCTAAAGTGGTAACAGATAACTTAGTCACCATCATTTTGTACATATAGTTGGGATTATGTTTTCCAATATGCATTACTTTGCATTTAACAACTCTGGGCAAGAAAACGGCAAATGAAATTCAGTCATTTAGTTTTGTGAGATCCTTTTAAAGCTTTTCACAGCCCGCTGTGGACTTACCTATCTTGAGCAGTTTTGTATCTGCAAATTTTGCTACCTCATAGTTTACCCTTTTCTCCAGATCACTTATCTGATCCATTTGTCTCCCCTGTATATTCTGAAAACTGACCATTTGTTCCTACACTTAGTTCCCTGTCGTTTAACAAGTTATCAATCCATGAGAAGACCCTCCCTCTTATCCCATGAAAATCTACTTCGCTTAAGAGCCTTTGGGGAGGGACTTTGTCAAAGACTTTCTGGAAATCTACACACTATCCACTGGATCCCTCTTGCCCACATGCTAGTTGACCTCCTCAGAGTATTCAAGTAAATTACTGAGGCATGATTTCACTTTATACAAAAATCATGTTGATTCTTCCAACAAATTATATTGATCTCAGGGTACGTCTAGACTACAGGCTTTTGTCGACAGAGGCTTTGTCGACAGATACTGTCGACAAAGCTTCTGTTGACAAAGAGCGTCTAGACTACATCCAGTTCTGTCGACAAAGCAGCTTGTCTACACGAGAGTGTAGACGTAAAGGACAGTGCAGATGCAATAACGCCTTCTGTCGACAGAACTCTATCGACAAAAGGTATTATTCCTCGTAGAATGAGGTTTACCACCGTTGACAAAACTGCCAAGTTCCGTCGACGTTATGTCGACAGAACTTGGAGGTAGTGTAGACGCAGGTATAGTTTTGTCGACAAAAGTCCACTTTTATCGACAAAACCCTGTAGTCTACACACACCCTCAGTGTCTGACAATTCTGTTCTTTACTATAGTTTCGACCAGTTTGCCCAACACTGAAGTTAGACTTACCAGCCTGTAATTGCTAGGATCACCTCTAAAGTCCTTTTTAAAAACTGGCGTCACATTAGCTATCGTCCAGTCATTTGGTAGAGAGGATGGTTTAAGGACAGGTTACCATAGTTGTTAGTTTCAGAATTTCACATTTGAGTTCCTTCAGAACTCTTGCATGATTCTCATATGGTCTTGATGACTTATTACTGTGTAGTTTATCATTTGTTCCAAAACCTTTAGAAGTGGTTTATAATTACTTATTATTATTTCACCTTTGCCTCAACTCCACAAGCTAGTGTTTTAATCCGCATAGACAGTTTTCTTTTTTCTACATCAGCTGTATAAGGATGTTTGAAATTCCCCTTCCCACACAGAGCACTTATGCCATCCCACAGCTTAAAGCATTCAGCTTGTATTTTCCCAAAATTCACCTTCAAGCAGAAACCAAGAACAGAAGATTTCTACCCTAAAGGCAAAATAATTTGGAAAGCTACACAAATAAAACATTAAGTAATAGAAACCAGACTATGTCCTAAAATATAACAGTTCACCCACCATAATTCATTTAAACAGTCTCACTGTAGTGACTCATTCTCCTAACCCTGTAACAGGGCAAAACATAAAATCAGGTTCCATTTGGGAATACAGCTAATAAATACCTCAGGGGAAAATATTCTGAAACAGTCAATAGTAAGGAGAAATTTGGGGAGCAATAATTCCAAAGTCAACAAATGACAGAGGACACCAGGTGAGCATATGCAATGAGATGGAACAGCTAAAAAGGCCACTGAAATTTTGGTTCATATGTAAAGCATAGGGATTTTAAATACCATGTAACTGCACCAAATATTATTGGTTACATGATTATTCTATAGTCCCAGGGGTACAGCCAGCAGCCAGTGCACTCCTGGCCCCACTCCCAGGGAGCCCCCTGCCACCTTATGCTGCTGCCTCTGTATCAGAGGCAGGAACATGGGGTGACAAGCAGGAGCTGGTCTGCAATGGGAGCCAGTTTAAAAATCAGCTCCCTTCGCAGACGAGCTCCCGCCTACTGCTGCTGTCTGCAGGAGACCCTAGCTGCACCAGCATCCCAGGGAGCAGCCTCTGTCTGTGATGAACCTGGGCCTGTGGACAGAGGCTGCTCCATGGCAGCAGTGTGAGGATGGGGAAGCTGCAGCTCCGGGGATCAGGCACTGTCTCCCATCTCCCCCTCACCTTGCTGCCTCTAACAGAGGTAGCAAGAGGGGGGCAGTATGTGTAGCGGATAGGATTAATCAATAAGCCCAGGCATTCTGGTTAATCACCTAGTTGACTACACATTGACATCCTCAGTAAAGCAGTGACACCACCATGATTTTGCATCAAGGAAAAGACTGTCTCTGCTACTATTCCTGTTACATGTAGACACAGCTAGGATGTTTTTTATGTCCAATTCTGGGCACCTGACTGCTGAAATTACCAGTGCCTGTCCAGTTGTCTCATAGGTCACACAATACACAGTTCTTCATAAATTCTGGGACTACTCTTCAGATCTAAGTTTTGGCCAAAAGCACAACCTCCACACCCCAATCTCTACCCAAAGAGTGACTATCAGATGTAGACCTTGCTAAAACAATGCACGTCTTTGACACCTTGAGGTCAGATTATTGCAGCATGCTACATATGATCACAGATCTTGAGTCAATTTGTAATTTCATGTGAATGGCAAACATGGCTGTCCACTTGCTAATTTGGTTTTCCTGCAGGGAGCACACTTTACAGCCGATCAGTCCACCTACTGACTCGCAGGTGGAGCTCAAAGTGCTCCTTTGATCTGCAAAATGGTTAATAAAATAAGTTACTATGGCTAGTTAAGTGACAGCCCATCCCCTCTGCATAGTACTGTGGTTAGAAGCATCAAACATGCTAAACTGAAGCCTCTTTAGTCTAAATAGGAGAAGGTGGTACTGCTTACTCCAGAATGCACTCCTGGCCATTCCTCAGATTTGTTAGTTTTCTGGGTACTCCTCTGGTTCATTTCACTACCTCACCCCCAGCAGAGGAAGATGGGTTGATAGGATTAATTTGCAGTACTGTTTTGGAAAGCAATTATTTGGATATTCTTGGCTGGCCTCTTATGTTTACTTTAGGGATGTTAGAAGCAATGTTCCCTTTAACCTGTGGGGCAGCACAGCTTCACAAGTGATTAATCAGTCCCACCCAGTCAGAGGCTCAGGGCTCAGTGTACCAAGCTAACTCATTGGGTGGGGCTGATTAATCACCTGTGAAGCTGTGCTGCTGTGTAGCTTAAAGGGAACATTGGTTAGCAGCTACCCAGGAAAGAGGTTAACCAATTAGCAAATGCAAACCAGGATCATTAACTGATACAGAGGCAGCAGTGCAGTGTGGCAGGTGGGAACTAGCCTGTGTGGGGAGTTGGTTAAAAAATGGACTCACACAGAGGGCCCAAGCTGCCTGTGGAAAGAAGCTGCTCCAATGTCCCAAAAAGCAGCCTCTGTCTCCAGCAAGTTCAGGCGCCCTGAGGACAGGGGCTGCTGCTCCACGTTGCTGCCTCTGTATCGAAGGCAGCAGAATGGGGTGGCAGAAGGCTCCCCAGGAGTGAGGCAAGGAACCGGGAGTGCACTCATTGCCAGCCTTATCCTTGGGGAGGGCACTGAGTAACCATGTAACTTAAGAATTTTAGTGGTCACACGGTTATTTTAATAACCAATTTCTAACATCCCCAGTTTACTTGTATTTTAATATCCTTATCTCAAGCACCAAAAAGCTGCTTAAAATTTAAAACTGGTATACATTCTGATAAAAGCAGTATAAACAGTTAACAGGTTGAAATAATCCCTTATGCCAAAAGAAAATATAATTGCTTTGTCAAAAAAATCCTATGTCATAGCATATCATGATATGCACAGTTGTAAAATTTAATCCAAACATTTTGGAACAATTTGTGCCAAATACAAAATGCAAATGAAGTTGTACCATATTGTACTGCACTGAATGGGTATAAACACCAGAACAAAGGAATTATTTGGAGGTGTCCAAGAGGGCATAACTCTGTGGAATTATATAAAATTAAGCCCAAAAAAATCACTGCATCACCAGCAAAATCTGGTACACTCTCCCAAAGTAAATCGTGATAGCCCCATAACTGAGTCCTTCAAAACTATATTACAAAAGCCATTGGAAAACAATATACGGAACAAGCCTGCACTGTCAGTGGAAGAAGAGAAATGAAACTGTTTTTTTCAAGCAGAGACATCCATGAGTCACTGTGCCAACACTGAGGCCTAAAGTCTATGAAATCTTTCCCAACTGCTATTGTAAGAAGGAAGGTTCTTTAGCAGATTGATTACTCATGTTCCTTTAGAAGGGAACTGTTAGATGAGTCTAAGCACCGCTCTCGCATGCACACATGCACACACACCAGACTCCCAAGCGTACTGATGCTCTGAGTCTACAGTCTTTAATGTTCATGTCTATGGGGAAACTTCCTTCTCCTGGAGACAGAGCTAACAAGAGTGGATAGCACACAGTAAAGCACAAGAGGGCAGTGGACATTAACCACAAATCAACTACATTATCAGTATCTGTGCTATCAAGAAATTAACTGAAACATTATTCTGTACATTAGGACTGTTGGCAGGGAGTTCACATTTGACACTCCAGCACTAACTATTTTACCTGACAAAGGAATTTGCTAAATAATGCTTATATTGTCACAGCATTAAGTCATTTCATAAATTCTTCAGACATACCTAAAGCTAAAACAGAGGCTCCAAATGTAAAAAATCTGGCCAGAAGTTTTTGACATATACAAGAAAGTAGTATGTTCCTTTAATTAAACAAATCACCAAAGAGCTCTTTGAAATGCAACATTAGGGAAAATTTATTCAAGACAACAGGAATTTCTTCAGCAAACCAAAATTCAGGACAATGCCTAGCAGAGGAAGAGACATCTCATCATAATGTGGGAATGAGGAAATTTGCTACTAGATATTTCAGATGTTGCCTCCCCACACCAACTCTGAGATTACATTGGACAGATGAAAAGGGTTAATGTTTTAAAACAAAGAACTATCACATTTAAGTCAGCTGCTGTCAATGCCATCCACACCCGCTGAGTTGGAGCAAAACTAACACTCTAAGCCACTGCTGTATTAAAGAGCTCTAGAAGCTAGGCACACAGACACTGTCAAATAGAAAACGTAGTTTTCTATCTAAGAAAGTGAAACTGAAAAATGTTTCAGTTGGTCTTTGCATCTGACAATTGTTATTCAGCCCAATCTGTCATTGTGGTTTCTTATGTAAAGGCAGTCCTAGGAGCATAACAGGTAAAACAACACCACAAGTTGTAGCTTTAAGTATGGAACTGTGTCTGCACTAGCCTATTAAAACAATCTCAACCATTACATTTTGCCCTATAAACAAGAGATAAATCTGACATATTGCTTGAAACATGTGGCCAACAAACTCCAGTAATACCAAAGGAACATTCTTTCCTTTAGAGAAGAAACCTCCAGTTAGTTCTCCTGCCACAAAAAATGAAAAAGGACGCAAGAATATGTGAAATACAATCATAATTGTCTGTTTGGCAATTGTTAGGCCATGCTCACCGCGATATTTTAAGACTTGCTCATGTCTAAGTAAATACAATTCTGAACAAACCAATGATTCATGGATTCAAAGGCCAAAAAGGCCCATTGTAATCATCTGGTCTGACTTCCTGTTAGTACAAGCCACAGAATTTCCCTACAATTCCTAGAGCATCTTTTTTGTAAAATATCCTACCTTGATTTTAAAATTGTCAGTAATGGAGAAACCACAAGTTGAAGTGGTTAATTAACCTGTCAAAAATTTACACCTTGGACCATATTATTAGACACTTCTCTGCTACACTGAAGAGTCCATCATATATATAGTAGCCCAGTGTCTGTGCGTCTGTAACGCTGACGTACATGGCCACGCCCCCTGGCCGTGTACGTCAGCGCCCCACCCCCTTTCCCCTCGATCCCTGGCGGTTGGGCCCCACGGCCCCGGACACCCCACCCGCCAGCGCTGCTTCCTCTCCCCTTCCTCCGCCCACCCCATCCTCCTTCCAGCCCCACAGCCCCCAAACCCCCACAGCTCTGCTTACCACCCCCCTTCTGGCCAGCCCGGCCCCCTTCCCCTCCCTCCGTGGTGCGCCGCGCCGCGCCGCTCAGCTGAGCAGCGCTCCCGCCGGGGTCCGGCGGGGAAGCAAGCAGCGGCAAGCGGCCCTTTGGCGTCCACGCTCCCCACAAACGGCCGCTTGCCACCCCGGGCCCTGCTGGCCGGCGCTCCGGCTGGGCGCCGGAGGGAGCTCCGCTCAGCTGGAAGCAGCACAGCCTGCCACGGAGGGAGGGGAAGGGGCGGGTGGGCACCACGCAGGAGGGGAAGGCGGACTGGCCGGAAGGGGGTGGGAAGCAGAGCTGGGGAGGATCGGGGCTATAGGGGAGGATGGGGGCCCGGAGGAAGGGGAGGAAGCAGCGCTGGCGGGGAGGGGTGTCCGGGGGCCGTGGGCCTGGCCGGCAGGAAGAGAGGTGGGAAGCAGAGCTGGGGATTGGCGGCCGTGGGGCTGGACGGGAGGAGGCGGGAAACAGACCTGGCCGGGGTGCAGCCACAGGCCGCTTGCCGCTTGCTCCCCGCTGGAGCCCAGCTGAGCGCCACTCAGGTGGGCCCAGTGGACAGGAAGGGGGACGGGGCAGTGACGTACACAGCCAGGGGGCGGGACCATGTAAGTGACCGCCCCCCTTCCCCTCCCGCTGTGGCACTCAGCTGAGTGCTGCGCCCCTCAGCCGGGCCGCCGGGGGAGCCAGCAGCGCAAGGGGCTGTTTGGGCTCCCCCGGGGTGGGAGTGGAAGGGAGGGCGGTGATGTACACGGCCCTGGCCCCAGCCGTGTACGTCACTGCCCCGCCCCCCTCCCTTGCGGCAGCCTGGCTAAGCAGGCAGCACTCAGCCAAGCGCCACGGTGGGGGGGAAGGGGAAGAGGGGCGGGGAGAGACAGAAGGGAGAGAGAGGCAGGAGGAGGAGGAGAAGAGAAAGGGAGAGTGAGAGGCAGGAGGGGAGAAAGAAAGAGATGGAGAGAGAGGCAGGAGGCGGAGGAGAGCTGAGAGAGAAGGGGGGAGACAGTAGGAAGGGAGAGAGAGAGAGAGAGCGCGCGCGCGCGCGCTCTGGAGAGAAGACCTGAAAATCCCATCTTATGACGGGCTAATTGGCTAGTTATTAAATATTTGTTCCATGTAGATACTCAAAGACTAATCAAGTCACCCCCTAACCTCCCTTTCTTAAGTTAAATAGTCAGAGTTTGAGTCTATCATTATAAGGAAGGCTTTCTAATCCTTTAAGTCACACTCCTGGCTACTCTCTGACCTGCTCTAATTTATCAATGTCATTCTTAAATTGTGGGCATGAGAGCTGAACCAGTGTTCCAGAAGCACTAGAGCAGTGCTTAATACAGGGATAAAATAACCTCTTCATGACTACTTGAGATTCCTTGTTTATACATCCTCAAGACTGCATTAGTTGGCTCTTTTGGCCACAGCATCACATTGGGAGTTCATGTTCAACTGATTATCTATCACAACACTCCACAACACTAGCAAAAATCATCTCTCTCAGGGTACGTCTAGACTACATGCCTCTGGCGACATGAGGCATACCTGGGAGGTCGACAAATGCCTTTGATGTCGACTGCGGAGCGTCCGGACTACCGCGCTGAGCCGACAAACAGCTGATCGGCTCAGCGCGGCAGCCATGTAAATTTAAATGAAGCGCGATTATTTAAATCGCGCTTCATTTTCTATGCCGGGTAGTCTAATCTACATGCCTCTGTCGCCAGAGGCATGTAGTCTAGACATACCCGTAGACTCACTACTTCCCAGACAGAATCCCCCATCTTGTAACTATGCCCTATATTTTTTGTTCATAGGTGTATACATGTAGTCAATTTAACACATATTGTTTGTGCCCCATTTACCAAACAATCCCAGTCATTTTGTATCAGTGACCTGCCCTCTTCATGTGATGATTTTGCATTTTTTTTCCTGGTCATTGATAAACATATCCTGTAGGATCTCAATGGCAATCAGCTGCTTGATGATGATTCCTCTTTACAATTATATTGAAACCTAACAGTTACTCAGTTTTTAATCAATGTGTACCATGATAATTTTATCCTATTGCTCTTTTAAATCAAAGCATCATGCAGTACCAAGTCAAATGCCTTACAGAAACCTAAATATATCAACATTACTAGCTTACAAAACTAAACCTGTAATTTCATGAACACAGATCTTGAGTTAGTTTGACAATATTTTTTTCCATAAGCTGATACCGATTTGTATAAATTACATCACTTCCTTTTATTACTTTAGTAACTGAATGCAGCCTCAGCTGCTTCAATATCTTGCCTACAATCAGTCCTAGGCTCACAGGCCTACAATTACTCGGTTCATCCTATTCACCTTTTTTAAAGACTACCACAACATTAGCTGTCTTCCAGGTGTATGCACTTGTCCCAGTGCTTCAGCACTTCATTCACGCCTGCCCTCTCTGAAACCAGGCTCAGTTTACATCAGAATACAAGACAGGGCAGGCTCAGCCTCTCCCGATTACACTTCCCGTCCCTCCGAGGGGGCTCAGCGGAAGCCCAGGTGACAGTTCAGACACGTCTCACCTGCGTGGCACCCCAGGCCCACGGACTGTCACTTGCGTCGTGAGGAAAACGACTCGCTCAGCCGCCCCCCAGACACACCCTGACCGAGCCGCGGTGCCCCGGGCAAGGCGAGCGGGCCAGCAGGCCCAGGCCCGGCGGGCAGCGGGGCAGGCGCAGAGGTGAAGGGCGGGGGGCCCCGCGGGGAGAGGGGAGCAGGCGGGTGGCGGGGCCGGGCCCGGCGGGCAGAGGCCGGGCTCGGGGGCACGGAGGAGCCGGCACGGGCAAGGCCGGGGAGGGGGCGAGGAGCCAGGGCGGGGCCTGCCGGGAGCGGGCCCGGAGCCAGGGCGGGGCAGGGGGCGGTCCTGCCCCTACCGGACGATCAGTGCGAGGCGCGGCCGCTCCCCAGCCCCACACTCACAATTCCTTGATGAGCACCATCTTCCCGCCCGCAGAGCCGCTCTGCGCAGGCGCGACCGGCACCGCTTACCCAGCCTTCCCCGCGCGGCTTCCGGGAATCCGTCGCCTCCCCCGACTAGCCAATGGCCGAGGCCGGCCTCAGTTCAAGTCACCGCCCCGTAGCTCATCCAATTGGGAACCGCGAGCTCCTCCGCCCACCAATCGCTGAAGCACAGCTCCCCGCGAGCGCCGCGCCTCCACCGATCAGCGAGCCCCCGCGCCCTTCGCTGCCCCGCCCAGTTGGGCGCCTCCGCGTGGCGTCAGCGCGCGCCGCGCCCCTCAGAGTCCCTGTCACCGCCCGGCGCGTGGGGCACGAACTGCATAGAGCGGCCCCCTCGAGACCCCCGGTAACGCCCCTTCTCGCTCCCCTCCTCCTCCACCAGCGTGACAGCCGTTAGAGCGCCCCGGCCTGGGGTAACGTCCCTCATCGCTCCGCCTGCCCGGGTAGCGCCGCGTAGAGCGCTCCCCGCCCCGTGGGGCTCGTAGCATCCCTCCGCTTGCCCCGTTAACGTCCCTTCGGCCCCTTCCCTGCACTGGCTGGGCAGCAGCCCTGGGAGGCCCTGCCCCGTGGCTCAGCAACATCCTTCACAGCCGCCCCCCCCCCGCCTCAGAAACGTCACATACAGAACCCGGCCTGCAGGGGAGCGCGCGGGGGCATCAGTCCAATCCCCCCCACTCCGGGCAGGGCCAAACACCAGGGATCCTGGGGAGGTGTCTGTCTAATCTGCTCTTAAAATTGCCACATTTCTTAGTGTCCTTCTGCAGCGTCCGCCCATGCAGGCCCCTCTCACTGGCCCGGTAGCGCCACACACACCACCCCCTAGAGTCCTTCAAGCTGCTGTCAGACTAGTTCGGGCCCCAAGACACTAGTCTCCCATAGAGGTAGTCTTGGAAGGCATCAGGTTTAATCAGTAAAGGTAAGTAAAGAACAGTTACTTACCGCATAACTGTTGTGCTTTAAGATGTGTTGCTCATGTCCATTCTGTTTAGGGGTGCACGTGCAGCATGCACGTGTCGTCAGAAATTTTTCCCTTAGCAGTACCTGTTAGGCCAGCAGGAGAGCCCCCTGGAGTGGCGCTGGTACACCAGTCAATATATACCTCTGCTAGCCTTCCACCCCTTTGATTCCTTCTTCCCGGACTACTCCGAAGAAGGGGAGGTGGGCGGGATTTGTAATGGACATAAGCAACACATCTTGAAGAACAACCGTTACGAAGTAAGTAACCATTCTTCGAGTGATTGCTCATGTCCATTCCATGTAGGTGACTCCAAAGCAGTAACCCCAGGAGGCAGGATCACAGTTCTAACCTTCCACTGAGTGGAGGACAGCCCTACCCAGGGCAGCATCCTCCCTTGCCTGATGTGTCAGTGCATAATGATTAGCGAAGGTGTGGACAGAGCAGCAATGGTGGCCCTGCAGATGTCCAGGTTTGGGCTGCAAAAGCTGCAGAGGAGGCCTGTTCTCTTGTAGAGTGGGCCATGAGGGGAGGAGCTGGGATCCCTGCCAGCCCACAGAATTCCCTAATAGATGCTGTGATCCAGGAGGAGATCCTTTGCGTGGAGACTAACTGATCTTTCAGCTGCTCTGCAATGGCAACAAAGAGCTGAGGCGACTTGCAAGAGGGCTTTGTTCTTTCTAAATAAAAGGCTAAAGCCCTCCTAACATCCAAAGTGTGCAACGCCTGTTCTTTACCTGATGCATGGGGCGTGGTGTAAAAGACTGGCAGAAAAATGTCCTGAGACATATGGAAGTTCGATACTACCTTAGGCAGGAAAGCAGGGTGGGGGCGCAACCTGACTTTGTCCGTAAAGAAAACTATATTAAGGGGGGTCTGAAGTGAGAGCCCTCAGTTCAGATATACACCTGGCCAACGTGATGGCCACCAACAGGGATACCATGTAGGACAGGTGTAGTAATGAACACGTCACCAGGGATTCAAAGGGAGGTCCCATGAGTTTGGATAGGACCAAGTTAAGATCCCACTGGGGAACAGGCTGCCGAACATGCAGATAAAGCCTGTCCAGGCCCTTCAAAAACCTATTTACCATTGGATCCGCAGCGAGGGTCTTACCCCTGACATCTGGGTGAAAAGCAGAGATAGCTGCTAGGTAAACCTTAATTGAGGAGGAGGCTAACCCCTGAAGCCTAAGATCCAGAAGGTAGTCCAGGACCAGGGGCACCAGGGCATCCGTAGGAGACACCTCTCTCAGGGTAGACCAGATATAAAACCTGCTTCCACTTAGCCAGATAAGTAACCCTAGTGGAAGGTTTCCTGCTCCCCAGCAACACCTTCTGCACATGGGCCAAACACTGAAGCTCCACTGCCGTCGGCCACGGAGTTTCTATACCATCAGGTGCAGGGTCTGCAGGTCCAGGTGGCTAAGTCTGCCAAAGTCCTGTGTGATCAGGTCGGGGACTAGCGGGAGCGCAACCGGCCTTTTGCACGACAGGCTCAGGAGGGTGGAAAACCAGTGCTGCCTGGGCCATGTGGGTGCGAATTCCCGCACCTGCAGGAGAACCTGGTGGATCAGTGGGAATGGTGGGAAAGCATACAACAAACCCTCAGGCCAGGGAATTAGTAACGCATCTTCCAGAGAGCCCTTTCCCAGACACATGAGGGAATAGAACCCCGAGCACTTCCTGTTCTGGTGTGTGGGGAACAGGTCCAGACAGGGAAATCCCCACCTGTGGAAGATGTCCAGGGCTACATCCCCCCGAGGGTCCACTCGTGGCCAGAGAAGGACCTGCTCAGCTGGTCTGTCAGAGTGTTCTGGGAGCCCAGGAGGTGTTGAGATCTCGGAGATCCAGGATGAGATGAAACCCACCCTTGGCTTTGGGGACCAGGAAATACTGGGAACAGAAGCCCCTGCCCTACACCTCTGGGGGAACCGCCTCTGCAGCCCCCGGGGTGAAGAGCTGAAGCACTTCCTGCAGAAGAAGCTCGTGCGACGGGTCCCTGGAGAGGGATGGGGCAGGGGAATGGGAGGGAGGGGGAGAATGGAGGGGCGAGTTACATACCCCCTTCCCACTGTTTCTAGGACCCAACCGTCTGAGGTAATAGAGTCCCAACCCCAGTGGAAAGGGAATAGATGGTACCGGAAACGGAGGGGCGAGGCTGGTAGGTTGTCCTCAGGTGTAGCCTCAAAACCCTTGACAGGGTCCAGAGGGCTTACTAGGCAGACCCTGACTCTGGTCCTGGGTCGGCTGGGAATAGCATCTGCCATTCCTCCCATTGCTGTTCCTGCTGGGAGGACCTAGGGGCATTCCTGCCTGAGAAGGAGCGCTGCTGGGTAGCCAGGGTGCGAATACCCAAAGACTTTAGGGTGGCCCGGGTATCTTTGACAATGTGCAGACGTTGGTCCATCTGCTCAGAGAATAAGGAGGGGCCCTCAAAGGGAAGGTCCTGTATGGTGTTATGTAGTTGGGGAGTCACCCCGGATCCCTGCAACCAAGAACTGTGGCGCATAACCAGCCCCATCGCCATGGCATGTGCAGCCGCGTCAGCCGCATCAAGTGCAGCCTGGAGCGCAGCCCTAGAGATTGCCCTGCCTTTCTCCAAGAGGGCTCTAAACTCGGGCCAAGAGTCCCTGGGGAGTAGCTCAGTGAACTTATCCATGGAGGCCCAGGTGTTATAGGCATAGCGAGACAGCAGAACCTGCTGGTTCGCTATGCGAAATTGTAGGCCTCCCGACGCCTAGGCCTTCCTTCCTAGCAGGTCAGTTTTCTTGGCTTCCCTGTTTTCAGGGGTAGCACCCGGTTGTCCCTGCCTTTCCCTTTGGTTCACCGCCTGGACGACCAGGGACCCTGGAGGCAGATGGGAGAAGAGATATTCATTCCCCTCCTGGGACATGAAGTACCGACGCTCAGCCCTCTTGTCCATCAGTGGGATAGAGGCAGGGGTTTGCCAGAGGGACTTAGATATTTTGACCATGATTTTGTTAATGGAGATGGCCACTCTGGTGGGAGTGTCAGACTGCAAGATGTCAACAGTTGGGTCGAAGTTATCCGACACCCTTTCAGCCTAGACTCCCAAGCTCTGGGCCAGGTGTCAGGTAGCTCCTGGTGTGCCCTTGAGTCCATGGAGGGCATGGAAGGGATAGTGTCACCCAGGGCCTCGTCAGGGGAAGAAGATGAGGACCCCTTTGCCCTCATCTCCACAGGGGCCTCGGCCTGCGAGAGAACCTGAGAGAGTGCCGGTGAGGGCCCTGTGGGTGGCTGAACCACTTGGCCCTTGGTCTCCGAGGGCCGTGGGGAGATTTGGCCTGGGGGAAGTGACTGCCCCAACGTGGGTGACTGGATCAGTGGAGTCATCGAAGGAGGCACCCTGGACCCAAAGAGGACCGATTCAGGTCTAGAGGGGCCCATGCCCTGGCTCTGGTGGTAGGCCCATGGGGTCCAAAACGGCCACTGAGATGGGCCTGGAGCCTATGGGGGCCAGGACTCTTGCATCACCGGTACCGGGACAGGCTGTGCCCATTGATGCTATTGCTGATGAGCGAAGGTGCTCCGGTGCTGTGATTGGTGGGAGTGGGGCCTGGACCCGGATCCCCTGGACGACCACGTGGACTCCGCCTCCGAGTCGGTTGAATACTCCAACGCCGACCATGGCAGGGCGGAGGCAGATGCAGTCGGTGATCTGGCTGATGGGGCGTGCCGAGCCATTGACTCCAGTTTACCCTGGTGCTGGCAGGGAGGAGGAGGAGGCATGGCCAAACCCGGGCCTGGAAAGCCCTAAATGGGGCCGACAGTCGCGGTGACCAATGATGCGCTCAGTGCTGGTTGAGATCTTTGCCCTAGTGCCCAGTCTGGTGCCGCGGCATGGGCCGGGGTTGAGGTCGCAGTCGGTGCCAGCCCTGTAGGCAGTGCCGCACTTGGGCCCAGAGCAGCGTGGGAGGTGACCGTAGCAGAGCGGTGCTTCATAGGATCCGGTGCCAGGGTGCTCGCTGCCATAGGCTCTGGTTGGTGCCGCCCGGGGTCCCGATCCTTTCCTGAGGTCAGTGCCAGAGTAGGAGAAGGGGACAGTTCAGATCCCTGACCATCTCAAAAGCCTCCGGAGTCGAGGGCTCCAGGAAGTCCTCCATCGGGCTGGCGTCCCTGTGCGGACTTGGTCACTTGCCCGACCGAGAAGGCCCAGGCTTGGTGCTTGATGGTGCCACAGCCGCGTGCCCCACTTGAGGGTGCACGGAGGGCATGTGCCGTGGGGTCAACCTACCCCTGCTAGACCTCCTCTTTCTCTGAGGCACCAGGGCCTGGGAGTGGTGCCAAGATCTGTGCGGCATCGGGGAGGCGCGTAAATGGCCTGACACCTCCCGCACTGAAGCCGGTGCACTCTGCGTTGCTGGTGCTGGGTCCGACACTGGTGTTAGACATAAAGCCACCTCCATTAGAATGATTTTCAGGCGCGACTCTCTCTCCCATTTCGTCCGCGGTTTAAACACCTTGCAAATTTTACAGTGAGCCTCTCCCAAGCACTTAAGGCAAGCAAAGTGTGGGTCACCACAGGGCATAGGCCTCTGGCACTTGGCAAAGGGTTTGAAGCCCTGAGGGCCGGGCATGCCCTGCCATACATGCCCAGCACGCGGAGCAAGGACTGCGGTGGGTCCCTAGCACTAGAAAAGAGCACTTAACAACTACTTAGAGAACTGATAAGAACCGTAACTGTTGAAACTAGAACAAAGAACTTTAGAAATGAGTGACTGTTAAAGGGCACTTGCTAAGCTAGAGCAAGAGCATGTTCCAACAACTGTTACAGGTGGTAAGAAGGAACCGAGGGGGTGGAGGGCCAGCAAGGGTATATATTGGCCAGTATACTGGTGCCACTCCAGAGGGCTCCCAAGCTGGCCCAACGGGTACTGCTAAGGGAAAAATTTCCAACAACGCGTGCACGCTGCACGTGCACACCTATATGGAATGGATGAGCAAGCACTCGAAGAAGAAATTTTTATTTCCCATAAACACAAAAACTGATCAAAAACTTTTATATGATAGTAAAATATTATAGACAAGCAAAGCAAGAAAAATATTTCAGAGGTAAAGTTTGATTTGACTGTTTGCTTCATATATTTTGACATGGTTATGAAGATTATCTTTCCAAAAGTCAGCAAATACTGTCATTACTGATCTTCTGATATCACCACCCCATTATCTCCTGTAATTTTGAAAAATTCAATAGATGAAAAATGCTTAAAGTAAGCACCAGTATTATGTTTCAATTCTAAAAAAATGACTTTTGTCAACTTATCTATAAGTCAACAAGTAGTCCTTTGGCACTTTAGAGAGTAACTATTATATCTATATAAAATCATGAGTTTTCATGGCAAAACCCAGTTACTGAAGTATGTGTTACACCCCAAACCAAACCCCTCATACCCAGGGGCGGCCCATGAGCCTAGACGAACTAGGCAGTTGCCTAGAGCGCCACTGGCCCGGGCGCCCCGTGATGACGTCATGGCCATTGACAGCCGTGCAGGCGGGGGCGCTAATGGTGCCTCCTGCCTGGGGCGCCAGCTGCCACAGCCGGCCTCAGGCCACTCCTGCTCATACCCCCATCTGAGTTTCCTGTAAGTAGCATGGCTGTGCAGCCACACAATAGCCTATTTAGTGCTGCGTTGGCACTCAAGAAACCCAGCCCCCATGGACCTGCCATGTCCAGGGGAGATGTGCCCTATATAGAGATAATAACCTGGTCCATGACCTGCTAGTGCTTGGGGACAGGCACCCACACCCACCTAGTCTGGCCCCTGTCCTGCCTGCAGTAATGGACTAAGAACTGATCCTGGATGGGGCCCAATACCCACCTTGAAACCCTATGTTACATCAAAGAGCATTCTTTTTTTTTCCCTGGAACTATCACAGAATCCCATCACCATCTGAACAAGATTATCCAGTGCCCCATAGGATTGTAGCAGTTGCCTAGGTACGTTGTCAATTGTGTTTTCCAATTAAGGGAATCCCAAACACATTCAGGCTACGTCTACACTGGCGGGTTCTTGCTCAAGAACAGCTGTTCTTCCGCAGAGCTTCCACACGGCCCGCCCACTCTTGCGCAAGAAGATTTACAGTAAAGCATGGGAAGAGAGGACTTCTTGCACAAGAGCTACACTCTTTTCTAACAAGTGTAAGCCCTCTTGTGCAAGAGCTCTTGCGCAAGAGGGCAGTGTGGACGCACGGCAGGGGTTTCTTGCGCAAGAAAGCCCTATGGCTAAAATGGCCATCAGAGCTTTCTTGCGCAAGAGAGCGTCCACACTGCCATGGATGCTCTTGCGCAAAAGCACATAGCTGTGTGGACGTATTCTTGCACAAGAACTCTTGCGTGAGATGTTCTTGCGCAAGACCCCCAAGTGTAGACATAGCCTCAGTGTTTTCCTCCAGCTTTTTTTCCGCCAAGCCTCTGGCTATGAACATTGTCCCTTTTCCCTTTTTAAAACCACTGCTCCTTTCCTAAAATGGGTTCTACTGTTTGGCAAATGTGACTATCTCTGATTCTAATAGTTTCAATGTAGTGAGACTGCAACTTAATTCTTTGGTACCTCAGACAGTCACATATGTCACCTTTTTGATGGTATAACATTATCAGTATTGACTTTGTCTATTCTTAAAGAATTTTCTTCTCTTTTTGAACATCACGGAAGACTCCCATGAGCCAGCATACACCAACCTCCCCAAAGTCTTGGATAATTTCTCTCTTGACTTTGTCCAGACCTGCTGGTTTTCCAGGTGCCATCTGCCAGATGTCTTGATGCCTACTTCAGACAGGTCATCAAGAACAATAAATACTGGTTGACTTGATTGTAATGTAGCATAAGTTGGTTTTCTCCTCATTAAGCAGATTCATTCTTACCATCCATTATGTACCATATCCCCTGTCACAAGCAGTATGCCCCCTGAATGCTTTACAAATGGCGTGTTCACTGTCTTCCTTCTTTTTTTTTCTTGTCCACACAATCACACATATTTTCTTTTTGTCAAGCTAAGAGAAGTTGATCAACTCATTATACACCTCATTTAATACTAGGCTGTTTTTTTCTTTTCTGCCTGTTGCTTTGCTGTTCACTTCTTCCTAAGAACTATTTTCCATCAGCTTTCTGGCTTTTTTTTTTTTTTTTTGTATTGCTGTCTTCACCTCCTCCTTCCACTGCTATTCTTCAAGAGATTGAGGTCTGCCTACTTTAGCACATCCATGAAGGTAGGATCTCAGTTTCTTAGATCAGTACGTTCTTGAAGATACAGCACTCCTCTTTTGCTGTTTTAGTTTCAGTAACTCTTGGCTCAAGCCTTGTGACTTTCTCCCTAAACTTATCCGATGTTGTCCTATTCAGTCTCCACATTCTGATGTATAGATAATATAGGGGTGTTAAAAAGCAGTTATTTAGGAAACCATGTAACCGCTGAAAATCTCAGCAATTACACAAAACACATACTGCAGGGCCTACTGCGCAAATGGCTTTCCAGAAGCAGAGCCGGCTGGCCCCACGCCCAGAGAGCTGGCTGTGCTGAAGGCTCTGCAATTTAAGCTTTATACTTCAGAGCCTACAGCGCACGGTGGCAGCCAGCTGGGAGCCTGCATGTAACTGTTAATGGTAACCAATAAGGCCAGGCTTATCAGTTAACCATTACCCAGTTATACTATTACATCCCTAATAGAGTGAGCAAAGCTTCTGCTGTGTCCATTAGCAAGTTGTGACTATTGCTTGTGTAGGGGTGTGACTGTTTCACTCAGGATGATGTGATAGTCCTTAACCATCTTCCTTTGACATACTCACTTTAGCAAGAAATCTGTTTGCGCCACTTCAGTCCATGTAGCAATGACTTCCTTATTTCTTAAACCAAGTGTTGCCAGGCACCCACTGATTATCTAAACACATGTCAAGCAGTGTGGCACCTGCTCTAGTCTCCAGACTCAGCACATACTGTCCCAGTATTTGGTCATAGCTTGGATGAGTTGAACCCACATGAGTTTTGAAATCTCCCAAGACCAGCAGTAATTTCTCTGGTCCAGCTATATCTGCTCCATTTTGCAGGCTCTGCCTGATCTCTTCTGTTTTAGTTGTGGGTTGCATAGCAATACCATAAATAATGTGCACTCTTTTCCTTGAACCATTAAACAGTCATTCAACCTGGTCATTTCCCAAACACTTTTACAAACCTCATTGCAAATCACCACTTCTGCACCATTTCTCTTTCGACTACCACTATCCTACATAATGCAACTTACAGCCCAAACTCAGGTTTCTGGTTATATTTACTAACCATCTAGTCTCCTGCTCACAGAGTATGTCGATTTTCTTTGAATCTTCATGTCAGTCAACTACATGCCTTTCCCAATTAAGGACTACACATTCAGTGGAGCAACTTACAAAAACTGTTAAAAATCTCTTCCAGAAGACCAAATTTTCATCTCGTGTTTCACCTTTTGGGCTCAGCAAACTTCTAAATTCTTCAGAGAATGTAAGATGAAATCCTGGTTCTACTGAAGCCACTTAGAAAGACCTATTTATTCACTAGAGGAAGAAGGATTTCACCCATTGTATTTTTGTCATAAGTGCTTGTGATGTGTGGTCTTTGAGGAGACAGTGTGGGGTACTGGTGAAATCAGGGCTAAGGTATAGTTCTGTGTTCTTGTCACAGCTATTCTAATGAATTGCTTTGTAACCTTGGGAAGGTCAGTTTGATTCTTTTGCAGCTTTCATCATCTATGCAACGTGGATAATAGCTACTCCACAGAGAGCTATAGAATTTTTTTCATTAACATTCATAAAATGATGCCCTTGGATGGAAAATACAACAGAAGTACAAATTACAAATTGCATACGAAGGGCAAACATGCTGTGTATTGGGTAGCTAAAGATCTTAGGTCAAGTATGGTTGATAAGCTAGAGACAGGTGTGCTACACCTTGGACAGGTATTGGGCAAATTTAATTCACTCCCTCACACACATATAGCTGCTCTGGATTACATAAAATCGTCCTCTCAATTGATCACTCACAAATGTGGGGCAGCAGTTCTGGAGATCATGGAATAATTTTGTGCAGTTTAGTGACTTTTGCTGCTGAGAGAAACTATCCTTTGAATGTCACTGAAATCAGATTCTTTCAGTCTCTGCGGTCTGGGTAATAGAAACAGCATCATTCTAGTGGTAACAATTTTACTAGGGCTGTCGATTAGTCACAGTTATCTCACACAATTAATTCAATACAAATAATCACAATTTAAAATTAATCCCTATTAATTGCTATTTTAAGTGCACAATTAAAAATAGATTATCAAATGACAATTATTAAATATTAAATATTTTGGATATTTTTCTACATTTTCAAATGTATTGATTTCAATTACAACACAGAATACAAAGGGTACACTGCTCTCTTTATATTATTATTTTTTAATTACAAATATTTGCACTGTAAAAATAGCAAATATTTTCCAATTCACCTCGTATAAATACCGTAATGCACATTCACAATAAAGAGATTGTGACTTAGAATGTAGATTCTTTTGTTACATAATTGCACTCATAAACAAAATAACGTAAAACTTTAGAGCCTACAAATCCACTCAGTCCTACTTCTTGCGTAGCCAATTGCTAAGACTAACAAGTTTGTTTACTTTTACGGGAGACTATGAGGCCAACTTCTTATTCACAATGTCACCTGAAAGAAAGAACAGGCATTTGCATGGAATTTTTCGTAACTGACATTGCAAAGTATTTACCAGCACTGGAAGCTACCGATGTGCCAGATGTGCTAAATATTAGTATGCCCCTTCATTCTTTAGCCGGCATTCCAGAAGACAAACTTCCATGCTAATTACACTTGATAAAAAACAATGCTTTAATTAAATTTGTGACTGATCTGTCTGGAGAGACTGTTTCACCCGCATTCTGCCATATAATTAATGTTATAACAGTCTTGGATGATGGCCCAGCACATATTGTTCATTTTAAAACTAAAAAAATATGTAGGTTGTATTTTTCACTTGGGACAGAAGAATCCCAAGCACTGCTACAGGCTGGGGACCAAATGGCTAAGTAGCAGTTCAGCAGAAAAGGACCTGAGGATTACAGTGGATGAGAAGCTGGATATGAGTCAACAGTGTGCCCTGGTAGCCAAGAAGGCTAATGGCATATTAGGATGCATTAGTAGGAGCATTGCCAACAGATCTAGAGAAGTGATTATTCCCCTTTATTCAGCACTGGTGAGGCCACATCTGGAGTATTGCATCCAGTTCTGGGCCCCCCACTATAGAAAGGAGGTGGACGCATTGGAGAGGGTCCAGCAGAGGGCAACCAAAATGATTAGGGGGCTGGAGCACATGATCTGCGAGGAGCGGCTGAGGGATTTGGTCTTATTTAGTCTGCAGAAGAGAAGAGTAAGGGGGGATTTGATAGCAGCCTACAACTTCCTGAAGGGAGGTTCCAAAGAGAGTGGAGAGAGGCTGTTCTCAGTAGTGCCAGATGGCAGAACAAGGAGCAGCAGTCTTAAATTGCTGTGGGGAAGGTCTAGGTTGGATATTAGGAAAAACTGTTTCACTAGGAGGGTGGGGAAGCACTGGAATGGGTTACCTAGGGAGGTGGGGGAATCTCAATCCATAGAGGTTTTTAAGTCCAGGCTTGACAATGGGGATGATTGGCTGGGATGATTTAGTTGGGGTTGTTTCTGCTTTGGGCAGATGGTTGGACTCGACCTCCTACGGTCTCTTCCAGCCCCAGGATTCTATGAGCTTTCATGGGCACAACCCACTTCTTCAGATGAATGGAGTCATTAAAGGACTACCTTCTACGTCCTAATGACTTTAAAAAAAGGGGGTTCTTAAGAACAATTTGCACCTTCTCTATCAGCTTAATAAGAGCATAAGAACATAAGAATGGCCATACTGGGTCAGACCAAAGGTCCATCTAGCCCAGTAGCCTGTCTGACGACAGTGGCCAGCGCCAGGTGCCACAAAGGGGGTGGACTGAAGACAATGATCAAGCGATTTGTCTTGTGCCATCCATCTCCAGCCTCTGACAGACAGAGGCCAGGGACACCATTTCTATCCCCTGGCTAATAGCCTTTTATGGACTTAACCTCCATGACATTATCTAGCTTTTCTTTAAACTCTGTTATAGTCCTAGCCTTCACAGCCTCCTCTGGCAAGGAGTTCCACAGGTTGACTATGCACTGTGTGAAAAAGAACTTTCTTGTATTAGTTTTAAACCTGCTACCCATTAATTTCATTTGGTGTCCTCTAGTTCTTCTATTATGGGAACTAATAAATAACTTTTCTTTATTCACCCTCTCCACACCATTCATAATGTAGCATGAACACTCTTAATTGACCATTTTATTCCCTTTTCCCCTTCTTTTTCCTTCTCTCCCCAGCCCATAGTTATTTTGGAACTGGACCTTTAATAACTCCATTCATCTGAAGAAGTGGGTTGTGCCCATGAAAGCTCATGATACCAGCTACGTTTTGTTAGTCTTTAAGGTTCTGATAGACTATTAATTGTTTTTTACGTTTTTCTGGTTACAGACTAATTCAGCTACCCCTCTGAAGCTTTTATCCATTTTAAGAACACTTTCACTGCAGATTTGACAAAACACAAACAAGGTACCAGTGTGAGATTTCTTAAAATAGTTACAGCATTCCACTCAAGGTTTGAAGTGCCATCCAAAAATCTGAGAGGGAAGACATGTGGGGCCTCTTTTTAGAAGCCTTAAAAGAGCAACACTCTGATGCAGAAACTACAGAATCTGAATCACCAGGGGAAAAAAAGAACTTTCTGCTGGTGACATCTGACTCTGAGATGAAAATGAACGTGTGTCAGTCTGCTCTGCTTTGGCTCATGATAGGACAGAACCCATCATCGGCATGGACACATGTGCCATGGAATGGTGGTTCAAGCATAAAGGGACATATGTATCTTTAGCACATATGGCATATAAATATTTTGCCACGCTGGCTACAACAATGTCATGCAAATGCCTGTTTTCATTTTCAGGTGACTTTGTGAACAGAAAGTGGGCAGCATTATCTCCTGCAAATGTAAACAAATTCGTGTGTCTGAGTGACACACGGAAAGGAAATGAATAATAAGAGAACCCACTCCCTAAGCAGTGTTCTTACTCCCAAAAGGGAAAAGTACCAAAGACTCTGGGAATCCTTGAGGGATTCTGCTATTGCTAGTAATGTTATGTGGAAGGCAGTGGGGATGTGAAAGTGTTGCCATGTACACAATTCACCGATAAGCCTGGGCTGATCAGTTCATGTGTGCGATTACACACAGCCTCCTCTCCCACCAAGGCTGCTGCCTATGTTTAGTGACAAAATATGCCTGTGTAGCCAAAGCTCCAGTTTTGGTGACAACAAACTTCCACCCCTGCAAGACACTTTTGTCTTTTCATCCTTCTTTTACAAAGGACAACAAAGAACCAGTGTGCACTCTGTTGTTTGTTCTGTCAAGAGAACTGGCTTCTGCCAGAATCTGCCCTGATGGCTCTGCTTAGTGTTTTGTGATCTTTGCTGCACTGCAGACATGTGCCCCTCCCCTTTCAAAGCTCCAGGAAGTATCTGCTGAGTGAACTGCTCCATTTGGGTAATAAAGAATAAATCATTGGAATGCTTCTGTTCTGCCCTGAGCTAGAAAGACAGCAGCCGGCAGGTTGCTGCTACAGGGCAAGGGCTGGAGAGGCTGCTCTGCTGCTTTGACATTCCTCAGCATGAAGAGCTCACAGAGCTAGGAAGGAATCCCAAGATGCATAGCGATCAGCTCTGCCTTCCCATGACATTGCACTGTGGGATGCTTACCTATGTTGACTTTACTTTTGTCGCCAAATCTTCCTAGTGTAGACATAGCCTGGGTGTTTTTCCCGACAAAAGTCTCATTGTAGTGTAAATGTTCTCACTGTTTTATCTCCAAAAGGCAGTTTTGGGTGACAAAATGTGCCAGTGTAGACAAGGCCTAAGCATCTCTGCATTGCTGCAGAATCTGAAAATATCCACTTCAGTTTCCCACATAAAAGTTTTCTAAACAGAGACTCCTACTGGGCCATCCAAGATTGTACAAGCCTTTTCTTCAGCATCCGTAGCCTTTTCCACTCATACACGCCAAAAGATATTTTAGAAGATAAGTCTTATGTGCCACCATATAATGAAATAGCTCAAAACATTGAGAATCTCAAGCTATGCACCCTCTGTGAGTTTTAAGGGGGGTGGTTTTGATTGACTTTTTCTAAAGATAAATGGCAACATTTGAAAAACTAATTTCTTTTTTCATTTTATTTCTTGTTGCCTCAGACAATGAAGCTTGTAATTAAGATATAATTTGAATCGTGCTTAATAAACTTTGCAGTCTTTCATTACTTTTCACACTGGTAAGTGGAAACCATTATATACAGCCCCAGGTAACACTTTAAAATAGCTAACTTTGTTAAAAAAATCTGTTTTCCAAATTCCTTGTGATAAAAGTAATGGCATTGTCTGTTGTATGTTTGTGTAGAATCTGGCCACATAAAATGCACTGGAGGAAAGTTCTTTTCAAGCAAAATTAGCTCTTGTTAAGACACCCAGCATACACACAATTAGACATTGAAATATTATTTATTTAATTAAAACATGTTGTAGGTACAATAACGACAAATATGAAGACAACTCCCAATCAGCATGTGTGGAATGGGAGGGGAGTATTTAAAACTGCATGTGCAAAGAATATGAGACAGAAAGAACGAAAGATACAAAAAAATGCAAGTGAGCACTGATACTAGTTTAGCAGAAGTTTCCATATTATTTTCAGACCTATTTTAATATAATTGCTGGGACTATGGGCTACTTTTTCAGAAGTGCTGAGCACCATTTGATTTCAGCTATAATTGCACGTCTGGGAAGAGGCCTGGTATGTCTTGTAAAAATAATGTCTGAAATGGCAATGCTGAAGTTTCAGTAATATATGTACTTGACTTTAAACAGAAAAATGAAATGATAATTGGGAATTGTTTAAGAACATTTTATTAAATGTCCAAAAAGCAGTGGTCGAGAAAGAAGACTGCATTGATTAAAAAAAAAAAAGAATAAAGGGGTATTTTGATCATAATGAATATAAATCATAAGTGAAGAATTATAAAAAATTGAGAAGGGAAACAAAAGGACATAAGGTGAACACTATGGCTGACAGAGATCAGCAAAATACATTTTTGTAAAAAAAGTGTACTTGAAACAAAAAGAATCCAATCACCAGTATTGCTAGAGAGAAATGGTAGAATTATCAATAATAATGCAGGAAAAGCAGAAATGTTCAATACTAGGGATGTGAAGGACTAGTTGACTAGTTGCTTCCTGCCCTTGCTGCCTCTAGCAGAAAAGAGTCAGCAGGGGGAGGACGGGAAGAAAGGAGTACTTCAAAGCGGCAGCACCACAGGGAGCCTCGGGCCAGACGTGGCGCTGCCACTTTGAAATCTGCATACAGCCGAGGGCTAGCTGTGGTGTCCCCAGGCTGCACGCAGAGTTTCAGAGCGGCAGCACCACGTGGAGCCTGGGATCAGCTGGGGACTCCTCCGCCACTGACCTTGAGCTCCATGCGGCACTGCCACTTTGAAACGCCACGCAGAACCTGATGCTGGGTTCCCTGCGGCGTTTCAAAGTGGCAGTGCTGCATGGAGACCGGGTCAGCGGCGGCAGAGTCCCCAGCTGATCCCGGATTCCACGTAGCACTGCTGCTCTGAAATGCGGCAAGGCGCCTGATGCTGGGCTCCCAATAGCCTTTCAAAGTGGCAGCACTGGATGGAGCCTGGGGTCAGCAGGGGAGTCCTCAGCTAACCCTGGGCTCCATGCAGCACTTTCACCTTCGAAGTGTCCTACAGTCCTAGGGCTGTTGCTACACTTCAAAGGCAGAAGTGCCCTATCAACTAATCAAATAGTCGATGCAAAAATGCATTGACTATTCAATTAGTTAATTATGCGATATTTAACATCCCTATTCAATACATATTTGTTCTATATCTTAGAAAAAGGCAAATGCTGTAGTCATATCATAAGATGGTTATAATGATCAAGAATCATTTTGCATTCCCGTAGTGACTCAGGAAGATGTTAAACAGCAATTACCAAAGTTAGATATTCTTAAATCAGCAAGTCTTACATCCAAGAGTTTTCAAAGAGCTGGCTGAGGAACTAGATAAACAGTTATTATAAGATTTTTGATAAATCTTGTAACACTAGCCAATTAGCCCGTCATAAGACGGGATTTTCAGGTCTCTCCTCCTCGTCGGTCTTCTCTCCTGAGCCTCCGGTCTCTCTCTCTCTCTCTCTCCTCCTCCTCCTACTGTCTCCCCCTCTCTCTCAGCTCTCCTCCGCCTCCTGCCTCTCTCTCTGTCTCTCTCTTTCTCTTCTCCTCCCCCTCCTGCCTCTCACTCGGGGGACTGCGGAGCCCAAATGGCCGTTTGGGCGCCGCACTCCCCGTGCTGCATGGGGGGTGTGGAGCCCAAATGGTCACTTGTGCCACTTGCTCCTACGCGGTGGCCTGGCTGAGCGGTGCAGAAGTCAGCCGAGCGCCACGGTGGGAGGTGAAGGGGGGCGGGGCGGTGACGTTCACGGCCAGGGGGCAGGGCCTGGAGCCGCTGTTACACCGCATGTCACCATCCCGCCCCCCTTCGCCTCCCGCTGTAGCGCTTGGCTGACTTCTGCGCAGCTCAGCCGGGCCGCCGCGGGGGAGCAAGCAGAGCAAGCGGCCGTTTAGGCCCCGCACTCCCCATGCAGCACGGGCCGCCCAGAGGGAACAGCCAGCATTTCAGGAACAGCGCCTCCCAGAGGGAACAGTCAGCATTTCAGGCAACAGTGCCCCCCAGAGGGAATAGCCAGCATTTCAGCAACAGCGCCGCCCAGAGGGAACAGGCAGCATTTCAGCATTACAGACTCAGACATTGGGCTACTATATATATGATAGGGGAAGCTGCAGCACTCTAGAAGAAAGTTAATTTTATGCCAATAGTTAAATAGATTCAGTGAGGCAACACAGATAATTATAGTCTTGTCAACCTAACATTGACTGCCAGCAATATAATAGAATGGCTGATATGATACTAAATTAATTAAAAATTAAAGATGGATACTGTAATAATTGACAATTAACATGGATGTATGAAAAACAGACCCTGTCAAACAAACTTGGTATCTTTTTTTTTTATAAGATTACATGATTGGTTGATAAAGGTGGTAGTGTCATAGTACTATATTACGTCTTGTATCATGGTTTGGCATTGGTACCTCACAATATTTTGAATAAGAAACTTGAAAAAGTCAAAATTAATGAGCACACATTAAATGGATTAAAATTGGTTAAATGAGAGGTTTCAAATGTAACTGTAAATGGAGAAATATCCAATCTGGTTTTCCACGAGGAGCAATTTTTGGCTGTCTGCTATTTGATTTTTTTATTTATGACCTAAAAGAAAAAACAGAATAAGCAGCAATCATCTTTGCAGATAATACAAGGATTGGTGAAGTGGTAAAAAGGAAACAGACTAGAGATGTTAAATATCAGTTAATTGAATAGTTGGTTAACCTCATGAATTCTTATCAGTTACTTGCCTATTTTATAGTCCCTGAGGGTGGGGCTGGGAGCCAGTGTGGTTGGGCCCCACTCCTGAGGAGCCTCCTGTCACTGCGCTGCTGCCTCTGTTTCAGAGGCAGCAGCGTGGAATTCCAGGCAGGAGCTGGTCCACAAGGGGAGCTAGTTTAAATACCAGCTCCCCTTGCGGACCGGCTGCCTGTCGCAGCAGCTCCTCTCCAGTGGGGAAGGGGGGGTCTAAACTCCTGGACCTGGTGCAAGCCGGAACTGAGCTGGGCTGCCTGCCCTCCTGGCTCCTAATACACTTTAAATGCAGAGCTGCAGCAGGGTAGGCCCTGTACCCTGCACATGCCGGGACTGAGCTGGGCTTCTGGCCAGCCTGATAAAACATTTACTGGAGGGGTGGGAAATGGTGTAGTATATAGTATTAACTGATAAGCTTTTGCTTATCGATTAATCGGTTAATTGACTACACAATTACATCCCAAAAGTGGACAGATCACTGGTCACTAATACAGACAATCTGGACTGCTTTGTAGACTGGGCACATGCAAACAATATGCATTTTATTATAGCTATCTGTAAGTGTATATATCTAGGAACAAAGACTGAAGACCATACTTACAGGATGGAAGATTCTCTTCTGGGCAGCAGTGACTCTGATAAAGCCTTGATATCATCATGGTGGCTAATCAGCTCATGATGAGTGCACAGGATGCTGTGGCTGAAAAGGCCAATGTGATCATTGTTTTTAGAAATGGGAATATCAGGTAGGACTAGGGAACTTATCTCTGTTCTTGTCACTGGTGTGACTGATGCTGGACGACTGCATCCAGTTCTGGCATCCACTAGTCAAGCACCAAGTTAATAAATCGGAGCAGATTCAGGAAAGAGCCACAAGAATTATTAAAGAATTGAAAACCTGCTTTCTCGTGACAGAAACACAGAGCTCAATCTGTTCTTTTTAACAAAGAGGAGGTTGGCAGGTGATATGATCACATTTGGGGAGCAGTAATTTGATAATGTGTGCAGGCACCTGTGACATATAGTCCACAGAGTATCAATTGAAACTGGACAGTTCAGACTGGAAATGTGGCACATGTTGAACATGGTGAGCCCAGGGACTGGAGCACATTTTCAAGCTCTGACAATTTTGAAAGGAAGACCGCGGATCAGCTGTGCAGCGGGCTGCCCCTTTAAAATGCCACCTCTGCAAAATTCAAAGGGGCAGCTGTGGAGCCCGGGGTCAGCTGGAGACTCCCCAGCCAACCCCAGGCTCCTAGTGGCATGCAGCGGAGCATGGAGCCCGGGGTCAGTGGGAGACTCTGAGTCCCCCGCTGACCCCGGACTCCATAGCTTTGAAATGCACAAGAGCCACCCGCAGGGGACTCTTGTGCATTTCAAAGCAGGCACTCACGTGCAGCCCAGAATCAGTGAGACTTTCCGCTGGCCCTAGGCTGTATACGGAGTTCCACATTCCTCCTTTGAAATGTAAAAGAGCTCCAGCAGGAATTTCAAAGGAGTGCGGAAGTGCCTATCCACTAGTCGACTAGTTAATTAACTGCATTTTAACATCCTTACTCTGTAATAACCAGCAGATTCCACTTATTCTCTCTCACTGAAAGCCCAGAGTAAGGTAAGTACATGAGCTGTCCGCATGAAAAATGAATGAAGGCCCTTCTTTAGCTTGTGCCTGCATAAAGACACACAGACTCATCTGCCAAGAAGGGTGACTGCTGTCTGCCATGGAAACGTAGTTGTACTTTATAATTTTAAAGCAATGTAAGGAATCAGCAGCAAGTGTGACCAATGCTGCCGTCCCCCTCCCCCCCCCCGATTGGGTGAGAATTCAAGGTTATGCTTGTATTGGAGGAGCGAGGGGAGAGTTAAAATGGATGTTGTTCTCTTTCTCACCTGTTAACGATGTTATTTGGCTCCCTAAACTGTTAAAGTGTTATGTGTTAACCCCCTATCCCTTCCCTGAGTGAGTGCAGAAGAATGTCTGAGGTGGACACCAGAGGCGGGAAAACTCTGAGGTAAACAGCAGGAGTAAACAACAGTGCACAGGGCCCCAGCAGGGAGTGCACACGCCCTGAAAGGTCCAGGAACCCAGAAGCTGCACATGGACGATCCTTAAAGGAAAGAGGGACACAGACACAGGGGGCTGACCATCAAATGGAGTCTCCCACAGAACGCCCTCTGCTCGGATCGCCTGGCCAGCAGACCAGCTCAGGAGTCAACACGCGATGATCAGATACCATGAACTGCGGTCTGCTCGCCTTATCATCCTGCCTGGGACTGTAGTGTGCTTGAGTGTATGAGTGAGATCCCTCTCCCTTCCCAGTCTGAACTTAATAAACAAACCCTTTACACTCCTATGTGGTGATCCCCTCTCCTTAGTGTTCAAAGCAGTTGCAATTCACATCCCCTTGCAACAATATAACACCACTCCACCAAGCAGAACTGAATAGTTCAACTTAGATTCAATTCAGACACCAGGGCTGTGTCTACATTGGCACCCTTTTCCGGAAAAGGGATGCTAATGAGACAAGTCGAATTGTGTAATGCAGCGGGATTTAAATTTTCCCGCGGCATTTGCATGAACATAACTGCCGCTTTTTTGCTCGCTTTGACGAAAGCGCCAGTCTGAAATAAAGCCTTTCCGAAGATCCCTTATTCCTCTTAAAATCAGGAGACTTTAAAATCAGAAATAAGGGATCTTCCGGAAAAGGCTTTATTTTTCCGCAAGAGCCGCTCAGACTGGCGCTTTTTCCATCAAAGCCCCGAGCCGAAAAAGCGGCAGTTATAAAATTATGCAAATGCCGCGGGAAAATTTAAATCCCGCGCATTTGCAATTCCGACTTGTCTCATTAGCATCCCTTTTCCGGAAAAGGGTGCCAATGTAGACACAGCCCAGGTGCAAGGCCTGGATCAAAGTGTAGGCGCTACAGGCCTGTCCCTAAGGCTCCTCCTTGCACCATGTGCTTACCTCACACTCTCAGCATTGCAAACCCAAGCTGCGGATACAGTGACATCTTTCCAAGTGTGCAGCCAACCTGAACCAGTAGCATAGAGCTGAGTGACCCATGGATCTCTCTGACAATATCCACTGTTCTGGGGGTAAGGTGAGTATTGACAGTACCAGCCCAGCACAGCACCTGAAGACTGTGTTTGGCAGAAGATGCTACTGGGACAAGGGGTCTTCATGCTGCCATACCTGCCTTTCTGGAGGGGAGGTGTCCCAATGCTACTCTGAAGGGGCTGCACAGAACCCCTTGCCACATTCCCTGCCTCTCTGGACGGGAGAGAGGGTCTACCTTCAAAAGCAATTCCAAGCAGGGCAGGACCTCAGCAAGGAACCCCGTACTGTAGCACATGCTATAGACCTCGATAAACTTCTACATAAGAGCAAGGGCTGGAAAGCCAAATTATAGTGATTGAGTGTGTAAGGCTTGAGGTTGGTGGCTAGAGAAGTGTGCTGGAGAGAAACCTTGGGATGAATGAGATTAGGGATACTCACCTGTTCTATTTTATTTTTCCTTTAAGAGTCATAGAACACTAGAACTGGGAGAGACCTCGAGAAGTTATCAGGACCAGTCCCCTGCACTCGCAGCAGGACCAAGCACCAGCTTGATCATCCCTGACAGATGTTTGTCTAACCCAGTGGTTTTCGAACTCTGGATTGTGGCTTGTAAGGGCAAGCTGCTGGCTGACCACGAGATGCTTTGTTTACCTTTGCCTTCGCAGCTATGGGTGATTGCAGCTCCCATTGGCTACAGATTGCTGTTCCCAGCCAATGGGAACTGCGGGAAGTAGTGTCCTGGTACTCTTTCCTAGACAGTCATTTCCCATTCTGTACGTGTGAAATGGATTGTTCCTTCCTAAGTGGAGCACTTTGCATGTGTCCTTATTAAATTTCATCGGCTGCGTCTAGACTGGCAAGTTTTTCCGCAAAAGCAGCTGCTTTTGCGGAAAAACTTGCCAGCTGTCTACACTGGCCGCTTGAACTTGCGCAAGAACACTGACAATCTGATGTAAGATTGTCAGTGTTCTTGCGCAAATACTATGCTGCTCCCGTTCGGGAAAAAGCCCTCTTGCGAAAATGTATTTGCGCAAGAGGGCCAGTGTAGACAGCTCAGGACTGTTTTGCACAAAAAGGCCCCGATGGCGAAAATGGCGATCGGGGCTTTCTTGTGCAAAACTGCGTCTAGACTGGCACGGACGCTTTTCCGCAAAAAGTGTTTTTGCACAAAAGCATCCGTGCCAATCTAGACGCTCTTTTCCACAAATGCTTTTAACGGAAAAACTTTTCCGTTAAAAGCATTTGCGGAAAATCATGCCAGTCTAGACGCAGCCATCCTGTTTACCTCAGACCGTTTCTCCAGTTTGTCCAGATCATTTTGAATTATGACCCTATCCACCAAAGTACTTGCAAAGTACCTCCAAGTCCGAACTTGATATTATCCACAAACTTTATAAGCATCCTTTTTATGCCATTATCTAAATCATTCATGAAGATATTGAATAGGAATGTGAAGTAGTGGTTAATAAACTAATCAAGCAGTCAATGGAATTTCCATTGACTACTCAATCAGTTGATAATGCCAGGACAGAGCAGCTGCAGTGTGAGCTGGCTCCAGGACCACTGCAGCTCTGCTTTTAAAAGTAGTAAGAGCTACCAGACTCTTACTACATTTAAATGGCAGAGCCGCAGCAGGGGGCCTGGCATGAGCCAAGACTCCTTAGTTCTGGCTCACACTGAGTCCCCCACTGCACCTCTGCCTCCCCTGTTCCCTCCATAGACTGCTGTGGCTCTTACTACATTTAAAAGACAGAGCTGCAGCGGGGGACCTAGTGTGAGCCAGGACTGCTCAGTCCTGGCTTGCACCGGGTTCCACCTTGTGCCTCTGCCTCCCCTGTCCCCCCTGCAGAGATGGTGCTGGGAGGAACTGGCTTTTAATACAGGGCAGCAAGGGCGGGAAGGGGGGGGAGACAGTAAATAGTTGAGTAGTCGACTCGACTACTGAATAAGCCTAGGCTTATTGGGTACTCAACTAGTCGCTTACATCCCTAATATTGATCAGAACCAGTCCCAAAACTGACCCTGCGGATCTCTACTTGCTATTGCCTTTCCAGCATGACTGTGAGCCATTGATAACTACTTTGTGAGAACGGTTCTCCAGCCAGTTATGCACCCACCTTATAGTAGCCCTATCTAGATTGTATTTTTCCCTAGTTCATTGATAAGGTCATATGAGACTGTATCAAATGCTTTACTGCAGTCTAGGTATACTATGTCTGCTGCTTCCCATTTATCCACAAGGCTTGTTATCATATCAGAGAAAGCTATCAGGTTGGTTTGACATGATTTACCTGGCCACAGAGCTGCCTGGCTGGCGGAGGGGTAATTCTCCCTCAGCTACAGCAGCAGTTCCCTGTTTTAGGGCAGAGCAGTGAGCCTGTCCCAGTTGGAAGGGAGAGGATGTGTCCCTACCAGAGCCTCTGGTTGGGTGGAGCTCATTAAGCAGCTCTGGGGTCATGCTGCTGTGCAGCATAGAGGGAACCTTGCCTTGGATCACTTATTAAATTCTTGGAGTCGTCGCCCCCATCAAAAACTACTGCCCACCCCTGCCCAAAGATGTTTTTTTATTTTGAGGCAAAAATGAGGTCGGGCTGGGGGGGCTTATCAGCTAACTATTTAAGGGTAATTTAACAACTGCTGCGAAAATCTCTGATCTCCGGTGCTGCAACACTGAGAGTGGAGCATCCACGGGAACATCACTCAAAGAAGAAATTCTGTCCTGCCTGTTCAACTGCACAGCACACAGATTTCTGAGTGATAAGCCCCTTACAGATATATACCTTATACAGCAGGGGTGGGGAACCTCAGGCCCAGGGGCCAAATGTGGCCCCTGGCTTGCTTGGCTCTGGCCCCAAGGCTCAGCATTGGGGAGCTTGTGCTGGCGCTCCAGCCCCCCTGCCACCCACCTTCAGGGCTGTAGCACACAGAATCTACTAGCCCAGGCCCCCCAAGGCTCTGGTGTGCGAGGGGAATGTGAAGAGTGTCTTTCTCCTTCTCAGTCAGGGGCTTCTTACTCTGCTTCTCACTTGAGTGTGGCCCTGACTGATTTTTCTGTGGGTCAGCGGCACCTGACCCATAAAAGTTTCCCCACCCCATTATACACAATAAAGAGGCAAATCCTATTCATCGCCTGCTGCCCATATCATCATAGCAGCTAAGCAATAACACACCTTACACATATTGCTGTGGAAGACTAGCTTAAGCCAAACAAGCCTTTTTAGCACTGCCCTCTACCTCAAATGCTATAGACAAAGAGTCTGGGGGCTGTATCACCCATCCATTTCTCATTGCTGCTAGCAAAAACAAGGAAACTGAGCAAATGTTGACTCTGCCAGCTGCTGGTGGTAGATACGATGTCCAAACCGTCACTTTTCTTTGTGACTGGAGCACTTTCTTCTGTCATAGAAAGCAAAGGGCCTGCTCACTCACTAACCCTCCCATTGCCACACTAGTAGACAGTTTCTTTTCAACCTGGCTACTGACGTTCGGTAACCACAGCATGTAAATTACAGCATGACAAATGTTTTATTTGGAGTCTGAGGAGTAAGGTAGGTAGCAGTCATCCATGGCCAGATGTCTGGAGTAGGGAAATCAGTAGACTACACAATGTATTAGAAATGTGATCCTAGGACATGACACGGCAGTACTGAGAGAACTCATGCTTTATTAGTCACTGAAATCACAAAGAAAGAAGGCCAAATGCCCTAGCAATTTCAATAAAAATATGAAATTGTTTTTACATGGTAAATTTTGTAATATAAAATGTTTAATGCTGTCTGGAAACAGAGTTTTAATTTACAAAAAAGTCCATATAGGCCAAACGTGGCTAATACTGCATACAAGGAGAATGAGTGCTAACGAGCTGCTGCATGGAAGAAGGGTCTTAGTTGACTAATCCTCCAAGAGTTACTATCTTCAAAGTTCTTTTGCAAGATTTCTGCAACATAAGGGCTCACTTCACAATACACATGTACAGCCTTTCTGGACCACACGGCAAAATAGATGCATTACAGTATTCCCATATTTACTGAGACCGCTCAAATTCATTGTTACCCAGCCTCAAGTGACCAGTGCTTGAAATGGGCATGCAGATTTTCTGCAGGCTTGGCCCCCTACCCTAAAAACTGAAACAGATGTTCAGTGAAAAAGTGGTACCTGTTTAAAGGAAATGTCGCTGAGAGTAGGCGTCATGTTTGGAATGTCCCCTTAGCTACTTTTACCTCAACAGTTTTTCAATATGAACTTCTCTGTTTCCTCATTTAAACAAAGGTCTGATAAAAAGGAGAATCAGCACCTGGCTAATTCAGGCCAGTTAATGAAATCAGGACAAAAATTGGACTTTTGGCTGTTTCCATTTAACTAAAGCTAGACAGTCAACAAAATATGTATAATTAGTATTTTACACATACTAGGGAAAACTAAAGGAAAAATATTCTATTGCCTTGGGGATATTTTTTTGCATGTGGGAGGTTTATCGTGAAAGTGGATAAAACCTAGTTCTTATTGCTCACTGCATTAAGCAGTGTTATCACTTGTACCATGCACAAATACAACAACAAACGCATGTAACTTCCACAGAAAGGATTCTAATATCAAAAAGAGAACAATAGGTAATTTTCACTTCCTGAATTTTGCCACATAAAGGGCAAATCTAATCATTTCTCATCTATGGGGTGGGGAAGTGAGGTGTGAGGGTTTGTGAGATGTCTCCTGATCAGGAGCAGACAGGTAGGTATGTAATGTTTACAGCTCTCAGTAAAACCAGAAGTGCCATGTGTCCATAGAAATGCAGTTCCAAAATCATCCATATTTATACACAACCAGTTCTCCAAATACTGAACGTCTTTCTTCTAATATTTTCTGAAAGTTGCCAGTACAAAGCCCACTGGTGGTATGAAAATGGGCTATACCGAAATGGCAGCTTTTGAACTACAGCAGTTCTGTATGATTATAGCTCCAACTATGGAACATGTGGGGGGAGGGGGGAAATTTCTGAAATGTCATGCAGCACATACATTGTGCTGTTATGTAAATAAAACTGTCCCCTCCAACCTTGGTAAAGTTGATTAGAACTGGAGTGGAACCTGCTGGGTAGATCAGTGGCCTGAACAAATCTGGCCAAATTAATATGCATTATTAACATCATTCATCAAATGTCTTAACTCTTGTATTGACATATTTCTGTCCCCTTTCTAATGCATCTTGGCTAATTAAGAAAGGAAAACTCCTTGGGCCAAATTGTTGCAACATAGGAAGAAGGGATGTTAAGGACTAGTCGATTATCCAATAAGCATTTGCTTATCGGATAGTCTTTTGACTAGTTGATTTCTGCCCCCTTCCCTGCTTCCCCATGAGACAGACGCAGCAAATGGGGGGGGGGGGAAAGGATACTCCAAAGTGGCAGTGCCACACAGCTGTGCGGCACTGCCTCTTTGAAACCCCAAAGCAGCGTTTTAAAGGGGCAGCTGCTGCACAGCTGTGCAGATCAGCTGTGCGGCGGCTGCCCCTTTAAAACGCCACTGCCTTGTGTTTCAATGGGGCAGCAGTGGAGCCCGGGTCAGCTGGGGACTCCCCAGCTGATCCCAGGCTCTGCATGGCATTTCCCCAGA
Organism: Rafetus swinhoei; assembly: GCA_019425775.1. Lineage (NCBI taxonomy): Eukaryota > Metazoa > Chordata > Testudines > Trionychidae > Rafetus > Rafetus swinhoei. The sequence continues at coordinate 29,267,219 of CM033425.1, read as the reverse complement.
ACCCGGCATCAGTTGGGGAATCCCCAGCTGACCCCAGGATCAGCTGGGAGTCCCCAGCTGACCCCAGCTTCTGGTGTTTCAAAGGGACAGCTACCATGAAGACTGGGGATAGCTGGGGACTCCCCAGCTGATCCTGGGCTCTGTGTGACACTTCCCCAGAACCCAGGGCGGGTTCCAGGGAAGTGCCGCGCAGAGCCCGGGGTCAGCTGGGGAGTCCTCAGCTGGTCCTGGGCTCCTAGCAGCATGCAGTGTAGCATGGAGCCCAGGGTCAGCAGGGGACTCTTGAGTCTCTTACTGACCCCGGGTGCTATGGCTTTGAAATGCACAAGAGCCCCTGCAAGGGACTCTTGTGCATTTCAAAGCAGGCACCTGCGTGCAGCCCAGAGTCAGTGAGACTTCCCGCTGGCCTTGGGCTGTACATGGAGTTTCGCATTCCGCCTTTGAAATATACATTTCAAGGAGGAATGTGGAAGTGCTTATGGACTAGTTGATGGAAATTCTGTCGACTAGTCAATTAACTGCATTTTAACATCCTTAATAGGAAGCTATAGGCAGTGGTGTTGTAGGCATGTCACTTCCAGGATATTAGCGAACCGAGGTGGGTGAGTTAACATTGTTTAATGGACCAACTTTGCTTGATGAGGGACAAGCTTTCAAGCTACAGAGGCTATGTCTAACTGCACTTCTGTCAGTAAAATTTTGTCACTTGGGGGTGTGAAAATCACCCACCCCCTGACTGACGAAAGTTTTATGGACAGAAACTGCTGGTGTGAACAGCACGTTGTCAGTGGGAGATGCTATCCTGTCGATGCTGCTGCCCCTTGATAAAGGTGATTCTATTCTAACAGCAGGAGAGTTCTCTCATGCCAAAGAGCATCTATGCTCAGAGGTGCCATTTCAAATTTTGGTTAAGAGGGGGGCAACTTTAACCATGATTCCAAGGGTTACTTAGGCACTTGAAAGCTCATTTTTAGTCAATAATTTAGCAGTTAGATGACAGGAGCCCTGTATCAAATTCCTATATAAAACAACAAATAAATATTAGCACCTTTTAGCTCTTGTGGCAAGTCAGTTAGGGTTAGAATTTTAACACATATTCATACTTTGTAATGAACTCTGTGGAGAGAATGAGACCTCAACAGAACTCCTGGGCTCTATCTCAGATCTGGGAGGGAAGAGGAGTCTAGTGGTTACAGCCGGGGCAGATACATCTGGATTCTATGTAAGAACATCAGAACAGCCAAACAGGGTTTAGCCCAGAATCCTGTGTTCTGACAGTAATGAATCCCAGGTGCTTCAGAGGGAATGAACACAACAGACAATCATTAAGTTCTTATGTTCTTATGAGTGATTCATCCAGCCACCCATTCCCACCTTCTGGCAAACAGAGGTGAGGGACGTGCAGAACATGGTGTTGGATCCTTGCCCATAATGGCTAATAGCCATTGACGGATCTCTTCTCTATGAACTTATCTAGTTCTTTTTAGAACCCTGTTATAGTGTTGGCCTTCACTGGCAAGGAGTTCTATAGATTGTGAAGACATTTTTTTGTTTGTTTTAAATCTGCTGCCTATTAATTTCACTGACTCTTAATTCTTGTGTTATTTAAAGGAGTGAACAATATTTCCTTACTGAGTTTTTCAATTATGATTTTATAGACCTCGTTTAGAGTTCCCCCTTAATCATCTTTTTGCACACTGAAAAGTCCCAGTCTTTTTAACCTCTCCTCATATGGAATGTGTTCGGTATTCCTACTAATTTCGGTTGCCATTTTCTGTACCTTTTACAAATCAAATATATCTTTTTGAAATGGGGTGACCAAATTTGCACACAGTATTCAGTATGTGGGTGTACTATGCATTTATATAGAGGCAATATATTTTCTGCCTTATTAACTGTTCCTTTCCCAAAGAGTTCCAATAGTCTGTTAGTCTTTTTGATACCCAGTAGACATAGAGCAGACATTTTCAGACAACTATCCACAACTATCCTCAATAAAGATCTCTTTTATTGATGGGTTCAGCTAATTTAGACCCCATCATTTTGTATGTATTTTGGAATTATATTTTGCCATGTGCATTGCTTTGCATTTATCAGCATTGAATTGTATCTGCCCTCGTGTTGCCCAATCACTCAGTTTTGTGAAACCCCTTTGTAACTATGCAGTTTGTTTTGGATTCATCTATCTTGAATAAACTTTGTATCATCTGCAAATTTTGCTATCTCGGTTTATCTTTTTCCCCAAGATTATTTATGAATGTGTTGAATAGCACTGGGTCCCAGTACAAACCCTTAGGGGCACCACTATTTACTTCTCTCCATTCTCACCATTTATTCCCGCCCTTTGTTTCCTATTTTTGACTGGAGTGCTTGAGAAATGCTTTCAGGTTCATCTAATGATCCTTAGTTTATTTTAATGACATATGCCTTTTGTTATCTTAATCATCATGCCTCTGAATATAAACAACCTCCCTGCAGGAAAAGCTGTGCTGCTCCCAGCATCAGAATTCATCACACTAGGCTGTACTGCAGTTAAGAACTTGATCTGGGGTTAGGGTAAATAGATTCATAATTCAGGAAGGGGGGGAAAGCTCCCACACTCCTCCAAATGGCACCCCCTGGCTACACTGGATGTCTTACAACAGCAAGACTTGAGCACCACAACTGTGTTGCTGGAAGCTGTGTAGCATCACAGTTGATCTTCACACAGAGTTCACAGGAAGATGGAACACAGTCAGCATATATTGCAAGGGACCATTCAAAGTGAAGTAACTTGTTAACACTCCTGTAGTCACACGACAAATGGGTGGTTAGTGGGGCTTTATCTACACTGCAGCAGTTATAGTGGCGCAGTGGCAGAGATGCAACTATGCTGGTCTAGCGCTTCTGGTATAGACACTCTTAACACCAAGAGGAGGGCTGTCCTGCCAGCTTAACTCTTTCCTCCATGAGAGGTGGTTGCTATGTCTCTGGGGAGCTCTCCTGCAGAAATAGGGCTAGCCACGCTGGTGCTTAGGTTAATTATTCCAAACTCCAAACAACATAAATTACCCCAAAGTAATTTGTAGTGCAGACATAGCCTGGGTCACGGACATGGTTGTTATCAGCCTCAAATCCAGTGTCTTTATTTAAGGCCAGGATTGTCAGCATCTAGGAAGGTTATGAATTTCAACTCCCTGGCTTGTCTTTTAAATTACCTCACCTAGCATAGTAGCTGCCACAGTAACAGTGGGTGTGGGTGAAACCTGACAATCACTGTGCTCCTCAATGAACTCACACGGGGAAATGATAAAGGACAAAAACACCCTGTCACCTGTGGGTGAACATTTCTCACAAAAGGCCGGCTCTGTATCTGACCTATCAGCTGTCACCTTCAAAGAAAATTGACACAACACTTTCAACAGAGGATCCTAGGAGCTGAAATTCATAACGTTGCTAGACACTAAAAATCCTGAGCTGAGCAGACACACTGGATTTGTTGCTTATTACAACCATCTGTAACTCACTGACCCTCCCCCCCCCCCCCCCCACTTTTGTTTTAGGACTGCAGGGATGTTAGTGGGCCCCCTTCACCCGGAGCAGTCACTTAAAATATGTGCTAATTACTGATGATAAACTATCTCTTCAGTCTTGCATTTAGCTGTCACTCTAGAGTCTATGCACTTAAAATGCTGCAACTGTGCTACTGCAACACTTCCATGAAAATGCTGCTTCGCCAACAGGAGAAGCATGGGTAAGGCGGTAGCTATAATCAGTGGGAAAAGCTCTCCTGCCAACATAGTGCAGTTTACAAGGGTGTTGGGGTCCATTTGGCATAGCTGTATCTCATGCGTGTGGATTCCCCCATGTGATGTAGTTATACCAGTATAGGTCTGTAGAGCTGACTTGGCTTTCCTACCTTTCCCAGACTTAAGGAAGAGCTCTGTGTAGCTCAGAAGTTTCTCTCTCTCACCAAGAGAAGCTGAGCCAATAAAAGATATATTACCTCATCCACATAGGAAGCTGTAATTCAACAGCCAAATGATTTGCATCTAATAGGAAACCTAGAAGATTTGGCTTGCTGGTCTGACACATTCTCTAATATGTGTAAGTGCAGCATTAAGCATTCATCCCTCTCTCTATTTACTGTCTACATGCACTTCCCTGATCTATCTGTAGTGTGTGCATTTAGCATCTTTCACCCAGGATTTCAAAGAGCACCTCAAATGTTGAAACCTAGAGCTGCAAAAGGGTCTGGGTGACACAATTTTATGCATCTACAGCTGTGCCCAGCTAGAAGCCTATCTCCTTGATTGCACCCACAATACACAGAGGCAGACCTCTCCTACAGAGCACAATACTAGGAACTGAGCTGATGTCTTACTAAAAATCAAGGCCTAATTGTGTAAGCCTCACAACACCCCAGTGAGGTAGGTAGATAGGTGAGTGTTACTACCCCCATTTGACAGATGAGGGCACTCAGGCACAGAGGGGTGAAGTGACTAGTCCAAGGTCTCACAGTGAATTGGGGAGAGTCTAGAGCAAAAGCCCAGGGATTTCATTTTGTTCCTTGCTCTAAGAGTCCCACAGCATATGGGGCCTGTGAAGCTTTGCTTTGAACTAGCTGTGCAGTGTGGCTGAGTTAATGTTGATGTGTATGTCCTGATTCAGTGCACATCAATTCTGTCTTTGTTCTATTAGCTCTGTGGGTTGTATTTAACGGCCTTCCTTAAAAAAAAGTGTCCCCAGCCTGGTTTCCAACTGCCTTAGCTCTGTCACTGTGTGGCGGCTGTTGCCCAGCCTTCCCTCCCATCCAGGCTGCAGGAATGCTCCTGGCTTTCCCACTTGGCCCAGGGAGAAGAGGTTAACAGACCCAGATGCATAGATTTTAATATACAGTTTGTACTTTCCATCCCAAGTGTGGTCTGTCTGCACAATGACACAGACCTGTTTAATTTGCATATATTGGCCCTGAAAGCAAGATAACGGGCAAAGAGATTGTGGGCTTCTCCCTGGGAAGTGGCTTGGGAAGGTCTAGCAGTAATAGAGGAGAGAGCTCCTTGAACACACCATCACCAGATGACACATCTGTGAAATGTCTGCATGCTGAGGAGCAGCACACTGCAAACCCCTTTCTCATATTCATTGTGTATCCCTCACATTTGCAGAGGTAAACTGAAAAGTTCTGTGCTGACCAGCTACCCGCTGATACAAAAATCTTACCCTAGTAAAATTATGAGCAATGAAGTTATCACTTTATAAAACCAGAACTTGTATCTGTCACTCTCCTGCTACTCAGATAAGGGATTTTCTTCATTATTTATCGAAATGTTCTCTTGGGCTCACATCAATCCATGGAAATTTCAACCTAAAAGGTATTTCTTCAGAAAAAGTGGCTTTCTACCATATCAGCATGTCACCAACACAGCATCAGAAGGATGTGAGGTAATCATCAATACAATATTGCCAAGGAGCTGTCCATTACCAGCATTTTCTTATATATGACTGTGTTTGGCTAAGAGCAATTGTTCCATTGTTCTTACAGTTCCATTGTTACTACTCCGTGTGTACAGTCCCAGAAGCATAAAAGAAATGGCTTGTATTTCTCTGGACAGAACATCATGTGCATTATCCTTGTGGCATAAAATGGAAGCTTTGCCTCGTCTTGTCTCCTTCCCCAGTCCCAGGATATATATAAATTCTGTATAAAAATCCCAACTGTAAACATCCTTTCAGGGTAAGAAATACACGTAAGTGGTTTCAAGGCTGACATTTTGTTATCAAACACGTGGAATAACTGGACTTGCTGCTGCACAGAATTAGGTATGCCCACTGCAGAAAACTGTCATTAGTTGCGTCTGGCCAAAGTACTGACAAGAGGAACTGAAACCTATTTGCATAAGGCCCTTGTCATACACTGTAAAGCACCGTGCCCGGTAATTTGTCTTATGACTGCGCTGCTCATCATGGGTGTGACCATGGCTTCCTGTGGCTTTATATTGATCAAGGCAAGCGGGTAGAAGAAATTACCAAGAATCTTCATGTGACTGCAAGTTGAATTAGCTTGTATAAAAGACATTTCAACATTTGGAGGAAGGGAAAAATCTCCCTGGTGACAAAAATTTGTAGCCATTTCCAGAGGGCAGCCTCAAGGGGCGTACTGTTCCCGGAGTGCTATTGGAAGATGGAGAATGGGGTGAAGTCACTACGTTGGTAGCTTCAGGGTGCCTGTGTCCATTTGGAGGATTCTTTTGTGGAGAAGCAAGGTGCTGCTGATTAGACAACTCCTTAAGTTCCAGCTTGTCTATATTTTCGTCTTTGCTGTGCCGAGGAGATAAGTTTAGCAAGCTGAGAACATCTCTCTTAGAAGTCGTTGTTCCAGGAGCACCTCGGAAAATCTTCATGGGGCCCGTGGAATGTTGGGGAGTGCTCTGCCAAAACATTTTCAGGTTGTGGATGGCCTGCACCTTTTCATCGATGGCAGCCATTTTTAATTTGTCTAGATCCGGGGCATCAGCGGGGCTGGAGCGAGCAGAACCAGCTGAGGAGTAGGAGAGAGCAGGAGAGGGTGTGCTGCCCACGGGAGACTGATGCCCTGAGCATGGGGAGATATTTCTGGGAGATTTAGAAATATGAGAGCTGTACGGAGAGCTAGGGTACTTGAGTTTAAAGTGAGGGTGTTCTGTTAACAAGCCATGAGAGTCAGAACTTGGAGAAGGCTGCCCACTGTGCAGGCCTGTGCCCTCTTTGTTGGAGATCTCTGATATTGTGGGGCTGTTATATCCAGAACTCACCTTCTGAAGCGATGAGCTCCTTGTTGGAGGCTTTGGTTTAGTTGTAACTGGTGAATTATGGCTCCTCTGACTAGAGCTCATTGGCCTACTGAATGCGCTGGTCTCTGAGGATCTGAACACAGATGCACCAGCTGCTGCAGAGTCTCCATCTTCCGAGTTGTTCTTGCTCATCTGACTGCCACTTCTTTGAAGACGTTCAACAGCAATAAGGTGACTTTGAGTCTCCTCCAAAATTTTCTGAGCCAACTCTTGGGGATTGAGCTTTGGATTGTTCTCCTCCTGGGATTTGACAGTGCTGTCGGTTTCAGTGCTAGACTGGTCAGATTCTCCTGTATCAGAACTTGCAAGCTTTCCAACTTTTTGGAAAGGTGAGTTTGGACTAGGAATAAGAGTCATTTTAACGGGGGAGTTTGGGGTACTTATGCTCCCTTTGGAACTGACAGACATTTTGATCCCTCCAGATTGACCAGCTTTGGATTGTTTATGGTCAGGGGAAAATCCTGCTTTTATACTGTCTTGATAGGTTGCCATAGGCTCACTGCTGATTATAGAAAATCCTTCATATTCTTCATTGTCTTTGTTGGTCACATCACTTGTCTGTGGAGACAGCTGGCTCCGTGGCAGAGAGGGCCTTTGCGGATAGACATTCTTAGGCCTTTCATAGTCCTGTCGCACTCTGTGCCCTCCACCTTCTGCTGTGCTCTCCGGCTTGGAAACAAAACTCATGGATGAAGCAATAGAGCTCAGGCTGTACACAGAAATGGCATCCGAGGCAATGCTGTCCTGACACGTGGGAGAGAAAGGAGGGTTCTGGAAGCTCAAAGGTAGTGGGTTGGAAATGGACTGAGCAGAAGCCAGTGATTCCAGTGACGAGGAACTGTCCAGGCTCAGACGTTTGGGCAGCTCTGTAGAATCTAAATACATAAAAACAACAGCACTTGTTACAATGACAGCAAATGGACTCAATCTCATTATTATACTCTAGTTTAGTTTAGTTAACAAATACAATGTTGCTTCCTCTCCACAGTTGCTAGTTATGTGAGAAACATACAGAATGCGCCCCAGGAAAGGGGTGTGCAGAAACTCAAGGAACTTGGGAGAGTTGCTATTTTAGCCCTCCCTTTAGTCTCTTCATATATGACTCCAAGTGCCAGCAGACCTGAACTGTATTTCTGACTCCGGCACTGACTGGTTATGACATTTTGGGCCAGACACACCCTCCGTGCCTCAATGGCCCTGCCTGTGAATGAGGCTTGTATTTCCCCTTTCTTGCAGAAGTGTGCGGTGAAATCTAATCCATTCACATTTGAAAGGGATTTTGAGATGGTTGGAAGGAAAGTGCTGACTCCAGGCAGGGTTAGAAGAGTTTTCCTGCGTTGCACGGCACTCTACAGCTGTGGCCATGGGGCCATTGTTATGGTTTCCTTCCTACTTGGTGCCAACAGGGAGTGAGAAGAAATCTAGCTTGCAGCCATCACAGGCACCTAAGACAATAGTGAGAGTGCACCAGGACATGCAGCTCTTCAGAAATACCAACCCTTGCACTGCTGGGACACTGGGTCAAAGGCAGTTTGGGTTAAGAATGAGCTGGTATTTGATGGTGCTCAGTTATGATTCCAGTCAACAAGTATCTACAGCACAAAAAGAAACGACTGCAGTTTGCACCCCATGCAGACATAGCTGAATGAAAAGCCAGTTGATGGATCCTAAACTGCTCTCTGATGACTGCAATGACCTCTCCCGATTATAGCTGAGGTATGTTGACAGGCGGCAGTCCATATTGCCCCTGTGATCTCTGTTTTTACAGACATAGGGCAGACAGCTTGCCGGGCTCCTGGGTGGGGGTCCTCTGGACTCCCAGAAGGGGCAAGGCCTCTGGCAGAATGGATGGGGATAGGAGCAACAAGCCTTAGTGCTGCCCGGAGCACACCGCACCTCGCCCCGCCAGCCACCTGGTGTGCACCACACAGCACTGCGGTAGTGATTTAAAGGGCTTGGGGCTCTTGCTGCTGTTGCAGCAGCGGTGGTGGCAGCCAGAAGCCCTGGGTCCTTTTGAATCACCCCGCCCTGGGGCAACTGCCCCCTTTGCCCCGCTCCTGTCAGTGGGCCTGTCTGGGCAGAGGACGTCAGTGCAGTGCAGCACTAATTCAAACTATTAGAAAATGGGTGGTGTTCCTGAATTGTGTGAGGGACCTGATCCATGTTCACTTGACTGGCAGCCTCTCTCTGCAGAGAACTGAGTGCCCTCCAGTTTTCACTCTAAAGGAGGTTTAGCAGCAGGGGAACTAGTGACAGGACGCGTCGTAGAAGTTGGAGATAGAAGTGACCAATCCACCCACATTTCTTTCAAAGATACAAAAATCTCTTCCTACTTCCTTTTGCTCATCCACACACCCCATACTCTAGGGCGATGTGGGGGGCACATGCCCCCCCAATGCTATGGGAGGGGCAAGAGGCCAGAACCTCGAGGCAGCCCGGGGGCTAGCCAGAACCTTCACCTGCAGCAAGGGCCAGGCCCCCCAGCACTCACCAGCAGTGTCTGGGCAAAGCAGAGTGATGCCGCCCCAGCTGGCTCCACTCCCCTGGCTCCCAGCTATATACTCTGGGGAGAGGATGGGACCATCCCCCATGCTTACCAGCAGCAGGAAGCAGAGCAAGACATCCAGGACCTTGGGGCTGTGCTGCTCTGCTTTCCCCACCACGGCCCATGAGTGCAGAGAGGTGGGGGCAACCTCTGCTGCTAGTGCCAGGCCCCTACTAATGCCCTGAGCTGCACTACTCAGGGTAGGAAGCTTGGGGAAAAAGGCAGAGGAGGGCAGGAAAGAGGTGGGGAGGGATGGGAAGAGGCAGGCCCTGGGGGGAAGCCGTCCCAGCCCCCTTCCTCAAGTAAGTGTGGCACGGGAAAGAGTCATGTAGGAGGGGTCACGTGGCCCGCTGCTAAGCTCTGTCCACTTCTGACGGGGAGTACTTTCCCTGCACTGAACAGAAGGGGGTTAACTCAGCCCTAAGAGATGAGGAGGCCACACCCCCTTTATCTTACTGAGCATGCTCAGGCTGCACTGCTATAAAAGAGAGCAGCTCCGCTTCGTTGGGGCTGGCAGCGAGAGGGAGAGGATGTGCGAGGCCAGCTCCCCTGCAAAACCCAGCGACTGCCCAAACGCCGAGATGCTACCACACAGGCGGGAGTCCTGACACATCTAGAGATCGCCCAGGCTCCAGATGCAAGTGGAGGCAGCCAGATCCCAGAGGAAGAGGGGAACCGGAGAGCCACCAGCGAGCGGAGATGTTGGGAGCAGCCCACAGATGGTGACGGCCCCAGGGTGAGTGAGCTGCTATCGGAGAGTCAGCGTGTTGCGGTTGGAATTGCCCCGCTGACTCAGTGGCTAGAGCAAGCCACTAATAGGGCCCTGGGCTGGGGTCCAGTGGAGTGGGAGGGCCTGGATCTCCCTGCTGAGGGATGTAAACCTTTTCCCTATCTACTGCCCTTTAAAAAGACCCTCCACATTGGGACATGTGGGGCCTATTGAATGGTGCTGCTCTGCCAATAGAGGCTAGATATAGATTCTGACCAGGGGACTAGAGGGAAGGAACAGACAGACTTTGGTGCATGAGATTAGAATCATTGGCTGGGGAGAAACAGGGTGAATACATCCGTGATAGGCGCGAGGTGGGCACCTTCACCCCGCCCTGGACGGGGTTTTTACCTCAGCTGTGTGACACCACTTCTCACCTATTAAATGTTCCCATCCCCACATGAGGTGCCCAGTTCAGTGCACCACCCTGTGCCTCAGATATCTTCCGCCCATCGTGTTTGCCAAATAAACTCCCTCCCTTCCTCAAGTCCTCGCTTCCCATTATTTGTGGTGAGTCTCATAGGCTATGTCTATACTGCACCCATTTTGCGCAAGAAATATACAAATGAGGCTAAGCGTGGAACATCGCTGAGCCTCATTTGCATAATTAATGAGCACCTGCTTTTTCGCAAGAGGCTTTTGCGCAAAAAGGAGTTGTCTACTCGGCTCCTTTGCAAAACCCCCCTCTTGCGCAAGAGCCATTTTTCTGGAAAAAAATTCGGAATAACGGCTCTTGCGCAAGAGGGGGTTTTTGCGCAAAAAGTGGGCACACATTAATTATGCAAATGAGGCTTGGCGATATTCCACGTGTAGCTTCATTTGCATATTTCCTGTGCAAAACGGGTGCAGTAAAGACATAGCCATAGAGTGACAGTGGAAAGCTATCTGCTCCTGCTTTGGGCCTGTCTAATCACATGAGGAGCTCTCTGGCAGACAACTCACAGGTATGGGAAGTGCCACCCACCACGCGACACTGGATAAGTAAAACTATTCACAGTTAATACACCTCCACCGGCATCATCATCCTCCCGCCATGAGATGGAATGGGAGAAAATAATGTCACATCAGGTTGCCTTACCAAAAAGTGCCAGCAGGGACTGGAGAGCAAATTGCATGGTCCTCCTATTAGCTTGTTTCCCAGTTTTCAGTATCACCTCCTCCTGCCCAACTTCACAAAGGTCAAAGCCTGCAGAAGAACATAAAGCAGAAAACGATTTCTCACCCAAAGATTGTTAACCCTGTACAGGTCCCAGTAAGTTACTGCTGCTTTGTATGATCTAGGGCTATCAATTAATCACAGACAACTCATGCCATTAGCTAAAACAAATCATTGTGATTTTAAAAAATGAATCCCAACTAATCACAGTTTCTATCACACGATTAAACAGTAGAAGACCAATTAAAATGTATTAAAACATTTTGGATGTTTTTCTACATTTTCAAATACTTGGATTTCAGTTACAACACAAAATAGAAGGGGTACACTGCTCACTTTCAATTATTATTTAACTTACAAATGTAGATTTTGTTGTTGTTGCAGAGCTGCATTCAAAAACAAAATAATCTGAAACTTTAGAGCCTACAAGTTTATTCAGTCCTACTTTTTGACCAGCCAATCGCTAAGACTAACAAAGTTTTGTTGACATTTATAATAGAGATGTAAGCAACTAGTCGAGTTAATACACGTCTTGTTGCTTATCTCTTCCTTCTCCCCCGCCACTGCCTCTGTATCTGGCTTTTGCTACATTTCAAAGGCAGAAGTGCCACAGTTCCGTGATGGAAATTCCATCGACTACCTGATTAGCTCATTAATCAAAATTTAACGTCCCTAATTTACAATAGATAATTCTGTTGTCTTCTTATTTACAATGTTACCTGAAGGTGAGAACAAGCATTTGCATGGCATTTTTTAGCCAGCTTTGGAAGGTACTGATGAGCCAGATATGCTAAACATTCGTATGCCCCTTTGTACTTTGGCTACCATTCCAGAGGACATGCCGCCATGCTGATGCCACTTGTTAAAAAATACTGCGTTAATTAAATTTGTGACTGAATTCCTTGGGGGGAGAACTGTATGTCTCTTGCTCTGTTTATCTACATTCTGCTAGATATTTAATGATATAGCAATCTCAGGAGATGTCCCAGAACATATTTTAAGAAAACTTTCATTGCAGATTTGACAAAATGAAAAGAAGGTACCACTGTGAGATTTTTAAAGACAGGTATAGTATTTGACACAAGTTTTAAGAATCTGAAGTGCCTTACAAAATCTGAGAAGGAGGACATATGGAGCATCCTTTTAGAAGCCTTAAAAGAGCAATACTCTGATAAGGGAACCCGAATCACCAGAAAAGAAAATCAATCTACTGCTGGTGGCATCTGACTCTGAGATGAAAATGAACACGTGTCAGTCTGCTCTGCTTTGCTCGTGACAGGGCAGAACCCATCATCAGCATGGACACATGTGCCATGGAATGGTGGTTCAAGCATAAAGGGACATATGAATCTTTAGCACATCTGGCATGTAAATATCTTGCCATGCTGGCTACAACTGTGTCATGCAAACACCTGTTTTCATGTTCAGGTGACATTGTGAACAGGAAGTGGGCAGCATTATCTCCTGCAAATGTAAACAAACTAGTATGACTCAGCAACTAGCTGAATGAGAAGTAGAGTGGAATTCTACTTCTACACTAAAACTTGCAATGGGGGAAAAGGAAAAATATTATTTTGCCTTTTACGTGGCAAGTATTTGTAATCAAATATAAAGTGAGTCCTGTATACTTTCAATTCTGTGTTGTAATTGAAATTAATATATTTGAAAATGTAGAAAACATTATTGTATTATTGCTTAACAGTGTGATTAATTGCGATTCATTTTTTTTAATCGCTTGACAGCCCTAGGACAACCCTTATGAAGCAAAGAGACACCAGGAGCTTGCAGTGGCCTCACTTGGTGCTTTCTCATCTGTGCCAATGTGCTGTGGTTGCCCTGTTAGCATTTATATGTCTATTCCAGTAAGTCCCACTCTCGACTGGGGTTTTATTGTGCTTGGAGCTGTACAAACACATGGGCAGAGACAGTCCCTGCCCTGAGGAGCTCACCTGGGTAGGGTGGAGGGAAAGAGACCGGATTTGCTTATTTCTGTGTTAGAGACACATATTAGCAAATGTTTCCCTGATATTTATAAACAGAGTCAGTGCCAGTTTTGCCCTATAATATATGGAGATATACCTATCTCATAGAACTGGAAGGGACCTTGAGAGGTCACCGAGTCCAGTCCCCTGCCCTCACAGCAGGACCGAGTACCATCCCTGACTTGCCCCAGATCCCTAAATGGCCCCCTCAGGGACTGAGCTCACAACCCTGGGTTTAGCAGGCCAATGCTCAAACCACTGAGCTACCCCTCCCCTACTTGCATACCCTTGCCAGCATGAGGGGCCAATGAAAAACTGGACTGCTCTTAAAATAAATCAGAGTTTTCCACTTGAAGACAACATAACCCGGGTCCTGCTGGGAGGGAGAGGAGGAAGGAAAGTTGGTTCTCCATGCGGCAAACATGCTCACAGTAACCAGAGATGGAGCCACTGGCCAAGTAATGAGCAGCCCGGCCATCATCTCCTACATGCCCAACAAAGTACGCAGTGAATGTGCTTGTGAAGTGTAAGGTGTCAGATGGACACACCAGACAGCAGCAATAAACAAGGAAACATCTTCCTACCTAAGGCTGCCAGAAACTCATGGCAGCCAGGCAGCCTCCAAAGCTGGACACTGATGGAGACCTGGATCGGTGCAGAGGGGAAATCCTGCTCCTTTTCTCCTGCTTGGAGTTGAACCAAGACCTGATGTAGCTGAGGATGACAGATCAAACATCAGCCCTTCCATACCAACCCATTCACCTCCTGGCTGACATTCCCAGCCTGTGGGTCACACCTCCCCTGGATAATAACTAATATGCTGCGGGCAAGGTGCTGCCTGGCCCTGTGAAGAGATGCCCAGACAGCAGTCAGACTCTGCCTAGAGGGAGCAGCCCTACAACTGGCTGGATTAGCACTGGGAAGACTCCAGAGGGACAGGTGATCCTGTGAGGTAAGATGGAGTGGGGCTGTGGCCAGAAAAAGAAGGGCAGGAGGAAAGCAGTGGACAAAAACTGCAGGAAAACAGAAAAGCAGGAGATGCTTAGTGGCTGCTCATGGCCACTTAAAGGCCATTCCATAAATGGGCCTTTTGACCAGGCGTGCATGAAGCCAAAGCCAGGAATGCTCCAGGTGCCCTAAACAAGACAAAGTCTGTCATGTAAAACAGACCAAGTTTTCCCTAACATTCCCAGGACCTCCAGGGGAGCAGTTTGTCAGCTGACTCCAAGAGACAGGAGTGCTCAGGTGGGAGCAAAGCACTTGGTTACCAAAACATAAGCTGGGTCCCCTCCCCACTGCCCCACACACAAAGGGGAAGGCCTGGCTGGGGAGAAGGGGGAAGGACGAAATCCCACATCTGGCCTGACCAACATTACGCCTGCAACAAAAGCCCAACACCCGTTTCCTTTCTCCCCATTGGCAGAAATTAAGCAAATCCCAGGTCTAAAGATTTGATGACAATTAAATTGTAACCCAGGGAAATGGGGCTGAAAAGTTTTCCAGAGCTTTTGACTCTGCAGAGGAGTAATGTTCCCTGGTGTGTGTGGTACTCACCATTCCCACCATATTTTTAACAGCCTTCGGAGAGCAGAAAGGAGAGAAGGAGAGAAAGAACGAACATGGGTTATTCTGCATGAGGAAGTGAGCATGGTTGCAGTAGCTCATCACAAGCCAGCCCCCTCCTGCAAGATGCACAGCACAGAGCAGGAGACGGGACAATGAAGGCTGAGCTGGCAGTGAAGGGACCAAACAACCAGGAGTAGGCAGCAGGAATTGGGAAGTCCCTAGGTTTTAAAAACCAGAGCTGGCACTTCACAGGCAGCTCCCAGCCTCCCAGTGAGGAGATGAGCTCTAGAATGATCCATCTTTTGGCAGGAGGTGGGACATAAACACCCTTACTCTGGTTTCCTTTCATCTGATGCCATCTACACTCCTTGGCTTTCCCACTGCATGTGCAAATGAGGGTTCTGGCCTTAAGCTCTTCCATAAAAAATACACACAAACAGCCCCGAGAGAAGGGAGCAGGCTCAGTGCTTTGCTGCTTCACTATTCCCAGGAATACTTCCCCTCCTCAGACGCTGCAGTGATCACAAGTCAGGGACGAAGGCAGGTGCATTACAGCAGCCTTGAAATCCTATGTTTACCCCAAGAGACGCTTTAGAATGGTGCAGTACCATGTGGCTCCCAAGCCAAACTCCGAGCCCTTTAAGAGAGGAGGCCAGATGCTGCAGTGGGGACTGTTTGTGCTCTTTCAAATGCTGGATCTGTGCCTTTACAATTACGCAACCCGACTGAGGAGCTGCGCAACTCACACACAAAGCAGCTTCTCCCAATATAGGTGACCTCTGAACATGCAGGAGACTGGATGGAGCAGTCAGTCATCCAGTGGCAGTTTTGCAGGCCAGGTCATGCTGGCCTGTGTAAAGTAGAAGCCATTGTTTCCCGAATGCTAATGAATGCTCCATATTTAGATAGTTCACCCTCCCAAGCCCCACGCAGAGAGGCTCACTGGCCTCAGTCACAGACAGGTCTCAGCACCACAAGGTCCTAGTGAAAATGCCATGACTTGAGTCCAGAGGATGGTAGCGATAGGATGTGGCCCAGACAAGACAGCGAGAGGAGGGACCCAACATTCTTGACCCAGATAGGGAGGTAGGGGAAGTAGCCAGGGGCAGCCCGTTCATATAGGCGAACTAGGCAGTCGCCGAGGGCACCGGGTTAAATGGGGCGCCGAATGGTGGCACAATATCATTGAGGGGTTTGGAGGTGGGGGCACCGATTGCATGGTTTGCCTAGGGCGCCAGTTGCTGGCAGCTAGTCTAGGGCCGCCCCTGGAAGTAGCATTACAAACTGGCCACCTTCCTCTCAGATAGCGGGTGGCAGTGTGGGTCTGGGCTTTGCATTTCAAAGAGCCTGCCTGCCATCAGCCCGTCTGGGAGCATGGTGTCTGCCGTTTGATCGCATTCATGCAAAGTCCCAGGCAATGCCAGGCGTCCTTAAGGGCAAGGGATTATAGAAGCACTTCAGAGAACAGGCCCTGGTCCATCCACACTGCAGGCACAAGCCAGGGCTGGGAAGGAAATAGTGTCAGTGGCCTGTAGTTTTCATAACACTGTAGGACTGGGAGGGACCTCAGGAGATCTAGTCCAGTCCCCTGCACTCCAGGCAGGACTAGACCATTCCTAGAAGGTGTTTTAAATGAAGATTTTCACTCCTTGGAACAAACCAATCCCTAGACATTTGCATGGATTGAAGAGAAGGAAAAGCTGGGCTGAACCACCTTCATTTCCAGCCACTGCAATTCCTGTGCAAAGAGAAAGCTGCCTGGGGTCTGGCCTGCACAAGAACATCTGCAGAAACAATACAGAATCTCTTCTCATATTTGCTGCAGAATACAGCGGGGAAATGGTGAGTAAATCTTTTGTTAGCTGCATGCAGCCATCAGCAGAAATGTCTGCTTTTCCTGAGTGATTTAATTGTCTGAGGCAAGGACACAAGCAGGGAACAGTCACATCGGTGTTTTTATGGAGAACGCTGGATTGTTGTCCTTCAATCCACCTGCTCCATTTACTCTGGGCATCCCTCTTATTTGCTGTCTGCAGAGCTGCTGCACTGGCAGCGTGATTCCTGCACAGGGACTCTCGGCCTGACAATCCAAAAGAAGGCGTTGCTGAGCTACAGGGGGAATGCAGGGCAGGGAGGGCCCGGGTCCCAGCTGCCCACTGATGTATTTCTCCAGAAAACCTGACACTGGTGGTCAGGTAAGTATCTGTGCAAGGCAGGAGACAGCGAGCCACATGCCTGTTCCCAATTTATCCTACACCCACCTCTGGGGGCAGAAAAAAGGCCCAGTCTGAAATGCACTCCAGAGAGGGAGGAATGTGCTGAAGCATGCCAGCCATGCGGGACGCACAACAACAGAAAGCTAGGTCAGGATGGCAGAGTAAGGCAGGCTGGGCTAGCAGAAGTCACGGAGCCACAGGCCGCACTGTGTTCCCACATGACAGCGGATGTTATAGAGCCTGGAAACGTGTCTGCAGAGCTGCGAGTTGTCAACAAGTAACTGCACAGGCCTAAGAAACTACACCGCACCAAGCATTAGGGAGTACCCTGAAGGGAACAGCTCTGTACACACTCTTATGGTAATTGGCTGACTTAGACCTAACCAAGTGTTTCCATCCCTCAGTGCTATGATTCCTTCTTCCTCAGCTGTACCATACAGCACGGTTGGGTGCACATCTCACACTCTGTTCTGTCGCTGAGCCGTGATGTCTAGCAACGTACCTGCCCCCATGTGCCATGCAGTTACTCACTCACACAAGCAGACAACAGAATCAGCATTTGAGCTTTGGGCACAAAGGCCCCCTGTCTGATACAAAGCAATTCAAGTTCTGGACTCCTTTGCCCTGGGAACAAGGATTTAAAGCATGGTGTCACCACCCTACTCACCCGGTTAATAAGCTGTTCTCCCGTCTCTGAAGCAGTGATAAGTTTGCAAAGTGCCTGAAGTGCTGGGTTAGGCAAACCTGAAAAATACCAGAAACCATAAAGTCTGTTCAAACATGCCTCTCAACTTATAGAGAGAAACATCCCAAAGCGACACTGGGCCCAGCTTCCCATGCTAACAAGGGCTCCTGAGAGGGCCTATAAGGATTTCACAAGCTTCATGCCTAATGAGCTAACTCCCCTCTAGGAGCAGGGATAGAGGAACAATAACACCTGGGTTCTGAGGTACTGGGATCAATGGGAAACAAATGGGATCTGTGGCTGAAACAGCCATATTCTCACTGCAATTCTTGCTCTAGGGCTGTGCTAGTCTTACCCTCAAGTCGCATTGCATGTTACTTAGTCACTGTAAAAACACAGAACACCCAAAGAGCTGCAAGATTTCCCACTCCTCCCTTCCAAGAGGCAGCAGATGGATGAGAACTTGCTAAGGCAGACAATGCCAGAGCCTCTGTAGCCTGCTCCTTACCAAGAAGGGACTGGATGGTGGTGCTGCACTGCTGTAGCCGTTCCCCGGGGTCGGCGGTTGGGAAGAACACTGCAGCTGGAAGACCACTAGCGGGAGGGTCAAGTCGAAACCCCACAGCAGTGAGTAGAGCCTGCCAGCCTGGAATGCCACCAACTTTATTCTCCACACTCTGCTGAGAGGTGTACATGGAATTGTGCTGCCCATTCTGGATTCGCTGCAGTGACTTCTCCACCTCCAAAGCAAAAGACTGCATTAGCTTATTCTGCAGGAAGTTTGTCAGTAACCTTTTCCTCTTTGTGCAGTGTCTGGAGCAGGAAGACAACTGAGGTCATGGAGTAGGCTGAGCGACAGACTATTCGACAATCAGCTTCAGACACGAGGAGTCTAAAAACTGGAACTCTCTGGTCTGGCAACATCTGTGGTTCAACAGGACCATGGATGTTCCTGGGCCAGAGGGCCCTGGTAGCTGAGAGTAGGGCACAGGAGGGCTTGTGGCTGGAAGCCCTGCTGGGGTGATGGCACTGGGGCCAGGACTCCGGCTGGGCAGGGATGACAGCCCCAGTGAAGATAGTGGCAGCCTGGCCAGGGCCAGGAGTCCCGCTGGTGCTGGCAGCCCTGCCAGGCAGCAGTGCCAAGGCCAGTAGCCCGGCCAGGGATGACAGATGCAATGGAGCCAGTGGCAGCGCAGCTGTGAGCCCATTTTCCAGCCTATCCTCAAGGGACAATTTCCTGAGAGCCAGGTGGCTGTATTTCTCCCAACCAGAATCGCTGAGATAAACCTGCAAAAGCGACAAGGAGTCCTGTAGCACCTTATAGACTAACAGATGTATGGGAGCATAAGCTTTCGTGGGCAAAGACCCACTTTGTCAGATGCATGTACATACATGCTACAGGACTTCTTGTCGCTTTTGCAGATCCAGACTAACACAGCTACCCCTCTGATACTTGAGATAAACCTGGTGGATTTCAGTGTGGCATTTTCTGGTGAAGGCTGTCAACCGAACAGAATGTCCAGCATCACGCAGCACTAGTTGGCAAGAAGGGAAGGACCCAAAGAGTCAGTTCTTCTGTCTAACAAACCTTGCTCTGTTCTAAACTGCAGTGTTCATTCTTGGCTCGAAGCCATCAGTCCTTATGGACTGTACAGAGAGGGTAGTCACCTGAATAGCAGCCAGGGAGACAGACTGTACAGTGTCTTCATTCTCACCTCCCTAATTCTTGCCTGGCTCACAGCACTTCTGTCATAGAAACAATTAACCTTAGTGACAATCACATTTTCAAAGTGCAGACCCACACAAAATCTAGGGAAGTTAGATGTTGTTCAACTGAATAATTGTGCAACTGCACCAAATCTTAGCAGTTACACGATTATTTGATGGTCCCTGGGGACAGAGCCAGCAGCCAGTACGCTCCTGGCTCCGCTCCTAGGGAGCCCCCTGCCACCTTGTGCTGCTACCTCTGATACAGCAGCAGCAGCAACTTGGGGCAGTAGGTGGCAGCCGGTCTGTGAGGGGAGCTGGTTTAAAAAAATAAGCCCAGCCTTACTGCTTAATCGTTTAGACGACTATACGCTAACATCCCTAGCACAAACCAGCTAGGTCTGATGGAGGAATTTTATTCATCATGAAAGCAAGGTGAATCTCTGCCTGGCATCCCATTCCTCTCCCAGAGACAGGGAATAACTGCAGGGATGACACATGCTGAGGGAAGAGAAGGAGGGTTAGGAGTTTAGACTCCTGACATTAAATTGAAATGTTTCCCCACCCAATCAACATTTACCTCACCACAGACAATATCACCTTCCAGAAGTTAAGAGAAGGCATCTGCCATGCTCCAAGGCAAGGACTCACGTTTTGTGTCCATACATTTCAATGGAACTGTCTTATCTAGTTCACAGCATTTCTGCCATAGAAACAATTAACCTTGGTGACAATCGCATTTTCAAAGCACAGACACACAAAAACCAGCTGGGTCTGCTGTAGCCTTCAAAGCAAGACTGTGAGGATCTTCTCGCTGCCTCTCTGAGTGTAAGGGATACTCTTATGGCAGCCCTCTCTTGCTTACCAGGTGTAATAAGACTCGCAGGGCATCTCGTGCTCTATCCGGATGCTGCAGAATCTCTGTCAGGGCCTGTCCAATTAGCGAGGAAGGGCTGTTAAGCTTCACATCACTCCCTATGAGCATGAAGCCTGCAGGATTCAAAGGAAGAACTTCTTAGTCTCCTCTTGTTCCAGTAAAACAAATTCTCTGCTTCCCTCAAGCTAACAGGAATGAATAGCTCATTGCCTCTTGCTAAGTTATATGCCTAGCAGCGGCCTCCATGCCACTCAATCCCAGGGACCTGACTTCTAAGGTGCCTCTAGAGTGCTCTCTGCTCTCCCCCTGTATGAAATCAATACTGTTCTCCTGTTCACACATGTGGAAAAATGTTGCAATTCAGGGAGACTTGTCCTACCATGTTCTTCATCTCTTTTGCAGGAGCTGAAATCAATAAGAGCTAAACACTGCCAGCAAACAACAGGACCCTGAAAATGGAGAGAACATAAGAACGGCCAGACTGGGTCAGACCAAAGGTCCATCTAGCTCAGTATCCTGTCTGCCCACAGTGGCCAATGCCAGGTGCCCCAGAGGGAGTGAACACAACAGGGAATCATCAAATGACCCTTCCCCTGCCACCCATTCCCAGCTTCTGGCAAACAGAGGCTAGGGACATCATCCCTGTCCATCCTGGCTAATAGCCATTGATGGACCTAACCTCCATGAATGTATCCAGTTCTTTTTTGAACCCTGTTAAAAGTCCTGGTCTTCACAACATCCTCTGGCAAGGAGTTCCACAGGCAGATTGTGTGCTGTGTAATGAAAAACTTCCTTTTATTTGTTTTAAACCTGTCACCTATTAATTTCATTTGGTGACCTCTAGTTCTTAGGTTATGGGAACAGGTAAATAGCTGCCCCTGTCTGGGAAAAGACATCTGCTTTGCCCAGGCTGCTGGCTTGTGTGCCATGCAAATATCTGACTCCCCCATGGCAGTATAAGGAACTCTTCCTCCTCCCCTATTCATTACAGCTGCACAGGCATGTGCTTACCTATACTGTGAAGTATTATTTCTGTTTGAAATATCAGTACCCTCAAGGGAAGCATGAGGGTGGAGGCTTTGCATATGGATTCAGGGTAGGAGCCTGTGAGCAACTGTCCCTGTGTGCCATTCCCTGCCTGCCTCCTGCTGGTAGTGGCATTGAGTACCATGTCTGGTGTCATTTCTACTACACTTCTGGCAAGGGGATCTGCTCTGCAAAGCCATTCCATTTCTCCTCTTTCCTGCCAGGCTGCCACACTCCCTTAGAAGGAAAAACCAGGAAACTGAATTTTGGTGTCAACCCTAAGCCCAATTTCCCCCTGGTTTTCCATGCATCAGCTGCTAACACTGGACTCAGTGAGACAAGACAGTTCCGCGTGGGTTTAATCCCAAGTGCTCACATTAGCCAGCAGCAACAAGCTCCCTGTCCTTCTGGTAACAGTTTCCTGGCACTAGGGTTCTGTACGCAGCAGGTACCTGATCTCCAGCCCAGGTGGGCACACCAGGGACGTGCTTGGGACACAGGCCCCGCTCTCAGGAAGGAGGATTTTTGCTGAGAAAAATATGCTGCATATTTAATTCCAGTTGGTACGTTGCTAGCCTCCGTGCCTTTCTCTTTCTGAATTTCCTTTGATACATCAAACCATTCCTGACTGGCACTGGGGCAGCGGGGATTGATCCTTCCACTGTTCTGCTTGTGGACTCCCACACACGTCAGCAGCCACCTCACATGTGAGAGGGGCACAGGGACAAGTCTTGTCACGTCTCCTGGTGATTACACCTCTGCTGTTGCTGGCGCCGCCTCTTTAAGAAACATTTTACGCTTTCCTCCTCAGCATGGCTAGGGTTACCCCTCCCACACACAATGATCTAACCCAGGTGTGCAGAAGACATGAACTGAACGAGACTTCAGTTTTAGAGGAAAATGCTGCTGCCATAGGAATAGTGCCAGTGTTCCTACAAACTCTGGGAAAGCGTCAGCTCTCTGGAATTCTGGGATGTTCTTAGGGAGGCTCCAATCCTCACAGGCTCTAGCCAAGGTACAGCACACGGGGAATAGTCCCAGTTCCTTATGTCACATCGCTGAACTATTTAGCACATTTAATTTTAGAATGTTGAATTAAACACACACATCCTCGTCAGCGGATCACAGCACTGTTGTTGCGGTTCCATTCAAGAAACACCCTCCTCACCACCCATCTACTAGTGGGAATCAAATCTTTCTGCAGTACTGTGCTAGACACGGATCAATAAGAATAATGCCTCTGAGGCTGTAATCTGTAGGGAGAAAAGGAATCTTATCTCGTGTCAGTTGGGGATCCTGGGTAATTTCCTGCCTGCATGGCCCTTAGCATATCAGATCTTCCTAATGATTAAACCTGCCTGATGAGACAGGTGCACTTCATGCCATGGAAATTATGTCAAAATGTCAAACACATGCTGTCCCCATGGTGTACACTGAAGAATGAGCGTCCCACTGGCCAGTCATTCAGCAACACTCAGTAGAGCAGAATCCGGCCCGATACACAGCTCCTGGCTGCTGCAAGGGCGCACAGTGTTACTTGTGCACCCTGCTGCTATCACAGCTCCTTGCTCAACACAAACAAATAGGTCTCACTGTTTTTCCACAAACCCTTTCCTGCTGATGTCGGAGAGCAGCCCCAAGAAGCAGACTCCTCCTACCTGCCCAGTTGGATGGATGGGAGAACTGCTTGCTGCTCTGCACGGTTTTCATGGCCTCGCCCAGGGCTGCGCTGGCTTTCATTCCGTTCAGGAGGGAGGCGTAGAAGGCATGCACAAACATTTTGGAAGCAGCCACAGGAACAGGCCAGAGTGACACCAGGACACACTGAGCCCCAGCTGCTAGGAATGCCCGAGTCAAGCCAACAACCCCATCAGCAGTGACTTTGTTGCTGGACTCTTGGTAGGAGCCAAGAACTACTAATTTGACAGGAAGCCGCAGATCCAGAATGTCAGCTGCTGTGAGCAGGAACTCCTGGAGAGGAGGGCAATCTGAGATACTCTCCACATCACTGGCATCATCCTGCATCCGGAGGGATTCTGGAATTGTGTAGGGATTCCCGAAGGAGCTCTTGCTACTGGCTGGGTTGCTATCAGCATTGGGCGTTAGGACCAATGCCGCCAGCTTCCAGGACACATGGGTTGCAAAATGGACACACTCTGCCTGAGTTAGTGCGCTCATGACTCTCTCTTTTGTTGCCACATTGCCAACCAGAGGTTGGCAGCCAAGTAATTCAGATACCATATAGACCTCTTCTTCTGCAGAGGGCATAGGTCCCCAAAGCCATCTGTCCATTACTGCAGCAGGGAGTTTGGGATTTCCTATGACAGCTGCCATTGAAGTAGAACTGGAGTTAGCAGGAGCATTCTTCCTCAAAAGGGACTAGAAAGAGAGAGAGAAAACCAGGGTCAAAGAACTCTCGGTTGAAGCCATGGCCCTGCAAACATGCTGCCTCCCTGCAGGAGGGTATGGAGCAGCCTGGGCTCTGTCATAGGGAGGGGTTTTTATCATTACAACAATGCCTTGCATTGCTTTAGCACCTTCCATCCAAGCTGTACTCCTTTACATACCAGCTCCATGTGGTGGGGGGTAGCATTACTATTTCCTTCTTTGGAGAGAGGAAATGGATCCACAGAGAAGGAAAGTGACTTATCCAAGATCACTCTGGAGGTTTGTGGCAGAGCCAGTAATATTAACTAAATCTCTATTCCCAGACTCCTGCTGCAACCACAAGCCCATGTTTCCTCCTCAGACCAGTCGCTCTGTGCAGCATCCCGGTAGTTAATTCTCTGGTCTGGTTTTGGTGTGCTCTGGAAATAGGGATTGCACAGCATGAAAAGGTCACTTACCTCGTACAGTAACTGGAGTTCTTACAGATCTGTGTCCATTTGAGTGGTCCATGTGCATGTCCATACACTCCTGACTGGAGATTCCCATAGCAGTGTCCCTGGGTCAACGTCTGCTCTAGACACCTTGTGCCCCGATCTGCAGGGAGCTAGGGAGAGGTGGACTTGCCACCACTCCTAATCCTTCTCAAGCATGAAAGCGGAAAGAGTCAGACTCCAAGAGAGAGAGCACCCATGTCGAAGAACTCCTACTGCTGTACAAGGTAAGTAACCATCTTTGAGTAACGTCCCTGGGGGTGCTCCAGGGCAGGAGACTTCTGAAAGTTACTTTCCTCATGAGGAAGGGGCCAAGGAGGTGGATTCAGTTCAGATCGCAGAAGAGCCCTGCCGAAAGCCATGTGACTGCATCCAGAGCTGACAAGAGTGCACTGTTGGGAAAACGTGCCCAGAAGCAGGTGGCTGCCCTGCAGCTCTCTGGATAGGTATCAACAGGGCTGCTGTGGCAAATTGAATCCTGGTGAAATGAGCAATGACTCTTGAAGGGGGAAGCAAGGAGTGGACGTGTCAACACTGTGTCATGATGAAACACTGGTGAATATACTGTGTGTGGTGATGGCTAAGAGGAACACAGTCTTAAGGGACAGATGATGGAGGGAACAATTCAACATAGGTTCAAATGGGGGTTGCCTCAAGGCACTGAAGACCAAGTTGAGGTCTGATGGTGGAGTTGCTTACTTGATAGGAGGGAAGAGGTTGAAGAATACTTTCATGAACCTTGCTGTGATTGGGCAAGTGAAAACTGAAAACCTTTCGATTGGGGGGTGAAGACTGAAAACCAAAAACCCTTTGATTAGTGGCTTGGTGAACGCTGATGGAACTCAATGATAATTCTAGTTTTTAAATTGAGAAGGTAATTGAGACTGGACCCAAAAGAAGGTTCAGATCAGAAATTGCACCAAATCTGGAAGCATTTCCACTTCTGCAGGTAAATTTTCTTTAGCGTAGGTTTTCTGATATGTTGAAGTATTGTTTGTACCTTCAGGGAGCAGTCGTGTTCTACACCACGTAGCCATTTAGTAGCTACATTTTAAGATGAAAGGCTAGAACACAGGTGGGGAACTTTTTTGGTTTGGCGGCCACTGACCCACAGAAAAAATCAGTCAGGAGCCACACACACGTGAGAAGAAAAAAAAAAACCAAAAAACAAAAACCCCTCACTGATGTGGTCCCCCATTGAGAAAGACATTCCCTACATTCCCCTCGTACATCAGAGCATAGGCGGGTCCAATCTAGTAGATTTTGTGTGCTCCAGCTCTGCAGTGGGGCAGTGGGAGTGCTGGAGAGCCAGAATGGGCTCCCCAGTGATGGGTGGGAAGCCCTGAGCCTTGGGGGCCAGATCCAGGCAAGCTGGGGGCTGCATCTGTCCCTTGGCCCTTAGGTTCTCCACCCCTGTGCTATAAGATTTGGTAAGTAATCAATCCCAACTCCTGGGTCAGGAAATTCACTGTCAGGAAGGTGGAGAGGTAGTCACAGATAAGAGCAGACCAGCTCTGGGACTACACCTGCCTTGGCCACAACACTCCTCTGAGGATGGCTACTGATTTTTCTTGTTTCAATATGTTCCAGATCTTGAGCAGTAAAGGGAGTTGGAGGATAAACATAAACCAAGATACAAGGTCAAGGAATGACTTGCTCCTCAATGACGGATAAAATATTTTGCTGCTCTGTTGTCTACCATTATTCTAATCATGTAGCCCCTAATGTAGGGCAGGAAGTGTTGCAAATAGGGTTGTCAATCAAAGTTAATGCAAGTGATTAACCAAATACAAATTAACTAGATTAAAAAACAGTCATGATTAATCAAAGTTTTAACTGTATTGTTAAACAATAACAGAATACCAATTTAAGTTTATTATAAATATTTTGGATGATATTTTCAGATATATTGGTTTCAATTATAACAGAACAGATTGTGTACAATTCTTACTTTATATTATTTTTATTACAAATATTTGAAATGTAAAAAAGATAGACAAAACAAATAATATTTTTCAGTTCATCTCATACAAGTCCACTCAGTCCTACTTTTCAGTAAGCCAATCACTAAGACAAATGTATGTACATTTGTGGAAGATAATACTGCCCATATCTTATTTGCAATGTCACCTGAAGTGAGACTCGATATGTGCATGGCACTGTTGTAGCCGGCATTGCAAGGTTTTTACATACTAGGGGCTAAACATTTGTATGCCCCTTCATTGTTTGCATGCACTATAGTTTTACATTGTTTTGTTTCTGAGTGAAGTTATGTACAAAAATAAATTTGTAAGTGCAATCTGTCAGTTGCCCTTTCCCAGTGAAGAGATTACACTCAGTACTTGTATGATGTAATTGAACAATACATTTCTTTTATTTTTTTTACCGTGCAAATATTTGTAATAAAGTGAGCACTGTACGCTTTGTAGTCTGTGCTGTAACTGAAAATGTAGAAAAACACCCAAAATATTATTCTTCAGCAATGTAATGAAAATTGCAATTAACTGCATTTTTTAAGATCATGTCACAGCCCTGGAGGCAAGCATACCAATGCGCTGCGAAGTCAGTTGCTCTGGAGCAGAGGTAGCCAACCTGGGGCTCTGGAGCCACCTATGGCTCTTCTGAAGTTAATATACGGCTCCTTGCTCAGGCACCGACTCTGGGGCTACAGCTCCAGGTGCCAACTTTCCAGTGCTCAACTCCTGGCTCCACCTCCTCCCCCAGGCATATTGCACCCTTGCACCTTCCCTTCCCCACAGAGCCTCCTGAGTGCCATGAGATAGCTGACTGCAGTGGGCAGGAGGCGCGGGGAAGGAAGAGGAGGCGCTGATAGGTGGGGCTGCTGGTGGGCAAAAGATGCTGGAGACAGGAGAGGAGGCACCTGATGGGGACTACTGACAAATTACTGTAGCTCTTTGGTTATGTACATTGGTAAACTGTGGCTCCTTCTCAGGCTCAGGTTGGCCACACGTGATTTGGAGGATAGCCTCCTGAGGGGTCCATTGTCCCTGGGCTGTGAGGCTCTTGGGATGTGCATCTCAGTCTATCTGAGAGGTACCTGCAGTAATGAGGTCTGCAGGAGCAGAAATCCTTTTGTGGCTCTTTCCACCAA
Organism: Rafetus swinhoei; assembly: GCA_019425775.1. Taxonomy (NCBI): domain Eukaryota; kingdom Metazoa; phylum Chordata; order Testudines; family Trionychidae; genus Rafetus; species Rafetus swinhoei. The sequence continues at coordinate 29,239,887 of CM033425.1, read as the reverse complement.
CTGAGACAGTCAAGCACTCTCTGAGGAACTGACACTTCTTTGCATTGACTGTGCTTGTCGAGGGGATAGACTGTTCTCAGATAGGCCTCAATATATTAAGACTGTAATCTTGCCAAGGGTGTTACAAACATTCAGGCTGCCATATGAGCCAGAAGTTGTAGGCAAGACCACACTGTAGTTTGGGGGCTCTGAAACAGGGCTGGACATTGTGATAAATCTGTGTCTGGGCAGGTACACCCTGGCAGCGGAGGAATCCAGAGTAGCCCCAATGAAGTTTCTGCAACGAGTGGCTAGAGGGGTAGATTATTCTGCATGGAGGTGGAGGTTCAGAGAGTGGAAAAGAGACAGGGCATGACAGATTGCTATCTTAGCCTCTGGAAATGAATGACCTTTCATGAGCCAGTCATCCAGGCAGGGGAAGATGGTTATTCTCATCTGGCAAAGAAGGGTTGTGGTGACCGACAGGACCTTGGCAAAGATTCTTAGGGTGGTGGAATGGCTGCAGGGTGGGACATGATACTGGTAGTGATCCCTCCCTACCATGAAATGTAGGACTTGTCTGTGTGAGGAGTGCATAGTAAAATAAAAATAAATATCCCGACGGCTAGAGGAAGTGTCCCAGTCTCCCAGATAGAGAGAACGAATTGCTGCTGTGGTTACAATTCTGGAGCGATGATCCTGGACAAAGTATTCAAAGTCCTGAGGTCCTGAATTGATCCCCACCCCTCACTGCTCTTAAGAGTCAGGAAATACCTGAAGCCTTTTCAGGTGAAGTCCAATGGAATGAGTTTGATCGCCCCACTCTTAGGAGGGATAGTGTCTCCCGTCTCAAGAGATTCTTGTGAGACGGGTGCCTGAAGAAGGACAGGGCGGGGCATGAAGGAAATGGGCTGACCTGAACGGAAAAGCCTGTGGAAATCACCTCCAGACTCCATCTGTCTGAAGTGATGAGCTCCCCGGAAGGTAGAAAATAGGAAAGACAATCTCCATACATGCGTAGGGTGGGGAGGTGCAGCGCAGAATCTGAAGTGGAAAGTAATTTGTCACCCTAGACCATTGTGTCAAAGTTGACCTTTTGAAGACACGGCTGGTTGGGAGGTTGCTGTAAAGAAGGGCCCTTTTGGAATCCAGGCTTCTTCTTAAGGGTTCCAGTCAATTGCATGGGTGGGTAGTGACTGGATGGAATCCCAGAGTCATCTGAGACCTGCTGTTGTTTTGTTTATGTCCCAGGGCTATAAATGCTGAGATCACAGTGTTGCCTGAGGATCTTTTGAGAGAACTGAGAGATCATCTGTGGTGCCACTAAACAACTTGTGTTCTATAAAAGGAAGGTCTTTGACAGTATTTTGTACCTCATGGGAGAGGCCAGAGAACTGCACCTAGGAAGCTCAGTGCATGACTTCCGCCATAGCCACGGGCATACAGCTCTGGTGAAACTGTTCTCTCTGATCTTGAGGCAAGTGTTCAGTAAAGGATGAGAACACATTTGTGAAGACACTTTACCACTTGCTATTTGATTGCAGCGAATTGCAAAGAAGCCAAGCAGTAAGCTCTTGTGATCAAAATGCTCCAGTCGCTTCAGCTCTTTGTCATACAGCACTGAAAGGAATCTGTATTGTCTGTTCCTCTAGTTTGCAACCTCAACGAGCAGATCGTTGTGTGTAGCCTGTGAGAAAAACCATTCTGAGCCTCTGGGTGGAACACAGCATTTTGTGTCAGTCCCATTTGCAGGCAGGCAGGCAGATCGCTGGAGTTTGCCACATCAGACATGCCAGCACTAACAGTGTCACTGAAGGAAAAGGCAATGCTGGCTGGAGCAGAGGTATGACGAATGTCTACGAGGGAGCTCTGCCATTCCTATACCTCCTCTGACAGAATTTGTAAACTGTCCCCACACATTTCATCAGGTCTGGAAAAGCCACACAGTCATCCGGGTAAGACGGTGAAGGAGGCGTCATTTTCACCTCCCTCTGGTGAAGAGGAAGATTTGTAGGAGGGAGGTTTTCTTCTGCCTCTGCTGATTCCTTCTACTCTGTGAGGTGCACCAGAGGAACAAGACCTGAGGGAGCTGGCTGCTGCTTTTGACGTGCTCTCTTACAGGACGGGACTCAGTAGAACTAGTCGCTGTAGGGGGCCTCAGGTCCCAACATGTCCGTAAGGTGGGGACTAAGGGAAGGCCCCAAGGTTGTCCATACAAGAGTCTCTGGATAAATCGCCTGCTGGGAGTTTCCTCAAGCAGGACCTTCAGGGAGTGAAGAGAGGACCTTGCAATAGACACCTCAGAATCAGATGAGATGTTGCTCTGCAAGTCCATCAGCACAGCAGATGGTGTCAGTACAAGAGATCAGGTTAGTGCTGAGTCCCAGGGAGGGGCTGGTACCTTTATCAGTACATGTCCCATAGCAGGCTGGTTCATGAGGCAGCACTAGGGGGAGGCATGTTGGTATCAAAATCGTCACAGAGTCTGTGCAGGGGCCCTGGCATAGGCAGAGGGTAAGGAGGTTCTGTACAATGAGTTGGCACCTGTGGAGAGCATCTCTCACCTCTGGTCAGTAGTGATTCATGCTCTTCCAGGGTGCAGACACTGGTGGAACAGGAGCCTAGAGGACCAGCACTGTAGATAAGGATCCTCTGGGGCATGTCAGACGGATATGGTATCGATGCGTGATCGGGTTGCGGCTTGACTTGAGAGTTCATACGTTTAGAAGGCACTGGGTCCAGCACTTTAGAAGGGCACTTTTATGGCACGTTAGAAGGGTTCTCAAGACGCAACTTCCTTCCCCGTGCTGTGGAATCAGCATGGAGGGGATGGGAGCAGGATGGGAGGTCTCCTGGGACACAGACAGGGTGGAGTGGAGAGCTTTCCCCTTCTCTTATTCTGCTCTGCAGAATTGGGCCTTGTCTTCTTTGAAGGTTCGGGTGGTGCTGCAGCACATTCAGGCTCTTTGCTAGCGACATATCGGGAGATGATCTGAACTGTGCAGGTCTCAGTGGATGCTCCATTAACAAGGGTTTTAATCTACCCTTCCTAAGCATCTTAAATCCAGAGCAGATCAGAGGATATGGGACTCCCCATGGCAGCGGGCGCAGCTTGAATGTTTGTTGTTGCAGCGGGAAGACCTGCAGGGTTGTAGTCTGAAGTGTTGGGCATAAACTAAACTTCAGACCTTGGGTTGAGGCTCGAGAAATACTATAAAGGAACAAATTGGGCAAAAAAAGTTAAGGAGGACTCCCCCCAACAACACAAACTGTACTACTTAATAGAAACAATTAGTGGCAGGGGTACCTGAGCCACTGGCTTAGCTCAGGGACAGTCCAATGCTCCATCTCAAGCCACGGGTGGCTTAGCAGGAACTGGAGAGGCAGCCGGTCTGTCCCCCGTCTGCTCTCATATCAGGGCAGAAGGGTCTCCAGGGCAGAGGTGCAGACCTGTGGACACTGCTGATGAAAATCTCCATGTGGAGCATGCAAAGGGACACAACTGGAAGAAGAATCCTTGACTAAATGTTTTTACAGTTAGGAAGTTTTTTATCCTAGTCAACATTGTTTTTTCCTGTTGGCTTTGTTTGCATTTGTCAGGTTATGAAATGTAAGGACTCTATTGGGAGCTATTTCTGCAACAATCAGTACTGTGAAGGATGAATGAAGCAATTCCTGTTTGTAAATCCCTTTGGGATGATCAGGATGAAAAGTGCTTTAGGAAGGATAAAATAAAAATTGCTCTTCAGCTGGCAACAGGTGCAGATGACACAAGATTATGTAGATTAGAGAAGACTGTGAGGAGCTTCAGAGGGACCTAACCAAATTAGGCAATTGCGCAGAGTTCAGTAAATATTTCTGTTCTGTTTTAGAAAGAATCAGGATGATATATCACAGAAGGATGAAGGATTTTCCATTCCATTAGTAACAAAGGAAGATGTTAAACATCTCTTAGGGATAAACACTTTTAATTCAGAAGGCCCAGATAACCAGCTCCCAAAAGTCCAACAAGAATTGGCCAAGGAAATCTCTGGCCAGATGATAAAAACCTTTAACAAATCTTGAAACATGGAAGAAATTGCAGAACACTGGGAAACTGCTATGTTGTGGCAATACTCAAAGGAATGTAATTACAGTGTATAAGAATCTTCATGGGCAGAAAATACTAGGTACTGAAGGGATCTTAATATAGTAGAGAAAGACAGAACAAGAATAATAGCTGAAAGGTGAAGCCAGACAAATTAGAAATTAAGCATAATTCTTTTTAACCTTGAGGGTGATTAAACATTGAAACAAATTACCAAGGAAGTGGTGAACTTTTTATCTCTGAATGTCTTCAGATTCAGACTGGATGCCTTTCTGAAGACATTCATTGGTCAAATTTAAATTCTTGAGTTCAATATAGGTATAACTGGGTGAAATGTAATGTTCTGTGATATACAGGCAATTAGACTAGATAATTTAATGATCCCTCCTGGCCTTAAACCAGGGGTCTCAAACTCACAGCTGATGGGCCATCTACAACCAAAGCATTTTTGCAATCTGTCCCGTGAGTTTTGGCCCGAGGGATGTAGCCTTGGGGATTACTGGGGGAGCCTGGCACAGGGCGGCAGCAGGGATTAGGGCTGCCACGGGGAGGGCAGGGGGCCCTGATCCCTATTCCATTCAGTGCCAGCCTCCCCCCCACATTAATCTACAAGGCCATGGCCCTGGGGAGGTGGTGCGGGGGGAAGTGCAGGGCGATGGTAAGGTAGGGGTGAGGCTTGGGGGATGGGGACAGGCACACATATCTGCACGGCTGGGCCAGAGTGTGAAAATGCTGTGGCCATAGATGAACTGTGGCTGCAAGTTTGAGACCCTGGCCTTAAAATTCTCTGAGGCTGTAAGTGTAATGGCTGATGAAGTTCAGTGCTGACAAACACAAAGTAATAGACACTGAAAGGAATCTTCTGAATGATCCCTATGTGTTATCAATTAACTGTAGCTGAGTATCACTGCAGGCAAGTCAGTGGAAGCCTCTGACCAACAGATGTGCTGTGGCAGCTCAAGATCAAGCCCTGGCCAGAGACAGAGAGAGACTGGTTCCCGGGGGCTAATCCGGAACAGGAAACTCCAAGTCACATATGACAACAACAATGACAAAATCAGGCCCACCTTCCCTGTTAGATAACTTTGTGTTTCACATGGCAATCACGCAGGGTGAGCCATGGGGCTCTGTTCTGAGCAATGAGACTGAGAACTGATGTTGGCCTTGAACTCCCCTTAGATGTTTGGGCTTCATATCAATGAAAAGGCAGTAGGATTTGCTGAAGGTATCAGCTTTAACCTGTGCCCTGAATGTCATGAGACATCAGCAGCAAGTGCCACAGGCAGACAGGTGTATACATGAGCAGATTGCTAGAATGTGACTAACTGGGGGAAACTCAGGTGAGGTCACTCAATCAGCACAAAGCTGGGAGCTCCACCCACCCAGAACCTGCAGGCTTGTTAAGAAAGAAGCCCTAACCACTGCCTCGACACACTTTGCTTTGTGATTCCCCTAGGGCTAGGGACTGTGCCTGACTGCTCTGGGGAGCATCGCAGTACACTGCAGGTGCTCAGCTCATTCAGAACCAGCATCTGGAAGGCAGTGGGTCTGTGATTTCTATTTCGGTAGCTGATGCCATTGGAAGAGGCAGCAAACCCTGCAGTTCAGTCTGGGCCCTTGCAGGGTGAGCCTGTGTGGCATGGAGCAGCTTCAGCTCTCACATGGCACAGATGGGGCCCAGCATTTCATGCCTCACCAGAGCAGTATGGGGGCATGGGGTTGGAGCTGTACCTTGGAGTTGGGGTTCAGCGACTGGATGGATGGGACTGCAATGAGGCTGAAGCGCTCATAGAGGTACTCATTCGAGGAGCTTCCTTTCAGGAGAGCAAAGGGGATAAGGTACAGTTCTCCCTCTAGAACTAGTATCAGCTGGCGATGGCGGCCGACTGGACCACTGGAATGCATCAGACCCTGCAGAAGAGGAAAGACAAAGAGGCAGCTCTCAGTCCCCTTGTTTATACAGCCAAAGAAACACTCCATGTTCAGTCCTCAGTTGAAGGTCAGGGTTTCTAGTGCCCAGAATCAGCAAGCCTGAAACATCTGTTTGAAAACTGCTCTTCAGCAGAGCACACAGAACACTGATCACCCTGCTCAAAGATCTCAATAGGGACAAGCAGCGTTAGGAAAGTCAGTGAATCTCCAGCCATGTTTCGTAACTGCCATTCCCACTCAAATTCAACCCTTCCCACCCACCCGAAGACCATGCCAGGTCTCTGCCTTATCACTAGTCTCCTAACACCACTCTGAAGCTATTCGCTTGGTCCAGAAGTTGGTCCAATATTACCTCTCCCACTCATCTCGCTAATATCTTGGGACCAATATGGTACCATAACACTGTGTAATCTAGATTCAGTTCCTTGAACGTTGCAATCCCTCTCTTGTCATACATAAGACAACTAGCCATCCCTACTAGCACCACATACACTGGCTGCATGAGATGCTGTATCAATGGAACATAATCATTTATATCATTAATACTGCCACTGCTAGACATTGTAACAAATCTTGTACAAAATATACCACTGTAAGATAAGATGTCAATGGAAAGTTTTGGTTTGCTGAGTATGATTATCCTGTTTGTGTGCATATTAAGGACGTTAAAAAGTGGGTAATTGAGTAACCATGTACATGCACCTGCAGTCCAGGCTGGCAGCCAGTTCCCCGGGAACGGGGCAGGAGCCTTTATATAACCATTCACTGTAACTGATAAGCCTAAGCTTATCAATTAACCATTTACTGGGTTATCCTATTACATCCCTAGTGCATATATCATCTTTGTAAGTAAAATTAAGAATATTTACTATGGCTCAGTATTTCAAATCTGTTTGCTCCTGCAATAACACTCCGTGTCACACATGCACAATGGGAAGCGACTGTCTAGGAAGGAGTACTGCAGAAAAGGATTTTAGGGATCATAGTGAACCACAAGCTAAATATGAGTCAACAGTGTGACACTTGCAAAAAAAGCAAACATGATTCTGGGACGGCATGAAATTAGGGAGGTGGGGTGGGTTCTGCAGTGGCCTAGGGGATAGGGCATTGGCCTGAGTAGGGCAGGATGGTAGGCTTGAATTCCATTCCCAGGAAGCAGCAGGACAGCCAAAACAGGCTCCCCCAAGGATGGAAATGGCTCTGTCATTTGGAAGGCAGCATGACTGACACCATGAAGGTTGGGAGGTGGGGTGGGTGTGTTCTAGTCTCTGCCCACCCTGGGAGTGGCTGAGAAAAGTAGCAGTGAGAGATAAAAAGGCATTGTTTAAAAAGTCAAAGTTAAATCCTAGTGAGGAAAATAGAAAGGAGCATAAACGCTGTCAAATTAAGTGTAAAAATATAATAAGAAAAACCAAAAAGGAGTTTGAAGAACAGCTAGCCAAAAACTCAAAAAGCAATAGCAAAATGTTTTTTAAGTACATCAGAAGCAGAAAACTAGCCAAACAAACAGTGGGGTCCTTGGATGATTGAGATGCTAAAGGAGCCCTCAAAGACGATAAAGTCATTGCGGAGAAAATAAATGAATTCTTTGCTTCAGTCTTCATGGCTGAGGATGCTAGGGAGATTCCCAAACCTGAGCCATTCATTTTAGGTGACAAATCTGAGGAATTGTCCCAGATTGAGGTGTCATTAGAGGAGGTTTAGGAACAAATTGATAAATTTTACTATAACAAATCACTGGGACCAGATGGCATTCACCCGAGAGTTCTGAAAGAACTCAAATGGGAAATCGTGGCACTATTAACTGTGGTTTGTAACCTGTCCTTTAAATCAGCTTCTGTACCTAATGACAGGAAGATAGCTAATGTGATGCCAATATTTTAAAAAGGGCTCTAGAGGTGATCCTGGAAATTATAAACCATTAAGTCTAATGTCAGTACTGGGAAAATTAGTTGAAACAATAGTAAAGAATAGAATTGTCAGGCACATAGATGAACATAATTTGTTGGGAGAATGTCAACATGGTTTCTGTAAAGGGAAATCATGCCTTACTAATCTGCTAGAATTCTTTGAGGGGTCAACAAACATGTGGACAAGGAGGAATCCAGTGGCTATAGTGTACTTAGATTTCCAGAAATCACCAAAGGCTCTTAAGTAAAATAAGTTGTCATGGGATAAGAGGGAAGGTACTTTCGTGGATTGATAACTGGTTACAAGACAGGAAACAAAGGGTAGGAATAAATAGTAAATTTTCAGAATGGAGAGAGGTAACTAGTGGGGTCTCCCAACGGTCTGTTCTGGGACCCATCCTATTCAACTTATTTATAAATGATCTAGAGATAGGGGTAAACAGCGAAGTGGTAAAATCTGCAAGATAGTTCAGACCAAAGCAGACTGTGAAGAGCTTCAAAAAGATCTCACCAAACTAAGTGATTGGGCAACAAAATGAGTAACGCACATTGTAAAAAATAATCCTAACTATACATACAAAATGATGGGGACTAACTCAGCTGTAACCACTCAAGAGAAAGATCTTGGAGTCATTGTGGATAGTTCTCTGAAAACATCCACTCAATGTGCAGCGGCAGTCAAAAAAGCAATGAGAATGTTAGGAATCATTAGAAAAGAGATAGAGAATAAGACAGGGAACATCTTATTGCCTCTATATAAATCCATCATATGCCCACATCTTGGATACTGCATACAGATGTGGTCGCCTCATCTCAAAAAGATATCTTGGCACTGGAAAAGGATCAGAAAAGGGCAACAAAAATGATGAGAGGCTTGGAAGGGGTCCCATATGAAGAGAGATTAAAAATACTGGGACTTTTCAGCTTAGAAAAGAGGAGACTAAAGGGGGATGTCACAGAGGTCTATAAAATTATGACTGGTGTGGAAAAAGTGAATAAGGAAAAGTTATTTACTTGTTCCTATAACATAAGAACTAGGGGTCACCAAATGAAATTAATAGGTAGCAGGTTTAAAACAAACAAAAGGAAGTTTTTCTTCATGCAGTGCACAGTCAATCCGTGGAACTCCTTGCTAGAGGATGTTGTGAAGACCAGGACTTTAACAGGTTTCAAAAAAGAACTAAATAAAGAAATAAATCCATGGAGGTTACGTCCATCAATGGCTATTAGTCAGGATGAGTAGGAATGCTGTTTGTCAGAGGCTGGAAATGGATGACAGGAGAGGGATCACTTGATAAATACCTGTTCTGTTCATTCTCTCTGGGGCATCAGGCATTGGTCACTGTCAGCAGATAGGACACTGGGCTGGATGGACCTTTGGTCTGACCCAATATGGCCACTCTTATATTCTTTTATCACAGGCAAATCTGACATACAGAATTATAATTAAGACATGAGAAGTAATTCTTCCACTCTACTCTGCACTGATTAGGCCTCAACTGTATTGTGTATTGAGTATTGTGTGCTACATATCAGGAGGGATGTGGGAAAATTGGAGAAACTCCAGCGAACAGGAACAGAAATGATGAAAGGTCTAGAAACCATGAGCTATGAGGGAGGCTGAAGGAATTGGGCTTGTTTAGTCTGGAAAAGAGAAGACTGAGAGGGGACATAACTGTTTTCAAATACCTAAAAGGGTGTCACAAGGAGGAGAGAAAAAAATTATTCTCCTTAACTTCTAAGGAGAGGACAAGAAGCAACAGGCACCTTCGATATTTTACAGCTGATCACTAGTAGCTCAGCTCTGTAGAGCTTCTATTTGCAGGCTGGCCTGCAGCAACTGGAGAGGGCACTACATGTAGCGGGAATTCCCCTTGCTGCCCAGTGGCTGTGGTGCTCATGCCTCTTCATATCCCACTCACGCTCTCTAGAGTGGAACACACCCACATTCTGACCCTCTCTCTAGGGACTGACCTGCTTTGCCCCCCTTTCTAGATCCCCTGACTTAGGGCCAATTTCATTCTCTCTTTCCCATTGAACTGGAGGCTGCAGCATCTCCTTTTTGGGAGTGTCTCTTTCCCCTTTCCAAAAAGTTCTTGGCCTGACGTGTCAAATGAAAACTTAAACCCCTCTGAGTAAAAAGGGGTTAGAGAGCAGCATACAATGACTGGACCTACGTGTGCACAGCAACCAGGCAACCTGGGGAGAAAGGACTGGGGGGGGGGGGGGGTGCATACATTAAGAGAGATGGATTTGGTGCATTTTATTGCTTGTGCCAAGTTCTGCACACATAGTTCAGATGGTGCACCCCTGTCCTGACCCACAGCTCCCCCACCCTGGCCTTAGGCCTCTCTCCTGAGCAGAGATTTTGAGTAGTGACATGCAGCAATTTTTAATGCTGATAGCTGTACTTTAGACTGAGGTCACGTCACTGATGACTTCAAGAGTAACAGGACTCTCCAGTGGGATTCTCTAAGCTTAGCTCACAGACCACAGCAACAGTCCTAAGCATTCAACTCCCTTTGGCCGCCATCCACTGGTGGAGGCTGAGGCAACACCTAAGGAAGGATAAGACTCAAAGGAGGAAGGCTAGACATACAGATAGGAGGCTAGACAGAGAGATGGCAAGAAACTTTCCCCTTTGAAATGGGAATAAAGCAGTGGAAGGAAAAAGAGATTTTCTTTTAAGAGAAGTTAAAAATAGTCACTGACCTCTTGCTGTTTTTCCTGCCCTCCTTGCAGCTCTATAGCTCACCCTGCTCCATCGACTGGAGACAAAGATACAGGGTCAGTCACTCCGACATCCAGTTGCCTCAGGAGCCTTCCTGAGAAAAATGGCCTCTCCATTCTGACATATTGTTTACAAGCACCAGCGGCTCCTTGAGGGAGGCCTCCCCCTGCACTCTGCCTGTGGTGAACCAGCCTGCGTGCTCTGCAGCTAAATTTACCAGCCACGGCTCAGTCTTGCCTCTCTCTGCAGAGACCAAGTTGACAAGCAGTAGCTTCCCACCAGGGGGTTGTTGTTTTCCAGAAATGTTTTTTTTATATATATATATATATATATTCCGTTTGACTTACTGCTCCGGGAGCTTTAGCTGCAGGCAACATAATGAGACTATCTAAGCCATAGTGACATGTGCCTAGCAGAATTTTCCATTTGTATGGAAAACCCCCAGGGCTTAATATTTTTTCATGAAAGCTGCATGTGTGGTAGGAAAACAGAAATAAAATTATGAGGCTCATTTGCATTTCACATGCCTCCAAGAGCTATTTTCAGGGGCAAGTTTAAACAAAAAGAAGCTGTTCAGGGAAAGCAATGGATGCAAAGGTTTGGGTGGCCACAGATCCTGTGCTCTGTGTCAGGCCAAGGACACAGTCCCCACTGGCTGCCATGGGATTCCAGGTCCCAGCACATGATGGAGGCTGGAAAGGCCAAGTAATTGTTTGCCTTGGTGACTGGTGAATTGTTGGGAGTGTGACTGAGTCACTGGGCACCGTCAGTGCAGCCAGCAGCTAAAATGCCAACAAGCTGCTGGCCTGGGGGGGCGAGGGTCCTCTTCTTAGCAGCCACTGCAGCATGGACATCAGAGATGAGCTGCCACTGGCAGATATCTGGGCTACTGGCAGAGACAGAGCTCCCATTTGCTGGGGTGATGCATCAGAGGTCTGCTGTGTCCATCCCGACACATGATTCGTTATTGTAACGCTGGGCAGCAGGCTCTCCAAAGCTTGCTCTGCAGCCCCTAGCCCAGGGACACAGCCACAGAATGCCCTGTGTCAGTCACAAAAAATTACAGCACAGCGCCCAAGCACAGTGCTCCTCAGGCTGCAGGGAAATAGCAGGGGCCAAGAACACCTGGAGACCCTGTTAGAGATCCACTCCCAGCCTATTCTAGTCCTCCCGACAATGGGTGAAGTGCAGTACCCAGATTCAGGACCTCGCAGAACCCAGCACAGAAAACTTGACTAGCAAATGGCTCCTCTCAGAGCCCTCTGAAGGTTGGGTTCCTTGCACTAAAACCATCATCGGTGATTCTACTGCCCTCTCTGGAAGCAGGCGCTGCCTTCCAAACTGTAGCCCATTGGGCTAACTTGCCTTTATTATATTTACTGCCTTGCCTTCACTGTATTCTGTTTTCATTCTACTCAGCAGTTATGCAAGGAACCTCCAGGCCAGCAGCCTGTGAGACATTACCCTCCAGCAGTCCCTCTAAGGCTTGGGGACCATGAATTTTGGCACAGACAAATGACCTATGGTCACCCCTGACTTTTGGGGAACTGCAAATAGAGTATGCAAAGGGGTTTTGACCATAATGACACCTACCAACCACCAAAACATCCAGAGATGGCTAGCCACCAGCGTGCTTTGGCAACAAACTGATGTATCTGATAATAAGTTGAGATCATCGATATACTAACTTATAGGAGAAGACAAGTTCAGCATTAGTACGGTGAGGAAATACAGATAAGGAAAAGAAGGGAAACTCCTAGTGCATATGCATTAGACATGGAAGCATCAGTGTAGCATCTTACAAAAGCTGCATCCCAGGGTAGGGGAAGTAGGAGGAGCTGTGGCCCCTGGCAGGTGCTGGATTGATGGTCACTGGTGATGAGAGGGAAGGTGAGGGTAAAGAAGAAAGTTTCGGGTTGTTCTGCATGGGATTGTGTGAGTATTTCATGGGCAGATGTAGACTAAGTAGTATCTCAATCTACCTCATTGAGTGGGGGTGTTTGTGACTGAGCTAATTACATGAATAAACCATCTGTAAATATAGAATAATTCCTATAGAGAGAGTGTTGCAGCTGTGCACATAATAATTTGAGGAATATTGGTCTTGATCTTGGGACAAATACATGCCAACCCTCAAAGTAGTAAGTGGGAATTCAGAAGTAATCAATGCAATTAGTCCATAATCTGCAGGTCAGGCTACAGACTCCTGGCCATGCTCTCTAGGATTGACGTGCATTGTTACGGTGGTTCGGGTGAGCCAGGCATTGGGCCCAGGCTTATGGCAGTTACACCTCTAGTTATGAAACGCTTTGTACAGACAGGACCAATGTGCCAGAAAAGCCCCATTCTCTGAAGTAACCCTGTATCTCAGAGGCTCGCTGGGGGTGGTTGGGAATTGTTTCTTTTCTCATATGGCCAGAACTGTGGTCCAGCACAGTCACGTGTCTGTTCTCCTTGCTGTCCCAGTGTTAGAAAAGAGCCTTAATGTTTGAAAAATTATCCTCATCTTGTCTGCCTAGAGACACAAGAAGGGAGAGCTGGACCCTGTATTTGCCCTGTTGAGTGATTGCTTTGTGACACTGGAACCTGCTTGAAGGATCTCAGACCCCCGGTGGGCTGACGTTGTGGGTATGACGTAACTCTGTACTTGGCACAGCCTGCTATTAATGCACTGCCAACTAGCTGTATAAAGAATAAACTCCAGTTCAGACATTCTCTCCCTCTCTGTCAGGCTGCCATGGAACCAGATCCGCACCTTCTTGAGGAATTTGGAATAGCTGAAATCACAGGAACAACAAATATCTTTGATAACGAGAAGCTTCAGGGGGTAGCCGAGTTAATCTGTACAGGATAAACTTAAAAAACAACAAATAGTCTGGTAGCACTTTATAGACTAACAAAACATATAGCTCAGTGTTTCTTAAACTTTTTAAGACTGAGGAACACCAAACAATAATTTTTTTTTTTATGAGGAACACAAAGGATTTTTGGTTGAGAAAAAAAAAAGTTGGGGAAGGAAAGGTTGGGGGAGGAGTTATTGAGGGAAAAAGGGCTGGGGAAAGTAATTGGGGGGGGAAAAAATGTCGCCCGCCCCTTTAAGGGCAGCCATTTTGAATTCTGTTGTTCTCTGTGGCATACCTCCGACTGCCTCACGGCACACCGGTGTGCCACGGAACACAGTTTAAGAAACACTGATATAGATGGTATCATGAGCTTTCATGGGGCACAGCCCACTGTGTAGATTCTTGCATGTAGACCCTTCCTATCTAATTGCTATCCTATGATCCTTATCTTCTTTTAACTATCCAATCTTTAGGTACTTATAGGTTACCAGTTCTGCCTACTTGTTTTTCCCTTTGATATTTTCATACCCTCTGCTCCTTGTTTCCTTCCCCCTTCTTTTTTTCCTTCCCCCCTTTCCCTTCTCCCCTATTTATTTTGGGTCTGCAAATCCTAAACTCAAAACTCCGGTCATCTGAAGAAGTGGGCTGTGCCCACGAAAGCTCATGACACCAGCTACATGTTTTGTTAGTCTATAAAGTGCTACCAGAACATTTGGGCTATGTCTACACTCGCGGCTTCTTGCGCAAGTATGGCTGTTCTTGCACAAGAATCCTCAGAGCATCCACACTGCCCACCTGCTCTTGCGCAAGGAAATTTAGAGTACGGCGTGGTAAGAGATGGCTTCTTGCGCAAAAGCTACGCTCTTTTTTAACAGGTGTAAGCTCTCTTGCGCAGGAGCTCTTCCGCAAGAGGGCAGTGTGGACACTCGGCAGGGATTTCTTGCGCAAGAAAGCCCTATGGCTAAAATGGCCGTCGGAGCTTTCTTGCACAAGAGAGCGTCCACACTGCCATGGGAGCTCTTGCGCAAAAGCACAGCACGCACATGGCAGTGTGGACGTTTTCTTGCACAAGACTTCTTGCAGAAGAACCCTTGCGCAAGCTGTTCTTGCGCAAGAAGCCGCAAGTGTAGACATAGCCTTGTTTGATAACCAAGTACAACTTGATACAGAGACTTTCTGTGGACCACGGATGCCCCGGTGGACAACACATTTTAAGGTGCCTGAACAGCGAAGGATCAGCAGCAGAACACAATGAATGGATAGTCTGGTCTCTAAATGTCAAACAGCTCATTGGGAGTTAGCAGCTAGAGTGAGAAATCTCTAGTGTCACCCACACCCAAACCACACCTTCCCACAAGCCCTGCTGGGGGCAGGGTTGGCTGCTTGGGCAGCTCCCAGAAATGCTGTCCATTACTGCCCATCAGACAGACAGCTTGTCAGAAATCACCCTCCCACCCTATCACTCCTGAGTCTGTCCACACCTCACCACAAATATCTCAACCAGGGGCAAATCAAGCCTGGAGGCAGCCCCAGGCTCCTGCCCTTCTCCTGCAGGCTGTTTGGAAAGGAACAGGACATCTGAGCAGCACCCAGAGATCACAGCAAGTCCAAAGTGTTAGGGAGGCACAGGGCGGCTGTTCCAGGGGCTGTCACTTTCTGGCCCAAGAGACTGTGGCAGAGACAGAGGTGCTGGTCCAATAGATGAGCTGTGACTCCAACGGTCTGGAAAACTCAGCAGGCCTCCCCGCTGCTCCTAGTCACAAGCTGTCTGTCAGCACTGCAGGTGCAAACGGCTCGCCAGGTCCCTTTGCACACAGTGTGCCTCTCTTGCAAGTTTTCTGGTGCGGCAGCTTAGAGCTGAAGCCCTTTCTCTTGCGAGGATCAGACTGAAGCTGATGTAATGTTTCATGATGGCTGATGTACGCGACGATACTATGCACTTCTCATAGAGAAGTGCTAGTGTGGCTGCCTTGCTGACAGCAAAGGATAGCATGTTTCAAGGAAGCTGCCAAGGCGGTGCTTTCCCCTTAAGCAAAAATTAAATCAAAGAGCAGCGTTACGCCCATGGTGAAATTTTATTCCATTCTGCTTTTCAGATTCCCAGAGCCAGGCCCTTAATAGCATCATGGCTGCTAAACAAAGACAGTTGTTCAAATAATTATGAGCCCTGCATAAAAGAGCTAACCTCTTTAGTCTTGAAGTGTCTGTGATGTATAATCTCAGACTTTTGTTTTCAATACTTTTACTGAAAAGCTGCAAAACAGAATTCTATAGTCTGGCTAGGGAAACCTGCAGCTGGCTTCCCAGCTCCGCTCACTTTGACAGTGCAGCACTGCCCCCTAGTGGCAGCAAAATCTGGGTAACCAATCAGTAAACCAATCAAACTATCTCAGGCTTTCATATAGAATTAAGACCTGTAGGAAAAAGAAACATGGGGGAGGGGGATTCTGCCATTCACAGGCTCCCTGCCTCTCTTAGGGAAGAGGTGTCACTACATGGAGTAACAAAAATGCAGCAATCAAATCCCCTCCCACAAGAGAAGCCAGGAATGCAGATGAGAGAGTAGTGCACCCCACTCAGCAGCAACCCCGGAGTCTGTGTGATCTGTCTCTCACAGCGACTGCTCCCACTCACCGCAGATTGGTTGGACCCTTTAACAGCACATGGATGTAGCAATGAGGCCACTTGGCGAGGTTCTACTTATCATCCATGTCCCGTTCAGCCCCTGCTCTTCTGCAGCTCTCCCTGAACTGTACACTCACAGTCAGCCTGAGCATGTCCAGAAACCCCGCACCTCACCTGACTGACAGCAGCATCCTGTCTGATCTCCAGCCTGTGCCAGCAGCCTCCCCCTCAACTCACCACAAGCCTTCCCTGCCTGTGCCCAGGGCCCTGGCTAGCACTTTCCTACTGGCTACGCCAGGCTCTCGTTGTAACACAAAATCGCAGGATGGTGGAGAACAGAGAGGCAGGTGAGGCTTTCAGACCTTTCAATGTCCAGAAGCCTAAGGAAACCTGGGCTGGCAGTACATTGGAGAATGCAGGCTCTGGGGAACGGGGTGGGAATTCACCGACACTGTCTGTACAGCAGCAGTAAAAGGAAGGGAGAGCTACACGGTGGGGTTATAACTTGCATGGCTTTGCAACAGGCATGGAGTGTAAATCCAGACAAGCTAGCAGGGCCCACAAGAACCCTCTGGCAGAGTGCAGCCTGCAGCTCTGGTCTCCTTTCTTGGAAGGACAGAGCTCAGACTGAGAGGGCATGGCGGGGACCACTGGGTTTGGGCTGGGGTTAGGGAAAAGGAACCGGCTTTGGCCTCTCTCAGCCTCAACGAAGGGAATTCTGGGGCAGGAGGTACATCTGAAAGGAGAGTTGCAGGAAGGCTGGGGGAGCCACCATAGAAGTTAGTCCTGGGAAGTACAAGGTGAGTGGGCTGAGGGGTAGGAGCTAAGAGCAGTGACTGGCTAGGAGTCAGCACTTCCATGGCATGGTGCAAACAGCAGCATCCACCTGCACAGCTCAGGAGACGGGGAAGGGATCATCCCTGCAATGCTGATTATTGGTTATGTTTGAGACAGCACCTAGCCTGTCCCTCGAGATGAATGAAGTAGAAATGCAGAACAAGGCATGGACCCTGCCCCCAGAGCTTACAGGCCAAATATACAGCACGCAAGTGGGGCACAGCAAAAATCCTGCACACGTGCAAAGAGGTCAGGTAGTGACTAGAAAAAAAGCTTCTTATGTCAACCTTATTGTAACCCCTTTGTGCTGGCCTGCTTGCCGTACACTCCATGTTTAACTTTGAGTGTCAATTCTCTCCTATACTAACTCAAGACCTTTCAGTGTTCGAAAACGGGTGGAATCCATTGCCCCAGAGAGGGGAAGAGACTTGCACATGGTCATGCAGCAAGTCACTGGAAGAGCTGGGATGAGAATCCGGGCCCCTGACCCCTCGCCCAAAGCCACTATCCCCAGTGGCATCAGAGGTCTGGTTAGCCTGGGAGCATTCGCTTCCATACCGACAGCGTGATGCCTTGTGACAGTCACTCTGCTGCATATGGCAACTGCAGCACCAGGTGGCACCTTTCCAGTTCTCTGCATGTGATTAACTGATGCATGGAACACGCGCCACACATACAGCATGCAACAAACCCCTCTGCATGAGACACTCCACGCATCCCAGACACCGTGCCATGGAGCACCCTGGCTCTGAACACATGCAGCAGAAACTGACAGGCTCAGAGCTGGGCAGCACAAACCTTAAAAGCTCTGGAGAGGGTCTCTGGTAAAAGTACACTATGAGGAGCACTGAGGAATCTAAGACGATAGCAGTGGTCAGCCCCTCTCCTGCCCCTTCACAGAGAAGCTCTGCCCAGGACGGTCAGCACTCAGAGGATGCCACATTTATCGGCTCTCTTAGACGGGGGCGTGGGGGCTCTGCTGCGATCTCCCTGTCAAACAGGCCTGAGCTCTTAATGTGAAAGCCAGGCTGAAATCAACCTGCAGCAGCTCCAGTGTGTGGATCACTCGGTAACCAACTGCCCCTCTTTTCCAGGACCCATCTCTTGCCCAGCCCCTCTCTTGGTGTGGCAAAACATACGGTTTATGCTGTGGTGCACCCAGGGACAGGCCATACCCATACCCAAGACCTCCTGGGACAGACAATCCTCCAGGGAAACCTGCAAGCCCAAACTCCGACTCTCAGTGTTTCTGACAGCGCCCCAGCTTGGGGGAGTGAATGCCTGAATGCAGCTGTGCAAGCAGCCCCAGGCAGTGCAAAGCACAGACAGGACGCTGGGCAGAGAGCTCTTTTCCTGATGGATGCTCCAAGTGGGCAGGGTTCACGTTCTGTCTGGGAACATGTCACCAGAGGAGGCAACAGTGAATGGCCCTGGCTGGAGAGTCTGGGACATCGAGGCACTATTCACCCTAAGCATGGGCAGCACTGGCATCACCAGTACCAACTTCCCCACCACTGGGGCACTCCCCAGACAGAGTGCTCTCGGCCTCTCTGTTGTGGTTGCCATGTGGCAGTGCTGGGCTTGGTGACATGTCTCCCAACTGGGCTGAGACCCAGCAAACTCATTTCCTGTAGGGCCCACCTCTGCAGTCACTGTTCCCTGCTGGGATTCAGTCCTGCAAAGCTCCATACGACCCTCCCCTGAGTGAGGAAGGCGCCCAGCTGGGCCAGGCTGGAACCAGGCACCCAAACGTGAAAGGTTCGGTGCTTCGTTCCCAAGCCCTGCGCTATCCAGCCACTTACCCCTTCCATGGGACCAATCAGCAGGTCGTAGAGCGCGCGTAGCGGGGCTTTGGCCAACGTGCTTTGCCTCCTGGGAAGAGAGGCTGCTCCATCCTTCACAGGGCACATGGTGCTGCTGACCAGGCTGCTCATGCTCTGACAGCTCCTGTGGACAGACGAGAGGGAGAGGTTAACTGCAGTGTCCTGGAGCTCTGTGCCCTGGCATCCCCCTGGAAAGGCTGGTGCTCCCGGAGCAGGTTCCCCCCACACCAGTCCCACAGCACAGAGAACAATGAGAGAAACCGCAGGGTGAAGCAGCTGCAGACAACAGCTTACATTTCTTTGCAGACTCCAGTGTCCCAACGTGCTGTGCAAAGGGTTTAATGACATACTTGTGTGGAGCGATTGTGTGCGGAGAACATAAGACCCATTACGACTCGCCTGCAGCCGCAGGAAGATTTACACTGGCGCTAGCTAGGCACCAATTAATCTGGGATGGCATCAAAAGGCAAATGTGACAAAGGGAGGGCTGGGAAGACTCCTGTGCTTGCTGCCCTACACAGCGTAGCCCCGTATAGAGGAAACCTCCCCAAGGGAGCACAGCTGGGAGCCAGCAAGCTGCTGACTTGGCGCTGCAATTAGACCCAGCAGCATCCTTCCACTGAGAACAGCTGAACATCCCCCAAAGCCCAGGCAGGCAGCACAGCCCACGGGGAGACCCACAACCCTCACCCTTCTTGTGTTGTCCAGGGCTCAGCACAGCTTTATAGGGGAAGGGGCATTTCTCCACCAGGCCCAGTGAGAGCACAGGAATCTGTCCTGAAACAGCAGCAGGATTTACACAGGTCCACGTACCCACTCGTCCAGGGGGCCAGCAGGGAGCAACAGGAGGGAGCAGACACCAGACATGGACCTCCCAGGGGTCAGTGAATGGACTTCTCAGGCCTATTCTACTTTTCAGAGGGGAGTTAAGGGCTCGGCTTCCCCACCCCAGTGCTCATGCTCCAGCCTGACACACTACAGCAGTGTTTCTTAAACTTTTTAAGACTGAGGAACACCAAGGATTTTTTGTTGAAGGAAAAAAAAAAAAAGAATCGGGGCCGGCCATCTTGAACTCTGTTGTTCTCCACGGCACACCTCCAACTGCCTCGGAACGCAGTTTAAGAAACACTGCACTACAGCTTCCTCCTACAATAGTGCAAGACAAAATGCAGCCGACCCCTCAATCCCTGGCCCTGGAGGTGTGTCCCCTGGCTGCTGTTCCGTCTCTGCCACCTCATTCCAATTCTCTGCTGCTGCACCCAACCATCGCCCAGACATTTACAGCTGCTCCCTCTGCACCAGCTGGCCCAGCCCTGAGGTTGGTTGCAAAGGTCCAGAGCTGAGCACTGCTCCTGCCCCATGCAGAGCCCAAGTGCTGGCACCCAAAGCTGCCCCACAGTGCCCTTTCTCTCCAGACAGGCAGCAGGAGCCAGTCGCTGCTGGCCCTATTCTCAGTCACATTTCTCAGCATGCAGTGACCTCCGGAAGCTGGTAGCCTGACATGACCACTCAGACTGGCACTCAGCTGCCCCAGCTCCCCTTTCACTGCAGAAGGAAGTGGAATAAGGGAATTGCCTGGGCTCCTGATGGGCAGCAGCTGCTCCGGGTGCAAGACATGGATGGAGCTCAAGAGGGGACGGGCCTGAGCCTTCCCACCACCTAACAAAGAGCACAAATGATCTTTGGAACCACTGGGTTTGGCCAGGCCAGGCGGAGTCCCAGGAAGGCTCTTAAGCCAAGTGTGTGGCTCTCTTTCCTGGGCACAGCCCAGAGCCATAGCACTTGCGGTTTGGCCAGCAGCACAAGCGACACCCACCAAGTAGCCATCACTGAGGGCCAAGGATGAACCATCCCCTTGCTGGGGTTGTGAGTGACCCTACCCAGCATGGTGAGAGGGAACCCAGCGAGACACTCACTCTCCTCCTGTTGGCCTTCCCATGCTGCTCATGCCGAGACCTCAGGGCTGGACTTCTCCATGTGCCCCATGACCTCTCCGACAAACACTCCCCCTGTGCTGCACAGGCATAGGGACCGTCTCCCAAACACCCCCACCCTGCACCCTATGGGCACACAACCAAACATCTGTCCTCCCGCCCCATGCTGCTCGGGCACAGGGCACCTCTCTTGAAGCCCAGACCACCCAGCCACCCCAAGGGTAGGCAGCATGTCTGCCAAACAAGCCCACATACACCATTTCCTGGACATTCAGAGCTGCTCCCTCGGCACTAGCTGGCCTATGGACAGGCACACAGCAACTCCACCCCAAGGGTATGTAACACCTATGCCTCAAAACACCCTCCTGGACCCCTGCCAGACACCAGCCCGCTGGGCGATGCCAGCATGTTCCCACGGACTGTCGGTGCCCCATTCTCACAGCCATGGAACAACTGTACTGCCCCCAGCCATTTCCCCAGCACTCTGAGGCTGCTGTGGTCACCCAGGGGCTAGGCAGAACTGTAACAACTGCTTAACCATGACTGTGGAGTCACCATCAGTGCTGCAGAACAGCAAAAGACAACAAGCCCCAACACACAAACCAGCTTCCTAGGAAGGGAGCAAATCTCCACACGGCACCATGGACCCATGTCTGGCTGTACAGAGCTGCTGCACTCACCATCCAGCTCATCTTCTGGCCAGCTGCTAAGATCAGCACATCACAGAATCCCAGAGCTCGAAGAGACCTCAGGAGTCATCGAGTCCAGCCCCCTGCCCAAGGCAGGACCAATCCCAACTCAATCAACCCAGCCAGGGCTTTGTCAAGTCAGGACTTAAACACCTCTAGGGATGGAGATTCTACCACCACCCTAGGGATCCCATCCCAGTGCTTCACCACCCTCCCAGGGAACTAGTTTTTCCTAATATCCAACCTAGACCTTTCCCACTATAACTTGAGACCATTGCTCCTTGTTCTGCCAGCCGTCACCACTGAGAACAGCCTTTCTCCATCCTCTGTGGAACCTCCCTTCAGGAAGTTGAAGGCTGCTATCAAATCCCCCTTCACTCTTCTCTTCTGCAGACTAAATAAACCCAAATCCTTCATCCTCTCCTTGCAGGTCATGTGTTCCAGCCCCCTCATCAATTTGGTCGCCCTCCGCTGGACCCTCTCCAATGTGTCCACATCCTTTCTGTAGTGGGGAGCCCAGAACTGGACACAATACTCCAGATGTGGCCTCACCAGTGCCAAATAAAGGGGAATAATCACATATCTAGATCTGCTGGCAATGCTCCTCCTAATGCACCCTAATATGCCATTAGCCTTCTTGGCTACAAGGGCCCACTGTTGACTCATATCCAGCTTCTCATCCACTGTAATCCCCAGGTCCTTTTCTATTGCTTAGCCAGTCAGTCCACAGCCTGTAACAATGCTTGGGATTCTTCTGTCCCAAGTGCAGGATTCTGCACTTGTCCTTGTTGAACCTCATCAGATTTCTGTTGAACCAATCCTCTGATTTGTCTAGGTCACTCTGGACCCTCTCCCTGCCCGCAAATGTATCTACCTCTCCCCCAAGCTTAGTGTCTTCTGCAAACTTGCTGAGGGTGCAATCCATCCCCTCATCCAGGTCATTAATAAAGATGTTGAACAAAACTGGTCCCAGTATTGACCGCCAGCCAGACATCGAGCCGTTGATCACTACCTGTTGGGCCTGAAAATCTAGCCAGCTTTCTATCCACTTTATAGTCCATTTATCCAATCCATACTTCCTTAACTTGCTGGCAAGTATACTGTGGGAGACAGCATCAAAAGCCTTGCTAAAGTCAAGGTATATCACATCCACCGCCTTCCCCATGTCTACAGAACCAGTTACCTTGGAGGCAATCAGGTTGGTCAGGCATGACTTGCCCTTGGGGAATCCATGCTGACTGTTCCTGATCACTTTCCTCTCTTCCAAGTGCTTCAAAATGGATTCCTTGCCCCCCTTCACTTCACCTCTCTGATTGCTCTGGGCCCACTTCTCAGCCAGACTGCCAGGTCTTGGGCTCTTGTCTGGCTTCAATAGGAAACTTGTCTCTGGGCACTAAGCTTAAAATAACACTACGCTACACACTGGGACTGCAAAATCTTTATTCAAGTTTCTTTCGGAACACAGAAACTGAAGAGTTTGTCACCATCTCTTCACAGGGCTGCCTAATGCTGAGCGTTCCCATTTCTCTGTGCAGGTCACACATCCCAGGAATGACAATGACAAAAGCCAGAAGTGGGAAGTATTCATAACCCAGGACATCAAAAGCAAAGTAAGTTCCTACTGCACAGGCCAATCAACCCAATAACACACATTACTGCCACCTCTGTGACTAGCAACATTTTTCTTAGTCGCTTATATGCCTTGCCAAGAATGAAATTTGCGTACCTGGTATGTTTTTTCACATACACACTAGGTTAGTGTGTCGGTGAAGCACAGAATCAACACATTACACTCCTCCTGCCCCTGAGAAATTCCTCAACTCGTGGGCTCTGACTAACAAAGGTGGATTACCCCAGGGGTCCCTGGAAAAATCTCTCCCTGCTGCAGCACAGGACTGGATTTGCTCTCACTCCTTAGGACCAAAGTTCCCTGAAAGCTGCATGGCTATTTTCTGAGCCCCGCTCAGAGGTTCAGAACTCCTGTGCAGGCGGGGAGCTCAGATGACCGTCAGGGGGAGGGCTGTCCCACTAAGTAGCAGCTTCAAATGGGAGTTCAAGAGCAGGTAAGGAGAGAAGATAAAGAGGGAATAAATGGCTGGAGGAGGGAGGGAGAGAGTAAATGACTGGGGAGGAATGAGAGTCAGAGGGGAAGGTAGTTTGGAGAGTCCTGTCTGTACGAAGAGAGACAGAGGCAGAGACCGAAACCCAGCACTCTACTCAAGACTCCTGGGAAGGGGCTGACTACATGGGGTAAGTAGGGGACAAAGGGATGGGTGGGTGCTGGCATTGGGGTGAGGTGGAGGTAGGGGGAGTTTGTGTTCTGTCCTGGGGTGAGGTGGGGTAGGACTGACAAGTTTGTTTCTGCTGTGTGTCCTGTGGGCTAACTGTGCCTTAAAGTTTGAGAAGCAGGATTTTATCCCAGCCCCAGCTGATTGTACAGGAGTAGGTAGGGAAAGGGCGTAGGTGGGTGTTGGCACTGGGGTGAAGTGGAATCGGGGGGAGTGAGTTTGTGCTGTGAGGTGGGGGAGTTGTGGATAATTTGTTTGTGCTTTAGCTGGGAGTTAGAACAGGACAGGAGTTAGGACAGGACAGACTGCTGGTGCCTGCTACTTTGAGAAGCAGGATTTTATCCCAGCCCCCACCTGGGATACCCCCACAGGGAGGTGGGGGAGAGGGGGTGAGTGGGTGCTGGCATCTGTGCAGTGAGGTGGAGGCAGGGGACAGTTTATTTGGGGTGTCCCTGACTCACTTGCTGGCAGCCCAGGGCAGTCCTCTCTGTTTGGCTGGGATGGAGGGTGGTGGTCGGGGAAGCAGGCTGCATGGGTTGTGTGTGTGTACCAGGAGGAAATCTGCATGATTGCATTTCAAACAAAAGTTTACATAGGTGTTAATGGCGTAAGGTAAAAAAGAAAAAGATTTTTTTAACAGATTTTTTTGGAATATTGCAGATATCTAAAATTCTAACCTTAATGATTTTTAAAATCCTGTGTTACTACGTGGCAGAGTTCTGGCTCTTATGAGTCAGAAGTAGCCAGTACTAGGTGTGATGCTAGTTGTTTTGTAGGATGAAACCTTATTTGCAAGCTCTTTGAAACTTGCATCTGTCTACAAATCTTGAAGCCATGTGTTAATTTGCTCTGGGGCTTCTAACTCTTTGAGTTGATGACACACACAAGGTGAAAGCTTCAAACCAAGAGAACTTTTATCTGTTTTTACAGGTCTCTTTCACTTGTTCTTGTATAGCATGGATCCTAAGCATTCCCCAGAGAAACCATATAAGACTTAGTGAATGCCTTTTACTCTCCTTTCCAGTATCAGTAAATACTATATTAGTCATGCTCTCCTTGCAAATACTATTTCTAGTTGACTCATGATTTGTTTAGCATCTTAAAGATGAGCTATGTGTGGATAATATGGATTTTGGTGTGTTTACTAGGTTGAGCTATTAGAAAGGATGATGTTAACTATCCCTTGTTTTAATATATTTTCTTCCACACACACAGACTGCATTATATATTTGTATCTATCTATGTGTATGTATGTTTTTGTTTGTATTGGTGGTGCACAGCGCACACACTCTCTCAATATTGGTGCTGCACATAAGAAATTTCAACCTGCCCAAAAGAAAATTCAGCCCGCTCAAGGATAGAAAATGTTGCTGCTTGGGACACTGCACATCTCTAGTCTTAGGGCTACAGTGGAAGGGAGAAAGGAGCTGGTGGCGGGTGGGGCCGTGGGGGAAGGAGCAGAATGGGGTGGGGCTGCGTGGAATGGGGTGGGATTCCAGACAGAAGAATTGAAGGTTGGGCTTTCGTTCTGGCATGGGGGGGGGGGGGAGGAGGGGCAGGTTCTAGGACACTAACTGACTGCTGTGACTAACACCACTGACTCCTGAGATCACAGCCATGTACCTGGGACTGGCTGCACTCCATTCGTGCACAGACAGATGGACAGATGGATGGAAGGCTGGTCCTCAGCACTAACTGCACTTTACATTCATGGCCTAAGGGGAGATTTTTCAAAGACCCAAATGGCATTTAGGATCCCTAACCCAGGGCCCTATGGGCTCTCTGAGACACTGACCACCCCCTTGTTCCCCGTCCTTTTACAAAGAGGAGAGTCTGCTTGTGCCTGGAACTCCACATATTTGCTCGGGGATCGGGATGTGCCTGCAAGTCGCTTGACTGTGTGCACAACTGCCCATTTGTGTGCAGTTGCAACCACTAACACAAATATAAGTGCAAAATTGTGCACAGAATTGTCTTCTCAACATTCCACAGAAAGGTGACCTAAGTCAGCCTCACAGCCCCGGAATGAGGGAAAGAGGGATTTTTCCTCTTTGCAGGGTCCCACTTCTACATCTCCAAGCTCTGCAAGGCTGGGATGTCAGCTTCTTTGGGGTGGGATGGGTGTAGAGGGCCATCACAGAAGAAATGTCCGCGATTGCAGAAGCAGCTGTGTGCCAGCAGGTGGCACTAGTATTCTCTCTCTCACCACGACATATTACAACAGACATTTATTGCAAGAAGCTTGATTACTCTAATCAGCGAAGTCTCCATCCTGAAAGGGTTTTGCAGCCAGGCAGCCTTGGATTTATCAGCTTACCACTCAGATGGGTTTTTATGAGTCCAAAGCCAAAGGAGTAACATCAGTGGTTCACTTTCCAAACCCTGGCAGTGGCTGGGCAGCAGGAAGAGAAAGAACAAATCCACACAAGGG
This sequence comes from Rafetus swinhoei, assembly GCA_019425775.1. Classification (NCBI taxonomy): domain Eukaryota; kingdom Metazoa; phylum Chordata; order Testudines; family Trionychidae; genus Rafetus; species Rafetus swinhoei. Next base: position 29,213,778 of record CM033425.1, on the reverse strand, counting down.
GAGGAAAGACAAGGCTCTTTTGTGCATGATGTGCAAGGGCCTGGCACCTGCTGTCAACTTCCCCCCTTCGTGTGCACACACACTCCCACCGAGTAGCTCTGAGTGTCTGGATGATTTAAACTCAGTAAAAAGGCCTGGCCAAGTGTCCCATTTACAGGGCCCCAATGCCACTTTCCTCCAGCTGCTCTTGCTGCTGCCAAACAGTGGGTCTGAGCAGCAGCACTCCTGGCCTGGCTGTATAGTGAGCTCTCTCCCCATGCCCAGAACCATCCCTCAGCCCTGCACTGACTCGGCTGAGTTGCTGATCTCATCCTTTGCACGAGGGGGCCCTGGCCACAGGGAGAACGCGAAAGGGAGAGAACAAGACATGGCTACATATCGGCATCACTGTTCCTGCCCTGCAACGGGCCTTGCAAGCGCCCTAGAGGAAAGGGGAGAGATCAAATTGGGCACCTGCCAGTGCTCTGCTCTATGGCAGGCTCAGGAGGGACTGACTGCAGTGCGCCTACAGGACAGACTAGCGAGGACGCCGGGGGAGGAGGAGAGGATCACACAGGGAACATCTGAGACAAGGCTGCTGATCTCCCCTCCACACACTCAGACCAGACACCCCTCAGGATTCCAAGCAAGTCAGACAGCATTCATGGGCCCAGCACAACTGGTCTGCACAGATCCCTCCGTCCCCCTCCATGCACAGCCCTTTGCTGCAATCTCTGTCAGGGGCTGACCTGGGAGAGGGGGCCTAGCCAGGCTGGCACGGGGCACTCACCCCACTCACTTCGCTTCCAGGCCTGGGCCAGGAATCAAGTGGATGTGACAGGATTCCAGCAGCCACTAGAGCCCCCCTGGGCTTCCCGGGAAAGTGATTCAGGGTGGAGGGGGGTCTTAGACAGGCCACACAGGGTGGTTTGCTATCCTACTGGATCAGGGTGTGTTTAATGATCACACCCGGCATCAGCAAGGGGATGCCGAGCATTTCTAGTGCTCCAGGTGGAAACTCCGCCCCCTCCTCCATATCTCCTTACTAGGAGGAAGCCAGGCCAGTGCCTGGTCACAGTGCCCATGTTTCTCCCAGCATCTGCAAACTGACTCACTGCACATGTAGCCCCATGAGACTCACTTCACACACGGGAGGATGCACTTGGCTTCCATGTGACAGAGACATTCAGACACCATGGGACTGACTTGCACTGTGAGCACAGTGACATAAAATAAAGGCACCTCCTGCCATCTCTGGCCATAGCCCGCGTGGAAAACAAGCAAGCAAAGGGTCCCAGCATCTCCCAAGGAACACTGCCTTCCTGACCCCCAACTGGGGCTCGTTTCATCATCACTGGGGAACTCTGAATGGGTGAAATGGAGACTCTGAGAGGCGAAATGGACAGTGTTGGTGCCAGCATGTCAGACCCAGGCTCACATCTAGGTGAGAAGCCGCTGTCCCAGCTGACATGCTCTAGCAGTCACACTGAACACTGCAAGCTCACCTAGCTCCTCTTTCCAGCTGGGAAGGGGTCCTGCCCTCTGAACTCAGTTGCTGTGTGGAAGCCAAGGATCTAGTGGCAGCTCGTGAGGGCTTATTTCAGTTCCATGCAGCAGCAGCGACCCAAATCTTACTAAGATTAGGGCTCCAGTTTCAAGTAAAACAGTGGCTTTTACTCAACACAGAGATAGGACTGGCTGAGATCTGAGCAAGTTCTAAAGATGTAGAAAATGAACAAAGATTGGGCAGCCGGTGTACAGTGCTGTACAGGCAGTCCCCGGGTTACCTACAAGATAGGGACTGTAGGTTTGTTCTTACGTTGAATTTGTATGTAAGTCGGAACTGGCGCCCAGATTCAGCCGCTGCTGAAACTGACCAGCGGCTGACTACAGGAAGCCCGAGGCAGAGTTGCTCTGCCCCGGGCTTCCTGGAATCAGCCGCTGATCAGTTTCAACAGCGGCTGAATCTGGACGCCTGGGACAGAGCAGCTGGGCGCTGCCGGTAGGTCCCCGCAGCGCCGCACTCGGCACTGCGGGACCAACCCGGCAGCACCCCAGCTGCTCTACCCCAGGTGTCCCTAAGTCAGCTGCTGCTGAAACTGATCAGCGGTTGATTCCAGGAAGCCCGGGCAGAGCAACTCTGCCTCGGGCTTCCTGTAGTCAGCCGCTGGTCAGTTTCAGCAGCGGCCGACTTGGGATGCCTGGGGCAGAGCAGCTGGGGTGCTGCCGGGTTGGTCCAGTAGCGCCGCTCCTGGCGCTACTGACCAACCCAGCAGCACCCCAGCTGCTCTACCCCAGGCGCCCTGATTCAGCCACTGCTGAAACTGACCAGCAGTGGCTGAATCAGGATGCCTGGGGCAGAGCAGCTGGCCGGGTTGGTCCAGTAGCGCCGAGGAGCGCGCTGCAGGACCAACCCGGCAGCGCCCAGCTGCTCTACCCCAGGTGTCGGCGATAAAGCCTGGTCTGCTGGGGGCCCCCAGCAGACCAGGAGACGCTGGCGGCGGGACGCCGAGACGCGCCGCGTCCCGCCGCCCGCGCCTCCGCGGCTTTGCTCGCCTCCCTGGTCTGCTGGGGCCCCCACCAGCAGACCAGGGAGACGCTGAGCGGCTTTTCGCCGCGGAGGACGCGGGCGGTGGGACTGCCCAGACGCGCACGGTCCCGCCGCCCGCCCCTCCGTGGCGAGAAAAGCCTGGTCTACTGGGGCGACTAGCTGCGCCTCCTCCCAGCAGACCAGGGAGATGCGAGCAGCTTTCGCCGCGGAGGACGCGGGCAGCGGGACCACGGCGCTGCCTGGGCTGTCCCGCTGCCCGCGTCCTCCACAGCGAGAAAAGCCCCGTTCGTATGTAGGGATCCGACACAAGTCGGATCCACGTAACTCGGGGACTGCCTGTATTTTTCCCAGCCAATTAGGGCTATAGTTAAAACTAATGGGAAGCAAATGTTTCCAGGAGAAACTGCAGTCAGCAAACAGAGAGCTCTACACTCCATGCCTCTGGGGCAAAGACATCAGACCATCTGCAGAATGGCCACTCATCCAGAACAGCATGCATATCAGGTGTGTGTGCGAAGGGTTGAAAGCACCCCCCATAGTCCCCCAAGTAAGCATGCTCCAGCCAGCCAAGGGAAGGCAGGAGCAGCCTACTGCCTAAGCCTCCCTCCCCCAAGCTTAGGCCAGCCGGGGGAAGGCTGGGGCTGATTTCCCTGCTTATTTGGGGGGGACCATGGGGGATGCAGTCACACCCTTGCGGTCCATATTTCCAAAAAAAAGCACCCCCACAGAAATTCCTGCGCACGGGCCTGCATCTGGAAGCGCAAGGTTATCAGAGTGCCTGCCAAATGCTCCTGGGGCCAGTGCCATACCTTGACCTTACTTACAGTTTCCTTCTTGCTGTCTCCAAGAGCCTGAACATCTCTGATGCCCTCCCTCAATGGCCCCCACACTAACTGCTCAGAAGACAAATTCCTAGCCAGTGCTGTATTTCTGACTGAGCAAGGCAAACACATGTCCAACTCACTGCCAATGTCCCTGTATGCTGGGCGCTTAGGCAGCAGCTGCCCAGGAGAGAGTCTGGTGTCGCCCAGCTGATTAGCAGAGAGCTCACAGCTAGGTTTGTGTTTCTACTGGCAGTGCACATTCCCACATGCCTCGGTGCATATAAATATTTATTCTGCACATGGATGGAAAAGATTAGAGGGAACATTGCTCTCTGACCTTTCTCCTTGCCTAACTGAGCAGAGTTGTTGGGTTTCCTGGGGATATGGGCTTGCCACTGCCTTACCCCGTCAAGGACTTAGCAGGCGTTTCCCTCCTCTAACCTCTAGGGTTTGAGTTTCCAGCAGCTACGCCAGACACCCCCTGTGAGGAAGTGGGGAGTTTTGGGGATTCAAAGGGGGTTGCATACAGGGAGGTACTCAGTGCCCGGAAGTTACTGGGGGAAGGGGGAGAGTTTGTTGTTTCAGAAAACAGCCCAGAATTGGAGCCATGGTGTCTGGTGCCCTGGTGCCCCCGGACCTGCTCAGAGGACACAGATGGTTCTGACCAGAGGACAGACAATGGGCTGGAGAGGGGAGACCCCGGCAACCGGCCCAGCTGATCCCAGTGAGGGGAGAACATTGGACGGAGGAGGGAGGCGGAGACGAAGGGCCCAGTTGACCCTGTTACCTGGGGAGAAGACAATGGACGGGGGAGGGGCTGTTGCTGGGGGTATTGGAGGCTCTGCTGGGAGACTGGGGCTGTTTTTTGGGGACTGAGGGCAGAGCAGGCAGAACTCAACTAGCTGCAGGGGTGACTGCTGCGCGGGGCTGAGGGCCCAGGCCTACAGGCCTGAGAGACCCGTTGCTGTGTTCAAAGCTCAATAAACCCTCCTGTTTGGTGCTGGCTGATAGTTGCTCTGGTCTAGAGAACAGGGGGGCGCTATTCCTTCTGGGGGTGGAGGCCCCGGGCGTCCAGAGAGAGTGGACCCCCCGAAGGGGCTCACAGTGGAGGCAGGCAGCTGGAGGTCCTGAGAGGTGCCGTCCTGGAGGCGGAGGGGCAGACCCCCAGGTGAGAGTGGGCCCCCCAAGAGAGGGTTGCTGCACTGGAGTGGGCTCCCCGAGAAGGGGTTGCCGCACTGGAGAGGGGGGTTCCGCCCAGGAGCTGAGGAAGTGTGGGCACCAACCTGTGAGCCGTGACACCCCCTAAACTGGATCTAAGCTGGAAAGCAAGCCTCATGTGCAACAGAGTGCCTGCTCACTGACAGGCCATCAAGTACCCCTCACTTAGCGTCCCTCCCCACATGCTCTAGGCTGTACCTGGCACCTACACTCCCCAGTTCTAGTTCCAGATTTCAGGACAAAGCAACCAAACACCAAATAAAACCCTCTGAGTGGATCCAGCTCCATGTCTCAGGGAGGCAGGCATAGTGCAAGAGCCTCCTCTCAGAGCAACCATTTCCCAGGCTAACCACAACAATAGGGGAGGGAAAGGAATAGAGATACACCACCTGTATCCCAGAAGGGAGAAGACTAGGTTCCACATGCTCACCAGGGACCTGCCATGCAGCCAGAATGCTCCTGGGAAGCACCAGGGGTTGCAGTGACAGCTGCTTGGTGAACGAACACACACGCACATGCACACACACACCACTGACAGGCACCGGGTGCAGCATGTCACAGATCATAGCCAGTGTTCCCTCTGTGTTGTGGGGCAGCCCTGCTTCACAGGTGATTAATCAGCCCCACCTAGCTGACTGACTGGGCAGGGCTGATTAATCACCTGTGAAGTTGTGCTGCCCCACAGCTTAGAGCAGTGTTTCTCAACCAGTGGTACAAGTACCCCTTAGGGGTACTCGAGAGAAGTCTGGGGGATACCCCAAAAAATGTCTGGGATTTTGCCCTGCAAAGGGATTGAGGAGGGAGCGGCGGCATGTGCTTGTCAAATTGAATGTTCGGAGCCACACGCCTGGACGGTAACAGCTGCTCTGCGCACGTGCTCCAGCGCTAGTGGAAAAAGCGCATGGCTCTGGTGAGACCCAGGGCAGTTTCAAGTTGGGGGCTAGGGTTTGAGTGGGGAGAAAAAAACTCACTTCCACGGCTGCCTCTCCTAGTTCGTTTCCTCCCCAGGGTGCTTCAGCAGGAAGGGCGGCTGAACCTGGTAACATGCATTACCCCCATCCCCGCCAGCAGCTCGGTGCAACCCATCCCCATCCCCTTCCCTGTGGCGCTGCGGAGAGGAGCTAAAAGGCAGTGAAGCAGCACAATGAACTTTGTTCCAAAGGCCGCCCCCCCACCCTGGCATCAGTGGTGTAGCCGGGGGGAGGGAGGGGGCAGTTCCCCCAGGTGCCATGCTAGGGGGGCACTGGGCTGGGGTGGGAGCGCACGGCCCCATATGGTGAACCCAGCGCTGGTGGGCCACTTGTTCCCTGCAGACAAGCTGCCAAGACAGGGCTGGGTGGTGGGAATGGGCACTTCAAAGGTAGGTTTACCATATGTCTAGTGCCTGGCTCTGAGGGAGGGGAGGAGCATTGGGTTAGAGCGGGGGAGCCTGGCTCTGGGGGAGGAGTGGGAGCATTGGGTTAGAACGGGGGAGCTGGTGGTATGTATATATATTTTTTTTTCATAAAGAGGTACTTTATAAAAAGGTTGAGAAACACTGGCTTAGAGAGACACTGACCATGGCTCCTGCTCTGGCCTCAGTTGTGCCCCTCGGGACTGAGTTCACATTTGTCCCAGTACAGATTTCTATCACACTGGGTCACACGGGGATGCAGAACCCCACCCGCACACCCAGAAAGGAAGCATCTCTCTGCTCTGCCAGTTGCTCCCTCAGCTGGCCACAGGGCCCGGCTCTCACCTGTTGAAGAGGTTATTCCTGCTGACCATGCGCAGGAAGCCGGTGGGATCAGTTACTGAGTTCAGCTTATTGTTCATCTCCTCAAACTGCTGGTCCATGATGTCCCCGGCTTCACTCTCTGTCTCGCTGCTGGCGCAGGCTCTGAGGATCAAACAGCAGAGAAACGTCAGCAAGGCAAGGCACAGCACCAGCTGCGTTGGAAACATGTGAGGGGCTGAGAAACGAATCTGGGCCCAGGACAGGAACCCCCAGCCTAAGGTGTGTTCTGTTCTCCTGGGCAGACCCAGTCCCCTGCCATGGGGCACTGCTCAGGGCTCTGGCCGCATGACTCTTACTGATGGGAACCTGGAACCAAAATCCCACCACTTGGAACAGGCAATCCACCCCGTCTCCATCCTTGGAGTCTCACTGAGGCCCTCAGACTTTGCTCTTATCTAGCACTCCCCTTCAGCAGAGCTCAAAGCGCTTCACTAAGCAGGTCAGTAACATTCCCCTCAGATCACAGACAGGGAAACTGAGACAAAGAGCAGGGAACAGGATTCTCTTCTGCGTCCCAATCCAGTCTTCTACCCACTAGGAAACACTGCCTCATGGAAACTGTAGCCAGTGGGGGCTTCAGTCTGCTACTCCGGCCTATTACAAGCTGCAGTGCCATCAGCTGGCCTTGTCTGGGATGGACACCTCTGCCTACTCCCTACAGCCATGCAGGTGTCCATGGAGACCTGCCAAGTGCCTCTCTCATGCCTCCCTGCTAGGCCCATCATCCCTCCCTCTGGGTTTTTATTAATAAAGACTTTGGGGTGAAAAATAAGCACACAGGTGGAGGCTGACGCTGGCTGACTGGAAGCAGAGAGAAGGGGAAGGAGTGAACTTCCATTCCAGCTGCCCCCTCCACCTTCTTGGTGCAGGCCAGACCCGGATGTCACTGCCCCCTCCACTGACTCTGGCTAAGCCCCAAACATCAGCTCAGATGGGAGACTTCTTCCCTCCCCACCTCCCATGCGTCCTTTTCCTCCCACATCTCATTTCTTCTTTTTCCAATTCCTCTCTTTTTCCTTCTGTCTAGCACAAGGCTGGCTTAGTCAGCCAACACGGTATATTACAACACTGCTGTAAGCCTCTGACCAAAAGGAGGTGGCAGAAGCAATGTCCTAAACAATCTGGTACATGTTTGCCAGGTCTCACAGTGGCTGTAAAACCAGTACTGGGCCTGTATTTTTCCAAGCAGTGTGGTTGTAAGAGAAAATCAACACAAGAGACAAAAGCTGCTTTTTCTTCCCTTCCCCCTTCCCCTTCTTCCTTTCCTTTCCTTATTCTGTGTGTTTATCTTGTTTTGTCCTCTCAGGAAACAGCATTGGACTTGGCAGCTCTAGCCCATCTTAACTAACCTCTTCTCTCTTCTGATAAAAAAACAGTTCTTACTGTATTTGATACCATCTAAACAACTGTCCAACAAGGGGGTTGTTCTTTTAAAAACTCACTCCAGCTAAAGGCAAAGGGAAGAAGGGAAGCTGGTAAAATTAAAGCCTGGCTTAATATTTTACATTTCAAATGTCTGGACTCTTTTTTCTCTTTCCTGTGTCTTCAATAAAAGCTGAAAAGAACTTTCACTGGTGTTCGCGCCATGGTACCAAGCAGACTGAGGTCTCTGGACACCAAACCCCAAACCTAGAACTGTTTAATGCTGGATAGTGACTGACCCAGATGTTCTAACTAAACACAGCATCCCCCACAGTGTGGAGGACACAAGACCCACACACACTCCCCCGCAGCAGAGTGCACTGTGTCATGAGGCAGAAGGTCTGAGCAGCATCCCAGATTATCCAGAGTGCACTGTATATCTGTGCATTTCACCAGCCTTGTTACTACCCATGGCCTCAAACCCTGACCAGCAAAGGCAACTATCACTCATGTAGTTCACTGCGAGGTCACTGCAGCTGCACATGGACACTCAGCAGAGCTGCCAACAAAGCCAAATCTCAAGGGACCACAGTGCTTTTCAGACTGAACGTGCCAAATCCTTCAGACTGGACGGGCGACAGGAACAGCAGTAATTGTGCGGACATCTGGCATTTTTTCATTAATTCAAGCATTTGTCTTTGTCTCCTAAAGAATACTCTTTGAACGCACATTTTGGTATATACTTTCCTAAGGTGTGGTGTGTTTGTGTAAGTGCACGGAGGGAGTGGATTTAGGAAAGGTATCAACAAGTTCCCTTATGTGCAATTGTGGCACCCCCTGTCCATATGACATTCTTTGCACAGATGTTATACACAGAGCTGCCCAAATCTTGGTAGCTATGTGCATGCTCTCCGGAGTGGGCCAGTCACTTAGAACATAGATTGTCTGGTGACTGACAACAGGGAGTTGTTCACTGCATCTGCCCCCTGGGGTTCGCCACAGAAATGAAACTGACCGTGAAAGAAGCCAGGAGGGAGGCTGTGCTAACCCATGTCCCACTCATGGAGCTTTGCAAGAACAACCACCCTGGTCTTTACGCAAAACACTATGTCAGTCCCTAACTCTGGCAAGCACGTGCATTTGCGCAGACGCATGTGTGGTGTGTGCAAGGCATATAAAAACCCACCTGGAAGGTATTTTGATGGTGCACACACAAGCTTATCTGTGCATATGTGTGTGCATGGGAATAGCTCTCTACTCTTTTGCTTTTCTTCCCCTGCCCCAATTTTTCTCTCCCCCTGTACAGGTTACATAGCAGTAGCCCTAGGACTAACCACAACCCAAGGAGGAAAGGCACTTTGTGAAATCTGCCTGCAGTCAGAGACTCAGGGGGTCTTGCCGGGCCCAGTCATAACTGAGCAGCACTATTACAGTGCCCCATGCAGCAGTTTCATGGGAACTGGCTGCACACCAATGCCTGCAGGAACAGAACGCAGGAGCTCTTCTCTCTGCACACATCCCTGCTGCATGAAGTTGTGTCCTCCTCACTGAGCAGGATGGCTCTGGCTTGTGCTTTCAAGATGGCCTAGTTCATGCTCGTTTTGCTGTGGTATGTCTACACTGCAGCAGTGAATGCATATGAAGTCTTGGAGAGACTAAATAACTAACCGCTCCGGGGAGGCCAGTTACTCATCCATCCGCAGAGCAGCTGGAAGTGGCTCAGAACAGCAGAGCTGACATTAGGAAAATATTTATTGTGGCCAATAAACATTTGGAGCCAGGGCTGTGAGCCTCTGTAGCTTCTGCATCTCTCTCCTGCTCCACTTCCTGAGTCTTCCTCACCAATTAGAGTCCTTCATCAAGGAGCTACATGTCCCTGAAGTGCTCACACTTCAAACACTGTTTTTGCAAAAACAAACCTCCTTTCTCCAGAAGTGAGTGGTCTGTTTGCAGCCTGCTTCCAGCTGCAGGAATAGGTGGCACTGCAGGCTCCTTCATGCCTCTCTGAAAAGGATTACTCTCAAGGCAAAGCGTGTCCCACATGCTCTGTGCTGTTTCATTTCTGTGCATTGCATTGCTGCAATGACTCCTGGATGTCTGTAGTTTGGAAAACAGTGCTGCACAGACACAGGTGAATCTTATATTATCAGGGCTGATATTGCAATGTCTGGTTTGACTGGTGGCCTTATGTGTTCCAAGTGCAAGTCCAGAACCAGAGAGCTCTCTCAGCCAGCAGACTTGGAAGGCTGGAGGGTGTGAGCATGGCCTGACTGTGTCTCAGCAGCTTCACACCATTCCTCACATGCAGCCACGGCTCCTGTTTGCTCCAACATCTGACTATCCACTCTTGTACCGTTCATAACTCTAGGGGTCACCATGCTGCCTTTGGTCACCAAAAGTCACTTTGTAAAACAAGGAAGAGCAATTGATTTTGTACCCCAGACAGAAAATATACTAGGGCAAATGTTCAAAATAAAGAACTCACAAACCTTGCTAACACATGCCAGGAGTTACATGTCTGTGCAGACACTGGCAGCTGGCCTCTCTCAGCATCTCTGCACTAGCCAGAGGCTGCCATAGCAATATACTTCCAGGTCAATGTTCTCTTCACCACGCAAATTCTATTATCAGCCCAGTCCAAAACCAAAGCAACCGCCAAGAATGAGAAGGAGCCGACTGAACAGCAGCACACGACTGATAGAGCTGGTTTCCCAAAAGTTTCTCCTTTGGGTTTTATTTCTGAGCTGCAGACAGAGGGGATCACACCCATAGCCCCACAAGCAGTTCTCAGTGCCTATCCCAGGAAGGGGGGAGCTCCTGGAAGAAGACAGAAACCTGAATTCATTTGCTCAGCACAGCAGGCCCTGCGCATCTTTGGGAATCAGCTGTCCAAACAGGAAGGCAAGCACATTTCAAAGTCCTTTTAACTGGATGGTTTGCTGTGAGGATCCCATATAATGTAGACCTGACCCTCTAGCGCTCCACGATTAGGCACTTTATTCACAAAAGGGCAGCTCCTTGACTAATGCACAGGGATGGGGTGTATGTACCCGGAGGCTGCTGGGGAATCCCATCCCAGCACAGGCAGCCAGGCAGCTGTGTTCTGCCTTTAAACAAAGCAAAATAAACCTGGCTGGGTCATGAACAGGGAGTCAAACAGCTGTCTTGGAGTTCCTGCATGTTTCCTAGGTAACTCTCCCTGCCCTCTGCTGACAGGAAGGGAGTAACTGGCAGAGAGCAGCTGCAGGGGTTCTAGGAGGGCAGATGCTCTCATCTCTTTCGGGGCCTCGCACACTCAGGCCCGGTGACACCAAGCAATGGAGAGCCCCACAGTACATGGTGGGGAGTAGCTTCAAAGTGGTGTGTGAGGTTCAATCCATGGAGTGAAGAGAATCTGGGTCCATAATTGCTGCACTGTGCGCTGTGGGCGGGGGAGCCTCCCTCCTGCAGTTCACACTTAGCCAGCTCTGAGACCTCAGGGACAGAGTAGGAGCTCCAGCCTCAGCCATTTGCACCTTGCTGCCCTCTCAATCCAGTAAGTCACTTAGTGTCAAAGCTGACTGCCACACTGGGAACAGACTGAGCACACGGCTCCCTCCATGCCTGCACATCCTGATAACCTTCTCCCTAAGGACATTCCTTCTCAACCTGTGCATCATGGCTGCAACACAGACAGACACCCTGCCGCTTCCTCCACCTTCTAGGCACACGCATTTTCCATTTCAGCTATCAGGTGCCCCTGACCTGAGCCAGAGAGGCTCTCTGAGGTGGTAAGTCTCTTGCCATTGTGGTGTGGCCCTGGGAGAGTGCCAGATGACAGCCAGGCTGCAGGAACGGCATAGCAGAGAGAAAAGCCCCTCTCTGCCTGCCAATGTGCACAGACCCCCAGTGCTCTGACTTCAGGGCGGGTTCTTTAAACCCAATCTGGTGGGAAAAACCCTAAGTGTAAAAGTATAGTAAGGGGGGGCTAAGCAAGAATTTGAAAAGCAGCTAGCTAAGCACATGAAACCTAACAGAAAAAAAGTTAAGTGGGTTCCTGAAGAGGTCCATCCTGGGACCAGGACTGCCCATTCATACCTGGATAATGGAGTGGAGAGTATGTTACTACAACTTCGAGGTAACACCAAGCTGGGAGGGGTTGCAAGCACTTTGGAAAACAGGATTAGAATTCAGACCTAGAGTTCAAATCAGAGAACTGGTCTGAATTCTGCAAGATGAAATTAAATAAATGGGGAACAACTAACTAGACAGTGGCACTGTTGAAAATGATGTAAAGATGACTCAACAATATGATGCAGCTGTGAAAAAGGCCAATACCATTCTGAGGGGGTATTCATAGGACTATCATACATAAGTCTACTTCTGCTCAACACTGGTGAGACCTCAGCTGGAGCACCATGTCCAATGCTGGGTGTTACACTTCAGGAAAGACAATGAATCTCAAAATCACTGCGTTGTGTCAGGCCAATTCCACAGGGAAGCCTTGGAACTTAACTTCATTTACAAGTTTGGGACCCATTACAAAGGTATGAACAAAGACATTACCTGGCTAGCACACTGCCTTCCACATCCTAATGACTTAACCAACCAAACAATGGGTACTTAAGAACAATTTGCACCTTCTCCGTCAGCTTTTCGGGTAACATGAACACCCTAATTCAAAAAGGCTGATGAAATTTAATATTGACAAAGGCAAAGTAATACTCACTGGAAAAAAGAATCCCAACTATATATACACAAAATGATGGGGTCTAAATTAGCCATTACCATTCAAGAAGGAAAACTTGGAGTCACTGAGGATAGTTCTCTGAACACATCTGCTCAATAAGTAGTGGAGTCAAAGAAGTGAACAGAATGTTGGGAACTACATTAGGAAAGGGAAAGATAATAAAAATACCCCAATGCCACTATGTAAATTCATGGTATGCCCACATCTTGAATACTGCCTGCATGTTTCATGCCCCCTACATGAATTAAAATTGAAAAAAAATGCAGAGAACAGCAACAAAAATGATTATTTATTTATTTTATATAAAATATTTTACCCCTCCTCTCTATTTAAAATATTCATGGCAGCATACAACATTTTTAAAACATTATCTATCTATCTATCTATCTATCTATCTATCTATCTATCTATCTATCTATCTATCTATCTAATCTCCTGCTAAAACACCTCAGGAGGAGGGACACACACACACACACAAATATCAAACACCAATAATCATGGGTAAAAAGGGTGGCTTTAGCCTGGCACTGAAACAGTGCCAGCACTGGTGCTAGGGATGTTACATTTCAATTAATCAGCTAATCAACTAGTTGATGGAATGTCCATCGACTACTCGATTAGCTGATAAGGAGGGAGGCAGAGGCAGAGACATTTCAAAGGCAGAGGCGCAGTGGGGAACCCCAGAGTGAGTGGGGACTGCTTCAGTCTCTGCTTGTGTCGGGTCCTGATGACTGCGCCTCTGCTTTTGAAATGTAGCAAGAGCCACCCGCGGCACCGGCACCCCAGCACCGGCTCCTGCTCCCGAGCCTCAGCAGGGGTGAGAAGCAACTAGTCAAGTAGTGACTGAACTACCTGATAAGCATATGCTTACTGGGTAGTCAACCACTTGATTAGTCACTTAACTCCCTAGCTGGTGCCAGCCCAGTGTCACAGAGGAGAGAATTCCATAGCCTAGGGGCGAAGGCGGAGAAGGCCCTGCTCCGCGCAGATGTCAACCCTATCTCCATAAGTGAAGGAACACGGAGTGGAGCCTCCCCAGCCGACTTCAGTCCCTGGGCAGGTTCGTATAGGAGGAGAGGGTCCTTCACATACCCTGGACCCAACCCATTCAGGGCTTTATAAGTCATAACCAAGACCTTGAATTGTGCCTGGAAACATACCGGAAGTGCAGCTGCTGGTGCACCGGCATAATGTGCTCGGAATAACGAGTGTTAGTCAAAACTGAAGCAGCCGCATTCTGGACCAGTTGAGGCTTCTGAGGACTCTTCAGAGACAGCCCCACGTAGAGCGCATTGCAGTAGTCCAGTCGGGATGTAACAAGAGCATGAACCCCTGTAGCCAGGTTGTTTTTATTCAGGAAGGGTTGCAGCTGGCAGATCAATTGAAGCTGCCCTTTGCCACCAAAAGCATCCTTTGCCACCGAGGAAATGTGGTTCTCAAATGTTAAAAAAAGATCCAGGAGAACTTGCAAGTTGCACATCTGTTCCTTCAGGGGGAGTGTGACCCCATCCAGAACAGGTAACACATCACATTCCCAGACAGACGGTTTCCTGATCCACAGGACCTCAGTCTTATCTGGATTCAGATTCAGACTATTTGACCTCATCCAGTCCAGAAGCTGCCTCCAGACACAGGTTCAGATCAGTCGCTGCCACACCTGGTTCAGATGTCACAAAGAAAGAGAGTTGGGTGTCATCTGCATATTGATGACACCATCCTCCAAAACTCCTTATGACCTCTCCCAGAAGTTAAGCAGCACAGGGGACAAGAAAGAATCCTGCGGGACCCCATAGAACAATCACCACGGAGTCGAATAGCAGACCCCTAGCTCCACCTTCTAAAGGTGTCACGACAGGTAGGACCAGAACCACTGCAGAACAGTGCCTCCGATACCCAACTCCGCCAGGCGCTCCAGAAGGATACCATAGTCGATGGCACTGAAAGCTGCCGAGAGGTCCAGGAGAATCAACAGGAATGCACTCCCCCATCTGTCTCCTGGCATAGGTCGTCTACCTGGGCGACCAAGGTGGTTTCTGCTCCAAAACCAGGCCTGAAGCCAGACTGAAATGGATCAAGATAAGCCGTTTCTTCCAAGAAAGCTTGGAGTTGCAACACTCAAGTACCTTGCCCAAGACAGGAATATTAGCGACTGGGCGATAGTTATTCACACTGTGTGGGTCCAGGGAAGGCTTCTTAAGGAACGGCTTTATCGCTGCCTCTTTCAAGGCGGCGGGAACCATCCCAGATCTAAAAGATGCATTAACAATCCCCTGGACCCAGCCTATTATCCCTTCTTGGCTCGATTTAATAAGCCACGAAGGGCAGGGATCGAGCAAGCACATGGTCGGCCGCATTCCTCCAAGCACCTGTCCACATCCTTGGTCTGCAAGAATGGAAACTGTTCCAAAGAAAAACAACTGGGTGGAGTGGGGCTGTACCCCACTTACATGGCAGCCAGAGTCCAAATCAGACCCGATGTGAGCCATCTTATCTGCAAAGTGCTTTGCGAACAATTCACAGCGGATTGCTGAGGGCTCCTCCATTTCATCACAAGGGCCAGGCTGTAAGAGGCCTCGCACCACTGTTGGATGGCACTGTGCAGACGCAATGCGGGTGGGGAAGTAACTTTTCTTTGCTGTCAGTGCCACCACAGAATAGGCTCGCAGTCAGCTCTAACCCACAGTCGATTGGACTTGGCTTGAGTTCCCCTCCACTGGTGTTCTAGCCATCGCACAGCCCGTTTCACCGCCTGCAACCCCCCAGAAAACCAGGGGGCAAACTTGGTTCAGCTAGCCCAAAAAGGGCGCTTAGGAGCAATGATGTCCACGCCCGGGCTACCTCGATGTTCCATATATCAACCAGGGCATCAACAGGAGCACTAGCCATAATGGCGAAACAATCCCTCAGGAATCTCAGAAAACCCTCTGGATCCATCAGCCTCTGAGGGCAGATCATCTTAATCGGTCCCCCACTCTGCAGAGTGGAAGATCAGCAAATAGTCTAAATTTGAACAGGCAGCGATCGGTCCATGAAAAGGGAGTGTAACCACATCCTTTATCCCAAACTCTCTATCACCCTTAGTCCAAAAGACCAGATCGAGCATATGACCTGCCACATGAGTGGGGGCAGTTATTTCTTGGGATAGTCCTAAGATCGTCATGGTGGCCATAAAGTCTTGAGCCGGACAAGACAGGACAGCCTTGACGTGAATATTCAAGTCCCCCAAGACCAAAAGCCACGGACTCCTCAACGCCATGTCCGCGATCACTTCAGCTGTCTCGTGCAGTGAGGCGGGCAGTACACAAGCAGAACACCCAACTTATCCCAGCCACTGAACACCAGGTACAGACACTCAAATATAGCGTTTTTCTGGACCAGGGCCCTGGCCGGTGAGACGGTATCCCGCCACCACCTATCCCTGACTGCCAAGCTGAGGCTGGTGCTTGACTGAGAACCCAGATGGGCACAATTGGAAGAGGTCAACACCTCCCTTCCCTGCCAGCCAGGTTGCAGTGATACAGACCAGGTCGGCCCCTTTCTTCCAGGATTAAATCATGGATGATAGCTGTCTTGTGGGATACTGACCTGGCTTTCAGCAACAGCACCATCAGGCCTGACAGCCAGCTGTTAAAGTTCCCAGGGTCACTGAAGCCGGGAACAGGACCAGAACAAGGGCTAGCTCATAACTGCCTAAACCTCATTCCCTTCTGCTGGCCCATTCTAATCCCACCACCCTATCTCCCCCTGCCCATTGCAACGCCCACTATGCCCTCTGAACTCTCTCCATTAGCCACCCCGCCTGGGCTTTAACACATAATGGGGGGAGGATCCCACATCACACACACACACCTTTTCTTATCAAGAACCCTCCCCTGCCTTTCCTTGCTCTCACCAGGCACTGAATAGGCCACCACACAAATAGCAAATGTGCTGCTCTCACCAGAAAAAATAAAATAAAATAAATTAAAACTATGTCACATGCACAATCACCACTACAATACAACACACACACTCACCCTCGGTCTGCCCCAAAGGGCTGGGCTTAAGCCTGCCCCTGGTAATGGCTGCAGGCAACACCTGTTCCTACATATTTTTAATCCTAAAGGGGCAAGCCTCCAACCCAAGAGGTGGGGCAACAGTGGCAACAGCAGGGCAAAGGGAGGGTTGGGAGAAATGCTGGTCCTCACTCCCAGCCCTCACCACTCCCTCCTCCTTCTGAGATTAGACATATATGGGACAGCTTCTATATTTGCAAAGATTAAAACTGAGACTGTTCCATTTAGAAAAGGGGTAACTAAGAGGCAATAAGATGGAGGTCTATAAGATCAGGAACAACAAGCAGTCCTGCGGCGGCACCTCAGAGACCAACCAAAATATATAAAATCATGAGCTGTAGTGGGTACAACTCACTTCATCTGAAGAAGTGGGTTTTACCCAGGAAAGTTTGTGATACCATTTCTCTCTATGTATTTGTTAGTCTCTAACGTGCTGCCACGGGACTATTTCTTGTTTCTGAAGTGGCAGACTAATATGGCTCCCCCTCTGAGACTTTATCAAATCATGAACATGTACAGAAAGTGAATACGGAAGTGTATGTTACACTTCTGTAACAAGGGCTACACAACTAGCAAGCAACCTGATCCAGGTTCAACTTTGAGAGACATATTAGTAGATAATGTTTGAGTTTCTGTATAAATTATTAGAAGTCAACAATGTAACCAAACAGGTCCTGTATATCACTGTGTTCTGTTAATTCAGAGATCAAAAGGAGCAATTAACATTTTAATAAACTGTGAATGTAGTGATATCACTGACTTAATTCCTCTTTGAAGTATACAGCAAATCACCTGCAAATGGTGGGAGATTTACATTAATCCATGTAGCTAATTACTGGAAATGTTTAGGAAGCAGGAGTTTATTTCAAAGACACTACTGTTCACCCAAGGACTGCATGGGCTTCAGAGGCTGCCTTGATAATGTATAAAGGGCTTTTGGGATCAGTGTTCCCTCCAATTTTTCCCACCACTGAGCGGACTGCATTTTGTTATGTGCACCAATGTGGAGGTGATGTGTGACACCGAGGGGATGTGTGACAAATCACCTCCATATTGGTGCATGTAACTAAATTCTTGTGGTGGGGGTGGGGCCAAGTGGTTCATCGTGTAATAGGAGGATCAGGGCTGAGGCAGAAGGCTGGGGTGCAGCGGTGTGATGGCTCTGGCTGGCGGTGCAGGCTCTGGGATGAGGTTGGGAATGAAGGGCTCTGGGCAGAAGGCTGGGGTGCAGCAGTGTGAGGGCTCTGGCTCAGGGCAGAAGCTGTGGGATAGGACCCAGGTTTGGGCAAGTTTTGGGGTGAAGGAGGGTGCTCCGGATTCCCCCCAGCACTCTCCCCTCGCAGCAGCACTGGGGAACATGGTGGTGGAAAAGCCCTAGCTACCAGAATCAACATGTCCATAGGCAGGGCTTGACAAATAATACAATCTACTCGCCCATGGCGAGTAGATTGTAACCCAGAAGAGCTGGGTTTGGGCGATCTGCGCATGCGCAGATCGCTGGACAGCGTGGCTGGCGAGCGGGGCTGGCGGCGGTTTGGCGAGCCCTGTCCATAGGACAAGCTGGAGTGGCCACACCAGGCCCTTCACTTTTGGAGGCCCAGGGGCGGCCACACCAGCCATCCTATGGACAGGAGGGACCTGTGGGATTATATGGGGCCTGGCACAGGGCAGCAGCAGAGGTTGCTCTCTGCACTCACCATGCAGCAGCCTGACAACCTGCTCGACTCCGCTGCACTGCCCTCCTAGCCCGCTGCACTCAGCTTCTCTTTAGTGGGGGGAAGTAGAGCACTCCAGCCCATGGGCTGCAGGACAATGGAGCCCTAAGAGTCTGTCTGCAACAACTAGCAACACAGAACTGCAGGATACATGGCCTAAGATCTCCACAGTTCCAAAACCCTCCCCACCACACAGCATGAGGCCAGTGCTGGTGCCGTCGTGTCTCGTTCATTGCTGGCTGTGTTGGCATCAATCAATGGATCATTATTACCAGGGCTCGACAATTAGCGCAATCTACTCACCCGTGGCGAGTAGATTTTAGCCCGGTGTGGCCACGCAGTGTGGTCAGCGAATGCGCAGCGTGCCAAACCGCGCGGCTGGCGAGCAGGGCTCGCCGCCACTTGTCAAGCCCTGATTATTACGATTTGCACAGAGCTGAAACTGTGGTTCAAGCTGGTCTGGGCTTTCATGGGAAGGAGGCCACCTGCACTTTCACCTCTGCTCCCCTAGATACAGAGAAGCTCACAGGCACTCCCAGTACTTCTGCCAGGAGCCTGCTTTAAAACATTGCTCACATGCTGTGTATTTCAAAAACTGCAGCCTTCCCTTGGAGGAGCCATCCATGGGTTCCTGGAAGGTCATACCCCTCGTCAGAAGGAATTCCACTTATAGTCAGATGAGAGATAATGAAGAATTCAGAAACTGTGGATTTGGGAATGTCTGGGATAGCGTCAGTTGCTAGCTATATAGTTTTCCTATCACTCTTCCCAATGCCAGTGCCTGTTGCTCATGCCCGTACAGTTACAGCTTTTTAATACCCTGGGCTTACACTGCAGAGCTTGCGTGTCATGTTTAGCTTTTACAGGACTGAGGTAATATTACCATGCAAACAAAGATGGTGGGGGAGTCTCAAGGGCTGTGTCTACACTGGCGGGTTCTTGCGGAAGAACGGCCGTTCTTGCACAAGAACCCACAGAGCGTCCATACTTCCTGCCTGCTCTTGCGCAAGAAGATTTACAGTACAGCATCAGAAGACAGGGCTTCTTGCACAAGAGCGACACTCGTTTCTAACAAGTGTAAGCACTCTTGCATAAGAGGACTGTGCGGACGTGCGGCAGGGGTTTCTTGCACAAGAAAGCCCTACGGCTAAAAAGGCCATCAGAGCTTTCTTGCACAAGAGAGCGTCCACATGGCCATGGATGCTCTTGCACAAATGCACATGGCTGTGTGGACGTGTTCTTGTACAAGGGTTCTTGTGCAAGAACTCTTTCGCAAGATGTTCTTGCGCAAGAACCCGCCAGTGTAGACACAGCCCAGGAGTGGGAGGCACCCACAAGCGATTTCTCATCTAGCAGAAGGGCAGGGTTGAACTGGCAAATTTCCACTGAAAGGCAGATAGAAAGTGACTTGAATTCATGATGATCCTGATAGGAGAGCCACCCTCCTGCTCAACAAGGGAAAGTTTCTTTTCTGTTTGGTAGAGCTCTGCACAGGCCCCTTCCTCACAATGTAGGTGAAAATACTTCTACTCACACTGGACTTACCACCAGTCCAGAAGACTCTGCAAATGCAGAGAGCTGTTGGGACAAGAATTTCATTCACAAACAGCTCATAAATTTCCAGGCAGTTTCCAAGAATCTCCTCAGCAGCACATGACTATAGAGCCTGAAAGTTCCTGGGCTGTAAATTGTCTCTATTTATAAGTGTTCTTGGCTGAAGTCATCATGAGCCCAAATCACTGGCAGGCTGGATTTCTGCAGCTGCGTATGTTGTTTCTTGCTAGTTTTCGAAGGGTTGCGATTCTTCTCTCTCAGGTATTTCCAGCCACTGACAAGAGCCCAGCTGCTTCTCAAAGCTTCAGACGCTTGCATGGAGACACATTATTTGTGTTCAGGTTTTCTCCAGGAGAGAACTGTTTCTTATGTTAACCAACATCTGGGACAGTGAGAGAAACACCCAAAGGTCTTGAAGTCCTACCCAATGCCCTCCTCCCCACCTTTGCATATCACCAGCCACAACTCAAACTCTTGTCTGGGGAACAGTAGGGACATACCCTTAGCTGAAATGTAGTGAAATAGGAGACCCTCTTATACAACAACACTGGCAAATACCATTCACATGTTTCCCAGCCCTCGGAGGCTACTCTGGTTCCCACAAGGCCTGCAACTGAGGGAGCAAGGAGGGAGAAGGCTGGCGCGCTAGTGGTGGTGAACCCACTGCATGTCTGTCTGTCTGTCTGTCTATCACACAGAGAACTTCTCTCCCTTGCTACCATGCTAGTGACAGTGGCAAGGACGTTGTTCCCTCTCCAACTCGGTGTGCAACACAGTCAGGCCCAGAGGAGCTGTATGCCTATTTGATGTAGGTGGGAGAACTCCACAGCTGCTTGCTGAAAGGAGCCGCTATCTAGTTGGTTGCTCTAGCTTCTACTGATGTGGTGAGTTTGTGCATGACCTCTGCTGCCACCTCTCGCCAGTCCCCCCCCCCCACTCTCAATAATTCCCCACCTTGCATTGCTTGGGGAGCGGCTTTTGGGCATGGGGAAGAAGCAGGGGCAGAGCTTGGAGTAAAGCTGAGGCAGGGCATGTGTGGAGCAGAGGTAGGATGGGAGCCTGGGGGGGAGGGGAATACTGGGGAGAGTTGTCGTCCCAGGCCTTGCATCTTGCCTAGGGATGGCCCTGCCAGCAGGCAGCATCAGGGCAGGTTAGAAGTGCACCATTTTATAGGGCAAACCTGCTCCATGATAAGCTGGAGGACTAAGGAGTGGTGTCCTGCTCTTCAGCAGGTTCATCCTTTCCCCACGGTGGACCCCTAACCTGGGTCCCATCTGCAGAGGGTTCTACCCTTTCAGGGAGCATGGGAGTCCGTTTGGCCTGCATGGGCACTAGCTGTGAATGCCATAGCAGGCTGCGACCAGAAGTCCTGTGGCACCTTAGAGATTAACAGATTTATTAGATCAGAAGCTTTCCTAGTCGAAACCTACTTCAGCAGATGAGTTGGAGTGGAAATGACAGAATCCAGTGTCTTTAGAAGAACAAAAGCAGTTACCTGTCAATTGCAATGTTATCAGTGTTAATGAGGCTAATTAAGTCGGGGTAGCCATATCCCATTCATAGCATGTGATGTAGTAATGCAAATATCAGAGAGGGAAAATTGTCTTTGTAATGTGTTAGCCAGGTAAGATCTTTATTCAAGCCTAACTTGACAGTGTTGAATTTGTAAATGAACTCCAGTTCTGCTGTCCCTTTTTGTAACTGGGTGATAAAATTCTTTTGTAGATGGATGGCTACTTTTAAATCCATTACTGATTGTCCAGAGGTTAAAGTGCTCCCCTACAAGTTTATGTGTGTTACGATTCCTGATGTCTGATTTGTGTCCATCTGTCCTTTGATGCAGAGACTGGCCAGCGTGGCCAATGTACATGGCAGAGGGGCATTGCTGGCACTTGATAGCACAGATCTCATTAGTGGATGTGCAGTTGTATGAGCTCCTGATGGTGTGATTTATAGGTTCTGTGATGGGGTTGTTTGCATAGATATGTGCAGGGCTCGACAAATTATGGAAAACCCTACTCGCCAGACAAAAAAGGGACTTGCCACCCTCCCGCCTCCCCCTCAAAAAGTGTTTTTTTTTAATGGCATAAATTCCTAATAAGAATAAGAACAGTAATTACTAATACGTTCTTAATAAATATCACCCAAGTTATTAATAAATGTCTTATAAACTTCTACTTTTTCCCCTCTGCTGCCATGTCTCCTCCTTGCTCCATCAGCTCCTGGTGCCTGCTGCCCCCAACCCCTCACCCTCCTCTGCTGTCCTGACTCCTGCCCTTCTAGCTGCCCTCAGCCTTCCTGAGACCTGCCCCCTCCACCAGCCCTTCTCTCCCCTGTGCCTCCTCCAGTAGCCTCACTCTGATCAAGTGAGCTACCCCCTCATCCCCTCTCCTAACACCTCCCTCTACACACCTGCCCTGCCTCTCTCCTCTGAGGCTGGTCCCTCCCCTGCAGGTGTCTGCCCTTCTGCTTCACCCCAGAATCCCCTGGCACCTGCACCCTCCTGGTTCCTCCCCCTTCCCTCACTGCCCCTGCCCCCTTTGCCCTCTTTTTCCTGATACCCACCCCTCACCACCCTCTGCCCCGTTCCCCTCATGCCCCTGTGCCCTCACACATGCCTTGCTCCATCCCCACCTTCCTCATGCCCACCCCTTCTTTCAAGCCTTCTCCCAGCACCTCCCCTCCCCTCTAGCCCCCAGTGCCCTTACCCTCTCCTCCCCCAGCATCACCCTGTCCTCCTCCCACTGACACCTCCCCTCCTGCCCTTTTCCTCATTGTCTGCACTTGGCCCCTGGGATTTGTCTCTCCTGCACCCCTGTCCCTTGGTGCCTCCCCTTTCTTCTTCTTCTTCTCCTGACCTCCTCCTCCCCCACAACCCCTACCCCATATTTTTCCCCTCAACTCCCTTCCCCTCCCCACAGCCCAGCCCTTCCCCTCCCCAGGGCCAAGCAAACATTCCCCCTTTTTGTTGTCTTTTACACGTTTGCATTTTGCAATGGTTTTTTTTTTTTTTTCATTTTTGTCCCAGGATTTTAGCCCTATAAATAGCAAATAGCATTTTCATTCATTTTTTTTCCATAAAGACAAAGGCGCTTCAAGTGAACTCCCCCTTTCACTGCTGCTGGGTCACAGCAGCCTTTTCCCTGCCCTGTCCAGCCCCTCCCTATGGACAAGCACCCCTCACTCCCAACCCACAGAGAAACAGGGTGCAGGGACAGCACAGAGCCAGAGGGGTGCAGGGAACAGTGCGGGGGAGGAGACAGGGTGGCACGGGAACAGGAGGCACAGAGGCAGAGGGACGAGGGATCAGGGGGAGCAGGTGCGGTGGAGGCACGGGAATGGGACGCGAGGAACGGGAGGGGCAGAGGATCGGGTCTAGGGGCAGTGCAGGGAATGGGCAGCACAGAGCTGGGGGCCGGGATCGGGGAGCAGGGTGCGGGGTGCAAGGGCGGCACAGAACCAGAGGGAGAGCAGGGGATCTGGGGTGCAGGGGCAGCGTGGTGAATGGGCGGCAGAGCCAGATGGGGCGCGGGGTGGGCGCAGCGAGCCGGGCGGTCGGCAATGAGGGTCTCTCACCGGCGAGGGGCTGGGGCCGTGGCAGGACTGGAGCCGGCGGGGTGGGGTGGGGTTTGGCCTGGCTCTGCCGCGCGCTGCAGCTGCCAGGGACACCCGGCCAGAGCCGAGCTGCTGCGGCCCTTTACAATCGGCGGGGCCAAGTCCCGCCAGAGTCCTGGTGTCTGCCGGCTCCGCCTCCTCGCGCCGCAGCTGCATGCGGGCAGCCCGGCACTGAGAATCGCAGTAGTACCCCCTCCCCAGCAGCGCTCTGCTCCTCTGCTGGCTGGCGGATCGGATGGGGCCGCGCCGCCCCTAGTGCGGGCTTCGGCCAGCCCATTACAACGGCCCACCGGGCCAGTCTGCCCCTGCACTCACCAGCTGGCAAAATCTACTCGCCACGGGCGAGTGCATTTGTCAAGCCCTGGATATGTGGACAAGGTTACCAAAGGGTTGCAGCAATAGGTTCCTGGGGGAGTGTTTCTGTGGGGTGTGGCTGCTGGTGAGTATTTGCTTCCATTTGCAGGTGCTGTGAGCAGGAGTGCCTCTGGGTGTACTGCAGGGGGTCAGTCACAGCCACTGCATTCTAAATTCCAAGGAGTTTGCAGTGGGAGAGACGTTATTTTGAAGAGTACCCGCCCCCCCCGGGCATGTGTCTGATTAGCAGGCAGTTGGAAAACTAGCAAAGGGATAAAGAACAAAGCAATTATGGAATGTCACAATGAGATTGTCTTTGTGTGGCCAACACATTTTATTGGAAGTGACTGACTTTTTAAAGCCAATTCTACCTCTCATGGCCTATTAAGAATCACACATTGTATTATTCATCTGAGCTCATCAAAGGCTAACAACAGGCCTTCACTGTCTATGACAGCCCCGGGAAACCTGAGATTTTGTCACTTCAAACCCATCACTTTCATTACAACTCCTGCACTTCACAGAAATGGCTGCTGTAATGTTCTGCCACAGAGTTGCCTTGTGGTCCCTGAGTCCTCTCCGCTCAGACCTGAAAATAAAATGGGACACCTGGAGCCTCATGGGGAGTTTGGCAGAGTGGCTCGTCTGGCAGATGACATTCATCCCCTTTAACCCACTGCCCCATTGGATGTGTGGAGCTGGCTGCCGTCTATGGAGGTGAAGCTTACTCCTCGCATTCCTACCAGCACTAGGAGCACTTTGGGTCACATCTCAATATGTGGAAGCAGAGAGGCCAGGAGGAACCCACACGCCAGAGACAGATGATCAAGTTAAATACATTTATGTCTCGTGGATGGAGTTTATGCACCAGCCATCTGCCCTGCAAGTGCTCCACCTGCTAGCAGCTTCAATCTCAGGAGCTATCTAAGGCTCCCCAGCAAAGTTTAAAAAGGAGAAGCAAAATCATTAGATTATTTCCCACTTGCCAGCCAAGTCTCAGGCCCTCTGCTCCAGGAATAGTGGCCTAATCAGGAAAGCTATCAGCAAAGCCTCTGGGCTATCCCCTGGATATGCCAAACTACTGCTAGCCACCTCAGCAGTGTCTCACTAGATCCCATCTGGGAGGGAGTCACTTGCTGAGGACCCTGGCACACATGTGTGTGGACTAAAGGACACGGTGCCAGTTAGAAAAGGGGAAGTTGAAATCAGTGGAGAGACTGGTGTGGTGAGAGCTACACCTCCAAACATGGGCAGATGCAAAGTTGCCAGGCACTTACCCCTGCTACAAGAGAATTGTCAGCTGCACCCTCCAGGACCAGTGGGCCCAAAAGAGTGTTCATCCAGGGCAGCCAAGCCAGGCTCAGGCCTAGATGGAACCGTGACTGATCTGAGTGGGGAGTGTCTCCGGCACAGCCTAGAGAGCCCTCCTCTGACTCCGTGTTGTTGCAATCCCGTGGATGTGTTCGATTGTCATCGCAGTCTGCTGCAGGCACAGCGCTCCCTTCTTGTTTCACGCCTTTGAGGAGCAGCAGAGTGTGGTTCAAGCAGCCTCGCAGGTCACACAAAATGAGCAGTGCTGATCCCTTTCTCGTAATCTGCTGTTTGCACTAAGCAGCTCGGCTGCAATTCTGAATTCATTCAGGAAGTCTGGACTGCATCCAAATTCAGGTATCAAGAGCAAGAAGCCAATCGGCACAGCAGAGCTCATGCATCCCCCCGCCAGTATGTGGCACTCCCCCATCCAGGAGCAAGGCAATGACCTAATCTCACCTCAGCTGGAGGGGGGATGGACGATGGCCTTCCAGCTCTGTATTTCTTTGATTCTGTGACGAGTTGCCACAATTCCGGGACAAAGGTGCCTTTTCCTACTGGCTCAAAAATTATGCATATTTTCTAACACCTTTTCAAAAGTGTTTTGTGTTGAGTTTTCTCCCCTATCACCAGAAGAAAAAAGTTGAGGCTTAGCTAATACAATATAGCATCCTAATCTGAAACTATCTGCCTTGCAAACCTTTCTAACATACCCTTCTCTCTTGCATGTGACTCACCCTTTAATTTCATTTGAGATCGCAGCAGGGAAAGTAGTTTCAGCAATTTTCAGGGCCCAAGCTGAGAATTACATACATCTTCCATCTCCCTTCTAGATACTGACACAGAGGGAAGAACAAGCTCCCTGCCCACACTGGGTTACAGAATTCATAGCCTCCACAGGGATTCCTTTCTAAGATGCTGATTCCATCAGCCCTGTAACACAGCATGGCTTGCTGCTAGCTGTTCACTGCGTGTACCCAGGAAGTCCCGTCCCATCCCATCATAGGGCAGGGATGTCAGTGAGAAATCAGAGGCCGTGCAGGGAAAGTGACTGGAAATTTGATCAAACACCACACAGTTAAACCATCTCAGACAGAACCACAAAAAATCAGCCAGAATCTCTTGCCACACTTAAATGGAAAATCCAGCAAACTGCAGCAGTATCCACAGAGTTGGCTGTGGCACCCCCTGGAGTGCTAGATTGTGCCACCAGCCCTCTCAGTTCCTGCTTGCTGGCAACTCCATCACAGGGGCAGGAGGGTGTGTGATGGAACAGACATGAGCAATGCACAGAACCAGAAGACTGAGAGGGACCTCGAGAGGCCATCCGGTCCAGTCCCCTGCCCTCACGGCAGGACTGAGCATTACCTAGATCATCTGAAGAACAGCAGTTATGGGAAAGACAAGTTGCCACATTCCCTTCTTGGAACGCTTGCCCATGTGGATTCCATTCTAGGGGGCTCACAAGCTCAGAGTTCACCGTCTTGCTGTTTGCAGCACTGCCCTGCTAAAGCCAGTGTGAACAGAGGACCAGGCAGCAGCCCTAGAGCACTCCTGGACTGGAACCTGCGCCAGGAAGGGCACTGATGACACCTGTGCCCTAATCGAGTGTGCCACCATGACTGCTGGGGAGCATGCTTGCCAGCTCCAAGCAATAGGGGCTACAGGCAGGGATCCAGGATGAAATCCTTTGAGCAGACACTGGGCGATCCTTCCTTCTGTCTGCCATTGCAGTGAACAACTTACAGAAAATGGCTTTGTCCTGTCTATGCAGAAAGCCAGCCCGCTCCTGATGACCAGGAGGTGCAGCTTGAGTTCCTCATCTGAAGTCTGAGGCTTTGGAAAGAAGGCAGGTAAGTATGTGTCCTGGTCAGTATGAAACTAGGAGGCTATCTTGGGCAAGCACTCAAGATGAGGTGGCAGCTGAATCTCATCCCTGCAGATTACTGGATAGGACAATACTGAAGTTAGTACCTTGATCTGGACACCCAGCAGGCCGACATTATCACAACCAGGAACAAAACCTTCCAAGAGAAGCAAGAAGCCAGAGACTCGAAGAACGGCCCCATGAACCTGGAGAGCACAAGATTCAGATCCCAGGGAGGGATGGGATCCCAGATGTGTGGGTGGAGATTCTCTATACATTTCAAAAACTGAGCTGTCATGTCTGAGTGAAGACTGCCCGGCTCTGGAACTGAGGTGGTGGAAACCGAGACAGTGGCTAGGTAGACCCTGATCAATGACAGGGATGAACCTTGGCATTTGAGATGCAGAAGATAATCTAGGATCTCCTGCAGCAAGGCCTGCACGGCCCAGATACGTCATCCTGAGGTCCAGCAAGTGACCTTTCCCACTTGGCTAGGTAAGTCACTCTGGTGGAGGGTTTCCTGCTACCCAAGACGACTTGCTGAACCCAGGTTGAGCAGTCCCATTCGTCTGCATTTAGCTGTGCAGCAGCCACACTGCCAAGTGTAGTGATCACTTGAGGTCAGACAAGGTCTTGCTGAAGTGATCTGCTAATATGTTCCTGGTTCTGGCCAGTCACAAAGGTGCCAGAGGAACAACCTGCTGCACATAAAAGGCCCAAAGACCTTTTCCATCTTTGTGTGGAATAAATTTTATGTTGTGAGAAATCTGTGGCTGTGCACCACCAGTAGAAACACAAGCTGCTGGCTGTAGGCTCTGTGGGTGCTCTGCTAACCAGCTGGGCAGCATTTGACTCTCCTGGATGGCTACCCAAGCACTCAGCTTACAGGGAACACTGCCGAGCATGACCAAGCACATACATGCACATGGCCAATGGCCCAACAACCACAGTAAGGTGTGAGCCATAGTGACCAGGTGACTTCTCACATGGGAAACCAGGTCAGACATGGCCTGAAAACGCAGCTCTGGAAGGAAGGCTCTGGCCCACGTGGAGTCAAGAACCACTCCAATGAACTCTATCTGTTGCACAGGCCTTAAGGTGGATTTTTTGTCATTTATTAACAGGTCCAGGCCGCAGCATGTGGAATGCGTCAGACTGAGGCTCTGCACAAGTTCCAGAGATGGGCCTTTAATGAGCCAATTGTTCAGATATGGGAAAACCTGGACCCCTTGACATCCCAGATAAGCAGCCACTGGCACCATACAGGGTCAATGAGAGACCAAAGGGCAACACCATAAACTAGAAATGTGTCTGCTCACCATGAAACAGAGGAAGGGTCTGAGACCACTGGATATGGAAATAAGCATCCTTCAAGTTGAGGGTGGTAGACCAATCTCCCGGATCCAGGGAGTGGATGATGGAGGCCAGGGAGACTATGCAAAACTTCACTTTATGAAAGTCTTGTTGAGGTGTCACAAGTCTAGAATAAGCCTGGGATGCCCTTTTGCTTTCAGGATTAAAAAACAGCAGGAATAGAACTTTGGTCCCTCTGTCCCAGGGACCTCCTCCACTGTCCCCAGGTGCAGGAACCCACCACCCCACCTTCAGGGTGCCCCTTATGCCACCTTCCTAATGGGGCAGCTGGTGCTGGCCGTGGAGACAGTGAGAAGAGCCCCTGAAGAGGGATGGAGATGGAAGTGGGATGGTGTGGAGGGGGCAAGAACTTTGGGACGCAACTCAAAATACTATCTCCAGCACTCCATGGTGCAAGGCAACCTGTGACCAGGCCAAACAGGAGGACTGGTATGGTTCAGGAAAGAACCAGGTGAGCCAAGGGAGATGACTGGGGCGTTGCTCTTGAGCACTCCCTCAAAACAAGCACCTCTTGCTCCCTGGGTGCTTTGCTGGATTGGGCTGTGCAGGTGAGCAGCATGAGGAAGGGCAGCAACAATTATAGCTCACATCTCTCTCTTCTCCTTGCAGATCCCTATAGAGGTTGCCAAGGCCTTGACAGTGAGGGCAGCCACAATTGCTTCCTTCCGGACAATGGCATATGTATACCAAACAAGTGAAGCGTGGTGTGACGGGTCGCCCGCGGCCCGCAAGGTAAGCCGCGCAGAGGGGCCAGAGGAAGCGGCAGCCCCGGCGGAGGCGCCCGGTCCTTGCGGGCGGACCAGGAACGGACGGCGACGGCAGGGCCTCCCCCCGCGTCTGCGCAGCCGAGCGGCAGCTGGCCCCGCCCCCTGCGCACGTCCGCAGGAGGTGGATCCCCTGATTGACGGGCGGGGGAAGGCGGGAGAGTCCGCCGCGTCCAGGGAGGGGTGAGGCCCCGCGGGCACGTCACGACCGGTGGGCCATTTCAGAAGGGCCTGCCGGCAGCGAGGAAGGGGGCAGCCTCCGAGGCCAGCCCCAGGGAAGCCCTGGGCCATGGTCAGGTTGGCGCCACCTCCAAGGGTGGCTGGTGGGCAGCCACCGCCTCCCGGAGGCCCAAAACCCCCACGGATACCTCCCGCCTCCGGACCCGAGATCGGACACCAAGCTGAGACGACAACCGAGCCGGACATCAGAACCACAGTAGGCCCCGGGGAGCTTTCGGACGGGGTCCTGAGACCCACGGAGGGGAGGAAGCAGCCTGGGGCGGGGCCCTTTTGGTGTCCGTGGGCAGACGTGTTGAGGGAACGCATCCCACGTTTGCCGTGCAGGGGGCTAGTAGACCCCTGCATTTAGGGCACCGGGCTGGGATCCGGAGGAGAGGGTGGGCCCGGGTCCCCCTCCCCTCACACCACCTCAGGAGCCGGTACTACGCCGACCCCTTGAGGGTGAATCTACCGAACGTCACGGGGCAGAAAGACCCCTATTGAGGGGGACGGTTGCAGGGTTCGCAGATCCCCCGGACTCGTTGGAGCGGGGTGATCGCACCCGACGACGCTGGCCGGGGCCTGACCTGGCAACCGGCGTCACAGAATTGGGCGTCGGGGTCCACCGAACCCCCCTGCCGGGCGGCAGGGGGCGATCGCACCCCCAAACGCGCCCACACGTGGCCTGAGTATCTTTCAACCCATGCCGCCTCACATCCATCTACTCTGCAGGAAGTCGATTCCCATCAAATGGGATGTCCTGGATTGAGGTCTGCATTTCTTGGGACAGGCCAGCAGTCTGAAGCCAGGAGCTGCGCCTCATGACCAATGCCAGTGCAACCACCCTAGATGCCAGTCAGTCGCTTCCCAACTTTTGAAGGGAGCACATTGCTGTCATGGTACCCTCCTCATTGAGGGAGCCAAATTGCAAGGCCAAATCTTGGGTGAGGGACTCCATGAATTTACAGAGGGAGTCCCATATGTTGAAACTGTATCTGCTCAAGAGAACCTGGTGTTTTGCCATCCCAAATTGCAAGCTGGCTGTAGAGTAAATTTTCCTCCTGAAAACTTCTGCGGGTTTACAGGCTCTCAAAACCTTTGGGCCTTCCAGCCCTTTTGGGTGGGAGTTTCTCAGAGAGCTGTGGCAATTTTCAGGATGCCATCATGCACTGAGGGTACGTCTAGACTACATGGCTCCGTCGACGGAGCCATGTAGATTAGGTTTCTAGACATAGGAAAATGAAGCGGCGATTTAAATAATCGCCGCTTCATTTACATAAAAATGGCTGCCGCGCTGTGCCAATCAGCTGTTTGGCGGCACAGCGAGGTAGTCTGGACGCTCCGCGGTCGACAAGGGAAGCCCTCATTATGCCTTGTGGAATGAGGTTTACCGGGGCGGTCGACAAGGGCTTCCCTTGTCGACCACGGAGTGTCCAGACTGCCTTGCTGTGCCGCCAAACAGCTGATTGGCACAGCGCAGCAGCCATTTTGATGTAAATGAAGCAGCGATTATTTAAATCGCCGCTTCATTTTCCTATGTCTAGTAAACTAATCTACATGGCTCCGTCGACGGAGCCATGTAGTCTAGACGTACCCTGACAGTGCAGCACAGGCCAGGAGTAGATGCTGAGAGCACATTTAACAACATGTCCATCTGCTCAGACAACTCTAGGCCCAAGTTCTTGGCCATCAGTCAAAGCGGGGTTGGGCAATCTTTAGAAAAGTCAGGAGGACTCGCCCTCGAGGGTCCCATGACTGCCTCATCCAGGGATGAGGATGATGATTGTGATGCTGGGGGAGACTCTGGAGCATCATCCCCCAGGGTGGAAGGCGGCATGGGAACAGGCACTTACCCCAATCACCAAGTGTGTTTCTCACACCAAGCCCAGTGCCCGCTCTTGCTCTGAGGCGGAAGCTGACGAGTGGTGTGAAGGGGGCTCCAGCATCACAAGCATGCTCCACATACTGCACTGGCCATAGAAGTCCACGCAGCCTCTGGTGCACAATTGCACCAGCGGTGCCTTGGCAAGGGGCTAACCTGCCCTTCCATGATGGAGAAATCCCTTCCTGTCGATGCCTGTGTTTGCAGGCTGGCTGTCGCTCCTGGTGAATGGAACCTGTCACTTCAAATAAGAGGATCGGTGCCAGGGCTGGGGGACCAGTACCATGATAGAGATTGGTCCCACAGCGCGGCTGACAGGGGCCTGCTCCAAGAAGGATTAGTGGTACGGGGAACAGTGCAGAAAAAAGGCAACATGCATCGAGGGGGTGGCGCCTGCGAATGGTGATTGGGCAAGCCCCTGAGATCCGTGCCTAGGAACTGAAAGGCACTGCCAAAGCTCGGAAGATCGCCGGCGATCACCAGGCCTCTCGGTGGGTCCTGGCCGCTGGCATGCCCTTGTAGAGAGCCTTTGCTGTCTCCCGCAGTGCATGCAGTGCCAGAGGCCCAGGCAGAGGCCTCTGCTCTCTAGGCAGGAGGAGATCACGGGAAGGTGTTGGTCCTGGGGATGTTAAATGTCAGTTAATTGAATAGTCGATGAACCTCATGAATTCTTACCAGTTAGTCGACTAGTCTATAGTCCCCGGGCAGCCCCTGTCCAGGGGTAAGGGATGTGAGCACCCGGACCCAGCATGAGCTGGAACTGAGCCAGGCTGCCTGCCTGCCTGTTTCCTAACACACTTTAAATGCGGAGCTGCAGTGGGGGTAGGTCCAGGACCCAGTGCAAGCTGGAACTGAGCTGGGCTGCTGGCCACCCTGATAAAAAATTTACAGGCATTAACCTATAAGCTTTTGCTTATTGGTTAATTGGTTAATCGGTTAATCAACTAGACTATTACATCCCTAATCGGTCCCACCACAAATCTGGGCCCCCTAGTGCTTTGGGGGCTAAGGCCCCTGATTGCAGAAGCAAGTCCATGTACCTGGTGTAGACGGGTGGCTTGAACTGGCTCCTTTGCCCAATATCCTATGGCCTTTCTTCTGCAGTGCCAATGAGAGCCCAATGCTGGGGGTGCGCTGCTCACCGAGGCCAGGGCAATTGGGGTAGAGCCCAGCTGGGACAGCTTGGAAGCTGGTGTGAAGGCAGTCTCCATGAGGAGAGCCCTCACACTCTTTCAGGGTCCTGGGCCAAAAGATTTTACAGATTCAACATGTCTCCTTCACATGTAATTCCCCCAGGCACTTGACATGGCTGCTGTGGAGGGTCACTAACAGGCATAGGCTTGCTGCAGCCTGAGGAGGGCTTAATTCCTGGAGGAGACCAAGGCACACGTCACCTGGGGTGAAGTCCCAATGGGTCCCTAACACTGAACAACTACTTAACACCGTTATAAGCAAACTATTTACAAGGCCCTATGGCCTCCGTCTCAAAGTTAGAGAAACTGCTGGCCCTGGCCATGCATGGCAAGACACTCCCAATAACCACCACCGTGCGGTAAGAAGGAACTGAGAGGGCGGACAGCTGGCAGCGCCTGATATACTGATGCATGAATGTGGTATTCAATGAGGCAACACAATCAGCCCCCGTGGATCCAGCTAAGGCAACAATCTCTGACAATCATGTCAGTGGGCACATGCACACCTAGAATGGAATCAACATGAGCAAGCACTTGAAGAAAAACTTATGTTGCGCTAGGGTGCGTTTTTTCATCCCCCAGAGTGACATAAATTTTGCCAACATAGGCGATAGTGTAGATATGGCCTAAGTGTCATCATGTTCTTTATGGCAGGATCTGTTCAATTCACAAGGGTAGAAATGCCCCTAGAGTCCACCCTGCTGGCTGAAGTGTTTGGAGAGGACAAAGTGTAATTGTCTGAGCTCAGCCCAGGAAGTGCTGATGTGTTCATCCACTCAGGGAATCAAAACATTACCAGGTGGCTCGTTAGACCCATCACCGTTAAGCAAGCAGCGTGAATTTAGGGTACTGCTCTTCAATCCATAGAATAAAAATTGTGCAAAAATATTTGTGGAATACACCTGTACAATGGAAAACTCAAGGAAATCTCTACCAGTTTTCACCATCAGATGAATGGTGAGTTATTTGCTGAGACCCAGCCATAAATGGACATAATTCTAAAACGTTCTCCCCCAAGTTACAACAGCAATTTTTCCTGAGCCAATCTCTGAGGGGAAATTAATTACATGGGTAGCTGTGAAAGCAATCTGCCCATCTATAGCACATAACAAGACATCTAACTGCCAAGGCTGTGAGTAGAAACCCCATCTGCATGCACATAATCTAGTACTGGCAGCGCAGATGGCACTGGATACAAAACAGATCTGCCTGGCTGAAGCTCATTTATAATTTGGCCCACAGAATCAGAGTTCTGAGCCGTCTCTGCTCCTCTCAGGCTGTTTGGATACATAACGTCCAGGTGGGAGCAGGAGAATCAGGGTGTGAACCCCTTACTCACCGGGTGTAGTAGGAGTCCACGCCCAGTGCTTCTCGCACACTTGAGATGTAGAGATCCAGGGCAGAATTAGTCACTGTTTGGAAGCCCACGCTGCTTGCTTCATGGATGTCCCCGGCATTCTCTGCCACGCCATCGCCCAGGTAGTATTCATGAAATTTCAGAATTCCTGCAAGGAGATATTCATTGGCAGCATTACCAACCGTGGGAAGAGAGCACACTGCCAGAAACTGCCAAAGAAAGCAGTACAACTGTCCTGAGAGGTTGACATCTCCAGCAGCAATGGAGCAAAGCATGCGGCGCCGTGTCTCCAGAGGGCTCTCCAGGAGTTAGTCCAGCATGCTATATTAAGATTTTGCTGTTTAAAATCTGGTTTTGTACTTTGCAAACGATGGCTCAAGGTAAGAAAAATGATCAGGGCTTTAATGAGATGTTCAGAAGGCCCTTTCTATCACAGCAGCCTCATATGAATTATAAAACAGATGTTTCTCACAGGCGTCTACTTGGGAAATTCACATTTGAATAGTAGCGTATGAAAAATGTCTATTAATAGTCTCTGACCACATAAATTGGACACCCCAGGGCTGAAAGGCTGAACAAAAATGTTATTACTACAGCAGAATCTCCATGTGCCACATGGAGATTTCTCATTTCACTCATACAAAGAAGTAAAAGGTAGCTTAATGCATATTAAAAGACTAAAGCAGGAACAGTACATAACGGGGCACATTAGAGGCAGGAAAGTGCAGTGTTTTGTCCAGGATTCAGCTATTACGGCAGATAAAACCCTTCTCCAGGGCAACCAGTACTCTCTTTCCGATATGATTAACCCTGCAGTACCACAGTCCTGTGATCACCCCCCTCAAGATTACCCTGGGCACCGTGTATGCAGTGACAGTGTTAACAGCACACCATGTTGGTGAGAACGAACAGTCAAATAGTAAGACTTAAGCAAGCCATTTTGTAGCAACAGCAGCAAATGGGCCCATTCAAATGCTCCAGGGGTGATGGGGGAGTTCTGAGGGCATTTTGCCTGTGCAAGAAGGAGCGATCTGAGATGCCCTCCACATGTCTGCATTTGTACTGGAGAAGGCGAGAAGGAGGCAGAGAGCTGGAGTGCTGTGATCTGTGCCTGAGAACTCCCACATGAGAGTTCACAGTAAGGCAGCGAGAGGGGAAGCAGCAACAAGCTGCAGGATAAGGGTCTAAGAAAGGGGGATAGACAAGAGTCCGAGCAGACAGCATAATCAGCACCATCCTGTTACATAGAACAGCCTCCAGAGGCCTGGGCATTGACCAACCCAAGTGTCCCAGGAGACTGGTTGTGGCTGCTCTTCCACAAGCCCCTAGCTTGTGGTGGGGATGAGGGGCTGTGACTAAATCTTTTGTACGGCAGTGACAAAAACTCTGCTCCTCCAGCTGATACCACCTTACTAGGCCCAGTTCTCCCCCTTCAGTGGGGCGAAGCCCTCACCATTTTATTATGCAAACTGTACAGTGTGAGAGGGCAATTAGTGACCATGTGAGAAATGGGACCTCTCTTCACTCAGATCCATAATTAGAGTGAGAAATCAAAGAGATACATCTAGCAAAAAACACGTCATGCAAATATGTCATGCACACCAACAAAGTGCACTTGTGTTTGCTTTCCTTGTGGAAGTATGTTCAGTGCAATCTGAATTAGTGCTCTTTATCTCTTTAGCTTTGTCCTGGTGAAGGGTTACAATTATTAAATTATATACAGAAAGAACTCATGAAGATTTACAGTCATCACTTTATTAGATAATGAATAACAGCTGCTGGCAAAAAGGGATCCTCTTCAAATTAATCCTCCCTGCGCTGCTTCTCTGTGATAAATGTTTTCTCATTTGTGTGAAGAAGATTCAGAGGATCAGACAGTGAGATGGTGTATCAGGAAGCTGAGCTGCCCTCCTGTTTTCTGGCATCCACTTCAATTAATACATGTCAAATGCACTTGGAACCGTAAAGCAGAGAAACGTAATTAAAGGGAGAACTTTTTGTTACATAAAAGATTCTCTATTGGAGGTGGCATGTTTGGAATCTCATTATCACTCTTTGCATTGCCCCATGGGAAATCCAGGCAGACTGGCTGTTGAAAAATGGGTAAATTAAGTACCTGAAAATGTTCCCATTTATGGAAGAACGTCAAAGCCCTGAACATGCTTCTCTGACTGAACTTTCCTTTCCTCTATTTCTGTGCATGCCACGTGGATGCCCACTTTATATTCACAGTACCTGCCTTTGTGGCTAATTTCTGTGGCTTTGGGTGTGGATACAGACATACATTGTGTGTCCACACAGGGCTCTACAAATATGCAGGGAAAGGTGCAGCCAGAGTTTCAACAGGAGTTTCTGGAGGAGGCAGGAAACAGGCTACAACCTAGGGATCCCGACTCGGACTGACGCTACCCAGAAGAGTTTTCCCCTACATAACGTAGTGTCATTACAGGATTCTTGGGTGCATTAACTGGAGTGTTGTGAGCAAGACACGAGAAGTCATTCTTCCGCTCTACTCTGCACTGAGTAAATTGGAGTATTGTGTCCAGTTCTGGGCACCACATTTGAGGAAAGATGTGGAGAAATTGGAGAAAGTTCAGAGAAGAACAACAAGAATGATGAAAGGTCTAGAAAACATGGGCTATGAGGGAAGGCTGAAAAAACTGGTCTTGTTTAATTTAGAAAAGAGAAGTCTGAGAGGGGACATGTTAGCCGTTTTCAAGTATCTAAAATGGTGGTATGAGGAGGAGGGAGAAAAATTGTTCTCCTTGGCCTCTGAGGATAGAACAAGAAGCAATGGGCTTAAACTGCAGCAAGGGAGGTTTAGGTTGGACATTAGGAAAAACTTCCCAACTGTCAGGGTAGTCAGACACTGGAACCAATTGCCTAGGGGGGTTGTGGAATCTCCATCCCTGGAGATATTGAAGAGCAGGTTGGACAGACACCTGCCAGGGATGATCTAGAGGGTGCTGGACCCTGCTGTGGGGGCAGGGGACAGCTTTCGATGACTCTTGAGGTCCCTTCCAGTTCTAGTGTTCTAGGATTCTATGATTAATTGTGCTGGGCCTAGTAAAATCTCCCCATCAATGCCAGTCTCAGTAGCATCCCACCCTGGCCAGCTGGGGAGGGTTGGCCATCCTACAACACTCTGCTGCACTGAGGGAAGCAAGCTCTAGGTCCTTCTCTTGCCAGTGAAGGGACAGGTGTCAGGGACTGTAAACTGCACCAACACCACATCTGTGCTCTGGCTCCATGGAGGAGCTGCCAGCTGATGCCCCTAGTGGGCCTGGAACCATGGTGTCAGGGTGCCAGACAGACAGCTCCAGCGTCATGTCAGCTCCCCTGAGGTATGGCCTGGCATAGCGGTGTGAGCCTTGCCCGCCAGGGAACCACTGGCATGCCTTAGCCCTGACCAGGGGAGGCCCCCACTCTGGAGTTAAGAGGAGAGTCCAGTCTCCATGGCTGGCTCTAAGCTGACCTACCCACAATGGTGCTATGCAGCACTAGTTTCTGTAGAGAGGCTATTTGCACTCCAGGAACTGGACAAGCCCCCATTTCATTTTACCAGGCCTCCCAAAACTGCTGTCAGATGGAGACACCTTTTAGTGAATACCATGTTCAGGCCAAATTCCTCCCCAGAGCAACACCAGCGACTGCCATGGAACTAGTGCAGAGACGAACTGGAACTGTGGCCGCATTCAATCCAGTGCCCTCCAAGTGAAAGGTTGCGTATCCAATTACCAGTCCCCTGAGCCAGGCTGCCTCTTCATCCAGCTTACACGGATGATCCTTTTTTCCTGCTTTCATGATAATATTAGATAAAGGATGAAAACATGTTCTCCCAGCAGCTGCCAAGCCCCATGGACAGATGACAAGGGCTCCATTCCCCCAGCGCCTCTGCATCTGAATGACCCCTAGCACTGAATTCCCAACAAGAGACGAGTATCAGTGGCACCCTGCAGAACAAGCACCCTGGAAGGATGCCACAGCACTATCAGAGAGCAGGGCCTGGAAGGATGTGGCAGCAAAGCAGACAGCGTAATCCAGGGAACATTTCCCATTACCAAGTGAGGGGTTGTCTGCCAGGCCCCATTCTCTGGGCTGAGAACAGGATGAGATTCTAATGGGTCTGACCCAACTCTGATTTCTAGGATTCCCCTTCTGCAGGCTTTGCTGGTTGCCTCTAATCTACAGAAAGGAGCCTTACCTGCCCCAGGAGCAAGTAACCAGCTATACAGGTAGCCAGCAGCCAACGAGTAGTACAGAACAAGTCCCCTCTGGCCATTCACTGTCTCCAGCACCTGGTCGATGGTGATGGGAGAATAGGGGTCAGAGTCCTGCTGTCCAGTCTGACGTTCCACCAGCAAGTCGGCGAAGGCTCTCGTTCGCCCTCTTTCTGCTACCGCCAGGGCTTCGTCATGGTGACCTGCGAAGAGGAGCCACAAGTTAGGGAAGAAGGAGCTGTCTCAGGCCTGCGCTAGACACTGCAGTGCACTGTGACGGGGCAGAGAGCGTGGCAGTTATTCCAGTCCAAAGCAGCTCCGCAGGGCGGCTGGGCAGACTGACTGGGCTTCCCCAGCAGCCCCAGGCATCCTGGCTGGCTGCTCTGTCATCACACACAGCCTGCGCGTTGCTTCTTCCCAGGCTCTCGGTCACAGACCCCCACACTCTGTACTGTCCCTGCAGTGGCTAGCACTTTGCCACAAGGGTAGACCACATGGCCTCCACATCCCTGAAACTAGCCTCTGCACTCGTGCCTCTCCCTGCGAGCTCTGCCAGAGAGTCTGATGCAAGCAGACTGACAGTCAGAGCCTTTCATGCTCTTTGGGGATCTAAGCAGCTCAGCAAGTATCTGCTTTGGCTCCAGGCAGCCTTTTCAGAACAGAGTAGAGTTCCTTAGTGAACTAGAACACGGCCTGAGGCAGTCCTTCTGGGAACTGGAGAGGCAAAAGGAAGACAGAGTTCAGACTGGCCAATGCTAAGCCAGGCTGCTGAAGAAAACATCCAGGCTCTCTCTCTCTCTCTCTCTCTGCCTGTCAGTCCCAGGTGAGCATCTGTGTCTCTGCAAGCCCAGTTCTTATCACTGCCTCCTGGCGCCTCTGTCCAGTGCCCTCCTGCTGCAAAGTCATGCTGTTCACCTTGCCACAACTTCCTGTTACATGTCAGTTGCTCTATCCTCAGCATGCCCATGCTCTGTCTGGATCTGCCAGTGATAAACTGCTGACCCCAGAGCAGAATGACACACTCCAGGCGTCCCAAAGGTAGCACATAGCCTGCTTGGCACTAGAAGTGAAATTTGTAGTCTTCTGCACCCACAGAGTAGTAACACCAAGGCAGCAAGCACAGAGCCCTACAGAGGGTTCTTAAAAATAGCACCGGCAATTCCTACACTCATCGCACACTTCTCTTCCATCTAGGTTTTATCCCACTCTCGTGCCCAAGGATCTGATCACCTTCCAGGTGTGCATTCAGATGACTCACATCCACTGCATGTGACTCACTCTCTCCCAGGCCTCCAGAGGATTGCAGGTGCAGGGAAGTGGTTTGCTTTGGCAGGGATTTAGCCCCACTGCTCTGTGTGTATTAGCAAAGTCAGGCTGAAGATGGGCTCCCACAGCCAGGTGCACAAGGTGCTCAGATTTGTGTAGAGGTAGAGTTACTCTCAGCAGGCTGGGAAAGGGAATCTCCTACCCAAGCCTGGAAAGGAAGGGGCTGCACACACATGGAAAGGAAAGGAGAAGGGCTGTGGGCTCTGCAGTGGAACCCAGCACAGTCAGGAGAGACACAAGAGTGAATCCTACATGAGTCAGGTGCTCAAGGCCACGTTGCTGAGCGGGAAAAGCAGTGACACCTCAGGGGAAGGGCACTGTGAACTAGGCTTCATCACAGGGTCCCAGTGCTTTGTGCAAATGTTAAGTGCAGCCTCACAAGGCTCCTGCAGGAATTAGCTTCATATTACACATGGGGAACCTGAGATCCAGCTCGGCAGCAGCAGAGGCAGGGAAAAGGCGCAGGAGCCCTGATCACAGTCTGCTTTTCTAACTTGAGAGGAACTGCACCCCTAGAACGTGGGTCAAAGCCTGAAGCCAGGGACAAATGGAGTCCCAGCTCCCCACAGCCATGGGCCCCTCAGGTATCTTACCAAGGCTGACGAGCACTCGCTGCAGGGCCTGGTAGGATGATGTCTGCAGGTCAAAGAGTGACAACTTGTAGTCTGTGCTGAGCTGCACCTCGTGGCGGATGGTTTCAAACAGCGCTGATGCCCTGTAGAGCTGGGGGGGGAGGGGGAGGAACAGCTCATGGTAACATTCAGAACTTCAGCAGGCCCAGGGTGTAGCCACTAGCACATCAGGGAGGGGACCTGGGGTGGCCAGAGAAGCCGGGACTAACATGCTCTCAGCTGTGGTCAGGTCTGCCCCTGCAAGCAGCTCCCCACCCCCAATACTGCACTGGACCAAGGCAGAGGGGCAGGAAAGTGCCAATTGGTGAGATTCAGGTCAGGCCAGGATGTAAAACTGGGGGATCCACAGAGCCCACAGCACAGTGTGATACCTAAAGGCCAAAGCAGACAGATGTTTGTCTCTGCTCCACAAAGACACTGGCAGAGAGAGAGCGTCTGGGGACAGGAGACTGCACCCAAGTGAGTAGTGACCAGTCATCTCTGCCCAGGTGCCGAGGGAAAAAAGGACCACACCAGGATGCACTGAGAGACCCTCCGTCTGCAGGAGCTGCTGCCTACCTGGTGCTGGGCCTCCTCCAGATTCCCACTAGCCCAGAGGGACAGGCCTAGGCCATGGCGGATTTTGGCTTCATCTTCTCTACGTCCCAGTTGTTCTGCCAGTCTCAGTCCTGGAGGAGAAGCGGAGTAAGTGGAGATTAGAGAAAAGGGTCCCTGCTGCTGCTGCCGTTACATGCTGGATGAAGGGTGGGTTCCTCTGTCCCTTGTGATGTATTCAGGCTGCAGACAGGAGCAGGCTAACGCTGGGTCCCAGCAGTTAGGGGCAACACATGGGGGGTGGGGAGGAGGCCATGAAGGGTCACATGCCCCCAAATGCCATGGCCAGGAGGGGCAAAGGGCAGGACAACAATAGACGCGACCAGAGCCCTTGGGTGGCCAGGGACTAACGGGGAGCCTGCTGCCCACAGCTGAGGTCCTGTCCCCTGCAATCACTGGCAGGGGACATGGTGCCACACAGCTCTCCAGCTGTGGCACATGGGAGAGGGGCACAACCACCCTGCACCCAGCGGCGGGAAGTGGAGCGACATGCCTGGGGGCCAGATTGAGCTGGGGCCCATTGCTCTCCCCACTGCCCCAGTGCTGCTGGTGAGTGGGGGCCTCCCACTGCTGGACTCCCAGCCCCACTAGTCCCCTGGCCACATCTCTTGGGGGGGAGGGGTTGGTGAGGGGATGTCCCGACCGGCCGTTCCCTGGGCTGGAGGGTTCCTGTGGCTGCTGGCCCCCATGTCACCCTTCACCAGTGGCCCCTGCCGGCAGTGCTAGCAGACCACTCCCCTGTGTGCAGGTGCCCCGGGAAGACAAGCACTGCACGTGTTCCTATGCTGCTGGAGCCAGTGGATCAGCAGGAGGGTGAGTGATTAACACAAGGGGCGCAGGAGAGCCAGCTGGCAGGACACGCCCACAGCAGGCAGCCCCTGGCTGGGATCTTTGGGTTTTAGCCCTTCAAACGCTGGAGATGAGCACGACTGAACTGAGCTGCCAGGTGCTGCTCAGGGCCTTCTTCCTCTCCTGCCCCACCTCGGCCAAGGCCTTCCTGCCAGACCTCCCAGGGCGGGTGCAGCTAAAGCTGGGGCAGAGATTCCAATCTGACCCACCATACAAACATCCACTCCCGTGCCAGCACCGCCCAAGGCCCCGGAACATCACAGTTACATCCTGGCATTCGGAGCCTGCAGGGCTCAGCTGCAGAAGAGCAGCCTGCAGGGATTCTCAGCAGCCGGAGCAGCAGGGAGGTCACCTCCCATCAGGAAAGGGAGCTGCGTGGATCTCCCCCACCATTTTAACTGAAATCTCCTCGACTGCACGGAAATCCTGCTCAGCCTGCATTTCCTGGAAAGCAGCCGAACCACTGTAGCTGCTGTAGCCGCCTGCAGCCCAGCTCCCCCATACCACTCAACTCACTGACTCGCCTTCTTCCTCGCACTGTGGCTGCCATGTGGCACAAAGGCTGCTTTTATCCTGGAGATGGGGCGGCAGCAGCGTGCATGGCTAGACCAATGGGGCCCCCAGCTGCACTGCATGCCCCCTTCAAACAGTGCTGTGAGGTGCAAGGTCAAGCAGCTCTGAGCCCCACCCCACAGTAATCAGAAGGGGAGAAACAGGTCACTCCCAGCTGAGGCAAGCTCATCCTAGGGGGCTGTTAGTGGATCACGTCATTCCCTGGCCTGCAGTGTCACCGCCGGAGGAGTTTTCCCTCTCTCTGCTCAGAGTAGACTGGCTTTTCTAAGAGACTTGGGCTGCCTGAAGTTTAGTCATTAACCCTCCCCCCAAGGCACTGACTGACCCTCAGCAGATTTGCCATCCCCTTGACTGCCACAACGTGCTGCTGCATGAAGGTCTGGGCAGCCTGGCCACTAAGGAAGGGCCCTGGATGGTAGCTGCTCGTGAATGTAAGAGCTGGCAAAGATCTCAGACGTGAATACTCCCTTTCTGGCATTGTTGCCTTTCACACGGGCATGCCCTCTCCCCCATCCCCAGCAGACATAAAGCCACTGGATTGTTAATCCACTCACCTTCCTGCAAGTACATCACAGCCTGAGAGTAGTTCTGCAGGGCATGGTGCGTCCTCCCGAGGCTGCTGTAGGACATGGTTTTGGCCACCAAGTCATTCATTTGAGCTGCAATGCTGAGATGTTGCTCCTGATAAACCACCGCCCTCTCATAGGTGCCCAGCGACTCATACGTTAATCCCAGGTTCCCATAGGCTCTGCCCTGGCAGGTGGGATTGTTGGTCTCCTCCGCAATCTGCAGGTCCAGCTGGTGGTACTGCAGTGCAGTGTCGTACTCGCCCATTTGCTGATAGACTCCCCCCAGCCCGCAGGCGGCATCGCTCTCCAGAGCCTGGTCTTTCATTTCGCGGGCGATGTTTAGCTGCCGTTCCAGGCAGGAGATGGCTTGCTCGTAATTTCCTAATTGGCTGTGCAGACTCCCCAGCTCCCCATAGGCCTGGGCTTTGTTGAACGCCTCCCCGAGCTCATGGGCCACCACGAGCCGCTTCTCAAAGCAGACCAGAGCCTGCTGCAAACTTCCCATTGCCCTGTGCGGAGAGAAAAGCAGCATTTGCTTTGCCTGGGTGGGCGTGACATAAAAACCATCTTCCCCTGTCCCATCCTGCAGAGAATCTCTGCTCTGCAGCTGGCTCATATCTGGCATGGCCCCACCGCAAGCTCTCAGGGAATTTCAAAGCTACCATCACTGAACTTGCCAGGAAAGAGAGACTCACAAAAGCCACATCAGGCCCAAAGAATTGTTCAGGCCTCCTTTGTCCCCTGTAAACTCCCCACTCCCAGGGGGCTGGGGCAGGGAAATGGAAGTTTAATTATTTTGGGTGATAGCACAGCCTGCATAACCTCATCCCTCGCCACCCTTCCACAGCACCTGGTGTGTATACCCTGCCCCACACAGCTGTGCACCCACACCACTGTGCTCCTTATAGCCACACACAGGCACCCCTACAATCCTCTCCACCACCTGCTTTCCATATACATATGCACTGCAGTCATGCGCCTCCAATACACATTTCTACACATACACCCCACAGTCTCCATGTATCCTCCACAGCCATACACCCCCAACATACATCTATTCACACATCCTCCACAGCTTTACAGCCTCATATCGGTACATGTACTCGCAACCAACACAAATGCATCTGTAAAGCTTCCCCCATACTATCTCTGACAGCCATGCACATACCTTGCCCTATGCCCACCCCCCTAGCTGTCCATCCATATCTCTTTAAACAAATCTTTGTCTCCCCAAAGGACACA
This sequence comes from Rafetus swinhoei, assembly GCA_019425775.1. Taxonomy (NCBI): domain Eukaryota; kingdom Metazoa; phylum Chordata; order Testudines; family Trionychidae; genus Rafetus; species Rafetus swinhoei. Next base: position 29,170,073 of record CM033425.1, on the reverse strand, counting down.
CACAGCTTGCTAACCAGTGACTGCACAGTGTGAGACAAATGCAGCACATTGTCTTGCGTCTGGGTGCTCAGGCTGGTTCCCTGCCAGCAACCCCCGCTGGGAGCATGTGCACCCATATTCTGGCTGTGACACGGGTCACCACGGAATGACATGAATAGGGAAGGTCGCCACAGAAAACAATCATCATCATTTGGTTATTTCCACTCATGCACTTTCAAGCCATTTATCATTGCCAAGGGCCATGCAACACTGCAGCCCTCGGCATTTGTTACCTGTGCCCGTTTCCCAGGCCCCGATAGGCCTTCGCCTGGTCGTGCATGCGATTTAAGCTCTGAGCAACAGACAAGTACTGCTCATAATACTTTATGGCTTCTTCGTAATCTCCTAGAGCCTCGTAACAATCGCCCAGGTTTCCGTAGGCTCGGCCTCTGTCCAGGACAGCTTCGTTTCCGCTCAGCTGCTGCAGCATGGCGAGTTGCTGCTCGAAGTACCCAATAGCTTCCTCCATGACATTCATGTTGATCTTGGTGATGCCCATGTTGCCGTAGACTTGGGCCTCTGTACTGGGGTCCTTCAGCTTCTGTCCAAGTTCCAGCTGCTCTTCGTAACACTTGAATGCCATGGTGTATTTCCCAAGGGACATGTACACTGCAGCAAGGTGGCCATGGGCTCTGCATTCACCCGGCAGATCCCCTAGCTCCTGGTAAACCTCCAGTTCCTGTGTATGGTACCCCAGGGCCTTGTCATATTTCTGTATCATCCTGTATCCGGAGCCCAAGGCTGCATAGGCGCTGGCCTCCAATCTCCTGTCTTTGACATGATGGGCTAAGCTCAGCTGCTGCTCGTAGAATTTTATTGCACCACTGACATCTTTTTTACATATAAAGATATCTCCCAGGTTCCCGAGCGCCCGGAATTTGGCTTGGGAGTTGTTCAGAGACTGGGCCAGAGACAGCAGGTACTTCTGGCACTCCTCGGCTTTGCTGAAGTCCATTAGGGCCTTGAACGCCAGGCCCAGGTTGCAGTAGGCCTTGGCTTGGCTCAGCTTGTCATGCAGGTCCTTTGCTAAGGCCAGATCCTGCTCGTAGTACTTTACAGCCTCCTCGTAGTTCCCCAGGCAGTAATGGGCATAGCCAAGGTTGTGGCACACTTTCCCTTCCCCCTCCATGTCCTGCAGCTCTGGGGACAGGCGCAGGTATTGCTCATAGTAAGGGGCTGCCTGGGCATACTCTCCTCGTGAGCAGTGGAAGTTGCCCAGGTTACTGAGGGCCCGAGCCTCACTCTGTATGTCCCGCAGCTCCCGGGCGATGTTGAGGTGGTTTTGGTAGTGCTGCAGGGCCCGGTCATGGGCACCTAATGCCTGGTAGGCCACCGCTAAGTTCCCATGGGTGGATGCCTGCGAGGCCCGATCATTCACTTCCATCGAAATCTGCAGCTCCTGCCGGTGGTATTTCACAGCCTGGTCATACATGCCCAGGGCGTTGTAGGCATTGCCCATGTTGCCATAGGCCCTGCCCTGAGCACCATAGTCATTCAGCTCCTGTGCGATGCACAAGTGAGTCTTGTGGAGCTTCAGGGCAGAGTCATAGTCGCCTTTCATCTGGTGAATGATCCCTGAGGAGGAACAGGAACAGACATTAGAGAGAGAAAAACCCCACAGCACTGCCCTTCCCCCACAGCTCTGCCTCTGCCCCCCTACACAGCCCCTTCCCACAGCACCACCCCTGGCCTCCCGCACAGAACTGCCCCTACCCCTTCTCCACAGCTCTGCTTTCACCCCCCCACTGTCCCTCCCCCACAGTGCTGCCTCTGCCCTAAGGATGTAAACGACTAGTTGGGTTGTCGACTATCCAATAAGCCTCGGCTTATCAAGCAGTCACTACTCAGCTACTTGCTTCCAACCCCCCCTTGCTACTTCAGAAGCAGCAAGGGTAGAGGGAGCAGAAGCTGGTGCTGGGGGGAGCCAGCTTAAAAGCCAGTTCCCCCCAGCACCATCTCCGCAGGAGGGGGAGAGGGGGAGAGGGAGGGAAGGGAGAGGCGCAGTGGGGGACCTGGTGTGAGCTGAGACTGAGAGGTCCCAGCTCAAGCCAGCTCCCAGACCCTGGCAGCTCTCACTACATTTAAAAAGCAGAGCCGCAGCTGTCCCAGCTCACACCACCCCCAGGAGCTAGCCCCTTTATCAGCTAATTGAGTAGTTGACTACTCAATTAGTGTATTAACCTCTACTTAACATTCCTACTCTCCCCCCTCTATTGCCCCCCCCCACACTGTGGTGTGCCTCTTCCGCCCCCAGGACTGCCTCTGCCTCCCACACTGACACTCCCTCCCAGCCCCACATGGCAACCTTTTCCACACACCATCCCCAAACTGCCTCTCCTGCTGTGCTGCCCATAACTCCAAGCACAGCCCCCAAAAGCACCATCCTCAACCCATACAGCAAGCCTTCCCCACACAGCGCTGCCCTTCCTCCAGCCCCACACATCTCCTTCCCCACAGCATCACCCTCGGCCTCACACCAACCCTTTCCCACACATTGCCCCCAACCCTAGACACTGACTTCCCCCACAGCACTGCCCCTCCTCCAGTCCCTCCCACCAACCCTTCCCCCCAGCCTCAGGCCCAGCCCTGCAGCCCCATAGTACAGAGAACCACCCACATTTTCAGGAGCATTTAATGGGTTCTTTAGCTACAGATACACTTTCCTCTTGTAGACCGAGTGCTCCAGCATTTTGCGGGTGTCCCTGTGCCTGGGCCCTGGCAGAGCAGCACATGGCGCCCACTGGAGAGTCGCCTTGCTCAGCCATCACTCCTGGGCACACAGGAGGCCTGATCAGCAGAGATGGAAGCCCTTGGCAGCTGGGCGCGCAGCACCTCTCAAAGGCACTTGGGCAAAAGGCTCTAGCAAGTCCATGAAAGAGCTGGCAGCAGTTCCCAGGATCCCAGCCTGGTGGAGGAGACCTCAGCCACAGTGTGACCACCGCAGTGCCCACAAGCAGGGAGTGGCTGGGGACAATGCAGCAGGCTGCCAGGGGACAGAGATACAGAACCAGCAGCTGGGATCAGGACTGAGGGGGCAGGAATTAGGGGCAGAGGCAGGGGAGAAGGGGCCCGGAGACAGCAGGCCTTGGACCCAGGCAAAGGTTGGTCTGTGACTGTGACTCACGAGTCTGTTTATCACCCAGGTTGCAGTCTGGAGCCTGCAATGACTAGAACAGAAGGATGAAAGATTTTTGCAGCCAAAAAGCAGAAAGGAGATGGCAGGACTTGAGTCCTGGGCATGTGCAAACAATTCTGTGCTTGGGGGCAAAGAACAGAGAGCAAACCCTCCCCAAGGAGCTCAGCGTCCCCTAGAAAACAGACAGCACAAGAAGGTGCTGGGATATCAATGAACCTGGGCCCTGGATGCCTCCATTCCTAAACTGGCAAAAGCACAGCCACGAGGCCCTCACCATGGGGAGCCTCATCCACTCTTTCCACGAGGCTCCTCCAAAGGGTCTGTGTGAATGGAGCAGGGGAGGGAACTGGCTTTCTGCTGGAGCCTGAGGGATGGGTCAAGAACCCTGAACATCTCAACATTATCTTAGGGGAGTTCCCAGTTCAAAGGCATCAGAAGCTGGGCCTGGTACAGCAGCCTTCCCAGACCTCTCAGCTGCGTGGGCACGCACATGTGCTGTGCTCTGCAGAAGAGGAAGCAATCCCTGAGGTGGTCCAAGAAGGCGATCCTGATGATGGATGAAGCTCAGAGAAGCAGTGAGGCTGTGCTCCAGGGAGGGGGCCCGGCTAGCAGGGATGGCTTGGAAGCACAGAGAACCACCAAAACACAGAAAGCGTCTGGGTTGTCGCACTAACCATTACCCCAAAGGAGCAGCAACCCACCTGCCCGTCACAGCTCTGACTTTGCATGAGAAGGTTGCAGGGCACTAAACACAGAGAGGCTTCCTGGAATTAGCTCGGATGAAAGACACAAGTCCCTGTGTAATGCTTTCAGGACTGAGTCAGCAGGGGTCTTCCTCAGAGGGGAGGCTGCCCCATACCCTGCTGTACCCTGCAGCTTGTTCCTGAGTTCCTAACTTGCTCACCCAAGGGGATGTTGCTAAGTTTTTAGAGGTGGATTGGGTGGTTGAGACAACCACTGGAGCTAACCCTAACAAGTCCTGTACAGCCCATTTCCTCATTCCCCTGGGGCCAGTGCTGGTTTCTTCTGCCTCCCACAGACAATCGACTTTCCTGACTGAGCCCCAGCCACACTGAGTATTACACAGACACGACTGAACAGTAAACCGGAATAGAAGAACTTCAAGGTGCCCATCATGAGTGCCCTACACCGCACAGCAAGCCCCAGCAGCCGTGTGGAGATGTGGCTGATAATCACAGCCACAAGGCACTGGAACACCATGGGCCCAATCACCAGGGTCTGCCCTATACCTGCAGCCAAGGGTGTGAGTCTCCTTTCAGTGAGTGGTGCACTCTGTACCAATGGGACTAATGAGACTGCACTTTCTTACAGGGAGCTCTGGGCCCTTTGTAGAGATTCACAACAGGCCGGTGGCCCCAGCACCTGCTGATGAGGGCACTGCACAGCACAACATCTGGGCCAGGAGGACAAATGCAATTAGGGAGCAACACTCAGCACCTGGCCCCAAAGAGAAGTAGTCAGCTGATTCCTCAACACATGCCAAAAAGCAGTGAGGATGCAGTGGAAGGATGAGAGAGGGGTGGGCTTCCGGGAGTCCATACTGGGAACTAGGCATTTGATCCAGCTCTTGTTTTGTACTTACAGACACAAATGCAAAGACAGATGGCTTTACAAGCAGAGCTGGAATGCAACAGCTGAAATCTGCTTTCCCGGGGCAATTTGGAGCTAACAGATTCATTTTTTAAATTCATATTGGACTGAAAACCCAAAATCCCAATATGTGCCCATGACATATTCTGGCCAGACATATTACTAGCAAAGCAAGTTATCCATAAATTCTGCCAGTTTCTCTCCCAATAGGAAGCTTCAGGATACAGCAATTTATCCTGTGAAAGAAATTTATCCTGGGCAGAGAGAAATAAGATTTATACAATGAGGCCTGGGCTGCTGCTGCCGAGTCTTTGTTTGCATTGTAAGCACAAACAGATTTACAGTTTATCAAACTGCAAGACTGATCTGAGTAGCTAAATGCCATTCAACACCCTCCAACTAACTGTGCCAATATCCCCCAATCCTGACCTACCACACCCTTTCCTGCTCATTCTTGGGAGCCACAACTGTGCCAGTGCATTTCAGCTCTTCCCTAGCCCCTCCTGTTATTCCTGCTGCCGTTCAGTCCTAACTTGCATTTCCTGCTATGCCAGTCGTAGGACAACAGACCTGGACAAAGGTGACATGAAACTAGGAGAGGGCTCACTCATTCCACATGTGTCCTGTGTGAGATTTGAAGCCAAGGAGCTAGAGCTCTCCCTCTTTTCACCTCCAAGCCCCAAGTCTCCATCCTCACAGCCAAAGCAATGAGGTGGGGAGACATCTCAGGATCCATGAGAACCTGAGACTTCAGAAAACAGATTTGTATCTGAGCCTCACCTACTTTTAAAGACATTAACTATCTGGCCCTCTTCCACCTGGGGGCTGGGGGGCCTTTACAAATGCCAGCCAACACCTGCACAACCCCACAGAGAGGCAAGCAATGGAGCTGGAAGCATCAGTAAACCTACCAATGCAATGCACCTGCCTCTGTGAGAAGGCAGCTGTGTAACTGCACACAGCCAGGAAAGACAAACCCTCTATCCAGCAGAAAGGGTCAAGTGGGCGCTGTGTGACTACTGAGGTGGAGTTTGATCAGGGCACCACGTTAACCAAGAGTTAATACTGTGGAAGAACAATTATTGTAAAGATGCCACCTTGTCCTTTGGAGCTGTAAAGATAGAAAAGAACTAGGGTATCTGCATGGGACAAAGGGACGGTGGGAGTAAGTAGAACCCCTGTTGGTTGTAAAGAGGGGACACGTATTTCTATGTTCAGTTTGTTAATCACTTGTTTTCCTTTCAGCCAGCTTTTCCATGTGCCTTGGCTCAGCAGAGCTTCTATGAGATTAGTGTGAGCAGCCAAGCCCGTCCCAAAGTGACATAATGCAGCAGGCTCCATGTATGGAAAAACTAAACACATGGCTCACTGAAAACCACAACTGAGAAAGCTTTGGTTTCAAAAATAAAGGGACTGGTAAACATTTCCTAACCTGTTCCTGCTGCACAGACAGATTCCTGTGAGGTGCAAGACACGTAATCACTCTCTGTCACAGGCAGTATTACCAGGGACCCCATCCATCTCCTCCAAGGGAGCACCCATCAGATGGAAAGATGCTTCACATTACAGATGCTCATTCCATGGGGGGGAGGGGAGTGTGTGGAAGAGAGGTTGTACTAACGCACTGGAGAGACATTATCTGAGATACTTTCAATGGGAGTTATGAGTTGGGGTAACCTCAGTCCAGGGTCAAGCAGAGAAGATGGTTGGGTGTTGGCCGCAGGAGGGAGAGGGGAAAAACACGCTCGTTCCTCCAATGCTCTCAGCCATGAAACAATGACATCCTGAAGACCTGTCTGGACATGCAGGGAGGGGAATTTTGCGTCAAGCACTCGGATGGAGGGTGCTCACTAGAGAGCAGGGCCTCAACATGCGACAGGTCTGGTGGGGAACCTCGTTGGGGTGCACAAGTCTTCAGCCAACCTGTGGACATTGCCACTGGCTCAGATACCCACCACCTCCTGGAGGGGTTCTGATGAAAGTATTTTCAAAAGCCATGACAAAACTCAAGAGTCACTGGAAGAGGCCATGAAAACATTCCAGGGGGACACAGTCGTGCGTTAATAGTAGCATTCAACACTGGAAACTCAAGAGGAAACAAGCTCATTCCACGGGGAGGAAAAATTCCCACGGACACCTTCTCCAAATCATTGCAAGTTCACACTGACTCACCTGGGCAAAATCCCGCCTGTGCCTAGATTTACACATAACATCACAGCCATCAAGGCGGGAGAAGGAAGAAACATAATCACTCACCAGGGAACCGCAGCTATCCCACATCTGCTCCAAGGCAGCAAAAAGCAACAAGTTCGCTTTTCTGTGGGGTCGAGGTCAGCCGCAGGCTCCTTTGGCAACTCTGACCTGCTCTGGCTCTTCTGGGGGAGTGATGTTCACACACACAAGGACTCGGGGCAGAGTTCCCTAGGAACGGTCACTCGAGCATTCAGATGACACAAACAAGACTCTTCTGGCAGTGCTGTACATGCACACTCACCTGAATATTCACCCCACATGCCCAAGATCCCCAAAACCCCAAGAAATCGATTACACCTACTCACACATGCATCATAAAACCCGGAACAGTTACCCACCAACAGCCGATACCCACTCATACCCCAGCAGTCCACCCCCCAGTAAGAACATATAGTGCTTCCCAGGCACAAAACACCAACAAACCTAATGTGTGTTCAATACCTGTTTGCTATACTGCATGACACCCAAGGCCATTTCTTATCAGGCACTATACCAACAACATCAAGTTGCTAGACATAAAACTGTCTCAGAAAGAGCAGCCACCAATCAATACCCAGACGGGAGTGGCTTCTGCAAGGTGTTAATGAATTCATTAGTAAGACTTATGGGGTGTAAAAGCACATTTGTAAATCGCTTCTTCACACAGCACAAACGCCTCATTAATCCTAAGGGCGCCTGGCTTGGAAATGACATAACCCAGCACCAACATTTCCGGGAGCAGAGCAAGAGCCACCAGAAAGGCCCATCATTGTCTCTGTGCGGTTTTCCACGGCCAGCACGTTAGCAGCACTGGCAGGCTTGGCTGGAGACATCTGAGAGGAAGGTAAAAGGAAGGGCAGGCAGGCAGAGGGAGGAGTGCAGTGGAATGCGATTGCACTCAGAGGAACTAGGAATCGCATAAGAATTGCAGCCTCATTTACCTCACAAGGATGAATCCATTCCAAGAGACTGGACTCCATGACACAGTGCCACAGGGCTTTTAGGGTTCAGCTATGTACACGCCCTGTCAAACTTCTCAAGGTCCCTTCCAGTTCTAGTATTCAGTGATTCTATGTTCAAAATGATAGGGGTTGTCACAGCTAAGCAATGGGTAGGAGCTTGTAGTGAGCTGTGCATGACCGAAAGGGGTACAGCAGGCCCCTGCTGCCTGACTATTGGGCTCCTGGAGTCAAGCCACCATCATCAGGAAGAAACTTATTCAGCTCCTGCAGATGGCATGAGACGGCCATTGGGCCTCTGAAGAGCAGCCAGAACTGGACAGCTGCAATCAGTTCCTCTCTCCCGTTTGCAATGTTCCTATTTCATGTACCACTGTGTGAACCATGTAATTTGCTCAGCTTCCTGGCCTTCAGCACCCGCTCTACTGATGCAGGAAACTGAAATTCCCCTGTGTGTATGGAGTGAGACATCACAGAGAGTTTATCTGTACATGAAAAGCTGACAAATATAAATAATGTGAGATTAGGAGAGAGCTGGTTGTTTTGCAAATACCTCCTTAGTCTGACATGTTTGAAGTTGCATGAATGAGATAAAGGGCATCAAGGAATTTAAAAATAATTAATGCACAATGCCTGCTCAGCCCTCTCCCCCCAAATCCTTCCCTGGTCTAATGCAACCACAAGCTCCCCTCAATAAGCACCTTGGAAAGAGAGAGTGAGCACATGGGTGTGTGCATGCACACGTGCGCATGGAACGCTGGGTCATTTGGGGCCTTGTGGGATGAGCAGCCTTCCCTTCCTTTACCTTCCATATCCTCAAAGCCCAGGTCACCTCCCATATGTAAAATATCCTAGCTGCAGAACCAACCTCTGAGAAACTGCACTGGACTCCAGCAGGCCGGCCTGTGACCTAACATCTCATCCATCCACAGAGCACTGAGATGAAAAACTGGACTTAGAACAGACATACACAGCTGGGTAACTAAGGACCAGATCCCATCCAGCCACACCATAAGCAGTGCTGAGAACCAGCAGGTGTTTGGAAAATCACAGGTCCAACTTTAGGCATTGTAGGAGGCTATGGGGGCAGTTGTGTTCAGTGGGATCTGGAAACAGGAGGCTGGAACTGGTGATCTGGTGAGGGGAATCTAAGGTGTGGGGGGATGGCATTGGGGTGCAGGGGACTCTGGGGTCAGTGGCTGGTGCTGGGGGGGAGGCTCTAAGGGTTAGGGTGATTCACTGTTTACACAATGAATATGCAAATATGCAAATGAAATGTTACTGGTCTGCCAATAGCTTGTGAATGGGTTTGCCGATCTCTGCTATCAAAAAGGTTGGGAATCACTGATCCAAAGCACCCTGGCATCAGAGATGGGCTGTTGCTAGCAGTGAAGAGCCCAGAGCAGCAGAGTTCACAGAACACCACCTGGAAACCAGGCTGCTCCTGAGGAAAACGTCATCTGTCATCTCCTTCAGAGACTGACAGGTGCTGACTACAAGGCAAAGCTTTGGGATTAAGGCACCAGAGACACTAACAGGTTGCAATGAGAGGACATATCCTGCACTTTCTTGCTTTGCGGGTTCCAGAAAAGCCACACAGTGCAATTAAGCAGACCCCACAGTAAGAGTAACCAAGCTCCGGAAGGAGAAACCAGCACACACAGAACAAGCACAACTCTGCTTTCCTTAACAGCCACAGTTAGGGCTTGCATGCAGATGGGAGATGAAACCTCTGCAGCCTTCAATGTTCCAGTTAGTCTCTTTACCACCAAAAGAGGGAGCAAATGTTTACAAGCAGCTGGGAAAGCAGCACGACAGCAGAAAACTGGAGTCTCCAGTCTCCTCCTCCCCAGCACCTATTGCTAGCCCAGCCTGGTGGGCGCCTGTCTCACCATCTGTGCCCATCCCACCAGTGGGAATGATCCAGAAGCTCACTTCAAAACACCCAGATACTGACTCATCCACACAGCTGTACCTGTGTGTTTGAAAGGGAAAGAGCCTTTCTTCAGGCAGTGGCTAGCCAGCCCCACCCAAGGGTAGCATGCAAACAACACAAGAGAAAGGGTCCACACATAGACCCCAACAGTTAAAGGAGCAAGGACAAGGAAAGCTGAAGGCAGCTCACCTGGCGCGTAGCCATGGGTGGGCCTGAGTGGGCTGTGGCCCATCCACTTTGCACCCAGGCCCACTCCTCGCAAGCCCACCCAGCGCTCCAGCTGGGGAGCAGGATTGGTGCATGGGGTCTTCCCTGGCTCCATCTGGAAAGTGAGGCTGGGGGGCACCAGGGCATACCCTGCTCTGCCCCACCGAGTCAGATGGATGCGCTCCAGCCTGGTGCTTTGGCCAAGGAGCGGGGCTGGGGTTTACCCTCATCCCTCCTGGCCTGCTTCCTCCTCCTCCATTCTTGCCCACCCACTTGAAGTCAGGGCCCACCCAAGCGGGCCCTTCTGCCTACGTCACTGAGGCTCACCCAGTACTTCTGAGGTCTGTAAAACTGGAGGAAAATATACACAACCTAGAACCAATGGGGACTTCTCCTTTCTTAGCTTAACAATTACTGCTAAGCACAGAGATGGATGCCAGGGAAACAGCCATCCAAGGCACTGAAGTTATAGTGTCTCCAAAACACTACTATTAATCATTATCAATGCAACCTGAGTTACAAACATATACTGAAAGGCACAAGCATGAATGGGGTCCACCCTCCCCCTAAAGGCAGCCAAAAAGCTGAAAAGGCACCGGGGGTCAAGATCCTTCTTCCCTCACTGAACATAAGGCAAGGGGAGACAACCCCGCGCAGGCAGCATGCATGTCCAGAGAGCTAAGGAGACCCTACAAGTCAGTTTTCTTGGGCCTTAGGTACTCTAGGATGGGAGGCATGATATTTGCACAAATTAGGAAGGCTCCCACATGGCTTTAACTGCCTGTGTTAAAGGCACTGGGCATTGTCACCTTTAGATGTTTTTAGTGCATTAGTTAGTACATATTAACAGCACACTCTAAATCCTACTCTACACAATACTTTAAACTGCATTTGAATTAGGGGTTAAAATCCCATTTAACCAGTTGAAGGGTTAAACTTTAGGTTTAACCGATTAACCAATTAAGTGGGATTATATATATGTTCAGCATCTGAGGTTTAACCACTCATTATGACCGGTCTGATGTCATTGGGATTATTTTGTGGGTTTGCAGAACACCCAGTAGGAAGCCTGATAAGACCTGTGATGTGAAATTAAACAGATAAGTGTAGCCCTGGTGATTCCACTGAGACTCATAAAATGCATCTAACAAAACTGGGTACTGGCAGACTGGGAAGGATTCAGACTAGGGATGTGAATGGGTAACTGCTTAACCAGCTACTCAGTAAGCATCACCCATTTGCAGAAGCAAAATAGGGAAACGTGATCTAGATGTATTGATTATAAGGTGGGTACGCAACTGGTTGGAAGACTGTACTCAAAGAGTAGTTCTCTCTGATTTGCTGTCAAGCTGGAAGGACCTATCTAGTGGGGTCTCCTGGGTCTGGTACTATGATTTGAATAATGGTGGGGAGAGTATCCTAATAAAATCTGCAGAGGACACCAAGCTAGGAGGGGTTGGAAACTGTCTGGAGACAAAACTAGAATTCAAAAGAGCCTTGACAAATTAGAGAATCTGTCTCAAATCAACAAGATGAAATTCAGTAAAGACAACAGCAAAGTACTTCACTTAGGAAGAACAAACAAACTCTCCACTTCAAAAATGGGGAATAAGTGGCGAGGTGGCAGGGTTGCTGAAAAGGATTTGGGGGTTGCAGTGGATCACAATCCGAACAGGAGCCATCAAGGTGATGCAGTGGTGAGAAAGACTGGTATTCTGGGGCATATGCACAGCAGTGTGATTGTCCTGCTCTACACAGCACTGCGGCGGCCACAGCTAGACCACAGTGTCCAGCTCTGGGGACCACACTTCAGAAAAGATGCAGACAAATTGGAGAGACTCAAGAGGAGAGCAACAGAAGTGAACCTGCCCTGGGAAGAACACTTACAAAAACTGGACATTTAGTCTTCAGAAGAGAAGACTAACAGGGGGACCTGGTAAGAGTCTTCAAATATATTGAGGGCTGTTATAAAGAGGACTGAGATCAATTGTTTTCCATACCCACTGACGGTCAGACTAGCAGTAATGGGCAGTAAGGGAGGTTTAGGGCACGTATTAGGGAAAACTAAAAGGAGAATTAAGTTCTGGGAAATGGCTCCTAAGGGAGGGTGTAGAAGCCCCTGCACTGCAGGTTTTTAGGAAGAGGCTGGACAAAAACCTGTCAGGGCTGGCCTAGGTTCACTTGGTCCTAGCTCAGCATGGAGGGGGATGGACTAAGATGACCTCCTGAGATCCCAACCAGCCCTACCTTTCTATTATTCTGATCATTTTGATGCATTTCCAGACCCTTATTATTGCACTAAATGCATGTTATGTATGTAAATGTATGTAATTCTATTTTTAGTTGCAGTATGTTATACATTTGCACTGTAACCAAACTGAAATTATTCTACTGTTAAGTGTTGAAATGGAGTATCAGGAAGATACTCCAAAAGAGTCAAAAGAGTGAGAAAAATAGCAGTTTAAACCACTGGTCCTCACTGAGACGTCAGAACAAAAATGAGGAGCCTGGTGGTGCCTTAAAGACTAACACACTTATTAGAGCATAGGCTTTCGTGGGCTGCAGCGCACTTTGCCAGATACACGAAGCAGGCAGTGTCAAACAAAAGAAACTGTTCTTTAGATATTTTGGTGCTAAAAAAGGCCTGAGAAATCTCCTTAAGGAGAGCCTTATTGGGACAGCTGTTTTCATGCCTGCAAATCTCAAAAATGGTTACATGGATTTTTTAATTGCTTTTAAAAAATCACAAGGGCTGAGGATAAACCTGAGATATTTTGCCCAAGTTATTTTTTTTAAATTTTTCAAAAAAGTTGCAAGATATTTGAACACATTAGGGTCTACAACTGAAGTGTCTCTTCAAGTACAACTTCACTGCCAGATCACTGTAGTTACTTACTTAATCATCTTTGCCTTTATGATTAAATAGGACAGCGTTTCCCAAATTATGGGAAAAAAATACTGGGCCTCAGTGTGGCTGCCGGGAGGGGAGCAGAGTGGGGCGGGCTGGGAGGAGGTGGGGGGGTAACCGGCCGCTGGGAAGCAGGGCTGGGGGCAGCGGGGCTATCCTGTGGAGATCCGGGCAGGTGGGCGGCGGAAGCAGGGCTGGGGGCAGCGGGGCTGTCCCGCAGAGATCCAGGCAGGCAGGTGGTGAAAGCAGGGCTGGGGGCAGTGGGACTGTCCCGCGGAGATGTGGGCAGGTGGATGGCAGAAGCAGGGTTGGGGGTAGTGGGGCTGTCCCATGGCGATCTGGGCAGGCGGGCGGGCAGCTGGCGAAAGCAGGGCTGGGGGCAGCGGGGCTGTCCCGCAGAGATCCAGGCAGGCAGGTGGTGAAAGCAGGGCTGGGGGCAGCGGGGCTGTCCCACGGAGATCTGGGTAGGCGGGCGGCGGAAGCAGGGTTGGGGGTAGCGGGGCTGTCCCACAGAGATCCGGGCAGGTGGGCGGGGCGGGCGGGCAGCCGGCGAAAGCAGGGCTGGGGACAGAGGGGCTGTCCTGCAGAGATCTGGGCGGGTGGCCAGCAGAAGCAGGGTTGGAGGTAGCGGCTGTCCCGCGGAGATCGGGGAGGACAGGCGGCGGAACCAGGGCTGGACAGGAGCCGGGGGGGCTGGCCGGGGGAGATCAGGAGGAGGAGGACGGGAGAACCATCTGCTGGAAGCAGGGCTGAACGGGGGCAGCAGGGCTGGACTGGGGAGATCTGGAGGTGGGACTGGGGGTGGGACTGGGGTGGGACTGACCTGGGCACATGCAGGCCCTGGCAGACGAGTGAGTCTGGCTGGGGATTCCATTTTGCCCCTCCTGCTCACCCCCACATACCCTCCCTCGAGTAGTTGAGAACTGCCTGGCAGGTAGACACACTCAGGCAGCGTGAGCACATCTACCAACCAGGCAGTTCACAGCTAAGGACTGATACACCTAATTATAATAAAACTTACCTAATTAGAAAATACCAGGCGTTTTATACGTCTGGTAATTTTTCAATTTCTTTCCCGGACAAAACCCTCAACTACGGGACTGTCCGGTACAAAACCGGACACCTGGCAACCCTACCCCTCCTTCCACCCTCCCTCCTAGCCAGATACCCTACCCCCAATCTGCTCCCGCGCCCGCCTCCTGGAGTGCTCATGCGGCGCTGGGTGCCCCAAGCCTTGGCCCAGGCTGGCGGAGGATGCAGCCAGGTGAAACACTGAAAATGTATTCATTTTTCATTCTTTTTTATATGCGTTCATATTTTTGGGCTGCAAAAAACAATACTGAAAAAAAAACGGGTTCCAACTAAAGTAAAAAGTTTGGGAAACCGTGGTCTAGCTAGCTTTCTATCCATCTTACAGTCCATTTATCCAATCCATATTCCCTTAACTTGCTGGCAAGAATATTGTGGGTGATTGTATCAAAAGCTTTGCTAACGCTGGCACTGGGGGCTTTGGGAGGACCAGAAACAACTTATTTGAATATTCATCATTTGCTTAATGAATATGCACATATGAAAATGAATGTTACTGGTCCTCCAAATGGATTTAATACAAGTGAATGGATTTACTGGTCCCCATGTCAAAAAGTTTGGGAACCCCTGAAATAGGAGGTTAGTTCATTTAGTTCTTCATGCAGAGTTACTTGTACTTACCTGTGGAAAACACCCTGCAAGCTCCTAACCCTGAGACTGCACCGTCTGGGGGTATGTCTATACTGTGGAGTTATTCTGGGATACCGGAAGTATCCTGAAATAACTATTGTGCATCTTTTGAAGCAGCCCATTATTCTGAAACAGATTTCGAAATAACTGGCAGCTTATTCTGACGTCATGGTAACCCTCGTTCCACAAGGGTTTAGGGGCATTTCAAAATAGCAAGTTATTTCAAAATTACAAAATAAACTATTTTGAAATACTCTCAAAATAAGCTATGCAATTTGCATAGTGCAAACTGCGCAGCTTATTTCGAACTAAGGGTGCTATGTAGACGAACCCTGAACTATAGTACATGAGAAGCCTGCTATACATGCCCATGGGCAAAGTTCATTCCCTTCAGCGGGGTCATCATGCCTGTTGCATCTGCTAGGGTTACGGGTAGTAGACAGGGCATCTCCCATATGTAATACACCGCACGTAAAATGTTCTATTGCTAAGCACACTCGATGAGTCTACATTGGGATTTTAAATGATTCTCTTTCAAAATGAGCTAAATCCTCCCACTCTATGAAAATAAAGCAGAACCCTCCGGGCCCAGCTCTGAGAGTGAAGGATACATTCCTCTCTCTGCTTTTGCATTTCAAGACATGCAGCATATAAGGGGCTTAGTGGGAAGCAGATGCAGAGGGAAATAGAAGCTTAGCATCCAAATGCAATTACTGGAGACTGTAAACAGTCCTTTGTTCATATTATGAAGTGCCTTTTCTGCATGGCACTCAGCAGAGTTAAGAGTTGCAGAGGCTGAAAGCCAGCTCTCTAGATGGGGCCTTGGAATCTGAAAACACCATCTGCTTTGCAAAGGTTGACAGTCAGAGTCCTGGTTAAACTCCACATCTCCTTGTTATGAAGGGCTTGATAACTTGGGATTTGCCCTCAGTCCATTACTTTCTGCTTACTGACTCACAGAACACTCTCTGCCTCCCTGCAGAGCACTCGGCAGCTGGGCTATGTTACATGCTGTCGCTGTCTCACTCGGCATTAGATAGTACAGAGGAGGGCCTTCCGTCTCAATCACTGAAATGCAAACACAAATTTCTGTTATTTCAGCAAAGAGGCCAATGCTGACATTCTGGCTCAGAAACACACATCCAGATGCATTTTTGGCTGGCAGTGTGGTTATTCTGATGAGGTTTTGTTTTACATGTGGCTTAGATGAAAGACAATTAAGACTTGACATCTAATTGGTACTGGATGCATTGTAAATAGCATGGATGGACTTTCTCAACAAGAACTGCACATTTTGTTTTCTCAAAGTAACTTAACTCTGACAAAGAGAAGGACAGAAAGGTACAGCTAAAGTATCAGCTGATAGGCGAGATCCTACATTTAGAAGCTAAGAAGGCTATTTCAAAGTCAAGCAGGGAGTGGCTGAGTCAGCACTACCGATAAAGTTACATTTAGGCTTAAATCCAATTCAAGAAAAACATTTCTCCTGCACTGAAACCCTCACAGCTCCACAGAAGAATTTCTGGAATCATGTGATGAAAGTATTGCTAAATACAAAGCTGCTGTAAGATTAACAAATACAATGGCACGGAGAAGAACTTTCTAATCCCAACTTGCCTCACTGGTTTTCCAGCTGGCAAAATGGTGAGAGCATTAAGAACCTGAGTGAGTTTGTGTGAGGTCTACAGAAGAGAAAGCAAAGGCACATGCACATGCCAGTGATGCACAGGTTCCGTCCGGCTCCAGTCTAAGCAGGCACAATGAAAAGTTTTGTTTGCAGAGTCTGTTAACGCTGTCTCTGGCGTATTTCTGTGCTAAGAGGGTTATTTCATGGACCTGGCAAACAGAGCATCGGAATATATGTAAGGCTCAGGCAAGTAAGAAGAAATACTGTTTAGTTTCAGACTTGAGGTCTCCTCTCCAAGCCTCAAAGTCTCCAAGGGGACTTGCTCTACCCCACTGCATGTGTCACACAGGAAGAGAGGGCAGAGGCCAGAAAACACAAAGCTCTCAGAACCCATTGCAGGGAATCGCAAGGCTGAGGAAACCAATTTTAGCTTCTGCTTCCCCACACTACACGTCTGGCAACAGAAACCAAACATGCAAAGAGACACGTGCCCCACAGAGGAGCACTGCTTTGCAGAGGAGAACAGCAGCCGTTCCTCATGCTGAAAGTTCAACCCCCTTTGTACGAACTCACTCACTCTCTCTCCTCTGCACTGTACAGAGGCCATTCTGTGGAGTCCTGTGGCAAGAACTCCCATGTGGCTGTGCCCTTTTGCTAAAGGCCCTTCAGTAGAGGATCCTCCTTTTCTTCCAGCCAGGTCTCCCCGGGAGCTGTCAGTAGCTCATTACTGAAGCATGCTGGGTTGACCCCCATGTACAGCTCCCCGGCACTATCCTGGAGAGGCATCGGGGTGTGGTGGGCCAAAGTTTAGGGTTCCTGAAGTGTAACTAGTGGGGTGGTGCCGCTGCACCAAGGCTGGCTCCTTTGTACAGTGTGGCTGGAGCTAGTGCAAAGCTCAGCTAGACGGAGAGACTCAGCAATGGCATCTCCCCTTCCCATCTTCACAGGTCATTTCCTGCTCCCCTTACTTCCCACCCCATGTTCCCCATGCCCCAGGAAGGGGATCACACTACCAGGGTTCCTAATGGAGACCCCCTCTACTATCAAACGAACACAGTGATACTCAACTCAGACCCAAACACCATCTTCCTGCTCTCATGCATGAAAAGGGACCAGGCCGCACGGGGCAAAGCTGGCCACAGGCAGCACCTTCCCTTTAATTCTATGCCTGGCAATCAGCAATGGTCACAGGGGAGAGACCCGAGATTCATGCCCAGGTCGCACACCTTAAACCCCAGCCCAGCCCTGGGCGTGTGCCCCACCCCCACCTTCTGGTCCAGCTGAGCCCAGAACATGCCTCTCCTGCCCTGTTGTCTGCTAGCAGAGGCCAGAGAGCGGTTCTCATGCCCCACACCAATGGATAAGAGTCTCCCAGCATCTGCCACAGACAGGGGGAATGTAATTAGCTCTTTGCTAAGTGTGTTTGCATTGACATTTGCTAAATCCCTTATACAAACATCTCTTATACAAGGGCACCTCAGACTCAAAACATGGTCCTGTCCAGCCCTGCTGGCCATCAGCTCCCTGGCATACCAACAAAGAGTTACCACATTCAGCACTGGCTCTTGCTAGGGAAACAACACGGGAGGTTCTTGCATCATAAACCCAGTTAGTCTCCCCCACTTGCTACAGTTTGAGGAAAGAAAAAGGAAACTCGGTGCACTAATTAGAAAACTGGAGCTGCTGTGTTTTCTCCAGTTCACCTTATCTTCTTCATTCAGCTCTTGAAGACTCGGCTATTAAAGGAAATTAAGTAATTCATCAAGCCCATTTCAATTACCTGCCATGGATAACATCAGAGTGCAATTAGCTTCTACAAATGAACCAAGTGCCAGCTGCCAGCCGGAACCAGAAGTTAATTTCCAGTGCGGGGCTGCCTGCTAGAACCTGCACTTCCGGGGCCGAATGGGGAGAGAGGGGGAAGTAACCAGATATTTCATCATCTCAATAGCCCCTCCCTGCCACACCCACCCACAGCCACACCTGCTCTGCAGCAAGGATTCCCAACCAGGAGACCTCCTGGAGCAAGAAAGTAAGTCACAGCAAGAACCACCTGAGCTCTCTGAATTCCCAGGCCAAAGGAGAAATGAAACTGGGGAATTCCCTCTAAATCCTCTGTCTAAGGTAACTGTAGAACTCTAGTGTCTCCTCCCCACAGGGAGAGACACTGTCCCAAGCCGGCTGGGCTCTGGGCTTGCTTTGAAATCAGCTCTGCCAGGGTTTGGCCAGTGCCCCCTTAGGGGTAGCCAGAAGGACAGGCAGCATTGCATTGGGTAAGATTAATAAGCAGAGCCACCTTTTGGTTGGCACCCCCCCCCCCCACACTTAAGGGCTCAGCTGGGCCTGATGTCCTGCAGGGGTCCTGAACCCTTGACAAGATGGCAACCATGATGTCCTAATCCTCAGTGGCCCTGATCATGCTGCCACAGCTGCTTTGCACATAAACCCTTCTCTTGGCTCAGAATTGCCACCCCCCAACTCACCTTCCTGCCTTTCACTCCCTGCCAGGGGCCCCAACAGCCTCAGAGGGCCCCTGGGCAAGATGTGGGGATGGGCCCTTGGGTGGAAGGGATGGGGCCTGGGGGACTCAGTCCTCAGTGCTGCTGGAAGTGCACAGCACTGGCTGCCAGGCAGCCCTCAGAACTGCCCAGAGCACAGCGCCCCCCGCTTGGCACTGCCCAGAGCCTCCCCTGTTGGCAGGCCTGCTCTGCAGTCATCTCCTGCTTCTCGCTCTGCCACTTGAGCACATTCAAGGGCTGGCCCAGGGGCACACTTTGAACCTGCACAGTGCCCACTCCCGGCAGGGGTGTTGTAACAATGTGTACAGTGAGGGTGTTAGGAGCCATTGCACCACACTAAGCCTGCATAGAATGGAAACCACTGCCAGCCAGGGGGTGCTGCAGCACCCCTGAACCCTGGGCAAAGGACTGAGATGAGGAGCTGGCCCAAGAGAAGCAGGGGAGCTGAGAAGGTGGCTCAAAGCACAGCTCCCTGCAGTGAGTCACACAGTTAGGCATTGTTATGCTATTCCACACACATCCTGCAGGGCACTTACCTAGATTGGAGGAGGCTCTGCCCTCAGCAGCTCTGTCCTGCAGGCTCTCAGCTATGCCCAGCTGTTCTTCATGGTACTGCTTGGCCCTCTCCAAGTCTTGCATACACCTGGCAGCATGGCCCAGGCCAGCATAGGCCCGCATCTCAATGGCCTTCTCAGCTAACTCCTGTGCCAGCTCCAGCACGTAATTGTGGTAGGACATGGCCTTGTCGGAGTTCCTCCGGTAGTGGTGGGCACTGCCCAGGTTGCTATAGGCTCGCGCCTCCTCCCGCTTGTTCCCCAGCTCCTTGGCAATCTTCAGGTGCTGCTCGTGGCACTGCACAGCATTCTCAAAGTCCCCCATGGCGATGTACACTGCCCCCATGTTGCCCAGCTCGCGGGCCTCCGAGAGCTCTTCTTTGGACTGTTTTGCAAGGAGCACGCACTGCTTGTGACTGGCCAGGGCATTGGGGTAGTCGCCAATGGCTGTGTACACGTGGCCCAGGCTGCTCAGGGCGGAGGACGCTGCCTGTGAGACAAGAAAGAGAGAGGGTGAGGGCAAGAGCCTGTGGAAAGAGCCGGGTCAAAGAGAGACGCAACATTCGCCACTAATCATGAACAAACTTCAGCTCTGTTTCCTGATGGTCCAGTGGAAACCTGGCTACCTGCACCTGTGATATGATGCTCAGGAGAAAAAGCTGCAGCTGCCAACGGGACGGGGAAACGTGCCATTTGTGACTTTCCAGCAGCTGGGGCATTTCTTGGAGGGCAGCCTGTGGCAGTGAGAGGCTGCAGGGAGAACTGGACTGGGACTCTGACTGAGGGGTGGTTTCTTCCCATCCCCGGAGAGACGCAGCAGGGAAACCCCTGGTGCAGCAAAGGCCGGGCACTCTGCCATGACACAGAATGCAGAATCTGCAGGGACTTGGCAATCTCATGAGCTGCGAGGTGTCTCAGGCTACGTCTACATGGCAAAGCTTTCTCGGGATATTGGAGTACCCCAAAATAGCTATCCTGTGTCTCCACAGCAAGCCCGTTATTTGGGGCTCGTTATTCCAATGTCCTCTTAAAGCTTGTTCCACCACGAGTAGGGGACATTTCGGAATAGCGCTTTATTTCAAAATTAAAACGACTACGAAATAAGCTATTTTGAAATAGCATTGAAATAAGATACACTATTTGCGAGCTCAAATTGCGTCTCTTATTTCAAGTTACGGTGCCGTGTAGACACACCCTCCCTGCAGGCAGCTGCATCTCAGCCCGTCTCTCACTCCTCTTGCACCCCCTACCGCCATTCCTGTTATCACAGCAAAGGCCTGTCCACAGACAGAGCCTAATGGCATTTCTCTGCCAAATGCCAACATGCCAACTGCGTGTGGAGTCACAGCCCATGCAGCGAGCTCCCTTCCAGCATCAGCGCTCCCAGGCTCTGAATAAGAAGCCCAAGAGAACCTGCAGCAGGGGCAGCTCAGAGCAACCACGTCCACGCAGCAGTGCTTCCCATTCCCTCTGCACACTGAGCCTGCGAGGATTCCTGGGCGGGACTTCCAGCGGCTGCTTCCCACCTTAGACTGCCCAGGAAATGTCTGCTGGAGGAAGGCTGAACCATGCGCAGGGAGCGATCTGACAGGAATAAGGTGCCTCTGCTGCCTACCTGCACAGTGGGGCCAGCACGCTCAGCCTCACCAAACAGCCGAGACGCCGCTCTCTTGGCTGCACCCAGGTCACCTGAAGCTATGGCATGTGCTCATTGATGCCCACTGGTGCCAAACAGATTAGCCCAAGTGCAAGAGCAGGGTTTTCCCATGCACCATGTGCAAGAGAGAGACCTGTTCCAGAATGTGTGAATGCCAGGGAAGGCCAGGAGCCTGCTACAGCAGGAGGTGAGCTCAAGACTGCTGCTCTGGTACCTTCCCCAGGTCAAGGGGAGCAGCACTGCCTGCCAAACCCTCTGGCTGCGCACAATGGAGCTCACTCAGGGCTCTGGGGCATTAGTTATATGCTGGCATCCAGAACCAATCCTGCCTTTCTGTCCCTCTTCCTTCTTTTCAGCTGGTGCATCTCCCTTTCCCAGACTGCCTGTAATTGGGTTGTAGTTGGGTTGTCTGCAGTTGGGTGTTTTCTATCCTGTCCATGAAATCACCTTCTGCAGTTGGCAACCCTGGGGCCTGCCATCCCCTCCCCACAGAAGACGTCTCCCCCAGCAGATACAGGCCTTTGCAAAGGCAGTTCCCTCCCACCTGGGTCCCACTTGTCCTTGATATGCTGAGACCTTCCTGATTGTTCTCTCCAGCTCAGGACCCCTACCTCCAGCCTGGACACAGCCGCCAGGTGCAAGGGTTCACATTCAGTCTCTGTTTCTCAGCAGGCAATGAACCCCTTCCTGAGCAGCCCCTCATGTGCACCCAGCCATGAACCGTCTGCAGATCAGAAGGTCTCCTCTCCCACAGGAAAGCTGGGTCAAGTCCCCTCACAGGAGCTGCACAAGATCATTACTAGCAGCTACAGTCTGGCTACAGCAATTGGGCTTTCGCCAGCTGAGGCCAGAGGAGCCTCCCTAATGACTCTTTTCATGAAGATGATATCACAGGTGGAAGAATAGTGCAGTGCCAAGAAGATCTATGGGCCAGAGTGAAGGGCAAATAGCACAGAGGAGAAATGACTTCCATGCTCAGCAACATTAATGCGCTAATGTTTCCAAAGCAAGGGTTTGTCAATGTGTGGGCAAATTAACAGGTTAAAAAGGAAACCAGTTTTTCTGATACAAGAAGCTGAGGCAACCAATAAGCGATTATACACAATTGATAGATCATACGATATGAAAATTGGCCAAAAGCACTACCTTGGTCATCTCCATGAATAGCAAAGCTGCATTTGCTTTCCCTGAGGGCTCCTTGCAGGCAGCTTAATTGTACCATAACAACCTACACAATGTGTGATGACTTCCTTTGTTTCACTTGGTGCTATTGATGAGCCTCAAGCAGCACATCAGGCAGCAAGTAACTGATGCCAGCAGAGGTGCAGCTGATGTTAAAAACACCCTGATTTCCCTGGGAAGGGCAACACACACACCTGAGATAGGAGGCCAGATGCTGAAAACCTTCTGACTTCCCTAGGGGTCTCAGAAATGCTCCTGCTGGAGCCTTGAGCCTGGTGCGCTAGTCAAGGAGAAAAGGACAGAGTGGAATGCTGGCAGCCCAACACTAGGGGCTCAGTGAGTCAGCTGTGGTACTGATGCTGCCAATCCAGGGGTTAATGCTGTAAGGGAGGGAAAGTTAAGCTTCTTTTGCTGCTGCAACTTACCCCAGACTGGAAAAGGCCCCAGCTAGCAGCAATTCCCCAAACTTGCCCTTACTCGCACCTCTGAGCCCATGGGAGTGAGGCAACTGAATGAACTGGCCTGGGCTGGAAGTTACATGGTGCTCCAATCCATCCACTCCCGCTAATGTGCATGAGAACATGCCCAAGAGACATCCTTTGGCAGGGGGCTTGGGACCTGACTGCACTCCCTTAAGAGGGCACTGTGCAGCAGGGAAGAGAGAGAGAGCGTTTCTGTTGCGAAGAGAAGGCCAGCCAGCTGCACAATGGCCCAGGCAGGATTGCTGGGCGCACCTGTTCTACTCAGTGATGGGTGGAAAAGGAGGACTTCTCTTCACATATGGAGGCACCTGTCCTATATGCGGAGAAGGAGTGCTGGTTAAAAGGCATTTACAGTATTGGCTCAAAAAAAACCCCATTTGCTAGCATCTTGCCTAACTAATGCAGAAGGCAGCTCAATCGCGAGGGGCAAATGGTGTTGGTTGTTAGGCACCCCACAGAACATTCCTGCACTCGCTTCTGGCCCCATCTCTAACTCCTGCAACTCTTCCCAAGTCTGGAAAGTTTTAGGCCGTTACGGAGAGTTTGCCCTCCAAGTAGCTGAACAAAAGATGAAAGGCCCCCAGCAGAATCCTAACAGATTGGATTTGTTGGGAATGGAAGCCCCACAGCGCAGTGCCTCATTACCCTGGAAAAGGTGGTGGGGTGGAGGCTGCAGACATGAAGCTGGCCTACCAGACACTCTCACTGACAGGCTGGCGGGGCGCCATAGACGGGGCTCTCCATCCCTCCGGGGCCAGTTTGTTTCCATACGTTTAGCAGCAGCCGCAAGCGGCGTTGGGAGGAGGCCCATTCCATTCCACTTAGTTTCACACCAGCTTAAAGAGGTTTGGCTCTTTGGAAAGAGCTCTCCAGCAATGTAATGAAGTGAGTATTTGGCAAACACTAACAAGGAACTGCAGTTACCCGAGGGTGGGTCTGATGGAGCCTGTTCTGAGGCTGCTTCACAATTAGAGGCAGAAATCAGAATTTTCTGCCTTGTAACTTTCCATTAAAGTGACAATTACTCAGTGGTGTATCTACATTCCCAGCCCAATTGTACCATGTATGAACTTAGAAACCTTGAATAGGTTCCATCCAAAGCAGTGTAAGGCCCAGCACAGGCTGTGACTCAGTGAAATATTCCGGGGCTCCCACCTGATGGTAGCAAGTGAAGTATCCCTTACTGACCATGGGATGCTGGTAGCCTGGTTGGGACATAGTAAAGCCCAGTGCAGAACAACTCCTCAGCCTCATTTAATCCCAGGAGCTAAGCACCTCTCTCCCTTACACACTGGGCAGCCAAAGCAGCACACTGTGATGTAGCCAGAATGCAGTGCTACTTGGGGAAATGCAACCGTGGCGGAGCAACGAGGCCTGGACCTGTTGTGGACGTCTGTTTGCACATTAGCCAGCAGGAAGAGCCATGGCCAGGTAGTCTCGAGCACAGCTAGGAACAGACTCAGCTGCGTCCAAAGTGCAGGAGCTGGGGAGAGGAGGCATGACAGGAAAGCAATGGAACTCAGCACTGCTGCACAATTCCAGAAACCATCCCCCACAGTGTTTCCTGGAAGCTGAGCATGTGGGCAGCCACCCAGGCAAGACTGAAGTGCTGCCCAGTTGATTAGCACAGCGCCCACAACTGGCAGCATGTGTTGCTACTGGTGGTGCACATCTGCACACATGCCTTGGTGCACAGAACAACTTTAATCCACACGTGGATGGAAAAAAGTAGAAGGAACACACAGCAAGAAGCAGCATTTAGGAATCCCCAGATCATTTACCTCAGAGAGAGATCTGGCTATTACATTCCCAGGGCTAGTGCTCATTTAGGGTTCGCCTATCCTGCCTCTTTATTGTGATGTAACTTTCTCACTAGGGGTGTGAAAAAGCACCTCCTCCCCCCTGAGCACAGCAAGTTACAGAGCTGTAAAGTGCCTATGTAATCAGACTCCCAGCACTGCTCACTATTCTCTTTGGGGAGGTGGTTTGCCATGGCTGGTGCCGTAACTGCTCTGCTGTGTTATGCTTGGCAGTGTAGACAAAGCCTGAGTCCAACATCAGCCCCAGCCACCTAGCCTAAAGACTACGGTTTGGCCAAGGCAGTTGAGGCACGGCAAAAGGGGCCTGACTTGCACCACTGAATGCCCAGGGTTTAACTCTTCTGAGAATGGAAGGGAAGAGCAGAGGAGCAGGCAGGAAAACTGGCTGGAGGACTGGGAAGGGAAAGGGTGGATTATGATCCTGTAATCTATCCACCTAACCCAGGCGACTCGCTCATGCCCAGTGTGGAAGGGCAACCCCCTTGCTCTCCTTGCAGTGCTCACCCAGGGATACTCCCCGCAGATTATTCTGTTACATGGAGTGATGTCTGATCGTGTGCCCTGTGTAGCCGCAGAGGCAGATTTTACTGTCATTTTCATGGCTGCATAAGGAGAGCCAGGGTGGTTATGGCTTCTCCTGGGCTGGTTCCCTGCAGCATCTCTCCTGCAGTAAGCGAATTCTCAGTGCTCTCACTGTACTCATGGGGGTCATTAGAGAGAAGATTGAGGGGCCTGATGTTAAACCAGTGTTTGGGAACAATTTGGTGATTAAATCTGCTGGGGAACACCAGGGACATGCTGCCAGGGGCTGGTAATAGGACTGGGGAAGATATATTCATTGTATACTTAATAAAACCCTCCCTGTAATAATGTCCTCTGGGAACTCTAAGTGGCTTGTGCATAGCACTAACAGAGGAAGGGAATTCCAACTACATTTGAAGGAGTCTCACAACATCAAGAGTGGTGCATCAAGGCTGACTCCCCGAGTGTCAGACCCACATTCAGGTGTGGCTCTGCTTGGCATCGGGGGGGATGGGAGACTATGGCCTGCTACTACTGGGGTTTTGCTTCATGAGACATGACAAAAATTAGTAATTTATAAAGGTGACAAAGACAGATCTTACAGTGGAGGCTGTTTGTACCTTTAATCATGCAATTTATGTAACCCTTTCATAGAAAGCAGACTCCAGACACCAAGCTGAGGCACGGAAGGGAGGGCTAAGGAAGAAAATAATTTCTAACTCTTCTGGTTTTCCTGAGAACAAAAAAGCCAGATTAGCTTTTCTAGCTGAGTAAAATAAAGAGCCTGATGCTAAACAGATGTATAATGGAGAAGCACAACTTCATGAGGACTTGATCATAGGGGAGACCGGGGGCCTGAGCTATTGCATCCAAGCCAGAAGGAGGCCATGTCTGTTAAGAAGTTATCTGAGTGTTGTGACAGCCCAGCGCCTGTGGGCATGAGGTTGGGGGTGATTGTCAGAAGGCTCCTCCCAGCCCTGGTGCAAAAGCACTCACCAAAGACAATGTCTGGCTAGCAGAAACATGGTGCCCAGCTGCACAGACAGAAGAACTGGAAATAGATCAGACACCAGGATGTTGAGTCCCCAAGGGGCAGTGCTGAGTGGGAGCCCAGCACCCATCTGGGCTCACCCCTTCCCCACAGCTAGCTCTTGCGGGGAGGGGTTGAATTCCTGTGCGTGGCTCAGGGAGCAAGTGATTGGGGGGAGCTGTGTGGGAATGCTGGACAGCAAGAAAGCAAGCCTCCCAGGACCCCGAGTTACAGAGTTCTCTTCTGGTGGAAATACCAAGGCTCAACACCTCCCTTTGGATTTATCTTTTAAACTGGTGGATTTCAGCCATTTTCTAAAGTACACATCAGCTTGCAACTGCCACTGGCCTGGAACTCCTTCCTCCTCCTACTCCCCCTCGAGTCCTAATGCTACACAGAACCAAATCCTGGGAGCATGAACAACTGTGTCATCTCCCCTCCTACCGGCCCTCCCACAGTGGCTTTGGTTCCCAGGCCACCACAGGGTAGTGGCAAGAGGGGCACTAGCTGACTTGCAAAGCAAAGCAAGTGGGAGGGGCCCAGCTGAGGAGAAGAGACTGAAATTCACCTAACACAGCTGTGAAGTCAGCATCTGAGATGAGTCTTTCCCAGACCCTGGCAAAACAAAGCATCTCAATTGCACCTGCAAAGTTAACACACTTTGGGGAAGTGTCTGCCCTACTCTAACCACATCCAGCCATCTCTGGGCACCCCTTCACACAGCCCGTGGATCTGATTTCGAGCAAGAGACAAGTTCCAGCCCACGCTCAAGAGCACTGTCACACAGCAAGCCTCAGAGTCTAATCCCCCTGCCTTATAAATTAAAAACACTTTTATATTTAACACCATTATAAATGCTGGAGGTGAAGAGGGGATTGGGTGGAGGCTGATAGTGCATGACCTCCTGAGGGGTCCCGACCCCCCGTTTGAGAACCCTGCTCAAGAGCTTTCACACCTTATCACACTTCCCCAAAATGCCCCCTCCATTTTCATAGCCCTATGTAGCACATTCAACTCACTGTGCGGCGCCGAGAATTAGCTCACTTTGGCCCTGGAGTGCTCTCCACTAGCGGTGGCTCACCCACTACTTCCTGCCTCCTCCCTTCAGAGCTCCACCACTCCCCTGCTGGGGCCGTAGCACCCCCTTTCTCTAGGTACTGCCCTCTGGGGGGTGTCCACATATAGGTTCCTCCCCTCCAGAAGGACCCAATTACCTAGACCTGTCCCTTGCTTGGATCTTTTGAAGGTGATTTTGTTTCTGAGATTGCACCTGTAAAGACATTCACACCACTGGAGTGAAGTCTATAGCTGGGGGCCTGTGACCTCCACCAGGCCCTTCTCCATTCAGCCAGTCCCACTGCTTCTGAGCAGAGTGTTAGCTTTCACTTGAGACACTGAGGGAATGAAGTCTCATACTCACCTGCATGGGAGTTCCCTTCTGGACATGGGCAAAGGCAATCAGCACTCTGTGACCTTTGGCTGGTGTACAGTTCCATGATGAAGAGCCACAGGGAAAGGATATACAGGGGACAGCAGAGGCCACTTTTCATGACAGGCCCACTCCCTTACAAACAAGCACCTCACTGGACAGTACTATAGATGGAGAAAATCTACTCTTTATCAACTTCCTTAACACATCTGCCATCCCAAGGCTGGGGGTTTTGGCCTGTTCACAAACCCATGTTGATAAACTGAACCCAAGGGGACAGCTGGGCTCTTCAGCCAGCTTGTGAATAAAATATTATTGCAATTTGTTCTCCTCTCACATCTAGCAAGTCTCAGCAAACAAGGACTCTTCTGTGCTTCAAGTATTCTCTTCCATGGAGAGCTAGGCTAGGAGGGGACTGCTTTAGGGAAAGCCAGCTGGGCACTGGGATTTCACACATGGGTGAATGCTACATGCTTCTGTCCCCCTACAGACCTGCTCCAGCTGGAAACAATGCACATCTGCTGCACAGCCACAAACCTGCACACATCACAGATTCAATCATTCTGGGATAATCGTGTCTGTGCTGAGCAGTTGCAACAACATCTCATTCGCCTTGGATCTATACAGCATCCAAAACTTCCGGCTACAGCCACATTAAAAAATAAAATCAGGATTTACCAACTGATTGGAATACAATTCGGCATAAATGGAGAACAACTTTAGAAGGTGTATGTTGCTAGAACAGGGCAGATGTGGGAACAGACCACACTCTTGTGGTAACTTCATTGAGGATAAAAATGAGAAAAAAGAAGAGCTCTGAACACAGAGGTCCACGTTATAACGTCACCAAGTTACAACAGATAACACAAGAGTTTGGAACTGTGCTAGCAAACAGCTATCACGTACTTCAAGATTAATTGATTCATCAGTAGGGATGCTAAAAGGTTTTTTTGTAAACATGTAACTGCTGAAATTTTCAGCAATTAGACATTTACAAGCGGGGGGGGAGGCAGATCCATGGGAGTCGGTAAGACTGGGGAGCTGGCTTTTAAGCTGGCTTCACAGAGACAGCAGCACAGGGAGGCAGGTGGCTCTGCAGCAGCCAGTGCTCATGGGGAGCCTGCTTAAAAGCCAGCTCCTCACGAGTTCCAGATCCCACCTGCTCCCTCCCCCACCACCTATGATACAGGCACTGGGAGGGAGGGCTTGCGTGTAACCATGCAGGTTAACTGATGAGCCTGGGCTCAATGAATACAGTATCACATCTCTATTCAACAGTAGAAACCAAATGGAAATGAGTAAAGGAAATTTTCACTAAAACTTGTAAAGAAGTGCAGGGATTCACAAGGAAATGGTTATCTGAGGATACATGGCAGAAAATAGGAAAAAATTCAAAATTAAACTGAAATTAAGTTCAGCTAGTAGACCATAAACACAACTACTCCAGGAGGAACATGCCTGCCATAAAAAACAAGTACAGCCGCTCCCTGAGTTACGACCACCTCCACTTACGACCATCCGCACTTACGACCAAAGTGGTCGTAAATGCAGATCCGAGTTATGAACGGCAATCCACGCTTACGAACAGCGCGGTCGCCATGTAACTCTATGGGATCCAAGTTACGAACACTTCGAGTTTTTTGTTCGTAACTCGGGGAGCAGCTGTAGACCAAAAAAGAGTGTTATGAGAGACAAATGAGACTTTATAGGCAGAATAGAAGCAGATGCACAGATCATTGCAGCACACAATGGTAGGGAGCCACCATACAACATCATTAGCGAGTTATCAGGCTAAATATCCTAGAGAACGGCAACGTAACAATGAAGACACCAGAACAATTCAACTGTGGTGGCAGCACCGTACTCAACTACCGATTGTTGAGCCAATCCTCCAGACACAGAGAAAGGAGAAGCTACAGTCTGCCTAATATTCAATGGAGGTTCTTAAGGCAGACACAGGAGACATTCTGAAGGACAAAGAAGACACTTTGATAGGCCTCATACAAAAGATATGGGAAGAATTAAAAATACCCAGTGAGTGGGGAAAAGGGTCATATGGTGAAGCTGCCAAAGAAAGGAGATTTAATTGCTGTCTATTCCAAGTACGGCATTTACTGTTTTCTAGAAAGAATAAATGAAAGATTAAAGACTACGACAAGAATGGGAAGGGTTCAGACATAAGAAATCAAGTGTAAATCAAATAATGACCCTTTGTATTATCATAGAACTGCTGATTGAAAGGCAGTCACCACTTTATACACATTTTATCAGCTGCCACTGTGGGCCCCAAGGCAAGGTGTGGGAGGAAGGGGGTGGCTCTGTGCTCTGGAAGAGGTTGGGCCAAAGGCAGTTAGCCCTTGGTGCCCACATCTGAGCCCTTTGAGGTGTGCAGAACAGCAGTCTGAGCCTAATGGATAAGGTGTCAACCTCCGGAGCCTGTGGTCGTGGGTTTGAGCTCCACCCCTGCCTGGGAGCAGTCACCTAGGCTGGAAATTCAAAGGGGCCTGGGGCTCTGGCTGAAGCAGCAACTGAAAGCACCAAGCCCCTTTGAAATTTTGGGCCCTGGGGCAATTGCCTCATTTGCTGCTCCCACCATTGGAGGGCTTGGCCGTGCCAATCTGGAATCACATGGAAATGTGTGGACATCATTCAGAGCTTCTATGAAAACAAAACAGACCAAGTAATATGTATGGTGAACTAAGCCATTCAAGTTTACTAGGAGCGTCAGTCAAGGATTCTTTATGTCACCTATAATCTTTTTACTAGTGTACTGGGTAATGAGATAGACTACAGAGCAACCTGGGGTATAATATGGATTTTCACCCAGAAGTTAGAGGATTACTATTTCATACCTGTGGAGATATGCAAGTCAAAATAACTAATCTCCAGGTCTATATCCAATTAGGAGGGATGAAAAATCAGTGCAGCAAAAGCTAAAAAATGTGAGAACTGAACATAAGAAACACCATAGTACTTTCTGGGGTTGACACAGAAGAGGTCAAATATGTCAGGTACAACAAGCGAATCAGACAGACATTAAAGTCAGAACAGTAAAAAGCCAAACATGCCTTCGTAACTCTACAAAGGTGATCTGGAGGGACAGAAATGTTGCCCTTCAAATTAAACTTTGAATATTTAATATCATTGTAAAGTCAATCCTACCCTGTGGCACTGAAACTAGGAGACTTATGACACTGAGGATCCTTGGCAAAAGGGCCCCCAGTTTTTTGCAAACAACTCATCTCAGACCTGATAAATGTGCTCTACTGAACACATCTTGCAAGGTATTCACCCATGAAGGGCAATGTGTGAGATATCTACAGAAAACTCGTTATTTAACCAGACTTATAATCAGTGACAGATGAGTGTCTGGGTAATAGTTAAGGAATAATGTGACTATATATGCTTTATGGGCTTGATGTAAAAGTCAGACACCGTGGGATAATATGGCCTGTTCACTCAGGTGGGAGTTGTCACCCCTCTGTTTAGCTGATGATGTAATGCAAGGGTCTATTGTCTAGCTTGGCTCCTCCCAAGAATATCAATAGAAAAACATTCGAGACAGTTGCAAACTATGGAAACTACCTGGAGGTTAAAAAGGAAGAAGACAAGAGGTAGGTGTGTCCTGTCCATGGCAGACTATTTCCATGTAACAGAGGAGAGGAAGACAGTTTGCAGACTTTCCCTGAGGAGACACTTTAGGGAACATGGGTGTTCCTGTGAAAAATCAGATCCTGGTTTGTGTGGAAGACAGCCAGCTGTATTACAAAGTGATGTTTTGGGGCAGGAGGAGAGAACCCCCTTTATTAGATGGGAAATGTAGCATTAATAAGTGTAGACGCAGGTTTGCATTTTATTATCATGTTTTCACCAGTCTCTCATTTCTAGTTAACTTTCCATTCTTTATTAAATAAACCTACTTCTGTTTTATTGTAAGTGTAAAAATGAGCAGTCCCGTGGCACCCTGGAGACCAACAAAAATATATAGTATCATGAGCTTTCGTGGGTAAAACCCACTTCATCATCTGCTTTAAGGGGATTCCATCTGAAGAAGTGGGTTTTGCTCATGATACTATCTATATATTTTTGTTAGTCTCTAAGGTGCCAGTAAACTACTTGTTGCTTTTAAAGTTACAGATTAACACAGCTACCCTTCTGAGACATCTTACTGTAAGTGGTCACAGGTGCTGTTTGTTGCACACAATCAGTGGTTAAGGAAAAACTAATAAGCCAAAATAACACTGCTTCTGTGGGGGCAGAAGACATGGGATTTCTGTACAGAGCCAGTGCAAGGGGCTAGGTATCACAAGGCAGTGCTTCCAAGGGACATGAGGGGTGGGTGCACCTCTTGTTAACCCTACAGGAGTATGCTTGAGTGCCTAACAGGCTGGTGATGCTAGGGAGCTACCTGCCAGTCATCACAAAGACAACTCCCTCAAGCAGGATGCAGGAGGTGACAAGTGGCCTCACAGTTCCCAAGGCCGAGAGGACAGTCACACCTCATTAAGACCTTATACTCCAAACTCCACGTTTTCATAAACAGGGGCCAGGAAAAAAAATATAATCATAACAAATAAAAACACCTGGAGGGGGACGAAAGAGAAACAGGCAGGACAGGACATTACAGAATGAAAATGGAGATGGCTCTGAAATAGATGGAGGAAAGGCCCAAATAACAAAAAACAGGCTCTGGACTAGAACCCACAGGGAAAGAGGTGGGCCATGGATAAGCTGGGAAAGCACAATGGAAATGGAACTGAAAGCTATCAATCACATGGAAGAAGCTACTCCCAGAGTGGGAGACTGGCAATACTTTGGTGAAGATTTTATGTTCCCCATGGAACAGAGATGGACGAGTGGGGGTGGGGAGAGAGAACATTTCCCCATTTCTCCCCTTCCCCCCCATGTTAGTCTGTTAGGCAGTTTGATGAGGAATGACAAGGCTGCAGCCTGTGTGCTGCTGTGTAAAGGTGCCCCTCCTGCTAACAAACAGGGTTTTGGAATCTTACCAAGGACAGAACGCTGCTTGGGACGCTAGCTGATGGAAGAGTTTGCTAGCTTGTATTCTTACAGCAACTACCAGAAGCAAGCACGGAGGCATTGGCATTGTTTTCGCTCCACTTTGTTTAAACTGACTTAAGACTGGGGGAGCCGCCAGCATGTGAAAAGACTGGAGAACCTGCCCAATGACTCAGGCTGCCTGGTAAGACTATCTGACAAGGGGGCAGCTCAGTTTGTTGCAATCAAAACAAGAGAAAAAGTGCTACAAAAAGTGCCCCAAATGTCCCCTGCTTAGCTTTTCCAGTTAAGCCCTGCCAGAGACCGGGAAGAGGGAAGTGGGACAGTGGCTACCAAAGAATTCAGTGCCACTTTGTCCCTCTCTGCCACGCTGGCAGGCTGCGGTCATTACAACCTTTGAAATTATCAGCTTGGACCTATAGCTAGAGGTACAAAGGAGGCTGGTATCTACTGCTCACAATCACCCCTGAGCATGGCTACTCCCCAGGGCACAGAAGAGCAGCTGTCCACATGTCTGGAGACAGTACAGTGGTCTCAGAGTGTCCATCACCAAACGGAAAAGTCAAATAACGAAGAACCTCAGCAGATGCTCAGATCACTGTGGCTGGCCAGGGACTAAGGCCCGGGGATTAGCTAATGATGGCTGCTTTCTTGGTTTGCTCTAGAGGTCCAGGAGGCAGTAAGAAGGGATAAATGCTTTCAGAGTCCAAGGGCTCACTGAAAGAGGATTAGCTGTCAGTTCTGCCAAAAGAAGAGGACTCACAGCAGCTGTCAACAACGCTTTATAACACACATTTTCCTTCTAGTTCTATTAATCCCACTGACCATTTTCCTAAGAAACTACAGCATAACAGAACCAGTCTCCAAGACCTGCATGTGCTCTAGGTACAAATGTGAATTGAACAGACAACACACCAAAAGTGTCACCAAATCCATGCTGATGCGCTGGTGCTAAACATTGCTGGGGGCATCGTGTGCATTGCGTCTGAAGATGAGAAAAGCACCACCAGGCTTACTTCTCCCTCCAGACATTATTTGTATGCAGAAAGGAGAAGCAGCTTTGCTTTAAGGGGATTCTATCTTGTGAACATACACTGGAATCAATAACACAGTCAGACCTCATTTATTTCTCTGTAGTAGGGCTTGGCCTTTTATTTCTGTAGCATCCCCTAGTTTCAATGAATCTCCTTCTCAGAACCTGTATTTCATCCTTTCAGAGCAGCAGGTTGTACAGTGCAGTAAATTGAACATAACTAAGGAGCAGTCGTGCCACTGAACCCAGAGAGCAGTGAGAAGGGAGCCTTCTGCAGCCTCACAAAGGCACATTGTGTCTCAGGTAGGGGCATCTGCAGCCTGCTATGCTACCAGTGTTACTTAGCAAAATCACTGGCAGAGCAGAAAAATGAGGCATTTTTGGAGAGGTTGCATTTGCTTGGTAGCAAGCAACCTGCCCAGCCAAACCTGCTTGCATGTAACATCTGTGAACTGGATAGGAGATGCTTGTATTGTGTATTTTAATAGCATCTTTATCAGTGATGGCACAACTCCCCCACACTCTCCACCAGGTTCCTATCTCCCACTCCCAGGGTGAGTCACTCTGGGCTACTGCAGCATTCGGAAGTGACAATCTCTCCAGGTGCTCCAAATGAACTGGCCCCAGCCCCCTCCTCTCCACATGCTGAAGCATGTGGAGGGCATTCGGGGACCAGCTTTGCAGGCTGTTCATTCCTGTGCTGCACCTCTGCTGCTGTGGAGAAGGGGAAGGACTTACCCCTGTGTCCACACAACGGCATTGGTCTGCAGCTCCCTCTGGCCAAGGACACTTGGGTCTACTGTGATGAAGAGGCCCAGGATGTTACTGTGCACTCAAAGCAGACAGGAGCTGCCTGCGTGAGGCCTCACCCAACAGAGCCACCACTGGTAGCAGGGCAGGGATGCAAGGAGACACACAGAGACACTGCTTCTGAAGCCAGGGTTTATGTCGAAATGCACAGCCTGATGTCATTCCCTCTGCAAGTCCCGCTTTAGGGCCCTATCACCTCTGGGTTCAGTGCCTTTGTCCTGCCAGCCTGCCTATAAGCAATGACTCCATGCTACTGGTGGGGAGCTGACCGACGGCTCAGTTGACACACCAAGTCTGTGACAAAGCAGGGAATTGAACCTGCCTCTATTGCCCTGGTTAAAACAGCCCAGAAACAGTCCAGGAAACACCAGCATTACAGGTGCACTCAGAAGCAGCAGAGCTAGCATGCGAGTGCCTGGAAGGGACGCCAGCGTGATGAAAACAGAGCAGCTCCCAGGCACTGAGGACACTAGAATAATGTAAAAATAGAGCAGGGAGAGCCAGCTGCAATTCCCAGTTGATTGATAGATTAAATTCCCTGGCTTTGCAGGAGCAAAGGACTCTCTGCTCATCAGAGATGCTGTAAGGTGAAGTGGACAATGCATTTCTAGCCCACTCTTTGTTTAATTCTACAAAGGAATGACTAGGCTTCAAAGCACTGGCCATCTTTTCTCTGCCATGGCACTAGGAGCTAACGACAGCCTCAGTGTGAGTCCAGGCAAAGCTCAGCATCTAGTGTCCAGACTGCAGTCCAGGGTAATTCAGTTTGTAATTTCTTGATCCCAGTCTGCACAGAGAACTCTGGCTGACAGCCACTCATTTGCAGATCAAGACAACACTGTGCTGGCAGGAGACTTACTCACATCCGTCGTCTCCATCTGTTATTTTGGAACTGGGGGGTTAAATTGTGCCTGAAGTTGTTTTTTAAAAAAAATCAGTTACTGCATCAGCAAAGACTGGGACCCCTTGTAGCCAATGTTAGTTATCTGGGGGGGGGGGGGGGGGGGAGGTGTCTTAGGCTTTGGTGGGTGAGGGAAAGCAGCAGCTGCCTAGCTCACCAGCACCATGAGGATATACTGCTCCTTCGGGAGCTCACTATGAGTAAGAGGAACTCCAGCACCAGAATCATTCAGTCAAAGAGAAGGGCAAATACAGCCTAATGCAAAATCCAGGCATTACTCCCTGGTGCAAATCTCTTCTCCAAAAGAGCCCAAATTTGGTGACTTTTGGGGCATGTTGCAAAAGACACCTGGTTTGAGCAGGTTTTTGGAGAAGGCTGCAGGTTTGCTTTGGAGTGGCCTGGGCTTAGTGCTTCTCCTCTCCTTCCATCATCTAACGTTCTGGGGGAAAGGGAGGAGGGCCACAGGCAGAGAGACAAGGTTTCTAATCACTCTGGGTCACTGCTTTAATGTATTTATGAGGAGCCAGACGGGTAGCTTTTCGCCATGATAGCTGGTTAAAGGCCATCTCTCTTGTTTTACAGTTCTCTCCAGGGAGGTTTTAGAAATGGTGACAATAAAAGAGGATTCCTGCTGGGTGCTGGGTCAGGCCCAGAGAGGCAGAACAGGGATCACACAAGTCAGGCTGCGTCACACATATTTAAAGAGGGATTTTTCACATACCTAGGAGCTGAAACATACATTTTGCACATGGGCCAAGAACTCACCCAGTTTTATGCCAGTCTGCTGGCTGGCTCCCCTGCTCTTGCACTGCTGGCTCAGCAAGTTGCTGTGCTAGGTTGCCTTTTGGTCCCTACACTCTCGATGTGACCCTGATATACAAGTATGAAGTGGAGAGATGTGTTCGATTTTGTAGCTATTCTGAGAGCTAAACACAAGCTTTAAATGCTGCACTTTTGCTAGCTAAGTCATGTATTACTAGAGCACAGCTGGAGACTAGTTTAAGTAATCCAGAGGGTTCTTACCTCTCCATTACAATTCCCAATTCCAGGCAATCTCTCTGTGTCCCCTCCCCACCCTACCCCGCGCACTGCATTAGATCGCCAGTGATTTCCTCAGCTCCTTGCCTTGGGTTTGAGTTCCCACCACGCCACTTAATTGCTCCATTTTACCCCCCTTTTCCCTCTGGACATTGTCTGAATCTGCATCATCCCACTCAAACCGGGCTTCCTTTGTAAAGAACTGAATGATGGAAAGTGAAATGCATTTAACTGAAACTCTGTTTATGCAAGTCTAATTACACAGTGCCCCAGCACTATGGATTCTAGTTCACCACTGCACACAATACTTGCTACTACCTCTTTGCCCATGAATATTGTACCCACTACTGTGTTCTCATCCTTGCAGTAAGGGAGATTCCCCTTCAGTGTGAGATTTAACAAGATATTAGTGCCCTAACCAAGCCAAGAGTCAAACTCCTAGCCAAAATTCATGGAGCACACAACTTCCTGCTACCTGCTACCCAAATTTCCCAGACTTGCTAAGTAAAGATCCCAGCTCTGATCTGGAAGAATCTTTCAAATCTTCATCAGAAAGGTGAAGGGAATTCAGCTGCTGGATGAGTTTAGACCTGAACCACTAGCAAACTGAGACCAAAAACTATGAGGTGGAATTGAAATCCGCTAGAAAAGGCTAACAGTGGATTTCCTGATGAATGCTTCTGATTTGAATGAACTCTACTCCTAAAATTAATGGTGAATTTCTCGTCGCAGTTCCTAATCATAACCCCCCCCGAATATGGGCCGTTTGAAGGCCAAGTATGTAGAGGAACAATAAGAACTACACAAGAATAGGCTAGTAGCTAGGTGAACCCGATAGCAGAGCCAAACCCCTGTGGAGGAGCCACCCTGAAATTTCAGTGATGAGAGTGCTGCTGCAAGTGATGGTCAGAAGCACTCTCTTATCTTTCAGGCTGTCAAGTCTCTCTCACAAGCTCTTCTTTGCCTTAACCATTCCCAAAGCTACAGCCACCTGCAGAACCCAGTCTGCCAAGGCCAGCTGGGAACAAGCTGCTGCTTTGTTGTGAAATTTGGAGCACAGATCTGCTTTCCTCCATTCTTACCTAACTTTAGTCTTACCAGATTCAGTGCTGCCCTCTTGTCCTGACCTGCCTGGATGGATTCTTGCAAATAGCCAGATTAGTACCACTGTGTCTGTTATGCATCCATCATTCAAATCCTCCTGCCAAAGCTCTCAGACACAGAGAGCACCATCGTCTTAGAATTTACTACTCACTTCTGGGTATCTCTGGGAGCTGACAAACAAAGCACCTTGGATTTAAGAGGGATCTTTCTCCCTTGTGATACAAGGGAACTGCCTGGTTGCAGTCAATCTCAATACAGGATTAACTGAGTCACAGCTGCTAGGATTCCCAACAGAGCATTTTTTGATTAATTGTCTCCTACCACTGGGCTCACTGAGCTGCTCATTGAGGTCTGTTTACACTGCAATTAGACACCCATGGCTGGTGACTGCGGCTCATGGGGCTGTTTAATTGCAGTGTAGACAGATTGCTGGGCTCAGGCTGAAGCCCGGGCTCTGGTATCCTGCAAGGTGGGGACGTCTCAGAGCTCAGGCTGCAGCAGGAGCCCCATAGCCTACACTGCAATGCAACAGTCCTGAGCCCAAGTCAGCCGGCAGGGGCCAGCTGCAGGCTTTTAATTGCTACGTAGACATACCTGGGAGCCCAGCTGAGGCCCTTCCCTTGCCGTGTGCACCTGCAGTAGTGCCTGGCTCTCCCTGGGTTACCTCCCTGCATCACTCCATTTCTGATGGCCCTGCTGGGATGCCCTGGAGCTGCAGGCAGAATGATGAGTGACTCTCAGCAATCTGATCCCCCTCAAGCTGCTCTTCAACAACAACAAAAACATTAATTAAAATCATCTAAAACCAGCTAGCAGACTGTGACTCCACACTTCACTAGGCTGGGCTCAGACAACAGCTTTTAAAAGAGAGCTAGTGCTTTTCTTTTGAAAAGGTCCTGTACACAAAGGGCTCAGATCCTATTACCTGCCTGTGGCTTTGAGAGTAGTTTTGGCTGAGTTTCCCAAAGGAGCTCTCTTACTCCCTTTAAGCTAGCAAGGACTGGAACACTGGAAGGGAGGAAAAGCCAGAAGCCCCCTTGGCAGATTAAATCAGAAGTGACTGGCTTCAGTTCTTGGTCGCTGTCTCTGAGAAACTAAGATCTGTAACTACCACCTTCCCATTTTGCTCTGACGCCTCTTTCATGTAAAGTTTTGGTTTTTTGTTAACATGAGACAACATCTGCTGAGCAGTACAATCATCTCTTTAGGGCAGTGGTTCTCAAAGTGTGGTCTGCAGAGCCACTCCATCTTGCAGGCGGGCTGTGGCCTTGGAATTTGTCCCCCACCACAGCGGGGAGCCTGTGCTGGCACTCCAGCCCCAAGCTGTGAGGGGTTAGGGGGGTCAGCCTCACAAGCTGTATCTGCCTTGCGGAGGAAAGGAGCAGCTCTGCACGCTGCTGTTCCCCCTCTACCTAGCTAAAGGAAACTACTTGTCTGGAGGCTTTCCCCACTACCCCTATTGGCCAGAATTCTGGCCAATGGGAACAGCAGGGGGCAGTGCCTGGGAGGGGCAGGAGAGACGGAACTAGGTAAACACCCTCCAACCCCCTCATGCCCAGATCCTGCAGCCCCCTCCCGCCAAGATCCCCTATCCCCACCTTGCTCTTGCACCCTACCTCCCACTCAGACACAACACCCTTAGCACGCTCCTGTACCCTACCTCCCATCCAGACCCCACGCCTTGACCTGCACCCATTGTGTCATCATGGGTGGTTGGCGGTGGTCCTTCAAAAGGTCTGTGTTCAACGCAGCGGGCTGCGGGCCAACAAGTTTGAGAACCAATGCTCCGGGCTCTGTCTATACTAAGTTTACAGCAGCGCTTTAACACAGCAATGTGGTCATGACATTGGTGCTCTCCCAGTCCTGTGGGTAAACCATAAGGGGAGAAGCTAACAGCGCATGGGAGCCTGTTTACACTGGTGCTTTCCAGTGCAGTATTTTGCGGCACTCAGGGGGAGTGTTTTTTCACACCCCTGAGCACAGTGAGGTGGCAGTGCAGACAAGCCTTTGGAGAGGGTCCTCTCTATGTAATATGTGCACACAGCTCTTAAGTGCGCTGGGCTGAGGTCTCTAGGTGCTATTGCCATACAAATAAACCACAAAAGACACACCGACATTTCCTGGTAACTACAAGAGAAACCACAGGCCCTTCTGGAGTTTTGCTGCTGCATCTCTGCATTTGTTGAGTGACTGAAGCAAGCCAGTTCCAATTTGGCCCCACGTGACAGCAGGGAAGAGCAGCAGGGCAGCAGGGAAGAGCAGTCCTCATGACAGATCAAATGGGTCACTCTCAGACTTAGGCTACGTCTACACTGTAGCCTTCCTGAGGAAAAAGCTTATGCAAATGAAGTGCGGTGTGGAATATCACCGTGCTTCATTTGCATAATTAATGAGCAGCCGCTTTTGCACAAGAGGCTTTTGCGCAAAAAGGAGCTCTGTAGATGGCTCCTTTTTGCACAAAACCCCCCTCTTACGCAAAAAGCCATTCTTCCAGGATGAATGTTCTGCCTTGTGATTCACCTCTCGCAAGGCACAAACAGTGCTCCAAGGGGCAAAGCCTGGGATGCAGAGCTTTGTTTGCTCTCCACTCTGTCACCTATACACTTTGAGCAACAGGCTTGAGGAAGTTCATGTTTCTCCAGTTTCCAGGACAGGCTGCTGCTATTAAAATTTGACAATGTCATGCCCTGCACAGAACAGTTAGACACTCCAGCTAGATTACAGAGACAAGGTGGGTGACATAATCGCTTTTATCAGACCAATGTTTTATTGGTTGGTGAGAGAGACTTGTCCCTAGCACCTGGGGACCACCAGGCTGCCCTGCCAAAGTACCAGGAAGATTATTACACTGACTTGGTAACTGTAAAAACTTAAAAAAACAATGAATAGTCTGGTAGCACCTTAGAGACTAACAAAACGTAGCTGGTGTCATGAACTTTCCTGGGCACAACACACTTCTTCAGATGAATGGAATATTAAAAGTCCAGATCCAAAATAAATGGGGGGAGAAGGGGGGGAAGAGAGAAAGGAAAAAAAAAGTGAATTAGAGAGTTCATATGGCATGTGGGGCTATAGGAGGATTTCCTATAAGCTGTTTCACATTCACTGACACATTAACACCGATCCTGAGCTCCTTAGGACCTACCAGCCACCAGCACTGCTGCTGATCTGTGGAAATCTTTGAGGGGCAGGATGCTTTATTTAGATTCAAAGCTGTTCCTTGCTTCTTCCTTACCAGGGACATTTCAGGACCATTGCTGAGTGAGAGCTTCTGTTCTGGTTAGATTCTTATAACACTGCTATCACTCTGGCTTCTGAGCCCCTGTGAACAGAATCCAGATCGCACAACCCAGCCATCCTCAACCTGTCGGTTGCAATTCCATTGTCACAGGGTCGTCAGGACTACCCTTAGACTTGCTGGGCCCCAAAGCCTGGCTTCAGCCCTGTGTGGCGGGGCTCAGCTTACAACCCTTTGGGCTTCAGCTCTGGCTCCTCTGCCTGCAGTGTTGGGATTTGGGCTGTGGCTCTGCCCCCTCCCCCTCTCCCATGCAGGGCAGTAAGGCTCAGGCAGGCTCAGGATTTGGACCTCCCTCTGTGTAATGATTTTTGGTGTCAGAAGGGGCTTCTTCAATGAAGTTAAGAACCCCTGGCCTGACCCATTAGGTCAGAGTTCCTATCATCCTCTTCTGACATTCCAACTAGCAGTTGTGGGGATGACTGTGAAGTCATACAAAGAGGATTTGCACTTCTGGGTGAAACGTAAGAATGGACATACTGGGTCAGACCAAAAGTCCATCTAGCTCAATGTCCTGTCTGCCCACAGTGGCCTCACAGGGAATGAACAGAACAGGGAATCATCAAGTGATCCATCCCCTGTCGCCCATTCCCAGCTTCTGACAAACAGAGGCTAGGGACACCCTCGCTGCCCATTCTGGCCATTGATGGGCTTATCCTCCATGAATTTATCTAGCTCATTTTTGAATAGTGTTATAGTCTTGGGCTTCATAACATCTTCCAGCAAGGAGTTCCATGGGTTGACTGTGTGTTATGTGAAGAAGTATTTTCTTTTGTTTGTTTTAATCCTGCTGCCTATTAATTTCATTTGGTGACTCCATGTGAGTTCTTGTGTTATGGGAAGGAATAAGTAACTCTTCTTTATTCATTTTTTCCACACCAGTCATGATTTTATAGCTCTCTATCATATCCCCTCTTAGTCCTCCTATTTCCAAGCTGAAAAATCCCTTTTTTATTAATCTTTCCTCATATAGCAGCCATTCCATGCCTCTAATAATGTTTGTTGCCATTTTCTGAACCTTTTCCAGTGCCAAGAAATCTTTTTGAGATGAGGCGACCACATCTGTACGCAGTATTCAAGATGTGGGCATACCATGGGGTTTTATATAGAGGCAATAAGATGTTCTCTGTCTTATTCTCTATCCTCTTTTTAATGATTCCTAACATTCTGTTTGCTTTTTTGACTGCCACTACACAGAGTGGATGTTTTCAGAGAACTACCTACAATGACTCCAAGATCTCTCTCTTGAATTATAATAGCTTAGCCCTCATCATTTTGTACGTATAGTTGGGATTATGTTTCCCAATATGCATTACTTGGCATTTACCAACATTAAATTTCATCTGTCATTTTGTTGTCCAGTCACCTAGTTTTGTGAGATCCTTGTGAAGCTCTTCACAATCTGCTTTGGACTTAACTAACATGAGAAGTTTTGTATTATGTTCTAATTTTGCTCCCTCGTTTATCCCTTTCCCCAAGATCATTTACCAATTAATGAAGATGCAGCAGAGAAACCCAGGGTATGTGATAGGAAGCCCAGAACCAAGTCCCAGTGGAAGCTTCTTGTTCTTTGAGTGAATGTTTCAGAAATCAAAAGAGGAAGTTACCTTAAGAAATTTGTTTGTAAAAGCCTAGGGCTCCCAGGTTGAAATAAAACTGGGTTAACCCATCTCTGTTGCATTTATCTGTTCAGCGCCTGGATCTGTGCAGTACAAGTCCACACTCCGAGCTGAGAAAATATCACTCTCTTTTCTGCAAAGTTCAAAGCC
The DNA here is from genome assembly GCA_019425775.1 of Rafetus swinhoei. Classification (NCBI taxonomy): domain Eukaryota; kingdom Metazoa; phylum Chordata; order Testudines; family Trionychidae; genus Rafetus; species Rafetus swinhoei. The sequence goes on along the minus strand of CM033425.1, from coordinate 29,127,535 downwards.
ATAAGCAGAATCAAGACAATTCCACTCAGTAACCTGGAGCGCTGGGTACCAGATACCACAGCAAAAGCAGTACACAGCACTGAGATGTGCTCATGCTGGAGACTGTCTTGTGCAAAATCCCTTGCTGCCACTATGGATAATACAGAGCCAGCAGCACAGGATGGTGGTCTGCATGTAACCATTAATGGAAACTGAAAAGCCCAAGCTTATCAATTAACTGTGTAAATTGTTATTCTATTACATCCCTACAGTGAACCACTCACAACTATTTTCTGGGAACAGAAGTGTGTTGTGCCCACAAAACTCATGAACCCATCCACATGTTTTGTTAGTCTTGAAGGTGCTGCTAGACTATTTGTTGTGTTTTAAGTTTCTCAATTACAGACTAACACGGCTACCCCTCTGAACCTTTCTCGGAACAGTTATCCAACTGGCTATATATCCTCTTGATAATAGCCCCGCTTAGATGGTATTTCCTTACCTTATTAAAGAGAAGATCATGCGAAACTGTATCAAATGCTTTACTAAGGTCTAGGTATACAACATCTACCGCTTCTCCCTTATCCACAAGGCATTCCTTGTCATGGCTAGCCCTCCCCAACAGAGTCAGGGCAATGCTCACCCATAAAAAATAGCATGGCAGGGGCAAAGCAACTCCCAGCTGAGATGGGTGGGTGCCAACCAGCTTGACCTGGGAGGATCCTTTGGACTCCCAGGGCATGACTACCATGTCTCAGTGTGAGGCTCAGCAGTGATAAAGCTCTCTCTCTCTCTGAACGCTCCAGCCGAGCTAGTGGCAAAACAATGTACAGAATCCTATACAAACATGGTCTGAGTTATGCCTGGCCATGCAGACTCCCAGGGAATCATAGAGCTGGAAGAGATCTCAGGAGATCATCAAGTCCCGCCCCCTGCCCAAGGCAGGACCAGCCCCAACTCAATCATCCCAGCCAGGGCTTTGTCAAGCCGAGACTTAAAAACCTCTAGGGATGGAGATTCCACCACCTCCCTAGGGAACCCATTCCAGTGCTTCCCCACCCTCCTAGTAAAATAGTTTTTCCTAATATCCAGCAAGGAGTACGAGGCTAAGAAACCCTCCTCTAGCTTCTTGGAGTTCATTAAATCTAGCTGTAGGAATCTAGACACAAGCTGATTAAAAGTAACTGGTTAAGACTGCAACTTCAGAAGACTGACCAGTTGCAACAGGATAAGGCCTTTATGTCTTATGCATTCCCTCCCCATCACAGGGACAACGTCCTGTAGCAAGATTATCCCAACATATTGCTTTCATGGGCTAATACTGCTAATCCAACACTGACAGCATGAGGCCTACCTGGGTCTCATGCATAATGGGTTGGGGCTGAGCTACTGGAGGCTGCGAACTTCAGTGCTAACTAGTAGAAGAGACAGACAGAGCACGTGTGGAGGAAGCAATATTCTCCATCCACCAGAGTCCCGGGGCACAAAGGTAGACCTAGAACTCAGCCACCCCACTTGGTCTGTTGTTTCAGGCTCAGATTATTTGCAATCTCTGAGTACAAGGAGTTAATTTATATTACTTATTCTGCTATGGGGTTGGGCCAGACCCCGGTTGGCTATTCCTGTCCCAAATTCACTCATTAAGTGAGCACAGATGTAGGAAGTCATCTGGGGGAAGAGAATGAAAATGGTGATGTCTGAGAGGTAATGGTCTAATGAAAAGGAAAAAACACTGTCAACCTCATGCCAGCAAATGTACCACAGAAGCTATTTCTCCCACTTAACTTACATCAACACAGCACACTCCTGTCAAGCAAACACAAGTACAGAACTCATACATGGACCACAGTCCTCCTGAGAAAACTGTCAAATACCAGGAAAACATAGCAATAATCCATGACAGAATCACACTGCTGCTGTGGAATAAATCACAGATCTGAAAGGGAGACGATGTTTTAAAGCTTCAGCCTCTAATCGCGTACAAACACAATAGAATAAAACAAACGTTTACTGATTGCTGCTACTGCAGGCAGCAATGCACTATAATTATATCACAAGTGCTATAGAAAACCACAATGTATTTATGAATCTCTCTTCTGATTGTAAGTCTGGATCTGTCCTTTTTCCCTCAGCCGTTGATACCAAGTTCCCCTCCCTAACTACAAAGAACACATGGGTGGAATTTGTGGGGCATGCTTCTAGGCAAGCTTGTCTTCTCGGTCAGTCAGTGCAGATGAGAGACACCCTGTCCTGTAGCAGTAGCAATGAGCAGGCACTTCTGCTCCCCCTAGGAGCCGCAGCACGGGGCTCACACCTCACAGTAGTGTTCAGGGAGGTTACATTCCAGAAGTTAGGTAAATGCACAGCAGAGTTAGTATCCCACTGTCAGGACTCAATCAGCGCAAGTCACGGGATTTTCCCCCTGAGACTTCCTGAGGAATTCTATTTAACATACCACTGACACAGTCACCTTGATTTGAAGAGACACATCAATTTTTTGTTTTATCCTTCTTGTTCCTACCGGGATGTGACACAAATCACAAACCTCTCAGTAGGTCATTGCTCCAGAGCCCCCGGAGGAAGGCAGTGAAAGGAACAAGGTGCTGCAAGACTATTGGTTGTTTTTTAAGTTTCTCCAATTACAGACTAATTCCACTACCTCTCTGAAGCAGAAAGAAGCAAGTTATCACCTCTGGTAATTAACATATTGTTCAACCTGTGAACATCTATCCACTATGAAACTGCTAAAAAAGTCACAGGGTGATTCTAAAGAATGAAGACACAACCACTTTACCATCAGTGCATTAGACCCTCTCAGCCAGGTGTTATTTACTGCATTACAGATTCAAACAGGATCAAAGCAAATGGGTATTCTTTAGTCTATTCCTTTGACTGGCTAGGTGACAGGAGAAGATCCTGCTAATAAATAATCCCTTATTTATTCTTGGATCTGGACTTCTAATATTCTGGTCATCTGAAGAAGTGGGTTGTGCTTGCAAAAGCTCATGATACCATCTACATGTTTTGTTAGACTCTAAGGTGCTACTAGACTATTTGTTGTTTTTTAAGTTTTTCCTACTAATTACAGTCACTGAAAATCTCAGAATGCATAGTGCAAGGAAACAGGAATCAGACAGAGGGTTTGTCTATGCGGCAATTCAACACTGTGACAGACTGTATGTATGTTCACCACTTTTACAAGATGATACTAAATTCTGTACAACGTGTGCTTTGCAAGTTATCATTTGAAAATTCAAAATTTGCTGATCGTAGCAGACATGGTAAAATATGTGTAGTAAAAATGAAGTAAAGTTATAAGATTACGCTGTATGATGTTGTTTGGGCATTCTGAAAATCTGAAGAAGCAGCCGAAACCACTCACTCACACCTCAGCATGGTGTGAATATAATCATATGGATAATCACCTGGTTATGTGACCATTTTTTTGGCAGGAAGAAGAGTGTAAGTGAGTAATTTACATTTTGGCAAGGGAACAGGCTGGCTGTTGTAACCCTCAACTGGAGATGATTCTCAAAGAGGAGGAAAAGATTTTAAAATGAGAAACACAGAGTCCCTAGATCACCTCTCCTTCCTCATCTTTACTCAAAGCATCAACAAAAGTTTGAAAAATAAAAGGAGCATCACTGAACTAGGGGAGAGGTCCTGGCTGAAAACTCCAGCCAGACTGCTTTAATCATGTGGTGAGACAAATCTTTTGCTTTAAATTCACTTTGTTTCTTCTCTCTCCCCCATCCCATCCCCTATTTATTTTGGAACTGGACCTTTAATACTCCATTCATCTGAAGAAGTGGGTTGTATCCACAAAAGCTCATGATACCAGCTACATGTTTTGTTTGTCTTTAAGGTATGGCAAGACTATTCGTTGTTTTTTAATTTGTTAAGTTAGGCATTACTTTGCATTTTACCTTTTACTTCTTTGTAACTGTGATGGATAGGAGTAGTGCTGTCCTTTTTTGAACATCCCAGCATTCAGTGACTAAAGGGCTAAACTCAGGTAGCTAGGAGGTGCTGGCAGGGAGCCAGGAGAGCCAATGGGAGAAGGGATCCCTGGAGTCTCCAAGATCTGGATGGGCAGCTCAGAAGAGCCGAAGTTGGTTTGGAATGAGAACAGGAAGGTCTAAAGGTTAGTAACAATCCTACAGGACACAACAGCCCTATCTTGCGTCCCTCCTACGTGCCTGAGCTCTTACCAGTGGAACCCAAAGAGCCCCACTTTCATTTGCCTGCAGCACCTATGAAGAGGCAGAAGTTGTGTGATTCTGCTTGTTCTCACAAGAGGGGGAGAGGGAAAGACAGATGGGAATCCAGAGGAGCCGTCACATATAGGGGAAGGGGCACATTCTTTGCTTGAATTCTGCAAGGCCCTGTCGCCCTGAGGCGACATGGGCGGGGATGCTCACTTGGTCTGAGCATGCTCAATAACAAGGCTGACACCAGCTGCCTGCACTCTGCCCCGGCAGGCCTAGGTTGTCTCTGCTGTCCCAGGCTTTGCACTCCTCCTGCGTTTGCCTATGCAACCCAGTTGTGACATCTCAGTCAACAGCTTCATGCATGTCATAAACAGCTGTAGCCTAAACCAGGGGTCGGCAACCTATGGCACGCGAGAGAGAGCTCAGCACCACCTCTCCTCCCCCGCGCAACCCACAGGAGAGCGCTCCCTCATCCCTGCAGCAGGTTAGGCTGCGCTGGGAGGAGACAGCTCTGGGCCTCAGGCTCCTCAGAGGCACCTCAACCGGGACTGTAGGTGCTTCTGCCGCAGCCACGCGGTCCAGGGACCATCCAGAATTAGATGGCGGCAGCAGTAGCACCTCTGGCCCCTGGGGCTGGCTACTCCCTCCTGGCAGACATCCCACTCCCAGCCTGCTTCTGCACCCCAGCTCCCGCCCAGATCCTGCACCCCATCCCTATCCTATTTGCTGGCAGCCCTATCTCGTGCACTGTACCTTTCATTTTTGTTCCCACCCCAGAGGCTAAGGGGGAGGGAGGCATAAAATCCACTAACTCTGGAACCCCATAAAAGTAAATCTGGTTTATGGGAAGCCCTGAACCTCAATCCTCCCCCTTCCCCTCACCCTGTGAGGCTGGGGCACAAGAGGAAATTTGATAAACTAACACGAGGAAGTTAAAACGCTTAATCTGTTTCATAATTTAAATTAAACCATTCTCCCCAGCTGCAAATGGTTCAGCGCTGGGATGCCAGAGGCAGGCTCTGGCCAGGAGACTTACCAGTAAGACTCCCGGCCAGCAGCCCAGCACCTTTCTCAGGAGCCTGCCCTGCCCCCGCCCAGGCTGCAGGGCCATGTGCTCTGTGAATAAGACCCTGAGGTGAAGGGGGAGTGGTGCATTGTGCTCTACCTGGTCTTGAAACAGGCAGCTCCCATTGGCCAGAAACTGGCCAATTGGATTGTGCTGGGGATGGGAACAGCCATGAAGCACCACTCTCCCTTCCCCCTGCTCACAGCGTGTGGAACACAAATGGTGTGGCAGCCACTTTTCAGAGCAGAGTGTGGAGGCGGGGCAAGCAGGGGAGTCTGCCTGAGGCTCCGGACTGTGTCTGTGGGCCAGATCCAGTGGCTTAGTGGGCTGCATGCAAACTGCAGAGGATGTTTTGCCCAGGCCTGCTGTGGAGCAAATTCATTCTCTCTCTCTGTAAGTGATCTAAGCGCCACTACACGGAACAGTGCACCACACCCAGGAGGTGTCTGGGTTACACAGGCACACATCCCACAGACAAGCAGGCATGGTTTGTTTCCACTGCGCCTCACTCTCAACTTTCTAGACTACCTGCTGTTGCAGTCCTGCAGAGCCACAGACCTTGCCCAACACACTCAGCTGTGGTCTTCACAACTTCTCAGTTCTGTACAGAGCCTGGCGATCTGAGATGGGTGGGAAATTGTTTCCTCTGCTGCAGAATGTGACAGATCCAGATTTAAGTCCCTGTTTTGTCCGATTCAGAACCAGGACTAGAACCTGAGTATACCACACCCCACATGAATGCTCTGCCTGCTGGGGTAGACTCAGGTTACAGTCATGCTACAGCTTAGGTGGTCTAAGTCATGTGGCTCAGGGAGTGAAGAAGCCACACCCGCACGTGACAGAAGTTACTTCAACCTAAGTGCCAGTGTGGTGAGCTTCTCCCACCGACACAGATACCATCACACATGGGGCCTGGAGTACTTAAGCCAACAGGAAAGCTCGACAATGCAGCTGCACCACTGGAAGCTCTTCAGTGTAGCCTTGGCCTTGGGTTCATCCCTCTCTTTTTCCTCAGGGATTCCACCGTGGACCTGAGAAACCGTTTCCTCAGAAAAGCCTCCCCACAGCTGGTCTAGTCCCATAACAAGTGTGAGTTGGACAAATCAGCATTTTCCAATACAATCCATTTTGTGGGAAATTCCCGGGCCAGTTCTAAAGGAATCAGGGCATTTTTCAGAATGCAATGGGTGCCTTGGGAGTGGGGTAGGAGACCCAAGCACTTCTGTCGCATGGCCCGAGACAGGAGTGAGATCTCGGTGGTGAGAGTGGTAGGGCCAACACGTATTTACCCCTCCCTTGCTTCAGCCTGCCAGGACATTTGGTTTTTAGAAAAATTCCCTCTCCCTTCCTCATGTTAAAGCCTCTGGATCATAGAGAAACTGGGCTATCTTTCCTTTAGATCTGCAGTTCAGCCCTTATGGACAACTGGACTTCCAATGATCAGTTTATAAACCCAGCATTGTTAATGCTGATTCCAGAGACCAACCTCCTGCAGCTACGGCCCTGAAAGGGGTCTGGAGCATCAACCAGACGACAACACAACTCAGAGTAGCTGGGAAGATCCTAGGCAGCATAGTGAGTGAAACCTTCCACCTGTTCCTATGCAGGAGTGGACTTGCAAGACCTAGTTTGGCCAAACACTTGCACAAATGGAGAGAGAAGAACCCGGGTAATTTCCTAAGCAGGACCAGAGAGAGGTGATGGAAGACACCACTGAAGGAAGCAGCCTGTGCTCCTGGCTTGTCTTCATTGAACTGCCCCCCTCCCCCCCCGGGAGCCTACACATACTTGGCAACACGAGGACACCTCAGAGCCCTCATCCATCTGCTGACAGCTCTCTACTGAGTAACTGCAAGATGGGGGAGTTGGTTTTTCAGACTTGGCTCCCAGAGACCCTTGCTTGCAGGCTGTAATAAGTGTGTGAATTTCAGGGGGCTCTTTCAGGGAGGGAGGGGGAGCAAATGCCGAGCACAGCCCAGCGTAATACAGGCATGCAGTGACAGAGGACTCAGGGAAGCAGCAGCATGTTCTGGGCAGCAGAGAGACTGCTGTGACCCAAAGACCTCTTGGTCCAGCACACGCATGCACAAGGGCTGCAGAGATCCCTGGGTCTGGTATTCAAGGTTGAGCTCCCCACAGAGTGTCAGGCTAGGGTTCTGCTGAGAGCCTGCGTCACACTGGACTGCACCACCTTTGCAAAATGTATGTGCAGATAATGTGCAAGGAGATTTGTGTATATATTGAAAATTATCTTCCTGCGCTTCGTGATTACAGGAGGCTGCTCAGAGCTCTCTATTGACTAAGTGCAAAAGGGGGGCCATCTGGGAGGCTTCCCAGAGATTGCATGCACCAGACCATCTCTCCCTGGCTTACACGGGGAGTCTATTTGCATACTGAGTCAAAGGCTGATGAAGGGACTGCAGAATTAACATTAACAAGAGGTAAGGAAGGGTGCCTGTTTTAGAGGGGAAGAACAAAGGGCTGGTCTAATAGAGAAGAACACTGCAAGAAAGACCCTGGGGGAGCAGTAACTGATGAAACAGGAGGCATCTTGTTATGGGAGTTTAGGCTCCAGATGGCAGGTAATGATGGTGTTTTATAGGTAACCTTTGTGTCCAAGATCATATGAATCTGTTCTCGTTAAACCTGCCCAGAACATGCTGCTGCTTCCCTGAGTCCTCTGTCACTGCATGCTTACGCTGCGCAGCTGCCTAAGTGCTGTGTGTTCAGTGGAGCTGCCTTTGATGCTTGGAGCTTGGGACCTGCAGGAGAGACAGAGTAGCCCATGTGATGAGAGGGGAGCATTCTGTTGCCTGGGAGAGTCAGGGAGCTGCCCCTGCAGGTACAAACAAGGCTTTCCCATGCTAAGGGCAGGCTGCAGTGAGGTTCATCTTAACCCTGGGTACTGTGATGCCCCGATCCAGCACCCAATCCGCCCCAACGTTGGGCACACAAGCACATTCCATCTCTCCCCGTCAACCCAGCCCTATGCAAGCAGGAGTCCTGAGTGCCTCCCAACCCCCACCCCATTACACACAGCACTGGGAAGCAACCGGGATGCCCTTCCCCAACAAGCCCGGGCATTCACAGCACCACTGCAACATGGGACAGCCACACTTTCCATGGGCCTGTCCAACTGGCCATTCTTCTGCAAGGGAACTGGAGCCCTGCAAAGCCCAGAAAGGCTGTGGCTGGTGGGGAAGCTGTATACTCTGCAGCCAAAGAGTTCAGCTGGAACTGCAGAGATTCAAAGAATAAAGGCAAAAGGCTTTCCCTGTCCTCCCAAGGAGCATGTTATCAGCTTGGAGCAGCCAAAGGCAGGAGGTGGTCCCCTCCCGTTTGGAAAGTGAGGGCCTGACATCTCTCTGGATGCCTCAAGCTGCAGCTGGGTAGACTGCCCAAGTGTTTCTCCATGGCACTGCTGGCCAGCAGGGAGAGACAGAAGTCTGCACTGAAAGAACAAAGGATCTAACACCAGCCTGCTGGCAGTGCCTGACAATGGAGACAGAAAGAACAAGGGAGCCCAGGATACACATGGCGCTATTGGCTGCACAGTTCAGGGGGCTGGGTTAGGGATGTTAAGGATTAGTCAACTATCTGATAAGCAAATGCTTCTTGGATAGTCAGTCGATTAGTTGATTCCATATCAGATACAGGCAGCAAAGGGGGCGGGGAAAGGGTTTTTTTCAAAAGGGCAGCGCTGCACAGTTGGGCCAGGGATCAGCTGTGAAGCGCTGTCCCTTTGAAACGCCACCCTGGCATTTCAAAGCGGCAGCACCACACAGCTGAGCCCAGGATCAACTGTGCAGTGCTGCCATGCGTGGAGTCCTGGATCAGCTAGGGAGTCCTGGGTTCTGGGGAAATGCTGCACGGAGCCCAGGATCAGCTGAGGAGTCCCCACCTGACCCCGGCTCCAGTGGCATTTCAAATCATCACTGCTTTGAAATGCACAACAGCCCCCACTGGGGACTCTTGTACATTTCAAAGGAGGAATGCAGAAGCACCTATTGATTAGTTGAGTAGCTGATGGAAATTCCATCAACTACTCGACTAGTAAATTAACCGTTACTTAACATCCTTAGCTGGGTTAGCCCAAGAGAAGTAGGGACAAATATATTCCCACACCCAGGGACTCGGTAGCAGTGGAAGAGCCTCTAGGGAGCAGCAGTTTTCAAACGCTGGGACAAGCCTTCCAAAGAAGGCGCAAGCTATGTGCTTTTTAAGAGCTATGGCTGTCAGCCCCAGGTGGCTGGGACTCACGCACAAGGGCCACGCACACCCAGGAGGCGAGGATAAAGAACCTTGCTGCCTCAGGCCTGCCAGTCCAAGATCTGCCACATAGGCTTGAACCCTCTTTCCCCTCCACCCCCAATCCCTCACTGGCAGACAGCCTAGAGTCAAGCTCTCCCCTGCCCAAATCTCTCACCTAGCGGTGTCAGGGCTTTGGGCGTCAACCCCAGGAGCAGCAGCAGTGCAAAAAAAGGGTGGCACTAGAGCACTAAGTTGATGAATATCACTTTCTACATTGCCACTCTTGGCACGGTGCTACCTTCAGCACTAGGCGCCCTGGTCAGCAGTCACTGCTCTCCTCTTGGCCTTCAGTGCTGGGCATCCAGCCAGTAGCCGCTGCTCTCTGCTCAGCCTTGAGTGTTAGGTGGTGGTACATGTACTTTTTTTTGAGGTGTGGGGAATGCACAGATACAAAGAAGAGGGTCCCAATCAAATACGTTTGAGAACCACTGATCTAGGGAGAATGATGCAGAAACACAAAACAGCTGCAATTTTTCCTCTACCAGGAGGCTCCATACAGCCAGCATAGCCTTATTATGCACAGCACTGCAAGGAAATGGTATGGCCAGAGAGACAGGGATGCATCAATTCAGGACATCACTGCTAAGCATGATGGGAGCCCCAAGCAGAAACACTACCTGCCCTCTCCTAAGGACAAACTTCCCTTGGGCACAGTAGCTCTTTCTGGTGCAGGGAAATATATTTCATGCCAGTCTGCATGAGCAGGCTGAGTCTGGCGAGAATTCAGCCTGAGGTGCTGAAAACTACTGGACAAGGGTTTGCCCTATAACCTAGTGTGCCTGCAGAAGCATCCTTACTCAGAGTGGCTCAGCATTCTGCAGGCTCGACTCTCACACATTTTGGAGAAGGTGCAATGGGAGTTGGTCCTGCAGCACTCCCAGTGACATATGTACGTTTGAGTGGGAGCTCATGTTGGCTGTGTTCCAGCCACTTCCTTATCCAACTCAGAGGAGCAGGTATTTCTGACATGCCTAGCAAGGAACATGAATAAAATATAAGCTTCCTCTGAACAAGAAAACACACTGGGGGGTTCAGACAAAAGGCCAAATAGCTGTAGCTTTGCTATTTGTTAAAGATGCTACCCTGGCAGAGGCAGCATAGCAGGGAGGACACCTGGAAAGCATTTCCGCTTCTCTTTAGAAAGAGACAGAGACACTCTGGTTTTGCAGCATTTACAGATTCCCATACTAAGGCACTGACCTTTCTTTTCTACTGCATTTTTTATTGGAAGGAGAAGGTGAAATTGGATCTTTCGCTTGTACAGCTGGAATACGAGGAACTACAGTTTGTACAATGTAGGAAGCTAGAAAGCTGAGCCCTGATGCTGGCTCGGATATTGCTTGACAGGGACTGAGGAAGGTATGGGTACTGCGTGATGGAGACAGACTCTGAGTCTCAACAAGGACCAAATCAAGGCAATCTGGGGGCCAGAACTTGCCCATGGGCCATAGGTTCCCCATCCCTGTTCTAAAGATCGACTCTAGGAACTTTGAGGGGGAATTTCTCTGTCCTGCATTATTCAGGAGGTCAGACTAAATCCGTGGTGTCCAACATACTAGCCACTAGCCACATGTGGCTATTTGGCTGGTTGAGTGTGGCTAGTTAGCTACAGCAGTAGCAGAACTGGTTGGACACAACGGGTCTGGAGGATCACAACGGTTCCTTCTGGCCTTGCAATTTCTGAATATATCACAAAACAAATCAGTCCCTTTGGCGTGCTGTACCCAGAGAATGCTCTCGCAGTTGCACAAGTCACATTGGCTGGGCTCAATTCAGACATGCAGATTATGCCTATTAGACAACAGCTGTACAGGTTGACCCTCTGTAAACTGGGACTGTCTGGTCTGACAACATCCAGGCACAGCCCATCTCCACCCCCACCCCCATTCTCCTTCCTCCCCTGCTCAGCGCAAACCTTTTAAAAACACAACAACTAAATTTTAGCCCTAAAATGTGACTTTGCTCCTTTAAACTCATTTCAGCCAACGCGTGAGATAACTCTGAAGTCACTGTTGGGCCTGGGCACTGCTCGGGATGATGTCAGCCTTTTCCCACCGAAAAGTGGGGAAAGCCTGGATGGAGGAGAATGGGTGAGGCCAGGAAACAAAAGTTCCATGTGGTAGCTGAGCACCAGAACCCTGACTCTGGCCAGCCTGTTCCAAACATTCAGACAGAGACAGGATGTAAGAGACTAGTCAGCTACCCGATAAGCAAATGCATATTGGGTAATCGAGTAGGAATTCAACTAGTTGCTTCCCCCCCTTGCTGCCTCTGTCAGAGAGAGCAGCAGGGGTGGGGGGGAGCAAGAGCCAGTGCTAGGGAGAGCTGGCTTAAAAGCCAGTTCCCCCCAGCACTGTCTCTGCGGGGGCGGAGGGAGGGTAGTGGGACACAGAGGGCAGCAGGGAAATAGTGTGAGCGGGGATTGAAACAGTCCCTCTTGCACTGGTCCCACTGCTGCTCCTTTCCCTTTGGAATGTACACAAGCCACCGGTGGCTCTTGTACATTTCAAAGGAAGAGGCACAGTGGGAACCCCTGCCAGTGGGGACTGCTTCGGTCCTGGGTTCTCACTGCCGCTCCCCCTTTGAAATGTACAAGAGCCGCCAGTGGCTTTTCTGGAATGTAAAAGAGCTGTGTGGGGCTCTTGTGCATTTCAAAGGGAGAGAGGCAGCGGGATAGTGAGTGCCGCCCCCACCATCGACTAATTGAGGAAATTCCATCAACTACTTGATTAGCTGATTAATTGAAATGTAACATCCCTAGAGAGGGACGTTGAGCATCATGTGCTCCGCCGAAGATGAAGGGTGTAGGATGGAGCCAACGTGGGCTGTAGCAGCCTACGTTTTTCTGTAACTCCAATTAGCAGTTGTACTACAATGGGCTCAGGGAAGGAGAGCAGCTGGGAAGAATATTAGGGTTAAAACTTTCTGAGAAGCATTATGACATTTGGCAAAGCAAATCCAGAGGTCACTAGTTCAAGCAGAGAAGCCCCTGCAACTGCTGTTTCTTACACAATGGGAGTTGTATGGCTTTGACTCTTACAATAGTTAACACTCCCTTGCAGTCATTGATATCTGACGCAAATGTTTATTTAGCCCAGCTACTGACTTTGTAAATTAGGCATTTTATGCAAACAATAGTTCTGAGCCACTAAACTAGAAAAAGAGAATTTTCCACATGGCAGCCAAGCTAAATTAATGGATCCTTCAAAGTAACATGTTCATTATCCAGTTTCTTTGTTTGATCTTTTCCCAGTCACTTCAAAGTGTCTCTGCACCAGTCTGCCATGCACACAAAGTCCCCAGTCACCCAGAGGGAATGCCAAGGAACAGCTCCATGGAAGCTGCATGTTCACTCTGCTTTGAGAACTCTTTTGTAGAACTTCTCTGCCAACTATTATGTGCACATGAAGGAGCCAGAGGGAGAGCAGTTGAGCCTTCGTCCCCAGCTATTCACATTCATGTCTCAGTCCCAGACACATGGATGTGTGGGAGAGGGGAGTTTGCATGGCCCATTTAATCTGGGGCTCATCTGCTGAGCACATCAATCAATGTGGGTTCAACTGTGAGAGTAGTTTTACTAAACCTAACACAGTCCATGAAAACAGACCCTTAGGCCAATTGACACAACACATACAGGGGGCACTGAACAGCCCTCACATGGGAAGGACGGCTGGTCCCTACCTTTCTGATCCAAACTGCACCAGTGACCTGGAGGTGAAAGGTCCCGTATGTGCCATCTCATTTTTTCCTCTCTCTTCTCGTAGCCCGGACAGGCCCCACTCTGCAAGCATCAGCAATCACAAGTGCACAGACAGACTCCTCTCTCTGAGCAACCAGCACAAAGAGCTATCAGTGGGAACATGCTGATTCAACAGGCATGGGTGCAGTTTTGTGAGTGTTCCCACTACCCCATGTTCTGAAAATCCTGCAAATGGTATGAGAATTTTGCCACCATGTGAATTCTGTGAGGCAGGTTTTGTTCTCTGGATAAATTATCTCCCACCACTCAGGAGAGGTACTCCTATTTGCAAACATGTGGTTTGCTTCTGAACATCTGTTCCATCAGAGACCAGAAGATACCACGTTTCTAACATGTGTCGAATGGTCACTGGTTGTAAATTACATGGATTCTAGCATTTGAAACGCACATTGGGGTTGCTCTCCAAGGAGCTACAAAATAACCTGTTTGACAATTTAGTATTATTTATTGTACAACAGCAGCTTGGACTGTTAAATCCAATGACAACTTGCACAAAATACAGGAGAATACCACTTGCAAAAGGAAGCCTCCTACACTGCACTATGGGTTAGCTGCAGCCGGCTTTATTGTAACGATGTCAGTTCCACCAAGCCCTGGGATTTGGGGGCAGAACACACAAGATGAGAGGTCCAGCCCTCGCACTATCCTCACGTTAGAGGGGTAGTCGAGTTAGTCGGTAACAGGAAAAACTTACAAAACAACAAATAGTCTGGTAGCACTTTATAGACTAACAAAACATGTAGATGGTATCATGAGTTTTTGTGGGCACAGCCCACTTCTTCAGATGACCAGAGTGTTGGATGTCCAGAACCAAGAATAAATGGTGGAAGGAGAGGGGAGGAGGGAGGAAAAAAACTGGAGGGGCAGGGGGAAAAAAAGAGGCAGGAAAAACTGAAAAACAAGAGATAATCTATTAGCACCTTAAAGACTAGATAGTTAAAGGAGGCTGATAAGAACCATTAGTATGCACTAGGAAAGGAAATAACAGAGAGGTAGCCGTGTTAGTCTGAACTTGGTAAAACAAAAAAAGCAGTCGTGCAGCACTTTAAAGACTAACAAGATGGTTTATTAGGTGATGAGCTTTCATGGGGCAGACGCACTTCTTCAGATCATATTCTGAAAGTGAAATGGCATGACCATTATATAACAGAGGGATACAATGAAGAAGTAAACAAATCAGCTATATAGAATAGAAGGTAGGGGTGAGGGGACGAGAAAGAGACAAGGAAGAAAGAAATTGCTTATTGTAAGAGTCAATTAAGTGGCTAATCTGGAATTACTACGAATATCAAAAAGTGGGGAGGCTGTCATTGTAATGTGTAAGGTAATTATCATCTAAATTAAGGCCCATTTGCAACATGTCAAATTTTAGCATAAATAAAAGTTCTGAAGTCTCTGAGAGTACTGACAACAGATTCTATGCAGACATCAAGTACCACTGGCACCTTCATTGGTTGGCTGGTTGATAATGTCCCAGCCATCCAATATCACGATTTAAACCATCTGCATGAGAATTAAACTTGAGAATGAAGTGGAGTTCCAATCCTTCTCTGTGTATTTGGCTTGTGGAATTGATCTGTAACAAAACAGCAACTTGGAGATCCCTTAATGAGTGTCTAGGGAGGTTAAAGTGTTCCCAAACAGGTTTTTGTGTGTTGCCTTTTTGGATATCTGATGTGTGTCCATTCATTCTTTCCTGTAGGGACTGTCCAGTTTGGCCAATATATACTGCAGTGGGGCATTGCTCACAATCAGCTAGCAAAGGGGCACAGAAAAGACTGTCTTTTAGGAGTGGGCATTGCTCCCTCTCAGGTCTGAAGGAGTGCAGGGTGCTCTAAAGTCCAACTATGACAGCATGTAATGACTTCTGCTGACTCTGCCCTACTTCTGGACAAATGAACAAGCAATAGAGCTGGTGAAAAAGGCTCATTTCTGCACTCCAGCTTCATTAGTATGCTGTGGGGGGGGGGGGGGGGGGAATTTGCCCACAGGAAGGTTTGAAAATTCAGACTAGAGCTTAGTTAACGCCCAGGGTGGCTAGTACTGTACAGCAGCCCACCAGTGCCAGCACATTCCTTCACTACTTGCTGGCAAACTTCCAGGAGTATTTCTGAATTAACCATGTTAGCAGAAGGTGGAAGGAGCAGCCTCTTGGTTCCTGCATCAACCTCTGCAGGAATTCTAAACCCTCCCAAAAGACTGTATTGGTCAAAAAGCAAAGTCAAGGCCTGGGCCAGGGTTGCAGGCCAAAGCACATAAGATACTGACTTAAAAACAGACGTGATAAGTGTGTTTCACAAGCTGCTTCAAAATGGATAAGATGATTTAATCTGAGAGGATGTGCTAAAGCCAGGAGGACTGGAGGGGTTATGAATCAGCTGTCAGCAATGAAAGCCCCCCCCGCCTCCTGGCTCGAGTCTTGTATGGTAACGCGCTTGGATCAGCAAACGATCCAGTTCTGTGAGCAGGGGTTCACCACCACGTTGCCCTATAAGGGCCTAGCTACCACACAACAGCTGCCCCCTGGTATGCACGTCCACAGTCAGTGGCAGTCAGCTAATAGCATCCCTCTCTGTGGCGCTCCTGCAGGCGGAATTCATCTGGCTTGTTGGGCCTGCAGCACCTCACTAGTCCCCAGTGACTCTTCCCTCTCGGGCCACCTGCTGCCACACCCCTCTCAGAGTGGGACACGGTGCAGAGGTCTCTGGCCACCTGTGACAGGGTGCTCCGGCCCCGCACTTGAGCAGGGGAAGAGCCCGTGATGCGGTGTGAACAAGCCCTTCCCCCGCGGCGCTGCTGCGTATGCTCCCTCCGCATGCCAGGAGATTTAAATGCTGGCTGCACTGTAAGGAGGGAGGACAATGGGGCAGATCAGCACCGGCAGAGGAGATGCTGCTGTCAGCCACAAGGGAGGGGGGTTCCCCGCCCTCGCCGTGGCCCCACATGCCGGAGCCAGCCTTGGCTCCCGGTTCTATGGACCAGGAGGGACTCGGATCAGCTCCTTCAGGGACTCCGCCCCCAGAGGGCTTAAGACTGCTCACGCTACCGGGGAAGATGGATGTCAGACGGCGCGAGGAAGGGGCTCCCCTGCCTGATGTCGAAAGGCAGGCGCAGCGCCAGTAGGAAGTGGCTCAGGCCGGGGCTGGCCCAAAAGGTTGACAGGTTTCGGGGTGCTACCCCTGCCAAGCAGGTAGTGGCAGTTGTCCCTATCCTTAGAGCCCTGGGTTGGGACCTGGTGGAGTGGGAGAGCCCGGGTCCCCCTACCTCCACCAGGGGGGAGATGGGAGAGCTCTTGGGAGGTCTCAAGGCCCTCCAGAGCGTGACCTAACCGTGAACCCCAGAGCTGAGGACTATAACTTTATGTATTGAAGGGCCAAACTGGGGACCCTGGGCATGAGCCCTCATTAGTTTGGATATAGAAAGGGCGAACTGTGGACCCTTGCTGTAAGTTGGCATACTGCCTAGTATCCAGGGCCCAGGTGGACGGGACCCTGGTAGGCAAACCCCGAGCCCCTTGGTGGGAGGGGCGAGCGTAGGGTTGCCAGGTGTCCGGTTTTCTACCGGACAGTCCGGTAGAAAAATTCAGAAAATACTGGACATGTGCAATGTCCGGTATTTTGTGAATTCCCGGCTGGGCGCCAGACGGAAGCCTGACGGGAGCGGGGGAGCGACTGGGAGGCGGAGCGCGATTGGCTTTGGGAATCCTGTGGTCGCGCGCAAAAGCCGGGTGGGGTGGGGTGGTGGGGTGAGGTGGGGGCTGGGACTCCCAGCCACCCCTCCCCCCCCGCCCGGCTTTTGCACGGGACCAGAGGCTCCCAGTGCCAATCGTGGCCCCGCCTCCCAGCTGGGAGCCTCTGGCTGTGAGCAGAAGCCGGGCGGGGGAGTGGCTCCCAGCCCCTCCCCCACACCTGCCCGGCTTCTGCTGGCAAGTAAAGGGAGTGCCTGCCAGGGGCGCGGCCGAAGGACTTCGGCTGCGGCCAGTGGCTGCACCCCGGTCCCCTCACCAGGTCTGCTTCCCGCTCCCCTTCCTCCCCTCCAGCCCCACGGCCCCGATCCCCAGCTCTGCTTCCCACCCTCTTCGTGCCGGCCAGCCCTGGTCCCGGACACCCTCCCACGCCAGCTCTGCTTCCCCCCCTTCCTCCGGGCCCCGAGGCCTCCCGCCAGCTCTGCTTCCCGCCCCTTCCTCTGGGCCCCATCCTCCTCCAGCTCCACAGCCCCGATCCCCAGCTCTGCTTCCCGCCCCTCTTCCTGCCGGCCAGCCCCGCGGTCCCCGGACACCCTCACCCCCACCAGCTCTGCTTCCCGCCCCTTCTCCCGCTTCAGCCCCACGGCCCCCGGACTCCCTCCCCACCAGCTCTGCTTCCCGCCTCCTCCCGGCCGGTCCTCCCCCCCGCTCCCCGGACTAGGCGAGTGGTGGGCCCTGGTCTGCGGTTGGTACTTTTATGCCCGAGGGAGAAGGGGCCACCTGAGGGGACATTGGTCGCCACATTCAGGTGCAGCCAATTCTGCAGGGCGAGAGTAAAAGTAGGAGGGGTTCCCAGGGGACATGCCCCCAAAAGCTGGGGCTCTGCCCTGGCGACCCCCCCAACACCACCGTTCAATGGATTTTCAGCCTCTTTGCTCCCTTGCTGACACCAGAAAGTGCTGTACTGCCTAACTTTGCTGTTAATGACCATTAATGTGACCTCAGTTGCCAGTGCCAAAAATAAGGCCAAGGTCTCAGAAAGCAGCTGAATTTCCACCCCCCTCCTTGGCAAGTCCACCTCTGTTGCCTGGGTATAGAATTGATATACAAAATGGAGTCGGGGAGGTTCCTCACCCTTTTCCCGCCAATTACAGCAAGAAGAAAGTTGTGCACTCAGTTCTACCCCTGTGCACTCCGCACTAATTTGTGCACACAGCCCTAATTGTTTGCGCGCATTCAACCTTTGCACCAGACACTTAGATGTTATGCACTCAGCCCTCAAGGTTTGCACCCTCCTCTCTCAAGGTTTCCCGCTAAAAGGGTTTATAAACTCCTGTCAAGGAACATTCGTGTTCTTTGTTCTTCCTCATGTCTTGTCTATGCGTCTCTGAGTCAACTTCCTGTCCGTCGTCTTCATCTGTCCCGAGAGAACAGGTTCCAGCCTGCGTTCTGACAAGACTGCCCAGAGTCCAGTGCCATTAAGGAATGAGGGAAGCCTTTTCCTGTCACCACTGAAAGACTATGGGATTATGAACTGTCTTGCTTAAATAATACTCGGACACGATCCGGTATTTCCCAGAGGCGTCAACTCGCAGGAGGCAAGGTCCGGACATCGAGGGACCGCTCCGTTGTCCTCCCTCAAGGCTTTCCACTAGCCACGAGGTAGCAGGTCACGGACATCAACCCCAATCGCCAGAGTCTATGTAATGTATTTCCTCATGTGTATGGGATCTGTCTATCTTCTTCTTTTCCAGGGATAGGGTGGGATGTTGCTGTTTGGGTACTGTTTGCTGATATTTGCTCTTTATTTCTAAAATATATGGTTTGGCCCTAAATTCTTGTCGTTTGGTCAAAGCGTTTCCCTGGTGATAGATACAGGATACCAGGCCGAATCTGGCTTCTGTGGAAGGGCACCTTAGGCTTTAATTAAATTGCCCAGCACAGCAATTGATTACCTCTGCTCTCCGGGTAACACCTCTATAATCCAAGAATCTAATTTTGGCAAATCAAAGCAGAAGAAACTTCACACAAAAAGAAAATCTGTCCAAAGGGGAGTAAAATAAATAACCTGCTTCTGATCCTAACAGAGCCTGTTACCAGAGCAAGTCACGCCGTAGGCACTGGGAACAGGCCCAAAAGGTTCCAGAGAGAGCAGCAAACTCCAGAGCTGTGCACAAGGGACTGAATGGCAGCCCCCAAATAAGCAAACCATTAGAGTGCCTCATAATTCCGTCTCACTTGCTTAGGGCATTTGGTGCATGTCACAGAAACTCACAGGCCTATCATGTTTTGCCGCGATTATGCACATGAACTGAATGACTGGGAGCTCTGTTCAGAATGGGGCCTTTATTTCCCAGCACTTTATAACTCAATGAAATCAATGAGAGGCCTGCCAGATTCCAATGGGTTTGTCTGCTGTGTCATTCACTGCGCCTGCCATCCCTCCGAAATGATCCATGTCCAACATGATCATTCAACAGTGCAGAGGAGAGATCAAGCCTCGGGGGAGAGGGGAGGGTGACGGTTTGCTTGGCTGCAACAAAACACTTCCAAAATGATTCTTCTAAATTGGAGGTCTTGTATTTCATTCTGCTTGTGCCAGAAACACTGTGTCCAGCCCCAATTCCCCTCCACCACCCAGAGCAACTGTCAGCTCAACATGTCGAAATCTGCGACATGCTCTAGCGCTGCTCACTAAATTGCCAGGGGCTATTCACCCAGGTGGGCGGAGATGGTGTTTCCAAGGTGGGTTAGTCCACAGGAGAGCAATGAGGAATCACTTCATCTAAGACACAGCAGCCAAGATGCTCTTGCTCTGTTTTAGCAATAAAAACCTCAAGCACATTCATTGCCTTCAAGCAGACACATGCTGCTGTGGATAAGCTTGCTTCAGTCTCCAGCAGGCTCAGAACAAGCAAGCCCATCTCCCGCTGCCACCCCATGGGGTTCATGCTCTCTCTGGCTCAGCAACAGGCTCCTAACATTAGACTCTCCAATGTCAGTCTGGTCACAGAACCATGTCCCTCCGGTGCAGAGCCCGCTGAGAATCACCAGTGTTGGCATGGCAGGCCGTGAGCACAGTAACACACAATTAGCAACAAGAAAATGCAGAACTGCTGTTGTTCTCTAGCCCTTTCCTTTCAAAATAGCTGCTTTTAGGGCAAAACCAGACTGAGAATGACGGTTCCCCAAGGTGCTGCATGATATAAGTAGGGATGTAAAATCTCACTTAACCAGTTAACTAACCTGCGGGGGGGAGGAGGGAGTTGCTGCAGCCTGCCCAGGCTGCTGGTTAATGGCAAGCATCACCCAGTAAGGCACCAGTTTACTGGTTAACGAGCTACATCCCTAATTACAAGACAATGCCACAATGAAGCTATGCCCAACCCCCTCACCCCCCAGCTAGCTGAAGGGGCAGATGTACTATCCTGACCTCTGGATGCTGTGCCTGTTTGGCCTCCCTCTGCTCCTCTCAATCATGTTCACTCTGTCGGAAACCAGCTTTCTCAGCCCAACGCCGGCCATGTGAGCCTTTGTTTCCACCTCGCTCCCCAAGGAGACATCAGGTAACACACAATCTTTTCTTCCTACCCCAGTCCTTTTCCTTTCTGCACACCCAGCAAGGGAGGGGGACACTATAGCAGTAATAAGAGGCCCAATTCAGTGCTGAATGTGCTAGCCAGTAAATACACAAATGCTGCCAGCACCCAGTGGCTTTCTGGTAGCAGTCTGCCGCCCCAAAGCTCTGCACTGGCAGCACACTGTCACACAAGCACTACTTTTATTATAGCTAGTTTATGATTTTGCCTCATTTCCCTTCTATTTTTAAATGCAGGGCTGTAATAGAAGGCGTCGGAAAGCCTCAGAGACAGAGGAGTGATTACACTGTGGAGCCTCTGTGGTATCAGTGGCCTTTGCAAGACAAGGATTCAAATGCCATGTCAGTCAGCATTTGAGCAGTGAATCCCGAGGGGAACTTGGCTACCCAACAAGAAACACACTGTTCTACATTCCTCCCCTCCCAGTAACGTCTGTGGCTGCTCCCCACTCTTTGCAGGCTGCTCTCGAGGAACAATTCCAGACCAAATGGCTTGGAAGAGAGAGGCGTCAGAACGGGCCCTGGAAGGCAGAGCATGCGCACAGCTAGAACAGCATCTCAATGAGCAGCATGAGAGAGCAGCAGAAACGCTGCCAGCAGGATTCAGTTAGGAGCAAAGGGAAACTTCTCTGCTCTAGATCACACCAAGTGCCACTCATCACGGAAAATGCTGGCTCCTGAGGAGGAGAGAGAGCCAGACAAATGGGGAGACACATGGGGAGGGGATGGTTTCCAGTGATACAGAATAGGAAGGGCGGAGCAGCACCAAACCCCTTCACAACAGACCTCCAGCCCAAAATGGTCCTGGCCCTGCTTCGCACCACACTCACTCTAACTGTAGGGGGGCTCAGTGTGCCAGTGCTACACAAATAGGGACCTGCCCAGTCCCTGCCCCCCAGGGCTCATCGGCTATAGATGAGCAGACAAAAGGAGGGGAGCAAAAGGTGCAACAAACAAGCATTGTTGTCAGGTGGTGATGGGCACATGGCTGGTTGTTTCCATGCTTTGATACAGACACACACACACAGTCAGTAGACGCTGTTAACTGTATAATTATCACTCATTTCTTACAAGTATCCCCAAACAAGTAGGTCTGATGGAAGGGTTTCCATGAGGGACTGTTAGCGGCCTTGCTGACCCATGAATCTTCAGCCCTGGCCAACACATGGCTAGGCTCTCCCATGGCTTTAACTAGAGCAATTTTACACGTGACAAGCAGTGTGCCTTATCACCCCTAAACTTTACACACGTCTTAGCTAGGGATGTTGAAATGCATTTATTGAGGTACATGTGTAACTGCTGAAATTTTCAATGGTTACATGTTTATATGGGAGAGGAGGAGGCTCCCACTGCACCGCCTCTCCCTTCTCCCCCACTGCCTCTTGTATCAGAGGTAAAAGCTGGCTCCCCACATGCACTGGCTCCTGTCTACCCCCCTCCTCTGCTGCTGTCTCTTATACAGAGGCAGCAGTGTGGAGGGAAGGAGGGGTCTGTGTGTAACTGTGAAGGTTAACTAATGAGCCAGGCTCACCAGTTAACCATATGCACATTTACACAGTCACATCCCTAGTGTTAGTCTGTATCTGCACAGCCACAAGGAGCATGCGTGTGTTTGTGGGTGTGACTGAGATAATCCATGTACATTAGCTATCTCACCATAAAACCCGATGGGAGCCAAAGCTGAGTAGTACTGAGCTACAGCTTGGCTAGGCGAGGTCAGCACTGTACCCCAACAATGTCTGACCTACTGCAGTCATGGATAGTGGGTGAGCCCCAGCTTTGGGGAAGCTAACTCACCAGCCCTGCCCCTTTTGCCTGAGGACACCCCCAGTGACCAGAAGATCAAGGCTGCCTCTGGAGTGCTGTTATATATATAGATATCTATCTCTATTATATATCTATCTATCTCTTGAGTGCTGTTATATATATCTTGGATTCTGTTATTTCCATTCCAGCTCATCTAAGAAGTGGGTTGTGCACACAAAAGCTCATGATTCTACATGTTTTAGTTAGTCTCTAAGGTGTCACTGGACTGCTCCTTGTTCAGCAACAGATATTAGTCTAATAATAGATTATTACATCACTCGCCTTACCTCTCTAATACTCTGGGATGAACACAGCTACAACAACAACACTGCCTACTCCAAACCTGTATAAGCACCACGCCTCTCAATCCAAACCAAGCTGTCTGACCCTCTCCCTCCTATGCACCCTATCAGCTCCTGGCCCATTGATCTCCTTTTGCCTCTATGCAAATAGCAGTGGCAGGCAGGCCAGGCTGGTGGGTGCTCTGTTATTCTCCTTAGCAAGACAGTCTACAGCCACTATGTGTGTTGCTGCCTAAAGAAGGAAAATGCAAGAGATGACATAAAAACTAAAGCCATCGAGCAGGGTTTGTGCAGCTACTCAGCAGTGCATGTTCTAATCGCAAGGAAACAGGTGCATGGCACAGCAGCCAGGAAGGCTTAGAGACCAATTCCTTCCGTCAGCCATTAGTGCTCCCAGAAATATACGGCATGTCGTTTTCAAGGCAGAGGCAGTTAAACTCTAACTGCCTCCAGCTGGCTGTGAACTTGCCAGGGAATGCAAAGGAAATCCAAAATCAACCCTCGTCTCAGAAATCAGTGACACAGGGCAAGAGCTGACTGGTGCGAGAGGTGCTCTCATGAAGTGAGCGTGCAGGCACACAGAGTGCTCTGGGGCAGTGAACCTTTAACACGGCCAGTTGGCTTCCGTGGATGCGTGGCACTCAGCGAAGCTACACAGCACACTGCAGGGTGGCTAGCAAGGGGCCAAGCCATGTGCTATTACCCAGAGTGGGAATTCAGCTTGGCTCCAGCAATCCTCCTTTGCAGTCTTAGTGCTCAATGCTTGCGCTCATCTTTCCTCTGGAGCAGGATGAAGAGAGAAGTAACTGCCCTGCTACATTATACTGGCTGCTCTAATTTTCCCACCCTAACTTTGCTGTACTGGGCTTCTTTTTGGAGACTCAACTGATGCAGGGTTTTTACTGCAGAGACCTCTAATTCTTCATTCCAGAACCCTAGGAACCCAATGCTCAAGTAGGCCAGGCAGGGGGAGCAGTGGTTGGCCAGTTTCTGGTTTACTGTTTACACTTTTAGAATCTTTTATTCCTTTGATAAATTCTACAAAGAGTATTTCACTGGATCTTGCTGGCCAACTCCAGCAGCAGAATCAGAGACAGCCTTTTCCAGGTTTGCCTAATCTCACTTCACCCAGTTGCAGCCAGGCCTCCCTGAAGGAAATCTGTCTGTCTGTGTTCTCTTCTCTCAGCATGTGTAGCTGGAAACTGACGTGGAAGTCAGAAATGAAAACCCGACAGGCAAACCCAACCATGCCACAGAGCCAGGAGAGACTTTCTAGTTGTTTCTGATCTTGCTAAACCATGATATAATTATCGAAACCCCTACGCTACAGGCGGAGACAAGTTGGTAACACCACATTTCCCAAACCCATGGCTTTTCCATCTGCGGCAGAAATAGATACTGTCCCTATGAGCTGAGTAACTGTCATTCGACATTGGCATCGTGTGCATTTGTCCAAATACTGGAGGCATTTCTAGTTGTTGAGAAGAGTCTGTTCCTCATAGTTGTGACTCAAGACGTAACTCACATTCAGACTAAGCGTCACAGAGACAACTGGGGTGCCTGCTAGATCCATGGGAGCATCAGACAGCAGTCAGCACTACCCCACGTACCTGGCTGGAAAGCCAGTGGGGCATGTACCTGCCACCAGGGGTGACGCTGTAACAGTGAGTTGGTCACCCTGTGCAGTAACGGGGGCTCTTCAAGATGTGTGTCCCTATTGGTGCTGCAATCTGGGTGCTGGTGCGTCCTCGCGCCAGCAACCAGAAATTTTTCTAGCAGTGCCCTGCCGTGCTGCACACGTGCAGTAGCATCTCCTTGTGCCACTGGTGTTTGTTAGGTGCATGCGTGGGCAGTGTCCTTATTCCTTCTCTATCTTGGTTCAAGCCCCCAAAGAGGCTCCAAAGTAGGGGAAGGAGGAAGGGTAGTGGAGCACTCATGGGGATACACATCTCTCGAAGAACCTGTTACTGCACAGGGTGAGCAACTCTCTTTTTCGAGTGATGTCCCTGTGGGTGCTTCACTCTGGGTGACTATAGAGCATTGTTCGTACTGTGGAGGCAGGTCTGGAGCCCTGCCCCCAAAATTGAGGATAGTATCACTTGTCCAACTGATGTTGCGGGAGCAATAGCAGAGGTAAGATCATAGTGCTTCACAAAAGTGTAGTCAGATGACCAAGTTGCTGCCTTGCAAGTGTCCTCTAGAGGTACGTTGTTAAGGAAAGTTGTGGTGGAATGAGCTGTTATGAGCTGTTATGATGGTTGGTGGCTGCTTGTTATGAACGGTATAGCAAGTGTGAATGCAAGACGAGATCCATTTGGATGCTCTCTGAGAGGAGACGGCTTGACCTTTGGAGCCCTCTGCGAAGAACAAGAGAGCCTAGTTGCCTTTCTCCAGGTTCACGTTTCATTGAGATAGAAGTCGAGCACTCTCTGGACATCTAAGGCATGCAGTGCTGCCTGTGACAGATCTGTGTGTGGCTTGGGATAGAATGCAGGTAAGCGTATGGGTTCCTTGATATGGAAGGGGGTTTGGACCTTCAGGAGGAATTTGGGACAAGGTCTAAGGGTTACTCTGTCCTTAGCAAACACCGTGTATGGTGGGTCAGCCATTAATGCTGCTATTTTACCTACTCTCATGCTGGAAGTTATGGATACTAAAAAGGCCACCTTCATGGAGAGGTGTTGCCAAGACAGGTGGCTAATGGTTTGAAGAGAGGTTTAGTTAAGCTCCTGAGGACTCGATTCAGGTCCCACGTAGGAGTGGGTGTACTGATGGGAAAATTTTCTGTATTAATAATCCCATAGCGGTGGGATTATTTTGAGAACCCAGGATTTTTAAAAGGACACAGTTTTTTCTTTGAGTTGCAAGCTTTGCAGTTTTTTTCTCTTGCTTTTTTCTTTTGTTGTCTGGGCTGCTTCAGAGGAGCAGACAGAAAGTTAAGCTTAAGCCAGACACAGACCATCCCACCGCTGCCACCATGTCATGGCTCCTTCCCCACTCTGGCATGATAAATGCAGAAGTGGGGGCCAGCAAGTGTACCCCAAAGCCTCATCTACCAGGCTTTGGTATAAAACTTCCCCCAAAATCTTAAAAACCTAGATTTTGGGAATAAAACTTGCTGCCACCACCCAAATATTAATAACGAGATTAGGGGAAAGATCATTTGGGAAATCTCACCCCTATTATAAAAATCAGGACACAATAACCAATGCCAGGTTAATAAAAGAAAGGAGAAAACTTTTATTATTACAACAATATTCCTGTTGCAAGCATAAGGATCAGATGGAAAGGTAACAAAATATACTCATGGAGGAATTACACCATGGGCTAGAACTCAGTTAAAAAAAAAAAGCCAAACATCTCTTAAGCAGTGCCAGATATCAGATCCCATACCCAACCCTTAAAACAATAAAGCCTAACGAAACTACCTAAACTTTACCCTACTTACAGAAAGTGAAGAATTGTTTCTTGGAGAGAGAGAGACATGCTTGTCCCTCCCTGTAGCTGCAGAGGACTCACAGAGACAAAAGGAAAAAACCCAAATTCCTTTGTCCCAGTTTGAAAGTCCCACCTACATTCCTACTGGACACTCCACCTGGCTAGGTGTAGTTAACTCCTTAATCCCCAGGCTGCTGGCTAACCCTCATAATCATGACAAGAACTTCATCTGGTTTAGCCGCAAACAAGTTAGTTTTGTCAAATGGAAGGTCTTCCACTTTCTACTGCAGCTCTCTCGGGATTCCCGATGCTTGGAGCCACGAGGCTCTGTGCATGACAATGGCAGTTGGGGTAGTATGAGCTGCTGTGTCCACCACATCCATTGCTGATTGCAAAGCAGTACAGGCAATGGTATGGCCCTCCCGGATAATACTATGGAGTTGGGGTCTTTTCTGCTAAGGCAGGAACTGAGAGAGCTCCTGAAGCCTGGAATAGCTAGTGCAGTCGCAGTTGGCGAGCTCTGCAGAGTAGTTTGCAGCCCTCAGTTGTAAAGTCACTGATGAGTAAACTTTTCTACCCAGGATGTCTAAACACTTATGGTCTTTGTCCTGGGGAGTAGACCTCTTATTAGGATGCTTTGCCTTATGCCAGACGGAGTCCACGACCAGGGAATTAGGTGGTAGGTGGGAAAATAATAAGTCCATCCCCTTGGACGGGACAACATATTTTCGGTTTGCCCTCTTATTGGTGGGCATGATGGATGCCGGTGTCTGACAGGTATTATTGGCAGGGTCCATGATGGTTTTGTCCACAGGAAGAGCAATCCTGGCCAAAGGGGCGGGTTGAAGAGTTTGTAAAAGTCTGTACTGTTTCTCTTGGGCCTCCTGTAGATCTCATTCCTGTACTGAAGCCGCCCTCTTGAACAGTTCCTGGAACTGGTGCCATCTGTTGGCAATGGGGTAGTGGGGATTATGGCTTGTGGAGCGGTGACCTGTCCTCACCCTTGGGAAGGGAGTGCTCCTCTTCTGACAGTGGCCATGTGGGGGAGTTCAGTGCTGTGTCCCTAGGGTAGGCGGAATATGGCGATCTTTTTGCTGGCGTGGATGGAAAAGTATGGTGGCTCCCATGAGAGGACCAGGTGTCCCAAGGATGCCATGGCCAGGGTATGGAGGTGGTGGATACAGCCAATGATGACCATACCATTATGGTGGCAGAGGGCCATGAGGTGATCTCGCGGAATGGGACTCTCATGGGGGATGCCTCTGCGTAGGACTCGAGTGTTGTGATGAGAAGCGACTGTGTTGACCTATGTCTGTTTGGCTGAGGGAAAGTAATGGGGCTGGTGAGTGGGGTGAGTGTATTGAGTGCACTAAGGATGCTGGTGAAGTCGTTGCTGAGGAAGTGAGGGTTGCCAATGCTGTGGAGTGCTTAATAGTCATGCGGCGGTGCCAACACTGACTGTACTGTGGGCAGTGCAGAGGAGGTTGGCATTGGTGCCCAAGGAGGAGGCATGTCGGTGCAGGGTCTCTTGGGTGCCATATCTGCGTGCCGTCTTCTGTGCCGATTTATGGTGTTTGGTTGGTACAATGGATGGTGGTGCCATTGGTGCTGATGACTTCTGTCTGGGCTCAGAATGGGCCCTCTTATGTGCCACCCGAATGTTTAGGCAACGGGTGCCGGGGTGCATGGGGTGCTGGTTTTGTCGCCTGTGCTCACCCTGGATGAGTTCGGTGCTGGAGGCAGTGATTTAGCCAGAGAAACCCAGACTTCTCCCTTTACCTTGTCCGAAGAGGTAGAGTGACAACTTTTGTCCATACCTCTGGCTTTGTCCACATTCTTGGTCCTGGAAGGAGAGTTGTCACAGGATGGTTGTAGCGACTTCTCAAATAAGAATGTTTTGAGCCTGTTGGAGTGGTCCTGTCTGGCTCTGGCCATAAGGTTTGAGCAGCGTTCACACTTCTGCATATGTGCCTCACCTAGACACTTAATACAAGAAGAGTGGCCACCCAATGGTGGCATGGCCTCTCGACAGGAGTCGCGCAGTGTTGAAGACTGAGGAACAAAGCATACTGAAACAAAGAACGATGAAAGAACAGGACGGGGTGGGGGGGGGTTTTGAGGAAAAAAGTTTTTTTGTTTATTTTTTTGATGAACAGGGAGGGTAGGAGACAAAAACTTGGATATGAGAGAAAACTGAGGGAATTTAATGATTTTCTTTGCTATTTCAGGTGAAAAAGGACAACAGAAGAGGAGCACTATCTGCTGCCAAAGATGACAGAGAAGGAACTGAGGTGCTGCATGCACCAACAGATAACAATGGCATAAGGAGATGCTACTGCGCATGCTGGGTGCAGCAGAACACTGCTAGAAAAATCTCCAGTCGCCGGCATGAGGATGCACCAGCACCTAGAGTGGAGCACCCACAGGGACATCATTCAAGAAAAACAGAAGGCCATGCACTAATTTAATCACTTATGTCAGTGTCTACTCAATTGCCATTGCAGAGAGCATCCTGAACACTAATGAAGTGCAATAAACTGCTGGTAGCCAAATCGATTCTTAGCCTGCTGTAGATACAGCACCATTACGGAGCTCTACACATCACCCTTTCCATTCCACGTTTCACTGACACTGCCAACCTGCATCATCCTGTCACAAAAGGGCCAGTGAAACAGACTCCAGTCACCTAATGCTGCTTCCATCCTCGTCACCCAGCCACTCAACTATGCTCACTGCTCTGTTTCGTGGGGCACTGCTGGAGGAATGTCGTCCCCAGCTGCTCTCTCACCAGTGTCTCTCTGAGCATGTACAGGAGTCATGTAAACTTCTAGCCCCTGTCAAGGAGCGCCTGGCCCGTCCACTGAGGAGGATGGCGATGGGCCTTTGGAGGCCCCTCAAACTCTCTCTCAGAATAGCGTGGCCTAACTGCGTTTCAGGGCAGTATGGCCTACCAGTCAGAGTCTATATATTGCCCCCTGTGTTCAGGCCTGTACAGCCCAGCAGCCACAGTCAATATTCAGTTTCTCTAGTTTAGGGCAGCACAGCCTAATGGCTACAGAGTCAGTGTAGTACAGCCCAGTGGCCAATGAGTCTATACCAGGGGTGGCCAACCCGCGGCTTGCGAGCTGCATGCGGCTCACAAAGGAAAAAATTGTGGTTCCTGACGGAACCGGGACAAACCTGGAACTGCTCAGGTTCAGTCAGTCTCATGGCTGGGCTGCTGTGAGCCGCATGCGTGCTCACGGCCCACGCCATTCTGCTCACCGCCCCCAGCACACTGAGTCATATCCTGCACATGCAGAGTCCCAGTCTGCACGTGCTAGCAGCTGGCCGCTGAGTGCAGGTGGTGGCGCAAGCTCCGGGACCTGGGCATTATGTTGGCGGGGGGGGAAAGGAGGATTGGGTTAGAGCGGGAAGGAGATGCCTGGCTCTGGAGAAGGGAGGGGAGGGAGATCGGGTTGGGGCCGGGGGGACGCACATGGCATCCCGGCCAGCACATGCTCAAAGCCGGCTGCTCAGCGCACACACCCAGCACTTAGGGAGCAGCGGCGGTGGCAGCGGCTCTGTTCCAGGACCCGGGCATAAGGTTGGGGGGAGGGGTATTGAGTTACAGTGGGGAAGCGAGGTGTCTGGCTCTGGGGAAGGAGGAGGAGTTGGATTGGGCGGGGTGGTGCATGGCATCCTGGCCAGCACATGATCAAAGCTGGCCGCTCAGAGCACGCACCCCAGTGCCTGGGGAGATGCACGTGGCAGTAGCAGCAGCGGCAATGGCTCTGGGACCCGGACATAAGGTTGTGGGGAGGGGGATTGGGTTAGAGCGGGAGGGGGCCTGGCTCTGGGGGACGGGAGGAGATGGGGATTGTGTTGGGGGCTGGGGAGGGAGTAGGAATCCCGGTACTGCATGCCAGCTCCAACGTGGCTGTCGTGAGGAGCGCTTCCTGAAAATTTGGAGCTGGCATGCAGTACCAGGACTCCTACACACACACACCCTGCACAGGCAGGCAGCAAGGGGGCGGATGTTCTCAGCCCAGTGACAGACCCGGTGTTTCAGGAAGCGCGCCAGCTGTTTATCGGAGGGTAAGGGAGGAGAGGGGAGGGGAGGGGAGGGGAAGAGCAGCCCACGCACTCACTTCCTTAGACCTGGGATCCCCAGGTACCGGCCGAGCTGTCCCTGTCCCTTCCCCCTGGCCAACCCCCCCCGCTCCACCAGCACCCTGTCCCCTGCCATCTGCCCCAGCACTCTGTTCTCTGCGCCCCACAGCACAGTTGGGACCACATTACTGAGGCCTGGGGGGTTTTTTTTGGGGGGGGGAGGGGTTTTGCATCTCACTTATGTGGCTCCAACTTGACTTTTCTGTGGGTCAGTGACCCCTGACTCAAAAGAGGTTCCCTGCCCGTCTCATAAATAAAGACAACGCTGAAACACATTGTGTTTGACAAAATATTTTATTTAAAAATGAAGCCTGGCCAACAAGCCCTCAATTGGGGCCAAGCCCCATCTGGCCACAGCATCATAACACTCCTGCACCCCCCCAGAAACCAAACCTGAGCCTATCATACACTGGAACCCCCAGTCCTGAACCTCTCACATCCCCAAACTCCTGCCCCCCCATCCCCCGTCTTCTGCCACTACACTCCTGCACCATCCACACACTGCAAATCTGTGTCCTGAGCCCATCATACTCCCAGCCTCCCTGCCCTGAGCCCCTCACACACCCCAGCCCAAACTCCTGCACCCTCACAGCCACAAGCCTGCGGCTTGCTCAGCACCCCAACCCTCCACCTGACCCCAACACACTCCAGCCTGGAGCCCCCTCCCTGGGACGGCGTACCAGCACCTATTTTCTCCCGGCGTGGCTGGGGTTTTTTTTCTTCCCTCAACAACTTTCCACCCCGGTACATGGCTCTTCGCACTCTGTCCACTGCTATTTTGGCTCTTAGATTCTAACGGGTTGGCCACCCAGGTCTATACCATTCCCCTGAGTTCAGGGTAACCTGGCCCAGCAGCCAGAGATTCATACATGGCTTCCCTGATACAAATTTCCTGACACCCAGGTTACAGAGAGAAGCAAGTCCCTGGATCTTGCAGATACACAGCTCCCTGGAACTTTGTTTTGGGCTGATAGTCTATTTGATCTAGCAGAAACCTGCGGTCCCCTCATTATTATAGAAGCCAATACTCTCTGTGAGAAGAGAGGGCTCTGGTACAAAGGAACTTTTTTACCTTCTAAGCCAATTCCCTATAGGTCTGGGGCTAACACAATGACCTCATTACAGTCCCATGTACAACTGCCTGCTGGTGCAATTCACAGCAACACCATTGCAACTTGATAATAATATTCATGTCCTAAAAATGTCTGCAGTGGAGGCCAAGAAAAACAGCTTTGTGTTCAGAGGAAGCGCTGTGGTCAAGATGATGTCATCAGAAAGCGCCAAATTAATTTCCTGTGGTTACATCCTACAGGAAATCCAAGAGGCTCAGCTTTCTCACAAACCCAAGTAGCCATTTGTTGTCAGTAACAGCTAATTATGCCCCCAGATGTGTCAAATTGAAAACAATTGGGAACAAACTCCATTCCCCTGCATACTACTGCAAAGCATTTCCATATAAAACACTCTTGGGTTTAAGGCCTTTGCCTCAGACAAAATAAAACCCACGCAGCTCAGCTTCTGGGAGCTGTTTCAATTATTGGCCGAATGCTAATGAAACAGAGCAATCAGCACACACTACTTAGGGTCAGATGAGCTGTTCTGTGTTCTGACATGGCCTCCTTCCCTGTGGTGTCTGAGCTGGTTCCCAGTGTTGCAAAGTGTACACATTAGACCAGTCCAGATTTGCTTCTGTGTTATGCACTTCTCTTTGTTTTGGGTGGCAAGACGCCTAGAGAGTCTGTCAGGGCTGGTCAGCGTGTTCCTCTGAAAAGGGTGGAGGGACCATTTCCAGCACTCAGCTACTAGCTCACTTGGATTCACACCATGGTCTCTGAATAGAATATAAAATCCAGAAGCTGTCATAGACTAGGAATTAGGCGGTCAGATCTAGTGATTAGAGCAGTAATCAGGTACCAGGAACCAGAGGTCTGAGCCAGAGGCAGAGTTGGAATTCAAGCAAAGGGTCAAAGCTGGAGTCAGTAGCCTGTGGGCTGCAGAAGCAGGAAACAGGAACAAGGCAGGAGTCAGGAGTCAGGCAAGAAGGCAAAGCCCAGTGTAGCAGCAAGACAGGGATCACCTAGTTCAGGGATGAGGAATCTTTTTTGGGTCAGGGGCCATAGACCCACAAAAGAATCGTTGGGGGCTGCACACAAGTGAGAAGCAAAAACAATCCTCACTGACCCAGCCCTCACATGAGAAAGAGGGGAAAACCCCTCATACATGTGGCCCCAACTGAGAAGCAGGAATAAAAAGACACTCCCTTCCTTTCCCTCAAGCTCCAGCCCTACATTCAGGGGGGAGACACTGAGACCCTGTGTTTACTCTCAGGGCTGGATTAACACTTCAAGGAGCCGGGGACTCCGGGATTTTGTGGGGTCCCCCTAGGCTCTGGGGTGGGGCCAAAATGAGGGGCTCAGTGTGTGGAAGGGATCTGCTGCGGAGCCATTTAGGG
This sequence comes from Rafetus swinhoei, assembly GCA_019425775.1. NCBI lineage: Eukaryota > Metazoa > Chordata > Testudines > Trionychidae > Rafetus > Rafetus swinhoei. The sequence continues at coordinate 29,094,775 of CM033425.1, read as the reverse complement.
TTGGCAGCGCAGAGTCTGGATGGGTGCAGCAGCAGGGCTAGGGGTGGGGTTGTGTGGTCTGGGCAGGAGGTAGGATACAAGAGCAGCCGGGGGGGGACAGGAAGTCTGTGAGGGAGGTAGGGTGCAGGAGTGGCCTCAGGGTGGGGTGCGGGGTCTGGCCAATAGGTAGATTGCAGGAACAGCTTAAGGGTGGGGGCATGGGTCTGGGAGGGAGGATTCAGGAGAAGGCTGGGGAGGGGGCATGGGGTCTGGGAGGGAGGGAGGATGCAGGAGGGCTGATTGGGGGACCTATAGAGCCAGGGTGAGAACTCGTGAACCCTCACATGAGCTCTGCATCAGAGGCCAGGAAACCCAGCCTGCCAGGCAGGCCTGAGTACATGCTGAAAGCAGTGCAGGGAACTGCAGCTGCCTGTCCTAGCAGCCTCCCTAACACCTAGTGCACAGGGGGCTTTGCCTGCCTGGCTCTCCTGGACTGGCAGCCTGAGATCACTCACTAGGGGACACTTCAGATGCTTCCATCCCCAGCCTCCTTTAGCTCTGAAGCTCCATTCGCATTTACGCCAGGCCCTAAGTTTCCCTTTGGTAGTGCAGGCAGCAGCTGCTGTCCCCCTCCATCCATCAGCTAGAATGCCCATGGTCCAGCTCACACCACACACTCCCTTATAATCTCCAGCAGCTTCTGGGCTCATCCCTGCAGAGGCCAAGGGGCTGCTGAGAAATAATACCCTAGGAAGAGCTGCAGCTATGCAGACTGGTCACTTACAAATGGACGAAGCCCTCCCTAATCAGCACAGCCATAAAAAGATGATGGGTAGTGTGCACAGGGAACTCAGAAAGTGATTGGGGAAATTTTCCACATGTTAAATAATCATGAAATTATCTGGCAGCTCCCTGCCCCCCACCACAGCTCCTCCACCACGCCCTGCAGAAGGCATTTCCTACAGGCTTACACTTTACTAAACTTGGCAATCACGTAAAATGGGGCTTCACACCACTGGCAGGGTCAGTCTTACATCCTCTACTACAGCTGGCCCCAAAGACACCCCTTCCTATGCACTCATACACATTGAAACTTGGCCTCAAACACAGTCAGACTCATGCCCCTTCACCTACAGTTTGCCTTCAAACACATCCACCCACCCTCAACCACAACCTCCCTTCAGTTCCCCCCATCTTACCCCATGTAAACGTTCACTGTTAAGTTCCTGGATACAAAGTCTTTTGTTCCAGAAAGTTCACTATAATGATGCCTCTGTTCTTACAGTGAACTCACAGAGCTTAGTTCTTGGGACAGACACACCTCCAAGATCCCTTCCCCTCCATACAGCTGGGCAGAAAGCCCAAGTAAATACCCGAGGGACTGTGGGGTAAACACCAAGGAGACTCAGATGAACTCAATAACAGCCATTAACACTAACACTGCAGCTCACACATCAGGTTCTACTTTCCACATTGAGTCAATCATAATTGTGTATTTACATGTAACTGTTGTATGCTCTCCTCCCCTCCCGCCCACTTCCCATTTCACTTGTTTCACTGAGCTCCTGGGGGGTAAGGACTGTCACGTGTTACACGGACGGTGCATGCAAGCGCCCTCCAAATTAATCATATCAGCAGTAGTTGAGGCTCCACCTAAGGCCAGGCCCATAGTACTAGGTGCTGTGCATACACCTCGTGACAGCAGTCTCTGCCCCACAGAGTCTCCACTCTAAACTGACAGGACAAGGGTGGGAGGGAAGCAAAGGCATAGAGAGGTGATGTGACTTGTGTAAGGTCACATAGCAGGTTAGAGACAGGCCGAGGTGGGAACAGAACCAGTCTTCTGCTGCCCCAACCTATGTGCTATCCACTGGACCACGCTGTCCCCACAATAGCAATCGAGTTACATGTTTGGTGAACTAGAAGTGATATAGCTTCACACTTCCCAATGGGGCAAAGGTGCAGGCAGACAGGGATTCTTGAGATCTCAGGGGAATGTCCCGTGCTTCCCCAGAAAGCCACACAGTGACAATTCCCAATTCAGTCTATTTAGAAAGGTTCCTACCTCTCTGTCCTTGAGTTTCATGGCGAGCACCAGCTGATGTCTGTGGTTAGTCAGGGCCTCCCGGTAATTTCCTTTGGAGAAGAATGCGGAGCCCAGATTCCCATGAGCTCGGCATTCTCCCGTCTGGTCACCTGAGTCACATGCAAACAAAACAAGAGTTAGCTAATGAAAGGTCAGTGGGCAGTGGAGTGGGCTGTTTCCAGCTTCCACAGTGAAGCGGAGCGCAGTGGGCTGAAAGAGCAATGGGGTGGAGAGGAACAGGCTGCGGGGTAACTCTGGCTCTGGCCACCTAGGTGAGTGTGGGGCCCCAATCCTTGCTGCTGCCCTTTGCCAGGCCCCCTGGAAATTTCCCAGGCCACCCTGGAAGCCGTCCATAGAATAGCTGAGATGGCCACTGAGGGGGCTCCCCAAAGTGAATCCCAAACTGTCCTATGGACTGGAGCGAGACAGATAAACTGTGTGCCAGAAAGAGACAAGGACTCTGTGTGTGCATATACGTATGTGTGGAGTGTGTGCATGAACATGCATGTGTTGGGGGGAGGACACATAGTGAGTGAGTGTGTGTGTGTGTGTGTGTGTGTGTGTGTGTGTGTGTGTGTGTGTGTGTGTGTGTGTGTGTGTGTGTGTGCTTGTGTGTACATGCCTCACTTCTGATGTCACAGAGAGACCCTGTGCTCTCTCTTTAAACAGAGCAGCACTCACCAGTCTGAATGATATTTCAGACAGTAGAGCCACCAGCAGCTCCATCTAGCTCCTATGTCTTTTCCCGGCCCTCTGCAAAGATATGCTACATGGGCAGGGGATCCCCTGATGTCAGCGCCCCTTCTTCCCCCTCACGAAGGAAACAGGAGGCTCTTGTGTAGCTTAGAGCAGTATTGGGCACCTGCAGTCCCGTGTCCCGGTGGGTGAGAGGCATGTGGGGGAGGGAAGCAGCCGGGGCGGGGAGAGGAGGGATGCGGCAGCAGGTGGAACCCCAGTGGGCCAAGGGCTGCTGCAGCCCACTGAGGTGCTGGAGGCCACTCGTGTGGCCTGCCAACTATTGGCAGTTGCCCATCCCTGGTTTAGGGGGAACATTGGTGCAGACGGTCCTGCTGACAAAACGCATGTCCTTTGGGGGATGTGAGTTAATTATGCCAACAGCAGAACTTTTGTCAGTTTAAGCTGCATCTTCGCTAGGACACATCACCAGCATAGTTAGACAGGTATAACTATGTCAGCAATGTATTTGTAGAGTAGACAAGCTATGTGTAATTCAGATTATTCGAGCACACATCTCACTTTACCCTGCAATCAATACATTGATGACCTAAGGAAAATGTTGCATTCAAGCCTCGAGGGGAAAAGACAGTTCACAGACAGTTGATATGATAAAGAAATCCCCTGAGTGTTCCTTTAGCATGTACCTGGGACCCCCATAACCCACCCCACACATTTTGTGATAAACAAGAATGTTTGTGTGGCTTAGCAGCTTGTGAAATGGCACAGCAGCTCCAGCTGCTTCCTTTCATTCATCCCAGTGCCATTCCTGTTAATTTGCACCATTTACATCAATTCCACACTAAGCCAGGGAGTAAGTGAGTGAAAATGAAAACTCTACCTAATGTCTTGGCTACATCCAGGTCCTGCTGCATATATCCTGTGCTTTTCTCTGTGTTCCCAAGAGACCAGTAAGCACTGCTCAGTGCAGAGAACACGGATCCCCTCAGCTTCAGGCTGCAAGTGCCAATCTTCAGGGCAGCTTCTAACACAACCACAGAGGCCCCATGGTGGCCTGCAGTGAGGAGCTCCTGGCCAATCACCGATACCACCACAAAGGGGCTCTTGTCCAGCTTCATCTTCTGAAGTTGCTGATAGGTTGGCTCGAGTGACTCTAAAGTAAGGAAGGGAAGACAGAATTACCCCAAAGGCCAAAGGTTCACAAGCATCCAGAAGTCAGTTCATTGGCACTCCTGGGAGGCAAATGACAAAGCCACACACATGAATTTTGAACCATGTATTCAATGGCACATCCAGAAAGATCGGCAATTTGACTGTCCCAGTCCTGCACTTTGCACATCAAGAGCAAGAGAGGAGAAAACTACCTGGGAGAAACCCACAAAAAAGGGAAAGCAGACATAAACCCATTCAGCTTGGTTTAACTGGTCACAAGAACAGGGAGTGCCACCCGGTACCCCTGTACTGTAGGTACTATGCCTAGTGACTAAACAAGACCTATCATCACCACGGCTGCTGGAGTGCTGTTACAAAGAATTGGTTCATTAGTCCCGTGAATCCTGCAATCATATATTCCATAAAGGACAACAATCAGGCTGGGTTTTAAATCTGCAGCTCTGTAGGGAACCACAGAGTGTTAAAATGTAATATTTAAAATTAGGATGGCTGCATTTCTTGACAAGGCTGCTCCTGCCTGAATCAACGTAACCATGGCAACCCAAGAAAGCCATTTGTGCCCTACTTCCATTATTTTTCCCTACAATTAACTGTGTGTACTGCAAACAGAGAGCATTTTAACACTATGATGTATGCTACAAGTGACGCTCCAGTTGGGTGGAGATAAACACATAAGACTGGACTTTTCACACCTCGAACACCATATTTATAAACTGATACAGGTCTGGAGTCTGTGCCACATAAAGGGGAGAAGAGAAGGGTGCTATTGCAGGAGGAGAGTTTTGTCTTCTGCTATCACTACTGCAAACTTCAGTTTCACTCCCCTGTAGTGAGCCAAGGTAAAGAGATTTAATTTTTTTCCTCAGAAGTCACCTGAAGTTTCCACCTCCTTTGTGATTTGTTGCTCTTCTCTGAGCTCTGACGGAAAACAATCCTGGCAATTACTGCACCTGTAAGTCTGCCTGCAGTGACGCAGCAGCTTGGTCTCCCTCTGACCCTGAAGGGGAAGGACTCCCTGAGGCACCCGGGTGGGCGGGGCCAGAGCAACCCAGCCCCATCCCTAGGAAACAGAGGGGCGGGTCAGAAGTATAAAAAGGCAGGAGCTCGGAGCTCAGCTGGGGCCAGCTACAGAGGAAGCCAGACATGCTGCCTGAGTTCCCAAGGGGGGAGGCTCAGCCACACTGTGGAGAAAGGAGAACTGGCCTGGGCTGCCAGGACTGCTGATAACCCTGAGCCGATGGAAACCCTGCTGGAGTCTTCATTCCCTGCAAACCCAGAGGAGCGGGGACCAAGCCAGGTAGGGTCCCAGGAGGAATGTGGAAGCAGCCCGGGGTAGCCACCCATGTCTGGCTGAGGAGATGGAGATGAACAGGTCAGCGTGTTGTGGCCAGGATCCCTGCTGACCCAGAGGCAGCCAGAGCTGTCACTGCTGGGGGCCTGGTCTGGGACACAGTGGAGCAGGTGGGCCTGTGTCCCCCCTGCCACCCCACTCCCCACGTGGCAGGTTCCCCCTGTTTTGGGCCAAAGTCCTACTCTGGTCGGCTCTGCCAGAGCAAGGAGACTTGACTGCCACTCAGCCTGGGAACAGGCCTGAGCCTTTTTAAATGGTTGGCTGCCCTGCTCTGCCCATGGGCCTGGGCTGGTGAACTATTGCCCAGGCTGGGAATGAGCCTGAGCTTCCTTAAACTGTTTGTTGCCTCACCCTGAGCTAGGTGTGGGCATCGTGACCCTTGCTGAACTGAGTATAGGCTGCAGCACCCAAACTGTGGTGGGCCTGCCCTGAATCAGGGTTGGGCTGGACTGCTAACTGATCTGCTTCTAGCATAGGGAGGTAGCTTGGCCTGCCTCCAGACTTGGACCAGTGCGCTGCCTAACTCCCGTCTCTAGTACTACAGTGCCATACAGGCTGAATGATCAGAGTGGATGAAGGGAATAAAGTAAACATGACCTCTTTGAGTACCTCAGCTCTCCAGGTCTTATCTGAGAAATTAGCTCCAAGTGGCTTGGCTCAAGTAGAGTTCCATGGACCCAGCAGTGGCCAGAGGCCCATAGCCAATGAACAATACAAAAGGATTGTACTAAGTCTGGGGCATGTCCAGAAGGATATAGAAAAGATCTGTGCTCAGCTTGGTCTTCTTCAAAGATGTGTTAATGGTGTGAAAGGGACATGGGAGTTAAATGACACACCAATGAACACAGATTGGAAGGTTCTGGACACCTGTGAGGAGGGAAATTTCATGTAACAGGGCCGAAAAGGGTTAGAAAAGCAGCCAGGTTAAGATTCAGCTCGGGGAAAAAGAGATTCATGTATCCCAAAGCCTCCTAATCTTTCCTTCAATTCCCTCTGCAAGACCCACCTCTGCAGCAAAGCCCACAAGAAATCACTGAACTGAGAGCTCCAGGGATGGCTGAGGTAGGTGGCACTTGCCTTCTTTATTACCACAGCAACAATGGGTATTTATTTGCCCTCCGATCAACACACTGTGGTTACCCGTCTCCCTCAAAGAAAAGCTCTGTGGGGCAGGTTCCATGCTGGTGCTATGCCCAGCACCAATGGGGTCACATCCTGAGTGAAGTTTCTGAACATTAGCATAACAATCATTAGTACTAATGAGGCAAAAATAATCCAAAGGAGTCCATAGAATGGAGACACGTGGGAGAGCAGCAATGCTGAGAGTCCTAGAGGCCAGAATGGCCTGCAACAGAGGTGTGAAACTGCAATACGAACAGACAGCAAAAAAGGCCATAGCAGCTTTGAGCTGTTGACACGGAAGTGCCGTATCACTGAGCAGGAAGTGGATAGTCTCCCTGCAATGTGATGGCTCCTAGAATGAGGCACATTCTTTTCAGGGCACTTAAACCCCACAATGATATTTACAGACTGGGGGCAGTTCACCAAATGGGTTGGGGCCAAACAATGAAGATGTGTAGAGTCTCCTGACTCTGAGGAATGTATTGCGCCGCAGTCTGGTGAGAGCAGAGTGCACCATGCAGACAGAAGGTGCTCCAGGCTAATACCCGAGGCACACAGCAACACTCGCTTATCCAAACAAATTGCAAAGAGAATGAGGAGCCGTATGTATTTACGGCACTGTTGTAGGCAGCACCGCACCTCAGAGTGGAAGAAATGAAATTATCCTCATGAGATATTTGGCACACAGAAAAAACTCTGGATTAATTTATTTTGGAGGATAATGAGAAAACACCACAAGAATTTTTTCATTTTGGGCACCGGTTGGCCCCTAAGCTCCAAAGCTCCCAGCAGCATCTGATCTGCTCCATGCTCCTCACACGAGCAAAATGCATTCAACAAAAGAAGAGAGTGAAATCCCCACCCCTGGAAATGGGGCTGTAATACACAAAGGGGGCAAGACCCAATGAGGGATTAAATTATCACATGCGCCAAGCCATCTCTATCCTGGTCAAGGAGAAAGGTGAATCAGCACCCTGGTCATCTGCCTCTTTTGGGGCCTTTGTTCTGAGACACATGAAAAATGAGAAAAGCTTCTGCAGAACCCAGATTGGTACCCACAAGGCTTGAATTTCACAAAACTGTTTACCCAAAGCTCTTGTTGAGCATGCGGGGCACACTGGTACCGATATTGTGGGATCACAATGGGAAAGTTAACAGAGCCTAAGCTGTTACAATGCCAAGGTTTCCAGACTGCCTTGCACTGGGAATGCTTGTGAAACATTAGTGCACTTGTGTGTGGACAAGAGGAGTTTCCCAGGGAATAAGGTGTTTGACCTCTAGAATGGGGGTGAGGAACCTAAGGCTTGCCTGGATCTGGCCCCTGAGGATTAGGGCTCCCCCACGGCATTGGGGAGCCTGCACTGGTGCTCCAGCTCCCCCACTGTTCTCCCCATGAGGATGGAGCACACAAAATCTACTAGCTTGGACCTGACGGATTTCTGTGAATCAATGGCCCCCGACTCAAAAAAAGTTCCCATCCCCGCTCTGGAGAATAGTCCCCAACTGGAGATACGAGTTCTGGATGGCCAGCGCAGAGATGCCAGCTAGGCATTAACTCTCAGATTGCACAGCCGGACTTCCCAGAAACACAAGAACAGCAGTTCTTAGAAAAAAACCAAACCCCTCTTTCCCAATATCCCCAGCTATGCCCCACTGAATCAGACAAGAGGCTCATCTAGTTTGGTTCCTGGCTGGAAGAGCCCCGCAGCAGGTAACTCAACAGAAGTTGTAAAATGCCTATAATATGCCCTGCATCTTACACAGGTTTTACACATCTCCGGCCTAAAATGCTGACGTGGCATCAGCTTCCAACTGAAATCAGCTTCCCACCTTCCTTGGAAAGGCTGAACAACACATCTGCAGTCCCTGGGACAACGGCTGCTTTGCTTACCTCGCATGGGGGATTTCATGGCAGCTTCCACCATTCCAACAAGCAGCTGCAGACTCTTGGGATCCTGAGCCAGCCCAGATGCAAATGCTGCCAGTGCGTCCGCATGGCGTCCAAGGTACTGAAGGGCAACGCCCTGTCGGAAGTATGCCTGCAAGCCCAAAAGTAAGGGGCAAGTTATTGAACTGATGTGATCCCAGAGCCCAAGCCTTCCTGACCAGGGAGCTAGTGCCAGAGAACATAGAGGCTGCAAGAACACACCCAGGTATCCCTGCATCATGTTCAGGTCAGGCCAATATTGGCTAATCTAAAACTGTCATTTGGCTCCCAAGTCCCCCACAGAGCTGAGGAAACCGTCAGTGTGGGCTGCATCACTTGCCCAGGCCACACTGACAATTCTCACATGCTGCTCCGGTGTCTAAAGTCAAAGCCAGAAACATAAACAAAAGTTTTCCCTGAGAATTTCCCCTCTCCCCCACTGGCTGCTTATTTCTTTGTGATCACATGGCTCACAGAGCTTGTGAGTGGAGATCCCCATCTCTCCTGCCAACAGGACCAGAGCTTCACCACCCAACAAGAATTTTGTATTAACAGAGGCCAAAAACCTCCAGGACACAGTGGTAGTAAAATCACTGTCCAGAGCATCTCATCAGAACCCTCCCCTTCCTTCTGTCTGCACATACAGCCCACCTCTTCCACCATCCCAGCTCAGTGGAGGTCCAGACGCGCGCCCTGCATTCACTTCCCCTGCCTCCATCACTACCAGGGACATGTCGGCACACTCATCATTAATTATATTTTACCATTTTCACTCATCAGTGAGCAGAGACTGATCCTCTATTCATTGAGTAGCTGACTCTGGAATTCATTCTCCTATTCTTTGCCCAGCCTTGTAGTACTGAAGTCTGCTGACCTTCCTGGTGAGTTATAGTCACTACTGCATTATGCTGCTGTGTTGGTAGAAGTGGGTTAGGCAGGCAGCAGAGAGCTGTACCTGCCTGCACACAAACACTAACTCTGACTGACACTTCCCCACGCTCAACGCACACACTTCATTTTTAATGTGTTCACAGCCAGTTTCCTTTACTTTTTCCATTTCACATTTTCTGCAAGTCTCCCCAGAGGCTACAGCAGAAATACACTTCTGCCTCACTGAGACTCAAGGGAAGCTGCAATGCTTATAAAATAAACCCCAACCCCTCTCACTTCTCATTTCCAATCCCAAACCTATAAGTACTTGTAGAGCTGCAAATAGTTTCACTGGTAAATCCAAGATCTGGAGGTTCCCAGACAGAGTAGTGGGAGAAACCTGCCGTAACAAAGGGATAGCAATGGCAATGCCTTTCTCACAGAACACCTGAAAAAATCTCTGTGCTTGGGCATTGGTGAGTAAGGGATTCACTTATAAAATGTTGGAATATTTGTAACAGTTATGTCTGCACACAGATTGCGATAATAATTCAGGAGCTTCTACTAGTTTTTACAAAGATTTGCTATTCACAGGTAACCCTTTATTGTTCTCGCCAGTAAATATCTCCTTCCTGCTCACTCTGCCACATTCACTGCACTGCCAAGTCTCTGGGAGGGGTTACACAAAGCAAGTACAGTTCTGGTAAGAGGAAACACTCTCCAAGGGCTCTGAGAACAGGATGCTGCCCTATCAACTCCACTTTTGTCTTTGGCTTGTGAGAGCCTTTAGCCACAGGCTCACCCTGCACTCCCAGGCAGGTCCCTGCCTGCTATTCCTTCCCATTTGTAATAGAAACTAATCTTGTGTTCAAGGTACATTAACGTAAGCATGTGTGGAAGCCTTTTTTACTTAAACTGGATAGATCTGCAATTAATATCCAAAACGACTTTTTATTAGGACTCTCAGGCACCTTCAGAGCCCAGACTATGGAGGCAAAGATTAAGAAAAATAAAAAATGACATGGGAAATTTATAGACATGAATATATAATCTCTTTCCCATTAGCAAGCGTTGATTGGTTCTATAACTGTAAATGAATTAGATGGAGGCAAAATTCATTTCATTAACCTTTAGTACAAATGTGTTCTTATTGAACCAGACAACTGCACTGGAAACCCAGTTCCGTGTTAATTCGATTACAGGCTTGATTTAAATCAAAGAGAAACCCAAGCAACAAGAAGTGTGTAATATGCAGTGGCCACCACTGTGTGATCTCAGAACGCTGTCTCCTGAATCACCATGCGCACGCTGGGGGGTCTCTGTTTCCGCATGGAGGCTTAGTCTACATCTAAAAATTAGGTCAACATGGCTATGTCACTCAAGGGTGTGGGAAAAACACACCTCTAACCAATGCTGCTACGCAGACCTACTCTGCAGCCCACATGCAGCCATAGCACATTAGAATGAGGAAGTGGGTCTGGCCCACGAAAGCTCGTCACCTAATAAACCATCTTGTTAGTCTTTAAAGTGCTGTTTTTTGTTTCTGTTTTTTGTTTCAGCTAGACTAGACTAACACGGCTACATCTCTGTTACTAGAATGCAACTGTTGTTCCCACACCAATGAAAAACCTGTTCTGTCCCTGTAGGCTACATCTACTACAGTATGGAGTTATGCCAACACTGTCTCCATAATGCAGACACAGCCTCAGTTTCCCTTCTGTATAATAGCCAGAGACACTTTACAAGCCAGTGTGGCTGTGTCACACCAACTGGGCTGCAAACTCATTGCATGAGGGAAGGGACCAAAAAAATGGCTTCTGTTTACACAGAAACCCTAATAATCAGCAGGAGTGAGAAAGGCTGCCCAGGAAAAAAGACAGATTATTCAATGGAGGTGTTAGCAGACTAGTATGGTTAGACAGCTGGCCAGGGGACTCTTGTCCTCTGACATAGAATTGCTTGACTTGTACTGAATAGAGAGCCAGAATATGATTGCTGTGGATATTTAAAAGGCTTGCAGCACAGGCCTGTGCAGGGGTAGCCCTGCAGCCATAAGCCATTTAAATAGGATCTTGCTGCCTAAGCCACTGCCTGGAAATTTGGTGGCACAGGCAGCAGGATATAAATAGAAAGTGGCCAGATGCAGTCTATCGGCCAGATCGAAGTGTTAGGTGGGCCCTCGGGCCACATGGGAAAATCTGCAAAGAAGAAAGGGAATTAATCCCATTTTTGGAGAGGAAAGGGAATGAAAAAGAAAGTGATCAACAGCCACAGCTGAAGACATAGATGAGGGGCTATTTTCCAGGCCTCAAGTTGGAGAGAATATTCCTATGTCTCTGTAAATGACACTTGTTTAGGTTTTATGAGGAGCACAAGCATGCTTTCCCCATTAGCACAAATATGATGTTTTTATTTAGCAGTGATGCTTTCTACCTAGCTTAAACAGCAGCAGAATGAAGTACTACAGAAAGAACAAAGAAGTGGCCCAACTGCAGGTGTTTTCGGAGCTGTGGTTCCCCTGGTCCCAACCATGGGTGTATTACTGCTCTTGCCAGTTTCTGCACCATATTTTCTAGGAGCACAGAGGCTGTCACACTGGATTTGACTAGAGGTCCATTCAGTCCAGTATCCCATCTCCACGAGAGGCCAGAATCAAATGTTTGATAGGATGGTAAAGAACCCGCCACAGACAAATATGGATAATCTGCTCCCTGGGAAAGCTTTCTCTGAATCTTCAGTAGTCAGAAGACAGCTCATGGTCTGAAGCAGAGGGGTTTAAATTCTTTCCAGAATTCATGAGGATGTTTTTGTTAACCACATAAATACTCTTTTTTTTCAATCCTGCCGAGTTTTTTACCTCAATGCTATCCTGTGGCAATGAGTTCCACAGGCTAAGTGCGCATTGTATGTTTTGTACCTGCCACCTCTCAATGGCCTTCACTGAGTCCTTAATCTTGTGCTAAGAGGCAGGGTGAATAACATCACCTGCTCTATCTTCTTTCTTCCATAACTGGGTCGTTTGCGTTTTATCATATTGCCTTTTATTCATCTCCTCTGTGGTAACAATTTCCAAAATTCTCTTCACTTGATCATTTTTTCATAGCCCTAATCTGTGTTTCTCATCTCTGAATCCATCTATTTTCATCATACTTTTCTGGGAGAAGGGATGATTCTGTCCTGGCCCTGCAGAGAGATTCCTACAGACAGAACTGTACTTTAGTGGTAACAAAATAATGAAATATTTAATAGTGAAACACTGCCTCTTTCTAGAGCTTTCCTTCAGGCACGGCCCTTAAGTGCTTTCAACACTGCTGAACTAAGTCTCCAAATATCCCTGTGAGGCTGCCCAGGTGGAGGAGCTGAGGCACAGAGACATGATCACCCCAGGTTCCATCTCACTGTCATTACAAAGAGGGAGGTTTTGCTCAGGCTACAGAGAGGAAGCTCACATACAAGTCTCAGAACTCACACCAGAGGCCTGGCTTCCTGCTGGGTCTGTCATACTATTTACTGAGTGTCACTGTAACTAAATTGGTCAATCAGGGCACAAACCATTAGCCCATTGTCTGCTGCCTTTTGAACAAAAAGGTTTATTTCAGCACTGCGCAGGACCTCGCCACAGCTTGGGATAATGATTAATTGAACAAGCCTCTCCACTCCTCCTCTTCTGCACATTTCTTACCCTGGAGTCAACTGATTGTCTCCTGACAATTTGCACATATTTCCCTAATATCGCCTCTACTCCAGCATGGTGCTGGGGGTCACTTGCAGCCTGCCCACAGGAGAGAGGAGCGCTCATTAATCAGTGAAACAGTCTAAGTGGCAGTGACAGTTCTAACGAAGCAGCAGAGGATAACTAAATGCTGCCTTAGTAACGGACTGAGAAGAGCTCAGTGACTGATGTAGAAGTGAAACTCCATTAACAATTCAAATTAGGAAATATATACAGAAATTCGAGACAAGTTAAAATTACTCCTTTGTTGGGACAATCCAGATAAGATGGAATCCTATGAAAACAAGTATAACTAATAAGTCCAGAAGAGATTCAAATGACACCCAGCTGATTAGCTTCTGCTCAGCCCACAGATCTGTGATCAGCCCACAGCATGTGTTTCTACTGGTGGTGCACTTCTGTATATGCCTCAGAGCACATAACAAAATTCATTCTGCACATGAATGGAAAAAACAGAGGGAACATTGATAAGGAGGTGTAGTCCCCTGAACTGCAAGCCTTGGGCAGGTGCAGCATTTGCCCATCCCTACCTCCCCACAACCCCACTAGCCTGCCAGGAGCTGGCCCCCCAAACATAGGAAGTCAACCTGTGCCTATGATCAGTGCTTCATTTTGCAAAGCAGCTCAGGACTACTCTGCCATCCACACCTTTTAAGGGCTCTCACTTTATCGTTTAGATATTGTGTGACAAGCACTTCTGACCCCTGTGTGGAGTTCTAGCCCTTTTTCTCCACTAAGTGTACATCTCTAATGTGCCTCCCTCTGACATTTGATTCTCTAGCTCTTGAAACTCACAAACCCTGGGCTTCCAGAGGGAAGTAAACAGTTAAACACTATCATCATTCTGAAGCCTTGAATTCAGAGCAGTACAAGCAAGATACTCCCAGTCTGAAAGTCTATTTTCAGGTCTTCCTTGACACGAAAGCCTGGGCCACTATATTTCATCTATATGTTTAGAACTGATTATTCAGTTCTTGTTGTGACTTTGAAACAAATTCAGTGGAGATGTAAGAGTTAAAAATAGCCTTTGGATGACTAGCCCATTAATTCCCCTCTCCTTTCAGAATATACTGTGCTCGTAATAGAAACTAGTTTTAGAAGTTCAACACAACTGAAGATAAAGACTGGACAGCAACATGTCATTAGCCGATGTAGAAACTCCATTTTTATTGTCATATCGTGTGAGGCAGAAGTGGGAAAGATGTGGCTTATGGGCCAGATCCAACACACCAAACTGCTGGATCGGGCTCGTAGGCCGCCCCACTGGAACCCTCAGGAACAGAACAGCCCCTTGCTGCTTTAAGAAGCTGGCTGTTCCCTGTGGCTCTCTGCTCTGGGCAGGGCAGAGTTGGCACTCTGCTTCTGCCCCCAGCACAGTTTCTCAGGTCCTATTGGCTGGTTTCCTGTCAATAGGAGCTGAGAAATTGTGCTAGAGTGGGGTAGCATCCCTCTGGTGTCCAGAGCAGAGAGCCACAGGGAGCAGCCACCCATTTTGAGCAGCCTGCAGCTGCAGCGGAAAAGAAGCCTGCCTCGGGGTCCTACAAAGCTGCTGGCTGGGAGCTGCCTACATAAGAGCCTCCCAGCCAGAGCCTGCCTCTGGCACCCCACCCCCTCCCACACATCAACTCCCTGCCCCAGGTCATCACCCAAACCTCTGCACCCCCTCCAGTTCTCCTAGGTCACAACTCAGCTCTCCGAGACCCCACACCCCATCCTACCTCTCCCCCAGGCCAGAATCCTCTTCTGCACCCATATCCCCTTTCAGACACTGTCCTCCAATCTTCTGTCCCAGATCACAACCGCCTCCTTCATCCAACCTCCCTCTCAGATCCCACACCCTCTCCTGCACCCCAGTTTTCTACCCTGAGCTCCCTTCTGCACCCAACCTCAATCCCTGACCCTGTACCTCCTCCATAGAAGTGCAGCCCTTGATCACTTACCAAAATCTAGGAGTGGCCCCCCCCATCAGAAATTATTTCCCACCCTTGATGTAAGGAGTACTGATGTCTCCAAAAACACGAGTTCACTTAAGAAAAAGCAGAAGACACAACTGATGTGTTTGCAATTTCTCTGATAAAAGTCAAAACACCTTCCCCAGGTAGCAGTGGAGTCTCTTAATATTCAGGGCCAACTGTGCTGACTTTTTTCCAAAGTGTGCTGAACAAGAGAGATAATGATGTGTACAACTGTGAAACATCCTCTGTTACTGTCACTACATTCTGACCACAAACTCCAGCAAGTCACATATGCACACTGCTGGTGCCACAATGAATTGAGATGGAGAAGTGGAGTGTGGAAACACAATGTATTCTAAAAATCAAACCAAACTGTATTTTTCAACATGACTGGCTTTGGACCTTGATCTGAAGCAAACACAAATGCTATGCATTAGCCACTGTATTTACTTATACTTTTAATTACATACATTGACATTTTGTTTAAAAAAACGTTATTTAGGTTGCAAAGTCACACATTTGAAAGTTAGGAAATGCCAGATCAAAGGGTTGACTAAGCAAACTTAATTGTGTCTCCTACTGTGTGAACCCTGTGAATTGAATGAGGTAGGGTCCTGTGGGGAAAAAATTGTAATTGATTGTGTGACTAAAGACTGTATCATAAGATATGTGCAGCAGAGACAGAATTAAGACTGCACGGACAGCTATAAATCTGGCATTTCCTAACTTTCAAGTGCTGGACTTTGCAATCTAAATAATGTTCTTTTCATGCGCATTTTAATGTGTGTGTGTGTAGGGAGGGAGTGCTGGTGGTAGTGGTGGTGTGGGGAGGGTGGCTGGGTGTTTTTGGAAAGGATAAAAAACAACTCAATTATGGGGAACATGCTACCTCCCCAAATCATGCATCATCATCAGGGTTGTACCTTGAACTTCTACATTGAGGCACAGGCTGCTTTCACCTGAGCTAAAGGACAACACGATTGGCTGCCAGCAGCAGAAAAAGGGGACAATGGGCTAGTGACACTGTGTGATTGGTCCAAACATCATTTTGGGGAAAATCTGGCCCAGCTCTCTCTCCCTCCCCCTCGGGAGATGGAGGTCCACTTCCCCCAATGGGAGGGTGGGAAGAGCTGGTGCTGGGCCTATGTGCTGGCTCCAGAAGCGGAGGCTGGCCCAGCTCTGGTTTTTAACAATTGATAACTCAGCTAAGCCTGAACGGAATTTCACTGGCCAAAGAAAAGGAACTGGCCCTGTTGAAGCACTTCTGCCCTATCAGATATAAAGGGCCATCTGCAAACGGGGGATATGAGAACTTCCTTGTGTTTTTTAAAGAGAGGGTGAAAAAAATCTTTTATAATGAAAGGTGTTAAACAGCCTAAGTCCAGGGATTGCAAACAGTGATGCATTTTAATGGTTTGATTATTAGTAATTTCCTTGCCTGTATTTGTTCTGAGTCTCTTATTTTAAAATATGCACATTTTGATGGAAATCATTTGTTTGTGGCTAGCAGGACAAGAATATAGAAGAACAAATATTGGTCACTAAGCAATAAACTAACAACTATTGTCCCTAATTGATGATAAAAATCAATAGTTCCAATAGCTTCTACTCTACTAGGCGAGTCTTCTGGTTTTCAATGTGAGTCATGCACACAGCAGAACAAGCAATAGCTTACATTACATTATAAAACCAGGGGCTTGAATTTCACCCAGTTGCATGCCGCACTGTTTTCATTTGCCAGGACACCCTTGTAAGAGTCTCTCTTGATTGGAATGAGATTTACTGGAGAAATAGTTTAAAGATAACAAGCAAGAGCCAACACAAAGAAAAACAAATCAAATTTTTAAGCAATAACAACAGTTACAGCAAAAGAACCAGCCCCACTGCTGGGAAACTTAAGTCTGTTTTGCTTAAGCAAACAATTGGGATAAACAACAAAGCAGCAGACCTGAAAACTGTAAATGTCCCTTTAACAATAACAAAAAAGGAAGCTCAGCAATTTGTCCTATCAGCCATTTCTGAGACATTTGCGGGGATTACAGTACTGTTAAGTGCTTACTTTAGATCTGAATATAAACAGATAGCTTAATATCCAAATATTAATGTACATCAAATCAATCTGGCACTGAAACTCCAGTAAATACCTGACACAGGACCCTTCATGTTGCTTTACCTACATACACCAGCTTCAAGAAGTGTAAAAGGTGCTATTTATACCAGGGGTGAGGAAACTAGAGTCTGGGGGGCCAGGTGCAGCCCTCAGCTTGCCTGGATCTGGCCGCCCAAGGCTCAGGACCCCCAGTATTGGGGAGCCTGTGCTGGCACTTCAGCGCCCCCTCCCCACCAGCACAGGGGTGTAGCACACAAAATCTACTAGCCTGGACCCTCCAAGGCTCTGTTGTGTGAGGGAATGTGAGGAGTGTCTTTCTCCTCAATAAGAGGCCATGTCAGTGAGGGTTTTTGTGGGGGGAGGGGGTTGCTTCTTACTTGTGGGTGGCCTCTGACTGATTTTTCTGTGGGTCAGTGGCTCCCCACCCAAAACAGGTTCCCCACCCCTGCTTTATCCTGTGAAGTGAACATGTTCCTTTTGCCTACATTTCTCAGGGGTTCTATATAAACATACCTCGGGGTTAATGTGGGAAGGCTCTATCATTTGAGGTGTCATCCTTACTCAGTCTGTGTTCCTTCCCTGAAATGGCTCATTCTATGGCTTGCAGGAAGACAAATGAGTGATAACGAGCCTCAGCAGTTCTCAGTGACTTCTCTATCGCCTCTCTACCTAGCCTCTCAAATTCCTGTCAGGGTATCTCTCCAAACAGCACCTGCTACAGTGAGTGATACAGGAACCCAGATAAGCACCCTGGTCTGGTCTGAGACTTGGCCTTCAGGCTTGGTTATAACTTGCCCCATAGTAGCGTGACTAGGTGCATGTTTGTTCATGTGTGTGACTGCTGGCATTGCTAAATACAATCCAAAAGGCTGTGACAGAGTCTTAAGACCAGGAAGAGTTAGACATTACAACCTTCCTATTTGAGCACTAGTTTTTCATCTATGCACTGGCTACTCACTGGCTGAGAAAGGATCCTATGGCCCCCTCCAGCCAGTCTATCCGCGTTGCATATGGTGCCACTCACCTCAGCAGACAGGCAGATGCAAGTGTGGTGTCACTTCTAGGCAAAACTACGGGCCCTGAGTGACAGCATTTTCTTCAGTCAAGCCCACGGCTTTGGCAAATCCGATGGCATGTCACAGCATCAGTCATGTTTCAGCCACTGGGAAACTGTTCTCATCTGCGGAGTTCACCTGCACGCACTCTACGGAACACAGTGGAGTTGAGCTTTGGAGCTGATAGAGGAGGCCTTTGGCACAACTACTGCAGATCAGATGTTTGGTAAACAAACAGGCCGGTTACATTCTGTCTCTTAGGGAAGCCGCAGTGGCACAGATGCTTGTCAAGACTCTTTGCACAGCACTGCTCCCACAAGATACCGCTCACACATCAAAACACAAGGGCTCAAGACCGTATGCTAATCCAAGCTATGTGAGATGCCCACCCCACGCATCCTTCCTTCCCCACGTGGGCCTCCTCTGTGCCCTCCTTTTCATCTCAACCCCAAACCCATTTTATCTTCCATGTTGGTTTGAAATTCTAGAGGGTTCGTACGTCAGTTTGTACATTGCTCCTTTCATTCCCCCGCCCTCCCACAACACGAATTAAACTGCTTCCTGCCCGACACACACAGCAATCCAACTACAGGCAAACCTGCATTCGACAAAGGCTTGAGCCAGAGTCTCTTTCCTTAATGTGCTAATTAGCTAGTCATTGCCAAATGATAATATCACCTAAGTTCCAAACCAGCCAGTCCTGCTCTCCAGTGATGCAAACTGACTGTGCTAATTAAGGGAAACCATCCCAAATCACAACTCGCTGTTAATTGGCAGTTACTATACTCATAACTGCTAAGTCACGTTGCCATTGGACCAAAGAAAGCATCAAAACTGACTTTGTAAATCCCCAAGAAGAGAGCTCTGCGATCAAGGGCTTCTTTGAGGTGACTAGCATTAGTAACAAACAGATATGTACCCATTTCAGGGGTGCCAAACTGTACCAGTTTCCCTTGTTTATTATTCTGGGCAAATCTTTCCCAGATAACACAGCCTGAAATGCTGGAGCGGATGCTGGGAATGATGGACAGAGGTTTCCAGAGTATAAAATGAGCTTTTAAAGTATACACAAAACATTCCACAATACAATTAAACACAATGTCTAATGGTAGAGACATCAAGTCTATGCCTAGTGCCCTGTGCTGGACTGAGAGAGTGCGAAGAATGCATCGGCTCCTGGATTTTTCCTCCGAGCTGAACTGGTGTAATAGCACGCATTGCAGAAGAGTGAGAAAGAGGGTCTCTGGTAATCAGCAACGCTAGTGCTGTGAAGAAGTCAGGCAGCCAGGCTGGAAGTCTGCCTCCTGGCTTTAATGTCTCTTCCACAATTCCACACACACAGAGGACTCCTCTTTGATCTACTCACATTATTGATCACTGCAGTTTCTATTTGGGTTGGTATTTTTCAGCTTTTTGTGTTCATTACAGTCCATTTAACTGCAAGCTGAGAATGTGTTTCTTATTCTATTGCCTATTTCTAACTGCATCAGTCACTACGCCACCCATACTATAATCCAGGGTTTTTATCCCATGTATTGAAATGCCCAGTGTACAGGCCTCCGGGTGGGGGCGAGGGAGAGGTAATGGGGCAGTTGCCCTGGGGCCTGGTGATTCAAAGGGACCCAGGACTCTCGGCCACTACTACTACAGCAGCAGCGGAGGCTGGAGCCCCAGGTCTTTTAAATCAACACAGGAGTGCCATCCTGCCACTCCACAGTTCTGAGGGCTTGGTGGTGGGGTAGGGAAGGGTTAGAGCAGTGGCTAGGGTGGTACCCACACACACACATCTTGCCCATTGGCCTGTGAAAGCTGTCCACCCCCCTGCCAGTGTAATAGGATTCTGAAAATGTTCTTTACATTAGTTACTTTAATGTCTATCTGCACGGATTCATTTCAGACAGCACAGCATTAAGTGATTTATAACTTATACAAATATATGCAATAAAAAGTGCAATTGTAGTTCAAAGTGCAATGAAACACAGCGCTTACGGACCTGTATGTGCTTCCTTGCCCTTCTCTAGCATAATTATACTTCCTGAGACTTCCTGAGGAACGGTAGAATCTGAACAAGAGAACCTCGAATTAATAGGTTGTTCCTCTGTGCAGACAGGTGCACATCAAAATTCTTAATTATCATTTTTTCTGGACCAGTCATCTTAGTGTTTGGAGCAACCACCTTTGTTGTACTGGTCTCTGCTACAGCCACTTGGCCGAGTCTAACACTCTTTCCACTGAAGCGTTCATGGTTTTAACTAATGCAGAGATCTGGCATATACCTATTACATGTGACTCTTATGAGAGTTATAAGAATGGAGCAGCTAGAAAAAATACAATTCTTTCTTAACAACTGACTTGGTCAGTTAGTTCCCCCAACAGGAACAACACTCTCTTTCTGGACAGGATAACTCTTACTATGGCAGGGGTGGGCAATAATTTTTGAAGGGGAGAGCCACTTCACAAATTATGGAAGTGTCTGCTGGCCAGATCAAAAGGAGTGGAGGTTGAGAGCTACCTAACTAGGAGCTTTGCTTGGCCTGGGGTCCTGCCCACGGCGAGTGGAAGGGGCCTGGAGCAGAGGGGAGGATGCTGGGGGCTAGCCTGTTCCCAGAGCTGTCTGGGGGGAGGCTTAGAAGTCACATCACAGGCCTGGCAGCTCCTGGCCCCAGTTAAAGGGCAGGCGTCTCTGGCTCCCTAGCAACGCGCTAGAGGCGTGGGGAGCTGCGAGCCCTTTACATTGCTTCTGTTTAAGGGGCTGGTGCCTTCCCTGTGCCTGTCCGGCAGCCCGTTGTTGAGCAGCTGAAAGGCATCGTGGATCTCCAGCAACACTCTAGAGGCGCGGGGAGCTGCGAGCCCTTTCAGCTGTTTCTATTTGAAGGGCTCTTGTGTTTTCTCGGCTGCCAGGCAACTCTGCCTGACAGGCACAGGGAAGGCACCAGCCCTTTAAAAAGAAGCTTTTAAAAGGACTCGATGCTCCGGCGCTGCTAGCGCATTGCTAGGGAACCAGAGACGCCAGCCCTTTCAACTGCCTCTATTAAAAGGGCTTGCGCCTTTCCCGGGACTGCTAGGCAAGGCTGGGGAAGATGCAAGCCCTTTAAATAGAAGCAGTTGGAACTGTCTTGTGGGCCACATCAAAGCCCTAGGCGGGCTGCATCCGGCCTGCTAAGAGGCTTTTGCCCACCCCCGCCTGGTCTACACTTAGGGTTGCCAGATACTTTCACAAAAGATACCGAACATGGTGGGGGGGAAATTGGTTGAGCAAAAAAAGGACCAAACTTGTTGAGGAAAAAAAAAGAGGGGGGAACAAAGTTGCTGAGCAAAAAAAACCAAACAAAACCACACCACTGCGCTTTTAAATACCAGAGCTCCGCACTCCCCGCTCCCTCTGCCCCCGCCAGACACGGCTGGGGGGGAATATCCCAAGCAGTCTTCCATCCAAGAAAAACAGACAGAGACTGGACACCTGGCAACCCTATCTACACTAGGAATTTACATCGGTATAGCTACATCTCTCAGGAATGTGAAAAACCCTCACCCATGAGCAATGTAGCTATACTGACCTAATCCCCGTATTGGCTGTGCTAAATTGGAGGAAGAATTCTTGCTATCCTTGCTATCACCTGTCAGAAAGGTTGAGTTCTTGTGCCAAAGGGAGAAGCCCTCCTGGTGGCCGTAGATAGTGTCTACACTGAAACACTACAGTAGCACAGCTACACGCTGCTGTAGCATTTTAATTGTCGCAATGCCTTTAAGCAGCAGAGCACAACAAGTTGGAGGGGCTGATTTAAGCGGAGACAAATTTAAAAAAAATGCTCAGCAGCCAGAAGACTGAGATAACCACCATTTTAGGGGGCCAGATTTCAGGGGCAAACTGGCTGGCAAGGTCCTGTAAAAACATATTGTCATCTGGCTGCACTCAGCAAAGCAGATGGATTGCTCAGTGATAGTGAGAACAGTGCAGGCAAATAGGAAAGCTCTCTCATAGAAGCAGTTTCAACCAATTCAAGAAAATGAGCTGATTACTGAATTAATCCAGATGGAACCTAGATTAAGTTGGTTTTGAAATTTGTCTTAAAGCAGAGATTTATTTTGCTGTTGCTAGTCCTATATGCTTGTTCCAAACCCAAGCACTCATTACAATTCATGCTGTAATTCTGTCATCAAACTGGTTGCTGAGGAGCTGGCTTATTTACATAAAGACTTGAGAGCCAGTTTCTAATTGGATAGTAGAGACAGAAGAAGATCAGAAGAATTTAGAGCAGAAAATAACTGTTAAACTTTTTATTTGGGAAACTGAAAAAATGTCCCAATCCTAGATAAAGATGTTCCTTTTGCAAAGGAGTTAAAACATCTTTAGATTCATGTGAACTGCAGACTCAAACAATTATTTGTTCAGAAAAGGCAAACATATCAAAGTTTTTCTGCACAGTGCTCTCTTGAATGGCAGTATTTGAAGAGGATGCCAAAAACAGTGTGAATAATCTGTGATGTGTTTAAATCACTGTGCAGCGACCCTGCAGAGTATATGATGCTAGTGTGATGATGCAGGTTAATGTCGATTAACCATCTCTCTCACAGTTTTCCAGTCAGACAAAAAGGCATTATCTGATGAGGATGAGGTATGTAACTAAAGAAAGGGACCAAAAATGTGATCATCCACTTAGGCTTCTGGGGCCAAACACTAATATGTATTTCACTTCCCATCCTAACTAGTCCTTAGCTGGATTTTGGAAAGAACACAGGACAAATCTCTGCTGTGGGACTTCAGGAATGTGGGAGAAGAAGGAATGCACTTTAATTTAGAACACATGCAGCACATCTATAAATATCACTCACTGTCCGTGTAGGTTACACTCCTGTTTTCACTGAGCTGCAGTTTACATACTGGGCAACAAGCACACATCGGGGTCCAAATACTCAACAGGCACCAGAGCTACTAACTTCTATCTACTTTAAAATAGAGATTTGAGAAATCTGCTTTCTCCAGTACTAGCTGCTCTCTACTCCTGTTGGCCCTCCAGGTTTAAGCCCAGTTTTATCAGCTATAACTGCCCGTCACCTAAAGATTTATCTACACTTCTAAAATTAAAGCACAATCACAGCAGCACTTTGAAATGAAAGCGTGGCCACAGCAGGAGCAATGGGAGAGCTCTCCCAGAACTCTCTGGCTGTGTCTAGACTACACCTCTCTGTCGACAGAGAGATGTAGTTTAGGCATCGTCGAAGTACTAACGAAGCGAGATTTAAATATCCCGCACTTCATTAGCATAAACATGGCGCCACTTTTTTGAACGGAGCTTTTCGAAAACCCCGGCAGTCTGAGACACGGATCTGTCGAAAATAAACCTTCTTCGACAGATCCTGTAAACCTCATTTTTTGAGGAATACAGGATCTGTTGAAAAAGGGTTTATTTTCGACAGATCCACGTCTAGACTGCCATTTTTTCCCGAAAAAGCTCCGTTTAAAAAAAAAGTGGCGGCCATGTTTATGCTAATGAAGTGCGGGATATTTAAATCCCTGCTTCGTTAGCAGTTTCGACGTGCCTAAACTACATCTCTCTGTCGACAGAGAGGTGTAGTCTAGATGTACCCTATGTAAGCCACCGCCATGAGGGGAGTAGCTAACTGCCCAGCTCTGTAAGGCTGAATTTCTGGCTACAAGTACTATGCTGGGTATTATGCAGGCAAGATTTAAATATCAACAAGTGCACTCACTACTGCCAATGGGAGAACATCGCACAGCCCATCAGCATTAGCAAGGCTTCTGATACTGTCCCATTTGACCGTCTCATAACACAAACGAGGAAAATACAGCCTTGGTGAAGCTACTATATGGTGGGTGCGCACCTGGTTAGAAAACTGTTCCAGAGTGTGGTTACTAGTGATTCACCAAGGTGGAGGGGCTTACTGAGTGGAGTCCTTTGAGGATCAAGTCCTGGGTTCAGTTCTGTTCAGCATTTTCACCAATGATTAAGGTAAAGGCATAGCGAGCAGGCTGAGTGGAGGAAGGGAGAAAGGGGGCTGGCCCTCCTACCCTGGGAGGGGGATGTTTGGGGGGTGCATGTGCCCTGAGAGCTCCCACCACGCGTTGCCTATGGCCAGTAAGCTGAAGGAACAGTTCCACTGTCAGGTGAAGACTCTGGCAAGCAAATGAGAGCTAAAACTTCCACCAGGCTGCAGCAGGGCAAAGGCACCTGACAACCTGTAAGTGGCAGTTTCTGGTCTCGCCCAACAGAAGACTTGTTCACCCCTGGGAACCAGTCATATGACCTGTCAGCCCATGACGAGGAAAGCAGGGGAGCCCCATCTCACAAGAGAGGCATACCTCGGAGTGGAAATTTGGTTAGGCCCCGACTTTTGGGCGGTTGGGCAATGACAGATTGTGCTAGCTCAGCTTCTCCCCCAATGCTCCACCTTCTTCCTAGCCCTGCTGTTCTCAGACACTGGGCTTCACCTGCCCAGCTGGGTACGCACATGGGGTGAGGTAGAGCTGCTAGAGCGCAGCTTTCCAAAGGGCAGATGCTTAGCTCCGCTCTGCATGTCAGGTGCCCGAGTGATGCTCCAAGCTGCTGTGGCAGCACTATGCCCCTGCTCAGATTCAGATAGGCATAGATGCTAAGGGGGTGCGCCAGGCCCACATGTGGCTATGCCCGGTCTCACAAGCCATAGAAGGAGAGAAGTGCACCTTAGCAGTGCTGCTGTAATGCAGCCATATCATCAGGCTCTCCTGAAAATGGGATTTCGGCACTTTTGAAACATGTTATCTCGAGTGGTTTTTATAGGCAACACGTACAGACTTCCCCTGACTCTGCTCACCAAAGAACACCTGACTGCATCTGGGCAATGGAAAGAAGAAGGAGAAACTGGGAATATTTGCCCTGTGCATTGAATTGATAGCACCTCATTGGCAGCCAATCAGAAAGGGCTCTGAATGTGCCAAAGTTGTTCCATGCTATTTCCTTCAAAAGGAATATATCATATAACCCAGCCATGGCATTCTTACCAAAGCAAAACACCCACGGAAATCAATTTGGGAGCTGACATAAGAGTTGGCTGTATAACGAGGTTGCCTGTCCATACTTGCTTCCAGTCCCTGCTCTGGTCTAGTGATCAACGGCTCGATGTCAGGTTGGCAGTCGGTTTCTAGCAGAGTGCCCCAAGGATCTGTTCTTGGACCAGTTTTTTTCAATATCTTTATTAATGACCTGGATGGCAGGATGGATTGCACCCTCAGCAAGTTTGCAGATGACACTAAGCTAGAGGGAGAGGTAGATATGCTGGAGGGCAGGGATAGGGTCCAGAGTGACCTGGACAGATTAGAGGATTGGGCCAAAAGAAATCTGATGAGGTTCAACAGGACAAGTGTAGAGTCCTGCCCTTGGGATGGAAGAATCCCAAGCATTGTTACAGGCTGGGGACCGAATGGCTAAGTAGCAGTTCTGCAGAAAAGGACCTGGGGATTACAATGGATGAGAAGCTGGATATGAGTCAACAGGGCGCCCTTGTAGCCAAGAAGGCTAATGGCATATTGGGGTGCATTAGGAGGAGCATTACCAGCAGATCCAGAGAAGTGATTATTCCCCTTTATTTGGCTTTGGTGAGGCCACATCTAGAATTTGTGTCCAGTTCTGGGCCCCCCACTACAGAAAGGATGTGCGCACATTGGAGAGGGTCCAGCGGAGGGCGACCAAAATGATTAGGGGGCTGAAGCACATGACCTATGAGGAGAGGCTGAGGGATTTGGGTTTGTTTAGTCTATAGAAGAGAAGAGTGAGGGGGGATTTGATAGCAGCCTTCGACTTCCTGAAGGGGGGTTCCAAAGAGGATGGAGAAAGGCTGTTCACAGTAGTGACGGATGGCAGAACAAAGAGGAATGGTCTCAAGTTACAGTGGGAGAGGTCTAGGTTAGATATTAGGAAAAACTATTTCCCTAGGAGGATGGTGAAGCACTGGAATGGGTTACCTAGGGAAGTGGTGGAATCTCCATCCCTAGAGGTGTTTAAGTCTCAGCTTGACAAAGCCCTGGCTGGGTTGATTTAGTTGGGATTGGTCCTGCGTTGGGCAGGAGGCTGGACTTGATGACCTTCTGAGGTCTCTTCCAGCTCTATGGTTCTATGATTCTATAAACGCCGCTACTTTTTCTGCCCCTACATTCTCACTAACACTAGGTGACATGGGGTAATGGCTGTCCTGTTTGCCCAGCTGGAGAATCCTAATGAAACAATCAACTTTATAGTTGACAGTTATTTCTGATGATAGAATTATAACAAATGTTATGGTCTCAAAATAAACTATTTTAAATGTTCTTTGTGAATTTCTATCACTAGTGAAACATGACAAATTAAATGCTCCAGAGCCACAGTTCTTGCCTCCACAGCAGGTGCCACAAAGCCAGCAGCAGGCTGTGCTGCTCCCCAGCACACCTCAGCCTGGCTTAAGGGGCCACCTCTGCAGGAGAAGAGAGAGGGAGCTCGCTCTCTTTAGCTCATGCTATTGCCCTCACCTCTCACTGAGATGCCCGCGAGACTGGGTTAGTGACACAGGTGCCTGTCCATAAGGCCCTGGCTGGAGATGAAAAAAGCCATTCATAAAACACATGGGACGTGAAGATAAGGACTTGCAACTAGCGACTAGGAGCCAAAAAGCTCCCATCTCTTATTTTAAATCCTGTGATGAGTAACATGATTTTTTTGCAGAGGCTCCCTGCTTCGTGACTTGAGCTGTGACATTTGTACCTTTGGATTGCTGAGAATAACCACTTTGTAAGCCAGTCACTCACCCTGAGTGTGATGAAAAGGGAAGAATATAGTGCAGTGGTCCACAAACTATGGGGCACATGCAGAGAACCATTGAGGGCTTTGTGGGGACACCACTCAGCTCCAAGCCCAATCCCATCTCCATTCCATTCCCTGTTCTGCTCCCTGCCCAAACTCTAACCCTACCAAGGGGTAATGCCCCAGCTGGGAGATTCTCTCCTAGCTGCAGTGTTGACATGCCTTAAGTGTTAATATGGGTACAGAGGCATTCCAGCAAACACCAGGGGAAATACAAATAACAGTCTATTCTTTGCTGGGACAGGAGCTTTAGAGCTGAGAACCCAAGTTAATATCGGGTTTCTTTACATTTCTTTTTTACAATAATACCAAAAAGATAATTAATCTCCTTTAGAAACCATGCTTGCTCACCTGGTCTACGTGGAGACAAAAATGGTCAGTAATGACTAGTTAAGATTTCTGGCATATTACAAATGAAACATGCATGTCTATGGAATTCCACGGGAGGAATATGTTATGTTGGTCACCAAGCTGGGAGTGTGGGTAGCTTTTCCTTTCACAGGACTGGATTTCAGAGTCATAGGCAGGGAACAAAACTGCTTTGTGCTTTCTTATGTATTGCAGGCAGGTTTCTGGCTTCCTTCTGATTTGCTCATAAGAGGGGGGCAGATGCTGAGTGGTTCAGTTATCCTTATAAAAAGTGTTTGAACTCTGCACAACAATGTCGACCAGTTAGCGTTGAATCACAGTGGCAGGTCCATCTTGTTAGCACCAACTAGGATATGTGAAGGCTGGAATCTCTCTGAATCACAGGCACCAAGAGGTGGAACAGAACACACCTCCAGGAACAACCCCCTTTGGGGGAAAAGATAAGGCTACAGTTTCTGTTTTACTCAGGTTTCAGTTACTAATGAAGCCAAGCCCCTTAGAGAGGCTGAGCTTGGTCTTTCCCAGCTCAGAGAGGGTGGGTACCTGGCCTGTTGATAATTTCAGGCACAACTGTTATTTGGTCAGAATTGTTCAGTAACTACAGAAGCAGATGTTTAAGAGAGTCAGAAAATGTATATGGGTGATCACGTTCTCTGAGACTGTGCCTTCGTAAGGAAGCTGCACCAGAGCCCCCAGGCAGTCAACCCAGTCAATGGTCCCTGGTCCCCATCCCCAAACCCAGCTGCTAACTTGGAATTTGAGATTAAACTAAGCAGCAGCAGCAGCTTCTGGGCCCAGCAAAGCAACACAGCTGGACAGCATAAAGCAAATGAGCAGCCCAGCAAGGAGGAGCTTATGATTTTTTTGCCAGAACAATGACAGACTGAGGCT
This sequence comes from Rafetus swinhoei, assembly GCA_019425775.1. Taxonomy (NCBI): domain Eukaryota; kingdom Metazoa; phylum Chordata; order Testudines; family Trionychidae; genus Rafetus; species Rafetus swinhoei. Next base: position 29,066,627 of record CM033425.1, on the reverse strand, counting down.
CTGAAAGCTGACTCTGGGAACACTGTCTTTTCTATTAAACACTATAGGAAGAACCCCACGCCCCCCAACAACAACAAACCCCCCAACATTTCTAAACAGATAAGACAGTGAACAACTCAACTAACATCACCTGCTCCAGAGCAGGACAGGGATAGGGTCAATTTCGGTTTGAAAAGCAACTCTTGGATTTTATACCTCATTAGTGTTAGACTTTAATGCTGCTGCTTCCCAATTGAAAATGCATAACAATAATGATGGTGCCAGACATTAATATTTTAGGCTAAGTCAAAGAGAATGTTAAGACTGCACAGTTAATCGTTCGGAAAATGATATAGCTAAGTATGCACACAACCTACTATGTGAATTCTCCCCAGAGCCTTTACTGCTCTTCCCCCCAGTGAGGACTAATTCCAGGACAAGCCCACAAGCACTACAGCAGCACAGGTGTAGCTATGCCAGTGTAGTGCTGTATTACAGACATTTACTATAGTGATTGTAAAGAGGTTTTCTGTAGTTGAATCCACCCCTTTGAGAGACAGAAGCTAGTCTGACAGAACTCTTCTGGTGATCCAGCTGCATCTGTCATGGGAGGTAGGTTGACCTAACTACACTGCACAGAGCACAAAATTTTCTGCAGCACAGAGCGATGTAGCTCAGTGAACCTACATTTTAGATCTAGACAAAGTCTCCAATTTCTATCCCTGCTGCTTTGGCACTAGAATTGCTGCTGAAGAATAGGTATGTCAACATGTAGTCAACTGTACAATTAACCAATCATGCTGGATTTATCGGTTAATCTTGTTGACTACACCTACTCCCCTCCTCACTTGTTGCCTTGGGGGGAGGGGAGCAGGTAGCAGTCTGGAGTGAGACCAGAGCACACTGGCTGCCACCCCAACCCTCGGGTACTGACAGAGGAGCAGACATCTGCACCCTCCACCCAGTCACCTGCCAGAAAGGGGGGGCCTGGCCAGGCCCTTGCAGAGCTGATAAGGAAAGGACACAACAAGCTCCATCATAAATCTCCCTGCAGGAGTGGCTGAATGCCTGCCCTGCCTGGCCCCTCTCTGCTCCCCACTGGTGAGCACTAACCTGCAGAGTCCCAGCACCAAGTCCCTGCTGCGGCCCTCTTACCCCCAGTCCCTGCTTTCATGCTGCCTGCCTCTTCCCTGCATAACCTTTCTCCCTTCTCTCTTATCTGTGCTCCTCCCCCCGCTCCCCACAATGATGGTTCGCTGTGCAGATGCATGTAAAATCCAGAGCACGGATCCATGGATCAGATGATGAGTTGAGCCTGGTGGGCATGGATCCTCATTTTTTTTATCTGCACTGGGCTCTACACACCAAATCTTCACTAGATGGTATGACATCATGCACGTTAAGGATAGACAGCTAGAAGGAGAGAGAAAGAGACAACAGAAAGGGGACTAATGTTTACTGCAATTATACTAAATTGTTATGAAACACTAGTGCCAACAAGGCAGCCCTTGAAATCCTGGTTAAAAGTCTTTGTGCCCTTATTATTATCTTTACAATCCACCATTCTGACTGCAGGTCCTTCTACTCCCAGTTGGGGAGAAAGGGGGAAAGAAACCACTGTTCATAAAATATAAGTCCTGATTGCAACATAATACGCCACATTTCTGTCTAATTAATATCTTTCTTTGAGATTGCTGGGTTTTCTTGGTTCAAGCAGTGATTAAAGAGTTATCTTAATAGCCTACTGGCTCTTGCTAAGAATAGTCATGTGCTATGACATTCTAGTCACATCAAGAGGTTGCTTTATAACCTACAAAGCATTTTCTTCCAAAGTGTTTCCTGTATCAGCAACATGTCAAATCTCCATAGCAAAGTGATTTTATTTTGTCTGTGGCAAAATGATGTGCTTTCTATTAAGGATGTAAGCAACTATCTGATAAGCACAAGCTTATCAGATAGTTGAGTAGTGATTTGACTAGTTGGCTTCCCTCTCCCCTTGCTGCCTCTGACAGAGAGAGGCAGCAATTGGGGAGCGGGGGGGACAGACAGCAGGAGCCAGTGCTGGGGGGAGCTGGCTTAAAAGCCAGTTCCCCCCAACACTGTCCCTGTGGGGAGTAGGGGAGATAGAGGCACAGTGGGAAACGGCACGAGCAGGGGAGCAGGGGCTGTCCTCCATGACCAGAGCCTGCTGGACTCAGCGTGAGCCGGAACTGAGCAGTCCCAGCTCACGCTGATCGCTGCGCTTTTGCATTTTAAATGTTGTAAGAGCCTGGTGGCTCTTATTACATTTAAAATGCAGAGCCACACCATAGGTGGCTCCCAGAGCCGGCATGAGGTAGGACTGCTTAGGCCTGGCTTGAGCCGGCTCCCTGAGCTACCCCCCCTGTGGCTCTGCAGAGCAGTTCTATCGACTAATTATATAGTTGATACAAATTGTATCGACAACATGATTAGCTAGGCAACTGCAATTTAACATCCTTACTTTCCCATTCTCCTCCCCCACTCCCCAACTATCCAATATGCCCACTTTTGGGTGTAGAATGGAGGCTGAGCCTAAGTGGCCAGGTCTCTCACATGTGCCATACTTGTTAAGTTTTATTCTCCTTGGAATAGGTCTCAGCCTCCTCTGTTCCCAAAAAGTTACTGTTTTCTAGGTTTGGGACAAACCAAGTTTCTGGAAACTTCAAACACGGAACCAACACCAGATACAGAATAACCCAGCTTTCTGACCCTTCAGCACAGTGACTCCAAGCCTGGCCACTTCACCGGACAAACACGTACACTAAAAACATCTAAGACCAGGGGTGGGCAATAATTTTTGCAGGGGGGCCACCTGATGAATTTTGGGATATGAGGTGGTTTCATCCCCTAGGAAGGAGCGGAGCCTGGGACAGAAGGGGCGGGGCTGGGGACTGGTCTCCCCCCCCCTCCCCCCCCAGAGTAGTCTGGGTCTGGAGGCTTTGAATTAAAAACACAGCAAAGGGCCACAGCTCCTGGCCCCACCACTACCACAATGCCTGGCAGCCCCCTGGGGTTGCTGTGGCTGTTTCAAGGGCTCGCAGCTCTGGCCCCTGCCAGGGTAGCACCGTGACCAGGAGCCAGGAGCCATTTAAATAGGATCCTGCTGCCTGAGCTACCTCCTGGAAATTTGGTGGCTCGAGCAGCAGGATATAAATAGAAAGCGGCCAGATTCAGTCTGCAGGCCGGATCAAAATGTTAGGTGGGCGCAATCCAGCCCCTCCGCTGAATCTTGCCCAGCCCCGTCTTAGACACTTAATCCAAACAAACACTAAAAGCCTGGCCCCATGACCCATTGTGATCTACCCGTTATAGATCAAACCATCAGCCTAGGGCCTCCAATTCCATGACTCCTGGCTCAACTGAGCACAGAGAAACCAAATGTCAGCTTCTTTAAGCATTCCATCTGGAAATCCAAGTCAGACACTAACCGGGAAGTGACAGCTCAGCATTTCTCTAAAGTGCATATTTGCTGATGTTCCCAAAGCTTTCTGTGCTGACATTTCCTCCCAGAGCCCAGCCACAGCAAGGATTCTGAGCAATCACTGTTGAGCTGAAGGGGCACCAGTCTGCCTGAAGGGGCACACAAAATATTAAAGAGGCCAATTGTGTCTCTCTCATTTTCCCTTGAAGCATTTCCTTTCAGTTTGTTGTCAGCACAGCGAGATGGGCAGATTGCTGGGAGTGGCATCCACCAGGATGGAAAAGTGGAAAAAAAAGACAAAAATCCGGAGAGATTTCACTAATGCAGCCATGGCAACAGATTGAAAAGAAAGGGTCATAGAACCACAGGTCTCATCTTGCCAGTGTATTCAATTTAAGTGACTCAAAACCTCCATAATTGTATGGGGTCAGATGAACTTTGAGATCTTGACATTTAAAGTGCTTTTTAAATTTGATTAAAAGTCCTGATTCATTACAGCATTTTAAATAGGCATTTCACAATTTTACCACAGATTCCTCCCCCCTGCAGACAACAAGCATGTGCCACAATGAAATAAAAGACTGGATAAAATACCACTTTCAACAGCATGCACAGACTTACACATGCTCTGATGGACTTGAAACCATTTATGATTAGGCTCCCATTTAGGCCCCTGGAAATGTAGACAATGCCTCAGCATGCATCTCATATAGTCTCCAGACTATTAGGCTAACTATCAGACTAACTTGATGTATCTTTCTGCCATCATATTAATTATGTGCTAAGTGTAGAAACCGCAATCCGCATTGTTCAAGCCACGTCAGAACAGTCCCCAGGCCAACCATCTAACAGACTGAAGATGAACAATTCAGGGTGTAATGTATAGGTTGGGTCCAGCCTAGAACACACCTTACATGTAGATGGGAGCAGTGCTCCATAAGGATCTGAGCTGGTATGTGTGGCTTGTGAAAGCAGCTACAGGCTGAACCTCCTAGTCTGGCATCCAGGGGACATGACTGGTGCCGAACCAGAGAACTTGCCAGACCATGGGAACTCAATATTGTCTAGCCCAGGGGCAGGCAATAATTTTTGATGGGGGGCCACTCTAAGATTTTGGAAAATAGTCGAGAGCTGCACTCTTCCATGAGATGAATGGAGGAGATGCAGGGTCTGGGATGGAGGTTGGGTGCAGAAGGGAGTTTGGGGTAAGGGATTGGGGTGCAGGAGAGATTGGAGTCTGGGAGGGAGTTTGGATGAAGGATGTAGTTGTGACCTAAGGCAGGGGACTGGAGTGCAGGGGTTTGGGATGTGACCTGGGGTAGGTGGGGATTGTGATCTGGGGCAGGAGATTGGGGTGCCAGATCTGGGAGGGGGTATGGGTGTAAGAGGGGGCAGAGGATTTGGGTATGTGAGGGGGCAGAGAGTTGGGGCAGGAAAGGGCTGGGGGCCAAAAGCAGGCTGTGGCCAAGAGACTTACTTGTCAGCTGCCAAATTAGCCTGCCTGCCTACAGAGCTTAAAATGTTTTCCAGCCAGCCAGCCTGCCTGGCCATGTGCTTCATGAATAACTGAACCCAGGAGAGGGGGCGTGGTTCTTCTTAGCTGCCTGTTATTCTAACAAGCAGCTTCCATTGGCTGGTTTCTGCCAGAAACCAGCCAATAGGAATGGCTGGGGGCAGGGCGGCTCCTAAAATGTGCCCCCTCTCCTCCAGTTTTAAAACAGATATGGAGCCGTACAGCCAAGTTTCTGCACAGCACGGGGGGCTGCAGGGCAAGCTGGGTGAGCCTGCCTGGGGCTCCCTGCTGCCTCTGCGGGCTGGATCCGGCCCATGGGCTGTATTTTGCCCAGGCCTGGTCTAGCAGCATAACCAACACTCCCACTGCTTGCTGTGCTGTTAGAAGACATTTAGAGCTAAATAACAGCACAGAGCACTGGAAGCCAGGACTGGTGGCTGTAAACAAACTTTATGGGACTGTGGAAAATATGGCCACACCCATGATCAGTGGACATCTGGCTAACTGAAATCATGCCGGACCATAGATATTGCCAGACCAGAGAGTACCAGACTAGAGAGGTTCAATCTATACTTTTTGGGAAAGATTTAAATTAAAATTGTGGAAGCATGGTGCTCTCTGAGAGGGAGGCCCAAATAGATGTATTGCAAGAGCATATTGCACTGGAATATTGTGTCCAGTTCTGGGCTAGTAGCAACATTCTCCAAACCATCAGTGCTGGGCGTGAGCTGCTCCCTTAGAAACGAGCATGTAGAGACAGACTTTAGCACAGTAGTGCTGATCACCAACCTGCCATGTTCCCATTTCGGTTTGCATGAAGTGGACAGCAAGGGACCCAAGAGGCTGGTCCATCTCCACTATGGAATTCAGACCTCAGGAGCTGTCTTGGAGCTGTCCTAGGGAGTCCATCTCTTCACACCAGAGAGAAGGCCTCACACAGTAAGACCGTATCTATGCTAGGAGCACTTTAGAGGAATACTGGGGATGCTTTATCTGCAAAGCACTTCCAGAGTGGATGCTGCAACACCAGCAAAGCCGCACTACGCCCCTGTGTAGTAGAACTGCACCCCACCTGCAAAACAAGCAATTTCAGTAAAAACACAGCATCTACACCAGGGGTTTCTGCCAATGCAGAACTGTCAGCCAGAGATTGTAATAGCTACGCCAGAAGTCTGCAGCAGAAACTCTGTCTCTTGTTCTGACTATATATGGCCATGGTTTAGTTATACCAGTTTACTGCTCTGCTCTCAGACAGAACTTAATCAGTTTCTTTATTATGCAGTGTTTTGGACCTTGCTGTGATATTCATGCCCACCTGCCCTCAGAGACTCAGGGTCACTTTAAAAGGAGAGATATTTACTAATACTATCAAATACGTACAAACATTTGAATGTGGCTATGTGACATGGTGAGGCAGTCTGGAGACAGCACTGAGCTAAACTAGGGCAAGAACAACCCACCCTGGGGTACAGCACCAGGCTAGCAAGGGAAAGAACACCCTGCTTGCCTGCCCACCCCTCACACAGCACCAGACTAGCAAGAGTGACCCAGGAAAGAGCCATGTTGCAAGTCTGCATTAACCCACCTCTTTCCATCCAGCTTCCATGACATTCCATTTCCTTCAGAAGTGTCTCACCTGTCCCTGCTATAAAACTACCAGCACCAGCCAAGAGTAACAGGAGACTGTATGTGAAGCAAGGAGGTTTCCTCTCTGGAGGACAGAAGCGCGTTTCCAATTCTAGGCCACTTCCTGTTTCCTTTCCAGGGACAGAAAGGCAGCATCTGGAAATCCCTATTCCAACACCTTGCACTTTTAAACTCTAACGGAGAAATAAAAACAATCTATTTGGGCTTGGGTGGAAGGAATGTTTGAACACAGAACACACACAAGCCCAAGAGCTTGTAAACTCTCTGATGACAACTTCACCAGGTTTTTTTTTCCAGAACAGTCTTTAAAAGCGGGTGTCTATCCTTTTCCAGTGCTTATGTGGGTGTACACATATACTCCTTTCCTCCCTTGCCAGAACACACCAGGCAAAGTAATGGTGAAGAGTACAAAAGCTGCCCCTGTCTACACATGTTCTGGTCTCTCTCACATATTCTGTTAACTCCATTAGTCCTGATGTCTCAGCTTGAAATGAAATTTCCCAAAGTCTGAGGCATTTGGCACGTCTGGATATGGAAGAGAGCCAGTTTTTATTCAGACTTTCCATTCAATGGAAGCCAGGGGGAAATGTACACAGCTTTATTTCTCAACCTGACCCAAGAGTGGCCAATATGCATGGGAAGGACATACCCTCACCCCTTAGGTTAGTGCTGTTCTCTTTTCTAAAACCCTCAATCGTACACCAAACCCTTCCCCCATCCGACTGCAACACACAGATTAGTTAACACTGCTCTTCTGGGACACATTTGTCAGGAAAGGAGAGCCACAGTGAGCCTTTTGAGATCACTGCTGTTTGAGTCTAATTTGGGGCTGGTGATAGCCAGCACCTGCTTCTGTCCTTTGGGTTTTCCTGGTCAGGAAGCATGAATCGGAATCCTTGAATGCATTAACTCAAGATGATTTCATTTAGGTCAGGTCCTAATTCCTCAGCTCACCCTCTCAGATTTGGGGGTTTAGGGATTAAAACTGGTTTATCTAGTCCTAATAGCTCCGCAGAAGTTTAGGGGCAGACAGAGTCTGGCCTCCCTTGTAATTGACGTTACATTCCCGACTTTAGAACCTCGCATTGCACTACCTGAGGAATTACTGCTCTATTTCCCCGCCTCACCCAAATTTTAACTGTTTCTTTAGGTAAATTTGCTCAATACAGGACATTGTGCTTTAGGGTCAGGGTCCCAGCTTTGGCGCTCACTAAATTCACCCACACAACATTGCAAGTGGGTAGTGGAGAAAACAACTCTTAGTATTCAGAAAGTGATCAAATCCAAGTGCTCCAGGATACTTCTCATTTCTGCTCCCTAATCTACCTACTCCTGAGATACTGCAGTTAACACACAAAGCTCTGTTTCAGTATCTACCAATGCAACCAGAGCGCACTTGGCCATCACACAGCAAATTTCCCATGGAATGCCTGTCCCATTGTCACTTTCCTGGTTAAAGACAGACCATATGATCTGATCCTTTTGGATCTGCCTCAATCTGAAAAGCAAGCTCAAGACATTTTTCCTTTTTTCTCTATCAGCTGTCTTTTATCTTGATATAACTCAGCTATCTATACAGCTATCTATATCTGCCTTTGGGCAGCCCCTCTCTGTCTGCGGTGTCATCTTTGCTGATATCTCCCTGCATAAACAGCCCACCATCTGATTTAGTGAACACTCAAGTTTCTGTCCTGGACAGTGAATAATACAGAACACACCATGAATCAAGCATGGTCAATATACATGGATCGGTCCAGGGATTTTCTCGGCAGTAAGTGAAAGAGAAGGCATAGCACACAGCATGTGTTCACTGGGAGGCCATTCCAGGACTAAAGGGCCATCTAGAAGACTTCAGGAGAGATGCACAGGTGAAGCAAATGATGTGGGAAGGATGCAGAATGAGACAGAAGAGATTAGTTCTCCACAAGTGGCCATAGTGTCACCACACTGCAGGAGTGAATCATGCTTTAGAGCAGTGGAACAAAGCTAGGTGTTTACCGAGCACTTGCACCAGAGGTTTCTCTGCAAGGCCCCTAAGCTGAGAGGCCAGAGGTAATTACAACATTTCCCAGATGAGGTCTTCAGCAGGTTCTTCCCATGGTACCACCTGAGGGTGGGGTACCACAGAGCCCGCCTGAGCCAGCAGCCTGTGTTCCCTTAACTCTGCACTGCTCTGCAGCCTGCCAAACCCTCCCCCAGGCTCCAGACTGCTCTGTACCAGCTCACAGACAGGATGGGACTCACCCAAATGCAGCTGCGCACCCAGATGCAAAGATGAGCTCTGCATGGGGGGGAAGGCTTGGCTGGTACTCAAGTGCACACTAAGTTCTAGCACAGGAGTGGGGAACCTTTTTTGGGTCGGGGGCTGCTGACCTATAGAAAAATCAGTCAGGCGGGAGGCAGTGTGGGCTAGAGTGCCAGCACAGGCTCCCCAATACTGGGGGCATTGGCCCTGAGGGCTGGATCCAGGCAACCCAGGGACCACGTCTGGCCCCTGGGCCTTAGGTTGTCCACCCATACTCTAGTGAGTAAACCCCAAACTTACCATCTTGTGCTGCATAGAGAGCTATACAGTGTAAGCTCATGAAATTCACCCCGTCACTCAATGTGGTGGAAGACATGCAACAACTTTTTGCCCCCTAGTTATGAATTTCACACATTCTGATTTTAGACAAAACAAAATAAGTTTATTAACTACAAAAAATAGATTTTAAGTGATTATAAGGGATAGCAAACAAAGCAAAGCAGATTACCTAGCACATAAAACAGACATGCACTCTACGCTGAGGATATTAAAGAAACTAATTACAAGTAGCAAACTTTCACCAAAAATCTTGTTTTAGGAAGATTGCAGAAATTCCTGAAGGGCAGCTGCACTTGCCTGGAGCTTAAAACTTCAGATGTTCCATTCACAGGCTACACAAACTTCTAGCCTGGGTTCATTCCTTCTTCCCTAGCCAAGTCTTTGTTTCTTAGATGTTTACAGAAGTCATCTGGGTGGGGAGCCAATGAAGACCTTTGATGACATCGCTCCCCTACATCGTGATGATGTCATGGCTTAAATAGTTTTTGCATATGGCAGAAATCCTTTGTTTCCTAGTGTGATTCCCACCCTCTACCCTGTCAGTGGAAAAATACCAGTCTTATCATGGAGTCCAGTAGCAGGTGACTTAGACACATGACCTTGCAGTCAACCCAGAGGCTGTTTGCAGCATCCCCAGGAAGACTTAGGAGTAGGAGATTAGCATCTTCAAAGACCTATTTCCCTAATGACCCTTCCCAACCGACCATCTAGACTGACTGCATTCTGTCAAATGGGTGTTCCTCTGGTGTAAACACATTTGTAATTGACACAAAGAAAATATTCCTAACTTCAACTATAGAAATGATTCATGCGTACAAATAGGATCATCATACTCTGTAAATTATAACCTTTTCAATGATATATCACATGACCCATCTTGCATAAAAAAATCTTAGTGATGCCATGCTAATATTGTAACTATATCTCTATGAAGAATATGGGGTGTAGTGTCACAGAATCACTTACACACTAGGTCTCCAGACTGCAATTCCAGATCAGCCACTCTCTCTCCCAAGTCTCTCAGGCTCTACTTGGCAAAAATTCTAGGTTCCAGGCCCCCAGCCCTCCTCCAAGGCAGGCTCTCTAGCAGGAACTATGCCCTGTATCCTGAACTTTAGCGGGCTGACACTCAGCCTTCCTCAGTTCTCTGGTTCTGGCTGCACCCAGGCCCAAACCCGTCTTTCAATCAGTCATTATATCCAGCCGCTTGCTCACTGCAGCACCCCTTTGTCACAATAGCCTTGCTCTCAGGGTCTTCCCTGCAGGAGCTTTTCACACTCACTACAGTCTCTCTACAGTTTCCTAGAGATCCTTCCTTCGTTGCAGCCTGCTGCTGTTCTTTACTGAGCAATCACCCTGATCTCCCTCTGACATGTAATCAGGGTTGGCTATCCCCAGCCCTTAAGAGGCAAATCACCCTATTACAGGCACCATTATAAAAATCAAACCCAAAGAGGAAACCCCTTCCCCAAAGATTAAACAAATCAACATCACAAACAGGTGTAGCACAAGTAACAGGAATTCATGGCATACAGTATGTTCACTGTATCAAAGTGAAATAAGCAATGGAAACAAGAACCATGCACGGAGAATTTCCAGCAGCCAGGACTATGGTGCAGTGAGAAAGTGCATCAGAGAGAATAATCCATGTTCTTTCTGCCAAAGATATAACCATCAAATCCTGTCTTTTAAGGACATTCAGCAGTAGGATGATCTGCAATATTACTGCTTTCCTATATATTTGGCATTTTAATTGTCCCAGTAATGCTGCCAGTTTTCAGTATGTGAAAATGATTCCAGCCCACATTCAGAGACCACATACCATGCGTGGGAAAAGCTTGCATTATTGTTGGTCCGTCTCTCCGAAGTAAGAGGTGATGGTGGAAATCTCCCACACTCCAAAACAGCTCCCTGGGGCAAGTCATTCTTTTGCCTACTTTTTGTAACTTCCGGTTTGGCTACTCCCCTGCCATTCCCATTAAGGTATTTCTGCAAGACAATATTTTGTCTCTTTGTTGCTTTCTTACTGTGTAAATAATATGTTCATTGCAGATAGGGCATATCCTGTAAACTGGAAGGGACCTTTCTTCTGCAAATGTCTATTGTGGGAATGAGCTGCCAATAATTAAAGATTGCTGAAGGCATCCCATATCTGTAATCAATAGGGACAGAGACTTCCTTATTCATTTTACTTTAACCACAAGGATTCGGGACCTTTGGAGGACATGAGGCTTGGAGGGGCAGTACAAAAAGAAAAGCTACAGAGAACAAAAGCATTAATACCTTAATACAGGCTCTTACCTCTCATCAGCCTGGGGTCACAGGATCGCTTACAACTCCACCAGAGCTTTGAGAGATGAACAACTAGTCTTTGTGAATAATTGAAGACAAAATAATGAAACCTCCGTCTGTCAGAGACATAATATAGTTTTGTAGCTTTCATCACGGAGCCTTTGAATTCCCAAATAAGACATGCTGAATAATTTACTACTGTGTCAATATTGGGTCAGCAGCTATTTGTTTGAAGCTAATGTTAATTGAAAAGGAACTGGGCCACTGAAGGTTGCAGCGTATATAAATGGGGGTAGAGGCTGACTCCATCAGAAGATGGACAATTCCTGTGATACCAGAGAAGACAGATAATGAGGCAGAAAACATGCATGTGACCTCACAAGCACACTGTCAATTTTAGGTAATTCTCACACTGTTGGTGTTGCACAGCTTCACCAGTGTCAGCAAAATAGGAAATCAGGGTAGACACAGGCTGGTATTCTTACCACCCTGTCACCCAGATGTATTCTGACTCGCTTTCTGCGTAACAGTCACTAGCAGGGCTCGACAAAGTATTGAATCTACTCGCCCGTGGTGAGTAAATTTCAGCCGGGCGCCCTGTTCATTTGCAGCGTGCGCATGTGCAATGCGGGTCTTGCGCATGCGCAATGCGGGGCTGGAGAGCAGCTTTTGCCACCGTTCATCAAGCCCTGGTCACTAGGGTTCCACCCCTGCTCCCCAGTGCTCCCCAGGCAACCCCTGCCCTCACCCAGGCCTCTGCTCTGCAATGGCTGCGTGTTTTTCCACACTGGTTCCAGTCATAAGGGACTCATGCCACCAGCTAAGTCCCCAGGGACTTCTCTTCTGGGACTGTCCACGAACTGAAGAAGAGAATTAACATAAATGAATTATCCTGCGATGGTGGTAAAGCTCTCTATCTTCAGATGTGGCCCCAACTTAGATTATAGACACGTGTATAGAAATAATCCCCTCAAAAGAAACAATGAGGAGCCCTGTGACAGCTTGGAGACTAACACATTTATTAGGGCATCCACTTTCGTGGGTAAAATGAAGTAGGTTTTATCCATGAAAGCTTCTGCCGTAATATATCTGTTAGTCTCTAAGGGCTCCTCATTGTTTTTGCAGATACAGACTAACATGGCTACCCCTCTGAGACTTTTCCCCTCAAAAGGTGAGTCAGATACTCCCTTCCTTCAGTGAGAGGCAAAAGCCAGGAAAGGCAGAGCTCTATGCAGATACAAAATTTTCATCAACATCCCAAAAATGAGCCATGGATATCCACAAATTTGCAGGGTTCTCGATACAAAATTTGTATCTGCATCTGCAAAAATGAGCCATGGATATTCACATTCTAATCTGCGGATGCCAATACCAGCAGATATAAAGCGGATTTGCATGGACTTGCGGGGCTTTAATGAGAGATGCTCCTGTCTTCAGGAACTGGAAGCCTGCTCTTTCCTTGCTTCCCTCTTTACTCTCCTCCCTCTAAGGCTACCTTGAGACTGCAGGCTTCTTTCGGAAGAAGCTTTTCCGGAAGAGATCTTCTGAAAAAACTTCTTCCGAAAGAGAGTGTCCACACTTCCAAAGCGCATTGAAAAAGCCATCTGCTTTTTTGAAAGATAGCATCCACAGTGAATGGATGCTGTCTCACATGTAAGCTGTGACTGCTATGGGCAGAGTGGCTGCCAGGGCACCTGTGCTTTTCCCTCTTTCCTCTTCTCCTGAAATAACTCCCTCTTCCCCGTCCACACACGCTTTTCTGCAAAATAGCTCTTTCAGAAAAGGTTTCTTCCTTGTTGAAAGAGGTTTACCAACGTCAGAAAAACCCCTCCGTTCTTTCAATTTTCTGCAACATCAGTGTGGACGTAAGTGAAGTTTTTTCGGAAAAACGGCCATTTTTCCGAAAAAAACGAGCAGTCTAGACACACCGTAAGTCTCTCAAAGGTACAGCTCAGAGCATGCTCACCTGTGGCCACATTAGCCCTGCATTGCTGAGAGTGGGGCCTCGGTATATCCCATCACAAACATGCCCACACTGGGTCCTAGGTGTGTCAGTCAAAGTGTATGGGCAGAACAGCAGAAGAATTGTGCAGGTCTTTGAAAGTGTCAGCAAGCCCTCTCTGACACTGCTATACACGCGGGTCTCCCTGACCTAAGTATGAATGTGGTCTCATGTCCTTCTCTAAAAGATATTTCTCCAAACCAACCTCATGTCCCTTGTGGCTTTAAGGAAAGAAAGAGAGGCAAATGCTTAGCAACAATGGAAGCAGGGATGTAACAGAGTACTGTAGTCGATTAACGGATAAACAAAAGCTTATAAGTTAATGCTGTAGCCTACACACATTCCTCCCCTCCCCTGCCCACCTTGCCAGTAATTTTTTTAGCAGGCTGGCCAGTAGCCAGGCTCAGTCTTGGCTCACAATGGGTCTGGGACCTACCTCCACTGTGGCTCTGCATTTAGTATTTTAGGAGCCAGGTGGGCAGGGAGCCTGGCTCAGTTCTGGCTCGCACTGGGTCCGGGAGCTCAACCCCCACAACCCCTCTCCGAACAGGCACTGCTGCCAGCCCACACTGCTGCCTCTATATCAGGTGAAAGGCAACTGGTCCGCAGGGGGAGCTGGTTTTTAAACTGGCTCCTCTTGTGGACCAGCTCCTGCCAGGTACCCCATGCTGCTGCCTCTCTATCAGAGACAGCAGCATGGAGTGGCAGGGGGTTCCTTGGGAGTGGGGATGGAGTGCACTGGCTGCCAGCCCCACCCCCGGGGACTATAGAATAGTCAAGTAATCGATAAGAATTCATGAGGTTAATCGACTATTCAACTGATCGATATTTAACATCCCCAAATGGAAGCATCACCAAGATGACAAAGGGAATGCTAGAGTTACTTGCTGATGGAAGAGTGGGAATAGGAGATACAATTCTTAAACCAAAGGAGTCAGGGTACAAAATCCCCTCAGCGAGGAAAACTTCTGCGTGCAGGGAAAATCGAATTCACTATAAACTACTAAACCAGTAAACTGCTAAGACTATAAAACTATGTTTAGTGTATATAATTACAGATTTGGTGAAGAACAAGAATCACTGTGCAAACATAAGATTCTCCCTCAGGGTTTGGATGTAAGAAGGAACATGGGAAAGAATGAGGCCACACTGCCACTTATGCCCTCAGATCAGGGCATGAGGAGAACTGACCAATGGACACAGCTTGCTACAAATCTCTGATTCCAGGTGCAGACCCATCATCACACTGTCTGGAATGGCTAAAGAGCAAGAGCGCAAACTTCACAGTAGACTGTCAGGAAATACGATGCAAACCCCAAATTAGTTATACGTTCTTAATTGTTACTAACAGTCTTCAACCAATACAATAGCCTTACAATAGATCAGTGTTCCCAAATGGTGTTTTGTGGAACCCCGGAGTTCCGCGAAGTGAAAATAAGAGCTTTGTGTGAAAATTCCATTACAATCACATTTTATGATTTTAAAAAAAGTATGTAAGCATTCATGAATTTTATTGAAAACAATTTTCATTTGTGTTTTCCATGATAATTGTCCCTGTGTAATGCCAGCTTAGCCAGAGAGTGAGAACAATGATGTCACTACTACTTTTTCAGCTCCATATATAAGACTGTTATTAGGGGTTCCGCAAAATTCTTTCAAGTTTAAAAGGGTTCCATGGCCAAATAAAATTGGGAAACACTGCAGTAGAGTCACAGGCAGCTCCCCTGCCTCTCTGATAGATGGCCCCTTATACCAAAAGCCACAATAGTCAGGTTACTTCCAGCTTCAGAGGACCAGTCACTGACCTGAGATTAATTGTGCTCTATATCTCTCACCAAAGACAACACTTGTAAGCAACCCCATAATAAACTAATTAAAGATTTATTAACTAGAAAAACCAAATAAGATTTCTAAGTTTAAAGCAGGTAAGCATATGAACACAAATGAGTTATTTTAAGCTGCAAGTGTAATAGAAGCTTCAATGTCCATTAGGGCTAACCAAAGCCAAACAGTTCAGGGATTCCTTAAAACACAAGAACAACCATACTTCACCAGACCAAAGGTCCATCTAACCCAGTATCCTGTCTTCCAATGGTGGCCAATTCCAGGTGCCCAGAGGGAATGAACAGAATAGATAATCCTCAAGTAATTCATTCCCTGTCACCCATTTTCAGTTTCTGACAAACAGAGGCTAGGATACCATCCCGGCCTATCCTGTCTCATGGATATTGATGAACTTATCCACCACGAATTTATCAAGTTAGTTCTCTTTTGAACTCTGGTATAGTCTTAGCCTTCACAACATCCTCTGGCAAAGAGTTCCACAGGTTAACTATATATTGTGTGAAAAATACTTCCTGTTGTTTATTTTAATCCTGCTGTTTATTAATTTCAGTTGGTGACCTCCTACTTCTTGTGTTATACAAACAAGAAAATAACTTTTCCTTATTCACTTTCTTTACAAAATTCATGAGTTTATACACTATCATATCTGCCCTTAGTAATCTCTTTGCCAAGCTGAAAAGTTCCAATCATCTTAATCTCTCCTCATACGGCAGCCATTCCATACTCCTAATAATTTTTGTTGCCTGTTTGTGAACCCTGTCCAACTCTAATATATCTTTTTTCATATGAGGCACTCACATCTGCAAACAGTATTCAAGATGTGGGCGTACCATTGATTTATATGGAGGAAACATGATATTCTCTGTCTTACTATGTATCCCTTTCTAAATGATTCTCAACATTCTGTTTGCTTTTTTGACTGCCACAGTGCACTGAGTGGATGTTTTCAGAGAACTATCTTCAGAGACTCCAAGTTCCCTCTCTTGAGTGGTAGCAGATATTTTAATCCTCATCATTTTATATGCATAGTTGGGATGTTTCCCAATATGCATTAGTTTGCATTTATCAACATTAAAATTAAGCTATCTTTGTTGCCCTTTCACCCAGTTTTGTGAGATCCTTTCGAAGTTCTTCACAGTCTGCTTTGAGCAGTTTAGTATCATCTACAAATTTTGCCACCTCACAGTTTATCCCTTTCTCCAGATCATTTTTGAATATTTTGAATAGGACTGGTCTCAGTACATACTCTTAGAGGACACGACTGGTTACTTACTTTATTATGAAAATTGACTACTTTCCCCTGCTACTTGTTTCCTGTCTTTTAACCAGTTTTCAATCCATGAGATGACCTTCTCTCTTACCCATGACAAATTACTCTGCTTATGATCCTTTGGTGAGGGATCTTGTCAAAAACTTTCCGGAAATCTACATACACTGTATCCATTGGCTCACTCTTGTCCACATGCTTGTTGACCCCCTCAAAGTATTCTAGTAGATTGATGAGGGATGATTTCCCTTTACAAAAACCATGTTGACTTTTCCCCAACAAATTATATTCAGTTGTGTGTCTGACAATTCTGTTCTTTACTTAGTTGTTTGATACTGAAGTTAGACTTACCAGCCTGTAATTGCTAGGATCACTTCTTGAGACTTTTGAAAAACTGGCATCACGTTAGCTATCGTCCAGTCATTTGGTACAGAAGACTGATTTGCATGACAGGTTACAAATCACAGTTAATAGTTCTGCAATTTCACATTTGAGTTCCTTCAGAATTCTTGGGTGAATGTCATCTGGTCCCAGTGACTTATAACTGGTTAGTTTATCAAATTTGTTCCAAAACCTCTAATGACAGCTCAAGCTGGGACAGTTCCTCAAATTTGTCACCTACAAAGAATGGCTCAGGTTTGGGAATCTCCCCTCTCATCCTCAGCCATGAAGAACAATGCAAATAATTAATTTAGTTTCTCCGCAATGGCTTTATTGTCCTTGAATGCTCCTTTTAACATCTTTATTGTCTAGTGGCCACACCGTTTTTTTATATCCCTTATATATGCTTAAAATGCTACCCTCTTCAATTCTGAGCAGCATATAGAAGATAATTTCTCTTTACCAGCTGGTTTTCCTTTCCGACAGCATTCAAGCTGGGATGGGACAGGAGCTTGTATAGCTACTCTGTTCAGAGGTGTGGGGGGAAGAAATCAATAGTCTTTTGTTTACAATGTCTTGTCTGATGTTTGCAGACCTGTGGTGCAACCTACGACCCATGGCCCATTGGGGTTTTGTGTGTGGCCTATGCAATATTTTGCTTACCATTGCCCATGTGCAGGATTGCCAGATTCTTTTGGTTTCTGTCTGCATAGTTTTTTCCTACTGGATTTACTAAAGTAAAACACATATAAAGCAAGGGCATGTGAAGTGAGGTGTGTGCTGATTGCACCCAACATTGACTGTGAGAGCCATACACTCCCTCTGAATCCGACTAAAGCGCTGCTATGGTTGAATGGGCACATCCCGCAAGTTCTAGGTATGCAAGCGCAGTGAGTAAAACTGCCCTATTTTGGGTGACTGTCTTGGTTATGACAATCTTGTGGTCCACTCAGATGACAGAGGTCCACTCGTGTAGCCCACTCACTAGTGTGGTTGCCTATCACAGCTGTAGACCTTATTTTATTGGGGAGGAGATAACCCCTCTTGTGGTATACTAGCATTTCACACTAAATAATGCTTCTCTTATGCCCAGGAGAAAAGGGTTCCTACAGTCTTAGCCAACATATTTGTAGTTAGAGAGCAAACATTTAAAAATTCCCATACATCATGGGATACAGATACTTGTGAGGTGGATTAATACATGGACCATCTTACAAGTATTCCATAAGGTCTAAGCACATTACTATAACTCTAATAAATACTAACACACAGGTGAGACAGAGCAGCTTCCAGCTATGTGTTAATCAGCATTCAGTATGGCCTGGGGCCTTGGCATGAGCTGGCACAGAGTCTGCCAGCATTACGCCCACATGCAGCATACACACAGGGACCGCCTCTGGAAATAGAACTTATGCTGAACTTACCATGGAAGCAGATTTTATGGGGAGGAGGGGGGAGGGATGACTGATATGAGCTGTAAATCTGCTTCTTTAGTTTACAGTGGTTCCTGGAACCTATTTGCTTCACAAAGCAACAGCCATCTACTTTTATTTTAAGCCTACTTTTTAGCTGTTTATTGAGATTAGTCTTCCCCTCCACAGAGCTACTCCTTGAGACTCTGTGGATTGGCTGCCTTACTGTGTTGGGGTTTCTTGCCTGATGGAACAGATGTGGTGACAGATTATACAAGCAGCTCCATTGCCATTGCAGAAGTCACTGAGCAAGGCTGCAACTTAAATGTAACACTTTGACCCTTAACAAAGGCACATTTTCAGCAAGAGACTAATTGTATAGTTTGTTTAAAAACTTGAAAAAATTCATGTGTGCGTGAAGATGCTGGAGAATCCTCCGCTTTTATGAAAAATATGTGCAGCTCAATTTTTTCCACTCACTTTTGAACAGTAACCTACTGGGATTCCAGAGGTTATTTTCTTTCCTGGGACAGGGCAATAAGAGAGAGGCATTGACCTCCCAGCATATGTCTACACCACTGTTTCCCAATTTTATTTGGCCACGGAACCCTTTTGAACTCGAAATAATTTTGCAGAACCCCTGACTGACTGCACGGAACCTCTGACTGACTGCGTGCGCAGCACTGAGTAGTGACATCATCGTTCCCACTCTCTGGCTAAGTTGGCATTACACAGGGACACTTATTGTGGCAAACACAAATGAAAATTATTTTCAATAAAATTCATAAATGAATGAAAATTCCATTCCATTACAATAATTCAGGTGGTAATGGAATTTTCTCGCGGAATCCCTATTTTCACTTTGTGGAACCCTAGGGTTCCACGGAACACCATTTGGGAAACACTGGTCTACACAGGAAAAATAAACCCATCACAGTAACTCTGGGAACTTGGGCCAATTTACTCAGTCTCTGAGACTTGTTGGGGCAGGCTGGATTTTTTCCGGTGTGGATATCCCATTAGTCATGTCTGGGATCATCGGTGTCAAGTGAAAGCCTAGCTGGGAAGGCAAGACCCAGCCCCACCCCTTCCACCTGAGGCCCCACCCCGCCCCCACCAAATCCTGGCTAGCCATGAGGAGAGCCAGGGCTATGTTGATGCTCCTGGCCTTCTACAGCAGCCGGGGAAGGAAGCCACGCTGACCCACTGTGGCCCATCTCCCTCCACAGGGACCAGGCTGCTGAGCCGGGCTGCCTACCCAGGTGTTGGAGGCAAGGTTCTCTGTAAGCTGCAGGACTATTCTCTGTAAGCAGTTTTCTGAGTTCCCCTCAGAAGTTCAAAGGGAGGCAGGGAGCTCAGCTGATTTGCTAGGGGAGGGGCATCTCACTGAGCAAGCAGCTCCTAAATGGAGCTAGCTGCCTGCTTGAATTGAAGAGCTCTGAGAGCCAGTAAAAGGGAGCTAAGGAGACAATTAATGGCTGGGGGGATGGGGAGCGAGTGAGGAAAGGAGTGCATAAGTAATTCATTAATTGGCTGATTAGGAGTCAGAGGGGAAGGGAGTTTAGATTGTCCATCTGCAGGAGGAGAGAGGGACAGAAATTTAGTATTCTCAAGGGTGGTGAGGTACATACACTGGAGGGCAGGGATAGTGTCCAGAGTGACCTGGACAGATTAGAGGATTGGGCCAAAAGAAATCTGATGAGGTTCAACAAGGACAAGTGCAGAGTCCTGTCCTTGGTACAGAAGAATCCCAAGCATTGTTACAGGCTGGGGACCGAATGGCTAAGTAGCAGTTGAGCAGGAAAGGACCTGAGGATTCCAGTGGATGAGAAGCTGGATATGAGTCAACAGGGTGCCCTTGTAGCCAAGAAGGCTAATGGCATATTAGGGTGCATTAGGAGGAGCACTGCCAGCAGATCCAGATAAGTGATTATTCCCCTTTATTTGGCATTGGTAAGGCAACATCTGGAGTATTGTGTCCAGTTCTGGCCCCCCCACTATAGAAAGATATGGACACAATGGAGAGGGTCCAGCGGAGGGCAGCCAAAATGATTAGGGGGCTGGAGCGCATGACCTATGAGGAGAGGCTGAGGGATTTGGGATTGTTTAGTCTGCAGAAGAGAAGAGTGAGGGGGGATTTGGTAGCAGCCTTCAACTTCCTGAAGGGAGCTTCCAAAGAGGATGGCGAGAGGCTGTTCTCAGTGGGGGCAGATGGCAGAACAAGGAGCAATGGTCTCAATTTACAGTGGGGGAGGTCTAGGTTGGATATTAGGAAAAACTGTTTCACTAAGAGGGTGGGGAAGCACTGGGCTGGATTCCCTAGAGAGGGGGTAGAATCTCCATCCCTAGAGGTGTTTAAGTCTCGGCTTGACAAAGCCCTGGCTGAGTTGATTTAGTTGAGGTTGGTCCTGCCTTGGGCAGGGGGCTGGACTTGATGACTCCTGAGATCTCTTCCAGCCCTAGGATTCTAAGCCTCCTGGGAAGGGGGAGATAAAGGGCTGATTGCCTGGGGTAGGCTGGGGAAACAGAGGGTGGGTGGGTGGGTGCTGGCATCTGTGCAGTGAGGTAGAGGCAGGGGGCATTTTTTTGGGGATGTTTGATTAGCTGCAGTCCTCTCTGTCTGACTAGGCTGAGGAGGGGAGCAGGCTTCAAGGGAAGAGTGTGTGCCAGGAAATTTTCATGATTGCATTTCAAACAAAAAATGTATATAGGTGTTAATGGCTTAAGATAAGAAAGAAAAAGATTATTTTAACAGAATGTTTGTGGAGTGTTGCAGATATCTCAAACTCTGAACTTAATGATTTAAAAAAATCTGTACAGTATTACTAAGTAATACATGGTAAATTGTATTGCATTAAGGCCAGATCTTTGCTATTTGGTAGCGTTCTGGCTCTTAGGAGTCAGAAGTAGCAAGTACTAGCTTGAGCTGTTAGAAAGGTTGATACATGTACTCTCCAAAGATAGTGTTAATTTTCTTTTTTATTTAATTTCATATTAAATATCGTATGCATTGCTCCACGTTAAATAGCCCTTGTTTTAATGTATTTTCTTCCACACATATGAATTGGTTAAAATTATGTGTGTGTGTTTTGTTTGTACTGGTGGTGCACATCCACACACTCTCAAACAACCACAATATTGACAGTGCATATAAGAAATTTCAACCCGCCCCCCCCCAAAATTCAACCCGCTCAAGGATAGAAAATGTTAGAGGAAAACTTGTTGGGGGGATCCAGGCTGCCATGCCAGAGTTCTAGCCTTCCCTGGCAGCCGGGCAGAGCTGGGCTGACGCACCATGGTTCCAGCCTTTCCCAGCAGCGGCCCCAGCCCTAGGCAGTTGGTAATGTATTCTGTTTTGGGATGGCTGTGCCTTCCCTCGCCTACATTACTGACCGCCCATGTCTGGGATGGTGTGACTGAACCATCAAAAACTGTCAATATAGGAATGGAGTTAGCTTGTAGAGAGCATGAAAGATCAAGGACCAGCGTTTAACTGCCAGTGGAGGGAGAAAGATAAGATGTACCAGCAGACTGTTTAAGGACTGCTCCTCATGCAGAGAGAGTGGAGTCTTGGTTCTGAATCCTGCTCCATGCTGGACAAGAGAGGGTAGTGTGCTGCCAACCAGGCATGAGCACATGTAAGTTGTGCTTTTCCATTCTGCCTTAATAAGCCTAAAAGATGGTATTCCAGCAGATTTGGAAAGGCTGTTCTGCATCTCTGCAAACCTCTGCTCATTGCATGGCTCCCAATGGGGTACATCTTCAACAGGATTTCAAGCGCTTTTGGCCTTGCTGCAGCAGAAAAACAGTCTGCTAACGCCAGAGGGCCAAGGTGTACAGATGCAGGGCTTCCCCATGTGAAGATATCTATAAAGCTCATAGACACAGAATGCCCTGTGAATCAATTAAAGTTTGTTTCTGAGACCTTTGCCTAATAAATGGCGGCCACTTGTTTTAGCTGTGTAGGCCACAATCAGGGCCTTATTGTGAGAGACACTGTGTGTCACAAAAAAGGCAGGCCCTGGCCAAAAGAGCTCAGAACCTATGTGTATGATAAGAGATAACAGCTGGGTCCAGCAAACAGGCAGGGTGCGAAGGCAGTGAGCACAATGACATCTACTAGTTCAAGCAGCAATCACAGCACAGCTTCAGCTAGTGACTGTCCAGAATTCCCTAGATATTAATTCGCACTTGGACAGTTTCTAACAGCCAATGTTATATTTGCAGTTGGCATTTTCAATGCCCAAAGGGCTCCTTCCCACCCACCCCCAGCACACACGGCTGGCCTAATCCACCTGGGTCACTGCACACTGGAGCCTCACCATGAAGGGCTGGTGCTGCCGCTTATGCCCCAGCAATCGTATTTCCGTGTCCCACACTGGAGACACACCCCACTTTTTTGGCAAAACTGGGCTTTTGTCCTGTTTGCTTTTGCCAGCTTGGCTTGAACAAATGGGATAAACGCCCAGTTTTGCACAAAAATAAATAAATACATAAAATTGAGACACCTCGGAGAGAGTTTAAATGTCACTCCACCAGCATGAATCCAGATCCTCTGTCCTCTGAGCCATGGTGTTTATTTCTAAGTGGTGCAGCTTGTGTGCTCTGCATATACAAAAGAAGCTAATCAGTAAGCTGGACAGAGAGAGGAAAGGAATATACTGCCCTACGAACAAATGTTCCTAAAAGGACCCACAGCTAGATCAGAATGTCTCGCTCCCATGTAAGTGTTCTCTCCTTCAGAGAAAGGGTATTACTAAAGCCACCTCATCAATTTCCAGCACAAAACCTTCCACTGCACCAGCCAGTACACATCCCATCCCATTCAGTAACATGCACTTTAACCTGTGGCAAACTTGGACTATTTCTGGTCCTGCACTCAAATATTTCAAGACTCCTATCATGTCTTCCCTTAATCTCCTCTTTTCCAAACTAAACATACTCAGATCCTTCAGCCCTTGCTCAAATGGCTTGAATTCCATCCTTTAATCATCTTTGTCACTCGCCCCTGGATCCTTTCCAGTTTGTTTTCAACCCTTCTATACACTGGTGACCAGAGTTGCACACAGTACGCCAGCGGGGGCCTAACCCGTACCAAGAAGAGAGGTACTATCACCTCTGGTAAGTGGTAGGCTGTGCCTCTGTTAATGAAATCTAAATTTGCATTGCATTTCCTTTTTTTGTAACAGCATCACATTGCTTACGTGAGCTGAGGTTGTGGATCCACAACAAGTCCAAGAGCCTTCTTCGCAGTGCTGCTAAGCCACATATCCCTCATTCTGTAGTTGTGCATTTAGTTTTCCCTCCTAAGTGCAGCACTTCACATTTGTCTTTGTTGAATTTCTTTTTGTTGGCTATCATCCAATTCTTCAATTTATCAAGATCTCTCTGAATTTTAGCTCTATCCTCCAAAATATTGGCAACCTTCCCAGCTTTGTGTCATCTGCAAACTTGATCAGTATGCTCTATATACCTTCCAGCTCAATAATAAAGATGTTAAACACCGCTAGATCCAGAACAGATCCCGATAGAGTCCCACTTGAGACTTCTCTCCAATCTGATACCATTCCATTAATAGTTACTCTTTGTTAGTGGTTGTTTAACCAATTATGTATCTATTTAATGGCAATTACGCCAAGCTGACATTTCTCCAGCTTCTTATCAGAAAGTCATGTGGTACTGTGTCAAAAAGCTTTATGTCCACCAAGTCCCCCATCCACTAAACCAGTTACCCTCTATGTTCGATCTACCAAGAGAACCAAGGAATAAAGGGACCCATGTTGCTGACAATGGGTGTACTCATGTGCTGCTCCAACCAGGACAAATCCCAGCCCATCTCTTCCTGAGTCTCCTGCATTTAGCATCAATATTACATTCACTGCTATATTTTTTACTAACAATAAAATATCAGAAAATTACATCAACTCAACCCATGCTGGAATCAGGAGGCAGTCAGAGTGCTCACAAGCCTTATCCCTGCAATGCATCCATGAACACAATGCGACATTTTGTGCAGCATGTCATGATGTGGGTGTGTACCAAACACAGAGTTCATGAAATGGGCTGGGAGTTAGCTCTCCGCTCACATTCTTCATTCCCTCCTGTTGGTGATATCTGGCTACACAAAAGACTGTTCTATCTATCCATCAGAGTAATTTCAGCAGCTATGTGAGAGGAAAAAGAGCTTTAGCAGCTCTGGATCATCTCCTTTTCTAGGGCACTGATAACTATTCCTGCAGTCTCAGAAGCACCACCTCAATCTTCTTATGCTTCAAAGACAGGCAAGGAAGAGATACAGAAAGCAGGAAAGAAATACAAATGCAATTAATTCTAAAATATAGAAACGAGAGATGGAAAAGATATTAGGTTTTATGCATATTCTTGCCTCTGGGCCAGTGCATAGCTGATCTTCCTACAAGATTTTCTAATACTTTTACCATTTATTTTTAAAATCCTAAAGTGATGGGACTTCCTTCAACTTCCTTAAAAGGTTATTCCAGAACCCAGTTTGCTGAATTATAATGAAAAACTTCCTAATCTGTCATCTTTAAGTTAAAGTTGCTAGATAACTGAGTGAGATACAGCAATTTCCTGAACTATTCTTTGGGCAATCTTACTGAATTAAGCTTAAGTAGCTTTGAAGCCTATTGTATTATAAATGCAAAATTTATGCCTTATTGTGGGATTGTATATAACTTCTTTAAAGACAAAGCATGACTAGCATAAATCCTGTGAAGTCTTATAGTAGAACCTCAGACTTACAAGCACCAGAGTTATGAATTCAACCACACTCCTCAATTGGAACCGGAAGAACAAAACCAGGTATCAACAGAAATTTTAAAAAGCAAATACAATATAGTAGTGTGCTAAATATAAACTACTAAAAAGAGAAAGTTAAAAAAAAAAAAAGATTTGACAGGGTAAGGAAATTGTTTGTGATTGTTTTGTTTAAATTAAGATGGTTAATTCCCGAGGGGGTCAAAACTCTGAAGTTCCACTATATAATTTAAAAGACTACTTTGAATTTTGGCGTCAAAGTTAAGTGGGTTTCGTAGGAAATACTTGGGAGGAGGGGAATGTAATTTCCCACCACCTGACCTCACCTTTTGAAGTTGTGCCCAAAAGAAAAACTCATTGTCTACTGATTATCTGTTCCTGGAATCAGAAGACTTCACAGCTCTGTGCTGCATTATGGAGGGACTCAATGATTCACAGGTGTTCTTGTTGTGTGCAAAAGCTTCTATGAATTTTTGACTACAGGGCATCTCTGCTATAAGTTGCCCCGGTATACATCTGTTCCGCAATAAAGTCGTTGACACTTGTAGGAACTAATGTGTTGTAGGTCCTGCCATTCCCCACTCTTAAGTCACACACAAAAAAAACCTGTGCAAATGGAAGTCAGCTGCAAGAAAAAATTCCCCCGCTTTAAGTTGTTTTGCTATAAGTCCAAGTTTTTTGGAACGTATCTTGGATTTATAGCAAGGATGGCCCGTACAGAAAAACTTTTGGTGGGATGCGAAGCCTTTGCTGTAGTTAGGGTTGGTCTCTGGTAAGCTTAACATGGATATAGGCTTTTAAAAATTGTTTTAACATTTTTTCAGTAATGCTTTCACTGTAAGAATAAATGTGCTGGCTTAGAAAGGTTTGTACGACTATGGGCAATTACTCTGTTTATAGCTCTGAAGGGAAAACAAAGTTAGCCTGCTTAGGCAGTCTGATCTGTTGAGAAACTCACGATATAGGCAGGGAACAGGGCAGCCTGTGAAAAAAACCTAGTCAGAAAGCAAAAAGAAGTGGGTCTCTGCCCAAGGCTACAAATTAGGGGGTATGAGTCCCCTGTTGAGTATGCGTACGTGCACTAGCTGAGTATAAGAATGGCCATAGTGTGTCAGAGCAATGGTCATCTTTACCAGTATTCTGTCTTCTGACAGTGCCCGGTGCCAGGCGCTTCAGAGGGAATGAGAACAGGGAATCACTGAGTGATCCTTCAACCATCAGCTCCTCTCAAAAACTACACATAAGCCTGTCTAGATGTCTCAAGAGATCTGCAATCTTCACACCCAGCCGGCACGTCACCATGCAGTTTTTCCAGTCAATATAAAGCCAGCTACCTGTAATTTTAATGATCAGATCCCCAATTACTTTTATTTGTCTCTTCCTAATTATTGGGCTTCCCTCCCACAGAGGGGTATCCTAAATGCAAGAGGATACATGACATCAGCTGGTGGGAGAATCCCAATTATGGGATCACTTCCCTCCACTCCATCCACTTTGATGTCTTCCAGAGAATTTCATCTTCCTCCATGGTGCACAGAGGCTGTCAGAACGGGGGACAGGACCACGAGACGTCTTTTCTATGCACCTTTCTGTCTTCTCTTTTAGCTCCTCCAGTTCAGCCTCTGTGCTCTCAAGAGCCTATACGGTCTCTGATGGTCATGATCTCCTTGTATTGACTGCATACACGTGCCACCCGCCCATAGCATAGGTAGTCAGCCATGCTACATTCAGTTCAATAAACTGGACAGACGCTGGTCTGTTGCGGGACTTCTGTCTGCATCCTCTCTATTCCTGCAGCTTTCTTCTCCTGGGTTTTGGTTTTATTTTTTTTCACTTGTGGGAAGGGCCTTTTTTATTGCCTTAAACTGAGAGTGTACAAATCAGGTGTATCTAGCTCTCCCACTCCCTCCCTTGACTCCCAGGAGCTGCTCCAGGGGCTAGCAAAGAGCAGCGTAGCCATGGTAACACAGGAGGGGCAGCAGAGCTGTGCTGAGTACCCACTCCCCAGTGTCTGGCAAATTTACACTCAGCACAGCTCAGCAGACCCTCCTCTGCCACTACCTGTGCTGCCGTGGCTACAGGGCTCTTTGTACATGAGCAGAGGAATTGCATCCTAGTTTGTGGTATAGCTGTCACCCAACAGAGGTGATGGCTGAGCTGCTTAGGAACCTACAGAGTAAGGATGTTAAATATTGATTAATTTACGAGTCAAGTAGTCAATGGAATTTCCATCGACTACTCGACCAGTCGATAGGCACTTCCGCATTCCTCCTTTGGAATGTACAAGAGCCCCAACGGGGTTGAAAATCATAAAACCCTCTATTTTGTTTGCTGTCCCCATTCAGTGCTGGTGTGTATGTGGAAGGCGCAGAATGTTCAAGGTCCTGAAGGTGCTGAAGATGTCAAAGGGGGACCTTTAACATTCTATGTTTTCAGAATAGTGAAAATGGCTTTAAAAGTTGAGCTTAGCGAGAGGCACTGAGGGTAGAGAGCTCACTGACACATGCATGACGCCTCTGTTCAAACTCTGTATTTAGATGCAATTTGTTTGAGATGTGAGTGAGGCCCTGACATTCGATGGACAAACATCAATCCAAATCATGCTTGGAATCAAAATTAAGGTCCAAAATTCCCAGAAGGCACTCTTTGAAAACCCAGGTAAGGATTTCTGTCGTTTCCTAAAAACAGTTCCATCCTTCATAATTCAACTATGAAGTCACCATGTTGCTACGTGCTACCTGACTTGTGATCTTCTCTTGCAGCAGATCCCTGATATGAATGCACCCAGGAAATAGGGCAAAAGCCAAATAGTTTAGGGGTGTAAAATCCTGGTTAATTAGTGAACCAGTTAAACGTTAGGGTGACCTAACATGTACCTGAATAACCGACTAAGCAGGATTTGCGCCGGGGGCTCTTGCAGTCTGGCTGGAGCCTGTGGGGCTCCTGTAGCCCCCTGCCCACGGCGTCGGGAGCTGCTCCCAGTTAATTGGAACCGGTAAGCATTACCCGTTTAGGGTGCTGCTTACCAGTTAACTAGGTAACTGGTTAACCTTGCACATCCCTAACCAGTGTTGTGTTTAATCCAGGTAAGAATACACATTAGGTCAGACTGGGTGTCCTAGCCACCTGCATGTCAGAATTGCATCTGGATCCATTTTTTTAATTTGTCCACAATGCCCAGTTTCTTCAAAATGTACCTGTAGGGTTGACATTGCCCAGGGAATCCTGCTGTCATCCAATACGGTAATGATACTAGCTAAGTGCCCACAGCATATTGCTATATATTTCTATTCCTTCTGCTCTGATCAGCACTCAACACAGACAGCACAAGACCTCAGCTCTCTTCACAAAAATGAAAACTGTAATGTTTCTAGCTGCAAACACGGACTGAAGTGTTCACAAGACACTTGAACTCTGCTGCTGCCAAGCACCTCACATGCCAGAGACCACAGAAAAGCTCAGTGGAGAAGTGCAATTGAGTGACTATACTGATATGGGTGAGTGATCCTTCTTAGTTTGGTATGTGTATGGGAGGACAAGCCGTCCAGGCTTTATTCAGGAAAAATGTTGCTTACTCTCAGGCCAGCGGTTACACCCACTGCCCTCATTTCCCTCTATCAGGAGCAAGACTGACTTATGTGAGCCAGCTCTGGACAGCGGAATGCTGGAAATGGCAGAACAGCCGTGCCCTACATTTCAAAAGATGGTGCTTAGATCAAGCTGTAGAGCCCTCACCCAGCAGCAGAACTTTGGAAGGGGTCTATTCTGCAAAAAGTGCATTCTGAGGTTAGCTGACCCAGGTTAAAACAGCAGTGAAGGCATGATAACTGGGCGTTCAGCTCAATTAGCAGAGAAAGCCCAACTTAAAGGCTTTAACCTGGAATTAAATTCCCACTGAACAGCCACGTCCTCACCTCCATTCTAACTAGAGCTAGCTCATGTGAGTAAAAAGCGCACTTTTTCCTGCAGTACAAGCAGACCCTTTGGAGCTGTGGAAGAATGACCAGGCAGGTGGCCAGACTGGGTAGAGTCTTTGGCAGTTTTGCTGCTGCTGCTGCTGTTTTTCAGTTTCTCTCACTCAGGGGGGTTTCCCTGTTACTTACACTTCTGGGGATAAACTGAATTTAGGCCTCTAGGGTCCTATAAGCCACCAGTGCAGCAAGGCCCTGTACGGTGAAACCTTTAAGCATGTAATCTGAGAGAATACCTTGCACAGTCCTGCCTTTATAGCGATAGAAATGTAGCCGTGTTAGTCTGGTGTAGCTGAAACAAAATACAGGACTATGTAGCACTTTAAAGACTAACAAGATGGTTTATTAGATGATGAGCTTTCGTGGGCCAGACCCACTTCCTCAGATCAAATAGTGGAAGAAAATAGTCACAACCATATATACCAAAGGATACAATTTAAAAATGAGCACATATGAAAAGGACAAATCACATTTCAGAACAGAAGGGGATGGGGAAGGTAAATGTCTGTGAGCTAATGGTATAGAGGTGGGGAAAGGTAAATGTCTGTGAGCTAATGGTATTAGAGGTGATAATTGGGGAAGCTTTCTTTGTAATGGGTAAGATAGTTAGCGTCTTTGTTGAGACTGACGCGTAGAGTGTCGAATTTTAGCATGAATGACAGTTCAGAGGATTCCCTTTCAAGTGCAGATTTAAAAGGCTTCTGAAGCAGGATGCAGGTAATTAAGTCGTTGAGACAGTGTCCTTTCTGGTTGAAATGGCAAGAAACTGTTTTTCTTTGTGATCCTGTCTAATATCTGTTTTGTGGGCATTGATCCTTTGGCGAAGTGTCTGAGACGTTTGTCCAATGTACAAAGCAGACGGACACTTTCGGCACATGATAGCATAAATTATATTTCTGGATGCGCAGGAATATGTATTCTTGATCTTATAACTCACTTGGTTAGGTCCAATAATGGTATCAGCAGAGTGGATATGTGGACAAAGCTGGCAAGGGTTTGTTGCAAGGGAAGGTACCAGGGTTGGTATTAGTGTGGTATGTCCTGTGGTTGTTGGTAAGAATCATCTTGAGGTTAGGTGGTTGTCTATAGGAGACTATGGGTCTGTCTCCCAGAGCCTCTTGGAGTTTAGTATCCTGTTCCAGTATAGGCTGTAGTTTATTGATAATGGGTTGGACAGGTTTAAGTTGGGGCTGTAGGTGATGACAAGTGGTGTTCTATTGTTGGTTTTCTTGGGTCTGTCTTGAAGTAGATGGTTTCTAGGTATTCGTCTGGCTCTTTCAATTTGCTTTTTATTTCTCCGGGTGGGTAGTTGAGGTTTATAAATGCTTGGTAGAGATCCTGAAGTTTCTGGTCTCTGTCAGTGGGATTAGAGCAGATGCGGTTGTATCGAAGGGCTTGGCTATAGATGATGGATCGTATGGTGTGTGCTGGATGGGAGCTGGAAGCATGTAGGTAACTGTATGAGTCAGTGGGTTTTCTGTAGAGGTGGTGTCTAATTTTCCATTGTTGATTTGTACTGTGGTGTCCAGGAAATGGATCTCTCATGTAGAATGGTCCAGGCTGAGGTTGATAGTGGGGTGTAGGTTGTTGAAATCTCTGTGGAATGTCTCCAGTTTTTCTTGGCCATGCGTCCAGATCATAAAGATGTCATCGATGTAGCATAAGTAGAGAAGGGGTAAAAGGGGACGGGAGTTGAGGAAACGTTGTTCTAGGTCAGCCATAAAGATATTAGCATACTGTGGGGCCATGCGTGTACCCATGGCTGTGCCGCTGATCTGGAGGTATGAGTTGTTCTCAAACTGGAAATAATTGTGGGTGAGAACAAAGTTACATAGGTCTGCTATCAGGTTGGCAGTGGTGTCCTCTGGGATATTGTTTCTAATTGCTTGTAATCCGTCTTCATGTGGGATGTTGGTGTATAGAGCTTCTACATCCATGGCAAGGATGGTGTTATTGGGGAGGTTATCGATGTTTTGTAGTTTCCTTAGGAAGTCAGTAGTGTCTCAGAGATAGCTGGGGATGTTGGTTGCGTAGGGTTTGAGGAGAGTCTACATAGCTGGATAGACCAGTAATGAGCGTGCCAATACCAGAGATGATGGGACGTCCGGGGTGTCCAGGTTTATGGATCTTGGGAAGCAGATAGAACAATCCTGGTCGGGGGTCAGAAGGTGTTTCTGTGTGGATATGTTCCCGAGTAGCTGTAGGGAGGCTTTTAAGGAGACAGTGTAGTTTCTTTTGGTATTCCAAGGTGGGATCAGAGGAGAGAGGTTTGTAAAATGTGGTGTTGGAGAGTTGTCTGGTTGCCTCCTGGTTCCTGCCTTTCTGATGCTACTCCTGACTTGGCTTATATATGGCAGTGACTCTGTGATTATGCCTCACTTTGTCTGTGGTACCAAACTGTCCAAAGCAATTTCCCCCATCACAGGAAGCATTGATGGTGCATGTGAGATTGTGGCTCTTTATGGAGCCACAATCTCTCAAGCACCATCTCAGCCGCCTGCCAGTGCTAATCACTATCCAGCATGTGTTGTGAGTTGAGATTTCAAGTGTCACAACACCCACTCACCATCAGGCTTTTGGGAGGAGGGGGTGAGAATATTGCCATTCCCATGTGAAAGGCTAGTCAAGCATCAGACTCCACTAGGTACCTACCACAAGTCTGCAATATCATTTAGCACTGAAATGAAAGGCCAAGTATTAACCCCAATTCCAACAGGATGACCAAGCAGATGCTGAAGGTGCCACTGAGACACCAGCAAAGAATACAACAGAAGAACATTCTTTTTGCAGATTTCTGGTCCTTTATTCAGTTGAAAGTTTTGGTCCTGAATTGGGTTTAAAGTTTTCCTTTTTAAAAGTCCACTTTCACCAAACTTATACCAGTGAGCCAATTCAAAGGGGAAGCACAGTTTAAATCTATCTGCATATTTTTATGCTTGGGATTTTCAGAAGCACATACAAGATTTAAGGGCAACTCCCTTGTGAGTAAATGGGGATTCATGCTCCAGGCCACTTGGTTCCTTTTGAAAATCTTGCTCAGTCTCTTCAAATATGATTTTTGTAATAATCTAATTTTGTTCAGAATTATGAAACAAACAGTAATTTAAAGCACACAAAATATCATTTGGTTTGCTATTTCTCCATGTTAACCCTGCTTCACTAGCCAAAGGATTTTAAATGGAGCACTCTGCAGCACAAAAAAATCAAATGAGATTCATTACTTGATTTCACATTACTCTTGGAGCATTACACATTGTGATTATGAAAAGTAGATTAATCATTGAAAGCAAGCATACTTTGCAGCATCTGATCATTATAGTAGTTGGCTTGCAAAAGATATCCACAATTCTAATGATAGCAATAAAGCACATAGAACATGAACAGAGAAGTGTCAGTCTGTGATGTGTTAGGGAATTTCACAGTGCCTTGAAGTCACACTGCTATACAACACATTCCTCCTCGTCATAAATATTTTCTCCTACATTACATAATATCATGGACATTTCAAAGTTTGTCTCGGTATTCACCTACACATCTACTGGTTCCTAAACCTACAAAACTATACCTTTCCCCACTTGCCTAAGTAGAATAGATTAGACAGAAAAGATAAACTAACAAATCTTGTTATACCACAAACATTCCTCATTAACTAGTTTATTTGCTACAAGCCTACAGCTCTAATCTACACCTTCTTCCCAAATACACTGTAGAAAAATTTTGCAAAGTGCATCAAATTAGTTGTCATGAACAATGCTGCTCTACAGAACTACAAGTTTGTGAAAATCTCTACAAGAGTAATAAATGAAAAAGGCTTTAAAAAACAGTGAATATGGATTATACTGAACTAGAATATTTGCAGGGAATAATCTTCTAGCAGTGCTTGCAAGATAATCTGCTCTCTCACAGCTGGTAAACACTGAGGGAAATCTATACAATGCCTATAACACAGTCAACTTGCAAGCAAGCTCTCATTTCAAGCGCATTTCTAGGAAAATAATGGAGCAAAAATTCAGAAAAATATTTCTAAACATCAATCTGTTTTTAGGGTTCTTTAAAGCACTTGCCACTGGAGTTCGTACATTCAGTGAGCAAGGAAGAGTCCAAGGTATGTACAAATAAAATATCCCAGGCAATCCTGATTAATTTTAATAGAATTACAAAATTATTGGATCATGTGGATTAAAATTATTCCTGGACAAAGGGAATAATGTGATTTATGGGGATTTTGTTAAGCATGTACAGTTTGACACAAAATCTTACTTGTAAAAATAATTCCACTGGGTTCAGCAGGAACTCTGTTACACAGACTGAAATCTGGCTTACGACCACAACCAAAGGCTAATGGTAGAATGACCCTGTATGAGAGTAAGTGTGTCTGAGATATCACGGTTAAATTCAGCCTTGCTGAACATCTTCATTAATGAGCTGGTAAAGGTGGCAACAGCCCCTTTGTTATTTACAGATGAGATGAGACTGGGAGATGTTATGCACATGAGTGATGAGACACAAAAACACAAAAGGACCTGGCACAGAACAGTCCTGCTAGTCAGTGGGATGAGACTAGAAGACCAATTAATCTATTCTCTCTCTAATTTCCAGGAGTCAGTATCAGACACTGCGAAATCTGTTTCTATTTGCATTGCACATCAGAACTTCACCTAAACAACAAAGAGTTGAAGTGAACAAAGAGTATCTCACACAGCTGTGTTGGTGATTTCTGCAGCTGGCTACATCTACATCCAGGAGTATTAATCTGTTCTTTTTCTAGGCTCGCTCACTGAGGCTGCAAAGTGACATCAAAAGTAGAAGATGTGAAGAAAACAACTTGGGCCAGCAACTCTGCCCTATCAGAACCAATAACTTAACTAAGAGGAGACCTTTATGATTCTGGTTGAATTAGTCCAGGGCTGGCCAACCCGCGGCTCATGAGCTGCATGTGGCTCTTCCCTCCTTCAAGTGTGGCTCACGAAGCCTTCCCCGTAGCTTGCAAAGCTGCCCCTGCGCCCCTAAAAACTGCCCCAGCCCCCATTTTCCTCCGCTCACCGTCCAGCGCAGCAAAGCAAAATGGCACTGGCTGATGGGAGCCTGATGTGGCCAAAAAGCCATCTGGAGTTGTGTTTAAAGGGGGCAGCGTCTTTTTTTTTTTTTTTTTTTTTAATTTTTGCTCGACCAAATGTGGCTGGTCCTTTTTTTTTTTTTTTTGCTCGACAACTCCTTCCCCCCCTGCCCCCCGGTTCTTAGTGCTATATCCCCAACTATTGTGGCTCTTTGCCTTTAACAGGTTGGCCATCCCTGAACTAGTCTAACACACTGTGGTCCACTCCCACATGCCACATCGCATACATGAGAAAAACTCAACATCAAAATGTGTAGAGTCACCACTCTATCCTCTTTTAAAACCCTTCTTAAAATTTATTTCTTATGTGCTGCCTCAAAATTGTTACTCTCTCATACTGGTTAGGCAAATCCTGAGCCAAGACTTCAGTTCTGCTAAATTCTGTTCTTTTTATTGTTACCTCAGTGCTGCAGGAGATGTGAGGGAGATTTCAACACCTGACCCATTCTTTTTATCTAACAAATCTAAGGAACTGACCCAGATTATGGAGTCAGTAAAGGAGGTATTGGAACAAATCAACACATTAAACAATAATAAATCAGTAGGATCAGAAGGTATTCAGCCATAAGTTCTGATAGATATGATGTTGCAGAAAAACTAACTAGTATGTAAATCAGCTGTTTTACCAGATGACTAGAGGACAAGTAATGTGATGCCAATTTTTCAAAAAGACTTCTAGGGAGATCCTGGCAATTACAAGTGGGTGAGATTAACTTCAGTAGCAGACAGGGTAGGTAAAAATCGAAGACTTTTTAAAAATAACTTAAAAAAAATCAGATTTTTACTTACATTGGTTTTGTTTGATTTTTTTAAAATGATCGATAAAATACTAAAATTCTCATTTAAAAATAACAGTCACAATTACATCTCATCACAAATGTTCTGCACCTTCACTTACAGTCTCATAAAAAAGAATTAATGGTTATAGTCTGTCCAGTCTAACAACTAATGCTTGTTTAGTGAAAGTTCTGGGCTTTCAATTTCCGTTTCTCAGCAGAATAAAAAGTAACATGTGAAAAGACAGACATAGGATGAATGGGATTATTATTGTTTGTGCTTATCTGGTCATGGACTTGGGCCAAGAGGGCAGAGGAGTTAATTAAGACATTGTCTTAGCTGTGGTCTACATTAGGCTTTATTTGGAAATAACCACCCTCAGGTCGAATTAATAAGCAAAGAGTCCACACTACCAAGCCCATTATTTCAAAATAATAGGCCACTTATTTCAAAATCTGTACTCCTGCTTTCCTCGAGGAATAACACTAATTTCAAAATAGTTATTTCATAATAGCAGTAGTGTGGAAGCTCTGCTGCTGCTATTTTGAAATAACTACTCCCCAGAGTAATTCAAATTAATTACTCCTGAGTGCTTCCTGGGGTTCTAAGTTGAGGTAGTGCATCCACATTAATGGAGCCTGCCTCAGACTAATTTTGAGACTTCCCTGAAGTGAGGACACGCTATTTCGATTTTGTTATTTCGGGAGTTATTAAATCAATTTTAGTCATTTCAAAATAGTTTCCTAATGTAGACGTGACCGTAAAGACAGAGACACAATATATAGGGAAAGACAGAGGCAGCACAGAAAGGAACAGTGGAGTGGACTAGAAAGAAAAGGGGAAGACATTATTCCACACACTTAGCTTCCTATATTCTCCTACACTTTTGCCACAAAAAACTGTCATGGTGTCTGGGTGGAAGACAGACTCTATCTGGGATTATTTTGAAGAAATTCATTCCTTGGGTAAAAAAGGAAAAAGTGTAAGAAATGCAAGAGAAGATGCAGGGCCTAGTTGCAAGAAGGAAACTGAATATGGAAAACTGCTTATTGGGAGAAAATAGTTTGGATAATGATGTGGATATGGCTGAGTGGATTAACTGGTTAGTTACTTAAATAATTCACTTTGCAATGCATCATTCTTCAAGACTCTCTCTATGCCTTTTTGTAGAAGTGTGATTTGACAAGTAAATTCCCAACCACTTTGCTGTGTTGAAAGTTCCTAGAAAAAAAGGGTTAGTTTAGCTAATCCTTGTGGATTGTTTAATTAGTTAACTAGGTTTAGAATCTATCACCCAAGTATATAATACAGAAAGCTGAAATCAGAGAAATCTAGCATTTTCTTGTTTTCATATTACATAAATACATGCCTCTTATTTTGTAACATCTAGGTCACTGACCATAATGGTGATGCCATAAGACTACACCCTATTTTACTTCTGTTTAAACTCAGTTTTCTCCAGGGAACCTTGTCCTATGCTTGTTTTCTCAAAAAACCGAAGTGCCAGTGAATTAAATGGGGATTATTCCAAAATTAAATGCACTCTAAGCAATCAGTCTTATCTTTTTGGTAATTTGATTTAAACCAATGATCCTTTTGGTGATTTAACTGTCCTGATTTAAATCAATCCACCCCGGTACCAGACAAATTGGTAGAAACCATCAAAAAGAACAGAAATATCAGGCATATAGATGAACACAATATGTTGGGGGAAGAATCATCTTAGCTTTTGTAGTGGGAAATCATGCCACACTGATCTATTAGAATTCTCTGCAAGAGTCGATACACATGTGGACCAGAGTGATCCAGTTTGAAGTGGACCTGGACTTTCAGAAAACCTTTGAGCAGGCCCCATATCAAAGGCTTTCAAGCAAACTAAGCAGACATGAGATAAGTTCCTCTCATGAGTATGTGATTAAAAGACAAGGAATAAAGGATTGAAATAAATGGTTAGTTTTCACAATGGGGACGGGTAAACAGGGGGTCTCCTAATGGTCTCTACTGGGCTGTATGTTGGACTGTGCTGTCCAACATATTCATGTGATCTGGAAAAACAGATAAACAACGAAGCAGCAAAGTTTGCAGGTCATGCAAACATACTCAAGATAGTTAAGTCTAAATCAGACTACAAAGAGTTACAAAGGGAACTCACAAAACTGGGTGATGGAACAACACAATGTCAAATGAAATCCAATGTTGATAATTGCAAAGAAATGCACATCGGAAAACAATCCCAACTATACATACAAAATGAATCCAAATTTGCTGTTACCACTCAAGAAAGATCTTGGCATTATCATGGAGAGTTCTCTGAAAACATTTGCTCAATCTGCAACAGCAGTTATAAAAACTAACAGATGTTAGGAACCCTTGGGATAGGGACAGATAAGACAAAAAAATTCATAATACCACAATATAAATCCATATGCCCATGCCTTGAATACTGCATACACTTCTGGTTGCTCTATCTTAGAAATGATATACAAGAACTGGAAAAAGTATAGAGAAAGGCAAGGAGATTGAAACAGCTTCCATATGAGAGATTAAAAAGATTGGGAGTGTTCATCATTAAAAAAGGTTGACTAAAGAAAGACATGATGTAGGTCCATAAAAGCCTGAATAGTATGGAGAATGGGTACAGAAAAATGTTATTTATCCCTTCACATGACACACAATCCAGGGATCACCCAATGAAATTAATATGCAGCAGGTCTGAAACAAACATAAGCAAGAACTTTTTTTATACTATTTACAGTCAGCCTCTGGAACTTGTCAGAGAAAACTGTGAAGGCTAAAATGTTCCCAAACTTCTGACCTACAGAAATTGGGAAGTAATTACACAATAATTGCCTTGTTCTGCTCATTCTCTCTGAAGCATGTGGTACGGGCCACAGAGACAGGATACTGGGATAGGTGGACCATTGATCTGACCAGGTATGGATATTCTTATGTTGGGATCTGTCACAATCCATCCCTTCCAGGCTGATTATTTCATGCATCACACCCTGAAACCTAATATTTTAAGCTTTCTGGTGCAGGGACTGTGTTTTTATAGCCTTTCTGTACAGATCCTTTCTGACTCAGATTTTTCACTGATGTTCCCAGGCATAACTGTAACAGGAACAGAGGGTCTTTAAATGGAAGCATCAGGCACAATACCTTATGACCTGCTCCCTGTTGTAAGAAGGAGGCAGCTAACTCCTACCTAGAAGCAGACCTGGAACTCCTTTCAAATTCAAAGATCCTTTGTCCTCCTCCAGCCTCTGCAATGTTTTGTTCTTACGGACAAAAGACACTTCTTTCCTCATGCAAAGCTAACTAGGATCTATGACATGGAAATCATCAACCAACTAACATCAGCATCTGTATAACAAAATGTGTGTTATGAATAATTCCATTCAGAATTACCAAACTGTTGGCCACTTTTTCCTAGTGTCATAGGTTTCTGATGTAATAACAAAAAGTTTTGAGAACAATTACAACTTCTCTAAGCTATGATCATGTGTACTATGTTTCTCATATCTGATGCATCTTCTCAAGTGATATATCCTATGTTTTCTATTCTATGTTTAAATGCACTGTGGCATTTAATTTCAGAAAGGGGAACTACACAAAATTGAGGAGGTTAGTTAAACAAAAATTAAAAGGTACAATGACAAAAGTAGAATCCCTGCAAGCTGCATGGAAACTTTTCAAAGACACCATAGCAGAGGACCAACTTAAATGCATATCCCAAATTAAAAAAACACAATAAGAGAACCAAAAAAGTGCCACCATGGCTTAACAACCGAGTAAAAGAAGCAGTGAGAGATTAAAAGGCGTTGTTTAAAAAGTGGAAGTTAAATCTAAGTGAGGAAAATAGAAAGGAGCATAAACTCTGTCAAATTGTAAAAATACAATTTTACACTCTGTCAAGTGTAAAAATATAAGAAGAAAAGCCAACAAGGTGTTTGAAGAGCAGCTAGCCAAAAACTCAAAAAGTAATAGCAAAATGTTTTTAAATACATCAGAAGCAGGAAGCCAGCTAAACAATCAGTGGGCCTCTTGGACAACTGAGATGCAAAAGGAGCACTCAAAGATGATAAAGTCATAGTGGAGAAAATAAATGTATTCTTTGCTTCCGTCTTCATAGCTGAGGATATTGGGGAGATTCCCAAACCTAAGCCATTCTCTTTAGGTGACATATCTGAGGAACTGTCCCAGATTGAGGTGTCATTAGAGGAAGTTTTGGAACAAATTGATAAATTTAACAGTAACAAGTCTCTAGGACCAGATGACATCGATCCAAGAGTTCTGAAAGAACTCAAATGGGAAATCGCGGAACTATTATCTGTGGTTTGTAACCTATCCTTTAAATCAGCTTCTGTACCCAATGACAGGAAGATAGCTAATGTGATTCCAATATTTAAAAAGGGCTCTAGAGGCAATCCTGACAATTACAGACTGGTAAGTCTAATGTCAGTACCAGGCAAATTAGTTGAAACTGTAGTAAAGAATAAAATTGTCAGACATATAGATGAG
Source organism: Rafetus swinhoei (assembly GCA_019425775.1). Classification (NCBI taxonomy): domain Eukaryota; kingdom Metazoa; phylum Chordata; order Testudines; family Trionychidae; genus Rafetus; species Rafetus swinhoei. Next base: position 29,027,101 of record CM033425.1, on the reverse strand, counting down.
CATAATTTGTTGGGGAAAAGTCAACAAGGTTTCTCTAAAGGGAAATCATGCCTCATCAATCTACTACAATTCTTTGAGGGGGTCAACAAACATGTAGACAAGGTCCCTCACCAAAGGCTCTTAAGTAAAGCAAGTTATCATGGAATAAGAGGAAAGGTCCTTTCATGGACTGATAACAAAGGATAGGAATAAATGGTAAGCTTTCAGAATGGAGAAAGGTAACAAGTGGTGTCCCCCAAGGGTCCGTCCTGGGACCAATCCTATTCAATTTAGTTATAAATGATCTGGAGAGATGGGTAAACAGTGAGTTGGCAAAATTTGCAGACGATACTAAACTGCTCAGGATAGTTAAGACCAAAGCAGACTGTGAAGAGCTTCAAAAAGATCTCACCAAACTAAGTGATTGAGCAACAAAATGGCAAATGAAATTTAGTGTTGATAAATGTAAAGTAATGCACATTGGAAAAAATAATCCCAACTCTACATACAAAATGATGGGGAGTAATTCAGCTGTAACTACTCAAGAGAGAGATTTTGGAGTCAGTGTGGATAGTTCTCTGAAAACATCCACTCAATGTGCAGCGGCAGTCAAAAAAGCAAACAGAATGTTAGGAATCATTAGAAAAGGGATAGACACGGAATACCGTATTGCTGCTATATAAATCCATGGTACACACACATCTTGAATACTGTGTACAGATGAGATGGTCGCCTCATCTCAAAAAAGGTATCTTGGCAGTGGAAAATGTTTAGAAAAGGACAACAAAAATGATTAGGGATTTGGAATGGGTCCCATATGAAGAGAGATTAAAAAGACTGGGACTTTTCAGCTTAGAAAAGAGGAGATGAAGGGTGGATATGATTGAGGTCTATAAAACCATGACTGGTGTAGAAAAAGCCAATAAGGAAAAGTTATTTACTTGTTCCCATAACATACGAACTAGGGGTCACCAAATGAAATTAATAGGTAGCAGATTTAAAACAAACAAAAGGAAGTTTTTTCTTCATTCAGCGCACAGTCAGCCTGTGAAACTCCTTGCCAGAGGATGCTGTGAAGACCAGGACTTTAACAGGGTTCAAAAAGAACTAGATAAATTCATGGAGGTTAGATCCATAAATGGCTAGAGCAGTGGTCACCAACCAGTAGATCGTGATCTACTGGTAGATCTTGGAGCCTCTGACAGGTGATCCTGACAGGTTTGGCCAGGAGGCTATCTAGTGCGAGCACTTCAGCTGCCTCTCCCCGCACTGCTGCATAGCTCCTGCCCTCTGCTTGGAGCTGTCCCCTCAGGAGCCTCCTGCTTGCTGGGCAGGAGGGAGAGGAGGTGCTGATGTCAGGTGCCCCCCACTATGTATCCCATCTCCACAGAGCAGAGGGGACACAATAGGCTTGGGATGGAGGGACTTTGCTGGCTGCTTTAGGGAGTGGTGCAGGGCCAGGGCAGGGGTGAGCCTACCTTAGCCCCACTGCACCACCACCTAGGAGCCACCTGAGGTCAGCAGGGCCCAGCTGGAGCCACATCCCGAAACCCTACCCCAGTCATGAACCCCCTCTAGCACCCCAAGCCCCTGCCCTAGCTCTGAGCACCCCTGCATCCCAACACCTTCCCAGAGCCTGCACCTAGAATGCCCTCCAACACCCCAACTGCCTGCCCCAAACTCAGCTCAGAGCGCCTCTCACCTCCAGATCCCTTAATCCAAGACCAGAGTCTGCCCCCAACCCACAGCCCCAGCCTGGTGAAAGTGGGGAGGAGGGAGGATGGAGTGAGCAGGAGTGGGGCCTCGGAGAAGGGCACACAGGAGGCGGGCAAGGGTATTTGGGTGTGAGGTAGATCTTTGATTGCACTTAAATTCAAAAAGTGATCTCATACTTGAAAAGGTTGGAGACCACTGGGCTAGAGGCTGGGGATCACATGATGATTACCTGTTCTGTTCACTCCCTCTGAAGCATCTAGCATTGGCCACTGTTGGGAATATAGAATACGGGGCTAGATGGACCTTTGGTCTGACCCAGTATGGCATTCTTATGTTCTTATGTTTAGAGGGCAGACCTGATGATCTTGTAGATCTTTTCCATCACTAAATTCTAGGATCCTAATACCCTGAGGTCTCAAAGTAAGGACAATTTCTGACAACAGCATGCTAACAAGAAAGAAATCAGATGATTAGCAAACTGACAAATTCAGGACCCTATATATCAGCTGTTGAGGTTTTTTTTTCTAATTTATGAAAAAGCTAACAGAAATTACTGCTTTAACATTTCTCAGAAATAATTAGGTCTAATGAGGAGACAGCCCACAATCCAGAATGCAGTAGGAGACAATCTTTTCGTGTCAAGCTGAAGTAATTATTTTTGACTCTCTGATCCGAAGCAACAGAAGAGAAGACAAGGAAACTAGGTGAGAAACCTTAAAAAAATTCAACAACAAATCTAAAGCCAACCGATGGAAGAGAATGGAGGAGCCCTCCATTCTCCTGAACTGTCTGCCCTTCTGCTCTGAGACTGCAGACTTGAGGGGATGGGAGAGAGAATCTGTTGTTCCCCAGTAAAATAGGCAGAGACCGCCCTGCTTGAATCACCCTGGATTTCTGCTACAGGTTTATGAAATGTGCCATTATCCTCTTCTGTACAACAGAGCTTGTAGGATTTATCCATATATAACGGACCAAAAGTGGCCCTCATCAATACTAATTCATCTGACCTCCTCGCATAAGTAATTACCTCCGAGTTCATCCCTTAAATTACAGAAGAATTCCTCTTAGCTGAGCCATTCCCCTGAGCGTCAGTTTCCTCAGAAGGAAGGGAAACCCTGACACTAGGCAGTAGGCTCACAGTAGTCTCTGTGGGGAAGGATAGCACTCACCAATTAATTTTCCTTTCTACCTAGGCTTACATTCATTTTGCAAAGTGAGTTTCAATTGATTGTCTGGGGAGAGGAGGATATTTACCATAATTCCCCCATGGATTAGTTCTTGTGGTTGCAGGGAAAAGACTCTCTATCCATTTCTGGAGGTTCCAATTTCTCCTTTTGTCATTTAAATAAGGATAAGGGGAGAGGTGAAAGGTGAAATGAAAACAAGGACAGAACAGCTCTCCATCCAGATGCTCTCCAGCTCTCTGCCCTCTAACTGTATGACACAGATGGGGAAAATGCTACTTGACTTCACTTGACGGGAAGCATTAGCTCTATCTCTGCACCTTTTGTTTTATAAACATTCTTTCCTTGTGTCATTTGAGTCTTTGGAACATGACACTTGTCCCATGCAATCAATTCTGAGTCACATGTCCTAAGTTTGCAACTGTTTTAACACAGAAGTGGGTGGAAATTAAGTGACTACAGGGGCAGGGTTGGGGTTGGTTGTTTACAGGTTTTTGACTGTGACCTGTGTCAATGCTAAGGATTACAGAGTGATAAGAATAACCTGACAGCATCAAATGAGCACAGTTTCTGTATGGGGAACTGATCCAAAAAAACATGATAGCATTCTTTGAAAAATATGAACAAAATAGATAGACACAAGAGATACAGATTACATTGTTTTCAAAATTACTTTGATAGGCAGCTCAAAAAAACTGAGCTGTATAAATAACTAACATAAAGGTCAATAATTGGTAATGGAAAAAAGTGAGTAAAGGAAAGAAAATGGTGCCAGTGAATGGTTGCTCAAAAGCAGGGAAAGACTAAATAGAGAAATTTCTGAGGGGTCAGATACTTGGCCAATTTTCTTTCAATACGGCAGCTGAAGATTGGGATCCAGTGAAGACTCCACAAGTAACATTTGTCAATGACTGCATTTTTTCAGTTAATAAAACAGAGATGAATATAAGACACTTCAGATGGGTTTAAATACACTGTGCCAGGAGTAGAACTAGAGAACGTGACGTTCAATTTCGATATGTCACACTAGCAAATATGTTCTAGCTTTTCTACATCATATATATAGTAGACCAATGTCTGTGACTCTGTAACACTGAAACGCTGGCTGCTCCCTCTGGGCGGCGCTCTTGCCTCCCTGGCTGTTCCCTCTAGGTGGTGCTGTTGCCTCCCTGGCTGTTCCCTCTAGGCGGCGCTGTTGCTCCTTGGCTGTTCCCTCTGGGCGGTGCTGTTGCCTGAGTCACATTCTTCATCTCCCGCCATGGCGCTCGGCTGACTTCTGCACTGCTCAGCCGGGCTGCTGCGGGGGAGCAAGCAGCGCAAGTGGCCGTTTGGGCGCTGCGGTCCCCATGCAGCACCCCAGTGCTGCATGGGGAGCGCGGGGCCCAAACAGCCGCTTGTTCCCCCGCAGCAGCCCGGCAGAGCTGCGCAGAAGTCAGCCGAGCGCCACGGCAGGAGGCAAAGGGGGGCGGGGCGGTGACGTACACAGCCAGGGGGTGGGGCCTGGACGAGCGTGCATCCCTGACGGAGACAGAGGAGAGCAGAGAGAGAGTGAGAGGCAGGAGGGGGAGAAGAGAAGAGAGAGATGGAGAGAGAGGCAGAAGGCGGAGGAGAGCTGAGAGAGAGGGGAGGCAGGAGGAGGAGAGAGAGAAAGAGACACAAAGCGAGAGACCGGAGGCTCAGGAGAGAAGACCGACGTGGAGGAGAGACCTGAAAATCCCGTCTTATGACAGGCTAATTGGCTAGTATACTCATGATAGCCTCTGAAGAAGGATACTTGGGAGTTCCTAGGTTTGTCAGAGAGGATATCATGCATTATGGCAGGGGATTAGACTAGGTGACACTTTCAATGCCTTCTAGAACAACAAATATAATTCTTGGGTGCATTAGGAAGAAACATGCAGAATAGTAATAACTGAGCAAAGAGGGGTTTCTTTTAAACTTTCTCTGAAGACCTACGCATAATGACACTGTTTGTCTAAGTATTAATAATGTAATAATGTACTCCTCACCATGGTTATCTAAGCATAGCCTTCCATGAGATCATTTACATGAGATCACTTACAATGGTCTGATCTTTATGAAGTAACTGAGGGTGCTAAATGCTAAACAGAAAATTTTCTAATTAGGAAAGTCTGAATTATTTATGCTCAGACCCCTGCTCTACAATGCCCCCTTTCTGACTAATAGAAAGATAGAAGGTAGCAGTCGACACCAAAAATTTAAGCAGGGTCTCTTTTCAAGCAGCCACTTCCCTTGATGAATTCCCAAAGCGGAAGTCAGGGGGTAATCTAGCCTGTCCCAGCCACATAGCCAACACTCATCTTCTTGCAAGGCAGTTTTATTATTAAAAGAAGAAACACCGTGGGAGAATTACAGAGCTCTTCAGAAGGCCCCTTTTCCCTGAAAGAATGGTAAAATGTGCAGCTCTTCCCAACATGCCCCACTGCATGTGTATCTCAGAAGAGGATGTGGAGAGGAACCGCACAAGAGAATGTTTTCCCTCAGCAGCAGAGTACATAATTACAGAGATTTCAAACATCAATTACTGGTGCATCTCAGCTCTGGCATGTGTCTCTCCCACGTTAGCTTTTCTCTCCCCGCAGACACTGATCTGCAGCACAAATGTTCCAGCTGCAATGTTGCCTCTTACCAACGTGAGCTTCCATTACGGGGGTGTAAGTTCTGTTCTTCCCCACCCACATTTTTAAGGAGAAGTGGTAAGAGAAGAGCTTGAGAAACTATATTCTACTTTCCATCAAGCAAAATATAATTTTACAGGCATTTGTGTGGTAGCCCCCTGGATGAAACATGGGTGCCCCGTACTTGGTTTAGATCGAAGCAAATACTTTTCCATATGCCCCCATTATATCTCAGGATCATGACTAAGACAAAAGGGGGAAATGACTTGACAAAGGTTGCACAGAAAAAACTTAAAACACAACAAATAGTCTAGTAGCACCTTAGAGACTAACAAAACATGTAGATGGTGTCATGAGCTTTCGTGGACACAGCCCACTTCTTCAGATGGTTTTTCCTCTTACAGACTAACACAGTTACCCCTCTAAAGGTTGCAGGGTGAGTCTGTGTCAGAGAAGGTATTGAAGTTCAGACCTCCTGAGTCCTAGGTCCTCCCCCTATTAAGGATTCAGCTGCACAACAATAAATCTCAACATGAGGCACCCATTTTCTCCTGTCTTAACAGCTACAATGCCATCCCCCTCACTTTCAACTTTATATATTTAGTCTTCTTGCAGGATGGCCGACAGACTTTGTGAAATTTAACCCTAAGCAAGAGGGAGGGTGGCTCTGGGATCCCAGAAGAGGCGTGGCCTCAGGCAGAAGGGGCAGGGCTGGTGAAGAGCCTCCCATAGCCAGTCCTTCAGCGCCGCCTAGGGCTCTAGTGGTGATTTAAAGGACCTCTGATTCTAGCCATCACCTTTGCTGCTGTAGCAGCAGTGGTGAGGTGCCATGGGCCCTTTTAAATAGTGTGCCCTGGGGCAGCTGTCCCCTTCGCCCCCATCCACTCCTACTGGCAGGCCTGCCCCTACATGCTATTCAAAATGCAGCGGTAACGCACATCATCCTTGCACATCATTCTGGCCAAATCACCTCACACTCCTCTGGCTTCCTCTCTTCCACAGTCTCAAGCTTACATTTCTGTGCTCACATTCAGGCCCCTGCATAGCTGTGACTCACCTAAATGGGCACTATCTCTCTTATGTTAGTCCAGCCCAGTTCCTGCTAGCCTTGGCCAGTTGGCTGCCCACCTCTCCACAAGCACACTTCTGTGCTGTTGCTGTCTTCTGGCACTCTCCCTTAATGAGTTCTTCTTCTCCACATCCTTCCTCACAGCCTGCTTTGCTAGGACAGCCAGCAAAACCAATTAGTAATGAGTAGCCCCAAGGAGAAAGGGAAGATGTATACATGCACATTAAATATTGTGTAGAAAAAATTCTTCCATCCACCCATCTCCACCCCTTCTATTTTACTTGTCATCTTTTGACACCAGTGACAATGTCTACACTAGGGATGTAACATCCCAGTTAATCAGCTAACTGGTTAACTGACTGGTGGAATCCAGGCAGGGGTCCACTCCAGCACGGCAGGAGCAGCCCCCAGCCCTCCGGCTCCCAGCCGTGCACTGGGGCTGTTGTAGGTTCCCAACTCACATCCTCCCATCTTCCACCAGAGCAACCCCCTGCCTGCAGCAGGCGGGGAGCTGCTCCAGTCCCCACCAGTTACCAGGTAATGGGTTAATCTTTCACATCCCTAGTCTACCCATGTGGCAATGCCCAGCTTAATGGATTACCTGGGTGCTACTGAACTACAGACAACAATAATGATGATAAAACCAGAACCCAGCTTTCCAACTCTTTCCTTACTGGACATGGCTTTGGCTGACTCTTCCATGCCTCAATCTCTGCTTGCCGGAAATGTCTCAGAAGATTAACTGGATTTAGGAATTCACACCTTGGTTGGGATAGAAATTGTGGCCTCTGTGATGGAGATAAAGTAATGCAGAGCTGCAGCAATTTGCATCATATCATCTACTACTATTCACTAGTCTCAAAGGAGAGAAACTTCATGATCTGAAAGGAAGCTCACATGCCAGATAAACAGTCACAGAGACCTTGGTTTCCAGACTCACACAGTTGGAATGACTTATTTAAACAGGCTGTACCAGGTTACAGTGCTCTGTCATCACTACAGATTTACATTGGCCCAATGGACACACAGGCATTGCAGATTAATCACTTACCTTTGGTAGGCAGGCTATTTTAAAAAGTTAAAATCTATAAAGTAAATCTGTAGCTTCGAATGAATGAGAAAAGAGAGAAAGAAGAGCCTAGGTTTCTGTACCCAGGCACACAATGCAAGTGCCCATCAGACTCTGATACATGCAAAAACATGGTTCACAAATACTGCTTTAAATACACCATTGGTTACTGCTAGTCTCCTTGATCACGGTCACTGGATTGGGATATGCTGTGGATTGTGGGCACCAGGGAGCTGAGAGCAGCGGTGTGAGCACATCAGGGAGTTGTGAATAGGTTAGGAATAAAGTGCACTCCTCATGAACAATAGACCTTCCCTGCTTAAGAAACCATTGGCCAGGCTTGGAAAAGCCAGGCAGAGAATCTGGAATCCACATTCTGAGCTGAATCTGCTTAACGGCAGATAGCAAGTGAGAGAGAGAAAATGCGGCTACAGGTCACAGAGATTGTTTTTATAACATCATCTGTAAAAATCCCCCAAATGCATGCAGTCTATGAACAGCAGTTTCTCTCCCAGAGTCCCACCCCCAGACACTGACCAGGCAGACTTTCCACAAACCCCAACGTCTATGCTTCCAGCCACTGCCTCATTACCTTGCTTGAGCTGTCACTGAGCATCTACCAGCACAAGTCACTAGGGTCAGGGGACTGAGTGAAACATTTTAAATTCTCACTCAGGATAAAATTTAAAAGATTCATAATTAAACCAACAGAAAGTCTAAGACTAATTTGATCTTATCCTATTAACCCGAGAACAGGAGAAAACTCAAAATGAAATAATAAAATCTGAACAATTTCACCACAGAGCATTATCTTCCTGTAATCACCAACTCACAGAGTTTAACAACTTCACCTTAAATAATTCTCTTTAATATAAGCTATGACATATTCACTGATGCCAGCTTTCATTAATAAACCCTTTAAGAGTAGCCCTTGTCAGAAACATTCTACTGAATATGAAACGGTATGAAGCAGAAATGAGGACAGCATAGAATTCACCACTACCAGGGTGTTGAATAACATCCTGCGGTGAATTCCATATGGTACCAGTCATTTCTGTTCATTTGTAGGACACATTTGCTTTGCAAATGAGACCTTTTGGTCTGTTCTACTGAGTGAGGATCAATGACTCTGCACTCTAGTTAAATTCCTTTTCTTTCGCACAACTGGCAGTACTTAGAATGCTTTCACTCCAACATACAAAGTGTATTAAATGTAGCTAAGTATGTCCAATAATTAAAGATGAACTATTCTCCAAACAGCATCCTTATAAAGTTGGATCCAGAATAACCTTCATGACGTCTCAAGTTTCAGTGTTGGTTGGTTTTAAAAACAATTAGGCGTACTTCTTGGCTGTGGCATCAAGATACGTGCTTCAACTCTGTAAGTGCACTTTCCCCAAACTGTGATGGCTCATTTGTACATACTGATTTCTTTATCAGATTTCTGCTATTTGCCAAGGGTCCTATGAACAAGTGTAGGACAACAGTGAATGGAGAAGACAGCTCTGATACCAGCAAACATGTCACTGGTGTTTGTAGCAATCTTGAGTTAAAAAAAATCCTGGGGCTCAGCTGTTGCCCCCAGCTGTGGCTCCAGTGTCGGGGTGGCGAGGGGTTAGGGTTGCCAGCTCTCCTGGACCATAGGGACTGTACATGGTGTGAATGGCATCCAGTCCAGGACAGTTGGCAACCATCTCAAGAGTACAAAGAGCTCTAAGGTGGGAGGGTATAACTCAGAAACCTCCTCTTCCCCCCCCAAAAAAACCTGTTCCAGCACCACTGTGGCTGAGCATGAATTAATCATAAGAAAAGTCAGCTGATTTGCCTACCTATGTGAGGGTGCTGGAACTCACAAGGTATACAAGACAGTTGAACCTTTCACTTACTGCATAACTGTGGCCAAGTCGTTTAACCCACCTGTGTTTTGAAGGCTATCTGACATCTTTGTAAAGGAGTGCAGCTGATTTAGGGAGAAATGCTCTAGTGCTACAGAGTATCAGTTTATAAACCACAGGCAGGGAGGAGCCTTTCCCTAGATGAGAGAGGTCTTGGGAGCCAGATTTCTCTCTTAACTGGACATAAAATATGCAAAACCTAAATTATCTTACTGAATCAAAAAATAAAGCTATTCCCATTTCTGGGAACATGCTACCTCCACTGCAGCTCCGTAGAGGTTACTTTGTGCTAGTTATGTTTATTGGATTCATCTGTAAGTAATTAAATGTAGTCATAGAAGCTTGATCTATAAATGGAAACTACAAAAGCAATTACCATAACTTCTATTGAACTGGTAAGTAATGGCAGCTCCATTTGATGTAAATTTAAAGGAATGCTATTTATACTGCATGAAAAAAATTGTAACACAATCCACTTGCAGATATTTGCTGCCCAAATCACACTCTTCATAGAATGGAGTCATGGGGTTGTAATTTTAGCTATACTGTTTCCCATCTTACAGCCTTCCTGATAGGAGTTTCATACCTTGAAAGGGTCCCAGTGCTTCTCCTCTCATTGCAGGCCATAGAAAACCCAAGTGAAGGGAAATATTTAATTTCATATACAAGAAACTGGATGACTCGCCATTACACAGTCTTCAACCAGCCCTAATGGTTAAAATTCAGTCCATTTTTAATCACTACTATCTCATGGCTGCTCGGGACCTCCAAACAAAGAACTGTTTTTTATCATCAAGCCCAGTTCCTAGTGGGGAGGTGTCCAGCTCATAGTCATCAGGACAAAAGCCACCCTGTTGGAAGATGATAAGTAAAGACTAGCCCAGAGAAAGTGAACTATCTTCTGAGGCTGATTTTTGTTGCTTCTAAGTTTGCTAAACTTCAACCATTTGGGCTGAATTTTTTTATTCTGGGTTTTGGCCTTAGGCTGGCAATTTTTAGAAAGTTTTAGCTAAAATGATTCAATTGTTTCTGAGGACGAAGCAAGGGAACACATTTTGCCCAATGATTGGGACTAATGCCTCCACGTTTTGAAGCAGCAGCTTCAGAGTCAGGAATATGCCTCTGGCTATCCATGTGAAAATCTGTCTGAATTTGGCCAACCTATGAACCTCTGAAAATTTCATTTTTCACATGCTGATTAGAGACGGCTTAGAGTTTGGCAACTACATTTTCCAAAGACCAAGCATGCTTCATCCCAGGACACCAGCCAGTAAGGAGAACTTTCCCTTCTAAATCCTCCTCCTGACCACCAGAGGCCACTGTGGTGCCAGGCTGTGGAACTGCAAAGCACACTGTCACAATATTTCTTTGCGCCCAGCAAATAGCCATGAAATCCACTGGCCAAATGGGTGTTTAATCTCCCTTTAGTGTCCGGCCCAACTACAAACAATGACCTTCTATAACAGTCGTTAGTTACCCTGCCAAATCAAGTGACCTGGATTTCTGCTCTGAGCCCAATGGTTTTAACCCATCTGACAAACCATGTGGGAGTCAATACGGTTCCATATGACAGAAGTTCTGTTTTTCCAGTGTGCTTTAAAAAAAACCCAGGAAATTACACATGATAATCTAGGGTAGAAGAAGGTTAGGAAATTTACCAAAATTAAGGTGGCCCATGCAACTAAAATTCAGTGCTCTTGGGCATATGCATCCTAATACAGTTTTTAGTTAAATGTTCACAATACTATATTATTACCTGGTATGAGACACCTTACTAATGGCTGACAACATGATTTAGTCATAGAGGTGATGGAATCCATGACTTTACTGGACCAGCAACTGCAGCTGTGTCCTTCCACCCCGCTTGGTGGCTACAAACAGAACCCGTAGCTGTGCACTCCATCTCTCCGCAGCTGCAGCTAGAACTGGGGCAATGATCTTCCCCAGCTTTGGCCAGGGCCAGGGCTATGAACTCCCACCCCACAACTTTAGCTTGGGGTAGAGCTGGGGCTCAGCATATTCCTTCCCTCCCTGTCACTGCAGCCAGGGCTGGAGCCAGGGATGAGCGCCCCCCTGCCCACAGCTTTAATTCTGCCTTCCTCCCCACAAGTTCCAGCTGTCATTCATCCTCCCACATGTGGCTCAGCATCCCATCCTCCAGTTTTATCAGTGATTTGATAATGGCATAAAAAGTACACTTATGAAGTTTGCAGATGAAACCAAGCTGGGAGGGGTTGCGAGTGCTTTGGGGAACAGGGTCATAATTCAAAATGATCTGGACAAACTGGAGAAATGGTCTGAGGTAAATAGGATGAAGTTTAATAAGGACACATGCAAAGTGCTCCACTTAGGAAGGAACAATCCATTTCACACATACAGAATGGGAAGCGACTGTCTAGGAATGGGTACTCAGAAAGGGATCATAGAGAATCACAAGCTACACATGAGTCAACAGTGTAACACTGTTTGCAAAAAAAGTGTACATCATTCTGGGATGTTTTAACAAGAGCACTGTGAGCAAGGCACAAGAAATCATTCTTCCGCTCTACTCAAAGCTGATTAGGCCTCAGCTGGAGTATGGTGTCCAGGTCTGGGTGCCACAATTTAGGAAAGATGTGGAGAAATTGGAGAATGTCCAGAGAAGAGCAACAAAAATTATTAAAAGTCTAGAAAACATGAGCTATGACGGAAGATTAAAAAAACTTTTAATCAGGAAAAGAGAAGACTGAGAGGGGACATAATAATAGATTTCAAGTGCCTTAAAGGGAAGGACAAGGGAGGCTTAGGTTGCACATTAGGAGAAATTGTCACGGTGGTGAAGCACTGGAATAAGTTGCGAGGGAAGCTGTGGAATCTCCGTCACTGGAGATATTTAAGAGCATATTAGAGACATACCAGTCAGGGATGGTCTTGATGGTGCTTGGTTCTACCATGAGTGCAGGGACTGGACTAGATGACCTCTTGTGGTCTCTTCCTTTTCTACAATTCTATGATTTTATTTCAGTCTCTACATTCAGAACACTTTGTGGGTCTATGGTTTTGTAGGGAATGTATGCAGACACACTCAGATTAAAAAGAATCTCCGACTTTTAATGTTCAAACTAGTTTCGCCTGTTGGCCTCCAAAAATAATCTGATTTTGTATTTGATATAAGGTGTGTGCAAAAGACATTCCTCTATAATTGCTCTATAATACTGATGCCAAAAATAAGCATTCAGATTGTGGTGCCAATTATGGCACTCCAAGCAGACATGAACACACACAGCTAATCTACAAAAATGTGGCCTGTAACAACATGCAGTCCTTAACATACAAAAAAGCAGCACAGAAGAGTAAAAAAACAGACATGTCACAGAGCCTTCAGGCAGGGCTTTATTGTCTGGCTAGTTCTGACTCCAGGCTAAAAGACCAAGATGACTTTTAGGGTAAAGGCTCCTACTTGACCCTTCCTGCCTGAGTTCTACTGCTTATATCTGAAACCTTCCTTTGCAAAAAAACAGTTTCCCAAAGGAAATATGGAAAAACTCACTACCTCAGCAGAGCTGTTGACTATAAGAACACTGCCTGTTTAGTTGTTCAACATATAGTCCAATTCTATGTCAACATCGCTAGGTAGAAATTCAGTCACTAGGCAGAATCTATATAGAAAAACCCTTGCTTTGAGGAGATGGAGAAGTGACATAATAAGCAATGGTGCTTGTGTTTAATTTTGGATTTCTATAAACAAGCTGGAGATTTTTCACTCCTATAGCAAAAACAGTCAATGGCCGTATAGTCCCTGAGAAGAACCAGGGTTATCTGCTGTATGATGGGCAGAGTGCAAGAGCGCCAGACAGACTTTCACTGTTCACAGACAAGCATTAACTTAAACTCTCTATGTGTAACTCCCCAGCTAAGGAAATGATGAAACCTACAGAACCGCATAGCATTTCTTCCTTTGTAACTAGCTCCTGTTCCAAATACCCACATCAGCAAGGTTTGGGGGCGGAAAGTGAAATTCTAATCCTTTGTTCCTGGAGTCACAGCACCACAGTTCCCATAAGACTAGGTCTACACTCAAAAATTAAGTTGACCTAGCTACATTGCTTGCTCAGGGCTATGGAAAATCCCAACCACTAAGCAATGTAGTTAAGTTGAGCTAACCCCAGTGTAGACAGAGCTAGGTTGATGTACAAATTCTTCCATCTACCCAGCAGCTACCTCTCACTGAGAACCCTCATGTTTCTATCATGAGTGTCTGCACCTAAGTGTTACAATGGCACAGCTTTGCCTTTGTAGAGTTTCATGTGTAGACAAGCCCTACACAGCTGCTCTAAAATACTCAATTGGAAGGAAAAATGTTCCCCTTTGAATGAGTACACAGACCCTTCCAAGATTCTATATATATATATATATATACACACACACACACACATCCTAAGCCCTCCCTATATGCCAGATGTATGTGCTTACACATAGGGTACAAGGACAAGAGTGGCCTTTAGAGGAGGGGAGTTGGCCTCACAGCTGCTATTTTGGGAGGGAAGGAGAAGGCTACAGCTGCATAAACCAGGACTCTGCTTGCACTTCTTTCCCTTCCCCTCATGATCAGGGAGCGAAGAGAAAGTACAGAGCTTCTGTGAATTCCTCTCACTCCCAGCTAGTGAGGGGAAGGGGAAGAAGAGCAAGCAGGGTCCTGTCCTGGTAAGTGCAAGTGTAGCTCGCTCCCCTCCTGAAATGGCACCCTTGGAGTTTGTGGAGGTTTTTTGTTTTATTTGCCATCAGTGGAGTCCTGCCCATTTCTCATCAGAATTCCTGGCCACTTTGGGACTTATGCTGGACTCTAAATGCAATTTCAGGGAAGATCTGTGCATGTGAATAGCTGAGTAGGAGAACGGGTAGCTGCACTTACCCTGCGAAAGCCACTGGGTAACAGCGTCAGTGCAAATGCGGATAAAAATCTGGAAGACCCAGGAACTGAATATACCCGGAGAACGTGAGGAATCAGAAATAAAGATGACCTTTCCCAACTTCACTGTCAGACAGTGAGGGAATAAGAAGGGGGAGAAAAAGGTCTGGACAAAGTCATGGATGGATTAGTGAGGTAATATCAATATTATACACACTCCACATGTACATGAGAACACGCACACCCAACACCACATAAATCTTTGCACCTTTAGTCAGTAGCAGACAGACGGTGAACTCAAAAGTAATTTGCAGAAAACCTAGCATTAGGAAAACAGTGTAAGAGAAGAGTTTTTTATAATCCTGTGTTACTGCTCTTTGCTGCTGAGCCATCTGTTACGCACAGCTAAGTGTGGGCTTCAAGCAGTGTGTGAGACTTGGGGACGGCTAATATGACTTCTACTTTGACTAATAAAGCCAAGAACCACAGGTGGTAGTGGGGTAATGCCAAATTTCCACAACACTTTCTGGCAGTCAATGCACTGCTGACCTTTCACACCCGGAACCCCAGAAAATCCAGACTGCAAATGCATTTTAATTCCTGCTTCATTTGGAAGGATGCCTTGGTTTGGGAGTCCCTGCAGGCTCTCCTAGCAAATACCCCACTTAGCACAAGGGAAACTAGCAAGTTTGGTGTCTGCTTCTGCCGGGGTGTTTCAGGTGTAGGCATACGGCTGGATTCCAAAGTCTCAGGGGGTAGCCGTGTGAGTCTGTAACTGGAAAAACTTAAAAACCAGTGAATGGTCCTGTAGCACCTTAGAGACTAACAAAAATGTAGATGGGATCATGAGCTTTCGTGGGCACAACCCACTTCTTCAGATGAATGGAGTAAAGGGGCCCAGGGTTCAATTTCTTTGTGTAGAGGGAAGGAAGGTACAGGAGATTATTTCCCAGTTACACTAAAATGCCTACATAAAGAGATTATCGGAGGCAAGCAGGGTTACTAAGAAGGATCTACACCAGCAGGGTTTGGTAACTATAGCCCTAGTCTTTCAAATGGTGTTTCCACTAATGGCCTTTGGACCAACAGGGCCTTCAGGCTGTTCTCAGGTGCTGAATACTGACATTCAGGGTAGGAAGAGCAATGCTCCTTTACCTTGTCAGAACTGCTCCAGGATCTTCTCTCACTCTTGCTGTCCGAGTGCAGGGAATAGTAGCTGAGGTCCTACTAACCCTGACTGGGGATTCCAGTCCACGCAATACAGATCCCCTTTCTCCAGCACAATGTGGGGTTACTGTCTCAGGGACTGTGCTGAGGGTTCACTGCTTCCCCATTCACAGATGTCACCTATTCAAATATGTGTCCTGTCATCATGCTGTTCTTGTATGAAACGTCCTCCTCCAGTAGGGTCGTCATACATCTCCCTGGCTGGACCTGGTCCCCATGTTGTTCCCACCTGGGGACAGGGCGTTTTGGAGTTCCCCAGGCCCATTGGATGAGGTCTGTCACATGGCTCAGCTGTAGCATTGGTCATCATTATAATTTCCTGAAAGGAGGACCAATCCCAACTAACTATCACTGGATATGTTAAGTTGTTGGCTCCTGCACTGAAATCACTGTGGGTCCCCACCGTCAATTCCAGATATCTACTTGGAAAGGCTTCATGTCTCCACACACACACTGCAAGCAAATCTTCCCTTCCACAGGCAGCCTGCATCACTGTTTGGCTACATCCCAAATCTATAAATCCCGGTGCCCCCTTTCTTGGACCCGTACCAGGACTGCCAATTTGGGACAGCTATCCTACAGGTCCTCCCTTCCGCCATCCTATTCCAAGTGCATTCATATTCCATCAATGGGCTCTCATTTTTCATGTGCCTGTCTACAGGCTCCTTTCTGGGGAGCAGGTTTGACCCTGTGTAGGACCTGTCCAAGCTCAAGTGCTCCAGTCTGGCTGTCTTCACTGCTCTGCAGGTATCCAGACAATACCCCATGTGACTCAGCCCTATGTCTCTCCAGGTCTACCCCACTTTGTGAAAAGGCCCAGGTGGCTGGAGAGGGATCTGTAAACACTTTCAATTGCACCCAGAGTTCAGTGCCAGCTGGTAGGCAACCCACTGTATCTGTGGCTCTAGGTGACAAGTGGATGGAAGTTGCACCAGTCCCATCTCTAGCAACTGATCCACTACGAAAAAATTCGCCATCTGCTGCCCCACATCTGACACCAACTCAGGGCAATGCTGGAGCATCCCCTCCCAGCCCATTACTGGTGGCATGGACCAACCCTGACACTTGGGCTCCTTTGAACAAAGCCACCACCAACAATGCTCTTTTATTGGATGGGCCACTACCCAAGGAAGAGCCCCCTGGAGGGCTGCCGATGCATCTGATATATAGGTAATATAAAATGGTGGTGTTCATCCAATTGTAGTCTTTAGTCTGCCCTGGATTATGGTTATGGTCTGTCAGGTAAGGCGCTAAAATCAACACCAAAGCTCTCCAGAGGCTTTTGAGAGGCTAGTATGCTCTCCTCTCAAAGGTGGCAAGGAATGCTTTAGTGTTGTCCTCGGGGCCCATCTTAATTAACTTTAGTGGCACAGGTAGTAGAAATCCTCCTTGTGAACAAGGCCTTTTGGGACCTGCCTGCGGAGGGACTGAGAATCTTGGCTGTTGCAGAAAGCGCCTCTGGAGTTACTGCTGCTAGGAGACAATCTCCTTCAGTAGCTGTGCTGCTTGGGCCTACTCCTGCTGGGTCATCTGTTGCTCCAACACCTACTGCTGATTGGCCTGCTTTTGTCTGCACTCCGCCGTCAACTTCCACCAGTGCTCAGGAGTCCTCTTGGCTGATGCCCCTCTCAAGGAGCTGGTGAGGGACCTCTTTCAGTCTTGATGCCTTTTATTAGGCAGAGGACTTCATACCCACAGGACTTCATCAACTGCTATCAGCCAGCTCCCTGTGTGGAACTCTCTTGCCCCAAAGTTTCCTATAGGAGCTTCACTCCCAAGCAATCTTACTGTTCCCAACAGAAGTCCAGGTCACTTCCAGAGTCTTTTCTGGCAAGAGGCCTGTAAATCCCAATTTACAGGCCCCTTGCCACCACTGGGATGAGGGCATCTCCCATCACACTCCCCCAAACAATGCTAGGAAAACAGGGTCCCGTACCCAGGAATGCACTGGTACTCCTGTCACGTTAGTGTTCCCAAACATCCTGTCACGAGCCTGAACTAATGGACAGGAAGAAGCCTGGGTGGGTCAGACTTGCACTGGGGAAGGGTTTAAAATACTTTCTGTTTAAGTGGACTGTTATCTAAAGATGTCCTTCTTTCCCTCTCATCCCATTACAGAACCACCATCTACACCCCCATTCTCTCCTTACCTTTAGGGACATCATGGTTGGGGGGCGGGAATTTTGTATTACATCAATATCTGGCTATGCACTTTTGCATTACA
This sequence comes from Rafetus swinhoei, assembly GCA_019425775.1. Lineage (NCBI taxonomy): Eukaryota > Metazoa > Chordata > Testudines > Trionychidae > Rafetus > Rafetus swinhoei. Next base: position 29,009,211 of record CM033425.1, on the reverse strand, counting down.
AACTGGTTTTATTTGAGCTGTCGTTATGAACATACCGAGCACATTTTCTTTTAGTACAGATTATGTCCAAGATGCTAGAGCCCTAGAAAGGAGATGGCAATTAATCTAGCCATTTCACTGCTTCACTAGTGAACATGATGCTCAATTAAAAGTTTTGCTAACATTTGTTCACGTCACCTCCTATTTTTGCTGCGCTCTGTATCATTGCTGTCCTCCAGTTCAAATGTATCCCAAAGGACACCAGTTATCTTTTTTCAGATCTTGCAGAGAACTGCTTTTGAAGCAGCACTGAAATCTCCCTTACTCTCCTGAGATAAACAGCAATCATTCAACCTGACTCTTGCCTGCAAATCAGCCCTAGTCTCACAAGCAGTCCATGATATTAACAACAAGGGCTTGGGCAATCCCAAAGCCTCACAGAAGTCTGTTGTATTCGTTTTGATGGACTTCTTTTGTATGGCATTGGAAAAGCAAAAGGCTGGATTATAACTGAATTTTAAGCCATTCTAATGCTTCTGGGGTAGGCTCTGATAGAGACAGCAAGGGAGGAAAAGCGACTAGTCAAGTTCCTACTTAAGCATTTGTTTAATGGGTAGTCAACTAGTCACTTACATCCCTAGCAGGAACTGCTGTTATTGAAGTCTGATTTCAATACATTTCAGTTGGTGTCTGGGATTCAACTGGGGCGGGACTGGGGGTGTCATCTGGATTCTTCCCTCTGGCTTGATCTGGTTAGGGCATCCCTTAGGATTGTAAATCCCAGGAGAGAGAGAGGGTAGCAGCCACAATAGTGACGCTTTTTTCAGTAGTAGTTGTATCTTCTCCCTCCCAAAATCTCTCCTTTAAGGACCCACAAAGGGAATGATGGTTGGCACAGCTCATACCCTCCTGATTTTGTCCATCAGTTAGGCCTAATATCGGACATGCTAACTTTGGTTCATTCATTTGCAGTTCCACATCTTCTGTTTTCACCAAGCATGATTTCAACATAGTCCTTAACCTGTATCAGCAGGCCATTTCTGCCTGAACTAATCCAGTTTCTCTGTCAAGTTCTCTTGCACTTGTTCATAACATTCATTATTGAACACAACTTGACCTACTTTCCATCAACATTTCTTATTATAGGTTACTGTAGCTTCTTATGAACTTTCTCATACTTTGTAAAATTGAGCTCACAATTAGGGTAAATTTGTCACCCCGGTTATCACAATAACCCCTTAAGCATTCTCTAGTCCCCCTGGTGCCAGAAGAGGTAAGTGGCTTCATGCAGTTTGTAGCTACCAAGAAATTTTATTTCCTAATGAAAAAATCACTGCAATACCTCTCAGACAGTGTCAGAGGAGACAACCAGCTGATCCCACAGGGGGCTGTGCCGCAGAGGCTGGTAGGAGAGAGCATTGTCAGACAAGCCGGACTTCCATAAAAGCAAAGAACCATCTGACTCCATGGAGCTGCCTTTTAATGGGGTGTCAGTTCTGCTGTTAAGGTGACTCAGCATGCACTCCCCGGACGTGGCTACATAAATCCACACTAAAATCCACAGGCTTTTTGCTTTTCTGTAGTTGCTGCTAAGTCTCTTCTATTGGATACTTAAAACATGGAAACAGATCATTGACAGAGATTTGCTGGGATACCAGGACGGTCTGAGCAGTGCTTAATTTGCGCCAGGGCTTGTGAAGGCTGAGTCAGAGCCTCGGCACCTCTGGGCTTGTTGCATCAGTTATGAAAGTAACAACAACTGTGACAGCTCGTCCCTGCTTTCATTATGAATTAAGGACTGAGTCTAAGTGGCATTCTTACCCAAAAACACCCCGTCACCTAACATGCCCAAACAGCCTACTTAGGTTTGCTGACTGTAATTATCCATGTAACATCTAAAAGCTGATTTAAACCTCCCAATAACCAAACAGAGCATCTGCCTTTAGAACTGGAAATTGCCTATAGATCATCCAGCCCATCTCCTATAGCCAGTGGAGAATTGGTTTTGATAACATTTTTTCTTGGGCTTTATGCAGTTTAGATTGGGACCTCAACCCCTTCCCTAAATTTTCCTTTCCTAATTTCATCCTTAAAATCCTCCTTATACCCCATATATCACACTAACTCCTCTCCTAGTTGTTTACACCCTTAATCTATTTGTAGCTCAAGCTTTCCCTTCCTCACTAGACTGGTTTCTTGGAGGATAACAAATCAAACTTTTATTCTCTCCTTTTAATTCAGTGCTTCAGACCAAAGGTCATTTTTGTTGCTCCCTCCAGTTTGTTGATTGTAAATTTTTTCTGCTTCGATGAGAGATGAGCCCCTTACATAAGCCCATCTCCTCAACACATTTAAAAGAGCCTTTTTGCTGTTTTAAGATTGGCAAGTTGTGCCATCAAAAACAAATGGACACATTGCTCTGTGCATTTAGAGGCTTCTGTGCACACAATCCAGATAGTTTTGCACCCAATCTCTGTTTTCATTTTGGTCCCTAATCTAGGGACACATTTTGTGCAGATGTAGATTAGGAACCTAAACTCAAAAATAGGGATCTCAATATGTAGTCGACTAAATGATTAACTGATAAGCCTCGACTTATTGGTTAATCCTACCAACTATGCACACTGTCAAGGGGACTTGGGGGGGAGGTGGTGCCCATGGGGAGACGGCTTTTAAGCAGATTCCCCATGAGCACCAGATCCCATCGAGCCGCCTGCTCCCTGCACCTCCGTGCTGCCGCCTCTGATAGAGGGGCAGCAGCACGAAGGGAGAGGGAGACAGATGGGAGCTGGTACATTTGGGAAGCTGGCTTTTAAGCTGGCTGCCCAGAAGTATCAGCTCCCATGGAGCTGCTTATCCCCCCATGCTGCTGCCACTCTATCAGAGGCACTAGCATGTGGTGGGAAGGGGTATGAAGGGGGGGAAGCGGGAGCCAATACACATAAGGAGCCAGCTTTTAGGTTGTCTCTTTGCATGTGCCAGCTCTGCAGAGCCAGAGGCAATGGGGGGGAGGGGGAGGCAGGAGCTGGAGCTCAGGGCGAGTCAGCTGGCTCCGCATGTGCACCATCTCTGCGGAGCTGCCTGTCCTCCACCCTCTGCCTCTGTGCGAGGCAGCAGCATGGGGGGCAGCAGGGAAGAATGCCGTGGAGCAGCCTCTGTCCACGGCAAGCTTGGGCTTGCCATGGACAGAGGCTGCTCCATGGGGTGGCAGCGTAGCTCCTGTCCACAAGGAGCTCAGGCCCTCCATGAATAGGGGCTACTGCTGCCCCCGCTGCTGCCTCTGTATCAGAGACAGCAGCGTGGGATTGCAGGCCAGAGCCAGTCTGTGAGGGGATCCAGTTTAAAAACTATCTCCCCACGCAGACCAGTTCCCACCTTCCATCCCATGCTCCTGCCTCTGATAGAGAGGCCACAGTGCGCGGTTGCAGGGGGCTCCCCCGGAGTGGGGCCAGGAGTGCACTGGCTGCCAGCCTCACTCCTGGGAACTACTGAATAGTTGTGTAACCACTAAAATCTGATGCAGTTACACGATTCTTCAATTAATTGATATTTAACATCCCTACTGGAAAATACTCTGGATGTGTATTACATAGGAGTCCTGTGTGTCTATGGGTGCATGAATGCAACCATTTGATAATCCAGTAAATCAGTTCACTGTTTGATTAAACAGTTTTAAGATTGCTGTTTTAAGAGCTGCAAAGCCAGGAAGAACATGCAATATCTTCCCCAGCCAAAGGGCAATATCTTGTCGAAGGGACCAGACATCTGGTTACCTACAAAAAGGGGGTTTGATTTTCTACTTCTCAACAATTTAATGACAAAAGGCTGAAAATCCTCTGCTAACCCCTCTTTTCCTTTAAATACGATCTCTATAATCCCGCAAAAGATGAAAACAATTTTTTATCTTATTGACAAGATTTGAGTTATTTTTATGTGTTATACCCACATGCACTAAACTGTCCTAAGTCATACTGGTTTGAATCAGCTGTTAAAAATGAACACTACCACCATGTCCCTGCTTTTAGGCTAAATCACTGACTCAGAAAGAATATACTGGAACTGTAGAAGATTCAAAGAAGGGCAACACAGATGATTAAGGGAGTGGGAACAGCTTCCGTACAAAGACACTAAAAAGATTAGTGTTGTTCATCTTAGGGCAGAGACAACTATAAACAGATATGATAACGATTTATAAAATCATGAATAGTGTAGAAAAAGTGAATACAGAAATGTTATTTACCTCTTCCCACAATACCAAAATGAGGGTTTACCCAATGAAATTAACAGGTAATAGGTTTGATACGAACAAGAGAAAGTACTTTTCCACACATCACACAATTAACCTGTGAAACTCACTGCCATGGAAAGTCATAAAGGCAAAAAGTAACTAGGTTAAAAAAAGAACTAGATGAGCTCACTGAGGATTGGAGCAATCAGTGGTCATTAGCCAAGAGGGACAAGGATGACTTCAGCAGAGGTGCAGAAGCACTTGTCCCAGTACCAGGGACAGATCCCAAGCCTGGGAGGACTTTATCATTTTAAAATCTATTCTTTGGATGAAAACTTGAGTGTGTCAGAGAACTCCAGAAATGTGATCCTGAGCCCTCCAACCACAGCAATCTCTGACATCCATATTCCATTACTTAATGAGCTTTCTGCTTCTATGCAAAATTATAGTAAGAAATGTTTAAATTTATGGACTGTAAAGAGAGGCTCCATTTGGGCAAATTTACGTAATTACCAAAAAATTGGCAGAAAAAGCCACATGTAATTCTGAGTTAGCTGTGGAGAAGTTGATGGTTACCATCAAACACTGGCCTCGAGGGAGAGATTAGGTGACCTTACAGGGCTTTTCCATTAGTGATTTCTAGAGTTAGGGAGAGCTGTATCACTGCCTTTGTCAGTGGATAGTGGAATAGTAGTCCAAACCAACTCAGTAATGTCTGCCCCATGTTTCTGGGGCTCTGCACAATGCTAAGCTCTTAGTGGCTGCTTTTTTGTTTCGTAAACCACTGTGGCATTAGGATTCTCTAAAGGGGAGCTGGAAAGCATGCTGCAGCTCTGACAGAAATGGGAATGTGAAGGATGAGGGACTGTCTAGTTTATTGTTATGACTCTCATATACATCTCAGTTTATCTGCTTGATTATTTTCTTGCCTGACTGCAAACAGTTAAATCAAAGGAAGCTTTTAGGAAAAAATAAACAGGAAATGAAACAATCACAGAGATAAAGGACCACCAGAGAGAATACCACATTTCCTTAAGGGAACAATAAGGGATTTATCAACTAGGAAACACCCACCTGCTGTATTCCAGCCAGGCTAGCAGGTTTACTTAATCCTGCTGGAACCTAAGACCAACAGGGTACTAAACTGTGAAAGACTTCTGTCTAAAGAGGAAGGGGGAGAGAGGGTGAATGGGCAGCAATGGCTGGAGGTGAGTTTTTGTCAAACAGACACTAAGGCGGAGTGGGCAACAATTTTAGAAGGGGGAACACTTCACAAATTTTTAAAGTGGACCTGGGCCACCCTGGAAAAGGCAGGGCCTCGGATGGGAGGGACGGGGCCAGAACACTTTTTCATTGGGGAGCATATGAAGACTTTGCCCCCCAAAGAGAATGGCCAGCTGTTCTGAATAGCTGGCAGTTCCCTCTAGGTGCCTGTGCCCCTGGCAGAAGGAGATTTCCTGCCCTCTTCCCGCCCCCGGTCAATCAGGGCCTGAGGGTGGGGAAGCACGTTGGTCTCTCCTCCCTTCCCTCGCCCTGCAAGGGGCGAGCTGTTCAACTGGCAGTTCACTCTAAGCACTGCATGCCCTTGGGGGGAGAAGGCCCTGATTGGCCTGGGGGTGGGAGAGCAGCAGAGCATCTGCAGGCCAGAACAACTCACTTGACAGGCTGGATCTGGCCAACAGACTCTATTGCCCACTCTGCTCTAAGGAGATGCTGAAAGAGCTGTTCATCTATCTGTCTGCCTTTCCTAAGGCAGGACTAGTGATCTCTGGGGGTACATCTACACTGCACACTTATTTCGAAATAAGCTAGTCTGGAAGAAATACTCCAAAATAGCTTATTTTGAAATAGCACGTCTACACTACAGAGAAGCCTTAAAATGAGTCTGAGGCAGGCTTCCCTAATGTGGATATGCTGCGTTTATTTGGAGCCCCAGGATGTAGTAGGGAGTAATCACATGAATGGCCGTGGAGAGGAGCTATTTCGAAATAGCACTGGAGCATCAGCTCATAGCTATTTTGGATTAGGTGTTATTCCTCGTAGGTTTACAGAAGTCAGAATAAGCCGTCTGTTATTTCAAATTTATTTTGAAACGACAGAATTGCTGTGTAGACGCTTGCACTATTACGGAATAACAGCAGTTATTCTGAAATAATGCTGCTGTATAAATGCACTCTGGGTGAGTGGAACTTATCTAAATGCTATTCTTTTCTTGTAAGTTTTGGATAAGAGCTACATGTACAGGCCTTTTGTTGTTGTATTCCCTTTTTCTGCATGCTGTGTACCTGTGATTGAATAAATAAGATTTGGTTTTGAAGAAGCTGTTTTTGAGTAACTTTAATTAGCCTCTGGTCATGGGCTACCAGGTGTCATACACTGGTGGACCTGTCATGTTCTCACGTGGGCAGGTGTTTCTTCAGCCCACAGACCTATTCCAAGAGTACAGCTAGATTGTGGGGTTTTTTGGGATACCAACTGTGCCGCATCCAGGGAACACGTTTGTTCTTCCGCTTTTTTTTTTTGCAGAAGAGCAAATGCACTCTTTCGGAAGCCCCTGTATTCCTCCTAAGAGGGCTTTCGAAAGACGGTGCTTTCCCAAAATTTGGCCCAGTCTAGATGGGCCAAATTTCAGAAAAGCCTCTTCTGCAAAAGTATCAGAAAAAGATACGCAAAATGCAAAACATATTTTGTGTATCTTTTTCTGATAGATCCTCGCAGTCTAGCTGTACCCTAAGAGTGGTAGAACTGCATGGCTCTCCCCAGAGATGGGTGAAGATGGCAAAACCTGTCACCATAGGGATGCAACTCCAGAGAACATAAAAGTATCTAATGAGCAACTTGTCTTGCAACTGCGACAAGGATTTATAACCAGAATGTAGCACTTTTTCTTTCAGATATTCTTTCACCCCATAACTGGGACGCACTAATGAAGCTTGACTGATCAAGTTTGCAAGCAGCATGTGTGAGGAAGACAAAATGATCAGGTGGACAGAAATGGTACTAAGGATGGAAGATGCAAACAATGAAACATTTCTTTCTCATATTACTCAGCTGGACGTGGATTTGGTGCCAACCAAGTTTCAGAACAACGTTTCATAATGATATTCTACTTCTGCTAATTCCCAGCAGACACTTATGCATGACTTCTTCTGACTTATTTTAAGCATTTCCAGCTGATAGCAGCAAGAAGGCCTGAGAGGCAATAAATTCCCATGAGATTATTGCAGTCTTAAGCAAACTAGAAGTACCTAGAAGTTGCAGTGTGCCCCATATGGGGTGGAACTTTCAGGAATGTTTAATCTGTGTCACATTACTGCATGCCGAAAAATTTATCCCACATCAAATTAAGTGACACCAACTACATTAGAATGTTAAGCTCATTTCATTGCAACATTCTACTCATATGTGGCACAATGATTACTTGAAAAAGCTGGTATATAAATGCAATTAAAAAGAGTACAAGAATTATTATAAAGCAGCATTCAATTTAGTCAAAGTTATTTTCACAGCATGGGCTAAACCAGAGGCGGGGAACCTTTTTTGGGCCAGGGGCCACTGACCCACAGAAAAATCTGTAAATTAGTAAGGGGCCACACATAAGTAAGAAGCAAAAAAACCTCACTGATGTGGCCCCCGAGTGAGAAAGAGCGATACTCCCCACATTCCCCTCACACACCAGGCTAGTAGATTTGTATGTTCCAGCCATGTGGTGGGCGGCAGAGGGACTGGAGCACCAGTGCAGACTCCCCAGTGCTGGGGGGGGGAGCCCTGAGCCTCAAGGGCCAGATCCAGGCCTGAGGTTCCCCACATCTGGGCTAAAGTTTCAAACATATTGCCTCTAAGTTGTGCCATCAAAACAAATGACCACAGATTTTGTTTTATGTATTAAGAGGCCTCTGAAGCCAAACAATGCACCCAATCTCTGTTTGCCTCTTTGGTCTCTAATCTAGGCACACATTTTGTGCAATTTGATAATCCATCTAATCAGTTCACTGATTAAATGCTTCAGAGCTCTAATCATGTTTTACAGGGCACATGGAAAGGTAATTGTCCAGAACAGCTGTAATATCCTCAGCCTGGGCAGCTGCTCATGAGTTGCAGTCTTTGCAAGTCCCATTTACAGAGAAAAATGTGGGTAGTATGGATAGTTCACAAAAATATAATCAAGTAATGTACAAGATCTGCTTTAAGCCAGAAATGCAGTAGGGGTATTGGAACCCCATCCTCATTCAGCTGCTGTGCCTTGCTGGTATAGAACTGGTACAGAAAATTACTGTACCTGCCCAAAGGAGCCCAGAAGAGCTACCTTCCTGTGTCAGAATGGGAGGAATTTCATCCTTAATGTAACTCAAAGGCTCCTTATTAGAGAGTTAGCCACAAACTTTTAAAATTCATTTGTTATGTTATGAACCACTGCAGGGGAAAGATATTCTGTATATCCAGCATGTACATTAAAAAAACACAGATTTGTATATTTCCCAGATAGTTTTCCTAAAAACAGCTATGAAACCACCAGAATATCCTCTACTGTCTCAGAGCTACAGTCAGCATTCAGAATAGGTAGCAGGCCTTTATCAAAACAGCCCAAAAACCAAAAATTGACAACAGATACGAAAGCAACAGAGAGTAGCTTTAAAAACATCATCTTGTTGCCTGATTGGAACCTAGCAAGATTGTTTTCAAAGCAGCAGTATTGTGTTCTGGGCATCAGTCCCTCCTGGGGAACTAAGCGGCATTCCAGAAGCTCAATAAAGAAATCTGGGTGACCTGGAAAGAAAGCAGGCTGAGAACTGGAGCAGGAGATGCATCATCAAAAGGAGAGGAAAACGAACAAATGCCCTGCAGATCTCATCATAATGCGAAGTGCAGCCTCCCGAGTCTGGACCTTGAAGACTGGCACATGAGCATAAAGTATTCTGAAGGCCTGCAAATCACACAGGGAGAAAGCAAAATCTCATGTCTGAGTTTTCAGTAGCTTCTAGGGAAGAGTCCAGAACCATGAAAAATCGAGGTCTTCTGGAAAAACAGTGACAGACACTTTCCTAGCGCAGCAGTGTTAGTAGGAAACTGCCAGAATGTTGGGACATTACAGGCAGGAACAAGCTGATGCTGGAGAGTGGGGTTCCCCATTTTGTATTAACCAGCAGTGTTTTGTCCAGTCCAGTTCTACCTATACCACTGGTTCTCAAACTGTTTGGCCCACAGCCCATCCTGTTCAACACAGACATTTTCCACAGACCTGCCAACCACTTCTTATGACAAAATGGGTGCAAGAGCAGGGTGGGGTTGCGTGGGAATCTGGGAAGGAGAAAGGGTGGAAGTGCGGGGTCTGGGAGGGACAAAGGGTGCAGAAGTGGGATGGGGGTGCAGAGTCTTGACCTAAGAGGGTGTGTGAGGGGGAAGGAGGTGCAGGGTCTGGGCATGAGGGAATGAAGGGGGCATTTAGCTGGCTGCATGCCTTCCGCTGCTCCCAGGCACTGCCCCCTGATGTTCCCGCTGCCCATGATTCCAGCCAATGGGAACAGTGAGGAAAACCTTCAGGCGAGCAGTTTCCTGCACTGGCCATCTCCCAGCGGAGAGAGAGCAGCAGCATGTGGAGCTGCCTCCTTCCCCTGCAAGCCAGATTTGGTCCATGAGGTTCGTCCCCCTTCAGCTGGTGCTTCAACCTCACAGGGGGCCACAGGGCTGGAGCACCAGTGCAGGCTCCTCACTACAAGGGGAAGGGGGACAGCCCCAAGCCTGCGGCCCACCTGCAAGATAGTCATGGACCATTAGTGGTTTGTGGACCACACTTTGAGAACCACTGACGTATACTAAGAACTTCACAATATAAACATTTGCTATTTAAAAATGTCTAATTTCCCTAAAAGTCAATGGTAACAACCAGAGGAGCATTTCTGTATGCATTTGATATTTATAGTGATATTTACATTTGGAACTTTTAAAAAAAAAAAGTTTAAAAGTGATGTAACAAGTGACAGGTCTTGAACCAACAGGAAATTCTATGGCCAAACTCAACTGAACCAAGCAGATTTTCCTGCTATTTAGCATGCATTTGTCCCTCATTAATGTAATCCCATTCCCTACTTGTCAAACCCTGAATAATCTCTCACCCCTTTAACTGTGTACACACTTCCAGTAACTGTGGACTTTTACAGTTCCCCTTAGTTGTCACTTATCCAAAGGACACAAATTTAGCTCTTTTGATCTTTCCTCGCAAACCAATCCCTGCAGCCCCTTAATCACTTTTTTTACTCTTCTCTGAACTCCCTCCAATAATGATGTGATCATAATCCTCAGAAAGGAGACGCTTTGGCTTTCATTCTTCCTCACAAATGCATGCAAATTCTCAGGGAGTTCCAGGCGTCATGCATACTGCTGTCACCAGCCGCCAAGCTCTGGACTATGGCACTGAAACAAAGACGGAATTGTCTCATAAATACTAGCAATGCCAGAAGCAGAAAGGCAAACAAATGCAACACAACAAAAACTAAAACAATTAAGTGATCAAACTTAATTTTGTCAATAGGACACAGTGCATTAGAGGTAAACCCTAAAGTCAGAACACGGATGATGCAGCTTGCTGGAGTTTTTGCAGAAGCCAGAGCTACAGCTCCCATGCCCTGTATATCTGCAATTAATGTAAAAATCAGCACCATCATCTTCACTCTGAAGTTCAAAATGAGTCTTGCAACCTATTCTATGTCCTTATTCTAACTTCTTGTGCATGTTGTTGCGAGCTGTTCAATAGCTACCATCCTGCAGTGGCAGCATTTTAAAGGTAAATAGCATGATCCCTGCATATACTGTAAAGTGCCTGCAATATTCCAAAACTGGAGATAGTATAAATAACAGCTAGCATGGATTTCTAAAGAACCAACCTGATAGCTTTTTTTGATAGGATAACAAGTCTTGTGGATAAGGAGGAAGCAGTAGATGTGGTATTTGATACAGTCTTGCATGACCTTTTTATCAATAAACTAGGAAAACACAATGTAGACGGGGTTACTCTAAGATGGGTGCATAACCGGCTGAATAACCGTTCTCAGAGAGTAGTTATCAATGGCTCACAGTCATGCTGGAAGGGCAGAACTAGTGGGTTCCCTTTTGGGACTGGTTCTGTTCAATAGCTTCATCAATGGCACCTTTGGGACCTGACTGGTGACAGATGAGGCATTTTTCCAGACCAATGGAGGTTCTTTCTGGCCCCTGACGTTGCCCCCTCCCCCTCCCAGGCTTCCTGGCTCTTCCCATTGCTCAGTTGAGCAGCTCTTGCTTCCCCCCTCCCCGCCCCACAGCCCAGCGTTGCCCCTCCCTGCATAGCGCCGGGCTCCCAGCCCATTCAGCCCCTGCAGCGTGCTGGGCTCCCCTGATCCTGGAACATCCGTGACTCTTCCAGACCACGGATATTGCTGGACCAGAGTTCTGGTTTATGAAGGTGCAACATGTGCTCCACTTAGGAAGGAACAATCCGTGTCACATGTACAGAATGGGAAGCGACTGTCTAGGAAGGAGCCCTGCAGAAAGGGATGCAGGGATGAGAGTGCACCACAAGCTAAATATGAGTCAACAGTGTGACGCTGTTGCAAAAAAAGCAAATACAATTCTGGGATGCATGAACAGGAGTGTTGTGAGCAAGACATGAGAAGTCATTCTTCAGCTTTACCCTGCGCTGATTAGGCGTCAATTGGAGTATTGTGTCCAGTTCCGGGCACCACATTCCAAGAAAGATGTGGAAAAATTGGAGAAGGTCCAGAGAAAAGCAACAAAAATGATGAAAGGTCTAGAAAACATGAGCTATGAGGGAAGGCTGAAAGAACTGGGATTGTTCAGTTTAGAAAAGAGAAGACTGAGAGGGGACAGGATAGCAACTTTCAAGTAGGTAAAAGTGTGATATAAGCAGAAGGAAGAAAAATTATTTTCCTTAACGTCTCATGATAGGACAAGAAGCAATGGGTTTAAATTGTAGCAAGGAAGGTTTAGGTTGGATATTAGGAAAATCTTCCTACTTGTCAGGGTGGTTAAACACTGGAATAAGTTGCCTAGGGAGGTTGTGGAATCTCCATCATTGGAGATATTTAAAGGCAAGTTAGATAAACATCTGTCAGGGATGATTTAGATGGTGCTTGGTCCTGCCGTGAGGACAAGGGACTAGACTTCATGACCTCTTGAGGTCCTTTCCAGTTCTAGGAGTACGTATTTTTTGCATAGGAGTAGCACTTGAAGGCCCTACTCAGGATCAGAGTCACATTGTGTTAGGTGTGACAGATAAATACAGGAAGACAGTTCCTGCTCCAAAAAGCAATTCTGTTTTAATGTTCTAATGGGTTTTATGCTGCACTCATCACAGCAGTATCTGAGGCTATGTCTACACAGCAGCATTATTTCAAAATAACTGATGTTATTCCGAAATACCATAATCTATGTCTACTCAACAAGCTGTTATTTCGACATAATGTTGAAATAATGTCAAGCTGGAGGATGTCTTACTCTGAGTCCTGTAACCCTCATTTTACGAGGCATAAGGGAAGTCAAAGCAAGAATGCACTAACTCAGACTTCCTGCTGCGTAGACAGTGCCAAAAGCCGAAATAAGCTATTTCAACTCAAAATACACAGTTGACATTGATCAAGTTGCGTAGCTTATTTCAGCTTTAGCTCTGCTGTGTAGATGTGTCCTCAGTGTCTTTAATAGGGCATTACACAATGTGACTACACATCCATCAAGTGTTTGTTTTCTTATCCTTTTCTCAGAGAGAGAAAGTGTGCCGTGGGGTGTCTTGTTTTGGAAGGTTTCCATTATTAATTATTATTATTATTATATGATTATTAAATAAATAAACCTGCTGTTTTGCGCTTATATTAGAGAAGATACAGTCCAAGAAACGGACCTAGAATTTCAGCGTACAAGTTAATGGAAGGGTTTACAATCAAAGGAGGATAAAAAGGTGCTTTTTCAGACCATGCTAGCCAGCATGTTTTAACCCTTAATAAATCAACTGTCTGCCCATTGTGCATGGACCTTGTTGGGGTGGGGCAGCTTGCATGTTCTTATGATCCCAGGGGCTATGCCAGCAGGAGCTTAGTGCGCCTGGTAGGTTCAACCAAGCTGGAAAGGTCAAGGGGGGAGGAGCCAGACTAAGCATGCACACTGGTCCTCCAGAATTGGCGGTTTGACTCAGAGCTAACAACTCTGACCTAGAAAAAGCTTTTGTTATGGAAACAGCAACAAATAATTCCTTCTCAACTGTGTGTGACAGCCTTCCAGAGTCACTTATAGTGACTTGTATGACTGCCAGTGGTGAAAGCAGAAATGAAGCTATTGACATGCATGAATTACACTTGGGGCACTATTGAGAGGATGGCCAGAGACAGAAAGAAGTGGAGGACCTTTGTTGCTGCCCTATACACCAGTGGGTGTGAAGGACGATGATGACGATGATGAAATCAACTGTAGAAAAATTGAATTGTAGGTTAGCACACACTAGTTCAGCGGTGGCCAACCCACAGCTCGTGAGTCGCATGTGGCTCCTGACGGAACCGGGACGGAACCCGGAACCGCTCAGGTCAACTGCTCTCACAGCCAGGCCGCTGTGAGCTGCATGAGTGCTCACAGCCCACGCCCAGCGTCATATCCTGCACGTGCAGGCTGGGTCGCACACAGTGTCCCAGCCTGCATGTGCTAGCAGCCGGCTGCTGAGTACAGGCAGCGGCAGCGGCTCCGGGTGCAGCGGCAGTGCCAGCAGCTCTGGGACCTGGGCATAAGGTTAGTGGGGAAGGGGAACTGGGTTAGAGCGGGAGGAGATGCCTGTCTCTGAAGAAGGGGAGGGAAGGGAAGGGGATCGGGTGTGGGGAGTGCGCTTGGCGTGCCAGCCACTCAGCGCACGCGTGCCATCCACTCAGCGCACGCGCCCCAGCGCCTGGAGGGAGACGTGCGGCTGTAGTGGTGGCTCCGGGACCCAAGAAGTAGGCTAGAGCGGGGAGGTATTGGGTTAGAGCGGGGTGGGGGTGGTGCCTGGCTCTAGTCTGGGAAAGGGAAGGAGGGGATTGGGTTGGGAGGGGGGTGCACATGGCGGTCTCAAGGCCGGCCGTTCAGCGCATGCGCCCCAGTGCCTGGAGGGAGATGCGCGTGGCTGTACTGGTGCAGCTCTGCCTCCGAGACCCAAGAATTAGGTTGGGGGGAAGGGGATTGGGTTGGGAGGGCGGTGCCTGGCTCTGGGGAAGGGGATTGGGTTGGGGGTATGTGCCTGGCTCTGGGGATGGGGATTGGATGGGGGTGCCTGGCTCTGGGAAAGGGCAGGAGAGGATTGGGTTGGGGGGGTGCCTGGCTCTGGGGAAGGGGAGGAGAGGGGGATTGGCTTAGAGTGGGGGTGTGTGTGCCTGGCTCTGGGGAAAAGGGAGGGATTGGGTCAGAGCGGGGGAAGGAGGGGTGCCTGAGGGAGGGGAAGGGAAAAGCAGCCACCACGCTTCCTGAGACCCGGGATCCCCAGGTACTGGCCCCAGCTGTCTCTGTCCCCTTCCCCTGGCCAGACCCCGCAAGAGTATCCTGCCCCAATGCCCACCAGCACCCTGTCCCCGGCCCCCACCAGCACAGGGCTTGGAGGGTTTTAGAGCAGTTGTTTTTTGCATCTCACTTGTGTGGCCCCAACTGACTTCTCTGTGGGTCAGTGACCCAAATTAAAACAGGTTCTCCACCCCTCTCATAAATAAAGACAACGCTGAAACATTTTGTGTTTGACATAGTATTTTATATAAAATGAAGCCTGGCCAACAAGCCCCCAATTGGGGCCAAGCCCCCATCTGACCACAGCATCATAACACTCCTGCATCCCCCCAGACCCCAAACCTGAGCCCATCATACACTGGAACCCCCTGTCCTGAGCCTCTCACATCCCCAAACTCCTTCACCCCCACATCCCTATGGGCAGAGATGGCGTTCACCTTTCGAGGAGGGGGAAGACCCTATTTGGACACAGACTGGCTAACCTAGAGTAGGGCTTTAAACTAGGTTTGACGAGGACAGGTAAGCAAAGCCCACAGGTAAGTGGAGAACATGGAGACCTGGGAGATGGGTGGAAATGGGAGGGAGCGTGGGCTATAATGGCAGAGAGAAGGAGGATCAGGGCAAAACTGGGAGGCAAGGTCAAATCAGTATCTTAGGTGCCTATATACAAATGCGAGAAGTATGGGTAATAAGCAGGAAGAACTGGAAGTGCTAATAAATAAGTACAATTATGACATTGTTGGCATCACAGAAACTTGGTGGGATAATACACATGATTGGAATGTTTTTATGGAAGGGTACAGCTTGCTCAGGAAGGATAGACAGGGAAAAAGGGAGGAGGTGTTGCCTTATATATTAAAAATGAACACACTTGGAGTGAGGTGAGATGGACATAGAGACGGAAGTGTTGAGAGTCTCTGGGTTAGGCTAAAAGGGGTAAAAACAAGGGTGATGTCATGCTAGGAGTCTACTACAGGCCACCTACCCAGGTGGAAGAAGTGGATGAGGCTTTTTAAACAACTAACAATATCATCCAAAGCCCAAGATTTGGTGGTGATGGGGACTTCAACTATCCAGATATATGTTGGGAAAATAACACAGCGGGCACAGACTATCCAATAAGTTCTTGGACTGCATTGGAGACAACTTTTTATTTCAGAAGGTTGAAAAGCTACTAGGGGGAAGCTGTTCTAGATTTGATCCTAACAAATAGGGAGGAACTGGTTGAGAATTTGAAAGTGGAAGGCAGCTTGGGTGAAAGTGATCATGAAATCATAGAGTTCACAATTCTAAGGAAGGGTAGAAGGGAGAACAGCAAAATAGAGACAATGGATTTCAGGAAGGCGGATTTTGGTAAGCTCAGAGAGCTGATAGGTAAGGTCCCATGGGAATCAAGACTGAGGGGAAAAACAACTGAGGAGAGTTGGCAGTTTTTCAAAGGGACATTGTTAAGGGCCCAAAAGCAAGCTATTCTGCTGCGTCGGAAAGATAGAAAATATGGCAAAAGACCGCCTTGGCTTAACCACGAGATCTTGCATGATCTAAAAATAAAAAAGGAGTCATATAAAAAATGGAAAGTAGGACAAATTACAAAGGATGAATATAGGCAAACAACACAGGAATGCAGGGGCAAGATTAGAAAGGCAAAGGCACAAAATGAGCTCAAACTAGCTACAGGAATAAAGGGAAACAAGAAGACTTTTTATAAATACATTAGAAGCAAGAGGAAGACCAAGGACAGGGTAGGCCCACTGGTCAGTGAGGAGGGAGAAATAGTAACAGGAAATTTGGAAATGGCAGAGATGCTTAATGACTTCTTTGTTTCGGTCTTCACCGAGAAGTCTGATGGAATGCCTAACATAGTGAATGCTAGTGGGAAGGGGGTAGGTTTAGAAGATAAAATAAGAACAACCCAGGAAACTACAGACCAGTTAGTTTAACTTCTGTGCCAGGGAAGATAATGGAGCAAGTAATTAAGGAACTCATCTGTAAACACTTGGAAGGTGGCAAGGTGATAGGGAACAGCCAGCATGGATTTGTAAAGAATAAATCATGTCAAACCAATCTGATAGCTTTCTTTGATAGGATAACGAGTCTTGTGGATAAGGGAGAAGCGGTGGATGTGGTATACCTAGACATTAGTAAGGCGTTTGATACGGTCTTGCATGATATTCTTATCAATAAACTAGACAAATACAACTTAGATGGGACTACTATAAGGTGGGTGCATAACTGGCTGGATAACTGTACTCAGAGAGCACTTATTAATGGTTCACAATCCTGCTGGAAAGGTATAACAAGTGTATAACAAGGTATAACAAGTTCCGCAGGGGTCTGTTTTGGGACCGGCTCTGTACAATATCTTCATCAACGATTTAGATATTGGCATAGAAAGTACGCTTATTAAGTTTGCAGATGATAGCAAGCTGGGAGGGGTTGCGACTGCTCTGGAGGATAGGGTCATAATTCAAAATGATCTGGACAAATTGGAGAAATGGTCTGAGGTAAACAGGATGAAGTTTAATAAAGACAAATGTAAAGTGCTCCACTTAGGAAGGAACAATCAGTTTCACACATACAGAATGGGAAGCGACTGTCTAGGAAGGAGTAAAGGGATCTAGGGGTTATAGTGGACCACAAGCTGAATATGAGTCAGCAGTGTGATGCTGTTGCAAAAAAGCAAACATGATTCTGGGATGCATTAACAGGTGTGTTGTGAGCAAGACACGAGAAGTCATTCTTCCGCTCTACTCTGCGCTGGTTAGGCCTCAGTTGGAGTATTGTGTCCAGTTCTGGGCAGCGCATTTCAAGAAAGATGTGGAGAAATTGGAGAGGGTCCAGAGAAGAGCAACAAGAATGATTAAAGGTCTAGAGAACATGACCTATGAAGGAAGGCTGAAATAATTGGGTTTGTTTAGTTTAGAAAAGAGAAGATTGAGGGGGGACATGATAGCAGTTTTCAGGTATCTAAAAGGGTGTCATAAGGAGGAGGGAGAAAACTTGTTCATCTTGGCCTCTGAGGATAGAACAAGAAGCAATGGGTTTAAACTGCAGCAAGGGAGGTTTAGGTTGAACATTAGGAGAAAGTTCCTGTCAGGGTAGTCAAACACTGGAATAAATTGTCCAGGGAGGTTGTGGAATCCCCATCTCTGGAGATATTTAAGAGTAGGTTAGATAAATGTCTATCAGGGATGGTCTAGACAGTATTTGGTCCTGCCATGGGGGCAGGGGACTGGACTCGATGACCTCTCGAGGTTCCTTCCAGTCCTAGTATTCTATGATTCTATGATCCCCAGTCTTCTGCCACAACACTCCCGCACCATCCACACACTGCAAATCTGTGTCCTGAGCCCATCATACTCCCAGCCTCCCTGCCCTGAGCCCCTCATACACCCCAGCCCAAACTCCTGCACCCTCACAGCCACAAACCTGCGGCTTGCGCAGCACTCTTACCCTCCTCCTGACCCCAACAGTCTCCAGCCTAGAGCCCCCTCCCTGAGCCAGCAGCCTCTTCTCCACCACCTCCTGTCCCCAAATTCCCTCCCAGAGCTTGCACCTCTCACCCCTTTCCAGAGTTTTTTTTTGTGATGGTATGCCCTGGGACGGTGTACCGGCACCTATTTTCCCTCGGCACGTTTTTTTTCTCAACAACTGCCTGCTCTCCCGCCCGCCTCCCCCCCCGGTACGTGGCTCTTAGCACTCTATCCACCGCTATTTTGGCTCTTCGTCTCTAACAGGTTGACCACCCCGCGCTAGCTGGTAGCACTGCAGCTAGCAGGGAGTATTACATGTTTTTTAAAAATATATATTTTTACCTTAGTGTGGACAGTGTAAAACAAGGCACAAGAAGAGGGTATAATAATTCTACAAAAGAGGGACATGTGGCTGGAAGTAACTGTGACGAAATGACTCAGCTCTTAGGCTCCTATGCACACATCTTGGTGAGTGCAATTCAGTACAAATTAAAAAAGGAAGCAGGATAATTGTCTTTGTAAAGCTCACCTGCATTCCGTTGGTTTACACAACTTTCACTTGTTATCACTGAACCTCTATTTCTAGGGGTTATCCGGAGAAGTATGGAGTGAGAAGCACAGAGAGCACTGCATTTGGGAGAGCTTACAACAGTAGTAGTGCAGATGCAGAAAAACAGGGGCATGCTTCTCAGACTGAATCAGCCTCGTTAGTGAAGACACAAGTGCTTATTCAACTGAATCAGTTAGGGTACGTGTACACTGCACACTTATTTCGGAATAAGATATTCCAGAAGAAATACTCTGAAATAGCGCATCTACACTACAGGGAAGCCTCAAAATTAGTCCGAGGCAGGCTCCCCCCTAATGCGGACGCGCTACCTCAATTTAGAGCCCATGGGGAAGGAGCTATTTTGAAATAGCAGCAGTGGAGCATCCACACTGCTGCTATTTAAAATAGCTATTTTGGAATAGGTGTTATTCCTCGTGGAATGAGGTTTACAGAAGTCAGAATAAGCCGTCCGTTATTTCAAATTTATTTCAAAACAATGGAAATACTGTATAGATGCTCGCACTGTTATTTTATAATAACGTTAGTTATTTCAAAATAACTGCTGTGTAGATGCATCCTTTCTAAGGACCATATATCACACCCTAACTCTGCCCTGGAGAAAGCTAGCCATGAGTTCTGGGTCTCTATGCTCACTGCAGAGAAGGATAGTTACTAAGAACTGGGTAACAACCAACAGAGAGAAAAGCCTCTCTTGTAAATTACTTTTCATGTTACCACTTCGTTATTCATGATGCTTCAAGGAACAGCATCCTCTCTTAGCCTCTGTAGGGTGCAGAAATAATTTCTAAGCTGCCAACTTCAATTTATGACACTTTTGCCACTGCCTTCTGATTCCTGCCACTCTCACTGCTGCAGAACACCTGCAAGGAAGTTCTGGATTTTGTTCATTTGGTAGTAAGTATAGACAAAGGTTTAAACACTAAAAACTCTCATGATTGACTGAAACTTGGAAATTAAAAAGGAAATTAGCCTCATGCGCTCAGTGTCTCAGTTCATAAGCATGTTGCCTGATTCCTCTTCTTATTACACTGTGGGGCAGGTGCATTGCAGGGCCAGATGAGAAGCACTTTTATTGTAAGTCCTTGAATTCACTTGGCTATGCAAAATTTGTACACAGATCATTTCATACAGTGGGATTATAGTAAGTCTCATGAATATCAGAAATGACTATATTCTCTCCCACCAACCATGCCCCATCTGGATCTGCTGTCTACATAACCCATTTTCCTCTCAGATAGATCACACACGGGTTGTTCTTGGATATCCTGCTTCTTCACACATCATATGATAGTATGGAGCTGCTCCATGTGACAATGAGATGATACTAGAGAACTCAGAGTGCTGCATTTCAGTAATTAAAAAGTGCCCCTGAAATGCAGAGGAAAGAAGGGGCCTTCTTTGGGGCACAAAGTACTATGCCCGATAGGGTATGGCCAGAAGAACATATAGAACACTGTTTCCTGAGCAGAGAAGACGCGGAGTCCATCAAGGCAGGGAAGAAACAGAAAATGCTGATAGATACAAGAGGACAGGAATCACAGCAGCCACCTCAGTGTTAGTTTAATGGCCACTTGTGATGCGTCTCCATGGCAGCAAAGGCTGCAATGAAACTGCTGCCTAGAAATTATAGGTCTGATCATGGGAGGACTAGGAGACTTAACAACTGCTCCAGCTGTAGCAGTTGGGCTCCTTCGATTTTGCATTTCTAAATGATGGCCTCAAAATTAATGGAACCAAACTCCCATTGTTAGAATTCAGGCCCTCATAAAAGCACGTCTGGCTCCTGAAAGCCTCCCAGATTATCACTCCAGAGCAAAGCATAATGCAGAACAAGAGGGAGCAGGCCTCCTTCTAGCCCAAAAGCCACCATGCCAAAACCCTCTGTGCCAGAACTCTCTGCAGCACACTCAGAGTGTTCGGGGGGCCAAGGAGTTACATGTAAATGTGTGCTTTTTCCCTCAGCCTGAGCGCTCAATCTGTCACAATGGTTGCATTCCAGGGAGCTACACTAGCTCAAGAAAGCCTTCTGCTCTCAAATGAGAATACCATTTTACTACTGGAATGAGGAACCTCATGTAACTAATCTTTGGCCCGCTGGAAGATGCAGATCTCAGATGGGTTTATATGGACAGGGTCACTCTCTACATAAAGAGCAGCTAATGTTGTTGCTATGTGACATTTGCTGCCCCAACCTTCCCTGAAGGTTCCACAGAGGGGGGCTGGGAGGGCTGTTCTCTCAAGCAAAATATGCAGTAGTTACTTATGCTGCTGATGCAGCAGCCTTAGGGATACTCTAGCTCCAACAAAGTGAGGAGAAGCATCATCATTATGGAAAGGGAGAAATGCACTTGAGGCCTCCCTTGTAGAGTTGGGTGACACTTTTGACCAAAACCTGGTGAAAAATGCAGATGTGGCAAGGCTAAAACATTTGTAAATGTGTCAGTTTGCCTTTTCCCAACCAGCTGGGGTCAGGTTGCCGGATCAATCTCTTCCAGACCTGCCAATCCAGCGCTCGGTCAATCGTCACTCAGTCCTCTCACACAGTCATCCTACTGGTCATCCTTCTCTTCCCTGTCCACAACTCTAGTTTCTAATGTCTCCTTTTCAGGATTCCCTATGACCATCCTTCGCACATGCCCATATCATCTCAGCCTCCTCTCTAGCTGCTCTTCTCCAGTACTATAAATCTTGGTCTTGCTCCTGAGCACATCATTCCAGATGGGGAAATGTTCCTTCAAACATCCAATTTAAATGGCTTCTAGTCTTCTCAAGTACTTCTCTTTGGTTGTCCATATCTCTGTTCATGATGATTCATGACCTGAGCAATTTCACTGACTTTTCTGGGTCAGTGTGACGGGGCGGCTGCCCTGCACTGGCCTAACAAGTGTTAAACCCAGTCCTGGGAGAGGGCTGAGACTGTGGAGCCTACAGCTACTGCAGGTAGCAGCCACTTAAGGCCCAGCTGAAACTGTATAAATAAGGGCTCCTAGAATGGAGGAGAGACACACTTGCTCCAGCTCAGGAGAAGGAGGGACATGGCTGCTAGGGAAGCTAGAGGCTTCCTTACACAGAGCAGGGCTGAGGAAAGGCAGGAAGAGCTGGGGAGCCCAGGCCAGGGCAAACTTCCAGGCTAAGGCCTTTGCAGAGAGGAAGTCAGGGCAGCAAAAAGCAGCAAGTCTACACCCCTTTGTCAATGTTTAGTGGCCATTTCAGACTACAGTTTGCTAAATGACGACTGGCAGTGGATCACTGGGGCAAGGTAAATATAGGGGGCTGGGGTTTCCTAGGCGGGGAGGACCCCAGAGTGCAGGAAACAGGTAACTGAGGGCAAGACACCGGCCAGCAGAAGGTGCTTTGATGCTGAAGAGTTAATTCCCAAGGAGACCATAAGGAGATGCCAGAGCCGTGAGTCTCAACCCCGTTACAGTCAAAATGAAAAAACCCTACAAATTCTGGGAAAAAATGCAAAACACTTTGTTTCAACATTTTTTACATTAAATGTTTAGATTTTCTGATTCAAAATGACTTTTCATTTCAAAATTTAAATTTTATTTCTAAAAACTAAATAACTCAAAATATTTGAAATCTAAGCTTAATATTTCACAGTTTAGGTAAAACAAAATTCTTTCTTTTATTTGGCACAATTTGTCAAATATTTCTAAAAACTTCACTTTTGGTTCAACCTCTTGTGTTTTGTTCTGTTTTTTTAAATTTTTCAGAATTACCATTGAAACACAAATCTTTATCTGTTATTTGCCAAGCTCTGCCCCCTCATAACAGGACCCCAAGCTCCCTGGGCCCTGATTAATATGAAAACTCCAGATTGATAGGAAATTAGAAATGAGCAGCACCAGGACCTAGCAGAAATGCTGCCAAACCTGCTGTGTCTTAATTCCACTCTTCAATCACATCTATGAGGTCTGGAGCTAGCTGTATTATGGAAAGGCAAGAGTTTGAGAGATGTCAAGATATGGCTGATCAAATAATAGGTACATCCAGAAAAGACTTAGATTATTTGGAAAGAATTCAAACTTAACTTTTTACTGGAACATTCTGTTGTTTCCTCAGCACTAATTTTAATGTAAGAAATGACAAGGAGAATCATATGGTTAAAAATGAGAGACACAATCTATTCTCAGAAGGGTCAAGCTATCTGTATCTGCAAAAACAACAAGGTGCCTTATTTCAAATTCTGTAACCCTCATTTTAAAAGCAGTAACACCTATTCTGAAATTGCTAATTGGTTATGCTGTGACTGAACCAATGACATACCCTAACTGCCAGATGGCAGAGGACCCACAAGGGAAGGCATACTTAAAACGCTCTGAACAAAATACAACATCAACCGATGACACCGTCTGGAGTAGCAGTGACAACTTTTTGTTTAATTCATAATAAAACATGGACACATCAGTGTTCAGGTGAATATATTCTTCCAACTATACAGCTATCAATCACACATCTGTCATGCTGTTGACCATTCTGTGTGGGTTTTGAGGGATAATCAGAAAAATAAACTAACCATGCCTGAAAAGACAAGTGTGCTCAAAGAGAATATATGCACATACTCCACATACTTCTTTCAGTTAAAATTTCCCCCAGGAAATAACCTCTAATGCATTTCACCTTGGCAAATACTGTAACACAGCTCTCCAGAATTCATCAGCTGCTGACATGGATGTAAAGCAGTGGCTGATAAATGCCATGAACTGCAAGAGGAACTTAAATTGAAGTAATATTGGGCCAGGAACATGGAAAAGGAATGACTCTTGCCCAATAATGGGCATGCTTAGGATCCATGTAACTTTAGCTATAGAATTGGGGACCCCTGTAAAACAGCCAGACTCCTGAGAACACTGCCAGTCCTAACAAAGATTGACGGATCATAACTTGTGATCCATCTTATTAACCCTAATGAGAAGTTTCCACTGTAAGACTATGATGATGCCAGTAATTGGGCGTGATGTGGAATGTTCAGCTTTCAGTGTTTGTAACTCACATACCTGCTGGGTGTGGTTCACTGTCTGATGTAGTACATAAGAACATAAGA
Organism: Rafetus swinhoei; assembly: GCA_019425775.1. NCBI lineage: Eukaryota > Metazoa > Chordata > Testudines > Trionychidae > Rafetus > Rafetus swinhoei. Next base: position 28,985,407 of record CM033425.1, on the reverse strand, counting down.
ATGGCCATACTGGGTCAGTCAGACCAAAGGTCCATCCAGCCCAGTACCCTGTCTGCCGACAGTGGCCAATGCCAGGTGTCCCAGAGGGAGTGAATCGAATAGGTAATGATCAAGCGATCTCTCTCCTGCCATCCATCTTCACCGTCTGACAAACAGAGGCTAGGGACACCATTCCTTACCCATACTGGCTCATAGCCATTTATGGACTTAACCCCCATGAATTTATCTAGTTCTCTTTTAAACCTTGTTATAGTCCTAGCCTTCAAAACCTCCTCAGGCAAGGAGTTCCACAGATTGTGCGCTGTTTGAAGAAGAACTTCCTTTTATTTGTTTTAAATCTGCTGCCCATTAGTTTCATTTGGTGGCCCCTAGTTCTTATATTATGGGAACAAGTAAATAAGTTTTCCTTATTCACTTTCTCCACACCACTCATGATTTTATAGACCTCTATCATATCCCTCCTTAGTCTCCTCTTTTCCTGGCTGAAAAGTCCCAGTCCCTTTAATCTCTCCTCATATGGGACCTGTTCCAAACCCCTAATCATTTTAGTTGCCCTTCTCTTAACCTTTTCCAATGCCAGTATATCTTTTTTGAGATGAGGAGACCACATCTGTACGCAGTATTCCAGATGTGGGCGTACCATGGATTTATTTATAGTAGCCCTTGGACCACTTACAGTGAGAGATAAGAACAAGGGAGCTCTACAGCCTGAGCTGAGAACCAGCTGGCTGTCAAGTATGGGTTTCTCTTGGCCAGGCCTCCCGCACATAGCCGAGATCTACCTCAGCAACCTAACCACGTCACATGGATAGCAACAAGGCTTATCTACCAATAAAATGGAGCTTGTCAGAGTCTAGCACTCAGCACCATATATGGGCATCACACCACACCCAGACCACACCCATGCCACTCCCAGAGCACAAACACCACCAAATATGGTAATAGGCAATAACATAAAAACCCCTCAGCCTTAAGCTCGGGGAGGACTCCCGAATATTGGAAGACAGAATCTGAGTCTGGCTTAGGACTGATCACCCAAAGGCTGCCTCCCACCCACCGAATCTAAAAAGGGCTGTACGAACCTTGAGCATGCTCCGATTCCTTGTGTGTCTTTGTGTTGTTGTTGCTGAGTTTGTAAGTATTTAATTTACCCTCACTGTTGTTAAGTGGTTTAAAAGAGACAGGTTAGAAAATACATTGCTCTGTGGTAACTTTTACCCTTGTTATTGTCAGTGTTAAAGAAACAGTTTTTTTTAAATGTGTATATATTTGACTTAGCTGTAACTTAGGTAGAGTTTTAAAAATTGTTGTGGTTCAATTGTTTGTGGCAAATATTGGGTAATTGCTCAGTTTAAGTTGTTCAGTTTAATAAATCATTCCTTCTTTGATAAAACTTGTCTTGCCATCATTTGGTATTTTCACTGGGTATTTGGCCTTAAGCCTCTGGGACTCCTGCCATTTTACCGAACCGAGAACCAACACTGGCTTTATAGCTCCTAGCTGTAGAAGCTCCTACACTAAGCTCCAGAGGTCCCAGGTTCAAATCTGCCTTCAGGTGGTCACGTGTTCTTATTGGCTGGGTATCTTTCTGCAATCTTTTTTCCATGGTATCTGGTGCTCCCTTATAGGTTGCTGACCCTGCTAAGTGTGTCTTTAGGGGCTCATGTCATACTATCAAAACTGAATGAATTCCTTTTGGGAATAGCAAAGAGGTCAACAAAACTGTCTGCCCTTACTAAGGTCTTCAGTCCTGTATCTGTATCCTTTGGGTTGAGCACCTTTCTCAGGCTTTCTAAACTAGTTGTGTCCCTTTCCAAGGCTTACACCATTCGAACACTGGATGGGGAGAGAACCCAGGCCTGCCCACTACTTCAGATCTCAACCCAGAGACCCTATACACGGCAACCATGTATCACTGTCTCTAGTTTGCTACTGCTATTGCCTGGGCCTTGCCCCACGCAGTCCCTTTCCTTTCACTCTTAAAGTTGTCAGGTCCTCTTGTTTCCAGGGCCATTAAATCAGCACATCAAGCCCTGCTAGTTAGAGCATAGCCCCTTTGCTTGCCCCTCTGGCCCTGCCGCTCCTTTTATCTGTATGTGCTAGGCTCTGATTTGCTACCTCTGTGCAGCCTTTCTAGACAGACCTAAAAGAACCATCACTGCTTCTTCTGGGGCAGGGTGTGGTAGGCCATCAAAGCGCTTCAAACAGCCAGGTACACCCCATCACAATGAGGAAATCATTAGACTCAAATACAGCATGACCATCTTGCACCTTTCATAAGTAACTACATATGGTGAGATGTTCCCCCGAGCCTGCCCTTCTGAAAGTGGAAATCAAAAAGCCAAGATTCACTTTGAACCCTTCACTTTGTTCTCAGGCCTGACCCAGTTGGCTAGGCTGGCCCAGCACCAAACCCAGAAGAGCAGCATAGGAAACACAATGCTTGAGAATGCATTTGGGTCCCATCTTCTTGAGTGTGTTTCTGGAAGAGAGGGGCTTACTCTGTAGTGCCAGGCAGTACAAGGCCACCCATCTAGCAGGAAGCCTGCTAAAAAACCTGTGGGTCCCCTAGATGATCGAGATATAAAAGGAGCAATCAAGGACGATAAAGCCATTGCGGAGAAACTAAATGATTTCTTTGCTTCAGTCTTCACAGCTGAGGACATTAGGAGATTCCCAAATCTGCACCGCCCTTTGTGGGTGATGAATCTGAGGAACTGTCCCGGATTGAAGTGTCATTAGAGGAGGTTTTGGAACAAATAGAAAAACTTAATGTTAACAAATCTCCGGACCGGATGGCATTCATCCAAGGGTTCTAAAAGAACTCATATGGGAAATTGCTGAACTATTATCTGTGGTTTGTAACCTATCCTTTAAATCGGCTTCCGCACCTAATGACTGGAAGGTAGCTAACGTGACACCAATATTTTAAAAAGGGCTCTAGAGGCGATCCTGGCAATTATAGACCGTAAGTCTAACTTCAGTACCGGGCAAATTAGTCGAAACAATAGTAAAGAATAAAATTGTGAGGCACATAGAAGAACATAATTTGTTGGACAAAAGTCAACATGGTTTCTGTAAAGGGAAATCATGTCTTACTAATCTATTAGAGTTCTTTGAAAGGGTTAACAAACATGCAGACAAGGGGGATCCAGTAGATATAGTATACTTAGATTTTCAGAAAGCCTTTGACAAGGTCCCTCACCAAAGGCTCTTGTGTAAATTACATTGCCATGGGATAAGAGGGAAGGTCCTTTCTTGGATTGAGAACTGGTTAAAAGACAGGAAACAAAGGGTAGGAATAAATGGTAAATTTTCAGAATGGAGAGGGGTAACTAGTGGTGTCCCCCAAGGGTCAGTCCTGGTACCAATCCTGTTCAACTTATTCATAAATGATCTGGAGAAAGGGGTAAGCAGTGAGGTGGTAAAGTCTGCGGATGATACCAAACTGTTTAGGATAGTCAAGACAGAAGCAGACTGTGAGGGACTCCAAAAAGATCTCACCAAACTGAGTGATTGGGCAACAAAACAGCAAATGAAATTTAATGTGGATAAGTGTAAAGTAATGCACATCGGGAAAAATAACCCCAACTATATGTACAGTATGATGGGGGCTAATTTGGATATGACAAATCAGGAAAGAGATCTTGGAATTATTGTGGATAGTTCTCTGAAAACTTCCACACAGTGTGCAGCGGTGGTAAAAAAGGCAAATAGGATGCTAGGAATTATTAAGAAAGGGATAGAAGATAAGACACAGAATATCTTACTGCCCTGTATAAAACTATGGTACGCCCACATCTTGAATACTGTGTACAGATGTGGTCTCTCACCTCAAAAAAGATATTTTGGCCTTGGAAAGGGTTCAGAAAAGGGCAACTAAAATGATTAGGGGTTTGGAACGGGTCCCATATGAACAGAGGTTAAAACGACTGGGACTTTTCAGTTTAGAAAGGAGGAGACTGAGGGAGGATATGATAGACATATATAAAATCATGAGTGGTGTGGAGAGGGCGAATAAAGAAAAGTTATTTATTAGTTCCCATAACAGAAGAACTAGAGGACACCAAATGAAGTTAATGGGTAGCAGGTTTAAAACTAATAAAAGAAAGTTCTTCTTCACACAGCATGTAGTCAACCTGTGGAACTCCTTGCCAGAGGAGGCTGTGAAGGCTAGGACTATAACAGAGTTTAAAGAGAAGCTACATAATTTCATGGAGGTTAGGTCCATAAAAGGCTATTAGCCAGGGGATAAAATGGTGTCCTTGGCCTCTGTCTGTCAGAGGCTGGAGAAGGATGGCAGGAGACAAATCGCTTGATCATTGTCTTCGGTCCACCCTCTCTGGGGCACCTGGTGCTGGCCACTGTCGGCAGACAGGCTACTGGGCTGGATGGACCTTTGGTCTGAACCAGTACGGCCGTTCTTATGTTCTTACCTCCTCCTTTTCTGCTCATAAGATGACTGAAGAAAACCTAGAGGGAATTATTGAGGAGTCCACTAATAGGAGCCTCAGCTTAAGGCTGCTTCTGATAGACAGGCTGGCCTATCTGCTTCCTCCTTTACTTAAATACCATTTACAAGATTCTCCTCTTATAAAAATTGTTTATCAGTCACCGAGCTAATGGAGCACACTGCTGTCTCCACAACATATTTCCCTTGCAACACCATACCAGCTGGCTCTCCTCCTGGTGTCAGCCTGACACAGCTGCCATCATTAGCTTCCAAGGGAGAGCTCCTCCACTTGCTGCAGACTGGACAACAAAGGGGTTCAGAATTGTGTGTGTTCCCCAATCACCAACTGCAGGAAGGTTTGTCAGACTATGAGGCTGAAAGTTGGCACAGAAGCAACATTTGTAGAATTCTATAGTGAACCCGGCTCACTGAGTCATCTATGGTCTGATCAGAAAGAACCATTAAGGCATTTAGCCTGACCTCCTACATAAGCCAAGCCACAGAGATTTTCCTGCATCAAAGCTGTAAGTTCTAAGTGAGCTAACGCATCAATGTTAGAAAGTTGCAATTCTTCTATAAAGACTCCAAGTTACAGTGAATCTTTCACTTACTTTGATAAGCTGCTCCAATGGTTAATTATCCTCATTGTTACAAATTCACTTTATTAATAATCTGAATTTGTCTAACTTCAGCTTCCAGCCACCAAGTTCTTGTACTTCTGTCTTCTAAATTAAAAAGCTTCCTATCATCAGAAATCTTCTCACCTGTCAGACCATGACCAAAGCACCTCTTAACCATCTCTAGCTAGAGACCCTGATCTTCCTTAGTCTCAGCATTTATAAGAGACCAGACAGACTTTGAATCATGCATGTAGATTCAGTAGGAATTATGCTCCCATTACCAGGCCCACATCTGTTTTATAAATTTGTGATGGTCAGTTTTAAGGTGACTCCTGGATAGTTAAGAGTGCTGTCTTATCTCATGTAAGATGTTTAGGTGAGAGAGTTACACAGAGCAGTGCATATCTAACTGGGACAAGGTGGGAATAAACCCCATTGTGTTACAGAGTCAACTCCCCAACCCTGAAACTGAGAATTAATCCAACCTCTTCCACTTAATCCTTGGCTCTATCATCTCAGAATGAGTTGTTGCTTGGAGATCCCACTTGGGAATTCTGCTCAAGAAACAGATACCTTGACTAGTTAGGACATGCTTGTTCATCTGTTTGGAGGGCAGAGCTGGCTTAAACTTTGCCTGATCTTTTTTTAAAAAGATTGCTGGTTTAAGAAATAGACACTAGTGTCTTATTTTAGCTAATGACTCCTGCAGCAACAGTGCCTGCTTTCAGTGACAACCGCCTTTGCTTCTTTTTGACCAAGCATGGGCTAGGAAAACATCTGAACAAGGAAGAATGCAAAATATACACAATGGCTCTAGCTACATTACACCAGGACTTGAGAAACCTGTGGAAGCTAACTGGACTATCCAAACTCATCTTAAAGAACAATGTTCACAGGCAGTCCAATATAGGCAAAGTCAGCCACACAAATCATTAGATAAAGACAAATTTCTCGTTTATAGGGATGTAACCTACTGCACTGCAATGCCATACGCAGTATGCACAGATCAAAGACAAAATTAGTTCATTCTGTGTTCATTCCAAATGTGAACTCTGGTGACTGTATGAGGCCTGGCATCTCCTAGAATCATTTGGCACACGTACAGATGCTAAATAGCATGACGGGTGGTGCTTTAGCTCAGGCAGTCTTGCGCAATGAACATATGCCTTTTAAACAAAGTCATCAAAGCCTCAAGTCCAAGCTCCATTACAGCAAACATTTGGCTCCTGGTCCAGCCTCTAGGGCAGGAAAAGCCACGGAAAGACGAGACTCTCCAAGGATAAAATGGCAAAAGACCCAAAAGAACAGATCACGGCATTGATATAAGGTGTTATTTGGAATGAAAGTCTAGCAATGATTGTGGCTTTGGGAATTTTAGCTCTGTCACTGCACAGTATATTTTGTGCATATGTAAATTGCAAGTGAGTTTCTTATACGTCTCCTTACCCACTAAAATGTAAGTCTGCACACACACTCTTCATTCCCGTCTGCACACACACTCTTCAAAGCAACAGAACTTCTCAAGCTTTGTGGATAGAGGAATTATGAGGGGAAAAGCCTATGGAAGACTGTAATTAGGCCACTGGAGTGCCTACTTACGTAATTATCCCAGAGTGCCCATTAGCTATGTAACCAAGGAGGAAAGTGTGCCAGGCTTCAGTAAAGCTGTATCTTCAGCATCTTATGGAACGTATCCCTAAGTCTCCTTGCAATTAACTTCCAAAAATGCTGAGCAGGTAGAATTAAATAGCTTTAACAAATCAAGTGCATTGACTTACTCCATTCTCCCGTAAGTAGTTGAACTGCTTCAAACTCATTATGCTACAGTTTATCTACAATTTTATTTTAGAACTTCAAGACTTGCTTGCTTCAATGAAGGGACAAACAAAGTGCTTGATAATGCTAAAAGGAATAAAAATACAAAGATTCTCAAAAAATGTCCCTTTAGACTTTCTGTCCCAAGGCTAAACCCTTTTGGTTGAAACCAACTGTAGTAGGAAAAGAGCCTAAGACATAAGCCTGGTGTGAGACCTGAACTAAAGTAGTGGTCAAATCTTGCTAATATACAGCAAAGTTAGCAAGAAACAGGCTGTGAGCAAGCTACAGAGCCTGGCAAAAATAAGGCTGATATTGCAAAAACACACACATTTCTCTTGCGCTTCTTCTCCTCCTCATCTTGTCAGTGGGCAAATTCAAAATGCAGGGAGCCACTGCATAGGACTTGTCTCCATTTTGAGTGATTCTGGATGACTGTCTCCCAAGTGTCAACATTAATGTTGCACTTCTTTAAATTATCTTTTAGCAAGTCCTTACAACGCTTCCGCTGTCCTCCCATGTTATGGTATCCTTTCAGTTGAGAAAAGAGGACCTGTTTTGGGAGGCAATGGTCTGGTACCTGAACAACGTGACCAGATCAGTGATGATCATTGTCTCAATCCTGGTGGCCTTGGCCTCTCCCAGAACACTGATGTTAGTGTGCCTATCTTCCCAGCTGATCTTCAAGATCTTGCGGCAGCAGTACTGGTAATACCTCTCAAGGACTTTCGAGTGATGTCTGTAGGTTGTCCAGGTTTCAGACCCATACAATAGTGTTGGGAGAATGATGGCGTGATAGACGAGAAGTTTGGTGTCTGTTCGAATGTTGTGATCTTCAAAAGCCCTGTGCCATAAATGAGCAAAGGCCACACTGGCACAGCTCAGATGATCTTGGATTGCTACATCAATATCTACCTTGGATGAAAGGTAACTTCCAAGGCAGAGAAAATGATCAACATTCTCAGTGCCTTTCCGTTGATTTTAATAGATAGGGCACATGGTACCTCATTTGGAGAGGGATGATGGAGCACTTTGGTTTTCTTGACGTTGAGGGTGAGACTGACACATGCACAAGCCTCAGCAAACACATTCAAGATGCCTGAAGATCTCTCTGAAAGTGGGCAAAAACTAAATTGTCATCAGCATACTGAAGTTCCACCACAGAAGTGGTGGAGATCTTATTCTTAGCTTTTAGCCTGCTAAGCCTAAGCAGCTTTCCATCCATTCTGTAGATGATTTCAAAGTCAGCTGGGAGCTTCCCAGCAGTTAGGTTGAAAACGGCTGCAATAAAGACTGCAAATGTGGTTGGGGTGATGATACAGCCCTGTTTGTCTCCTGTTTGTACTTTGCAAGGTTCACTCTGGGAGCCAGTGCTGCTCAGAACAGCTGCTTTCATGTTGTTGTGAAGCAACTTTAGGACAATAATTCAAAGGGCACAGTGATTCACTGAGTCAGAGGCTTTAGTTAGATCAATAAAAGCCACATACAGTGGTTGGTTTTGCTCCCAACACTTCTCTTGCTGCTGCCGTACAATGAAGATCATATCCGCAGTTCTGCGACATGGTCGGAAGCCACTCTGTGGGCAGGGGCAGAAGACTGGTTGTACGGACCCGTACCAGAACTTTGCTTGCAACAGCAAAGAGAGAGGTACTACGATAGTTTCCACAGTCCATCCCCTTTCTTAAAGAAGGTAATTTTGTGTAACCGCTTTGCTGCTCCCCGGGTTACTCGGGAGCAGGTCACACTCACAGGTGTGCCAGGGCGCGCCTGATCGTCTTGACATAAAAGGAGATCCTGAGTATCCCAGTGGTGATGTTGTTTGGTTGGGGAAATCCTATCCACCCCCTTGCTGCAGTCCCTTGCTCATAAAGAATGTACAATGGCGGTGACTCCACCTGGCTGGCCTTGTACACACTTGTGTGCCTTGGGAGCCTCCAGGAATAAACTTGTTCCAGCAATAAACTGGATCTGACTCCAGAACAACAATTACAAATCATAAATAATATACATCTAATAGCTTGCATTAGAATGAACAACCTTTACATAACTTAAAGAAACAGGCTTTAACAATTAACAGTGAATAACATCAATTAACAAAGTACACAGAAGTGAAAGGAACTTATCTAGCTGCCAATATTTATCCCACCCCAGTGTGCACACCCCTGGACTCAGAGTCCCAGACTCTTGCTTGTGTGAGCGTGCATGAAGAACTGCAGCTGTAATGGAGATTCTCTGTAGGTAGGGTGTATATGGGTCCAAGCTATGCAGCAGCTCTGGTTTACTGGGTTGGCCTCTCTGCCTCTCTTTGAACCCAGAGTTAGTCTGTATCTCTGAGGTCTGTCCCAGGCAGCATTTCCCCAAAGATGCCCAGTTACTCACAGTCTCCTTCTGTGTGCTGGATGCAGAGTAGCTGCTAGACCTAAGTACAGCCAAAGGGCCTCCCCTCTAGGGCAATCAGAAGCAGCCTGCTAGATCCCAGTTCCAAAGGCTTGCTGTCCCAGTCTGTAACTGCCACATAACAGCTCCCGAACTGGATCAAACTCCTCCACAGCAGCCTAGCTCCCTTTCTGCTCCAAAAACAGAGGGATCAGTCCACAGACTGCTGAGTCTTCCTCCACACACGGAGAGACTCGGATCTCCCACACAAGAGTCACTTCCTTCCTGTTTTTCCCAAGGGCTCATGGGAATTGTAGTCTGTGAGGCTGGATTGCAGCACACAGGGTCTTCCCAGAAAAATAAGCAGAGGAACCGTTAGTAAGGGGACTACATTTGTATCTGCACAGGGCTCTAAACATAGGAAATGGAGATGCAATAATCAACTGGCCTTTAAATCTAGGTACTTCTAGCTTCCTTTGAAAATAAAAAAGTTAATATTTAACACTGAACTGAAAAAGGCTGTATATCAGAAGCAATTTAATTAACACAAAGTAAAAACAGAGAGGTTAGAGAGTGGGCTGGCAGAGAGTTTAGCATGAGTCTCTAAACAGGTGTCCATTTAGCATTTGATGGGAGTACACGGCAGAGTAAAGAATTCTGTATGTTTCTCAGAAGATACAAAGAGTCAAAACAAGTTAGTGCTCAAAAATCAGAAGAGTTAGAGCTGAAAGAAAGAGTTTATGTCTTAATTACTTAAGTGGCTCCTATATGCACAAAACACAGGCTCTTCATCAATTCTAAATCCTCTGACACCACAGGTTTTGTCTGTATTGTATAGAACATGCAACTAGTTTGTATATCAACTGCAAAAAATGTTCTTTCAGACCGTCTCCTGCAACCATTACACTATTTGCAACAGAAAAACACAAATTCATTTGTGCCCCACTACACTGTCCTGGCTGGGCCAGAAGCTTGGTGTCCCCAGGCAAGCCACAGAGTAGGGGTAATATCCCTCCCACCCACTGCAGAGCAACACAGATACTTAACAAGCTCTGTTACAGGACTGCTCAGGTAGTATAAGGCTATTGAAAGCACAGCCCCAAAGAGGACCAAAACACCAAATAAATCTGTCTTACTCTGGGTAAAAGTTTTACACAGAGAAAACTCATAAATTCACCTTCTTTATCAGTGAAAGAGCTATGCAGAGTGATTACTCCCCTTATCCTCTTCAAGTGAGGAGGCAATTTCAAAAGCCATCTAAGGACAACAGCTTAATTGCTTTCCCTTCCTTAAATAGACTTTCCTTAGGATGGGAACTCTTTGTTTACTCTCCCCATCCCATTGGTAAAATATCAGATTCAAGATGGATACCAGTACCAGTTGACATGGTCACATGTCTTTCTAGAACCAATCACAGTTTGGGCTTAGAGGAAAAACAAAACCATTTATAGATTACCTTGAGTACCAGGCCATTTTGTTTCCAGAGTATCAGTTAATGGCCCCCACTGCCACATTTAGAATTCTAAAGAGATCCACACTTCATATTTCTAACTTCTCATGCAAAAGTAATACATTCACCAAAATAAAAGATACACATTCAGCAGATCATAACTTTAAAAATGATATATCGCATGATGCACTCTGCCTAACACTTCTTCAAATTATGCATTTTCATATTCATAAGCCAATTGTCACAGAGCATGGGGACAGCTGTGCTAGAGGGAAATTACTATGTGGTTCTGAGAAATAGCCCAAATTCATGCCTCTAGTAAAGAGAATGTAAGCGCAGTTTGCAACAAATTTGGTAGCCTCTCACAATCTTCATTTACCTCCATTAAATGTAATAAGCTGGTAAAACAGCAAAAGATACCACTGAACAGCTCCAATAAAAACAGCAACATTTCCTTATAATGGAAACAAGGCATTTTGCACCTGAAAACATGACTCAACACACATTGTTAAAACAAACCACAACGATAAGTCTCTGGTTTCCATCATTATTTTGTAGTTTTGTGAACTAAAAAGAAATTACTGAAATGGCTTTAACATGCACAGTATATAAAGTCCAAAAATAAGGTTTAAAGCATTTAATTAATTCATTAACATGATGGAGAGAATCAGTTTCATTTTTATATGTTTCTTAAAATCAAGCTTTCTGGAGGTGTGTTATGTTACAGTCTTCTTACTTCAAGGAAAAGAGCTACACTATTTGAGGCTGCTAGAGGATTTTAGCCTCTCAAAAGGTGAGGGGCTGACACAAAAATGCCAGTGAGAGGTGAAATGTTCTTCACTCTGTCTCCTGTCAGGAATGCTCCTCATCCTCTCCAACATGAAGCTTCTTATCTTAGTTTGATTTGCTGATGGAAACAAATTTACTCTACAGTTTGCACCTCTAGCTGCCCACAACACACTCAAATTCTCCGTGACAGCATTTCCAGGCTCCCTTCTCCAACTGCATGTATTAGATCAGTTGTGGAATGGCTCCTGGCAGATGCTGATCATTCAGTCATGCTACCACTAAAAAACGCACGGAGTTCAATGTTTAGGCATTGCAGAAACGCTCAACAAATATTTACTCAGGGTTTTTTGGGTTAGAATAACATTTTTGTAGCCAAAAGGTAAATAAACCACAATACTATTCACCAAGTGATATAAAGGCCTTTTTACATCTGACTCCATTGTTCACTCAGTCATAGTTTGAATAAACAAAGAAACCATGCTCTAGAGTTCCTCTTTTTAAATAAATCTATCCCCCTAAAGGTAGTGTCTTTAACTCAAGAGGGGCCATAGCGCCAATAGCTTAAGCTTTACTTCCAGGGTTAAGGAGTGTCCCAGCATAAACACTTACTAAAATACATCCACCAATCATGAGATCTTCCGATTAAAGCTGTAAACTGATCCCAGAGACACTTCAATGAGAGCTCAACAGACAGAGCAGGAACTCAGCTGCAGAGTTCAATATGCAGACAGGCAGAAAAGTGCGCTTATTAAGTTTGCAGATGATCCCAAGCTAGGAGGGATTGCAAGTGCTTTGGGGAACAGGGTCATAATTCAAAACGCTCTGGACAAACTGGAGAAATGGTCTGAGGTAAATAGGATGAAGTTTAATACGGACAAATGCAAAGTGCTCCACTTAGGAAGGAACAATCCATTTCACACATACAGAATGGGAAGCAACTGTCTAGGAAGAAGTACGGCAGAAAGGGATCTAGGGCTCAGAGTTGGACCACAAGCTAAATATGAGTCAACAATGTGATGCTGTTGCAAAAAAAGCAAATGTGATTCTGGGATGCAGTAACAGGAGTGCTGTGAACAAGACACGAGAAGTCATTCTTCCACTCTATTCTGCACTGATCAGGCCTCAATTGGAATATTGTGTCCAGTTCTGGGCACCACATTTCATGAAAGATGTGGAGAAATTGGAGAAGGTCCAGAGAAGAGCAGCAAGAATGATGAAAGGTCTAGAGCAGTGGTCCCCAACGTTGCGTGGCTGCCGGGCGCGGAGCTGCTCACGTGCCAGGCATCCAGGGGCGGGGCCGCTCATGCGCCGCGCTTCTGGGGCCGGGGCCACGCATGCGCCACGCACCCGGGTGCGGGGCCACCCACGAGCCACGCGCCCGGGGCCGGCACTGCGCATGTGCTGCGTGCCCAGGGCGGGGGACGGCCACGCGCTCCAGGCCGGCACCACGCATGTGCTGGGTGCCCAGGGCCGGGGCAGCCCACGCTCCCGGGGCTGGCCCTGCTCATGTGCCACGCGCCCAGGGCAGGGGACACCCATGCGCCCCGTGCCTGGGGCCGGCACCATGCATTTGCTGCGTGCCGGGGGAGGGGCCAGCCCAGATGTTTTGGCGGGCGCAGGTAAATGTCCTGGTGGGCGCCATGGCACCCGCGGGCACCGCGTTGGGGACCACTGGTCTAGAGAACATGAGCTATGAGGGAAGACTGAAAGAATTGGGCTTGTTTAGTTTGGAAAAGAGAAGACTGAGAGGGGACATGGGGACATGATAGTAGTTTTCAATGATCTAAAAGGGTGTTACAAGGAGGAGGGAGAAAAACTGTTCTCCTTAGCCTCTGAGGATAGGACAAACAGCAATGGGCTTAAATTGCTGCAAGGGAGGTTATGTTGGACATTAGGAAAATCTTTCCTAAATGTCAGGGTGGTTAAACACTGGAATAATTGCCTGGAGGAGAAGGGAGATTGTGGAATCTCCATCATAGGAGATATTAAAGAACAGGCTAGACACACATCTGTCAAGGAAGATCTAGATTGGGGCAGGGAAGATACAGCCCACTGTTTGTATTTGGCCTGCCAAGCCTTTTGATCTGGCTGGTGCCTGCCCCTTGCAGCAGGGACCAGCGTCGATCAAAGCAGCTAGCACAGGGGTGGGCAATAATTTTCGGGGGGGGGACGACACAATGAATTCGGGTACAAGGGTACGGCTCAACTCCTACCCCGGAAGGTGTGGGGCTGTGAACTAGCCTCCCCCCAGAGTTGTGTGGGGCCAGATGCTTTGAATTAAAAACACAGAAAAGGTCTCATAGCTCCCAGCCCTGCCCAGGGGTGGACTGGCCTGGTTGGATACCGGGAATTTCCCGGTGGGCCATCCTCGAAGGGCTGGCTGGCGGCTGCTGGAGGAGGAGGGGGATTGTGACGGGGCGCTGGCCATGTACAGGGCATGGTAGGGCCGAGGGAGCACACGCACGGCGTGCTCAAATGCTGCACAACAGCTCAGGGGGGAGACGCCCGGGCGTGGCGTGACACCATTGCGCTCTGGTTTGAACTCTGCACCTGGACGCTGCCGCTGGGGAGGGGAGAGAGGCAGATCTGGGGCCGGGAGCTCTGAGTGCTCAGCCCGGGCGGGAGGCTGGGGGATCCGGGAGGGGCAAGCACCCCTGCCCCTCTCATGGGGGTCAGCGCAGATGCTGCGCTCCCCGGCTGGTCGCTTGCCCAAGTGCCACTGCCCCAGCCCTCGCCCTGGCTCCTGCTCGCTCAGCCCTGGCAGCGCTCGGCTGCCACCTCCCTCGCTGCTGGCTGGGGCTGCCTGCTGCAGCTGTCGCACCTTTTGGCTTCACCCGGTTGCAAAGCAGCGCTGCTTTGCGGCCCTGCATGGGGACGTGATGGTGGGAGGTGCTGGCTCGAGGGGAGTGAACCCTACAGGGCAATGCGGGGTCAGGCACAGTTGGGGTAGCTGCGCAGTGACCCCAGTACTGAGGAGTGGGGGAGGGAAGAAGGCTGCCCCCGCCCCATTGTCAATTTGCATTGGGAGGGGTTGTTTTTGGGGTGAGGGAAGGCCGGGGTACGTAAATCCCCAGCTCCTGCAGTCCTGTTACTACGTGACAATCTCCGTTTTCTTCAAACATTTCTAAGCTTCGTGGTTAAAGAGAAAATCTTCTAGAGGAGATATTATGCATGTTGTGATTACATATTTATGTCCCTATGAGCGTATCTGGATCTTTAAGAGGTAATTTGGGGGGGGGGGGGAGACTGGAGAGGGGGAGAGGTTACAAAAGAAAAGGAAAATGTACATGCTTTATTTAAATGGTAGAATTTTTCGAAAATGAAGGGAAAAGGAAGTTTGTATTAATATCAGAAGGAAAGTGATTAAAACTTCAGATATCGTTTTTTGGTGGACAATATTTGCAAGTTTTCTGTCTTGTGCTAGAATAAAAAGGGGTGGGGGTACAAGAGTGAGGGCAGGGAGAGTTGGGGAACTCAGGGCAGGTGTTGAAGGGTGCTGGAGCAAAGGCATGGGGTAGGGGGCTGAGAGCACAGGGTTTGGTGCGGGCGTTAGGGCAGGAGTATAAGGTTGCAGGGCTGGAGTCAGGACAGAGATATGGGGACTCTTGGTAAGGGGGGTTAAGATATGTGGGCAGGGGCTGGAAGGTTTGTGGGGCAGCTCAGGCAGAAGGTGATAGAGTGAGGGCAGGAGGGTGGATTCAGGGCACAGGGTCTGGTGGAGGGGGCTCAGGGTAGGGAGGTGGGGGAGCAGGAGTCAGGGCAGGAGGTAGAGGTGCAGAACTCAGGAGGGAGCTGGAAGAGATTACGGGGCTTACAAGGGTGACAGTGCTGTGCTGACAACTCCTCACCGGGGGACAGAGCTTTGCTTTCCTGTCAGCGGCTCCTCCGAGGCGGGAGGGGGGCCTGCATGGGCTGGGCCTGGCCTCAAGTTTGTCTGGGGCGAGCAGGGCTCCATGGGCCAACCCTGGCCTTCAGCTGGCCCCCATCTTGCAGCTGGTGAAGGAGGGCAGGGTTCTGGGAGCCCTGTAGCCTGTCCAGAGGAACATAAGAACGGCCAGACTGGGTCAGAACAAAGGTCCATCTACCCAGTGTCCTGTCTGCCGACAGTGGCCAATGCCAGATGCCTCAGAAGGAGTGAACAGAACAGGGAATCATCAAGTGATCCCTCTCCTGTTATCCACAGGACCTGGCGGAACCCTGCGGGGTGAATAGGAGGGGGAGGGACGCTGGGCCCTGCGGGGGATCATGGTGCGTGGGCATCCATCCAGAGGGGGTGGCCAGGGAGCCCCAGCCCCTCCCCACCCGGTCACCGTGCTTGGCCGTGCAGGGCAGCAGCGTCGCCACGGCTCCCGAAGGGGAAACTGAGGCAGCAGGGAAGCGACTTGCCCCAGGCCACCCGGTGGCAGGGCCGGGACAGAACCCAGGAGTCCGGGCTCCAGCCTGGTGCTCTGGGTCATCTGGGGCCAGTCCTGGTCTCAGGCCGAGCTCTTATCCCTGTGCCGGGCTAGATCCTTTGGCCCAGGCCAAGCGCGCTGAGCAGAATGCCCCCTCCCTCCACACCAGAGGGCCTAAGCCATGGCCGGAGCCGCCCCTACTCCGGGTCTGGGTGGCTGCCAACAAGAAAAGGGGGAGGGGCCCAAAAATTGTTTTGCTTGGGGTGGGAAAAAACATAGAGCCGGCCCTGGCAGGAGGGGAGGTGTCAGTGGGAGGGGACAGGTGATGCTGGGAGAGGAGAAGGTAAGGGCATTGGGGGCTAGAGGGGAGGGGAAGGTGCTGGGAGAAGGCTTGAAAGAAGGGGTGGGCATGAGGAAGGTGGGGATGGAGCAAGTCATGTGAGGGCACAGGGGCATGAGGGGAATGGGGGCAGACGGTGGTGAGGGGGTGGGCATCAGGGAAAAAAGAAGACAAAGGGGGCAGGGGCAGTGAGGGAAGGGGGAGGCACCAGGAAGGTGCAGGGGTAAGAGAAGGTGCAGGTGCCAGGGGATTCTGGGGGTGAAGCAGAAGGGCAGACACCTGCAGGGGAGGGACCAGCACCAGAGGAGAGAGGCAGGGCAGGTGTGTAGAGGGAGGTGTTAGGAGAGGGGATGAGGAGGGGTAGCTCACTTGATCAGTGTGGGGCTACTGGAGGAGTGGGCACAGGGGGGAGAGAAGGGCTGGTGGAGGGGGGCAGGTCTCAGGAAGGCTGAGGGCAGCTAGAAGGGCAGGAGTCAGGACAGCAGAGGAGGGTGAGGAGTGGGGGCAGCAGGCACGGGAGCTGATGGAGCAAGGAGGAGACATGGCAGCAGAGGAAGAGGTCGAGGTGTATAAGGTATTTATTAATAACTTGGGTGCCACAGTGGCACATCCAACAAGCCCCATGAACTCAGTACTGGTGCACAACACAAAATTCATTCTGCTCATGGGAGGAAACTCTAGAGGGAACACTTCCCCAGCCTCTCCACCCCCGAGTTAATGTCACACATTGGGTTAATGCAATTGCAGGATAGTTGCATGAGGGGGGGTTGGTGGGGGCCAAACTAATCCCTATTGGTAGGAGGATGGTGGGAAAAGTCCTTGGGGGGGGTCACATCACACCTTTTACTTCTGGTCATGTGTCCATCTTGCCCCGAGAGTGTTACCTCCAGAGGCCTGGCTAACGGGAGTCAGAAGGTGTGGCTAATGGGGGTCAGGGGTGTGGTTAACAGGGGTCAGGAGTGTGGCTAATGGGGGTCAAAGAGTAAATTTTTAAAAAATTCTTTGATGTGAAAAAGTGGGCTGTTCTCAACCCGTTTCCCAGGCCTATTTTGATTGCAAGTCCGCCCCTGGCCCTGTCACTGCCACGTTGCCCAGCAGCCGCTCAGGTTGTTGCAGCTATTTAAAGGGCTCGGGCCTCTGCTGGGGTAGCACGGGAACTATGAACCGTGAGGCATTTAAATAGGATCCTACTAACTGAGCCACGGTCTGGAAATTTGGGCAGCAAGATACAAACTGCAGTCTATGGGCCGGATCAAAGTGTTAGGCAGGCTAGTTTGGTCCACAGGCCGCATCTTGCCCAGCCCTGGGCTAGCAGCTCCATGTTGCTCTCTGCACTGCAAGGAGAAGGGTGTGTGTGTGTGTGTGTGTGTGTGAGAGAGAGGGGCTTCAGCACACAGTCCCACCCCAGCTAAATCTCTCCATTCCTATTGGCCAGGAATTAGCCAATGGGAGCTGAGAGATTTTGCTGGGGGCAGGGCAGCACAGAATAATTTCTCAGCTCCCATTGGCTGGTTTCTCAGAGATTCTGCTAGGGGACAGAGGCATTTCATAAGGCCTCTCCCTTCCTCCCCCCTTCTGACAGAGCAGACAGCCACATAACAGACAGACAGCGGTCTGGGGCTACTGGCAGGGAAGCCTGTGTGAGAGTGCTGCTGGCCAGGTGCTGCTTAGATAAGCACCTCCTGGCTAGAATACGCCTCTGGCACTCCAGTCCCCCTACCTCCCAACTTCCTTCCAGATCCTGCACCTCTCCTAAATCCTCTCCTGCACCCAAGCCCTCTACCACACCCTGCACCCCAATCTCCTGCCCCAGATCACAGCTTCCTCTCATATCCCACATCCTCTCCTGTACCCTAGTCCCATACTCCGAGCTCCCTTCTGCACCCAATCTCTGTCCCAGACTCCACAGCCCCTCCATAGAAAAGTGTGGCCCTTGACCACGTACCAAAATCTTGGTGTGGTCCCCACCAAAAATTATTGCCCAGCTTGAGCTAGATGGTTCTTGGTCCTGCCATGAGGGCAGGGGACTGCACTTGATGATCTCTCAAGGTCCCTTCCAGTTCTAGTATTCCATGGCTGTCAATATATCAAAACACTCTGATACCATTTACCAACTGAAAGTTGCTGCACTGTTACATAAAATGGAGATCTGAGATTCAAAACTGTTGGATGGATCTAGAATGGGCCAGAGGTCTATTCTGTCATCCGTATCAATCTATAATTCACATTTGCATGTAAAAGCTTCATTTATAAATTTCACAGAGTTTTTTATGACCTGGTCTCTCATTGCATCCTGTGCTCCAGCAATGAAGCCCTATTTATTCACTTTTTCCACCAGGCTGTTCCTGTGCATTGAACTTTCTTCCTTAGTTCACTTCTCATTCAAATCACTCTCCAAAGAACTACTTTGCCACCACCACATTGACAAGCACTTAGTTAAAGGCCTCATCATAGTTCTATTTTAACAAATGTTGCTCTCTCAGATGCTCAAATGCCTTCAAAGAGTAACAACATGGTCTTCTCCTTTCAGTGCACCCTGTTGGTTTCTTTCCCTTGCTCACAGTCACATCTCAGCCGCATGAAGCAAGGTGCATCCATCTTCTATGCACCGAGAAGTACCTAACACAACACCGCTGGACACTGGAAAGCAATAATGAATCTGAGTAGTTTAGTAAGGAGCCTGCCCTGCTGTGGCTCGTGTTTCAGTTTCAGAGTTGGCTTTCACTTCCTTGACGGCAGCAATTTAGGGAAATTAGACAACAGTCCCTGAAATGCACCAGTTTAAGGGACTCACCTAGGCACAGAACTATCTCGTTCATTGGACAGTATGGGACAGCTGCCCTAATCCCTGTGGCCTGGGGGATTAGGGCAGCTGGGGAGCCCCAAGTGGCCTGGAAGACTAGTGGGGGATCTGGCAGACTCACCCCTGCACTCACCAGTGGTGGGAAGAGGAGTGACCCAGCCCCAGACTGCTCCATTCCCATGCTCTAGGAGCCATGGGAGCAGAGTGGGCTGGGGCTGGGTCACTCCACTTCCTGCTGCTGTGGTGACTGCAAGGGGGCCCCAACTCCGGCTGCCAGCACCAGGTTCTCTGCTAGTCTCCCAGGATGTCACAGAAGCTTGGAGGAAGGGGTGGAATGGGAGGGAGGGAGAGACAGAGAGGAGGGTATCCCAGGCCCCACATTCCTGGTAGGGACAGCACTGCCTGAGCAGAAATTATTAAAACCTTGGGTGGGGGGATCCCTAAATTCTATCACCAACAGTCCAAGTACTATGCAGAATTCCCAAACCAGCACTATGAGGTTGAAAGGAGACATAGTCCACAGAAATATCTCCCACCTTATGCTGTTCAAATCACTTTTGCCTTAGCATTAATGCTAAATTATTCTTTAAGTTGCACAGTGCGCTGAACTGGAACAGCAAAGGGGTGCAGTGACAAAACTGAAGAACTGTCCTAGATAGACATGTCATTAGAGGAGGTTTGGGAACAAATTGATAAACTGAACAGTAACAAGTCACCAGGACCAGATGGCATTCACCCAAGAGTTCTGGAAGAACTCAAATGGGAAATCGCGGAACTATTAACCATGGTTTGTAACCTATCCTTTAAATCAGCTTCCATATCTAATGACTGGACAATAGCTGATGTGATGCCAATTTTTTAAAAGGGATCAAGAGGTGATCCTGGAAAATACAAGCCAGTGAGTCTAACTTCAGTACTAGGCAAACTGGTTGAAACTATAGTAAAGGACAGAATTCTCAGGCACATAGATGAACATAATTTGTTGGGGGAAGAGTCAATACAGTTTGTGTATAAAGGGAAATCATGACTCTTCAGTCTACTAAAATTCTATGAGTGGGTCAACAAGTATGTGGACAAGGGGTAATCCAGTGGACACTGTACTTAGATTTCCAGAAAGCCTTTGACAAAGGCTCTTATGTAAATTAGCTTGTCATGGGATAAGAGAGAAGGTCTTTTCATGGACTGCAGACCAAAGACAGGAAACCACGGGAAGGAATTAATGGTCAGTTTTCAGATTAGAGAGAGGTGATGTGTCCTCCAGCAGCCTAACCAGAATGAATCCTATTCAACATATTCATAAATGATCTGGAGAAAGGGGTAAATTGTAAGGTGGTAAAATTTGCAGATGATACAAAATGGTTCAAGATAGATATGTCCACAGCAGAATGCAAAGAACTGCAAAAGGATCTCACAAAACTAGGTGAATGAACAACAAAATGGCAGATGAAATTCAATGCTGTCAATTGCAAAGTAATGCATATTGGAAAACATAATCTCAACTATAAATATAAAATAATGGAGTCTAAATTAGGAATGTCAACGTGTAGTCAACTACACAATTAACTGGTAAGCCTGGGCTAATTGGTTAATCCTACTGACTACATGCACTCTTTCCCGCTGCTTACTGCCTCTGTAGCAAGAGGCAGCAGGAGGGACGGGGAGAGAAGCAGGAGTCGATAGTGCGGGGAACCTTCCACAGATGCAGCAAGGGGGTGGGGCAGTGGGAGCTGGCTTCCACAGAGCCACCTACCCCCCCCCTGCTTCTACAAAGACAGTGGAGGGAAGGGGGAGAGACAAGGGCAGTAGGAGCTGATGCTCGTGCAGAGCCATCTTAAAAGCTGGCTAAAATTTCAAGGTTTACACAAATACCCAATAGTTAACATCCCTAGTCTAGGTTAGCTGTTACCTCTCAAGAGAGAGATCTTAGAGTCATTGTGGATAGTTCTCTGAAAACATCCATTCAATGTGCCGTGGCAGTGAAAAAAAGCAAATGGAATGTTGGGAATCATTAAGAAAGGAATATATAATAAGACAAAGAATTTCCTCTTTATAAATTCATGGTACACTTGCATCTTGAATACTGTGTGCAGATGTGGTTGCCTCATCTTGAAAAAGATATATTGGAATTGGACAAGGTTCAGAAAAGGGCAACAAAAATTATTAAGGATATGAAACGGCTTCCATATGAGGAGAGATTAATAAAACTGGAACTTTTCAGCATGGCAAGCAGACAACTAAGGGGAGATATGACAGACTTCTACAAAATCTTGACTGGCATGGAGAAATAAGGAAAAGTTATTTACTCCTTCTCAGAACACAAGAACTAAGGTTCTCCAAATGAAATTAATAAGCAGCAGGTTTAAAAGAAACAAAAGAAAATATTTCTTCATATAACACACAGTCAACCTGTGGAAGTCCCTGGCAGAGGATGTTGTGAAGGCCAGGACTTTAAAAGGGCTAAAAAAGAGCTAGATAAATTCATGGAGGTTAGGTCCATTAATGGCTATTAACCAGGATGGGTAGAGATTGTGTTCCTAGCCTCTGTCTGTCAGGGGCTGGGAATGGGGAATGGATCACTTGAGGATTCCCTGTTCTGTTCATTCCCTCTGGTACGTGGCATTGGCCACTGTTGGCAGACAGGATACTGGGCTAGATGGACCTTTGGTCTGACCCAGTCTGGCCATTCCTATGTTCTTATGTTCACCTCAAATACAAGGCAGAAAACATATAAAGCTTGATATATTATGGTTCTCTAAACATTTGGTTTCTTTAAATGAAATAAGTTGGTTAATTGTTAATTATATCAGTTAATTCGTGCAGAAGTCCCTTAATACAATCTCTTCTGAACTCTCAGAACTGATGAGAACTTATTACAATGAGAGTGTAAGCCTTATTAGTTTATTTGATTTCATTTATCTTCAGACATTTATGTAGTGGTAGTTATTACAACAAATGAATGTCCACATTATTAAGCATTTTGCTTTCTTGACACCAGGAACTAATACAAAAAGCTAATACAAAAAGTGAACAGTTTCCCTCATTTTTAGAAGGACACTGCAGTGCAGAGAAGCAGTGCAAATAACACAGAGTTCCTCATTACTTCCACATCCAGTATCTAAAGCTCTGTCTCCTTGCCATACATCAACAAACCATGGAATGCTATCTGCAAGACAGTTCTAATGTGCAGTATAGATGGGACATTAACCACACCTGAGCAGCTTAAAAGGCACTGAAGGTTCTAACTGAGAATGGATCATGGTTACAGTCCCAACCAAGCTGTGAACTCGAACCTTATTGTAACTGGGTAAAAGAGCAGGTCCCCCAAATCCACCGTGTAGGCGGACCTTAAATAACAAAACAAACTGAGCCGCATTTCTTATTGGATCTTGACTTGCTGAATCCCATACAGAACAGAGAACAAACTCATAAGGACAGTTGGTTTTTCTTTGCATGTTCTTTTTCAGATCAACTGGAACAGGAGAAAATCCATATTCAGAACTCAGCTATTCTGAGAAGCTTGGGTCAGGGGTTACTGAACCATGAGGTTTCCAAACATCTCTCTGAGGCATCCAGAGTTTGTGCAATTTGTTTCCATCTAGAGATTAAGCAGTTTTTATCAATGTCCCCTAATTCAGCAGGGATGGACGGCCAAGGTGCTGCTGCGTCCTGCAGTGAAGGGAAAAGAACAATCTTAAGAACTTTGATTACATAGACTTACCTGTTTAGATAAGATTTCCTCCTGAGGTGGGCACTTTGGTTAAGCTGACTGTCTCTTTGCCATTATTGATGTATTCTGAGCAAACTACCAACTGTACTTCCTTTGTCTTGCATGAGAACCAAAATCCTATTCTCACTTAGGGATAAACTAGGCAATCCACTAAAACAATGCCCCCTTGTTTTTTAATTAAGGACAGAAGGATTCTCACTGTTGCCTTGTATTCTGCTCACTGCATGAAGTGCACCTGGATCCCATACAGCTGCATATTTATTAAAAACAAATGAAAAATAATAAAAGAACGGATGTTCCTAGAGGGTAATAAGTGATATAAAAAAGGAGACCTCTCTGATAGGATTGCAGTGCATATACAAGCTACACTGTATTCCTTTAGGTGATGCAGCTGCAGAAAGACTGATTCTCACAAACAGGTCAGGGGAATAAAGCTCATGTTTACCATCATTTCATTTCATTTAATATTCCAGAATCATGGTTCCAGAACCAAGCTCATTGCCTACATCTGTTTATTTTCTCTGATGTTTATATGCACATATTCCAAGTGATTTTAGTGGATTTGACCCTGATGAAAGGTATTGAATTCAGAACTTTAGAGAAAGAAGACTTTTGTTTAGCTCTGGGACAGGTGCAGCACAAGCAGCAGCAGGTCAAGAGAAGTGGGTTTAGATTAGTGGTGGATAATCTGCATCCTCGTGTGGCTCATTGGGGTTTTATGTGCGGCCTGCGTACCACACTTTTGCCCCTCCCCCCCACACTTCTCTCGTGCTGGGGGCCCTGAACTTACCTATTCTTCCCCTTCTCTCATAGCACTTCCAGAGCACCCTGAATTAGCTGATTTGCACCCCTTTTCCACTCCTTCCCCTCCCTTGCAGGGCCTGAACACTGTGAATCTTGCGTTGTTCAAACTCTGGGAGGGAAGGGAAGGAGATGGGAGGGCATGTGCTCAGAGAAGGAGGCAGGGAAGGGGTCAGCTGGGTGGCTGGGGAAAGGAGTGGGAGTGGAGCCTGCAGCAGAGGGAAGGGTGGAGGAGCCCTTGGCAAAATAATAAGTGGCACACATTTAAAGCAATGGCTTGTATGAGGTGAATGCAGTTTGCACACAACATTGTGAGAGCTGTACACTTCCTCTGCTTCTTTATGTTACTTTTGCTGGCAATTTAATTTGCTCATAATAATGGATCACTTTGTGTTGAAAAGGTATGATAAAGAAGGAGAACCAAGTACAATGTATTTAATCTTATTCTTGTGGTCACAGTGGGTACACATACCCTAGTTCAATCTTGCAGCGACTGAGAAGTAGGACAGCCACTGATGTGACCCACTAACTAGCCTTGGTTGCCCATCGCTTGCTTAGACTGCATTCCCTTCTCCAATTCCAGACACTGAACTTATCTAATGTGCTACGCATCCATTCCTCCAGCAGTTCCAATGCAAGAAAAGTTCTGAAGCTTTCCTTTCCTAAACTTCAGGACTAGTCAATGCCATGAACTGTTACTGGGCTTGGCACATGACAGCAGAGAGAGGAATCTTAGTGCTAGTCTACACCAGATGTGCTACATTGGCACAGCTACTACGCCATAGAGAAGACACTCTATGTAGTTCCCAACTGTTTTAATACCACAGACCGGCAAACCCATCCACACACTTTTGATGGACCAGTAACATTTTACTTGCACATTTTACTTGCATATTCATTATGGTAATTTTAAGAGGTCACGTGTTATTTTACATCACATCTGTACATACACAACACATAGTTTGCAGATCTCTACAACACAAAAAAAAAATTCACAGAAAGAATTTCCCTCTGACTGCTGGCTGGGGCCTGCGGGGTGGTACACAAAGGAACAGCCACA
Source organism: Rafetus swinhoei (assembly GCA_019425775.1). NCBI lineage: Eukaryota > Metazoa > Chordata > Testudines > Trionychidae > Rafetus > Rafetus swinhoei. The sequence goes on along the minus strand of CM033425.1, from coordinate 28,960,779 downwards.
GGGGCAGGGGGCCTGTAGGGCACCCTATTTAGCAACTGAAATTTTGTCAGGGGCATAGGAGCTGGTGCCCCCGAGCGCTACCACCAGTGATCTTTGCCTGCCCCCCTCTTATTCCATGGGGTGGGGGGAGCTGCCATTGTATCTCCCCCATCTCCTTCTGTACAACCCTTGCCCTGTCTCTCCCCTTCCCCAGCCAGGCTGCTTTTGTTCCACAGTCCCCCCCAGCCTTCCCTCTCCTCATCACTCCTTTCCCTCCCTGTTACCCCCCTCAGAGTTTCCTTCCATTGCACCCCTAGCTTCCATCTGTCCCATAAGTCTCCCCGAATCCCCTCCAACCTCCCTTCAGCGCCTCCTGCCCCCCTCCTGCCTCTGCCTCACACATCCCTGTTCCCCCTCACATTCTTATCTGCCGCCCCTCTTCAGCCCCCTCCCAGCCTCTCAGGGCTGGCTCCCCATGCCCCAGCTTCCCTGGACCCCGGGCAGGACCTGAAGCCAGCTCTGCTGAGAACAGCCCAGGGATAAACCCTCCCCCTGCAGCCCCAGGGGCACTGCTCCGGGGAAGCAAGGGGGGTCTTTCTTACCTCCCCCACAAGCGCTGCCCCCCTGGTGCAGGGACTGGGCCAGACAGGGACTGACCATACTGGGAGCATTGCCCTGGAAGAGGCTCCAGGAGAGCCGCAGGACTGGCCCTGATGGAGATTCCTCCTCCCAGCTGCAGCCCAGGCTCTGGGGCCCCACAGCAACCCTCGCTAGGATTCAGGGATCCAGCCTGGAGCCAGGTCCCGGAGTCACTGCGAGCAGCGGCTGCGAGTAACTTCCTGCTGTGGAGGCCAAGCCCAGCCCTGGCTTCACTGCTGCTAGGTCCTGCCGCGCTGCAGCCCCTGCCCCGGGGACCCTCCCACCCCTGCGCTTGGGCAGTGTCCATTGCATCAAGGCAGTGTCATGCAGAGAAGTCAACACAGCGCTGGGCGCAGGGAGAAGTGTCAATCCTGGGAAGAGGAGAAGGGGGGTTTCTGGGCAGACTGTATCTTGTTCCAGAGTCCCGCCAAGCCAATCATCAAGTCATGGGTGTGGCCTGACAGTGTGCCACAGCCTGGCACCTGTCCAAAGACCAGAGGCTGGGAACCACTGGTCTATGCTGATGGAACAGAGCTATCTGGTTGGCATAATTACTCCATCTCCACAAGAGGCCATAGTTATAGTGGTGGGAAAGCATCTCCCACTGATATAAAGCTGTCCACCCTGGTGCTTTGGTTAGTGCAACTTCAGTCATTGGAGAGACTTAAGTAATATTACCCGAAGAGAAAGTGTAGACCTGCCCTTACTCTGCATATTATCTTTTAATATCTGTTCTCTTAGCTAGAAGTGTACTATTCAGTGTCAGTTATTCTAGAGCAGGGCTACTGAACATGCGGCCCATGGGCCACATGCGGCTCATGGCCCGTTTGCTTGAGGCCCGTGGTGCAGTTTGGGTTTATGGTGCAGTTTAGGTTGATATGTGTTTTAGAGTTAAATTCCTGGACTGTTGTGAAACCAAAACAAAAAAGTAGTCAATATAATGGTCTTCTGTTGATATGCATTTTTGTAGTTAAATTCCTGCACTGTCATTGCTCACTAAAAGTGCTGTCATATGGGTGGAAATTGGGTAAATATTGCATTTTATTAAAATCAGCAGAACTGACTTAAATGGGGCCTGCGTGTTGTGTAGTCTTGCCTTAATCTTTGTATTCATGCCCGTCAGTGTGAAAGAAGCTATTTGCATATATTTTTGCAACCACACTTAAGTTGCGGCCCTCGGCATGTGCTGTATCATTGTGATCCCCATGGCTTCCAAAGTTGAGTAGTCCTGGTTTAGAGAAAAGGTAAGAATTCAATTTAATAGGCTGTCTGTACTTCATTAAATACTTTTTATTTAATAGAATTCTCCTGTTCACAAAAATTCCAACTGAAGTGGGATTAAAGGGGTGATTTTAGATATTCTAAGAGGGTATAGTGTCCATGTACACTATCAAAGGCAGAAGGCATTAATCTCATAAAAGGATCCATATGTTGCAACTAGAGCAATTCTGCTTAACAGGAACAAATTAAGATGATTTCCCTTGTACAAATATCCATAATTACAAATAATTACCTTGTACTCTCTGAAAATCTCCATTACAGCACTTACTGCAAAGATGTTCCCTTCAAATGCTTTATTTAGGAGAGGAAGAAATGTTGCTTTCTGAATAATATTTTTGCATTTCATTGATTAAATTACAGTTCTGTTGTGTGTGTGAACATGCAGCTATGAAAATTCATCCTAACAAGAAAGCACCCAACTCAAACTACAACAACCATTCATTAGATCCTCACAGCAACAAAAAATATAAATTAAAGAACATGAAATAAATCACATATTTCCAAAAGTTAAGGCAATGAAAGATAACATTAAGGTTAAATTAAAACAAAAACCAACATAATCGTAAGGAGTGGTTTTCTGCTGGGAAAGCTGGAGAAATGATTTTAATGTGCACTTTTTCTTAGGGTAATTAGGGAAAACATGGAAACAGCTGTTGCAGTATTTGTAAAAACTGTGCAAAGCCAAACAAAATACCAGAGGTTACAAGCAACTCTGAGCTTTGCATTTGTTTTTTCTTCTTGTGCAGAAATAAAATGTAAGCAAAACCACCAGTCGCTCATTATTTCTTCATAAGCAAACATGTAAAACCCTAAATGCCTCATTGTCAACACTGGGGTTTGAGTCTGTTGGACTTTTGCTGTGTCTGCACATCTTCTATCGCCATCTCGTATCTCAGTTTACATATTACCCTTTATTCACCACCGTTATGATGCTCCAGTTTTACAGTAAACTGTTACATGTTCCAGGCCCAAGACAAAAACAAAGCTTTTGCAGTATTCAATACAACAAAAAGAGAAATATCCAAAATATCAGAGAACTGGCTTCTGCACTGGGTCTGTTTACAGTCTCTTGTCTCTGGAACATTTTAAAATAGGGCTGTTTGTACCAAGATTGTAAAGCGTTTGTGCTCTATTCAGTACTGATCTACAAGCTAGGCTGTATAATCTCCCCTAGAACCAGCTGCTCCATTCCTTAAAGGGTATTTACTATTTTGAAAGCCTATAAATATGCATTCACATGATCAGGTCAATTATTGTAGAGAAAAAACTCTCAAACACAGAGAGCCTAGATGTAATAGTTTACAAAGGCAACCAATGAAAATAATATTCAATTAATTCAAAAACATTCAAACTCTGTTCAGTGATAGACAAAGATCATGATGTACAAGTCAGCCAAAACAACTCCCTTCAGACCGCTTGAGTCATGCTATGAAGATCTGGATATGAAAAAATAACAGGTGGTCCACAATCCTAGACACATAAAGAGAATGTATAACACTGCTAGTTTTGTGCTAAAATAAGAGTAAACAAATCTCATTCCTTGGAATAGCTGATGTAGGAGTTAGGATGGAATTTCCTCTCTGACCAGTATTACACAGTTAGCAGCTGGGCCTACAGAAATGTGCTCTCCCTCTTAACCATCAGGTATTTGTTACTGATGCATGATACTTGATAGTCCAATAGTCTGGTTACAGAAAATCATATGTACCCATGTATACTAAAGTAGGATTGGGGATCCTAGGCATTATGATAATACAAATAATAATATGGTCAGAGAAAAAAACGTTGCTGGATTATGTCCACCAATGTATAGCATAGGGATATCAAATATCGGCTAATTGAATAGTCAAGTAACCTCATAAATTCTTATCAGTTACTCAAATATTCTGTAGTCTCGAGAAGTGGGGTTGGCAGCCAGTGCGCTCCAGTCCCACTCCTGACGAGCTCCCTGCCACTCTGCGCTGCTGCCTCTGTGTCAGAAGCAGCAGCGTGGGGTGCAAGTGGAAGCTGGTCCATGAGGGGAGCCAGTTTAAAAACCAGTTCCCCTCATGGACCAACTGCCTGTCGCCAGCAGCCCCTGTCCAGGTGGCGAGGGGGTCTGAGCTCCTGGACCCAGCACGAGCCGGAACTGAGCTGGGCTGTCTGCCTGCCTAGCTCCTAATACACTTTAAACGCAGAGCCACAGTAGGAGTAGGTCCTGGGCCCGTCGCAAGCCAGGACTAAGCTAGGCTGCTGGCCAGCCTGCTAAAAAATTGACTGGCAGGGTTCAGAGATGATTTCTGTACTTTTATCTGTAAGCCTAGTCTCAGAAAGAGGGCAAGCATTCTGAGAGTAACACTGAAGGTATTTGCCTAAGTGGGAGCTTTTAGTAAACAACTGTCAAGATAGGGGAATATTATTAGCCCTTGTTTGTGACAGTGCTTTGCCACCACTGCAAGGATTTTGGAGAACACTCACAGTGCTGTTGAGAGAGCAAAAGTCAAGACCTTGTATTAGTAATGATCTCTTCCCAGCGTAAATCTGAGAAACCTTTTTGTGAGCGGGATAAATGGTTATATGGAAAAAAGGAAGTTGAGGGCTGAGAACTAGTCCCCATGTTCCAATGCTGGAACTCTACTGAACTCTACTCTCTATGTTGTGTTAGTACCTGTTACATGGCACCCAGATGTAGAAGGTGGTTTACTTCTTGCTGTAGATGATGCTCATGAGAAAGTTCCCCGAAGAGGAAAGGGGAGGGGCTAAACTACAAAGTTGCTGAGGAGTAGGGGTTGCAGCCAAAAAGGTCCATTTGTTTCTACTTCTTGTCATATGGATTGAGCCTACATTGATGCTTTCTACTGAATTGGTTGATTGCATTGATGACCAAAGTGTTCTCTATGGAATGAGAGAATAAAAACTCCAACCCTTGTGAAGGGACATAATATTTTTTATCAGCCCTCTTGGAAGTGTGTGGTACCATTGCTGGGCTTGCCATGTGTTTTTGGCTGCAGGGGCAGATGAGAGTTTTGCAGGGCCCAGGGCGCGGGACCTATTGAAGCGCGGGGCAAAGGGCAGCACAATTTCGCGCATGCGCCACGGCCACAGCGCCAGGTAGTAGCGCGTGCGCGGGGCCTATTGAAGCGTGGGGTCTGGGGCAGCCGCCCCGCTCGTCCTGCCCTATATCCACTGCTGCTTGGCTGGTTCCATGACCATGTCATGTGTTGGGAATGCTGTGTTTCAAGCCAAGGAGGTTTGCATGATGTCCAGTAGCTTATGCTGAGACTCTGGAACTTCCTTCAGAGGAATCTTTGGGGCCAGCAATCTGCTGCTCTTTTGAGGAGTACCTGAAATTGTCTGAAGTCATTCACAGTGGTGGGTCATGGAGGGCTGGCTTTGTCAGGGGAAAAGGAAGAATTGTTGGAAAGTGGTGGTGTTCTGTTTGAGGGTCTCCTCAGGGAGCTCAGAAAGTGCAGACACTGAAGGTGACACTGGTGACCTAATGCATTTCCTGTACAGACTGGGAGGCCTGCTGTATTGCCTTCTATACAAAGGCCAGGGTTCCCAATAAGTCTACAGTGTAGGAAAAGATACAGGTGGATGCATCCATGGATAACTGTACCATGGCTAGATGTCCTGTCTGTGGTAAGGTCTTGGTTGCATAGATTCTAGAGTTGCCATTGATCAGATGGGAGAGAAGAGGTGTGGTAAGAAAATATCCCCCCCCCCCCATTTCATGATCTTTCTCCTCATCGGACAACAGAAGGGCCAGAGGTGAAACAGGCTGGTCTGGTACAATGTGTACCGGGGACATGCTGGTGCTAGTAAGTGAGATCCTCATGTCAATACCATCATTAAGTCTTTACGTTACAGGAAGCAGTGTGGTGCTGTTGGTTCTGGCGCCAAAGCGGTGCTGATGGTTTCATTGCATTTGTGGCCTTTGACATCAGTATATATGTTGAGCAGGTGGTGGCAGCATAGTCAGTGTGGTGAGAGTCTTGGTGTCGTACTTCACATGGTTCCATCAGTACTGTGACTGAGGAGATTGGCTTTTGCTTACCTCTCAACTCCAAACCTGCACACTTTGGGTTGGCAGATGCTACAGTACAGGCAGTGCCGGAGGATCCTCGTGCCTTGTACACAGTCAGACATACTGCGGTCAGTACCGAGGATAAAGAACAAGTTGGGGATCTGTTGGGTTTTTGTGTTTTTTTGTGGGTTTCAGTTTGGTTTTTTTGGGGGGTGGGGGCCCAGCTCTTTGGTAGAAGTTGGTGCTCTTTTCCTCATTACCTTTTTGGAGGAATGAACCCTTTCTCTGTGAAGAGGGATAAGTCTCTGGAAACTTGTCTAGAAGAGGCCTGCTGGCTGGGATCAGATACTGGTTACACAGACCCTCACTCTAGCTCCATCTTAGGTGACGAATGAGAAGGATCTAGATGAGGAAGTAAGACAGCATTGCTGGATGAGGCACTGATGGCATCATGGATACAGTGCATGCATGACCCAGGCTGGCACTGTTGCTGAAATTCTCCAATCGAAGGCACAGGGATGCACCACCATCATAAGCAGAGTACCCACAGAGAGACTCCATGAAAATGAAGGCTCTCTCTCTTTCCTGTACTCCATATAAGATCATGAATATGTTTCCTCCTTGTGTACAATGGAGTAATTGATCTCAAAAACTGTTCAGAAAAGAGAGGTTAGTGCTCTAGCCTCTGGAATAAAGGAGACTGATTTAAAACAAAAGCCTATAATCTCTCTGAAAAGGTATGTGATTATGTTGTGATGTGTCACATTACAATATCATAATACATTATTTGATTATTTCCTCTTCTAACTTCTTCGTCTTCTTCTGATTGTACTACCACAGGCATGTTATTATCTCATTCTCTACAAGCAGTATAGCATCCTCCTTTCCAAAAGCACATCTGCCTTCATGTACAGGATTTCTAAGACAAGAAAATGAATTCCAAAACACTTGCATCTCATGAGCCAGGCACCAGGAATGTTGAACTAAGGCAGTGCTCTCCAACCTTTTTACACCCAAGATCACTTTTTAAATGTCAGAACAAGCCAAGATCTACTGCCCAGTCCTTCCCCCAAGAATCCACCCCTTTCTTGAAGCCCCGCCCTCTCTATTCTCCTCCTCTCCATCACCTGCTATCCCCAACCCTTATACACTCTACACTGCCACTTTTTTTCCGATTCTTCTGTAGGAAGAGGTTTTTCCAACATTTGGCCTGTCTAGACTGGACCAAATGTCAGAAAAACCCCTTCTTTCGGAAGCCCCCTTATTCCTCGTGGAAAGAGGAATATAGGGGTTACTGAAAGAGCATGTTTGCTCTTCCACTAAAAAAAGCGGAAGAACAAACACATCCCTGGACACAGAAGAGTTGTTCCGGGATACCTCTGGAATCCTGGAAAAACTCCTGCAGTCTAGCCGTACCCTCACTGGGTTGAGACAGGATGTGTGGGCTCTGGTGTGGGAATGAGGGATTTGGGTGTGGGAAGGAGTGAGAGGTGCAAGCTCTGGGAGGAAATCTGGATGCAGGAGGTGGTGGAGAAGGGGACACTGGGTTGGGGAGGGGGCTCCAGGCTGGGGAGTGTTGGGGTCAGATGTAGGGTTGGGGTACTAAGCAAGCTACAGGCTTGTGGGTGTGAGGGTGCAGGAATTTGGGTTGGGGTATGTGAGGGGCTCAGGGCAAGGGGTTCCAGTGTATGATAGGCTCAGATCTAGGTTCTGAGGGGTGGGGGTGTTATGATGCTGCGGCCAGATGGGGGCATGGCCCCAGTTGGGGGTTTGTTGGCCAGGCTTCATTTTTAAATAAAATACTATGTCAAACACAAAAAGTTTCTGCATTGTCTTTATTTCTGAGAAGGGCGGGGAACCTGTTTTGAGTCAGGGGTCACTGACCCACAGAAAAGTCAGTTGGGGGCCACACAAGTGAGATGAAAAAAAATAACTCCTCCAAAAACCCCCCACAAGCCTCACTAATGTGGCCCCAACTGTGCTGGTGGGAGCAGGGGACATGATACTGGGGAAGGATGCTAGTGGGTGCTGAGGCAGGGGACAGGGTGCTGAGGGGGGCAGGGGACAGGGTTCTGCAGCAGGGGACAGGGTGCCAGTGGGGGGCAGGGGACAGGGTGTTAATGAGGGCAGGGAGTCCCCCGCATCCGCCTCCTCCCGGGACTCCTCCCCTATTCCCCCCGCAGAGGAGCGAAGCCCCAGTGCGCACCTCCTCCGGGGATGACTCCCCCCTCCCACAGAGCAGGGAAGCTCCAGCGTGCGCCTCCTCCAGGGCCGACTCCCCCCTCCTGCAGAGCAGGGAAGCCCCGGCGCAAGTTTCTGGCACGCCACAGACCTGGGGAAGGGGAGCACCCAGTGCACTGCCGGAACCCCCAGAAGTGGTGCGCAGCTGCAGGACTTCTGTCCACCCCGCAAGAAGGTGGCACTACCTCCACTGTTGCTGGAGGTAGGTAGTGGGGTTTCTTGGGGGTGGGGAGAAATGGGGAGGACCCCGAACGCCTTGCGATCGACTGCTCGAGCCCTCGCGATCGATGGGTTGGTGACCACGGAACTAAGGTTTTTTCACCACTCCAAGTGATCTACAACTACTGTACCACCTTGCCTGACTCCATGTTCTTTGTCCTTCTCTTCCTGCATTGGACACTATGAAAAGATCTTAGCATAGATAAGTGTTCTAGTCTACTCCATATATTCCTTTGATGTTAAGCCTTGTAAGTTTATCCTCTTTCCCCCAAGCCTTCAACAAGGAAGATCATTAGCACGGATTCCACTCACTTAACCAAGCACACGTAATTTTTACATCTTTAATTTAGGCAGGTCTCGGGGTAGCCGTGTGAGTCTGTAACTGGAAAAACTTAAAAAACAACAAAGTCTGGTAGCACATTAGAGACTAACAAAACATCAGGATGGTATCATGAGCTTTCGTGGGCACAGCTCACTTCTTCAGATGATACTATCTACATGTTGTGTTAGTCTCTGAAGTGTTGGAGGACTATTCGTTGTTTTTTAAATCTAGGGAGGTGATACTGAACAACAGAGCTATTTCAGGGAAACTCAGGGAATTTCATCATGAGAGCATCTACAAAGTAGAGGTTATTAAAACTAGAGTCCCCTGAACAGCTGCATCACTCAATTCAACCACCCACATTTTCCATTAGAGATTTGCCATCACATTTGGGGAAGCTTCTCCATTCCATGTCTCTGGTGGAGTAATGCAGAAAAAGCAGCAATGGTGTGCTATCACAATAGCCACAAAATGTAGTAACAACCTAGGCAGAGCTGTGCTTTCAGGTTGGAAGTTATTTCCAAAGCAAATATTCACAAAACCCATACAAGAAAAACATATATAATATTTAACTGTCCAACAACACTTAACTCCTTTTAATTTAAGTAGCTTAAAAGTCAGACACAGATTTGTAAAGGCTCTTCAGAAATATTAAACACACCCTCTAAATATTGAAAAAAGGAATTTCTTGACAAATTATTTATTCTGATCTATTTCTAATAGATACTAGTACTGCCTACAAAAACAGGTAAAGCTCATATCTTAGCCACAATGTTAGTTACACAGCTTTTGCCATGAGTCTCATTTTCACCTGGTCTGAACAGAATTCTTCCCTAGTTTGGAAAATCAAAAGCCAAGACAGTATTCTTAACTTTTAATACACCCACGCTACAATTCACAAGAGTAACTTGCCCTTAAAATAGCCCTAGGGCTAATTATTCTTCCTGCTCCTTTAGGGCAATGATGATTTTAGTGAGTTCATATTCATTCTAAGGTAGGAAACATTCCAGTTCTGCAGGTGACAAGAAGTGCAAGGTTAGACTTTTACAAGTATTATTTTTTTCTTGCAAGGGAATCAATCTACCAGTTTGCTGCTGAAAGGGGGAATTCTTCAGCTGGTGACATTTCACAAGTGGGGTAAATAACATTCAAGATGTTTTCGCTGCAGTGTTTCTAAGCAATATTCCAAAGAAGCACAATTACTGATATGAAAAAAGGTCACTGAAAGAGATGTCATTGTTTGAATAGACTCAGTAGAGATTTCATACAGAATGCATTCACTTTTCACTGGGGCTCAATTATTACCGCTATGTGACACAGGGAATAAGCAGTGCTCTGAACCTAGAGAAGAGTGGATGTTTGCCCCACACAAGAGGCACTTGAAGCATCTAGGAAGGGCTTTGACCTCCCTCAAGTATCACATTTATAAACTGAAAAAAAAAATAAGTATTTTAGGAAATAGGAAATCTAGCCAATACCTGTTTATACCTGTCACTCATGTTGAAAAAAAAATCTTTACAGCACATTCAAAGAAAGCATGCTACAATAGGTCCAAATTTGGAACCAGTCCAAGGGAGCCAGTTTGAAAATCAGCTGCCCATGCAGACCAGGTACCTACTGATACAGAGGCAGCAGCATGGGGTACCAAACAGCCCTGTTGGGGGGGGAGGGCGGGAGAGGGATCCAAACTCTCCATGGACATGGGCTGCTGCTGCGAAGCAGCCTCTGCCCACGAGGAGCTCAGACCCCCACATGGAGAGAGGCAGCTCTGTGGGATGTGGAGCAGCCTTTGTCTGCGGGGCGCTCGGGCCCACTGTGAACAGAATCTACTTCGCGGCAGCCTCCCCGCTGCCTCTAATAGAGGCAGCAGCATGGTGGGGGCAGGCGGCACTGCAGAGCCGGTGCTCAGGGGAACCTGCTTTTAAGACAGCTCCTGCCAGCACCGGCTTCCCCGCCCTTGCTGCCTCGGCTTATCGGTTAATCGTGTACTTGACTACACATTGACATCCCTAATATGAATGAGCCCTACCAGTATCAGAAGTGACACTTCAATTTTTCTGTAAACATACATAATTTTAGCAAATCAATAACAGAGAAATGTTGCTACTCAGTCATACATTGTTATTAATGATTCAATTAATCCTCCATAGGAGCAACTACAGATATGGCCAGTGAGTGATTAACACATACAGATGCAGCTGCAATTTGAATACTTGAACTGACTGTATTTGGCAGCATTTGACATTGATTACATTTATCAAGGTAGTGCCTCCATCACAATCAAGATAGGTTGAATAACCCTTAGAAACACAGACCAGCTCACTGTTCTTCCCCATCTGCCTGCCTCAGGGGAGTTCCAGGTTTTAATAGTGGTAAAAGGAAAGCTCTCACACCAGTGCTAATGTGCAATGTTGTTGTAGTGTGTAGGGCGCAGGATGCCAGACAGAGAAAGTGGGTGAGGTTATATCTTTTACTGAACCAACTTCTGTTGGTGAGAGAGACAGAAGCTTTCAAACTTACACAGAGCTCTTCTTCAGGTCTCGGAAACACAGAATGTCATCACAGCTAAATACAAGGCAGAACAGATATTTTAGCATTAGTAGCAAACACATATTTCAAGGGAACATTCAAGGTGAACAGACACTACAGTCTGACAATCCTGCCCTCCCCCTCATGCTGTTTTCCCCCTTCCTTTTCTCACTATGACTGGCTGTTAATGGCCCACTTCACCTTGAAATAGGTGTTAACTACTTATGCTAAACAACTTCTTTCATCCTGAATTTAGGTGTCACTCAGAGGGCAGGTCTATACTACAGACCTATATTGGCATAATTACCTTGCTCACAATGCTGATCTAGCTCCTCCTGGACAAAAAGAGCTTCTCCTGTTGACATAGTTACCGCCTCTTGGAGAGGTGCATCAACTACACCACTGTTAATCAACCAGTGCTAGGAGTACCCTTAGGGCAGTGGTCACCAACCAGTCTATCGGGATCTACTGGTAGATCTTGGAGCCTCTAACAGGGGATCCTGACTGGTTTGGCCAAGAGGCTACCAAGTGCTGGCACTTCAGCTGTCCCCCCACCCCTCACTGCTGCACCTCTCCTGCCCTTTGCCTTGGAGCTGCCCCTCCCCCGGGAGCCTCCAGCTTGCCATACAGAGCAGGGGAGGGAGAGGAGAGAGGGGGCACAACAGGGCTTGGGATGGAGTTTGCTGGCTGCTTTAGGGAGCGGGCCAGGGCCGGGGTGAGCCTGCCTTAGTCCCACTGCATCACCACTCAGGAGCCACCTGAGGCAAGCAGGGCCCAGCTGGAGCCTGTATCCCAAACTCCTACCCCAGTCATGAACCATCCCGTGCACCCCAAAGTCCTGCCCTAGCCCCAAGCACACCTGCATACAAACGCCCTCCCAGGGCCTGCACCTAGAACCCCTCCTACATCCCAATTGCCTGCCCCAAGAGCAGCTCAGAGCCCCTCTCACAGGGTACGTCTACACTTGCACCCTAATTCGAACTAGGGATGCAAATGCAGGCATTCGAAATAGCTAACGAAGCGGGGATTTAAATATCCCGCGCTTCATTAGCATGATCTCGCCGGCGCACTAGTTCGAATCACAGCTGATTCGAACCAGGAAGTGCGCGCCGGAACGCGTTAGTTCGAACCAACCCCCTTGGTTCGAACTAACGTTACTCCTCAGGAGTAACTAGGGTGCAAGAGCAGACATACACACACTCCAAATCTCTTAATCCATGACCAGAGCCTGCACCCTAACCCTCTGCCCCAGCCTGGTGTAAGTGAGTGAGGATGGGCAAGAGAGGGAGGATAGAGTGAGCAGGAGCTGGTTCTCAGGGAAGGGGCAGGAGGGAGGCAGGGCAAGGGTATTTATATTTGAGGTAGATCTTGGATTGCACTTAAATACAAAAAGTGATCTCGTGCTTAAAAAGGTTGGAGACCCCTGCCTTAGGGGTACTAGAGAGAAGTCTGGAGGGTATGTCAACACAACTGAAATTTGGAGAAAACTGAATTTTTGTTTTAAGTTCTATAGCACTTTATTATTTTTGTACTTTTTACATCTAAAATTTCATCGCCCACCCAGCTATGATTAAGTTGTTTAAACAAATGTGTTGCAATGGTAGAAAAAAATTGTGTATCTGAAAACTGTAGGTACTGGGGGTTCTTATAATTTTTTTAAAGGGGTTCTTTATAAAAAAAGATTGAGAAACACTGAACTACGCCAACAGGAGAAGGGCTCCCATCAGCACTGAAGCATTTTCACTAAAGTGCAACAGCAGGGCAACTGTGCTGGTGTAGCTATAGCACTGTACACGAAGACAAGCCCAGAACTTTTCCAGACAAGCTTCACGGATGCCCAAAATCTTGTCTCTCTCACCAACAGAAGCTGGTCCAGTAAGAGATCCCATCCATCTGGACACCAATTCTAGTACAGCTCCTCACCCCATGGCTTTCTCTCTCATATACAAAAGAGCCTGTCTCTGTGAATAAGATAAGACAGATACTGGAGAAATAACCTCCCTTCCCACTTCCAAGCAACTGCTGTAAGACTCTAGCATGGTGAACTGGCATGCAAGGCGAGCTTGGAGAAGAAGAACCCAGCAGTGAAGATGGTTAGATTGGATCTCAGAATGGTGCCCTGTAGATTGTCTTCCTCATGGGGGGATTCCTTAATTAGCCAATGGCAAACACCACTGGGATGGCACGAAGCACAAGACTTCCGGTAGGTCATGCCTCATTTAATCCCTGAGTAAGACAGGACAGGCCATGGCAACGTCTAGTCACCATTGCCTTTCTTCTAGTTCTTAACTACAGTTCTCTTTACACCATTGACACTGAAACATTGAACATTAATGGCTCCATTACACAGGCTTTGAATCTTTTAACTTTCTGAACATACATAGAGTCAATCAGCAGAGCGTCCCCCCCCCCTTGCCCTGTGGTTGCTCGTGGCCCAGTTGGGTGCAGGAGTGGGCTGGGACGTCTTGGCAGAGGTGTGTGTGTGAGGAGGATAGGGGTGCTTGCCTGGCTTTGCACACGCACATACACACAGACACAGACACACCATTTTTCTCAGTGCAAAATGCATGGACTCAAAGCTATAGCTACACCTTAGGATCAGAAAAAAGGATGTTTACCCTCAATCCATTTATAGGATTATTAATGCAGGTGGTAAACTGCTTGCTCTGTTAAACCACTCCTCTGGTAGGTACTTAGTCAGGCACCTGAAAGGACACTACCTAGTCCTAGGCAAAGCACATACCCCTTCAAACTCTCTACACAAACATGACACAAAGAGATGTGCAAATCTAATAAATTAAAAATAGGCTTCATTTGGTAAATTTAAGGAAATAGGCCCAGCTTGCTCATGTACAAATGTTTGAAATTCCTAGTTTTATAACAAAACATTTATTTAATAAGCAAGAGACAATTCATTTTGTTATTGGAACTGAACTAACACCTAAATGTAGCTGAAGGGTACAGAAATGCTTCTCCTTAGCTTTGTTAAAATGATATTGATTTACTGAGTAAGAGTGGTACAGTACTACTGTGCCATCTGTTAGTATTTTGTCTGATTTATTTTCATGAAACTGCTCAATAAAGCACATGATCCTAACACTACAAAGGCATTAAGGCAAGGCCAGCAGAAATCCTGGCCATGCTCATGTGAGCACTCTGGCAGCAGTGACTAAATACACCCAATCTCTGCTAAGGTTTTTATTGGTACTGTACTACCGTTGAATACAATATGAAAATAGTTTCCATCACATCACAGCAGAAGGAATTATTTTTACCCAGACTACCAGCTCAGCCAGATTAATAAGATATTTGATAGCTCAGGCTGAATTTAAAAAAATCTCCTACCTATTCTACAGAATCAACTGTGGTTGCCTGAAATATCATAATGTGGGATTAGGAGCTAGACATTAGCACAGAGAGTAAACAGCTTCTGGTATTGTGATTTAAGCATCACCAGAGTGAGCCAATATGGTGTAGTGAATCCTGACACTTGAAATAGAATCTTCTAGAGCCAAAAAGTGCAGCCAGCTGCCAAGAATAATATTTCAGAGGTTCAGTCAATACTTCTGTATGCATGGCCTAGAGGGCTTTCCACAGTCATAACCACAGGAGTTGCTGTACGTTTGGTGGAATAGTAAAAACAGACATTTATGAATCTACAGTTTCTAGATATCTTAAAAGCAATTTGAGAGAGGAAAATGGAGATGGAGCTTGATAAATGGGAAGACACCTCCATCAAGCATTCCCTCTGTTATTTCTACTTCACAGTTTTAATCTGAGATGTCAGTGGTTGGAAATATGAAAAGAACATCTCTGGGCTTCAGAATGGAGAGGAGACAAGGTGTCAAGATATGGAAGCCTAACCCTGAGCTGCAGTGGGAATATGAACTCGTCAGGCTATTCTGAAGCACTGTTCATTTCAGTGTCTAGTAACACTCTGAGCAAGAGAACCTCTCACGCATTTCACATATGATTCCTATTTCTGCCCTGATGTAAAGCACAATATCACACATCATGCTATAAAGAGAGGCAGCCCTGCTGGTTCAAGCAGGTTTTTCCAAAGAAATATAATAGCCCACAGCTGCCAGAAGCAGAGGGTCATTGCCGGGGAGGGGCACAGCACATTCGCGTTGCTAGATTTTCCTTTAAAGAATGTCAATAAAACAAACTGCCAAATGTGTTTTTAAAAAATGTCCTGCTGTGCAGCAAACCACTAGGGCCACTGCATAGTTATCACAATCCAGCAAGTTAGCAAAAATGAGCCTCCGCTGCACAGGCAACTTGCTAACTGCATTCACAGCACACTCCTGGAAGGCTCATTCCATACTATTTCTGTGGTCAACGGTAATTTATTTTTACGTAAGTACTGAGCAAGCTGTGTAGACTCTGCTTCCAATACAGAAGCCATATTAGGAAATAGCCGGAAAAGAGAGATTTAGTATTTATGATCCATGCGCCAAACACAGACACACACAAAGGCACAATCACTGTGGCACACAGAGGTGGAATCCCAGGGGCAAATGCACATAGAGTGCACTCACACAAGCACGCTGCTCAGCACACACTCCTGACCTCAGAGGAAGAATACAATTTGTGCATGCACTGTAAGCGTGAAGCAGAGCAAATAACAAAGCTGACCTATGCACCAATACATGCACACAGGCTGAGAGGCAGCTCCACCCCTTGCACCTCTGAGATCTGATCATCCCATCCCTACCTTTGTATGATTGTTCTGCTGGCCCCCCAGTGGGACCCCAGAGAAGCTGCTATGGGCCTGCAAGCCTCATTAACCCCTTCAGAGCTGGGCCACTGAAAATACAATTTCAGTGTTTTCTCCCCATCATAATGGAACAGTGGAAAATGGCATGACAGGTTCTGAAGGCTTTCACCTACTTCCAAACCCTGACTACACATCTCCAAAGTGTTGGAGAGAGGAATGAATAAAACAGGCATTACCCCTCCAACAGTAATGAGCTTGTGCTTCCCTCCCCAGACTTCAGTGCCCACTGCACAGCCACAAGGAGCAGAGCAGATTTCAGTTCCCCAATACATAGTCACCTTCACAGCCCTTTTTCGCACATTCTGCGTGGTTACAACCCAAAAGGGCTCCATTACAAGCCAGAACCAGATAAAAAGCTACTAGTCCACCTTTCTCCTCTTTGTGCCTCCTACCATGGGCCAGTGCAGGGAACTAAGACGAGAAATAACAAAGGAAACTAGTCAGAGGGGAAACTAGTGCTCACTGATCCTGCCAGTTACAACGCAAACCCACACAGCATCCAGCATACTTTGGGTGCTGTGCAATAATGTGATAGGAAAAACTGCAACAGAATATGAATGCTACCATAGCATGGGTATGGCCCTGCTGTATTCCCAGGTCACCTATAAAGGAGAAAGGGGTGGGCCACTCCCAGGATTTACCTGTGGGGGATGGAGACGGGTTTGTTCAACCCTCACCATGGTCACCTGTAGAAGAGAGGGGCACAAGATGCTCTTGGGATTTATCTGAGGGGGAACACTGGGCAGCTGACCCCAGTCCTCACCATCACTCACCTTCTTCCGGGGCTGCCATTTCATCATATTTGTAAAGCACAAATGTTGAGCATCAAGATATTGGTTGGAAGCTGGTGGCAGATGCAGGGAAGCTGCAGCTGCAAGTCATGCTGCCTCTGTCCTGCCTCTTTAAATCTTTGCCATAATCACTGGAGAAGGAAACCACGGAGCCAGAAAAAGGGAAAAGTCTTGAGTCTCTTGGTATTTAGCTCAAGAAAAACTGGTGGAAATGCCATAAAACCCTGACCCTCAGGAAGTCCCAGCAGCAGCAGCAGCTCCTCTGCCCGGACAGGTCATTCTCCAGGGTCCCTGGGACAGGGACTGTCCTTCAGGGAAGAGCGACGAGTAGGAGCTGAAATTCTCTCTCCTGCAGGAAATTAGTACACACGCACCCCCCCCGCTGCCATCGAAGCCACTCTGTTAACAAAGATCAAACCCTCACCCGCGGCCGGGAAGAATTCCCAAGTCCGGGATGCGCTTCTGCTTCAGTCCATTTTCACAGAGTAAATCCTAAAGGGGTGTGCGGGAACACACCCCACGGAGCCTGCAGTGCAGGGAGCAGCGCTGGCTGGGGGCTCAGCTTTGTCCACAAAACTGACACACGGAGTTACAGACGGGTAGGGAAATCCAGCAAGAGCCCCAAACTCCACGGCTCAGCCTGCACTAATGACTTCCTTCCCTCTGTACGAGCACAGCCTGCCCTGCTCCAGCCAACAAGGCAGGAGCCTCCTGGGTCTTAGTGCCTCCGACATCTCCCCTGCACAGGCAAACTTCCTCAGAGGGATTAGTGTCTAACATAAGCCTTGCATTAGGCACCCAGCAAGGAAAACATTGAAAAACAAGTCCCAGAGGCATAGTCGTGTTAGTCTGTAACTTTAAAAACAATGAGCAGTCCTGTGGCACCTTCGAGACTTCTCAGAAGAAGTGGGTTTTGTGTCTCGTTTTTTTTTTAACTTACAGACTAACATGGCTACCCCATGACACTATATATATGTTAGTCTGCAACAGGAAAAACTTAAAAAACAACGAATAGTCTTGTAGCACTTTAAAGACTAACTCGTCTACCCCTCTGACAATATATTGATAGTCTCCAAGGTGCCACTGGAATACTCATTGTCTGAAAAACAAGTTAAAGCCACCTTTTCAAGCAGCTGAACTGAAGACAAGCTCTGCTCTTATGAGACAGTGATGCCCCAGATCAGTGTTTCTCAACTTTTTTTTTTATAAAGTACCCCTTTAAAAAAATTATAAGAACCACCAGTACCTACAGTTTTCAGACACACCATTTTTTTTTCTATCATTGCAACACATTTGTTTAAACAACTTAATCATAGCCGGTGGGGCAATGACATTTTTGGGTGTAAAAAGTATCAAAAAAATAAAGTGCTGTAAAACTTAAAACAAAAATTCAGTTTTCTCCAAATTTCAGTTGTGTTGACATACCCCCCAGACTTCTCTCGAGTACCCCTAAGAGTACTTGTACCACTGGTTGAGAAACACTGCCCCAGATCATGGTCTGTCTTAAAGTTTCTTTAATACGGGTTAGCCGAGGCACTGCACAGTATAACTAGAGGTTTTAAGGCAGTGTTTTGCACTTTGCCCATTTTCAAATCTGAAATGCACAAATACTAACAATAGCTCGCACTCAACGTTCTATACAGAAAGCTCACAATGTTTTCCCAGCACAGTAACAAAACCCCATTAATCCCAGAGCTTGCTGCCTGGCACCCTTAGACCAGATTCCAAGCAGAAAAAGAAAATTATCTATTGATGTCAATTAATCATAGTTAATTCATGTGATTAACTCAAAAAATGGCAGTTAAAAAATTAGTAGCGATTAATTGCAGTTTTAATTGCTCTGTTAAACTATAAAGTACCAACAGAAATTTTAAAAATATTTTTGGATATTTTTCTACATTTTGAAATATACTGATTTCATTTACAACACAAAATACAATGTGTACAACACTCACTTTATATTATTTTTATTACAAATATGTGCACTCTAAAATGATAAAAGAAATAGCATTTTCCGTTCACCTCATGCAAGTGAAGTAATGCAATCTCTTTAATGTGAAAGTAAAACATGTATACAGAATGCTTTTATTACATAACTACACTCCAAAAACAAAACAATGTAAAACTTTAGAGAGTCTACAAGGCCACTCAGTCCTACCTCTTGTTCAGCCAATGGCCAAGATAAAAAATTTTGTTTATTATTATAGGAGATAATGCTGCCAACTTCTTACTTACAATGTCACCTGAAGGTAAAAATAGATGTTCACATGGCATTTTTGTAGCTGAAACTGAACTGTATTAATGTGCTAGATTTGCTGAACATTTTGTATGCCCCTTAGTACTTTCAGACAGCATTCTAGAGGATGTTTCCATACTGATGCTGCTCGTTAAAAATAATACATTATTTTTTACTGAATTCCTCAGGGGGAGGAGAGAATAGTATATCTCCTGCTCTGTTTTACCTGCATTCTCCCATACCTATTACCATAAAATCTAGAGTACAATGCGCACCAATGTATAATGCACACTACCTTTTAAACCTCAGAATTCTGGAATAAACTGAGCTCTTATCTATAATGTGCACCCCCATTATACTCGATTTTATGGTCCCGCTCCCACCTGCAGGCTCGCCCGGGAAAAGCGCGCGCAGCACGGGGGAGCCGGCAGCGGAGTTTGAAACCTGCTCCCTGCCCAGCTGCTCGTGCGCCGGGCTGAGCTCATGCCTGCCATGGGGCCCCTTCTCCCCCACGCCAGGTCCCCTGCTGAGCAGGAGGCCCCCGCAGCAGGCACGAACTCAGCACGGCATGCTGGCAGCTGGGCAGGGGGACCCCGCGGCAGGCACGAGGTCAGCCAGGCTCCCGGACAAGGTGAGGAGCCGGCGGGCGGAGCAGCTGAGCTCGCACCTGCCACGGGGCCCCTTGCTCAGCTGCCTGCGCACGGCGCCTTATCCAGGACCCTGGCAGGGATGGTTAGGTAAAAACTTTACAAATTACCTCCTATGTATAATGCGCACCCCGGTTTTAACCCTTAAAAACTGGGGAAAAAAGTGCGCATTATACTCGAGATTTTACGGTATATATTTTGAAGGATTTGTTTGCTTGTGGATTTGTTTGTGCAAAATAAAGTCATACTTTGCGATTACCTACAAATGCCAAATTACGCATAAACAATCCTGCCACTTACATTAGCTGAATACACTACTTTTTACACTGGAATATGCTGGGTGAAAAATTTAAATAATTATTTTTGTTTTTCACTGGAAAAAAAGTCATGACTATTATGATTAGAGTTCATAAAAATATTTCCTAACAAAATTAAGATCAAGTCTCCTATTCAACTGTTATTTTAGGGCAAAGAACATTTTTACTGTTACATTTCAGTAAATAACTCAAATTGGTTAAAGAAAGAGTAATGGAAGCTTTACGAGTTTCTGATTCAAATTTACTAAGTATGGTAATTATTCAATAAAATGAATAAAGCTAGAAGTTGAAATCCTACAAATTTAAAACTGTTCTTTTACATCCCTTTTGCAAGCACGTTAATAATAAAACTATTACATATATTTAATTTCTTGAACTTTCCTATAAGTGTAATCCACAATAACTTTGCTTGGTCAACATCGGGCCTCACTTGCTAGTATTTCATATTATATAGTCTCAGATGATGAACCAGAACATGTTGTTCGTTTTAAGAACACTTTTACTGCAGATCTTATAAAATGCAAAGAAGGTACTAGTGTGAGATTTCTACAGACAGTTATAACATTCGACCCAAGGTTTCAGAATCTGAAGTGCCTTCCAAAATCTGAAAAGGACTTGGCATTCAGCATTTTTAAGAAATCTTAAAAAAGAGCAACTCTCCAATGTGAAAAGTACAGACCCAAACCTCCAAAAAAAAAAAAATCAACCTTCTGCGAGTGGCATCTGACTCAGATGACAACAGTGGACATGTGTTGGTCTGCACTGCTTTGAATCATTATGATGTGGACTGAAGCATGAAGGGACATATGAATCTGTAGCGCATCTGGCATTTAAGTATCTTGCTACAATAATGCCATGCAAGTGCCTGTTCTCACGTTCAGGTGACACTGTAAACAGTAAACAGACAGCATTGTCTCCTGCAAATGTAAGCAAACTTGTTTGACTGACTGACTAAACAAGAAGTAGGACTGAGTGGACTTATAGACTCTAACGCAGGTGCTGCAAAAGATGACCTGCAGGCCAGATTCAGCCCATAACCATCCCACAGCTCAGCGGGAGCCTCGGGCAGGCCTCCTGCCTGCCACACCCCTTCATGCCAATCAAAATGACCAACTGCGAGGGCCATGTGTCTCTCTGCACACCATGTGCCCTGGGGGGAAGGGGGTTGAGGAGCTGTTTATGAGCTTTCCCTACCCCAAGCACAATCTTCAAGATCTTGTTGCCCAGAAATCAGCCAATGGAAGCTGCCTGGGCCATGCGTGCAGCACAGGTAGCACGCAGAGGGACCCCTATGCATGGTGCACAGAGAAACACATGGCCCCCATAGCTGGCCACTTTGAGCAGTGTTTGGAGAGTGGCAGGCATATAGCCTGCCAGAAGGTCCTGCTGATCTGCTGTCCAGGAGGCTGCCACTCCCAGGCACCGCTCCCTGCTGCTCCTATTGGCTGTGATTACAGCTAAATGGAGTGGCAGGGGAAAAGCCTCCAGGCAGCACTTCACAGCACTGCCAAGTCCCGAGCCGGGGGGAGGGAGTAGGATCGGGGAAGGGGAAGTGGCAACGCACTAAGTCACTTCCTCCCACTCCAGGAAGAGCCCATTGATCAGATCCAGCCCCAGTTTGCCTGGATTCAGCCATGAGGCTCAGGGTTCCCCCCACAGCACAGAGACAACACTTGTGCTGCAGGCCTGCAGGGGGCTCTGGGGTTGGAGTCCCAGCACAGGCACCCAGACGAAGTGGGAGGTTTCCCCACCCCCAATTTAAATGAAGAAAACTTAATTGAGTTAAGGACCCGAGCAATGCTGGGTAAATCTTTGCGTAATTCTGTATTTGTAAGTTCAGATTTCATGATAAAGAGATTGTACTATGGGGATGTAAAATCCTGATTAAAAAGTGAACAGGTTAAATGGAGTGTTAAGCATTCTGTTTAACTAGGATCCCGTGGTCAGAGAGCTGCTCCAGCTTGGCAGAGCCACCGGTTAACCCATTACCCATTAACACCCCTATTACACCACAGTACTTATAGGAGATGAATTGAAAAATACTATTTTTTACAGCACAAACATTTGTAATTGAAAATAAAAGTGAGCAGTGTACTCTGTGTTCTGTGTTGAAGGGATGTAACTGATTAGTCACTTCCCCCACCTTACTGCTTCTATCAGAGGCAGCAACAGGAAGGAGGGGGAGAGCAGGAACCGGTGCTGGGGGGGAGCTGGCTTAAAACTGGTTCCCCGCAGCCAGGGCCGGCTTGAGCCATTCCTGTGCCCCAGGCAGCGGGTGCGCGACGCGTGCGCGGCTCTGCCCCTGGGCACACGGCGCACGCGCGGCCCCGCCCCCCCAGCGTGCTACGCATCTTACAGTTGCAATCAGGTGCACGGTGCCTGATGGCAGCTCTAAGAGGCGCTGTGCGGCCCCCGGCCCCGGGCACGCAGTGCCTGATTGCAGCTCTAAGGGGTGCCGCGCGGCCGGGCGTACGGCACCCCTTACAGCTGCCATCAGGCGCCCCCCATAGGTTGGTGCCCCAGGCAGCTGCCTGGCTAGCCCCACCCTTAATCTGGCCCTGCCCCCAGCACCATCTCCATGGAGGGCAGAGAGACAGTGGTGTAGTGGGAACTGGGCACTGTGCCTCGCTTTTTAAATGTATTAAGAACCAGCAGGAAGTGCAGTGGGGAAACCCAGTGGGAGAGCCAGGAATCAGCTGGTCCGGCTCACACCAGGTCCTCCCACTGCGCTCCAGCCTTCTAAGTGTATTAAGATCTTGCCAGCTCTTAACACATTTAAAAGGCAGAGCCACAGTGGTGTTAGCTCCTGGGGCCGGGAGCTAAACCTGGTGCAGCTTCCCCACTTATCGACTAGATGATGGAAAATCCATCAATTAGTTGATTAAACTAAATTTAACATCCCTACTGTGTTATAATTGAAATCAATAATTCAAAATGAAGAAAATATCTAAAATGTTAATAAATGGTATTCTATTAATGTTTAGCAGTGTGATCAATTGCACAATTAATCGTCATTGTTTTAATCACACAGTTAACCGTGGCTGTATTTTATTGCTTGACCACTCCAATAACCATCTGTAGCTTCTCTGGTCAGCTCCCTGCAGCTAGAGAATCTCCATTTATTTGCTATTTCCTTAGACAACTCCTCATTTTGTTCACTCACATCTGTGAGGTCTCTCTGCAGGGAGGACATAGGTGCATGAAGAAGTATTCTATTATTTAAAAGTACATTAATTCTCCTTTATTATTATTTGTTGCACTGTGGAAAGAAAAGCAGTGCTATAGGTAATATAATCATGAAGAGGCAGCTGTGAAGAAGGACTGCAGGCAAACAGGTTTCTTACTTCTATTATTCAAATGAACAGTCCCCACATCAACACGCATCTCCCCAAACACAGTGCTGTAATGTAATAATCACATATGCCACACATCCTCTATGGCTTGCCTTCAGCTGGGCAGATGAATTCCCAGAAAATTCTACAGGTGAATCAGTGGCTCTGCTGTGTTGGAGCAGCCCCCTAACAGCAGGATCCCAGTTAAATGGAATCCCTGACCAGTCCCAAATGAGGGATTTTGTTGGACCAAGGGAGGACCTCTGCCGTAGGACTCCCAGCCTGCTGACCCTCCCTGCCGTGGCACAACTGGGAGCCCCACCCCAGGTAATCCTCAGCCGCTGTTAGCTGTGCTGTTGCCCACTCAAGCAGGGATTCCAGGCCCTGGGGATGCCCAGCCACTGCTAGCCTTGCTGGGGACCCCTGCTCATTGCTGCCGCCCTTTTGGGGATCCTCAGCCACCGCCAGTCCCTCTGCTGCTGGCGTGGCCAGGGATCCTAAACTGGGGCTCCCCAGCAGCCGCTAACCAGGGTTCTTTGGTCCAGCAACATCCATGGTCCTGCCAGACAACAGATACTGCCAGACCAGAGAGTCCTGGATCTGAAAGGTTGAACCTGCAGTTACAGATAGACTACTTCTAAATTTCTTTGATGTCACTATGTGCTCCTATCCTGAATTAACAAGCACAGACCCCACTCTGCTCATCTGAGGAAGTGAGTTTTGCCCATGAAACAAACACATGCTCTCTCGCTCTCTCTCTATATATATTTGTTAGTTTAGCTGCCCCTCTGACTAGTTAGATAATGTTAATATCATATTAATTACAAGGTGAAAGTCCTTCTGACAAGATATTTCTTGGGAGTGACCTTGGCTAAAATCCTATCCTTTGATGACATCATCATGCAGAAACAGCACTTTGAAATTCCCTTTTTCTATCAGAAGAATTATAACATTTTCTATGAAATAATATTTTTCTTGGCATTTGTTTTGTTGATTCGAATCAGAAGAAAAATGAGAGAAGGAGAGAAAGAAAGCGAGATAGACAATAACGAAGGGGGAGAGCAAGCAGAGGTGCAGAGAAAGGGAGAAACAAGAGTGGACAATTCTCCCCTGCACTGAACACAATGGAAGGAGAGCCAAAGCAAATGCTGCTGGCTGTTAGAGAAGTGGACTTTTTTTGTCGAGAAAGTGGGGACAAACAAAACACAGTGGTTACACTCACAAGAAGTCCTTGTTTTTGCAGATGCAGACTAATAAGGCTACCTCTCAAGTGTTTATACTGCTTGTTTTTTAGCAACACCTGTGGACACAGCGATGACAGTAAAAGACGTGTAGTGTCAAGACACTTTAGACAGTAACAAAAGCAAATAAACTAAACTAAGCTATGGCCTTGCCTTTACTAAGGGGAAGATTGACGCTGCTGCAATCAATCTTCTAGAGTTTGATTTAGCAGGTCTAGTAAAGACATGCAAAATTGAACTCAGAGGGCATCCTCATCGGCATCTATGCTCTTGCTCCCTGCTGTGGAGATTCATAGAAATTTGAAATAAGATAAATCAACTCCAGGTATGTTAATCACATAGCTGGAGTTGTGTTTCTAAATTTGACCTTCCTCTTTAGTGTAGACCTGGCCTAAGTGCCTGAGAGATGCCTGACTACTAGCCACCTGTCTGATATTCATGCAAAAATCTCTTTCCCTATGTGGGGACCCCTAACCCCACAGTGCCCACACCATTTCAGGCTGTTTCAAATTTCATTACGAATAGCATAAAATTTCAAGGTTTCTGTTACTTTGGGGCATAACTGAGTTAAGTCTGTCACGAGCCCTCCTTCCATAACTCTTAGGTGCTACTGTCAGCCTGTGGATGCTATGCCTATGAGATCAGCTGGCAGTGTAATTTCTCCAAATGTACTTTATTTATTTACTCTTTAAACCAGTCCTCTCCTCTGCCCCAGAAATGCTATGCTGCAGCTACAGGCTTCTTTAGACAATGAAAAACTCTGTCAACAGTTACATGGCACTACAGCGGCTGGAAAGAGGTGTCAGGGCTGACCGCCAGTTATCCCTGCACCTTATCGCAGATGGTTTGGCTGGAGACAGTGGCGAGCCGGTTTTAACCGGTGATGAGCTGACCCGAGGCCTCCTGCGTTTCATCAACAAGGTGTGAGATAATTAGGCCCAAGGACATGAGGTATGAGAATTAGAGAACAGTGGTGTTTCCTGCTAGAATCTGCTTGTGGATGTTTACTAGGGTTGCCAGGTGTCCGGTATTGTACCGGACAGTCCGGTATTTGTGCACTCTGTCAGGTAAAAAAATCAGAAAATAACGGACCTGTGCAATGTCCGGTATTTTCTGATTTTCCCGGCTGCGCATGGAAGCCTGGTGTGGCCGGGGGGAGCGGCTGGCAGTCCCAGCTGGGAGGCGGGGCTGTGCTTGCCGCTGGGAGCCCTCAGTTGGTTGAGTGTGAGGAGGAGGGGAAGCCTCCTCCTCGCTCCTGCGTCGCCGAGAGCCCATGCGGGACAAGCAGCAAGTGCCCAGGTCAGTCCCGCTCCCCGCCAGGCAATTTGGTCACGCCCCCTTCCCGGCCAGTTCTCCCCCACTTCCTCCTGATCTTCCCGGCCAGCCCCTGCCCCGCTCTGCTTCCCGCCAGCCCGTTTCTCTTCCTGATCTCCCGGCCAGCGCCGCTGTACACCCCCTCCCCACCAGCTGTGCTTCCCGCTCCCCTGGCAAGCCCCGCGGCCCCGACCCAGCTCTGCTTCCCACTGGCCCTTTCCTCTTCCTGATCTCCCGGCCAGAGCCACTGTACCTCTCCGCCCCCTCCCAGCTGTGCTTCCTGCCCCCCCTTACTCCCGGCCAGCCCTGCCCCTCCTGGCTGGTCCCCACTCACCCGATATCCCCATTGCCCCGTGTTAGCTGTTTCAGGTCCCCCTTCCTGGCCGGTCCTCCCCAATGAAGTGTGTCTGGGGTTTTTTTTTTGACTACCTGGTAACCCCTAGCAGTGATCCAGGTTCTTGGAGTCTCTTTTTTTTTTGCTCAACAACTTTGGTCCCCCCCCCTTTTTTTTTCCTTCAACAAAATTTTTTCCCGGTGGTTTTTTTTGGGGGGGGGAGGCCGGGGAGGTGTTCGGTATATTTGTTTCAGCCATCTGGCAACCCTAATGTTTACACCCTTAAGAAAGGAATAATTATAAAACGGCCGAAAGGCACTGATTGGGAGAACAGTCTCACCTGTGGACCTAGGCCATGTGGGTACCCAGGAACTCCCCACGCTAGAGCAGCGCCCACTACTAGCCCTCAAGAGCACGGAAGGAGGGTCCGGGCCTGTCTGTAGTAAAAGGGGCATAAGCATTGGATTCTTGCTTGCCTGCTTGCTTCCTTAATTGCTTGCTTCTCCACAGTGAGAAGCACATATTTAGTAACGTGTGAAGGTTGTGAGGCATAATATGCTCTGGCAATAAAACCTCTTATATTTATGCACCCTGTGTGGCTTCACTGAGTGTATCTGAGCCTTCTGTTAGAGCGACAAGAGGTGACACAGGTTTCAGGAACTGGGGTTCCCATTACAAAAGGGTGTGGTAAGATGGGCTTGCTAAAATATATTCTGCCTGAGAACTGGCCAGCAGGCACTGAACCTGCCATACCAAGCAACAACAGGACTCAGCTTGAGGATAATATACCCATAGTCAGGGCTCGACAAATTATGGAAAACCCTACAGCCAGACAAAAAAGGGACTTGCCACCCTCCCGCCCCCCGCCCCCAAAAAAGGGTTTTTTTTAATGGCATAAATTCCTAATAAGAATAAGAACAGTAATTACTAATACGTTCTTAATAAATATCACCCAAGTTATTAATAAATATCTTATAAACTTCTACTTTTTCCCTCTGCTGCCATGTCTCCTCCTTGCTCCATCAGCTCCTGGTGCCTGCTGCCCCCAACCCCTCACCCTCCTCTGCTGTCCTGACTCCTGCCCTTCTAGCTGCCCTCAGCCTTCCTGAGACCTGCCCCCTCCACCAGCCCTTCTCTCCCCTGTGCCCACTCCTCCAGTAGCCCCACACTGATCAAGTGAGCTACCCCTCCTCATCCCCTCTCCTAACACCTCCCTCTACACACTTGCCCTGCCTCTCTCCTCGGAGGCTGGTCCCTCCCCTGCAGGTGTCTGCCCTTCTGCTTCACCCCCAGAATCTCCTGCCACCTGCCCTCTCCCGGTGCCTCCCCCTTCCCTCACTGCCCCTGCCCCCTTTTTCCCTGATACCCACCCCTCACCACCCTCTGCCCCGTTCCCCTCATGCCCCTGTGCCCTCACACATGCCTTGCTCCACCCCCACCTTCCTCATGCCCACCCCTTCTTTCAAGCCTTCTCCCAGCACCTCCCCTCCCCCTCTAGCCCCAGTGCCCTTACCCTCTCCTCCCAGCATCACCCTGTTCCCCCTCGCACTGACACCTCCCCTCCTGCCCTTTTCCTCATTGTCTGCACTTGGCCCCTGGGATTTGTCTCTCCTGCACCCCTGTCCCTTGGTGCCTTCCCCTTTCTTCCTCTTCTCCTGACCTCCTCCCCTCCTCTCCCCTCCCCTCAGCACAAGCCCCTTCCCCATATTTTTCCCCTCCCCTCCCCACAGCCCAGCCCAGCCGCTTCCCTTCCCCCAGGGCCAAGCAAAACATTCCCCACTTTTTGGTGTCTTTTACACGTTTGCATTTTGCAATGGGGTTTTTTTTGTTTTCATTTTTGTCCCAGCATTTTAGCCTATAAATAGCAAATAGCATTTTCATTCATT
Organism: Rafetus swinhoei; assembly: GCA_019425775.1. Classification (NCBI taxonomy): domain Eukaryota; kingdom Metazoa; phylum Chordata; order Testudines; family Trionychidae; genus Rafetus; species Rafetus swinhoei. The sequence goes on along the minus strand of CM033425.1, from coordinate 28,932,685 downwards.
TTTTTCCATAAAGGCAAAGGCGCTTCAAGTGAACTCCCCCTTTCACTGCTGCTGGGTCACAGCAGCCTTTTCCCTGCCCTGTCCAGCCCCTCCCTATGGGCAAGCACCCCTCGCTCCCAACCCTCAAGGGAAACAGGGTGCAGGGACAGCACAGAGCCAGAGGGGTGCAGGGAACAGTGGGGGGGATTGGACAGGGGTGGCGCAGGGAACAGGAGGCACAGAGGCAGAGGGACGCAGGGATCGGGGGAGCAGTGTGCGGGGTGCGGTGGAGGCACGGGGAACGGGACGCGGGGAACGGGAGGGGCAGAGGGATCAGGGACTAGGGGCAGTGCAGGGAATGGGCAGCACAGAGCTGGGGGGGGAGCAGGGATCGGGAGCAGGGATCGGGGTGCAAGGGCGGCGCAGAGCCAGAGGGAGAGCAGGGGATCCGGGGTGCAAGGTGCAGGGGCAGCGTGGTGAATGGGCGGCGGGAGCCAGATGGGGCGCGGGGCGGGCGCAGCGAGCCGGGCGGTCGGCAGAGGGGATCTCTCGCCGGCGAGGGGCTGGGGCCGTGGCAGGACTGGAGCCGGTGGGGCGGGGCCTGGCTCCGCCGCAGCCAGCTGCTGGGGACACGCGGCCAGAGCCGAGCTGCCGCGGCCCTTTACAATCGGCGGGGCCACGTCCCACCAGCGTCCTGGCATCTGCCGGCTCCGCCTCCCGGCCCCGCAGCTGCACGCGGGCAGCCCGGCGCTGAGTATCGCTGCAGTTCCCCCTCCCCGGCAGCGCTCTGCTCCTCTGCTGGCCGGCGGATTGGATGGGGCCGTGCCGCCCGTAGTGCGGGCTTCGGCCAGCCCATTACAACGGCCCACCGGGCCAGTCTGCCCCTGCAGTCGCCAGCTGGCAAAATCTACTCGCCACGGGCGAGCGGGTGAGTGCATTTGTCGAGCCCTGCCCATAGTAATCACGTGCCATGAAGTAAATGGGTCTTCTCAAGAGCTCTTGTGGCACAAAAATTCAGAACCTGGCTCTGCAGGAAAGTCTCACTTTTGCCTCTGCACTGATGGCATGAACTTCATGTAGGCAGTGAGCAAGCAAGGCTACCAAGATGATGTAGAGCAGGGGTGGGCTAGTCCCTGGTGGGCCGCTGCTGCTACATTTACCTGCACAGGGACACCGCTTCCTGCAGCTCCCATTGGCCAGGAACAGTGATTCCTGGCCAACAGGTGCTGCAATTGCCCTGTCCTGCAATTGTGGAGGCACAGGTAACTATAGCGGTGGCAGCCTGCCAGGCGCTAACCCTGGGGAACTGGATCTGGCCTGTGGGCCACTATTTGCTCACCCCTGACAGAGGCAAACTAGGAAAATTTTCCAGGGCCTTGTTCAGAGATCACAGAAATGTAGGGCTGGAAGGGATCTTGAGAAGCCATCAAATACAAAACCCTGTGCAGAGACAGAACCAAGTAAACCTAGACCAGCCCTGACAGATTTTTGTCCAACCTGTTCTTAAAAGCCTACACTATCAGGGACTCCACATCCTACTTTGGAAGCCTATTCCAGAGCTTAATTCTTCTTAGAGATACAATTTATCTGCACTACCAAGTTTTGTCAAGGAATTGCCAAAGAAAAAGTAATCAAAGCAGTTTGGAAGAACTTCTGTGCCAAATTCCTCTGAGGGTTCTTGATCTCTTGTGCTGTTAGACATAAAATGTGTCACAGAGTGCTGTCATTTCCACAAGTGGTGCCTTTTTTCCTTTTGAAAGCTCTTCCAAAGAAGATCAAGACTTGAATCTGATGAAATGCAAGTAAGAATCTAAGGGTTTGTCTACACTCAGACTTAGCATGTAGCAAACTGGTGTACAAATCTACAATGCACTAGCTTGCTGCACAGTAACTGGCTATGTAGACACCACATGACAAGTTCCAGCAAAGTGCATTACAGACATTAGTGCATACTAGCAAGATCCATATAGGAGAGTGACATCCTGGCTTGCCACACACTAAAGGTGGATCTACACTTGGAGCGGGAAATGTACAAAGACATATCAGCCCCTGCTCTTATCGAGCAAGCACACAAAAAGCCAGAAACGTGGCTGTGATGGTGTGAATGACAGGAAGGGCTAGCCACCCAAGTACATACCTAGCATCTTGGTCAGGAACTACTCAATGCAGCTAGCCTTCCATGGCATCATAGCTGCTCTCTATTTTTAGGATGTCTGCTTGACCAGATCTAAGATGGGTTTGTCTCCTCATAGAGGAAATTACATCTTTCACCTCTAAGGGCAGACATACACTAATATATATGCAGACAAGCCCTACAATTCAACCCAACTGACAGATGAGACTACTCACATTAGCATCAGCTGAAGAGCACTGTTCATTTCTAGAAGGAAGGAAGTTTTCTCCACTCCCCAGATACATACACATCTCACTGATATGGAATGATCTCAGCTTCTCCATTAGGATATTTGGCTGATTATTGTGCGTTCATACAATTTCTAACTTGGGTGTCCAGACCCGAGCAATTCTGAATATACTATTTAAGAAAACAGAAACTATTTTATTTGTTATTGACTTCAGCATCTTTCCTTTTACAACTTTTTGATTTTTTTTGGCAACTTTCTGATTTTTTAACCCCTAAAATTTAAAGAAAAAGAATGAACTACAGCTAACTGCTAATAATTAAATCTTTCTTCTTTGATGTTACTAGGAACAAATTAATAAGCAGATTTTGGTGACTGAGGCATATGGATCAGTGTTTGGGGCAGGATGCCAAAAAAGCAGCTGGATTGTAGCTCTGCTTACAGACATATTAACATGAGAAACAAGCCAAGGAGTTTAATCCTACTGTATCTCGTGGCGTAACAGAGATGGAGAGCAGAAAAGATAAAGAAGCTGAAATGCTCATGGAATAAACAGTCTCAGTGTTCAGTGACAACTGGAATGTGATCATAGTGATTGACAGTAATTTCAGTAATCAATTCAATAAAATAACCATATAAATAAAATTGCAAACTGAAAGGGCATGGACTATATATGGAAACTAGAAAATAAACAGGACAGGAAAGACAGGCTGCTATTAAATTGCTCTGTCCCAGACAGCTTTAAAGAGTAAGTGAACATAAATAGTTGTTTGTACAGCACCTAGCATAATGGATTGCAGCCCATGATTAGGGCTCTTAGGCACTTCAATAATACAAATAAATAAAATAAACTGAGAACAGATCATGAACCCAGAGTGCTGGGCAAGGTGCAGTTTTTTTAGCACATGTTCATGTAAACCTATCTCCTTTGGACAGGACTAAGGGTGCATCTACAGAGTATCCTAAATTCAAAATAAGATACACAATTTGCCCAATCATGCAGTTTTGTGAGATCCCTTTGTAACTCTTTGCAATTAGCTTTGGATTAGTCACTGTTCACCCTATTTTCAAGAACATTTAGAACAGCGGTTCCCAACCTTTTCCAGATGGGGACCCATTTTGAGAATTCAAGAAGACATGGTGACCCAAGCAATACAAAAACAGGGGGAGAAGAGGGAGCAGAGCCACCTGGGGAGACACTTGGCGACCCTTTTGAATTGTAATGGCAACTCATATTTGGGTCCCAACCCATAGGTTGGGAAACCCTGATTTAAAAGTTTAACAGCAGTGGTCCAAATGCAAATCCCAGTTTTGTGAGATCCCTTTGACACTCTTTGTAGTCAGCTTTGGACTTCACTATTGTGAGTAATTTTGTAGTATCTGCAAATTTTGCAACCTCACTATATTTACCCCCTTTTCAAGAACATTTATAAGTTTAACAGTACTGGTCCAAATTCAAATCCCAGCAGCACAACATTCATTGTTACTCTTTTTTCCCCTTTTAAGTACCTGGCAAAGTCTTCATGATGATCTAATAATCCTTCAATGACTTGAAAGCCCAGTTTTTGGAATCCTTAATCACCAGCCTCCTCTTTTTATAATAAACTCCCTGCCCCAAAGGCAAAGCTGCAAGCAGCTCAAACTGTGTTGCATTTAAGTACTGCCTCTGGAGCCAGGGCATGCAGCTTTAAGCAGACCTCAAGTATGAAATCCAGGGGTTCAAACTTCAGGAGAGGGGGCTACTGCCCTCCCTAGTTCCCCATAAAAGGTGCCGTTGAGGAGCTGAGGTCCATCACCCTGTTTGTTCAGAGTGTAGTGTTTCTAACAGCAAAGTGAAATGTCAGTTACGCACGAGAGATGTAAATCTGGGCTTGTATTGTCAAAACTCTATTCTGCCTGACACCCTCCTCACCTTGCTCTTTTATCACGTGGAGATGAATTAAGTCACGTCACAGGTAAGGACAAGTATCCATTTATGCATTCAGCTGGAAAGGATCCAGAGGACCAAGGGAAATTAAAGGCCCACACCACTGTAGGACTGCACTCATTACACAGAAGCTTTTCAGGACGTGCACGTACATAGTGCCTAACACAATGAAGTCCTGACCTGGCACATCATAGCTGTGCAGTACCAGGAGCAAGCACACTGAAATCTTACATTCCGTCACAGCACTAGATGGGGTTTCAGCTCATTAACTGAGATGTTATCAAGAGAAAAGCTTCCACAAGTCCGCTGGCGCTCTTGTGCTCTTAGCATGCCCATGCCACTACTCCCTCTTTGTCTCCCCATCTTTCTGAACAGGGATGAGAGAGCACTTCATGGAGCCTCCAAGCTAGCCGCAGGTGGTCTGACAGATGAATACCAAAAATCATTAGATGCTTCAGTGCTATGCAATCTGGTGATGTTTTGGCCCCTACTAGTTGGTCCAGTAAAGCTTTACCAGTCAGCTGCAGCTACATTCAGTCCTCCTGTGCTTGAGGAGTGAATGAGTCTGGCTGACTCCAATGGGAGGTGCAGACTGCGGAGAGAGGAACGCAACCCTGGTACAAAACAGCTCAATTCTGTTTCACAGGCTCTCAGTCTGGACTGTTGAATGCTGCTGCTCTGGTCCCAGGGTCCTGATCTAGTGTCTCTGAAATAAGGGTAAGCTCTAATGCCTCAGTATCCCAAGAACAGGCCCCCCAGGCATTTGGAAATGTATTGTTTCCCATTCTTTGAAAAACCAGTGTGTAGCATCCAATACTGGAGAAATCTGAAAGCACAGACAGGAGATGCACAGACATCAGATCATGTTATCTGCCATAATGCTATCAGAGCGGAGCTCATTTCCCAACCAGAATGCAAAATGTGCTCTTTTCATGTCAACAGCAGAAAGCTATTGAAATTCTCCCTGCATAAGGATAATTAACATGAAGCAAAGGAGGAGGTGTGGATGCACACTCCCACTGCACAGGGAACGTGAGCTGGCTCACTGTTAATCTCTATTCTTAACTCAGTGATTGGCATTTCTGCTATATTTTATTTAACCTTACGTCTTTGTTCAGCAGCAGAGGAAGAATTTCAGTACTTATTTCTACAGCCACAAGAGATAGATGCAATAAACATAATGTAAATACTTTGTTATATGAAGGAGACAGCAACAATTACTTGCCTTTCCAATGTCTGAGAATTATTTGAACTCTTTATAAAAATGCAGTTTAATTCAGTCCTCAATAACTCTTCCATATATGTTCTTGGTCTGAAGTGATTTTATATCCATGAGTGCCCCGTCTGCAATGTGTGTTGGCATACAGCTGCCCTATTCTTCATCAGGAGAAACTGGCAAATGCCAAGCAAGTTCAAGTACTAGTCAGGTCTGTGAAGTTTAATCGTATAAGTGGCCACAGTAGTCTAGCAATGTGTAACCATAAAGCAGAAAATAATCTTGGTTCATCAAAGTTGAATGTCTTCAGGTCATTAAGGGTATGTCTAACTGCAATATAAATCCATACTGAGACTCAAGCCCTAATCCAATGGTGGGGAACCTTTCTTGGGTTGGGGGCCGCTGACCCACAGAAAAATCAGTCAGGGCTGCACACAAGTGAGAAGCAAAAAGGAAAACAAACCCTCACTGATGTGGTCCCTGACTGAGAAGGAGAAAGACACTCCCCACGTCCCTCTTGCACACCTCTGCCTGGGAGGCCCAGGCTAGTAGATTTTGTGTGCTCCAGTCCTGTGGTGGGGCAGCAGGGGGCGGGAAGGGCCTGGAGCACCAGCACAGGCTCCCCAATTCTGGGGGAGGACCCTTGACCCTTGGGGACCAGATCCAGGCAAGCTGGAGGCTGCATCCGGTCCTCAGGCCTTAGGTTCCCCATCCCTGCCCTAATCTCACTTCCATCTACACACAAATCTCTTAGACTCAGACCCAGGGTCCAAAAACCCCACAGTGGTGGAGGGCCTGATTTTGAGTCCAGCCGGACCTAGAGTTTAAGCCCTATTGTTTTGTGGTGTGAATTCAGTTGTGGATTTAGGCCCTGGGGGTCTGGCAACCTTATCCCACAACTCCATAGGATCGTGTCCTTTGTATTCACTAACCCAGGAGTTGCCAATCAACTCCCAGGAACCTGAGGCAAGCTTCTTTGTTCAAGTACAGCTCAATGTTTATTTCCATTTTCTTCTGAAAACTGAACTGCAAATCCAGTGACCCTTCTCCTGAGTCCGCAATAGCCACCAAACAGAAGTTTTTGGGTAAGCATGCTGCTTCCAGGTTGCAGGCGCACAGCCAATTTTTGGTGAATCTCTGGTGTGAGACCAGCAAAACAAATGAACAAATATGCCTACCAGCAAATATCAAAGAAGTTGGCAATGTTTGATATTTATCATACTTGTGGCCAGTGAAGGGAGACTAAGCTACTTGAGACCTACTACTGAAAAGACAAGATCCATAACTGCAACTCCAGGAACTTGCTGTCACCAAACCTGTTTTACCAAGACTTAAACTCAATTCCAAATACTACATCTAGCATTGAGCATCAGTGATGTAGGATGGCCTGGTCATCCAGGAAAACAACCTGTTGACCCCAGAATCTAGCATGAGAGCAGATGGGAGTCAATAGCAGACACTGATGAGGCCACAGAAGTGGCTCTGCTGATTAAACTGGTCCACAAGTAGACTTTGCAGCAAGGGCAGATGCAGCACATACCGGGGACCCAGAGTTGAGATTTTTCAAACTCCCCTGCAGGAGTGGCCCATCACAGAATCAACAGCAGAGTAGAAGACGCAAAAGTTTCTCTGATGTTAGGTTCGCTTCTGGCCTTGTTTTTATTTTTATTGATACGATGGGCAGGATTTCCCTTTTATGAACCAATGCAAAAGTCCAGGGTAGCAGTGTGTACCCACTAATGCTGGATTGCATTCCAGCACCTTTGTGTCCCCCTTTTCCTACTGTGTGGAAATCAAAATGGAGACCAGGAAATGCAAAGAGTGCAACAAGTGAAGTTTTACTAGGGAAGTGTGAGTGTTTGCTAGGACATGCCAGTTTGTTAAAAATAAGACCTTTATATTGCCTTCCCTGTAAGCACGCCATTCCATGGCGACCCAAGAGTGCAATAAGACACTTGAGAACAGTCACCTGCAGGAGTTGAGGAGTTTGAAACATAGTCCCTTTATGTCTGTCATCCATTTTAGTTATGTCATCCATGGGCAATGAAATCATGTGCCCCAAATACAACAAGGAGTGAAGTCAGTCTCAAAAAGTAAGGAGGGAGGAAGGGGGGGAAGGATCCAGTACAGTTGTGTGTTTGCATTCAGTCAGGAGGCACCAATGAATGTGGGTTCTAATGCATCATCCTGTTAATTCACTCATGAATTTTGACCCAATTCCAAGTACTGATAGCTGGAGATGTAATAGTGTAGTCAATTAACCAATAAGCAAGAGCTTATAGGTTAATGCTATATGTAGTTCTTCAGGAAGGGCTGGTCAGGATTTACTGCCGAGGTGTCCTCACAGGTCTCTGGCTCCGTTGATAATGATAACCAGAAAGCTGCTTGTGTGTGTGCTCTGTGATGTGTGCCATGTCGACTTGTGCAGTTGGACTCCACAGCAGACCCCAAGAGAGCCCCCAAAGACCACAAACCAAAGGATCGAAGGTGCCAGGCCAGGTTTATTGCAGAGCAAAGTATAGCAACAGTTGTCAATAGACTCTACTGAACCGCTATGCGTATGTACTTGCCACAATGGAATGACTCAATCAGTGGGAAATTTCCACTGCGTCCTAGGTCATTCAAAGGCTTTCCACCCAAGACACCACCTTAAATACAGGTACAAGTCGTCATACCTCACTGCTGACGTATCAGGTTGCCACTCTCTGATGTTCTCAGGTTACCACCCTCTGACGCTACTTAGATGCCACCCATCACCCTGTACCTCATGGTTTGATGAGATCATCTCTATCCACCATGCTGTCATTTTAAACCCTTTCTTGAACCTGAGTCTGTATCTGCGAGGAGTGGGTACCAAGGTATTTTTTAATGAGCTAGTGATATTCTGTGCTTTCCACTTATGACCAATACCAATTATTGTTCTGCACCTGGGCCTATTACCAATTAGTGTTTTCCACTCTCAGCCCCGTTCATGCCAAGTTCTGTGAGCTGGGGCGTGCCTCTTGCTCACAGCTTAGCTTTGCTTTATGTTAGCCATGTTTTGTCCATTGTTAGCTAGGCCTCAGGCCTCAAAGCAGGCCTGTGCTACATTGGCTTATGTTTTAGACCTTCATCTTACTACACAATAGACTACATGCATACCTCCCTTCCCCCCGCCAGTAAATTTTTTAGCAGGCTGGCCAACAGCCCAGCTCAGCACTGGCTTGCGCCAGGTCCCACTGCAGTTCTGCATTTAAAGTGTATTAGGAGCCAGGCAGGCAGCCCAGCTCAATTCCAGCTTGCACCGGCCTGGGAGCTCAGACCCCTCACTGGACAGGGGCTGCTGCCCCCCTGCGCTGCTGCCTCTATATCAGAGACAGCAGCTTGGGGTCAGGCAGCCAGTCCATGAGGGAAACTGGTTTTTAAACTAGCTCTTTCCAGGCACCGGCGCTGCTACGGAGGTAGCAGTGCACAGTGGCAGGAGGCTCCTCGGAAGTGGGGCCAGAGCGCACTGGCTGCCATCCCCAACCCCAGGAACGACAGAATAATTGAGTAATCTATAAGAATTCATGAGATTAATCGACTGTTCAATTAACTGATACTTAACATAGTTACTGATAGCTGCAAATTTCTTCTGTAAGAGAACCTCCAGACTGGTAGTCACATTTTGGGGAAGGGCATATTTTTTAGGACCACTTCTGTAGCTGACCCACACACTTCATTCCCAGATGTGCTATTTGCTCACCAAACATGCTAATGATTCAGTGGCATACAAGGTTGGCTTCCATTGGCAACCTGAAATAAATCCTCCCTTTGCCATTCAGAACATACAAGAACTGTTATGTCCTCCAAACTATAGAAGGCCTGATTTGGATTTACATTTAGCACTATGCAACTGGCAAGTTCATGAAGCTAGATATGATACTAAAACGATACAAATGTTTCCAGTTAGAAAAAACCCTACCAAAAGGACCCACAATTAAATGCAAAAGGAGGTAAAAAGTGCAAATTAAAAGCCCAGGACTATGTTCACGGTCTACTTTCCATTGCTTAATATGGTATTGAACAGTTTCTAATAAACATGTCTAAACATACAAGCTTATAATGGAAATCCTGAAACATCCTCTAACTTCAATGCAGACAACAGCAGCGGCAGAATTACTGGGAAGTGAAAAAGCATGTGCTAGTATAAAGTGGTTGCCATTTGTTACTTACTGTGGTCCTTGTCTCTCATCTCAGAATGTCTATGCAATCACCACAGAGATGAGTAAGTACTGGAAGGACTTTCACTTTGAATTCCTTGTGGTTCTGGAGGCAAGACCAGCAGGTGAGAAGACATCAGAGTTTATAATGACAAGTTTCAGAGAGGTAGCTATGTTAGTCTGTTCAGCAAAACCAACAAGGAGTCTGGTGGCACTTTAAAGACTAACACATTTATTAGTGCATAAGCTTTTGTGAGCTACAATTCACTTCCTCTGACGCTGGAAGCCACTGAAAGGCAGAGATACAGAGCTAGGAGAGTAACAACAGTGCTAATTACATCAGAGTAGATGTGGCTCACCTCCAAAAGTGATGAGGTGAGAGTACCTGAAGGGGAAATTACTTACTGTAATCAGAGAACCATTCCATGTCTCTAGTCAGACCCATTCTGGTGGTGTCAAATTTGCAGCTCAGCAGTTTCGTGTTGCAATCTATTTTTTAATTTTTTTTGCCTAAGAATAGCAAGTTTCAGAGAGGTAGCCATGTTAGTCTGTTTCAGTAAAAACAACCAGGACTAAGGTATTTATTCACGCATAAGCTTTTGCCAGCTGCAGCTCCCTTTATCAGATGCATATAATATAGAATGCATATATGTATATAATGCCAAACCAGAAAAGATCATTCAGAGCACAAATCAAACTGCAGGTACAGTCTAACACCAAGGCCCTGAAAGAGCACCAGAATGTGTGATTAAGCCTGGAGGGCTACATTTTCACCTCTAATCAGTGTTAACAAATGCATATGGCCAGATACATTTAACCTCTCTTCTGCCCTCTCCCTTCCCATGTAGGCCCTCACCAAATCCTCTGGTTTCTCTCTCTGCATTCTTGCTGTCAAGATACTTCTTGCCGTGGCTACTATCAACCTTTTCCTTTTCTTCCTGAAAAATGGCCATCTGCCTCCTATTCTCTAATTCTCAGTAAGAGTTAGGGATGTTAGCTATTGGTTAATTGAATAGTCATGTAACCACATGAAATCTTACCGGTTACACAACTATTCTATAGTCCCCAGGGGTGGAGGCAGCAGCCTGTGTGCTCCGGGTCCCACTCCTGGCAGATCCTTGCCACCCCGAGCTGCTGCCTCTGTATCAGAGGCAGCAGTGCAGGGCAGCAGGCAGTGCCGGTCCATGAGGGGAGCCAGTTTAAAAACCAGCTCCCCACGCAGGCTGGTTGCCTGCTGTGCCATGCTGCTACCACAGATGCAGAGGCAGCAGTGCACGATGGCAGCAGCCCCGGTCTGCGGAAGTCCAAGTTCCCCGCAGAAAGGGGGCAGAGGTGGGGGGCAAGCGTGAGGGCTGCTGAAAAGCAGCCTCTCTCCACAGCAGCCCAGGCTGGCTGTGGACAGAGGCTGGCCTGTGGCAGCAGCCCCTTCCGAGGGGGGTCTGAGCTCTCCACAGACAATAACTGCTCCACTTCCCACAGAGCAGATCGCCCTCCGCCCCATGGACAGGGGCTGCTGCCTTTCACCAGCCTCTGTCCATGTCCAACCCAGGCTGCAGTGTACAGAGGTTGCTTTATGGCAGCCTCTTGCCCTTATCACCCTCCTCTGCCCCCCCCTCGTCCGGCGCTGCTGCCTCTGATAGAGGGTTATCACTACTGTATCCCTGGTCTTAATATAGAGTTAAATGTCAACAGCTAATGATCTTTGAATGTGTATATTCTCCTGCGTATTCATTAGACTTTCAGTCTGAAAAATGACAGCATTTTAAAGGTTAACCACAGCAAGAAGGCAGTAGTTCACACATCTAACAGCTGGGTCCCTAGGTAAATTCAGTAAGTATAACATCACATGCTTTTGATTTCTTAATTTATTAAAGTGACTTTTAATTCCTTACAATAACTCTGTGCCTATCAATCTGTCTGCTTCCCACTAACACACATATAGGACCACATACACATTTAAAGTTCAGATGCAGCATTCTTAATCTGAGCTGCTGGAAATACATAAGAACATAAGAACATAAGAACGGCCATACCGGGTCAGACCAAAGGTCCATCTAGCCCAGTATCCTGTCTGCCGACAGTGGCCAGCACCAGGTGCCCCAGAGGGGGTGGACCGAAGACAACGATCAAGCGATTTGTCTCCTGCCATCCCTCTCCAGCCTCTGACAAACAGAGGCCAAGGACACCATTTTATCCCCTGGCTAATAGCCTTTTATGGACCTAACCTCCATGAAATTATCTAGCTTCTCTTTAAACTCTGTTATATTCCTAGTCTTCACAGCCTCTTCTGGCAAAGAGTTCCACAGGCTGACTACACGCTGTGTGAAGAAGAACTTTCTTTTATTAGTTTTAAACCTGCTACCCATTAATTTCATTTGGTGTCCTCTAGTTCTTCTATTTAGGGAACTAATAAATAACTTTTCTTTATCGGCCCTCTCCACACCACTCATGATTTTATACACCTCTATCATATCCCCCCTCAGTCTCCTTTTTTCTAAACTGAAAAGTCCCAGTCACTTTAACCTCTCCTCATATGGGACCTGTTCCAAACCCCTAATCATTTTAGTTGCCCTTTTCTGAACCCTTTCCACGGCCAAAATATCTTTTTTGAGGTGAGGAGACCACATCTGTACACAGTATTCAAGATGTGGGCGTACCATAGTTTTATACAGGAGCAGTAAGATATTCTGGGTCTTATTTTCTATCCCTTTCTTAATAATACCTAGCATCCTATTTGCCTTTTTGACCTTGCTGCATGTGTGGAAGTTTTCAGAGAACTGTCCACGATAACTCCAAGATCTCTTTCCTGATTTGTCATAGCCAAATTAGCCCCCATCATACTGTACGTATAGTTGGGGTTATTTTTCCCGATGTGCATTACTTTACACTTATCCACATTAAATTTCATTTGCCATTTTGTCGCCCAATCGCTCAGTTTGGTGAGATCTTCTTGGAGTCCTTACAGTCTGCTTCTGTCTTGACTATCCTAAACAGTTTGGTATCATCCATAAACTTTACCACCTCACTGCTTACCCCTTTCTCCAGATCATTTATGAATAAGTTGAACAGGATTGGTCCTAGGACTGACCCTTGGGGACACCACTAGTTACCCCTCTCCATTCTGAAAATTTATCATTTATTCCTACCCTTTGTTTCCTGTCTTTTAACCAGTTCTCAATCCAAGAAAGGACCTTCCCTCTTATCCCCATGGCCATGTAATTTACACAAGAGCCTTTGGTGAGGACCTTGTCAAAGAGCTTTCTGGAAATCTAAGTATACTATATCTACTGGATCCCCCTTGTCTGCATGTTTGTTAACCCCTTCAAAGAACTCTAATAGATTAGTAAGACAGGATTTCCCTTTACAGAAACCATGTTGACTTTTGTCCAACAAATTATGTTCTTCTACATGCTTCACAATTTTATTCTTTACTATTGTTTCGACTAATTTGCCAGGTACTGAAGTTAGACTTACCAGTCTGTAATTGCCGGATCGCCTCTAGAGCCCTTTTTAAATATTGGTGTCACGTTGGCTACCTTCCAGTCATTAGGTACGGAAGCCGATTTAAGGGATAGGTTACAAACCACAGATAATAGTTCAGCAATTTCCCATTTGAGTTCTTTTAGAACCCTTGGATGAATGCCATCCGGTCCCGGAGATTTGTTAACATTAAGTTTTTCTATTTGTTCCAAAACCTCCTCTAATGACAAATAAGCCAGACTGACGAAAAACAATTCCTTTCAGATCACTTCCCTGATTTTCTAGTTTGGATGTATAGGCATTGGCTAGAAAGGAGCTCCTTTGTAAATCACGCACTGTAGAGAACTTAACTGAGGCTCTGAGAGAAATCAGAGCTCTCTAATGCATGAGAAATTAGTGAAACACTGGATCAAGTCTGTTCTAACCTGATGACTACTGTCGGTGAAAATGTATTTCCCCCCCCGTTTGCTTTGGATACAATTTACCATTGTTTTCAAGAATAAGAACTTTAGACACACAACTGGGCCTTCTGCAAATAGCCTGTGAAAATTCCAACTAAGGAATTCACTTGGGTGGCAAAACTGCAACTTGGAAGCTAATTGATATGGAGGAAGGAAGAACAAACAAACACAATTCTCTGAGTAAAAATGACAAGGAGTCCAGTGGCACCTTGACTAACAATTTTATTATGCCATGAACTTTTGTGAGTTGCAACTCACTTCATCAGATGCATGGAGTGAAAGAAAAAAACAGATGGTAGGGATACAGAGATGGAAGTGTTACAGCAGAGTTCATTCAATCAGGGTGGATGTGAATAAGAAGGTGAGAATACCTAAAGTGGAAAATTACTGACTGTAATGAGAGTCATTCCCAGTCTCTATTTAGACCCAGTGCTTTCTTTGTAAGAAAAAAAGGTATTGGTACTCCAGGCTCAAAGTTGTTGAGACAAACAAACAAACACACACACACACACACCTGGCCACGGCCCCTGTAAGATCCGTGTGTCCCAGGCACGCTTCCATCAGGAGCCAAGCCACCCCAGGAAACAGGAAATAGGTGCCGGTATGCCAGAGGAGAATCCCATTCAATTAAAGTAAGATGGGAAATTAGGTGCAGGAACACCGTCCTGGGGCATACAGTCACAAAAAAAGCATTGTTTAGACCCATTCTGAAGGTGTCAAATTTTCATATGAATTCTAGCTCTGCAGCTTTACATTGCATCCTGTTATTGATGCTTTTTGCTTTAGAATGGCAACTTTAAAGTTAGTAACTATGTGTTCAGAGAGGTCAAAATGTTTTCCTACTGGTTTTTTAATGTTACCAATCTTGATGTCTGATTTATATCCATTTATTCTTTTGTATAGAGACAGTCCATTTTGTCCATTGTACATTGTAGAGGGGCATTGCTGGCATATCACATTAGTAGATGTGCAGGTTAACAAGCTTTTAATGGTGTGGCTGTTGTGATTAGGTCCTATAAAAGTGTTAATAGGGTAGATATGTGGATAGAGATGGCAACGGGGTTTGCTGCAGGGACTGGTTCTTGGATTAGTGTTTCTGTTACAATTCTCTGAGTAGTGGTGACACTGGCAGTGATGCTGGTTCACAGAGAAGTAAACCAAAATGAGCAAATAAACCCAAAGCAGAAAAATCAGAGGACTATGAATAAACTATAGAGTGGAGATTTTTCCCACTGGTTGATTGGTTTGAACCCAAGCTCACATCAGCAATGAATCCTAAATTATCAATATATGAGTGTTGGGCAACCTGTTGTATGTGAGAGAGGGTCTTAGTCCATCCTAGGCATCCTATACTGACATCAAAAAACCACTCAGGAATCTTCCCCTTCACAGTAATACTTTATCTGATATTGCAAAACTACGCTGGAAATTAAGGATAGACACACACACAATGCCAAATCCTAAGAACTCCTCAGAGATGCGAAGTAACTTCTGCTGACTAACTTTTGAAGCAGTTGTTACAGAACTCAATTAATAAAGAATTAAGGAAGAGTAATGTAATTACTGCAAATCAACATGGATAGGTGAAATATAGATCCTGTCAAATCAACCAGATCTCTTTTCTGATGAGATTACAAGTTTGGTTGATAAAGATAATAGTGCTTGTCAAGGCTGTTCCCCACACTGGCACTTTGAGTGCAGAAGTTAGGGGCCTGTGAGAGACTTTAAAACACCCTGCCACTAAAGGCTTCTGTTTAAAATTCCCAAGGTCACAGATTCCCTGGCCTTGGATGATATCACTGCCATCATGCAAATGCAAAAAGCCCTTTGAAAACCAGAAAGTCACATTTTGGAATTTCTTCCTGTGGGGCACCCTCAAGCTCTTCAGCCCTCCCTCTGGAGAGATCTTGAAAAAAACTGTAATTCTCTTAATAGCTGACCTTTCCGCTTTAGGCACGTGTACACAGAACCTCTTGCCTTTTAGGACACAGGAATCAGATGATGGTCTTAAAAAGATTATTTTTATTAACAAAACAAAGAAAATATGCTTGGTAAAATATTATTTGGTTGCTAGGTAATACAGAGCAACTGAAAAAAGAAAGATTAAAGGCACACAGATTTGCTTTCTTGGGATTCAGTTTAAAATTACAGTGCGGGGGGGGGGGGGAATAATACTCAGCAATGAGAAGTCCAACAAACTTAAAAACAAAGAAAATAGCCTCATCCCGTCTGACTAAACATTCCCTGTTCTTTTCACATATCTATTATTCCACGGTTTAGTTCTTCCCTAGACATGGATGTTATTGGATCTTCTATGTCTTGTTTCCTCGCTCAATCCTTGTTTTGCAGCTCTGCTCTGGTCACACAAAGACCAGAACCTGTTTCCAATATAAAAATCCACACATTGTTTTCATTGGCTCTCCTGGCTTCCTACCAACACTTCCTTCTTCCCTAGCATTCCTGGGGCATGTCTACACTAGGAAATTATTTCAAAATAATAATTTTGAAATAACATGTCCACACTGCACAGAATCCTCAAAATTAGTCTGAGGCAGACTCCCTTAATATGGATGTGCTAAATATACTTAGAGCCCCAGGAAGCACTGGGGGGGATTACTGGGGAGTAGTTATTTCAAAATAACCAGCATCTACACTACTACTATTTAAAAAAAACTATTTCAAAATAAGTGTTATTCCTTGTGGAAAGCAGGAATTATTTAGAAATAACCAGTTCCTTATTTCAAGATAATGGTCCTGGCAGTGTGGATGTTCTACTTGTTATTTCAAAATAAGGGAAGTTATTTCAAAACAACTCCCTAACGTAGACCAAGGCCTGGAGATTCTCTAGGATCTACTGTCTGTGGATTTAATCCTTACAGGCAATTTAGTTAACAGAATAGCTGGGATGTCCAGAAAACGGTAGTACCCCTACCATTCATCACAGCGTTAATGTAATAAACTTTTGTAAGACAAAGGTATCACTTGATATTTTGGTTAAAAAACTAAAATGAGACAAAATTAACATTGCACACATTAAATGATTAGGTCTCAAAATGTAACTGGGAATTGAAAATCATCATCAAGTTGGTGTGCTTCTAGTGGTGTCCTGCAGGGATTTCTTGACCCTGTGCTATTTTTTTGATCAATGATACAGAAGAAAACATAAAATCATCACTAGTGGCGTTTGGATGTGACTTAACTAATGGGGGAGTGGTAAATAATTTAGAGATTAGGTCACTGATACAGAGTGATCTGAATTACTTGGGTAGGCTGGTACAAGCAAAACATATGCATTTTAATATTTATAAATGCATCCATTGAAGATCAAAGAATGTCGACCATGCTTAGCAGATGGGGAAGCAGAGACTCTGAAAAATATTTGGGGATCGTGTCGGATGATCAACTGAACATGAGCTCCCAGTGTGACATTTTGGCTGAAAAGACCAATGTGATTCTAGGACACAAAGAGGGAGCTCCACTCTGGGTGCTGGTGCGTCTTCGCGCCGGTGACCAGAGACTTTTCTATCAGTTTCCACCGTGACGCGCACATGCTGTGGCACCCCCTTGTGCCGTTGGTGTCCGTTAGATGTGCGCGCGGCCCCTCCATTCCTTCTCTACCTGTGCTGTTAAGAGCATGGGGCTCCAAAGCAGGGGAAGGAGGGAGGGTAGTGGAGCACCCACGGGGACACACATCTCAAAGAACCACTGTTACTGCACAAGTTGAGTAACTCCTTCTTCTCCTTCGAGTGGTGTCCCACTCCACTCTGGATGACTACACAGCAGTTGTCGGCCTGTGGAGGTGGGTTTCAAGCCATGTATTTGTTACTGTGGACAGTACTGCTTGTCCCACCGCCATGGATGATGCAATGGAAGAAGAAAGAGCATAGTGCTGTGCAAATGTATGGTCTGATGACCATGTGGTGGCGTTACAAGTGTCCTGGAGAGGGACGTTGCTGAGGAAGGTGGTAGTGGAAGACATCGCCCTGGTGGAATGGGCTCAGATGGTTCCAGGTATACTTTATCATGGAGTGTATAGCATGTGTGGATACATGAGGAGATCCACTTGGAGATTCTCTGTGATGAGACTGCTTGTCCTTTGGATCGTACTGCTTAGGACAGAAACAGTCTAGCGGACACTTGTCAGGCCCTGGTGCGATCAATGTAAAACACAAGCGCTCTGTGAACGTTGAGGGTGTGCCACGCAGCGTGCACAGGATCAGCATGCGGTTTAGGAAAGAAGGCAGGTAAGTGTATGGGTTCATTGACATGGAAAGGGGAAGGTACTTTGGGGAGAAATTTCGGGTGGGGTTGAAGTGTAACTTTGTCCTTGGTGAACACTGTGTACGGGAGTTCAGCCATCAGTGCAGCAAGTTCGCTCACTCTCCTGCTGGAGGTTATTGCAACCAGAAAGGAGACTTTCATCAATAGATGGGACCAGGAGCAAGTCGCTAGCAGCTCAAAGGGTGGTTTTATCAAGCTCTTGAGTACATGATTCAGATCCCAGACAGGGACTGGTGGGCAGACAGGTGGAAAGGTGTTCTGTAGGCCCTTAAGGAATCTCTTGGTTATCAGATTGGCGAGGAAGGAAGCACCTCCCTCGGCCCGATGGAAAGCTACTATGGCAGCTGCATGTACTCTGACCGTACTGAGAGCAAGTCCCGATTGTTTAAGGTGTAACAGATAGTCCAACAGAAGGGGGAGGATTCTGGAGATGTCGTATGAGATCGTTTGAACCAATGGGAGAATCTCTTCCATTTATATAGGTATGTTTTCCTGGTAGATTGTCTCCTGCTGTTAATTAGTATTTCCTTCACCCTTTCTGAACAGGTGTTTTTGGCATCCTGGAGCCATGAAGGAGCCAGGCATGGAGGTAAAGTTTGTGTGGTTCTGGATGGAGGTTCTTCCCGTGATTTTGGGACAGGAAGTTGCGCTGAAGCGGGAAGGCTTATGGATCTGCAGTTGTCATCCTGTGGAGGTAAGGATACCATGTCTGCCTGGACCATGCTGGTGCGATCGATATTACTCGAGCTTGGTCTGTTCTGATCTTGTTGAGGATGTTGTGAAGAACTGGAAAGGATGGGAAAGCGTAGAGGAGAGGTGCGTCCCACCTGATGGAAAAGGCATGCCCCAGGGAGTGCTTTCCTAAGGCTGCCCTGGAGCAACAGAGGTGACACTTTCTGTTGTTCCTGGTGGCAAAGAGGTCTATGTCTGGTTGGTCCCATTGGTGAAAAACTTGATTGAGTGCATATTTGTCTATTTCCCATTCGTGATGGTTGTGAAACCTGCGACTTAGTGCATCTGCCGTGACATTGAGTACCCCTGGAAGGTAAGAGGCCACTGGGGTAACCTGGTGAGTCAGGCACCAATTCCATAATTTGATAGCCTCTGCACAAAGGGATGGGGATCGTGCACCTCCCTGTCGATTAATGTAGTACATGTCCGCATGAAAGCGATGGACTTGTGGGCTATATAGGGTAGAAAATGTTGGCACGCATACCCAACCGCTCGCAGTTCTAGGAGGCTGATATGGAATGTTTGCTCTGTAAAGGACCATTTGCCTTGAGCGGTGATGGTTCCTAAATGGGTCCCCCAACCCATGAGTGATGCATCTGTCATCACTGTAAGTGTGGGGGAAGGTTGTTGAAATGGTACCCCCTTCATTTTGTGGGTTCATACACCACTGAAGGGAGTTGAGAATCGGTGATTGAATGGTAACTTGTTTGGAGGGTGGGTCTCTGGATGGCATATAGGTTGTGGCTAGCCAAGACTGTAAGCCTCTCATGTGGCCGTATGTTGTGGAAGCCATGTGTCCGAGAATTTTGAGGCATTCGCGAACTGTCATGGTCAGTGCTGACTGTGCCCCTGCAATAAGATTGCGCAGGGTATCGAACCTGTGTTTGGGTAGGGTAGCCTTTACCACCCTGTGTTGATGAGAGCTCCTATAAACTCCAACCTCTGGGCTGGGTGGAGCGTGGAGTTTGCACAGTTTATATGAAACCCGAGGTTGAGCAGAAAGTTTGTAGTAGTATCGATCATGCTCTGTGTTTCCTGAAAGAACGCCCACTTTATCAGGCAGTCGTCTAAATATGGGAATATTATGACTCCCTGACGTCGTAATGAGGCTATTACAACCTCTAGAGTTTTGGAGAATACTCTGGGGGCCGTTGAGCGGCCTAAGGGGAGCACTCGGTATTGGCAGTGTTGGTAGTCCACCATGAATCGTAAGAAACGTCTGTGTGCAGGTTGAATTGTAACATGGAAGTAGGCATCCTGGAGGTCGAGAGCTGAAAGCCAATCCCCTTGATCTAATGAGGGAATTATTGTTGCTAGGGTCACCATTTTGAAACGGTGGTAAGTGATGTACTTGTTGAGTTTCCCCAAATCCAGTACAGGCCGCCATCCTCCACTCTTTTTCTGTGTTAGGAAGTAAGTTGAGTAAAACCCTTGACCCTGAAACTCTACTGGTACTTGTTCTATGGCACACAGGTGTAGGAGGTGCAACACCTCTTGATGGAGGAGGGTCTTGTAAGAGGGGTCCCTGAAAAGAGACGGGGTGGGAGGGTAGGTGGGTGGGAGGCGGAGAGGTAAAGGGGATGGCATAACCATGTTGGATGAGTTCTAAGACCCATTTGTCCAATGTTATTTGGGCCCACTGTTGAAAAAAGAGGCGGAGGCGGTGATAGAATTGAGAATGGTTGGGTGGTGTAATTGTTAGTGAGGTGGCTTCCTGGCTCTCGACATATTTTTCAAATCTGCTGTTTGGATGTGGATGGCTGGGTTGATGAGGAGTGCTGCTGTTGTTGGCGTTGGGGTCTGCGACGCTGGGGTCTTTGTTTTTGGCTGAAGTCGTACCTGGTCTGTTGTCTGTAAGGCTCCCTTGGTTTTTGGTAGGTGGTATACCTAGCCCTTTTGAATGGGGGAGTATACATTCCCAGAGTCCTGAGGGCGGCACAGAAGTCCTTCATGGAATGAAATACCTCGTCGGTCTTAGCAGCAAAGAGATTAATCTTGTCAAAGGGCAAGTCCTCGACTTTCTGCTGCAGATCTCTCAGGACCCCGGATGCCTGGAGCCACGAAATCTTGCGCATCATGATGGCTGACGCTGTTATGCGGACCGCAGTGTCTGCTATGTCCATTGCGGACTGTAGGGCAGTGCGAGAAACAGTGTGGCCCTCCTGCATGATGCTAAGAAGTATCAGTCTTTTGTGTTCTGGTAAATGTTGCAGTTTTGAATAATTGGAATGGTCGTAGTCTGCAAGCATAGCGGTATAATTCACTGCTCTGAGGGACAAGGTGGCAAAGGAGTAAACCTTACGACCCATGATGTCCATTTTTTTGTGGTCTGTATCCTGCGGTGTGGACCTGATGTTGGGCTGCCTAGCCGTATGGCTGACAGAATAAACTACTAACGACTTTGGTGGGGGGTGGGTAAAGAGGAAGTCCATCCCTTTTGGCGCAGTGAAATACTTGCAGTCAGCCCTCTTGTTTGTTGGAGTAATGGAAGCTGGAGTCTCCCAGATGTTATCCGCTGGGTCCATAATGGCTTCATCCATAAGGAGTGCTATTCTAGAAGTGGCGGGAGGCTGTAATGTCCGTAGAAGTCAGTATTGCTTCTCTGATACCTCTTGTATATCACGTTCTTGCACCAAAGCTACTCTTTTAAAGAGATCTTGAAATTTTTTGAAGTCATCACCCAATGGTGGGGTGTCGGCAATAACTGCCTCGTCAGGTGAAGAAGCGAAATTATGCATAGGGGAACTATCCTCACCCTTTGACAGAGAGTCCTCTATATTGAAATGGGCAGGGGAGTTAGGTTCCGTTGCTGAGATAATTTGAGGAGAAGCCAGTGGCAGTCTAGATATTGTGGAAGGAGCACGATGGTGGCTCTTCCTAGGGCGTGAGTCCCATTGCTGCCATTGTTCAGTGTATGGCGGTGGTGGATATGCATATGTCATCTGACCAGGTTGCCAGGAAGGAGATCTGTGAGCAGGGCTGGAGTGTTGTGAGGAGAATCTGCTCCTGGGTTCGGTACCCACTTCGCTGAGAGACCGTGAAGGGATTGACAGTCTGTGTGAGTGCACCGACTATATGCAGGATCCTGGTGATATCGGTGCTGTTGGCGTGCGGCTCCTGACTGGGGATTGATGTCGCGTGCGCTCTTGAGACGGTGCTGAGGTATGAGATGTACTCGGTACCGATGGTGTAGTCGGTGCCGTCTGGTCTGGCGGAGGCATGTCAGTGTGGGGCCTCTTAGACATGGATGCTGGTGCCGAATGTGGATAGTGCTTCAGTGCCAAGCAGTCTCTATGATAGCCCACCGGTGCGGTCGGTGCAGGTAGTTTTTGTTTCAGCTCTGAATGAGCCCTCTTCTGTGGTGCCAGTGTCTTGAACGGTGCCGTACCAGACGTGCCGGGCCTATCTGCGGTGCTGACCCTTGCTGCTGTCAGTGCCAAGGGTAGTGATCGGGCTGGAGACAGACCCGCTTTTGAGGTAGTCGGGCCGGAAGGGGCAGAGGGACGCATTTTATCCATACCCTTCGACTGGGAAACTGGTTTTGGGCCCGCTGGGGTATCCTCTGACAATGGTTGGAGAGACTTCTTGTAGAGCAGTCTTCAGCCTGTTGACTTGATCACGGCATGCTCTGGCCGTCAATTTCAAACAATGGGGGCACTTTTGTGTCTGATGTGTCTCCCCCAGGCACTTTATGCACTTTGGACGGGCATAGCACCTTTTAAAGCTGAGCGATCCCGGCATGAGACGCAGGAAAAGCAGCAAGCAGCAACAAAAACCTTTTTTGTTTGTTTTTTTTGGTGTTGGGGCAGGGATAGGGATGAGAAAACTTGGAACTTGTGGTAACTGATGGGAAATAACAGGTTTTTTGTTCGTTTTGTTGATAGGTTGCTTGGAGAAAGAGAGGCTCCGTCTGCTGCCGAGGATGGTAGAGAAGGAAATGAGGGGCTGCGCCATGATTCTATGCGTGCTCCTAACGGACACCAACGGCACAAGGGGGCACCACAGTGCATGCGCAGCATGGTGGAAACTGCTAGAAAAGTCTCCGGTCGCCGGCGCGAGGACGCACCAACACCCAGAGTGGAGCACCCACGGGGACACCACTCGAAGGAGAACAAGAGAATCTCAAGTAGCGGCAAAGAGGTTATTTTACCTCTATATTCAGCAATGGTATGACCACATCTGGAATACTGTGTGCAGCTCTGGTGCCCATGGTTCAAGAAGGATGTTGATAAACTTTAGAGGGTTCAGAGATGAACCATGAGAGTGATGAAAAGGGTTAGGAGTGACTTGATTACAGTCTGTACATATTTAAAGGGGGAACAAATATTTCATAATGGGCTCTTCAGTGTAACAGAGGAAGGTCTGAAATAACCCAGTGGCTGGGAGCTGAACAAATTCAGACTGAAAATAAGACAGATTTTTAAGAGTGAAAGTAATTAACCATGCAAACAATGTACAGTTTCAACCTCTTTCGTCTGGTACTCTCTGGTCCAGCAACATCCGTGATCCAACAGGACCACAGATGTTGCTAGACCAGAGAGCCCTAGGTGCAGAGGTTAAGACCGACTGGAAGCGGAGCCTGTCTGGTTGGTGGCACTCTGCAGGGCCAGTGACCTGGGGTAGATAGCACGCATAGGGCCGAGGAACCTCCAGGAGCAGCTGCCACCGCCACACGCACAGGGCTGGGGAACCCCCTGGGAGCAGCTGCTGCTGCCGTGCACACAGAGAACCCTCAGGAGCAGATGCCGCTGCCACATGCACAGGGAACCCCGGGGAGCACCTACTGATGCTGATGCCGCACATGTGAGGCCAGGCAACCCTCAAGAGCAGCTGCTGCTTCTGCTGCCACCACACACATGGGGCTGGGGAACCCACAGGAGCAGCTGCTGCTGCCACTACATGCATGGGGTTAGGGAACCCCCAAGAGCAGCTACTGCTCCTGCTGCTGCCACACACATGGGGCTGGGGAACCCCTGGGAGCAGCTGCTGCCGTGCAGGGCTGGGGGCAGAGACTAGAGCCCCAGGAGAAGAGCAGAGCTAGGCAGGTGAGGTCTCCAGGTTCTCCTGGAGCAGCAGCCAGGAGGGGAGTCTCAGGAGATCCTGGACGCCTGACCTCTCCTGGTCTGGCAAATTCCCTTGTTCGAGACCACTCTGGTCCAGAGGGCACCGGACCAGGCATGTTCAACCTGTACCAAGGGTCACCATGGAGTCTCCATCACTGACAATTTTTAAAATAAAATGAGATGGTTTTATAGAGGATCATTTCTAGGAATTATTTTGGGAAGTTCTGCGTTATTCAGGAGGTCAGATTACAATATTGCAATGAATGACACTGTCTGGCCTTGGAGTCTATTGGCCCAGTTGTGGACGGCAAGGACTTCTACCTGCCCTCCTTGCACCCCATGCCTGCCCCTTCCTTCACGCACCTCACACACACTGGGGCACTGAAGCCCTGCACTTCCTACCACCTCTTCCTCCCCTCCCCCCCTGAGCACTTTCAGAGCACCATGAATCGTCTGATTCATTCTCTGTTCCCACTCTTTCCCCTCCCTCCCAGAGTTTGAATGCCACAAATCAGCTGTTCGCAGCTGTTCAAGCTCTGGGAGAGAGGGGGAGGAGCGGAGACAGAACCCAAATCAGGTGATTCATGGTGTTCCGAAAGTGCTGAGAGGGAGAGGAAGGGGAAGGAAGTGCACAGATCCAGTGACTCAGCGCATGAGAGGTGTGGGAGGGAGAGGAGCAGACAAGGAGTCTGCAGGCCATAGGTGGAACCCCAGTCAGCCCTGGGCTGCTATGGCCCACTGAGATAAAGGAGGGTCACTCATGCAGCCCGCCCACTGTTCTTGCTTGTCTATCCATGATTATTCTGCCACAACTGTCATGGAATAACTCCCCCCATGGACATGCTATTTCTACATAAGAGTGACTTTATGCCATAACTGACCTCCTCTCTCGCAGTGTGGTCTGTGAAACGCTGAACTGAATGGCATGGAACCTACACTCTTGGACCGTCTCTATGAGATGGTCCTTCCATGGGCAGCAAGTATCAAAGGCCAAGGCTGGCTAAGGCTGTGCTAACCCATGCCGTGGCCTCACCCATAGGCAGAATATGAATCGCCATCAGAGGGAGGCTAGCCCCCAGCGCCGCTCTTCCATCTCAGCAAGAGCCAAGTCCTCCTTTCTGCCAGAGCCCAGAGCCATTCCCTGCATCGTGGCCACTGGCCCAGTCCCTTGGCTCACTCCCACACCCAAATGCAGTGCCAGGATGGTGGGTGACAAACAGCCCAGCCCCACAGCAGAGCTCTGGCAGGGAGGGGAGAAGGGAAGTCTAATTGCTCCCCTTATGCTATATCTCAGGGGTGGTCAAGAGGCTACCGGCCGGCCACATCCAGCCTGCAAGCCTTCAGATCCGGTCTGCAGACACCTCACCAAAAGCCTTAGGCAGAAAATAGCTCATGCTGTAAGCAGCCAACTGCTCTCCACTCTGGACGGCTGGGGAGGGAGGAGGGAGTCTTCACATGCTGCCCCTGCCCCTCCAACAAAATCTCTCCCCTCCCATTGGCCAGTTTCCAGCGAAAAGGAGCTGAAAAATTTTGCTGGGCGACAGTGCGAGCGTGGGAAGCCTCCCTCCCTCCCTCCCATGCTCAGAGAGGAGCCACATGGAGTAGCTTGTAGCCTCGGAGTGCAGCATTCTGCCTCAGGTTTTCACAGGGCTGCTGACTGGAAGCTGCCTAGGTAAGCACCTCCCAGCCAGAGCTTGCTTCTAACACTCCACCTCCTCTCTCCCCTCTGACTGCCTGCCCCAGGCCTCCACCCAAGCTCTGTATCCCCCTTCTCCCAGGCCACAACTCCCTCCCAGACCCTGCACCACCTCCTACAACCCTCCACCAGGCCAGACTCCTCTCCTGCACCCATACCCCGTCCCTGACCCTGCAGCCCATTCCCCTGCCCCAGGTCATTGCCCAAACCCTCTGAACCCACTTCAGCTAGGTCACAGCTCCTTCCCAGACCTTGTACCCCCTCCTAGAGCCTCTCCCCCAGGCCGGAATCCTCCCCTACAACCATACCCCCTCCTGAAACGTACACCCCGAGCTAGTGCCCTAGATCACAGCTCCTTCCTTCACCCAAACTCCCTCTCAGACCCCACATCCCCTCCTGCACCCCAATCACCTACCCCAAGCTCCCTTCTGCACCCAACCTCTGTCCTGGACCGCACACCCCCTCCGTAGAAGTGCAGCTCATGACCACTTGCCAAAATCTTAGATTGGCTCCCTATTAAAAAATATTCTTAATTGATAAACAGAGGGGTCATCTCCAACCCTAGCAAACCAGGATATTTCACCTGTGCTTTGTTTCAAAATAATTACTACAAGAAATTTTGCCAAAGAGAGGTTGAGCTATCCAGTTCACTTGGGGATTTTGAGAATTATGAAGAGAACAATAGGAAACTTAAGAATTATTTAAGTGTACTTACTAATGTCCCTCTCAACATTTTACACCCCATTTTATTTTGTCTGTGTATTTATTTCCCTTCAACTTTCTCATTATCTTTAAATGATAACTGTCTCATTATCTTTAAATGAGATAATCTTAAAATAATTAGGCTGCTATTAAGAGGCACAAGCCATTAATTGGGAATACAGAGCTACTGAATAGTAAGTCTTCTGGGGTCAATGTTGTCTTGACATGTTGATCAGTGCGTAAGCGACCACTGGCAGTATTTGGGAGGGTGAACAAGACAGGAAAAAGAGAGCAAGAGGACAGCAATTCAGGCCCTTTTACAAAATTCTCACAAATTATATATTTTCCTACCTATTAAATTTAACTCACATGCCTTTAGCTCATGTTTCCTTGTGCTGCTGGCACACATATGACTCTGCTCCCTTTCTGATAAAGGCTGATTACTCTGTACTGTAATGGATCACGTCTATCATTAGATTACTAGCAGTATGTATTTTAGCAGCTAACTCACTTCAAAAGACTCAAAATCACTTTGGAAAATAGTTTGTTTAGTGAAGCAGAAAAGGCTCTTTTCTCAGAGGTAGAATTCAGCCTGAAAAAGCAAGGACATGGCTTTGAAAAATGAGGGTATGGTTATCTGGAAAATTCCCCATCTGACAGGAGGGAAAGCTGAAAAAAAACCTGTGGGCTTAACACTAATTAAGGAGTTGTAGTGTCATTGAGTTCAAAGAGATGGAGAGTGCCCTGAACTGGAGATAAGAAAAGGGCTTGCAGCATTTATCGCTAGAAATGGATTGGTGGGCTCTGAGGGGCAAGGGAAGGCAGCAGTCACACAAGCAGGATTATCTCAGGGCTGCAGGTGCTTGTAGCTAATTACAAATTATTCACTTTTACTGTGAAACGATCAAATAGGTTAATACACCACTACGGTGAATCTTGCGATAAAGAATCCCCTTTCAGCTACTAACACCTTAGCTAGAACT
This sequence comes from Rafetus swinhoei, assembly GCA_019425775.1. Lineage (NCBI taxonomy): Eukaryota > Metazoa > Chordata > Testudines > Trionychidae > Rafetus > Rafetus swinhoei. The sequence continues at coordinate 28,905,624 of CM033425.1, read as the reverse complement.
TGGAATGGACTGGTACACGGACATCTACTCTGGGCCTGGCACAGGGCATGGGACACAGACGTCCATGTTTCTTCCTCACAGTCTCAGGCCAGAGCATGGTCCTCAGGCATTCCACTTGGTACAGTGCCTTGAATTTTTGACATTCAAACGCGAATATGAACAGCTCCTGGGAGAGGAAAGAAAAGAAAGCAAAGATGTTCTCTCTATAAAATGTATCTCTCACTAAATCAAAAATATTATTTTAATGTACTGAGTTAGCAGCCAGTGCAGAAAGGGCCTGAAGACCTCACAGAGCTCCTGCCACACCATTCTGTAGGCATGAGGTACAGTGCAGACGTCACCCTCAGTAGGCAGTGGTGAACAATGCCCTTGAGAGAAAATCTGGGGATCATGGGGACAACTAAAGAGATTCTGGATGAAAATTACACTAGATCAGCTGGACAAGTCAGAAACCTGACCAAGAGAAGAGGACCGCTTGAAAAAATTATTGGAGAGCATGTGAGCAGGACTGAGGAAGAGAGAAATTATTTCTTATACAATGTATCTCAATGTATTCTCAGGACTTGTCTAACTGGTAGCATCCTTATTAAATATTTTTGGTACATTATGGGAATTACAGGAAGAGACTGAGGTGGGCACATCTGCATGGATGATTAGCACATGGCACACTGGACTATACATCCAGAGTGCTCTGGTTTGCCCCACGCTAACTGACTGTAAAAAACAACAAGGTCTCTAAGGTGCTGCAAGACTATAACAAAACATGTAGAATCTAGATGATATCATGAGCTTTCATGGGCACAACCCACTTCTTCAGATGAATGGAGTTATTAAACTCCACAGGGACGCCTTAGAACTTAATTTACAAGTTCCATTCCTATCACAGAGGTATGAATAAAGACATTGGCTGGATGGGCTGCTGCTACATTCCACATCCTAATGACATAAAAAAAACAAACAATAGGTACTTAAGAACAATTAGTACCTTCTCCATCAGCTTCATGTAGCATGGACACTCTAATTGACTATATCTTCTCCCTTTTTTTTTTCTTTTCTTTTTTCCTTCTTTTTCCTTCCCCTCCCATCCCCTAGTTATTTAGAAACTGGACCTTTAATAACTCCATTCATCTGAAGAAGTGGGTTGTGCCCACAAAAGCTCATGACACCAGCTACATGTTTTGTTAGTCTCTACGGTGCTACTAGACGATTTGTTGTGTTTTAAGTTTTTCCATTTACAGACTAACTCAGCTACCCCTCTGAAACGAACTGACCGTGTGGACCCTAATACCATGCCCTAAAAGTTCCATAGTACATTTTCACCTACTGCTGTTTCATTCTTGTGTGCTACTGGAGCCACATTATGAGCTTACAGTCTAAGTAGACAAAATAAAAAAAGAATGAGAAAAAGGCAGTATGACTGTACCCATTGTATTGATGGGAAACTAAGATTCAGAAAGGGGAAGTGCCTTGGTCATGGTCAAATAAGGAGTCTGTAATGGACCTGGGAATCTCCTGAGTCCGAGACGAGTGCCTTAAACACAAGACTGTTATTTCTTACTTAATATGCATAATGTAATTCACAATATCCTTGGGTTCTCAGCCCAATTCATGTGAAGGCCTTAGCTGTGTTTTGGACTCACAAATTAGTATGGAAATTATTGGTGATATCTTTCAATATTTTAAGTACTTCTGACAATAATATATTGAGACTGTATAAGAATTATAGAAAACAGAACTGTCTTTACCATTTTCATAATTAATCTTGGCTTTCTTCTTCGGCAAATGCCATGCTCTCATTGGGCACGTCTACACTAGGAAATTATTTTGAAATAACTAAATTTGAAATAACTCCTGAAATAACAAAATCAAAATAGCATGTCCACTACGGGGAACCTTGAAATTAGTGCAAAGGCAGGCTCCGTTATTGTGGATGTGCTACCTTGACTTAGAGCCTCAGGAAGCACTCGGGAATAATTACTTCTAATGACTCTGGGGAATAGTTATTTCGAATTAGCAGCTGTGGAGCATCCACACTAAAACTATTTTGAAATAACTAATTTCAAAATAAGCATTATTTGAGGAAAGCAGAAGTACAGAGTTCGAAATAATGGGGACAGTAGTGTGGACACTCTGCTTCTTATTTAGAAAAAAGGGGGGTTATTTCAAAATAACTTCCTAGTGTAGATCAGGAGATTCTGTAGAACTATTTCTGACTTCCTATGAGTTCAAGAAACTTGGACCTAATGTTGAGAAGGCTTCCAGAACCCTCAACTTTGTATGTTTGCTCTGTCAGCCAAATGTGACTGCAAAGGTGGATCCAGAAAGCAGATGCAGTCTGAGAAGAATGAGCCTAACCATTATGAGGAAAGCTAGGACTAAAGCAACGGTTCTCAAACTTCACTGCACCACAACCCCCTTCTGAGGACAAAAATTACATGACCCCAAGGAGGGGGACCAAAGCCTGAGCCCCACTGCCTGGGTAGTGGAAGGAGGGGAGAGGAGACAAAGCCCAAGAGTCTCAAACCCAGGGCCCAGCAAGTCTACCACCAGCCCTGGCACCCCTATTAAAACAAGGTCACTTGCTACCCCCTTTGGAGTCAACCCACAATTTGAGAATTGTTGGTCTACAGCATTAGTCCCTGGTTCTACTTGGTCTATAAGTGTAGAAAACAAAATAGAAAAGGAAAATCCAAGAGGCCAACACTATCTTTGCAAATATGGAAAAAATTCTGTCAACGCAACAGAAGTGGCAAAATACAGGGAGCAGGGGATGAATTTTCATATAAAGCAAATAAAATAGTGTGCTGAAATCCCATTTATGATGCAGTTAAAGCCATTATGGTTCAGCAACTAGAAATAAGAGCACAATCTAAGATGATGAGGTGAAAAGAAACCTGTGCAAAGAGAGTGATATATGATCTGATGATTGTGAATGCTGCAATATTACCTTTCAATACACATTTCAATACATGCCCCTTACTAGAAAGTTCAGATAGATACATCCTGCCTGCGTGTAAGCATAAGGAGAGTTCAGGTTGCTGTGGTTGATTCCCAGCTGGGTCCTCAGTTTCAAGGGATCTATCCCCATCTTCAACTCCCATTTTTTCTCCTCTAATTAAAAAGCATTGGATCTTATGATGAAATATTATCCATTTAATGTCCACTAGATTAAAAAAACAGGCATCGCTCATGTGATTATTACACTATCCTGAATAGGACAACTTCCCCAACCCCTTTATCATCAAAGAAGAAAAGGGAGCAGAGCTCCTTCCAACCTTCAAGTCTGATGGGGCTTCCGGCACCCAGCTGTCATCTTACTTGCCAGTGACACTTTGTTCTAAGTGTCTCCGCAAATTTAGGGCATGTCTACACTCTGAGGTAAGGTGAAATCTAATATGGTCGATTTCTTACCACCCGATTTTGTGTCGTCACTGTGGAGAAGAAGCAAACGAAGTCCGAAGTAGCATGTCCCCACTAGGGAGCCTACTGTCAACTCAGAAAGTGATGCACTGTGAGCAGCTTTGCTGCTGGGCTCGCACCTTTTTGTGCCTGGTCACCTGCGCAGATGCCACAGAAGTGCGAGCATGGAGTCCAGTTCTCAGTAGCCATTATGAGTGTGATGTGTGTTGTGGTGGGCCTAATGGCACAGTACTTGGAGAGCATGCGCATGTTGCTCCTCCAGAAAGAGGACAAGGACCTAATTCGGCAAGGCATCGAGGCACTGCTTATGTAAGATCTGGCACTGATTCTAGTGCAGCTGCCAATTCTCTGTGCACAGTGGTACACCATTTCTAGCACCATGAGACAAGCTCAGACTGGTGGGACCGCACTTTGATGCAGAGATGGGATGATCAGCTGCAGCTGAACAACATCCAAATGCACAAGCCAACATTCCTGGAACTTTGCGAATAGCTTGCCCCTGCCCAGAGGCGCCAGAATACCCAAATGAGACCCGTTCTCACCATGCGGAAGTACATGGCAATAGCCCTATGGAAGCTTGCAATGCCAGGCAGCTACCAGTCAGTGGCAAACCACTTCAGAGTGGAGAAATCTACAGCGGAGGCTGCTGTTATAAAGGTAGCCAAGGCGATCAATATCATTCTGCCTCCGAGGGTAGTGACTCTGTGAAACATAGATAACAGTGGATAGTGTTGCCGTGACGGGGTTCCCTGACTGCGGGTGCCCAGCTAACCATCTTGGCCCAGGGTACATCAACCACAAGGAGTACTTCTCCATGGTGCTGCAGGCACGGGTGGATCACAAGAGCTATTTCACCAACATCAATGTGGGATAGTCGGGGAAAGGTGCAGGATGCCCGCAACTTTCGAACTCCTGCCCCTTCTGACAGATGCAGAGTGGCACTTTTTCCCAGACAGGAAAATCAGAGTCAGAGAGGTGGATCCTTGGTGACCGAACCTACCTCTTGCTCCTGTGGCTCATGAATCCCTACATGGGCAGCTTGGATCCCAGTAAGGGGGAGTTAGTTCAATAATAGACTGGGCATATGCAGAGTGGTGGTTGAATGTGCATTTGGACATTTAAATGGTAGGTTTAGGGGTCTCCTGACTTGGTTGGAACTCAGCAAACACACATTCCCTTTATGGTGACTGTGTTGTATGCTCTACGAGAACAAGGGGAAAACTTTAGTGGCAGGGAGGGGGGCTGAGGCAGAGCGCTTAGCCAGAGAGTTTGAGAAGCTGTTCTCAGCAGTGCAATAAGGAGAGCACAGCAAGGGGCAGTACAAATCAGAGAGGTCTTGAAGGAAAGTTTTACACAAGGCCAGTTTAGAGACTCTTCCACATGGCTCTCAACAAGTTGCCCCTGTATTTCCTATGCTTGCCTTTAATCCTCCACCCTACCCCTGTAGTTCAAGCAATAAAGAGACTGTTGTTCCATGAGTTTATTAGGGGAAAACAGCACGGAAAGGAAAAAAATGGGAACCCAAAGTGGGGAGGGTGCTCAAGAACGCAAGTGGGACTGCATTCTACCTGCCAAGGTCCATGAAGTTATGACTGCCCTCGAGTGCCATACCTCTCATCGTTGTATCCTGATGCCTCAGCGGCCCCTAGGGACTCTAGGGAGGAAGCAATGGGGCTGGGGGAGAAGGGACCAGGGGTGTCATCAGGAAAGGTGGGGTTCGGGGAGGAGGCCCTCTCCAGACAGGATGCAACATGCTCCACCATAGCATTCAGGGAGGTGAACGTGGTCTTATGCTGCCTCATCTACTGCTCCCTAGTGGCACTCCTCTTCTGGCACTCTGTGATCTGGTCCTCCCAATCTGCCTGCATCTCCACCACAAGGGAGTGCATGCAGTCCACCTGCTCCCAGAACATGTCCTCCCTTGTCTGCTTTCGCCCGCAGATCTGAGCCAGAGAGGAAATATGCATCAAGCTGGCTGCTGTCCCAGCTGCAAAGAAAAATTACAAGGGTAGACTTTACATCAGATACATTGTGTGAAGCCTAATCCTAATCTGTTAGCCTGCACTGAAGGTCTCTGTAAAGAAAAAGGAGAAGTGTTCCATGCAATGCCAAATGTTTGTTTTAAAGCATTTACAGCAGGCTCAGAGACTTCTCAGGGGAGTATCAGGATGCATTCTATCCAGAGGCAGGCAGGCATGATAAGGGGCCAGCCAGGGCAAGAGCCTGCAGGTGGAAGTGGGGGATGAGAGGGCAGTTTCCTGCTGTGTCTGGCACATGCCGAGTCTGCCACACATGCCTTCCCGGGGACACTGCTTCTTTTCCTGCCCACAGGGGGTGGGTGGGGAAATGTATGTCCAGCACATGCAGCTTCCCAGGGAGAGTGCTAATTGGTTCTCCTCCTCTTTCATTCAGGTTGCCATGACATATAACAGTCTTCTCCAAATCACACAATGTGATCGGGAGTGCATGCTGACTGAGTGTGACCATATCCATGGGCCTTATAGAATCACAGAACACTAGAACTGGAAGGGGCCTTGAAAGGTCATCGAGTCCAGTCCCCTGCCCTCACAACAGGGCCAAGTACCGTCTAGATCATCCTTGATTGATGTCATATCTAACCAGCTCTTAAATATCTCCAGTGTTGGAGATTTCACAAACTCCCTAGGCAACTTATTCTAGTGTTTAACCACCCTGACAGGTAGGAAGTTATTCCTACTATCCAACCTAAACCTCCCTTGAAGCAATGGGCTTAAATTGCAGCTTCTCCTATCCTCAGAGGCCAAGGAGAACAATTTTTCTCCCTCTTCCTTGTAAGACACTTTTAGGTACTTGAAAATTGCTATCATTCCCTCTCAGTCTTCTTTCCTAAACTAAACAAGCCCAATTCTTTTAGTCTTCTGCCATAACTCATGTTCTCTAGACTTTTAATTATTTTTGTTGTTCTTCTCTGGAAATTCTCCAGTTTCTCCACATCTTTCTTGAAATATGGTGCCCAGAACTGGACACAATACTCTAATTGAGGTTTAATCAGTGCAGAATAGAGTGGAAGAATTGCTTCTCATGTCTTGCTCACAACACTCCTGTTAATGCATCCCAGAGTCATGTTTTCTTTTTTGCAACAGTGTCACACTGTTGACTCATATTTACCTTGTGGTCCACTATGACCCCTAAATCCTTTCTGTGGTTCAAAGAAGCCAGACCACTGACTGGTGGCTTGGCATGGGAAGGTGTCCTACTGCTGAGCACAGCATAAGGCTGGCCTCCCCAAAAACCTTGTGAGAAGGATTAAAGAGTTCCTTTGTGACAACTTCATGGAGTTGTGAAGTCAAGACTCCCACTCCATCCGCAAACACATTAACAGAGTGTGCCACACATCACACCCCATTGCCTTAATTTGTAGTTAGAAAAAGTTTGTGAACTCACCAAAAGTATCCACACCTGTGTCAGTGCAAGACTGGGAGACAACCTAGGAGGAAGGGACTGACTCCAGTGCCATGACCAGCTCTTGGCTCTCAGGGATTGTTGGCTGGCTAGTCTCCTCCGCATCTTTCTCTACCACTACCACCACACTATCCTGCATGCTGACATCAGGCGTCTTGGCCAGATTCCACATCGGAGAAGCTGCCCCTCTCCCAATCACATCCAGTTGCTTGTAATAGTGGCACGTGAGGTACTACATCAGACCATTTGCTCACCTCCTGTGCTTTATGGTAGGACTGCCTCAGCTCCTTGATTTTTACTCAGCACTGCTGGGTCCTGGAATAGCCTTTAGTCACCAGACACCTTGCGATCTTGCCATAGATGTCAGAGTTCCTCTTGATGATTTGGAGCTCAGAGAGGATGGATTCATCTTCCCACACCTCAGTGAGGTCCAAGATCTCCTGCACACTCCACACTGGCACTCTTTTGTGCCCCTGGAAACTGGGGCCTTGGGAACAGGTATACTGAAAGTCATTGCAGTACTAGTACAAATGTTCAAAGTCATCTCCACATGTGTCATGGTGTGCTCTTGCGCTGAATGAGCTTGCAACGCTGGCCACACAGGAAATGCCATTATAATTTTCCCATGGCTTTCTGAGCTTACCAGGGAGAGCAATAGAGGCACAAGTTCTGGCCAGAGTGGTCGCAGTGGGGAACTGCAGGAGGTTTCCTGGAGGCCAATAGCCTTGACTTTCCAGCAAGGCTGAGTCTACACTACTGTAAATTCAATGATGCAAGGTCATGAATAGCATTACTCCTCATGACAAGCAGGAGTAACGAAATAAACTTCAATGGCCCTTAAGGTTGACATAACAGGCTTGAATGCGTGGATGCATCATTTAGAAAATCAACCACAGAATCATAGAACACTAGAACTGAAAGGGACCTTAAGAGATCATGAAGTCCAGTCCCCTGCCTTCACTGCAGGACCAAGCACCATCTAGATCTGTGTTTCTTAAACTTTTTAAGACCGAGGAACACCGAAAAATAATTTTAGGGGAACACCAAGGATTTTTTTGTTGAGAAAAAAAAAGTCAGGGGGGAAAAAGGGTCAAAGGGAAAGTTATTGGGGGGAAAAAAGGGTCGGGGGAAAGTTATTGAGCCAAAACAAAAACAAAAAAACCCCTGCCCTTTTAAGGGTGGCCATTTTGAATTCTGTGTTGTTCTCTGCAGTACACCTCCAACTGCCTTGTGGCACACCAGTGTGCTACGGAACACAGTTTAAGAAACACTGATCTAGATCATCTCTGACAGGTGTCTGTCTAATCTGCTTTTAAATATCTCCAGTGATGGAGATTCCACAACCTCGCTAGGCAATTTTTTCCAGTGTTTAACCACTCTGACAGTTAGGCAGTTTTTCCTAATGTCCAACCTAAACCTCTCTTGCTGCAGTTTAAGCCCATTGCTTCTTTCCCTATCATTAGAGGGAAGGAGAACAATTTTTCTCCCTCCTCCTTGTAAGACACTTTTAAATACTTGAAAACTGCTATCATGTCCCCTCTCAGTCTTCTCTTTTCCAAACTAAACAAGCCTAATTCCTACATTCTTGCCTCATAGCTCATGTTTTCTAGAACTTTAATCATTTTTGTTGCTCTTCTCTAGACCTTCTCCAATTTCTCTACATCCTTCTTGAAATGTGGTGCCCAGAACTGAATATAACACTCCAATTGAGGACTAATCAGTGCAGAGTAGAAGGGAAGAATGACTTCTCGAGTCTTGATCACAACACTCCTGTTAATGCATCCCAGAATTATGTTTGCTTTTTTTTGCAACAGTGTCACACTGTTGACTCATGTGTAGCTTGTGATTCACTATGACCCCTAGATCCCTTTCTGCAGTGCTCCTTCTTAGACAATCGCTTCCCATTCTGTAAGTGTGAAATAGATTGTTCCTTCCTAAGTGGAGTACTTTGCATTTGTCCTTATTAAACTTCATCCTATTTACCTTAGACCATTTCTCCAGTTTGTCCAGATCATCTTGAATTATGACCCTGTCCTCCAAAGCAGTTGCAACGCCTCTCATCTTGGTATCACCTGCAAACTTAATAATCATACCCTCTATGCCATCATCTAAATTGTTGATGAAGATATTGAAGAGAACCAGTCCCAAAACAGACCCTTGGAGAACCTCACTTGTTTTGCCCTTCCAGCATGACTGTGAACCATTAATAACTACTCTCTGAGAATGTTTATCCAGCCAGTTATGCACCCACATTACAGTAGCCCCATCTAGGTCGTATCTTCCTAATTTATTGATAAGAAGTTCATGGAAGACAGTGTCAAATGCCTTACTGAAGTCTAGGTATACCACATCCACTGCTTCTCCCTTATCCACCATTTGCAGCTAAATTAGATGTAAAATCCTTGTGTAGTAGACCAGGCCTTACAGAATCCCAGAGAATAGCAAGAAAAGAATAAAATGGGACTAATTGTGTTCTTTACACACACACAAAGACAGATTAGAGAGAAACAGCAAACTAATCAGAAAGTCCTGTCAGTGTGCACATTCTCCAGTCATCCAGATATGGACCACGCCTCACTACCATCATCATATGAACCTCTTCTGTGGTAGCCTTAGGACAAGAGCTCTGTGTTTACAAGTGCATCCCTCTTAGGACTTCTGGAAAGGAGCTTTCACACTGGGAAAACTGTCAAACATTCCAGACTTGAAACCAAAATCCCTCCCCTCCCGGGTTTGAGGCATTTTCTTGCCACACGTGCTAATTACTGAAACCTGAGCCTCACTCCAGCTTCTCCTTCTATGGGATCTTGCAGTGACTATGATATTCTACATGCATACCATACTAATGACAAAGCATAAACTCCACCAGGGGATAGTCTGAACTATCTGCTCAGAGCCCTGATCCCAACACATGCATCATTGCTAGGGCCAACAAGGAGATTGATGTAGGCAGTGATGTCTGCCGATGTGTCCCCTTGGTTCCAGGACACTCTTTTCCTTTTAGTCTCAGGGGTCGGCAACCTTTTGAAACCAAAGAGCCAGACTACGTTAAAACTGAGAACAAGTGGTCAACAAAGAGCCAGTATCAGAATGCCCATTTGCACGACTGAAAATACATAATGTAATATTATTGATAATTGACATAATGATTAATAATAATAGCACAAACAAAACATTGTACACACAAACTTTATTTAACAGGACTTGCGCTGCTGCATCTTTTCGCACATTTCTTTGAAGTTTACATCATCATAACTGGTCAAATCCAGCTTCATGCACACATTCATTCTGTCTTCTGTCAATCTTAGGGGTCGAGGTTGGGACGTAAGAGGAGCTCAGGGTAGGAGACTGGGGTATTTGATGAGCTCAGGGCACAAGGCTGGGGGGGATGTGGAGGTGCAGGAGTATTATGGCAGGAGACTGGGGATGTGGGGCTACATCTACACTGCACATCTATTTCAGAGTAAGCTGGTTACTCTGAAATAGCTTATTTCGCAATAGCATGTCTAAACTTCAGGGAAACCTCAAAATTAGTCCAAGGCAGGTTTCCCTAATGTGGATGTGCTATCTCAATTTAGAGCCCCAGGAGGAATAATGTAGAATGGCCCTGGTGAAGGGCTATTTCGAAATAGCAGAAGTGGAGTGTCTACACACGCCTTATTTCAAAATAACCATTTCAGAATAGAATCATAGAATCATAGAATACTAGGACTGGAAGGGACCTCGAGAGGTCATCGAGTCCAGTCCCCTGCCCCCATGGCAGGACCAAATACTGTCTAGACCATCCCTGATAGACATTTATCTAACCTACTCTTAAATATCTTCAGAGATGGAGATTCCACAACCTCCCTGGGCAATTTATTCCAGTGTTTGACTACCCTGACAGTTAGGAACTTTTTCCTAATGTCCAACCTAAACCTCCCTTGCTGCAGTTTAAGCCCATTGCTTCTTGTTCTATCCTCAGAGGCCAAGATGAACAAGTTTTCTCCCTCCTCCTTATGACACCCTTTTAGATACCTGAAAACTGCTATCATGTCCCCCCTCAATCTACTCTTTTCTAAACTAAACAAACCCAGTTCTTTCAGCCTTCCTTCATAGGTCATGTTCTCTAGACCTTTCATCATTCTTGTTGCTCTTCTCTGGACCCTCTCCAATTTCTCCACATCTTTCTTGAAATGCGGTGCCCAGAACTGGACACAGTACTCCAGCTGAGGCCTAACCAGCGCAGAGTAGAGTGGAAGAATGACTTCTCGTGTCTTGCTCACAACACACCTGTTAATGCATCCCAGAATCATGTTTGCTTTTTTTGCAACAGCATCACACTGCTGACTCATATTCAGCTTGCGGTCCACTATAACCCCTACATCTCTTTCTGCCGTACTCCTTCCTAGACAGTCTCTTCCCATTCTGTGTGTGTGAAACTGACTGTTCCTTCCTAAGTGGAGCACTTTGCAGTTGTCTTTATTAAACTTCATCCTGTTTACCTCAGACCATTTCTCCAATTTGTCCAGATCATTTTGAATTATGACCCTATCCTCCAGAGCAGTCGCAACCCTCCCAGCTTGCTATCATCTGCAAACTTAATAAGCGTACTTTCTATGCCAATATCTAAATCGTTGATGAAGATATTGAACAGAGCCAGTCCCAAAACAGACCCCTGCGAAACCCCACTTGTTATACCTTTCCAGCAGGATTGTGAACCATTAATAACTACTCTCTGAGTATGGTTATCCAGCCATTTATGCACCCTCCTTATAGTAGCCCCATCTAAGTTGTATTTGCCTAGTTTATTGATAAAAATATCATGCGAGACCGTATCAAATGCCTTACTAAAGTCTAGCTATACCACATCCACCGCTTCTCCCTTATCCACAAGACTCGTTATCCTATCAAAGAAAGCTATCAGATTGGTTTGACATGATTTATTCTTTACAAATCCATGCTGGCTGTTCCTATCACCTTGCCACCTTCCAAGTGTTTACAGAGGATTTCCTTAATTACTTGCTCCATTATCTTCCTGGCACAGAAGTTAAACTAACTGGTCTGTAGTTTCCTGGGTTGTTCTTATTTCCCTTTTATAAATGGGCACTATATTTGCCCTTTTCCAGTCTTCTGGAATCTTTCCTGTCTCCCATGATTTTCCAAAGATGATAGCTAGAGGCTCAGATACCTCCTCTATCAGCTCCTTGAGTATTCTAGGATGCATTTCATCAGGCCCTGGTGACTTGCAGGCATCTAACTTTTCTAGGTGATTTTTTAACTTGTTCTTTTTAATTTTTCTTCTAAACCTCCCCTTCCCACTAGCATTCACTATGTTAGGCATTCCTTCAGACTTCTCGGTGAAGACCGAAACAAAGAAGTCATTAAGCATCTCTGCCATTTCCAAGTTTCCTGTTACTGTTTCTCCCTCCTCACTGACCAGTGGGCCTACCGTGTCCTTCATCTTTCTCTTGCTTCTAAGGTATTAAAAAAAGTCTTCTTGTTTCCCTTTATTCCCATAGCTAGTTTGAGGCGTTATTCAAAATATTTTGAAATAATGGAATTACTGAGTCTGGTATAGGCCAGGTAACTTAATCCACATGCCAACTTCCTGCATCCTCCACACCCAAACTCCTGCCCTGAGCCCCTCATACATCCCAATCCTGACTCCTGCACCTCCTCCACACACAGCCCATCCCCCTGCCCTGAGACCCTCATACACTCCAGCTCTGACTAGTGCACCTCCACAGATCCCCAGCCACTTGCCCTGACTAGTGCATTTTCCCACACCCCAGCCCTCTTCCCTGAACCCCCACACTCTACCCTGCATTTAAATTTCTTACAGGTGCTGTTGTATCACACACACACACCGCCCTAAGCCCCAGCTGAGAGGGGCAAGTTGTGATAATACAGTACCTGTAAGAAATGTACGTTACTTTCACCCCTGGTTGCAGACTAACATGGCCACCCCTCTGAGACTTTTCCTTTTAGACATCTTTGTGAATAGAAAACAAGAAAACCACTATTTTCATGGACCAATTTCTGGACCTCTAGGAACAGTCCTAATGGTTTATCTCTTACTCTTTTTTTTCTTAAATCACAAAATCGGACCTATGAGGCTCCATTAGTTTTAGTGCTCCCTTCATGCTAGGTCTAATTTTTTACAGGAAGAAATTTGATTGAGAGAAATTTGTTGTTACTTTATTATTTTATTTACTAATAGTAAGTACTCTGGTAATACCTACTGTCTCTCTCCAAAGTGGGGGTGCAGTAGGTGGTGAGCTAGAATACAAATAGTAAGAGCAGTCATTGCAACAAAAAGCTTTCAGTCTCCCTGGGTAAGATAGAATACATCGGAGAAGCAAATATTACTACACCCATGTCACAGACAGGAAACTGAGCACAGAAAGAATGAGTGATTTGTCAAGAATGTGCGACTACTTCAGACAACGAGCAGTTTAAAAACACTACATGGAAGATGCACCAGTGAGCCACACTCTGCAGAAGAAGGGATGAACACAGGAGATTAGGGATGAAAAGGTTAAACCAGATAACTGGCAAGTATTGCCTTACCAGCATGCTTACTGGGGTAACCAGTTAACCAGCATCTGGCCTGGACGGAGCAGCCCCCCACCTGTAGCATGCCACAGGCAGAGGGCTGCTCCAGCTTGGCTGGAACCTCCGCACCACAGGAAGGGGGTGCAGTGCAGTGGGCCCTGCCTGGCCCAGTCCTCTGTGCCACAAGGGGTGCTCCAGCAACATGGCCTAGTCTACTACTGAAGCAGCCCCATCCATGACGCAGATGGCAATTAACCCCTATAGTTTAACCGGTTAACAATTTACATGGGATTTTACATCCTTACAGGAAAGAGAGAGAATTTGCAGGACATGGGCTGAGTGGCCAGCTAACCACTCAGCACACAGAGGATAGAATCTCATACTGAAAGCAAGGCATCCTTGAAACAGGGGTGGGCAATGTGCAGTTCACAGGCCAGACATGTTTCACCACAATTAGCTCCTGACCAGCTGCTGGTACTTTATTTACCTGTGCGTCCACAGGTTTGGCTGCTTGCAGCTCCTGCTGGTCACAGGTTGCTGTTGCTGGCTCATGGAATCTCCGGGAAGTGGCACGGACTGGGACACTGCATCCTGCAGCTCCCAGTGGTCAGGAACAGTGATCCACGGCCAACAGGAGCTGCAAGCGGACGTGCAGGTAAATAAAGCATCTGACAGCCCTGCTAGGAGCTAACCCTAGAGAACCCATTCTGGCCCATTGGCTGCTTATTGCCCATCTCTGCCTTAAGGCCTTCATTTTCAGACTCCAAAGAGAGCACTTCATTTGGTCCTCTGTGGTCAGGGAGCAGGAATATAGATATGGTGGGGAGAAGGGAATTACTCTGAAAAAAAATGAAAGTCCTAGAAAGAACAAGCAGCGGAGCTGGGGAAGAGAGGTGGCAAAAGCAAAAATTAAAACAAAATAAATACAAATAAAAGAAATGGTCCTAGCATCTTTTTATATAGCAACAACACTGCTGGGTACATACTGTGCCTTAGAACAGGTTTCTGAGGATTACAGATAAGGCAGTTAAAGGATGGCAGTTTGGGGTGTAAATCAGAATTTCTTGGCTGGTAACTGTTTGCATCCAAAGTGTTACATTATTTAAATATAATGCTGTGCCTGTGAATTATTTATGTAATATTCTCACAGCAACATGTTCATTCCTGTGGTTCACTGGACAGAAAATGCATTTGAACTTTTGTTTTCATTTGAGGCCTTAAAAAACTATCTTTCCAGGGATAGTGATTGTTTTGTAGATTTGAATTGTGACCCTGTTATTACTTTAAGAAGTTTCACATATGACACTGACCTTTTATGATTTTAAAAAGAAAATACATTCTGGAACCTGCCTCTGATTGTGACGGTCCCCTCCCTTTCTACCGCAAGCACTCTTATTGCTGCTATGGAGACAAGTTTAATCTAATCAAGATGTGGGTCAAAAGCAATATCTTTGGGAAAGATTTCCAAACAAGAATCCTCTTGAGTTTTCTGATCTCACTTGGACAGACAGTTTCTACAAAATGCCCTTTGCTGATTTCTATCCCCCTCTGCAGCTCCAATCAGAAGTCCAGATGAAATTTCAGGAGGTAGGAGGCAAACCCTTTCCTGCTGCCCAGTTATTACTGGATGTCCCTTCCCCAGTATTGTCAGTTCAAGAGATTAAAAACCATGAGAGTGGCGGAACAATCCTGACTTTTAAAAGCAGGTTATGTCATGTCTCTAGGTCACTCTCTTGATTTTGTAACTCCCCTGCAGAGGGTGGGCATGTGACAATTAGTGCTGTACTCTCCCACCAGCTCTGCTTAAGGGGTTTTGGCCCTGCTGCAGGAGCTCTCCCCTCTCTCATCTACCCAGCTCCTTTCTGGGAATTCATCCTGTCCCCACTGAACCTGCCTCAATCCAGTTCACCCTCAGGTCAGTCTCTCAGTTACCATCACCACCCCATTAGTTCAGCCTCATCCCAACCACCTCCACCACTCCCCAACCACCTTCAAAGCAGCAACCCATCTGCTCAGAATCCCACAACTCTCACCCTCCTCACTTCTTCCCCCTCTAGCTTCTTAGGGTTCTCCACCCCACCATGCCTAGGGGGACTGCAGGGGTGTCCCCTCTCTCACTTCCCAGGATGGCAGGGGCGCAGCTGCAGGGGAGTGACAGCTGGAGTACTGTGAGCACCTTGAGCAGCTGACAGAATTTCTAAGTAAAATTAAGCTTCACATTTAGAAGCTCTCAAATGTCAGGAATTTTTTTCAGTTGATTCAGTTGCTTATTTGAAGTTTGGCCTTCTTTACATCTCAGATTAAACTTCCCTTCCCTGATGGATTGTAGCCATGCCCCTTCCCCCCCTTGTGTTAGTCTGATAGCTTTGTTTATCTGATATGTAAATGAATTCTCATTGTATATCAAAGTACTTTGGTAGTAACTGCCCTGGGGAGAAATCACATTCCTTTGCTAGGTGGGGGTAACTCCTGTTTGGAGGAACACCATTTTAGGAATGTGCTGCAGCTGATATTTGGGAGTTCTATTACCAGATCATGAGTGAGGCTTTGACAGAAATCAGGACTCTCACTATAAATTAGTGAGAGCTGGTATGTCTGCCTACCTGCCGTGCCTGTTATGTGGTCTAAGAGCCACAGACACACTCAAGCTGTTCCCCTTTCAGCATGTGTACTTTTAATCTTCAGTTCTAAAGCATACAAGAAAGTCCATAAATATACAATCATATACTCCTGGGAGAATTCTGCACCAAAAATTAAAAAATTCTTCAAAAAAAAAAAAAAAAAAGTCTGCCCCCAATGTTTTAAAATACTGCAAAATATCACATAATTTATTAATCAAAATGATACAATATAATCATGCTGAAAAAACAACAAGGAGTCCGGTAGCACTTTAAAGACTAATAAATTTATTAGGATACTAGAATATAAGCTTTTGTGAGCTACAACTCACTTCCTCAGATGCTGAAGCGCAAAAGGAAGAAAGGATACAGAGATCAGACTGTGACAATTATTTTAATACTTATTTAAACTACAATACAATGAATGGAAAATGGAAACATGGGAGGAAATCCCAAACCCTCCTGCCTAACAGTAATCCAGGTAAATTTGACCCTTTATTTCTAAAACTTCAGAGGGGTAGTCGCGTTCGTTGTTTTTTAAGTTTTTCCAGTTACAGACTAATAGTCTAGCAGCACCTTAAGGACTAACTAAACTTGTAGCTGGTATCATGCACTTTCATGGGCACAACTCACTTCTTCAGATGAAAGGAGTTAATAAAGGTCCAGTTCCAAAATAAATGGGGGGGGAGATGGAAAAAGGAGGAAGAAATAGTCAATTAAAGTGTTCATGGAACATGACTGGACCCAACCACATCAGCCACCACATCAGAGGCTCATTTAACTACATGTCCACTAATGTGATCTATGGCTATGCCATCAAATGCCAGCAATGCCCCTCTTCCATGTGTATTGGCCAAACTGGACAGTCTCTATGGACACAAATCAGATGTCCGAAAAGGCAACACACAGAAAGCTGTTGGAGAACACTTTATCCTGCCTGGACACTCATTAAAATCTCAAAGTCGCCATGTTGTGTCAAGGCCAATTCCACGAGCCAAATACACAGGGAAGCCTTGGAACTTAACTTCCTTTACAGGTTTGGGACCATCACAAAGGTATGAACAAAGACATTACCTGGCTAGCACACAGCCTTCCACATCCTAATGACTTAACCAACCAAACAATGGGTACTTAAGAACAATTTGCAGCTTCTCAATCAGCTCCAAAAAAGCTCATGATACCATCTACGTGTTTTGTTCATCTCTAAGGTGCTGCTAGCTAGATTATTTGTTGTTTTTAAAGTTTTTTCTTTATTGCTAGTTATTAGTCAACAAATATACACAGCCATATATGCTCAGTGCTCCATATAGGCAAGTGAGGGCTGGGGAATCAAACTCACAATTTAGACTGGCTACTGACCCTCTCCAGAAAGGTCAAGAGCAAACAGTTCATGGAGCAATTCTGACAGAAAATTATTGTTCTAATCACCGAAGTCCCATAAGCATTTATAAAGCCATACTCTCCTTTACACCACTTCTTTTTACAAAGAGGTCTGCTCCAGCAAACTACCCTCCATTGGCTCCTTCTGACTGGACAGAGCTCTGCACAGGCTCCCTCCAGCCTACTTTAACTCCTTCTGGCCAGAGTGGAACAGCCGCCCCCACCAAACACAAACACAACTCCTCAGCCCCTCTGATTCACATGTGTACTGGCTGCTCAAAGCACGAGAACCAACCGGCTGGGGAGGAATGCATGGCCACTCTTGCAGATACTCTTTGCTTCCCCATCAGAAGTGTTTTTCTGGGGGAAACCAAAAAATAAAATATATAAATAAAAATCTGTGGAGTACTTTATTTCTGTGGACACGCAGCAACACAGGATTTACCCAGTAGTCACCACAAGTAAGCTTCCATGCACCTTTATCTCTTCTTCCTGGCTTACTCATTGAGCCCCCCTTATTATTTCCCAGTTCCTCCCAAATATACCCTCCCAATTACTGGGTCAGTTGCCTCATTAGACCAGAAATTGACACTCAAATGCCAGTAATCCCTAGTGGAAATTGGTTAATTAACTACAATTAGGCCTGCCATCTCCCCATTGCTTCAGCAACCTCAGTGACCAGGGTGCTATGTCTAGCACCCTCTCCCATTAACCCATCAATCCACATCATAAATGGGGCAGCTGGCACCTCCCCAGCTCTGAAATGAGGATCCTACCAGAACACAGACGCAAGCCCAGCATCTTGCAGAAGAGTTGAACCAGCTTTTCACCACTCCATGTCTGGTTTTCCCAGGCCCCAAAAGGATACCCCTCGTCAGCAGGGTAGGACATCACCCTTGGTGAGATAGCTACCCATCAGTTGCTAAGTAAAGTATGGCTGCCAACGCTACAACTATTGCATTATTATTTACTGGGGGCTGCACCCCATGCTTGCTATGCTTGCCATCCCCCCTCTCTCTGGGGGTAGATGTCTGACCAGGGAAGGGGGCCAGGAGCATACTGAGGGCAGGGTGTCTGGCCAGGAGGGTGGGTGCAGAAGCAGGGGAGGGTGCAGCAGCAGGCTGGGGATAGGTATCTGGCAACAGGGGAGGGCTGGGGATGTGGGGTCTTGGCAGAAGGACTAAGCGGGTTGAGAGTGGGGTCAGGCTCGGATGGTGGAGGGGTCATGAGGTGGCCTGGGGAGGGACAGGGCAGGCTCAGGTGGCAGAGGGGACCAGGTGCGGCTCGGGGAGCAGGGGGGGTTGGGCTCAGATGGCAGAGGGGACCTAGCATGGCCTGGGGTGGGGTAAGAGGATCAGGCTCAGATGGCGGTGAGGATCCAGCACAGCCCAGAGAGGGAGGGTTGGGCTCAGATAGTGGAGGGGCCCCTGCACAGCCCAGGGGGTCCAGCTTGGATGACGGAGGGGACCCGGAACAGTGCTGACCAGGAAGGGTGGGGAGTTCAGGCTCGGACGGTGGCAGGAACCCAGTGCGGCCCAGGAGGGTGTGTGTGTGGGGGGGGGGGGGGGGGCTTAGAAGGCACAGGGGACCCAGCATGGCCAAGAGGTCCAGCTCGGATGGCAGAGGGGACCTGGCACAGTGCAGCCCGGGGGAGGTGGGGAGGCTCGGATGGCAGAGGGGACCTGGCACAGTGCAGCCCGGGGGAGGTGGGGAGGCTCAGATGGCAGAGGGGACATGGCTCCAGCAGCAACTCCCTGGTGGCACAGTCCCCCCAGGGCATGAAGTGGTAGCCAGAGCTGGAGCAGCCCATGCCTGGAGGGGACTGCGCCGAGACTGGTCAAAGCAACCAGCTGAGGATAGAGGCAGAGGCTGGCAGTGACGGCATGAGAACGCAGATAACGTGATGACATCACTCTGTCATCTCACAGAAAAAAAAAATTATAGAGAGAGATTAGTGATAGTGCCCACTGTATGCCCTGCACTTTCCAACTTTCAAGGAGCATGGGCCCTTCTCCAAGGAGTTAACTATCTAAAGCAGTGGTTCTCAAACTTTTTTTTCTTTTCTGCAGAAACTTGCTGAGGGGCTTAGTGGACCACTTAAAGATCTTTCCAAATGCTATTAGTACTACTGGCTAAATATTGCAAGGTGCTTTGGATATAAAACTGCTATATAAAAATTTACTAATTAATGGGGGTTTTTTTCTACAAATAAAAGCACACAACACATTTTAATTAGGGATGTAAAATCCCAATTAAATCAGTTAACCAGTTAAATGTCAAGTTAACCTAACATTTAACCAGTTAACTGATGAAGAGGGACCCTGAGTGTGAGTCCGCTTCACTCTCAGCCCATGGGGCTCCCTACTTCCAACCCCACATTGGGGCTAGCTGCCAGCTCCAGGCCTCTGGTCCCTGCACTGGGGCTGGCTAGTGGCTCCTGGTACCAGCTGCGAGCCACGTGGGGTTGGCTGCTGGGGCTAGAGTAGCCCTCCACCCGTGGCGGCTCCTGGGGAACTGGGAAATTGGTTAACTGACTACTCATTCACATCCTTAATTTTAGTATCAGCGGTCTTACCTTTCTAATAATGGAGGTGGATGTTCTGAGCAAAAACTTAAAAAAACAACAAATGGTCTGGTAGCACTTTATAGACTAACAAAACATGTAGCTGGTGTCATGAGCTTTCGTGGGCACAGTCCACTTCTTCAGATGACCGGAGTTTTGATGTATTTTGAGTTTAGGATGTGCAGACCCAAAATAAATAGGGGAGAAGGGAGAGGGGGGAAGGAAAAAAAAGGAGGGAGCAGGAAACAAGGAGCAGAGGGTATTAAAATAGCACAGGGAAAAACAAGTAGGCAGAACTGGCATAAGCACCTAAAGATTGGATAGTTAAAAGAAGCAGATAAGGATCATAGGATAGCAATTAGATAGGAAGGGTACTAAGGTAAGAATCTACACAAAGAGCTGTTGGCACCTTCATTGAATGTTAGGTTAATAATGTCCCAGCCGTCTGTTATCTCCACTGAGGAGGAAGTTCAGAGAAATCAGGCGTAATGTTTGTCCGATTTATTGAGCCCTGCACACACACAAAATTTTTTATCTGATTTGTATCCACAAAAATGAGCCGCAGATATCCACAGCTTTGCAGGGTTCTACAGTTTTACTCTTAGGTCAGGTTCAGCATTCATCCTGCTTCTGTATTTGGACTTGAAGGTAGTAAGTGATAAAAGTCTGTCTCTCAAAGGTACGTAGTAACAAATGGTGTTAGAAAATGCATTGCTTTGTCTGCAAATTCTGAATACTCTCCAGTACTCCAAATCCAAAACTCAAACAGAGAAAGTCTTTTAAATTTTGACCATAATATTTCGTTGCAAGAAAGCTTCAACAAGTACTCTTGTGTCTAACTGGACAAACCGGAGGCCAGCTGACTGATTTCAATTCAGAAAGGATTATGTATCCAGTTGTTTGGTTCCGTTTCTACTGGGAAAGTAATTTTCAAACCGTTGGTTAAGAGCAATAAGTTGTTCTTCAATGTCATTTTTAATTATTTTTTTTTGTCAAGAACCAGTTCATTTTCATACAGAAAACTTTCCAATGTTGGACATTTAGAAGGAGCTATCCATGGGCCCCCCTGAATGGAACTTGCAGACCACTCATGGTCTGAGGGCTACAGTTTGAGATCCTCAGATCTAAAGTTAGTCAAGCAGTTAGAGATTAGATGAAAGGGAACAACAACGAGCAAAGCAGAGCAGGAAATTGTAACAATCTGTTTGGTATGGCCCTGGCCTATGTCAATCTGTAAGGCCAATAACTGAAGCACATTCACTTCAAGTCACTGCTGTAACTCCAACCAAGAACACAATACCATCAAAATAAAATACATGATTGAAACTGTTCAATTTAGGACTCTGCTTAAGCACAGAGATCCAGGCAGTCCAGACTTGTGCCTCATTCCCAATCAGCTCTCTTCCTTCAGGATCATCTCACTCACGTTGGTATTTTCCTCCAGAAAAGAAGCCAGGAATGCCTGTTCACTATTCTGTTTAGTAAAACCTGATTATGCCACCCCCTCTTGGGCTGTTTTCTCAGCTCATGCCAATATTTATTAGGATGCTATGACATTTGTAATCAGTTGAAGCACCTCTTCCCACACATTTCCAGGGTGTATTCACTTTTCTGCTGTGAAGGGAACAAGTGTAGGCTGATCAAGAGGTGTGAGAAGAGAGATACAGCATAGTAAGGGATTTTGCTTTTCAAACAAAAATTTGATTTTTCTGCCCAAACTGAATGAATGTCCAAAAATTCTCTTTTGGTGACTTTGATTTCCAATCAAATTTCTTTGATTTTCTCTTGTTTTCTGACACGCAAACTGGTATATGGAAATACTCTCTAAATCAGGGGTCTGCAACCTTTTTAAGCATGAGATCACTTTTTTAATTTAAGTGCAATCCAAGAGCCACCTCAAATATAAATACCCTTGCCCTGCCTCCCTCCTGCCCCTTCTCTGAGGCCCTGCCCCTGCTCACTCCATCTTCCCTCTCTTGCCCATCCTCACTCACTTTCATCAGACTAGGGCAGAGGGTTGGGGTGCAGGCTCTGGTCTTGGATTAAGGGATCTGGAGTGTGAGAGGGGCTCTGAGCTGCTCTTGGGGCAGGCAATTGGGATGTAGGAGGGGTTCTAGGTGCAGGCTCTGGGATGGTGTTTGGATTCAGGTGTGCTCGGGGCTAAGGCAGGGGTTTGGGATGCAGGAGGGGTTCAAGACTGGGGTAGGAGTTTGGGATACAGGCTCCAGCTGGGCCCTGCTTACCTCAGATGGCTCCTGGGTGGTGGTTCAGTGGGGCTAAGGCAGGCTTACCCCTATCCTAGCTCTGCACCACTCCCTAAAGCAGCCAGCAAACTCCATCCCAAGCCCTGTTGTGCCCCCTCTCTCCTCTCCCTCCCCTGCCCTGTAGGGCAAGCAGGAGGCTCCCAGGGGGAGGGGCAGCTCCAAGGCAAAGGGCAGGAGGAGCAGCAGTGGGGAGAGGGGCAGCTGAAGTGCTGGCACTTGACAGCCTCTTGGCCAAACCAGCCAGGATCCCCTGTCAGAGGCTCCAAGATCTACCAGTAGATGCCCATCAACTGGTTGGTGACTACTGCTCTAAATAGTTCAAAGCTAAGAGACCTATCAAGTGACTTTTAGCAAATAGGAAGGGCATCAGAGGGGACAAAAGACTGAATGTTACCGCACAGAAAAGGATGGTGATAATAACTAGAAGCCCAGGAAATAATAGTAGTTTATTTCGTGTCATTCGTCTTTATTTGGTCAAAATACCCTACAAATCCTGTGCAGCCACATCCAGATTAGAAGTTTGTGGGAAACTTTGGCATGTGGGACATTGAGTTTTTGGACAACACTCCACTTCCAGAACTGTAAAAGGCAGTAAGTGATTTAGTTACTGGAAAGCAACAGCTTTAATGAAATGTCAGAATGCTACTGTGAAGCTCAGTTTTCTATATGATCTTTCCTACTACATAAGTTTAAGTGATTAAGTTAAAAGCCTGAGAAGAATTACCTCAATTCCCATTCCAGTTCTCTTCCCTTCTATTCCATGAGCAATGTGGGAGAGAGAGAGCATCTCATCACTCATAATATCATTCTGGCCAATTAAACACCAACACTGTTGGGGTCCAAAAACTGGCAGCTATGCTCTGGAGTCATTAACAAGGCCTGAAAGCAGAGAACAAATGGGGAGCACTGTCAGGGATGTGGGAGAGGGGCTGTCATGAGGGAGAATTCTAGAAATAATTAATTAGTTTTTATTATTGTGGCTAAATTGGATGACAGTTGTCATCCTGTCACTGCCTCCACTTAATACTTCAGGAAGGCTAGGGTGGGGTGCAATTCCTCCCACCCACGTCACATGGCTCTGACTCCGTAACAGATGCTTTTGTTCATTCATTCGGAAGCTTCTTTTTCTCCCCTCCTCCATGCTCTCTTTCTGGTTGCCAAGCAACCGCAGCCATACTACAAGACTTGTGTTTTAACCATCAAGAGCTAGAACCATTGCCATTTCTTTAAAAATATATATTTAAGAATAAAAACAACAGATGTCACCAAAACCAGAAAAGCATACTTTCCTTCAGCCCACGGATCA
Organism: Rafetus swinhoei; assembly: GCA_019425775.1. Lineage (NCBI taxonomy): Eukaryota > Metazoa > Chordata > Testudines > Trionychidae > Rafetus > Rafetus swinhoei. The sequence continues at coordinate 28,882,095 of CM033425.1, read as the reverse complement.
TTTTGTGGGAATCCTGAAAGCTACAGATTGTCTGTAACCAACAGACGATACCAACTGCAGATGGATACAAATACCAGACAAAAAAACATTCCCTCTAGTCAGTGCTTGAGGGGGAAAACTTCTGCTTAGCATTAGGGATGTAAGCGACTAGTCAACTATCCAATAAGCAAATGCAACTCAACCGGTCACTTGCCCCCTTGCTGCCTCTATCAGAGAGAGGCAGCAAGGGGGGGACAGGAGCCGGCGCTGGGGAAAGCTGGCTTAAAAGCTGGTTCCTCACAGCACCGCCTCCAGGGTGCCACCTGACCCTCCCCCACTGCTGCTATCAGAGGCAGTGTGGGGCAGAGAAGGGACACTGCTGTGAAGCAGCCCCTGTCCACAGGGGGTCCCATGTGGACAGGGGCTGTTGCTGCCAAGCAACCCCTGTTCACAGTGGCCAGGAATGGCCATGGGTAGGGGCTGCTCAGGCAGCAGCCCTGTCCGTGGCTATCCCTGGCTGCCACGAATAGAGGCTGTTGCCAGAGCAGTCTCTGTTCCCAACAGCCAAGATTGGCCGCCACAAACAGGGGCTGCTGGACTTAGGGCAAGCCAGGACTGAGCAGTCCCAGCGCATGCTGATCACTGCGCCTCTGCATTTTCAATGTAGTAAGAGCTCGGCAGCTCTTGCTACATTTAAAATGCAAAGCTGCAGTGCAGGTGGCTCCTGGAGCCGGCATGAGCTGGGACTGCCCAGTCCCGGCTCAAGTCGGCTCCTGGAGCTCAGCAAAGGGCACTTATCAACTAACCGTATAGTTGATATGAATAGTATACACTATATGATTAGCCAGTTAATCATATTTTAACATCCTTACTTAGCATCATAAAAATAGTAAGGTACTGAGACTCTACATAATATCCAGTGCTGACACATAGCAGCTCTACACTGAATTTACCTGCAAAGTTAAACAAATACCCAATCAACCAGACGCACACAAGGAAAATAGACTAACTTCTGTTCACTTATATGTGGAACGCGTGTGCGCACGCACACACAATGTAACATCTTGATATCCATATATGATATTAGAGGGGGGAGAGCCATTGGATAACGCTGTGATTTTCAAAAGAGTCTGTGAAGTTAGAGGCTCAGCACCCATTACATTCAAGCTGGGCATGTAACTTCCATAGGCTATTAAAAGATCCCAACCTAAAATGTAGTATCTGGAAATCCTGATTATATCCAAAACCAGCTGAGAAGATTCCTTGGTGGATGCAGAGTTGGGAGCAATGGGCAAGAAGTGAAATCTAGTCATGTTATGTCAACAGTTAGTAGAATTGAAATGGTGTTTTAACCTGAATGAAAATGGAGTTCACAGACTCATGCATGGCATTCTGATTTAGCAGGTCTCTCCTCCCAAAAATATGAGTCAGACAATACAGCATGATGATAGAGAGGTTAATGGCTGCATTCTTCAACTATGCTTCTTGCTATTTGTCAATCAAAGTGCAACGAAGTTTGACATCAGCCAAACACCCAATAAATTAGTTCCTGTCCTGCATACCATTCTATCCCTGCCTTGACAATGCACTCCTAACATTTGTTCTGTTCTTCTTCCGAAGTGTTATGCAAATGTCTGCCAGTGTTTCATTTGTAATAAAAGAGGTGCTGAGGCTCAAGCATTTTTAAAACTTTCATAATTTACATAATCTGCCCATCGGTGCCAGGGCTCTGAACTGCCAAGCCTAAAAGTGTCAGAACTCAGCCCTAGCAAGCCCTGGTACAAATTAAGCACTGATGCCTCCTTTCAGATGCTTGTTCTTGCCTTGCTAGAGTTCATCTTTCAATGCTTGACATTATAGATTTTAAATATACTGTTCTGCCCAATGTAATGTGCAAAGCATATTTAATTTACTGTCAGACTTATTTTCAACTAACTGCATGTGACAGGGCATACTCTCCCTGCACTGAACAGAAGGGGGTTAACTCAGCCCTAAGAGATGAGGAGGCCACACCCCCTTTATCTTACTGAGCATGCTCAGGCTGCACTGCTATAAAAGAGAGCAGCTCCGCTTCGTTGGGGCTGGCAGTGAGAGGGAGAGGATGTGCGAGGCCAGCTCCCTGCAAAACCCAGCGACTGCCCAAACGCCGAGATGCTACCACACAGGCGGGAGTCCTGACACATCTAGAGATCGCCCAGGCTCCAGATGCAAGTGGAGGCAGCCAGATCCCAGAGGAAGAGGGGAACCGGAGAGCCACCAGCGAGCGGAGATGTTGGGAGCAGCCCACGGATGGTGACGGCCCCAGGGTGAGTGAGCTGCTGTCGGCGTGTTGCGGTTGGAATTGCCCCGCTGACTCAGTGGCTAGAGCAAGCCACTAGCAGGGCCCTGGGCTGGGGTCCAGTGGAGTGGGAGGGCCTGGACCCCCCATCCAGAGAGATATAAACCTTTCCCCTATCTACTGCCCTTTAAATAGACCCCATTGAGAAGTGTGGAAACTATTGAACTGTGTGGCCCTGCCCAAAGGGGCGAGATTTTAGACCAGTGGTCTCCAACCTTTTTATGACCAAGATCACTTTTTAAATGACAGAACAAGCCAAGATCTACTGCCCCACCCTTTCCTTGAAGCCCCGCCCCTTCCTCTCTATTCTCCTCCTCTCCATCACTTGCTATCCCCAACCCTTATACTGCTGCTTTTTTTCCACAATTCTTCTGTAGGAAGAGGTTTTTCCAACATTTGGCCTGTCTAGACTGGATCAAATGTCAGAAAAACCCCTTCTTTTAGAAGCCCCCTTATTCCTCGTGGAAAGAGGAATATAGGGGTTACTGAAAGAGCACGTTTGCTCTTCCACTAAAGAAGCGGAAGAACAAATGCATCCCTGGATGCAGAAGTTTTTCTGGGATATCTCGGAATCCTGAAAAACTCCTGCAGTCTAGCCGCACCCTCGCTGGGTTGAGACAGGATGTGTAGGCTCTGGGGTGGGAATGAGGGATTTGGGTGTGGGAAGGGGTGAGAGGTGCAAGCTCTGGGAAGAAATCTGGATGCAAGAGGTGGTGGAGAAGGGGATGCTGGGTCGGAGAGGGGGCTTCAGGCGGGCCAGTGTTGGGGTCAGATGTAGGGTTAGGGTACTAAGCAAGCCACAGGCTTGTGGATATGAGGGTGCAGAAATTTAGGTTGGGGTATGTGAGGGGCTCAGGGCAGGTGGTTCCAGTGTATGATAGGTTCAGCTCGAGGGTCTGGGGGAAGAGGGAGTGCAGGAGTGTTATGATGCTGTGGGCAGATGGGGGCTTGGCCCCAACTGGGGGTTTGTTGGCCAGGCTTCATTTTTAAATAAAATACTATGTCAAACACAAAAAGTTTCTGTGTTGTCTTTATTTATGAGAAGGGCAGGGAACCTGTTTTGAGTCAGGGGTCACTGACCCACAGAAAAGTCAGTTGGGGCCACACAAGTGAGATGCAAAATAAAAACTCCTCCAAACCCCCTACAAGCCTCACTAATGTGGCCCCAACTGTGCTGGTGGGAGCAGGGCACATGGTATTGGGGAAGAGTGCTAGGGGGTACCGGGACAAGGGACGGGGTGCCAGGGCAGGGGACAGGGTGCTGGGGCAGGGTGCCAATGTGTGCTGGGGCAAGTGACAGAGGGCCAGTGGGTTCAGGGGCAAGGGCCTGGGGCAGAGGACAGGGTGTCAGTGGAGGCAAGGGACAGGGTGCTGGGGTGGGGACAGGGTGCCAGTGGGAGCAGAGTGCCAGTGGGAACAGGGGGCAGGGTGTTGGCTGGGGCAGGGAATCCTCAGCGCATGCCTCCCCCCCCCAACCCCAGAGGAGGCAAGCTTTGGCAAGAGCCTCCTCCTGGGACTCCTCCCCCCTCCCCTGCAGAGGAGGAGAGCCCCGGTGTGTGCCTCCTTCCCCAGGAGGAAGCCCTAGTGCGCGCTTCCCCCTGGGACTCCTCCCCCCTCCCTGGCGCGCGCTTCCCCCTGGGACTCCTCCGTCTTCCCCCACAGAGGAGGGGAGCCCTGGCGTGTGCTTCCCCCCAGGACTCCTCCCCCCGCTCCCCGGCGTGCGCTGGCCCTCGGGACTCCTATCTCCTCCCCAGCAGAGGAGGGGAGCCCCAGTGCGCGCCTCCCCTCCCCTCTCTCTCTCCCCTCCCCCCAAACCCCAGCATGTGCCTTCCTCCGGGACTCCTACCTCTTCCCGGCATGCCACAGACCTGGAGGAGGGGAGCAGGCAGCACACTTCCAGAAACCCCGGAAGTGGCGCACAGCTGACGGACTTCCCTCCACCCCGCGGGAAGCCAGCACTACCTCCATTTTCGGAGGTAGGTAGTGGGGCTTCTTGGGGATGGGGGGAATTGGGGGGGCCCCGAATGCCTCGCGATCAACTGGTCGAGCCCTCCCGATCGACCAGTGGATCGCGATCGACAGGTTGGTGACCACGGTTATAGACTGTGACTAGGTCCCATGGTCACTATTGAACTGTGCTTCCCTGCCAATAGAGGGCAGTTATAGATTTTAACCACTGGGTCACCTTGAGACTACTGAATTGTGCTGCCTTGCCAATAGGATTCCTCCAAGAGGACTAGAAGGATGGAGTAGACAGACTTTGGGGGCGTGAAATTAAGAGACACCAGCTAGGGAGAAAAAGGGGCATCCACAAGCATGACAGACCTGAGGCAGGCCCTCCCTGCCCCCAGACAAGGTCCTCACCTCAGCTGTGCGACACTGAATAACACATTATTGTCTTTTGTGTGGGTAATTGTAGCAGGAAATTGGTGTTTTACTGCATTCTAGTGGCCACCTCCTAAGAAGTTCCAAGTGACTGAGAAATTAAGAGTAGTTTTCCAGGTGCTCTACCTCTCAGGATGTAGCCCTATGGGGTTTCTTTTTGCTAAAAAAAGCTTTTTTAAATGATCCAAACATGTTTTACATAATCTTAGTTTTTTTTCTTCTCTCTCCATGTTCCTCTTCTTTCTATTCACTGTTTGGAGCTGAGAATGATTAAGTAACATAATGTAACACAGCCATAGAATGGAGATGCCATTCTAGCCCAAAATTAAGTGTAACCTCAGATGCCAGCTCCTATTCACAGCAGGTATGGGTGACACACAAAAGTGACACATACAGTTGCCCTGCAACCTGCTTAAACACCAAGGCTCCAGAAATTAAGCTTGATACGTGCACAGCCAGACTTACAGAAGCGGATATTTCTTCTGTATGGAAGAACTACAAACTAAATACTAAACAACTTTGTCTAGGCAAATGATTGTACAAGGTCATTTTCTCAGTCCCATGACAAGGAAAACCTGGTGCTACATAAAGAGTTAAGATGCTGAAAAACAACCTGAAATATAATTTAAAATCCTTGCTATTGTGGAATAACCTCTTTTGCAAGAAATGTCTGATTATGTCCAGGTAACCAACTCAGACTGCCTTACAAGAAAATGTTTTCTACTATTAGAAATATACAAAACTGACAAGAATACCTGGACACTATTAAGAACCCAAATTAGGAAGTACAGTAATTCCTCATTTAACACGTGCCCACTTAACACGTTTTCGCAATAGCACGATTTTTTCTTTTAGGGAACGTTTTTTGAATTACACGACTGTCCCCGGAATAACATGATTTCCCCAGCCAGCCAGTTGCTGGTGGCTGCGCGGAGCTTCCCCCAGCTCCCTGCAAAGCGGCGGAGGGTTCGCCGCTCGCTGCGCCGTTCCCCGCTGACTCCCCCTCACCGCCTTACCCCCTATCCTCTGCCCCCGCTTGCAGGCCGGCAGCTGGGTTTCCCCAGTCGGCCCGTCGCCGGCGGCTGTGTGGGGCTTCCTTCGCCTCCCTGCAAATCGGCGGAGGGTTCACCACTCACCGCACTGTTCCCCGGCGACTCCCCCTTGCCCGACATAGTGCGGGTCCCGGCAGAACCATCACAGGGGCATACTCCCAACCCAATCTCTCTCCCCTTGCCTTCCCCAGAGCCAAACACCTCCCCTCCTTGCTGTAACCCAGTCCCCTTTCTCCCCCAACCTTATGTCCCGGTCCCAACAGATACCACCGCTTGAAACGCAACCCCCACCTTTTCCATTATTTTCAATGGGAAAATTGACCCCGCATAACACGTTTTCACTTAACATGATCATTTTCTGAAACATATCTACCGTGTTAAATGAGGAATAACTGTATATGCAAATTCTTATACCCAGGGCTCGACAAATTATGGAAAACCCTACTCACCAGACAAAAAAGGGACTCGCCACCCTCCCTCCCAAGAAGTGTTTTTTTTTTTAATGGCATAAATTCCTAATAAGAATAAGAACAGTAATTACTAATACGTTCTTAATAAATATCACCAAGTTATTAATAAATGTCTTATAAACTTCTACTTTTCCCTCTGCTGCCATGTCTCCTCCCTTGCTCCATCAGCTCCCCTGGTGCCTGCTGCCCCTCACCCTCCTCTGCTGTCCTGACTCCTGCCCTTCTAGCTGCCCTCAGCCTTCCTGAGACCTGCCCCCTCCACCAGCCCTTCTCTCCCCTGTGCCTCTCCTCCAGTAGCCCCACACTGATCAAGTGAGCTACCCCTCCTCATCCCCTCTCCTAACACCTCCTCTACACACTTGCCTGCCTCTCTCCTCGGAGGCTGGTCCCTCCCCTGCAGGTGTCTGCCCTTCTGCTTCACCCCCAGAATCTCCTGCCACCTGCCCTCTCCTGGTGCCTCCCCTTCCCTCACTGCCCCTGCCCCTTTTTCCCTGATGCCCACCCCCTCAGCACCCTCTGCCCCGTTCCCCTCATGCCCCTGTGCCCTCACATGCCTTGCTCCATCCCCACCTTCCTCATGCCCACCCCTTCTTTCAAGCCTTCTCCCAGCACCTCCCCCCTCCCCTCTAGCCCCAGTGCCCTTACCTCTCCTCCCAGCATCACCCTGTTCCCCCTCCACTGACACCTCCCCTCCTGCCCTTTTCCTCATTGTCTGCACTTGGCCCCTGGGATTTGTCTCTCCTGCACCCCTGTCCTTGGTGCCTTCCCCTTTCTTCCTCTTCTCCTGACCTCCTCCCTCCTCCCCTCCCCTCAGCACAAGCCCCTTCCCCATATTTTCCCCTCCCCTCCCCACAGCCCAGCCCAGCCGCTTCCCTTCCCCAGGGCCAAGCAAAACATTCCCCACTTTTTGGTGTCTTTTACACGTTTGCATTTTGCAATGGGGTTTTTTTTGTTTTCATTTTTGTCCCAGCATTTTAGCCCTATAAATAGCAAATAGCATTTTCATTCATTTTTTTCCATAAAGGCAAAGGCGCTTCAAGTGAACTCCCCTTTCACTGCTGCTGGGTCACAGCAGCCTTTTCCTGCCCTGTCAGCCCCTCCCTATGGGCAAGCACCCCTCGCTCCCAACCCACAGGGAAACAGGGTGCAGGGACAGCACAGAGCCAGAGGGTGCAGGGAACAGTGGGGGATTGGACAGGGGTGGCGCAGGAACAGGAGGCACAGAGGCAGAGGGACGCGGGGATCGGGGAGCAGTGTGCGAGGTGCGGTGGAGGCACGGGAACGGGACGTGGGGAACGGGAGGGGCAGAGAGGATCGGGGTCTAGGGGCAGTGCAGGGAATGGGCAGCACAGAGCTGGGGGGGAGCAGGGATCAGGGGAGCAGGGTGCGGGGTGCAAGGGCGGCGCAGAGCCAGAGGGAGAGCAGGGTGCAGGGGTGGTGTGGTGAATGGGCAGTGGGAGCCAGATGGGGCGCGGGGCGGGCGCAGCGAGCCGGGCAGTCAGCAGAGGGGGTCTCTCGCCAGCGAGGGGCTGGGGCCGTGGCAGGACTGGAGCCAGTGGGGCGGGACCTGGCTCCGCCACGCGCCGCAGCCAGCTTCCGGGGACACGCGGCCAGAGCCGAGCTGCCGCGGCCCTTTACAATCGGCGGGGCCACGTCCCACCAGCGTCCTGGCGTCTGCTGGCTCCACCTCCGCATGCCGCAGCTGCACGTGGGCAGCCCTGCGCTGAGTATCGCCGCAGTTCCCCCTCCCTGGCAGCACTCTGCTCCTCCGCCGGCTGGCGGATTGGATGGGGCCGCGCCGCCCGTAGTGCGGGCTTCAGCCAGTCCGTTACAACAGCCCACCAGGCCAGTCTGCCCCTGCAGTCGCCAGCTGGCAAAATCTACTTGCCAAGGGCGAGTTGGTGAGTGCATTTGTCGAGCCCTGCTTATACCCTTGCATAACATTTAATCAGTTCTTATTGAAAATTCATCAAAACAAAAACAAAAAAGAGCAAAATGTTTAGGACTAGGAGATTTACCCAGCGTTGCTTGGGTCCTTATCTCAAGTAAGTTTTGTTTTTCTTCATTTAAATAATTATTCTGGGATGGGGCTGGGGATGAGGGGTTCAGTGTGCAGGCTGCCCCAGGGTGAGAGGACTACCCCAGCCCTCCCTCACTGCAGCAGTTTGGGGCCAGGTGAGAAGCACCTCTCCATGGCCACTGCAGCTGTAACAGGCACAGCCGGGGAAGGGGGTGCATGTGCCCTGGCTGGGAGACAGACAGACACACAGACAGAGGCACAATCAGACAAGCTCTCTCAAATATATAGTAGCTAGCTGTCCCTTTCTCCACTCCTGCCCCCTCATGGCCCAATGTGGTTTTAGCTGTCCTAGTCCCTTCTCTGGCCTCTTGCTCCCCCCCCTCCCCCGTGGTCATTCTGCAGTATAACTCCCTCCTACCAGACTCCTCCCTTTCCATTTTATGAGAAACAATCAAATTTCAGGCACATCTCATTGTCTTGGCACAACCAAACCCTGCTTTAAGCTATGATAAGAGGAAGCTGAATGCCAAATTTGGTGGTCCTAGCTCTTACTATTTAGGAGGAGTTCTTGAACAAACGGACTCACAGATGGACTAACAGAAAAAGAAGACCACAATGACGACTAAGTGCTTTCATATTCCACTGTGGCTGAGGTAGCAGTGTTTTTCCCCAGCAGTTAAATTGGCCGGGGAAAATAATTTTTTTGGACAATGAGGAAGGGAATTTAATTTTACTGGACACCATATCGGCTGGAATTTGCAGGACGGGTGGGGTAAGAAGAAGAAATTCATGAGGATGAAATGAAAATTTCATTCTACCAGAATATTAATTAATTTAGTATAATGTCATGGATTTAAGAATTCTTTACTTCAGTTATTACTTAATATAATCCCAATATAATCCAGGACATGATTCCTTTTGAATTTCATACCACTATGAAACACTCTTTTAAAAAGTGTTTTGGATTATATGCACTAGTTAACATGAGGCTTGCTTTGAAATACAGTGTTTATTTTCTGTATCAACTATATCTTTGCCTGAGGGGATGCAGAAGGTACTTTAATTAAGAGTAAGATTAATCAAATGGTTTGCTTCTCCCAACTCACTCCTTTCCCCTCTCCTCTCCCTTCCCTCCAAACCTTAATTGAGGACCAGAAAATCTGAGTGCTATAGATTATACTCCTCTGAATGTTTGTCTATTGACAAATGTGTTGTTTAATTAATAAAAACACCATCAATATAAAAACATCAAGGAACTTCCAAGGTCCCTAACAGTTAGAATCCAACAGCCAGCTAGAGGAATCCGCATCATTTTAAAGTGAGTATGTAGCTTAGCCCAGATGTAATACTAAGTATATTTGATTCTCTCATTTCTGATTATTATACATTACATTTTATATGATTTAGGTAAAATTACATAAAAAAGAAAAATCATTTTGTTACAAACTCAAACACTCAAAAGTTAGGACATTCCAGATTTAAATTCATGTAATAAACTGTTACTCACTTTTCATAACTGTTGTTCTTCAAGATGTGGTGTTCATGTCCATTCCAATCAGGTGCACATGCACACGCATGCACAGAAACAGGAAGATTTTTGCCTAGGAGCATTTGTCAGGTCAGCCTGAGCGCCGCCTGCAGTGACACTGTTATGGTTCCTAGTATATAGCCCTGCTGACCCACCATTACTCTGACAGAGGGGATGGAGGGTGGGTACTGGAATGGACATGAACAATACATCTCAAAGAACAACAGTTATGAAAGGTAAGTACCTTATACACATTAATTAACCCATTTGTTTATAAGCCGATCCCCTTCTCCCCCGAGGTAAAAATGGAAAAAACCTATGACAGTTTCATAAGAAGGCCCTATATTTCAGGGGTTGGCAAACTCCGCTTCCCAGTTGTCAGAGTAAGCTGCTGGTGCACCGGGATGTTTTGGTTACTTGAAGCGTCTGCAGGCATGGAGCCCTGCAGCTCCTAGTGTCTGCAGGTCACCATTCCCACCCTATGGGAGCAGCAGGAAGTGGCAGACAGCACTTCCCTTGGCTTGCACTACTTCCCACAGCTCCCAATGCCTGGGAACAGCAAACTTCACCCACTGGGAGCTGAGCGCTGGGAGATAAACAAAATGTCACAGCACGCTTGTGGCTTAGCCTGATGGGCTGGGAGCCAAAGTTTGCAGACCCCAATGTGCAATGAAGAGCTCCACTCTTTGATTCACTTTTTTATCAAAAAAGTTCAGCTTACGAATATATACAATATACAGTAACCGTTTTTCCTTCTTCAAGTGCTTGTTCATGTGCATTCCAATCAGGTGACTCACAAGCTGAAGCTTTAGGAGATGCACCGGCTAATAGGAGCACAACCCTACAAAAGGCTGCCTCATCTCTGGCCTGCTGGGTGATTATGTAATATGCTGCAAACGGGTGACTAGATGACCCCATCATCACAAATACACATTAGGAATGTTAGGAAGCATGTAATTTGGTAATTGTGTAATTGACAAAATTTTTGTCAGATACACGATTAACCGATAAGCGGCTCTGCATTTAAAAGGGCTTGTGAGCTGGTGCACAAGCACCCTCTCTCAGTCATATACCTCAGCAGCAGAAAACATCTGCTTCCAACAAGATGGGGTTCTTTCTCAATTTCTGTAATCAAGAAATCCAATATTAAATAATTAAGATATCTTGTATGTACGCCTTTATACATATAGCATTATGTGCATCTTATGATGAGTGGCTTTTGCATCCACTCTGAATAGACAGACTCAGAAAACCCAAGAATGCTGCCTTCTTACTACAAAAAGTGTATGTCTCCACAGGAGCTGCAGGCATAGACCTATACAGACCAGTGAAATCAGAGCTAGTATTTCCCAACAGCAGCATAGAAACAGCTACACAGGAGGCAAAATGAGCCAGCTGATCTAAGTGGGTAGTAAGACTTCAGAGGGGCTAGACACCTGGGGTATAATCCTGTCCTACCATCTGTGCAGCCCCAGCTAGACTGCTATTTTTAGCATACTAGCTCTATCAGCATTAGCACAGTTATTTCTTCCCAAGCTCCACCTCCCACTCCAATGTAGACATACCTTGAGTTTCAGGAGACCAACTTCTCACTGAAACCTAATGCCACCAAATGACCTGGGTTCACCTACTGAACAAGCTAGACTGACACATTAATAGGGTCTCTATGTATCTGATAGGTAACACAGACTTATCCTCAATATATCTGTAAAGGGCTCACCCTCTCTCGGGTACCTCCTTTTTGACTGATAATGTACGTCCAAAAGCTCCTCTAACCCGGCTGACTCTGGGAGTGGAGGTATCCCAGATGCCCTTTCTTCTCAGTTGCTTGGGACCAAGCTTCTTTCCTACCCCCTTTTATAGCTACGGGTTGGAGGGACCCAAGCCCATCCACTCCTCTGGGTCCCAGTCCTGTGACCTGTAAAATAGCAATTGTCCAGTAAGTGTCCTCACTTATACTGCTACTTGCTCCCTGGGCCATTTCCCCAAGAAGTTGCCCTGTCCACTCCTCTCTTCAGGGCTCTGAGATAAAATCCTCAAAGCACCTTGTCCAGGTTTCTGCAATTTGCCGTAGTCCACCACGGGTGGTTTTCAGCCAGCGGACCTTGGTTTCACCCAGGTCTGCAATCCAGCCCACATTTGGAGCTGTCCAAGGTACCACTGCCTTCCCACTTAGTCCCTGGGTCTGCCTGGCTTGAGCTCCAGAGAGGAACTGCAGGACCCTCGCCCAACAGCTTCTTTATAACAGCTTCCTGGGTCCTGATTGGCTGCAGCTGAAGCAGCCACTCTAGCTTGCCTGAAGGACCTCTCCTATGCTCCTTTCCTAGGTGCAGGTGTAGTAAGGCCACCAGCCTCCAGCAGAGAGCTTCAGGCCTAGTTCACCCCGCCACAATATTCCATGCTCAAGGAATCAACAAGCCCTCTGATTAGCTGGTAACCTGAACAGGAAAAGGGTCATATAACTGCATCAGGTTAATGATTTCTGCCACTGATCCTTTTATTGATATATAAAGTGGTTTATACATCCTTAAAATCCTGATTAATCCCACTGCCATCCCTGTTTCCCCCCTTCCCATGCCTGATCCCATTCAGTAAACTTTAAATACACTTGTGTCAATTCTTTTTGCTCCGTCCAGTGGTGATTTTAAATTTCCCTACACACAAATAGCACAGCATGTGATTGCTAGCAATCTTATTCTTCTTGAGCTGATATGTAGCTGGATTAATAGCTTAGCGAGAACTGTCTTCTGGGAACAAGTGGTGATTTAAAAGAAGACTTTCTATAAAAATGTGCGTTTCATATTTGAATATGAAACAAGACCAAGCAGCAAACCAAACAGCTGGTCTACATTTAAAGAGAGGTGATATTATTGTGGAAAAAATAATAAATACATTAAAATAAAATGTGAACAGCAGCCCAGCTCCAATGTTATTTCAATGGTGTGGATGTTGCTACCTTTTCCTAAAAAAATCTCTCTCTCTCTCTCTCTCACACGATGTACATTCCAGACAAATTTGAAAATGGCAGGAAGACATTTAGTTAAAAATTCACAGATTAATAAATTAAAATAATGAGCCATATTACTGGCATGTAATTCTGCATGCAATAGTAACCTATCTTGAGGAGAAAAAAAAAATCAAAGGAAAAGAAAGAAAACTGAATACATCTCTAAAGGACAGGAGAATGCAGCATGTGGAATTCTTCAGCTTGCCGGAAAAAGACACACGCCACTGTACAAAAACAAGTGAAACTACAAAACAGAGGAAAATTGCTTTTACTTCTCTGCATTTCAGAAACAGAGGAAGTTGAAAAAAGGAACCTACTGAGGAAGAAAAGCTAAGTGGGATAGTGAAGGGATAACAAAGGGAGAATAATCAGAGATACCGAGGGAAGACAAACTGCATTAATTAATTTCCTCCAAGAAATGCAACTAGATGCACAGTGAGATGAATAGTCTCATTTGCCAAGAGCCCCAAGTGGCAAAGTCAAACAAATCATTCTGTAATTCTTTATTAGTGCTTCATTAAGTTTAACCATTTAGAGGGTGCTTAGGAAAATATATCAAATAGTACTACATTCAGAATCATAAAGAATCTGCTTTCCAGGTTTACTTTTTGATGTGACCTTCTAAAGAAAACTATCAGACAGTAAGCAGGAAGGAGCTCAAATGGAAATTTTACAAAAGTCAGGAGCAAACCCATCAATATGCAAGTCCATGTATCTTGTGATTCTGTAGTCATTAATACTTTATCTTGTTATAGATAGGAGTATAACTATATTCTAAACAATAACCTTAGATTAGAACCATAGAAATAAGAGATCAGAGAGACATATTAAAGCACCAAATTTATTTCCTTGGGGATAGCTCAGGATTGATCCCTATTGCTCACTCACTATAGTTTTGTCTGATCAAGTTTAAATGTCCCAAAGAATGGGAACTCCGTTGTGATAACTGATCCTATAAATTTATTCTAACCATAAGTTCAATTGTAACAAGTAAATGAAAGTTCATAAGATGTTACAATAACTTGTAACACTAAATGGTGATGGAAAGGAGGTCAATAATTGATGTTATAAGCAAGTGCAAGAGAACAAGACATAGGCTATGTCAGTCCAAAAAAAAAAAAAAAAAAGGCCACATTGATATAACTCAAGAGCTGTGTTGAAAGCCAGCTTGATAAAAACAGGCAATGTGAATCCAGAAACAAAAGAACCAAAATTGGTGTATCTGAAATGAGGCATAATAAGTGCTCAAAATAATGAGGGAATGAGCTATTCCTCCCACCATTTCCTTTGTGGGTCCTCAAAGAAAGAGACTTTGTGAGGGAAATAAAGCAAAACAGATGAAGACACCTGAAGCAAGCTTTGCCATGATGGCTAACACCCCCACACCAACTCCTGGGAACCCGGGCCACCATCATCCTAGTCCTAAGAGAAGTCCTGACCAGACAGGGCCAGAGAGAGGAACTCAGATCACATTGCCACTTCTGCCAGCTCCACCTGAATTCCAACACATCTGGGATGAAATAGGATCACACTAACAACAACTGCAGCCATTCCAGACTAACTTGTATCACACCTAACTTATATTCTTTTCCTCAAAAAGTACCATTTTGATACCATCTAAAGAAAGTGTTTTTCTTCCTTCTAAAGCTCTCTCCAGCTAAAGGGAAAAGAAAATGCTGTCAAAATGAAAACCTTACTTAATATATTACATGTTAAATACTTTATCTGTTTTCCCTTCTTTTCTGAATCTTTAATAAAAGGTCTAAAGAATTTTTAATGCTGTTTGGCATCGTACTAATCAGGTAGAGGGCTCTGGATGTCACAACCTCCATGTGCCAAACAAATCCTTGGTGAACGATATTTCATGGGAACACTTTAAGTACCTGCAGATTCATAAATTTCCATCCCATCCATTGCTCACAGATACGCTCCACAAATTAGTTCTTTCAAGCTTTCCTTCAATTCCTTTAGCCTCCTAATAATTTTTGTTGCCTTCCCTGTAATTTGCCAATATATTTCTGGTAATTGGTGCCCAGAAGTAGGCACAGTATTCCAGGTGCAGAACAATGACCTATATTATCTGTTAAACAAATTACCTTTTTAGTTTATCTCTCTAATTCCTATTGTTCTAAATGGAAACATTCCAACAAGTTTTTCAGAGTGTCTTTGTTCTTCGAGAGGGGTTGCTCATGTCCATTCCAAATCCCAGTTCCTTCTTACCGGACTACTCCGAAAAAGGGTTACCACATGGAATTTGGAATGGACATGAGCAACACATCTCAAAGAACAACAGTTACAGAGGTAAGTAACCATTTTTTCTTCTTCAAGTGATTGCTCATGTCCATTCCATGTAGGTGCCTCCAAAGCAAAAACCCTAAGCAGCAGGGATGAGTTTAAACCTTGAACTGATCGGAGGTCAGCCCTACCCAGGACTGCGTCCTCCCTCGCCTGATGACCCAGCACATGATGATTGGCAAAAGAGTGGACCGAAGACCATGTGGCAGGCCTGCAGATGTCCAGGATTGGGACCTGGGCCACGAATGTTGTAGAAGAGGCCTGAGTCCTGGTGGAGTGGGCTGTGAGGGGAGGGGCTAGCATCCCAGCCAGCCCATAACAATCCTTGATACAGGATGTAATCCATAAAGAGATCCTCTGCGTGGAGACCAGCTGCCCCTGCAGCCTCTCAATTGCTAGAAAGAGTTGTGGGGACTTACAGAAAGGCTTTGTTCTTTCCAAATAAAAGGCTAGAGCTCTCCTAACATCTAAAGTGTGTAACGCCTGCTCCTTACCCAAAGCATGGGGCTTGGGATAAAAAACTGAAAGGAAAATCTCTTGGGACACATGAAAATGAGACACTACCTTCGGAAGGAAGGCAGGGTGGGGGCGCAATCTGAGATAATCCTTGAAGAAAATCATATACGGGGGGTCCGAGGTGAGGGCCCTCAGCTCGGACACATGCCTGGCTGACATGATAGCCACCAGCAAAGACACCTTCCAAGAAAAATGCAGCAGTGAACTGAACACATTGCCAGGGGCTCGAAGGGAGGTGCCATGAGTTTGGACAGGACCAGGTTGAGGTCCCATTGGGGGACAGGCTGACGAACATGCAGATAAAGCCTGTCCAACCCTTTCAGAAACCTGTGCAACTTCCACACAGCTGGACTTTACTAAAATAAGACAGGAGATCTACATTACACACTTCACTTCTCTACAGTAAGCTGTCTAAAATCCTACCTGCCACATGGGGCCACAACAGTGGTACCCCTAATTCACCCAGCAATACTGTCAATCTATCCAACTACACACTCAGCCCAGCAGAAGAGTCTGTCCTATCCTGGGGACTCTCTTTTGGCCCCCCCACCCCCACAAACATGATACAGTTCTGCGGTGATCTGGAAGCCTACTTTCGCCGTCTCCGACTCAAAGAATACTTTCAACACAACACTCAACAGCGCACTGACACACATATACGCTCCCACTGACAGCACAAGAAAAAGAACTCCACATGGACTCCTCCTGAGGGTCGAAATGACAGTCTGGACCTATACATAGAATGCTTCCACTGACGTGCACAGGCAGAAATTGTGGAAAAACAGCATCGCTTGCCTTATAACCTCAGTTGTGCAGAACGCAATGCCATTCACAGCATCAGAAACAACTCTGACATTATAATCAAAGAGGCTGATAAAGGAGGTGCTGTTGTCATCATGAACAGGTCTGACTACCAAAAGGAGGCTGCCAGAAAACTCTCCAATAACAAATTTTACAGGCCACTTTCCTCAGATCCCACTGAGGAGTACACTAAGAAACTGCACCATCTGCTCAGGACACTCCCTACACAAGCACAGGAACAAATCAACACACCCTTAGAGCCCTGACTGGGGTTATTCTATCTACTACCCAAGATCCACAAACCTGGAAATCCTGGACACCCCATCATCTCGGGTATTGGCACTCTCACTGAAGGACTGTCTGGATATGTGGACTCTCTACTCAGACCCTACGCCACCAGCACTCCCAGCTATCTCCGTGACACCACTGATTTCCTGAGAAAACTACAATGCATTGGTGATCTTCCAGAAAACACCATCCTAGCCACCATGGATGTAGAGGCTCTCTATACAAACATCCCACACATAGATGGAATACAAGCTGTCAGGAACAGTATCCCTGATGATGCCACAGCACAACTGGTGGCTAAGCTCTGTGACTTTATCCTCACACACAACTATTATACCTCCAAACCAGTGGCACTGCTATGGGCACCCGCATGGCCCCACAATATGCCAACATTTTCATGGCTGACCTGGAACAACACTTTCTCAGCTCTCGTCCACTAACGCCCCTTCTCTACCTGTGCTACATTGATGACATCTTCATCATCTGGACCCATGGGAAGGAGACTGAAAGAATTCCACCATGATTTCAACAGCTTCCACCCCAGCATCAACCTCAGCCTGGACCAGTCTACACAAGAGATTCCCTTCCTGGACACCACGGTGCAAATAAGTGACGGTCACATAAACATCACCCTATACCGAAAACCTACCGACTGCTATGCCTACCTTCATGCCTCCAGCTTCCATCCCGAACACACCACACTTTCCATTGTCTACAGCCAAGCACTAAGGTACAACTGCATTTGCTCCAACCCCTCAGACAGAGACCAACACCTACAAGATTTTCACCAAGCATTCTTGAAACTACGATACCCGCATGAGGAAGTGAGGAAACAGATTAACAGAGCCAGACATGTACCCAGAAGCCTCCTACTACAAGACAAGCCCAAGAAAGAAACCAACAGAACGCCACTGACCATCACCTACAGTCTTCAGCTAAAACCTCTCCAACGCATCATCAGTGATCTACAACCCATCCTGGACAATGATCCCTCACTTTCATAGGCCTTGGGAGGCAGGCCAGTCCGCGCCCACAGACAACCTGCCAACCTGAAGCAAATTCTCACCAGCAACTATACACTGCACCACAGTAAACTCTAACTCAGGAACCAATCCCTGCAACAAACCTCAGTGCCAACTCTGCCCACATATCTACACCAGCGCCACCATCACAGGACCTAACCAGATCAGCCACACTATCACTGGTTCATTCACCTGCACATCTCCCAATGTAATATACGCCATCATGTGCCAACAATGCCCCTCTGCTATATACATCGGTCAAACTGGACAGTCCCTACGTAAAACAATAAACAGACACAAATCAGATATTAGGAATGGCAATATACAAAAACCCGTAGGAGAACATTTCAATCTCCCTGGACACACAGTAGCAGATTTAGAGGTAGCCATCCTGCAGCAAAAAAACTTCAAGACCAGACTTCAAAGAGAAACTGCTGAGCTACAGTTCATCTGCAAATTTGACACCATCATTTTAGGATTAAACAAAGACTGTGAATGGCTAGCCAACTACAAAAGCAGTTTCTCCTCTCTTGGTGTTCACACCTCCAGATCAGCTGCTAGAAGTGGGCCTCACCCTCCTTGACTGAATTAACCTTGTTATCTCTAGCCTTATTCTGGCCTGCCTCTGGAAATTTCCACTACATGCATCTGTCGAAGTGGGTCTTAGCCCACGAAAGCTTATGCTCTAATAGAAACTGTTACTCACCTTGTGCAGTAACATCTGTTTTTTGAGATGTGTCCCCCCATGGGTGCTCCACTACAGGTGTCGGGTTTGTCCCGGCGCCGCAATTCGGAGAGTTTTGCCAGCAATAGCTCCTGGCGGACCGCGCATGCGCAGAAGCTGCCCTGCGCCATTCGCGCCCTTTCTGCGTCACGCAGTCCGTCACGCCAGTTCCTCCTAGCCGGAACATCTGAAATATACAAACGTAAGAGTTCTGAAGCAGGGAGGAGGGCAGGCTGTGGAGCACCCACGGGGACACACATCTCGAAGAACAGATGTTACTGCACAGGGTGAGTAACAGTTTCTTCTTCTTTGAGTAGTGTCCCTGTGGGTGCTCCACTACAGGTGAGTATGAAGCAGTAGCCCAACGCTCATGTCGTGCTTCGGAATCATCTGCGCATGGAAGAAAGCACTGCTTGAGCCACTGCTGCATCCGCAGCCCTGATACAATCAAGGGCATAATGTCTAGCAAAAGTAGACGTGGACGACCAGGTCACAGCGCGGCATATGTCGTGCAAAGGAATGTCCTTTAGGAAAGCTGTCGAAGTGGCCATACTCCTGGCCGAATGCGCTCTTAGTTTACAGGGCAGCGGCTTGTTTCGAAGAGTGTAACAGCGAGTGATGCAATTCATGATATGCAATGAGATGCGCTGTGACGACAGTTGTTGGCCTTTGGAGCGGGTCGCAATGGACAGCAATAGGCGCTGTGACTTTCGGAAGGGACGTGTCCTGTCTCAATAAAAGGCAAGCACTCTCCTGATGTCCAGGGTGTGAAAACGTGCATCCTCAGGAGTGGAAGTTGGTTTAGGATAAAAGGTAGGAAAAACTATGGGTTCACTGATGTGGAATGACGACTTAACCTTTGGCAGGAAAGCTGGGTGACATTGTAATGTCACACCCTGCTGAGTAAACAATGTATATGGAGGGTCGGCCGAAAGCGCTGCCAGCTCACTAACTCGACGGGCCGACGTAATGGCCAGGAGAAAGGCAACTTTCATGGTGAGAGTCTGTAGGTCACAAGTTGCTAGCGGCTCAAACGGTGGGCGGGTAAGAGTGTCAAGTACAAGGGTTAGGTCCCATGGCTCCGGGACGGGTTTGCGCGGGGGGTAGAGGTTGGTAATTCCTTTCATGAACCTCTTAGAGAGTGGGTGCGCAAACAGTGAAGCGCCATCTATGGGAGGACGAAAGGCCAAGATCGCAACTAAATGCACTTTTAGCGAAGCAACTGCCAAATTCTGTGAACGTACGTGAAGAATGTAGTCCAGAATGTGTTGGATGGGTACTAGCGAAGGATCCATGTCCTGTGAGTGGCACGAGGCCTGGAAGCAACACCATTTATAATGGTAAGACTTCTGAGTAGTTTGACGCCTGCTTTGTACTAACACGTCTCTGACTGACTGGGAGCAGGCTAATTCTGGCCCCTGGAGCCAGTCAGGAGCCATGCTGTTAGATGCAGTCGGTCAATGCTCAGATGCAGGAGGGTGCCATGTTGCTGCAAGAGTAAGTTGCGCAATTGCGGAAGTCATCGAGGCTGGGATAAAGACATCCACATGAGCTGCAGTAGCCAAGTTTGACGGGGCCAGAAGGGTGCCACCAATATTACCGTTGCGACATCCACCAGTATCTTCCCTATCACCCGTGGTATGAGGGGGATTGGTGGGAAGGCGTATAGCAGGAGGTACGTTTCCCAATTGAAGAGGAAGGCATCTCCCTTCGATTCGGTGCCTATGCCAGCCCTCGAGCAGTAATGGCGGCACTTCTTGTTGCGTCAAGTCACAAACAGATCTATGTCCGGGTAGCCCCATATTTGGAAAAGACTACTTAGTTGAGCAGTTCCCATTCGTGTTGCAAAGGGAAGGTTCTGCTCAAAGCATCGGCAATGGTATTGCTCTTGCCGGGAAGATAAATCGCTGTGAGCGTAATCCCATGCCAAATTGCCCAATTCCAGAGGTGTATGGACTCTGCACATAGGGATCTGGATCTGGCACCCCCTTGCCGATTGATATAGTAGACAGTGCAGATATTGTCAGTAAGGATCTGTACCGTGGTTCCTCGCAACTCGTGGATGAAGTGTTGGCAGGCATTGAAGACTGCCCGGAGCTCCAGAAAATGTATACAGAGTAGGGATTCGTGATGTGACCACAACCCCTGAACCTGGTGATGTGCTCCCCAGCCGATGAGAGATGCATCCGTGGTGATCTAAACGGATGGGGCCTAAGCATGAAAGGAGACGCCTGCCAGTGTATTGTTCGGGTCGAGTCACCATGTGAGGGAGTCCCTCACGCGAGTGGGGATAGACGTAAGTTTGCGGGTATCATCGATGCCTGGTTTGTAGATTACGAGGAGCCAATGTTGAAGGCATCACATGTGGAGCCGCGCATGTGGAACGACATACGTCGCTGCAACTTCAGCAACTTCAGGCACGTAAGTATAGAGACTGTCGGAGCAGTGAGCAGAACGTTCACTAAGTCTTGAATGGTCTGAGATCGGTCGATCGGTAGGTATGCAGTAGCAGTCGTGGAGTCCAGTTTCGCTCCAATGAACTCGATGGACTGGGATGAAATCAGGGAAGACTTTGGTAGGTTGATGATGAGGCCAAGGGCCTCCAACGTGTCTCTGGTAGTAGTAACCGCGGCTTGTGCCTCATATGCTGTGAGGGCTCTTAGGGAACAGTCATCGAGGTACGGAAAAATCGCGATACCGGAACGTCGGAGGTAGGCAGCTATGACCACCAAGGTCTTTGAAAATACCCTTGGGGCTGCCGAAAGCCCGAAAGGGAGCACTGTGTATTGACAGTGGTCGTTGCCTAGGGTGAAACATAGGAATCTCCTGTGGGCTGGGTGAACGGAAACATGAAAATACGCGTCCTGGAAGTCGAGGGACACGAACCAATCCCCTTCGTTCAGAGTTGGGATGATAGAGCCTAGCGTAACCATCTTGAATTTTTGTTTTCTTAGATAACGGTTGAGTCTGCGAAGATCCAGGATCGGCCTCCATCCACCGGACTTCTTCTGCTTGAGGAAGTATCGGAAATAGAAGCCTTTGCCCCTGAATTGGCATGGAACAGTCTCCACCACTCCGATGGTAAGCAGGCGCACGACCTCCTGTCACAACAGGAGCTCATGAGAGGGGTCCCTGAAAAGGGACAGAGAAGGACAATTGGAGGGGGGGAAGGTGGAAAAAGGGATGGTGAGGCCGGAGGTTATGATCTCTCTGACCCAGCGACGATGATAGGGTCTCAGCCGATGGTGGAACAATTTGGTTACTTGTGAAAAAGCCTCCAGAAGGGGAATGGTACGCAGCCCTTCGACGGGTGCGTCAAACTTGCTGCCAAGACTGTTGTTGGTTCGGCGTCTTGGTAGGCTGCTGGCGCTGTCGTTGAGGGCGTTGCCTTTGCCTGTGCTGGTCATAAGGTCTGAAGTGTGGTGCGGTATACGAAGAAGGCCTTTGCCTGTTGTAGGGCCAGGCTCTCCTGCGCCTGAAGGGCAGCGTATACATCCCAAGCGTTCTCAGGGTAGTTCGGGAGTCTGATTAGGTGTTCTGAGCAAATAAAGAGGAGCAGTCGAAGGGTAGGTCTTCCACCTTGGGTTGCAAGTCCTTGGGTACGGAGGCAAGGTGGAGCCAAGAAGCGCATCGCATGACAACTGACGTTGCCATAGTCCGGGATGCTGAGTCAGCAATATCCAGGGAGATCTGGAGTGCTGTGTGGGCTGTTGTGTAGCCCTCTTGCACGACGGCTTTAAGTATCTCCTTTTTGGAATCGGGTAAATGTTGCATTAGAGGCACCAACTTGGAATAGTTGTCAAAGTCATGATTCGCAAGTTGGGTAGAGTAATTGGCCATTCTCAGGGTGGCTGTAGCAGATGAATAGACCTTCCTCCCGAGCAGGTCCAGACATTTTGCGTCCTTGTCGGAAGCTGTGTTCTTCGGTTGTGCAGCCTTTGACTTCTGTTGAGCTGCATTGACAACGATGGAATTAGGAGGGGGATGCGTGAAAAGAAACTCTGCATCCTTAGCGTCGATAAAATACTTTTTGTCGGTGCGCTTGTTTGTTGGCGGCACGGATGCTGGGGTTTGCCAAATGTTGTTGGAAATTTCTAGAATTGCTTCATCGAAGGGAAGAGCCAACTTTGACCTGCTGGAATGTTGGAGATTTCTCAGAAGGGCATGCTGTTTCTGAGGGGCTTCCGAGGCATGCAAGTTCTGTGAATGGGAGACTCGTTTGAACAGTTCTTGAAATTATTTATAATCATCCACAGGTGAAGAATCATCATTAAAGACCGTGTCGTCTGGTGAAAAAGAGGAGAGGTCCGTCGGAGAGTCGATCGGCTGCTGCTCCATGGTGGGGGACTGACTGTTATCACCATGATGGGTGGACGTAGGTGGAGTATCGCCCGTGGGTGTCGGAGGAGGCTGTGCCGGAGGAATAATATCCTGGGTCGGCAGCTGTGGTGAGTATGACTGAGGGCGTTCTGGTGATGCAGGAGATGAACGCCTTGTGGAAGAACATGGGCGGTTGTGGTAATGCGAGGTGCATCGACGATGATGTTGGCCATAGTGTGAGTACCCCAGAGAGTATGAACTAGCACTCCTGTGCCAAAAGTAATGTGAACGAGAAGGCGATAATGGAGATCATGAGCGTAGTGAGTAGCGTGAAGGGGACCTCGAGTAATATGAGCGATGATAACGTGGAGGTGTGAGGGATCGCCTTGGAGATCTCCAGTACCGCCGTGAAGGTGAGCGTCAATAATAGTCCCGCCTCTCGTGACGAGGTGAGGGTGAAGGTCCCGGTGAAAAGACAGCCCTACCCAGACTGGGCGAGGGTGTGCGCACACAGCGTGTTTTCCTCTGGGCTTTAGTTGGTACTTTAGTAGCAGGTGGGGGGGGCCATGGGAACTGGACTGCTCGGTACAGAAATGACAGAGGCGGACTCAGATAGATCCCTTGGCAGGGATGATGATCTGGGTGCCAAGGTTGGCAATGGCGGTGCTGTATCCTCCCCTGAAAGGCCGGATTGTTGGGTTTCAGGTACTGGCCCCGACTGAACCGCTGGTACCGGGTGCATTGTCAGTGCAGGCTGTCCATGCAAACTTGGTGCTGGCCCGTGATGTATGTGCTTTGGTGCTGGCTCTCCACGCACGTGCCACGGAACCAATTCGCGGGGTGTTGTATGCGCGCGGGGTGGTCTCGGCGCCGGCTCGCACATGGTCATAGTTGGCCGGGGAGTATGATGCTCCGGCACAGCCCTTGGTGCCGGCTCAGGTCTCAGCACCGTAGACGGTGCCGTGTCAGGCTCCAGTGCCGTCTGCACACTCGGTGCCTTTGCCGCCAATGCGGATTCGGGGCGCGCTGCTGCGCAAGCTGCCAGTGCCACTGTTGACGATAGCACGGGGCTAGGCACCCAGGTACTACGGCCCTCTTGACTTTTCCCCGCCATGCCTTGGCGGGAGCCCCGATGAGCTCAGCGCGTCCCCTGCACATATGCTCCTAGATGGAGCGGAGTTTTTCCCTTTACGGGAGTTAGGGTATGTCTACACTGCCACCCTAGTTCGAACCTGCAAGGAGGTTTAACGGTAGTTCGAATTAGGAGCTTTAATTCGAACTACCTAGTCCGTGCCGCGTGTAGCTGCGGGCAGGTTGTTCGAACTACGGGCATTTAAAAATGGCGCCGGCCCGGGAACATGCAAATGAAGCCCGGGATATTTAAATCCCGGGCTTCATTTGCAAGTTCGAATGCCTACATTAGCCACCCTAGTTCGAACTAGGGTGGCGGTGTAGACATACCCTTACATGGCACTGGGGCCTCCGGCTGCTGTTCTGCTGATGAGGGTTGAAGCGCCTTATTGAAGAGTAACATCTTCAGGCACATTTCCCTGTCACGTCTGGCCCTGGCGGTCAACTTTGAACAGTGGCCAAACTTTTGTGGTATATGGCCCTTTCCCAGGCAGCAGATGCACTGGGAGTGGCCGTCGGAGGCCGGCATAGCGTCACCACATGATGCGCATTTTTTGAAGCCCGGAGAGCCGGGCATGATTTTAGATCTTTTAAGTTCTTTTGAGTTCTTTAGAAAAATCTGACAGGCCGGGTCAGAACGGTAAACGGAACGAAAAACTTCTTTTTTTTCTTTTTTTTTTAAACAACTACACTAACTAACTAGACTAACTATTACTACGAAGAAGGGGGCTAACTGGGATGTAACGAGTAACAAATTCTTCAAATTCTCCTCAGGAGAGGAGGAGCGTGTTCCAACTCCATCTGTGGCTGTGGACGGTTAGGAGGAACTGGCGCGACGGACCACGCGACGCAGAAAGGGCGCGAACGGTGCGAGGCGGCTTCTGCGCATATGCGGTCCACCGGGGGCTACTGCTGGCAAAACTCTCTGGATTGCGGCACTGGGACAAGCCCGACACCTGTAGTGGAGCACCCACAGGGACACTACTCGAAGAAGAACATCTGTTAGTCTATAAGGTGCTACAGGACTCCTTGTTGCTTTTGCAGATCCAGACTTACACGGCTACCCCTCTGATACTGTGCACCATGGTATCCGCAAAAAGGGTCTTGCCCTGGGAGCCCAAGTGGAAAGTGGGGATGGCCGCCAGGTGCACCCTGACTGAGGAAGAGGATAATCCCTGTAGCCAAAGACCCAGGAGATAATCCAAGACCAGCAGGGTCTGGAACAGCCTGGGTGATATCCCCTTCTGGGCAGCCCAGATAGAGAAGTGCTTCCATTTGGCCAGGTAAGTGGCCTTAGTGGAAGGTTTCCTGCTCCCAAGCAAGACCTCCTGCACCCGTTCCAAGCACTGCAGCTCTGCTGCTGTCAGCCATGGAGCTTCCATGCCATTACGTGCAGGGATCACAGGTTTGGATGGCGAAACCTGCTGAAGTCCTGCGTGATGAGGTCCAGGTCCAATGGGAGGATGATCACCTCTCGCAGGACAGGCTCAGGAGAGACATGAACTAGTGTTGCCTGGGCCATACCGGCACAATGAGGATCAGGGACGTCCTGAATTCCCGAACCCGCAAGAGCACCTTGTGGACCAGTGGGAAAGGTAGGAATGCATAGAGTAGACCCTCGGGCCGGGGGTCAGGAGCCATCTCCCAGGAGCCCTGCCAGCCCCAGAACCTCAGGCACTTCCTGTTCTGCCTGGTGGCAAACAAGTCCAGAAGGGGAAACCCCCACTTGCGGAAGACCGGGAGGGCCACGTTCCCTCTGAGAGGCCACTCATGGTCGCGAAGGACCTGCTCAGCTGATCCGCCAGTGTTCTGGGACCCTGGGAGACAGGAGGCAACCGGGTGAATATCTGCTCCGATGTATAGCTCCCAGAGCTGAAGGGCTTCCCAACACAGGGGAGGGGAGTAGGCCCCGCCCTGCCTGTTGATATAGGCAACTGCCGACGTGTTGTTGGTGAGCATAAGGACTCGTTAGCCCCTGAGACAAGGGAGCAAGATCGTATAGGCGAGGCGGACTGTCCACAGCTCCTTGGTATTGATATGCAGGGAGAGGTCCCTTGACCACATACCTTGACTCCGCATGTCTCCGAGGTGAGCCCCTGAACCAGTGTCAGATGCATCCATGATAACTGGAGGGTCGATAGAGATTTGGAAAATGGGACTCCAGCACAGACCACCTCGTCCTGGGTCCACCAGTCCAAAGAACACAGGACATCGGGTGGAACTGTCACCACTCTGTCCCTAGAGTGCAGGGGTGGATTGTGCACCCGCGCGAGCCACATCTGTAGTGGGCGCATGCAGAGCTTGGTGAGTTGAGTGACACAGGTGCATGTGGCCATCAGCCCCAGGAGGCATATGCAAGACCTGGCTGAGGTCATCAGAAACTCCCATATGCCTTGGACAGCTGCCTTGAGCACCAGGAAGCAAGATCTGGGAAGAGAGACTTTGGCGAACACTGAGTCCAGGTGGGCCCCCACAACCTCTATGACCTGTGTGGGAAGCAGGGTTGACTTTGGCCACATTCAGGAACATCCCCAGTTCACAAAAAAGGTCTTGCACTAGGGAGATGTGGGCTAGCAGCCGATCCAGTGAAGGGCTTTGAAGGAGCCAGTCGTCCAGGTAGGGATACACCTGGACACCCCGTTTTCTCAGTGAGGCAGCCACAATGGCCATACATTTCGTGAACACTCAAGGGGCTGTAGAAAGGCCAAAAAGGAGGGCTCTAAACTGGAAGCGGTACTGGTCCACTGTAAAGTGGAGGAACCGCCTGTGGCGCAGTGCAGTGGAAATGTGGAAGTAGGCATCTTTTAGATTGAGGGCCACGTACCAGTCTCTGTGATGTAGGGAGGGAATGATGGATGCCAGAGTAATGATCTTGAATTTGGCGTTGGCGATTAAGGCATTGAGTTCCCTGAGGTCTAGGACAGGCCAAAACCCTCCCTTGGCCTTGGGAACCAGGCAGTACCAGGAGTAGAAACCCTTGCCCAGGAAACCACTTCAGCCACCACCAGGGATAAGAGCTGCTGGACCTGCTCCTGGAGGAGATGCTTGTGAAAGGGGTCCCTGAAGAGGGACAGGGCAGAGGGGTGGGAGGGAGGAGTTGAAAGAAAGGGGATGGCATATCCCCCTTCTACCATTTCCAGGACCCAATGGTCTGAGTTAATGGATTACCAGGCCTGGTAGAAAGATGTAAGTGGTCCCTGAATAGGAAAGGTGGGGCTGATAAGCTGTCCTTAAGCATACCCTCAAAACCCTTGACAGGGCCCTTGGAGCTTGGTGGAAGGACTCAGGCCATGGTCCAGGGCTGGGTGGGATCAACGTCTGCCATTCCTCCCTCTGTGGCAGAAGAAATCGGGCCGAGCGCCCTGCTGAGAGGGCCTGGCGTGTTCCTGCCTGAAAGGGAACGCTGCTGATTAACTGTGGTAAGAATTCCCAGGGACTTTAAGGTAGCCCAGGTGTCCTTAAGACCGTGCAGGCATTTCTCAGTCTCTTCAGAGAAGACGGATGAAACCTCAAACAGAAGGTCTTGAATAGTGGTCTGGAGCTCAGGGGACACGACAGAAACCTGCAGCCAAGAGCTGTGATGCAAAACCAGCTCTGTGGCCACAGTATGGGCGGGTGCATCAGCTGCGTCCAGGGCAGCCTGGAGGACAGCCCATGAGACCACCCTGCCCTTTTCCACTAGAGCTCCCAACTCAGGTTGAGATTACCCAAGGACCAGCTCGGCAAACTTGCCCATGGTTGCCTAGGTATTATATGCACAGCAACTCAGCAGAACCTGCTGGTTCACTATGCAAAGTTGAAGACCCCCAGACATATAGACCTTTCTGCCCAAAAGCTCCATTTTCTTGGCATTCCTGATCTTGGGGGGGTGGCACCTGACAGGCCCTGCCTCTCCCCCTGATTCACTGCCTAACCAACCAGGGACCCCGGAGGCAAGTGGGAAAAAAGATGTTCATTCCCCTCCTGTGGAATTAAATACTGCCGCTCAAACCTCTTGTCTGTCAGTGGGATAGAGGCCGGGGTCTGCCAGCGTGTCTTTGTGATCTTGGTCACAGTCTTATTAATCAGCAGGGCCACTCTGGTAGGGGTGTCAGCCTGCAGGGTCGACCGTAGGGTCTGAATCCTCTGACACCCTCTCCACCTGGACTCCCAAACTCTGAGCCAGTCGGCGAAGGAGTTCTTAATGGGACCTCGAGTCCATGGATGGCATGGAAGGGAGAGAGCCATGAAGCGCCTCAACAGGTGAGGAGGACGAGGACCCCTTCATGCTCACTGCCTCAGATTATGAGCTTGCAAGTGGTCTTGTGAGATCACAGACGAGGCCACAGTAACAGAATGGGTGATGGGAGCCCCCTTTCCTGGTGATGCTCCAGGGACGTCTGGCCCATGGGGAGGGACTGATCCAACATCAGGGAGTGGGTCAGTGGGGTCGCTGAGGGGGGCGCCCTCAGCTCCGAGAAGACCAACTCTGGTCTGGATGGGTCTACCCCCTGGCTCTGATGGTAGGCCCAGGGAGTCCAAAAAGGTCACTGGGTCGGGGCTGAGGTGGTCAGTGCTACTGTAATGCCAGCACCCGAGTAGGCTGGGGCCACTGCTGCTGCTGGTGGTAGTGCACCAAGGCACTATGGTGCCGCGAACAATGGCCAGAGTAGGACCAGTGTCTGGATTGAGACTGATCCCGCCTTATAGTCTGTTGAATACTCTGAGGTCGACCACAACAGTGCTTTGGCAGTAGCAGTTGGTGACCTCCCAGATGGAGGGTACCAAGCTATCGATTCTGGTTTCACCCTGTGCCAAGGAGAAGGCGGAGGAAAATTAGGTGATGGTGCCGATGAGCCTGAAGGAGAAGGGCCGGTGGATGCAGGACCCAGTGTTGCAGCCGGTGCCACCGAAAGCCCCTGTGTTGGTGTCGAATCCAACGTCAGTGCCAGTGTTGGTCAGTGCCCAGGAAGGGGTGGGGACTGTGGCCAGTGCTGAGGGTGGAGACAGTGCCGCATCCGAGACCGGGGTGGAAGTTACCAGCAGGGCGATGGGGCCCTCTAGCATCCGGGGCTGGAGCTCTGGGTACTGAGGCCACAGGGCGGTGCTGTCTAGATCCTCGCTCCCTGGCCGGGTCCGGTGCTAGGGTCGGGGAAGAGGTCAGCTCAATCAACTCTCTTGCCACCTCAAAGGTATCTGGAGTGGAGGGCTCCGGAAAAATCCCTGCCAGTCTCAATGCGGACTAGAGCGGTGTCGATCTGACCGCAATGGTCCTGGTGTTGTGTCCACTGGTGCCAGGTGCCCCACTTGAGAATGCATGGAGGGCAAATGCCTCAAGTGAGACCTGCCTCTGCTAGGTCTTCTTCTTCTGAGGCACCAGGGACTGCAACCGGTGCTGAGGCCTGTGCAGCGTTGGGGACGCGCACAAGTAGCTAAGTGCTTCATGCGCCGACGCCAGTGCACTCTGGGTTTCCAGTGCCAGATCGGATGCCAGCCCTGGACATAAGGCTGCCTCCATCAAGATAATCTTCAAGCAAGTCTCCCTTTCCCACTTGGTACGCTGCTTGAAGGCCTTGCAGATCTTACAGGATTCAGACAAGTGGGCCTCTCCCAGGCAATTAAAGCAAGCTGCATGAGGGTCCCTGCAGAGCATAGGCTTCTGGCACTTCTCACAGGACTTGAAGGTGTGGGGCCCAGGCATGCCCCGCCAGGCACACACGGGATGGGAAGCGAGTCCTGCGCCTGGGTACTTAAAACTAAGTTCAATACTTAACAGCTAATAAACCTTTAGATAAGAACAATGAACTGAGAACTTTTTAACTCACTACTAAAACAAGAAAAAAAAAGACATTTGAAGAGCAAGAGCAAAGGCACGTTCCAATGACAGTCATGAGCAGTAAGAAGGAACCTAGGAGGTAGAGGGCCAGCAGGGGTATATAGGAATATAGCAGCGCCACTCCACGGGGCTCCCATGCTGGTTCTGCAAAGGGAAAAACTTCCAACAACATGTGCACGCACCTAAATGGTCATCAGCAATCACTCAAAGAAGGACTAATTTTAGTGCTAGTTAGGATTTTCGTTTTAGGCCAGAATGTTAAAAATTGCCAATCTCTGGATAGCTAGCACAAGTGGCACTCACTCACTTTGGCTACTTCCGTATTGTAAGATTAAAATTCATTCTATTATTGAATCAAAATAAAATCTTCCATGTCTTATACTATTGTTGTGTATCTTAATGAAGAACTCAGCTAGACAGAAAAGTCTCAGAGAAGCCATGACAAATATGACACAAATACCACAAATGGATCCCAGAGATCTGGTCCCTATAATCTGGAGATAAAAATGGGATATTCTCACTAACACTTGTTGAAGGGTGTGTCAAACAAACCAGGAACAGACAAAGCTTTAGCAGAGGAAAAGTTCTCTTTAGCAGAGTTTCTCTTAAATTGTCCTGTTCACATAATCTGCAAATGGAAATTTTTACTACTATGATGCAATGGTAACAGGTTTGTTTGCTACTTCACCAACAGCAGATCATAGGCAGGTGGATATGGAATTTCTATATCTCACAAACCATGCAAAAAAATGCAGTTATTTTCTTTCTGCTATTACGGGTTCATTCATTTCAGGAAACACAAAATCACAGAATTGGATGAAAACAAGAATTTCTCAGAGAACCAACACACATGGTACCAAGTAGGGATGTTAAATTTAATTTAATCAACTAGTCGATGGATTTTCCATCAACTAGTTGATAAAAATGAGGGAGCCACAGCAGGGAGCTAACCCGCTGCGGCTCTGCCTTTTAAATGTATTAAGAGCCTTTCAAAAGGCTGGTGTGCAGCGGGGGTACCCTGCACAAGCCGGGAATCAGCTGTCCTGGCTTGTGCCAGGTCCCTCCTGCTACACTTTAGTCTTTTAAATGAGCCGTTGGCTCTTAATATATTTAAAAAGCAGAGGCACAGCGTCTGGGACTGGGCACGAGCCGGGAGTCAGCTGATTCCTGGCTTGTGCCCGGTCCCTGCTACCCCCCTGTGGAGACAATGCTGAAGGGAACCCACTTTTAAGCTAGTTCCCCCAGCACCAGCTCCCCCATTTGCATTAAGGGGGGGGGGGAAGCAACTAGTCAAGGGACTTGTCAACTAGTTGCTTACATCCTTAGTACCAAGAAATGGAGCAGCAAAGAATCCACAGAGCGATCTTCCTTTTACTTGCGTCACTGCTGCTCTGTCACTGAAGCAGCCATTTCAATTCTTACCTAGTTTGTGTTCTCTTTTGTTGATTAGTAGGAATGTTAGATATGTAACTGAATTGTCGTATAACCACATGAATTCTTAGCAGTTACATTACTATTCGATAGTCCCCGGGGGAGGAGCCAGAAGCCAATTTGCTCTTGGCCCCACTCCCAGGGAGCTTCCTGCCACCCAGTGCTGCTGCCTCAGTATCAGAGGCAGCAGCACAGGATGGCCGGCGGGAGCTGGTCCATGAGAGAAACCAGTTTAAAAAACAGCTCCCCTCGCAGCTCCTTGCCGCCCTGCACTGCTGAGTCTGATACAGAGGCAGCAGTGGGAGGTAGCAGCAGCTCCTCACAGACAGAGGCTAGTCCATGGCAGCAACCGTTGTCTGTAGGAAGCTCAGACCCACCGCAGACAGGGGCTGCTAATGCAGAGCAGCCTCTGTCCACGTGGAACTCAGAACCCAGCAAAAAGGGGCTGCTGTCGCAGACCAGCCTCTGTCCAGACTTCACAGCAGCCTCCCTCACCCCCCACACTACTGCCTCTATCAGAGGCAGTAGCATGGGAGTGGGCGCCAGGCGGCACTGCGCATCTGGTGCTGGGGGCGGGGGGCACCAACTTTTAAGCCAGTTCCCCTACTTCTGTAGGAGACAACGGGGGGGGGGGGGGGCAGAGAGAGGCAGATTTGCAGAAGCCAATATTTGTGGGGAGCTGGCTTGAAAGCCGGCTCCCTGTACATATTAGGGAAATTTCAGCCAACACAAATATATGCCTGTTTTAGAAGATGGGTTCTCTTCCCTGAGACAGTGAATCTGAGAGAGACTTACAAACACAAATATAATCTAACTCAGGGCTACTCTACACGTGTCCTGTGGACCACATTCGCCCTCGGCCTGTTTGTTTGTGGCCCGCAGGTCGGAGCCAAAACAAAAAAGTAGTCAATATAATGGTCTTCTGTTGATATGTGTTTTAGTAGTTAAATTCCTGGACTGCCACTGTTCATTAAAAGTGCTGTCATATGGGTGGAAATCAGGTAAATATTGTATTTTATTAATATCAGCAGAAGTAACTTAAACGTGTCCTATGTGTTGTGTAGTCTTGCCTTAATCTTTGTATTCATGCTCATCAGTGTGAAAGAAGCTATTTGCATATATATTTGCATGTATATACAACCACACTTAAGTTGTGGCCCTCGGCATGTGCTGTATCATTGTGGCCCCTGGGGCTTCCAAAGTTAAATAGTCCTGATCTAAAGTATTTTAAATAATGGCTCTTTGGAAGCTCAGAAGTGGTATCCTGCAACACAAAATGGTGGAGGCAGTTGCACAGATTTGCAGCTCAATCTACATATTAAGCTTCACCTAATGCTTCAGGCCATACATGTTCTAACTTTAATTAAATGTAAGATTTATTCAGAACTTACTCTCTCTCTGAAAAGGCTGCACAATAAAACTGTTGTATTGCAAAAGATCTGTTTTCTCTATAATTTTTCTTCCACACTGTGGAAACACAAGCGTGTTACAACATCTATCCTGTTCCTGAGCCCTTGAGGTATTCAACGAAGGATAATATAACGGTCAGGAACAGCACTTATAATTCTCAAAGGAGTCTTCGCTTACTGATTTATGATGATAGGCAGTTCTACTGCAGAGCTTTTTACAAAAAAGTAGAGGAGGAATGTGGTTTGTGTCTGTTTGCATATTCAGTCGGGAATATGTGAATAAGATATGTGACACAATCCATCCATACTCTGTATCATCTTTTCCCTCCAAATGATAGCATGTTGAAGCTATACTGCAGTCTTGTTTTCTGTTACGGTATTATAGGCAGGCATGGGAGCAAAAATAAATTGAATCCCCATACAATGACAAAGCACCTAGGGATGCTTAGCCAATGAGATCCTTTGACAGATTATTCAAATAAATTTTCTCCAGAAAGATGTTGCCTCTAGCACTGAACAATTCTCCCATTATTCTCCTGTTTGTGGGGAGAACACAGGGGTTACCACTGTCATATCTGAAATAACCCGAGGTACAGCAAGGGGGAGTGATGTGTGTATTTGTTACGATTAACCGATAAACCCAGGTTTATTGTTTAAACATTTATACAACTATACTGTACCATCCCTAGTCAATAGTACAACTCTTACTACAAAAAAGCAAACATCATTCTGGAATGTATTAGCAGAAGTGTTGTAAGCAAGACATGTAAAATAAGGCTTCCTCTCTAATACAGGCTGATCAAGTCTCAACTGGAGTGTTGTGTCCAGTTCTGGGTGCTACATTTCAGAAAGATGTGGACAAACTGGAGAAAATGCAGAGAAGTGCAACAAAAATTATTTAAAGGTTTAGAAAACACTGACCTATGAAGAAAGACTGAAAATCTTCACCCAAATGTGTCTAGGTACAGAAGGAATGTCAGCAGAAAGAGGTATTTTTTACAATCACAATGACTTGCAATCCACAGATTAAGGTGGGGAGAGAGGAACAGGGTTAATCCATAGGAGAGATTGCTTATATTACTTTAAATTATCTTTTTATAATTTAGATATCTTACAAATAGGATTAGATTTCTGCATCACATACAAAGTGCATATCACAAGACAGCTAAGAACAGAATTGTATATTAGGACTGAAAGTCACTAATAGACACTGATAAAACACTTTGCATCTGGGAAGAACAATTCTGCATAAAAATAAATATCCTCTTCAATCAGGCACTTCCTTCCCAAGGGTTTATTACTGAAGATGGATCCCATGGCAGAGACAAAAGCACTCATTTCATCATTAAACATCACTGCTGCTAAGATTATTTGTTCATCTCTCTTTCACCAATACATAATTCACTGAGGCCCTTCACTTCCACACACACGGAGTACAGCAAAAGGCATTGTAGGAATCCTTATTATGAGTCCAGCAATGTGCTGATACAGAAGACGAGACACTGCCTTTGGGACTGAAGTGGAATTCAGTGTCCATGCCCCACTGACCTGTTCAACCCTTGCTCTCTTTACTGCCAGTTTGGGTTGTGGCTTGTGAGATGTAAACACAGTCCACAAGGAACCAAACAGCCCAGCAATCTATTTCCTCTGCTCTACCAATCAGCTATTAAATACTGTAAACCTATATTGATTCAAACCACTGCCCTCTAAATGGAAAGCCCTAAATACCTATTGCCAATAATCTCATCCAGGGCTCAACCCTTTTATGTGCTGTGTAAAGATAAACCATGTTTGCATCAAGACAACAATTAGCAGGTTGAAGTGCAGATCACCAGTGAAAAGTGTTTTCAAATCATGCACTCAAACCTACAGCTTACTCAACAGTTTTAGACAAATCAATATTTTGTTACAGCTGATAAGTTCATACTAAGGATGTAAAGAGGCAGGTAATCCACTAACTGTGTAGTTGATAACATTTTTATTGACTACACGATTAGTTGATAAAGGTAAGGCTTGCTCAGTCCCTGCTCACACTGTGTCCAGGAGCTACCACCGCTGCAGCTTTGCAGTTTAAATGTAGTAAGAGCTGGTGCACAAGCACCCTGGACTCCTACTACATTTAAACTACAGAGGCACAGTGGGGGTAGCTCCTGGACCCGGCATGAGCTGGGACTGATCCAGGATTGTTTAGTCCCAGTTCACACTGGATCCAACAGCTCCTGTCCACAGATAGAGGCAGCAGCACAAGGGGGGGCAGGTGGCACTGTGGAGACAGTGCTGGAGGGAACTGGCTTTTAAGCCAGCTCCCCCCAGCACTGGTTCCTGTTTCCCCATACCTGCCCGCCTCAGAGGCAGCAAGGGGTGGGGTGGGGTGGGGGAAAGCAAGCAGTCGAGTAGACTTATTCGGTAGTCGACTACTTGCTTACATCGTTAGTTCATACTCTGTTCTTTAATAGCAGTCTGATCAGAAAATAATCTATGCTTTGTACTTTAGAAGAGAAACAGAGCCACATTACTTCTCCCTCCCGCTCCACCCTCAGGGGTCTATAACCATTCTAATTGTAAGATTGCTTATACTATCCTTGTTCTTTTATTTCCATAATAAAGCAAATAAGTGCAAGTAATAGATGTAGTGATGTGTGATCATAGTCCTACATGATCTTAGACTTTTGTGTAAAGAAAAACCAAGACTTTGCCCAGAAAAAACAGGTATGTTCCAGCAGCAAAGTGAGATTTCAGAAACAGTAAATGAGTGAGGTGCCAAAGAAAGCAAATCCATGATCTCTCTGGCCATTTGTACAATATTTTTTTTCTTGAGTTACATGTTAATTTATGCCTTGAAGCATTCACTTTGAAATGTAATAAAAAATAATCCACTAGTCTTCAGCAGGAGGCATAACTTGGAAAATAATGTTAACAGAGTCCAAGGGATGACAGCAGACAACTCATTAGGTACGAGAATGCCATATGACATGGCATTACTGAACACTTCATTAGCAGAAAGGCACTGAAAAGGAGGAAGCCAGTGGCAGAAAATGCAACAAAAGTTGACAAAGTATAGTCTGGGGCAAAGAATATGATTTTGGGTAAGAATTTGGTCAGGTTTGGTTGGGGTAGGCTTGTCTAATCTGAGTAAAAAGTTTCCAGGGTTCATCCTCCACCCCGGTCACAGAGATTAAGAGCTGTAGAGTTCTATGTCTGGAGGCAGGTCTCAGGAACCACAGCAATCATACTTACACTGTGGAAAGTACCAAAATAAAGCAATTTTTATTACATTAGGTATTAAGATTGCAAACAATACAAAGCCCACGGCAATGATCGCATAGATCAGTAGCTCCCAACCTTTTCAAGAATATGGACCCCCTTTGCAATCTATTACAATTTTACGGACCCCCCCTTCCAAATATAGCTGTGCCTGCAGCCTGCATGTCCCTCAGCCCACGCTGTTTCCGGAGCTGTAGGAAGCATTGCAGATTGAAGGACATGCTGACAGAGAGATTCCACATGGACCCCCTACAATACTGCTGCAGACCCCCAGGGGTCCGAGGGACCACAGGTTGGGAACCACTGGCATAGATGCATTTGATCACCCCAGAGGGTAGCATAAATAAAGCTTGAGTATACAGCAATTCCTCATTTAACACGTGCCCGCTTAACATGTTTTCGCGATAGCACGATTTTTTTTTAGGGAACGTTTTTTGAATTACACGACCGTCCCCGGAATAACACGATTTCCCCAGCTGGCCCATTGCCAGCAGCTGCGCGGGGCTTCCCCTGCCTCCCTGCAAAGTGGCGGAGGGTTCGCCGTTCGCTGCGCCGTTCCCTGGCGACCCCCCCTCGCCGGACACAGTGCAGGTCTCGGCAGACCCGCCACAGGGGCATACTCCCAACCCAATCCCCTTCCCCTCTCCTCCCCTTCCCCAGAGCCAAACACCTCCCCTCCCTGCTGTAACCCAGTCCCCTTTCTCCCCCAACCTTATGTCCCAGTCCCAACAGACACCATCACTTGAAACGCAACCCCCACCTTTTCCATTATTTTCAATGGGAAAATTGACCCCTCATAACGTGTTTTCACTTAACACGATCATTTTCTGAAACATATCTATAGCGTTAAATGAGGAATTACTGTACAACTGTAATTATCTAAATATACAGTTACAATTACCTAGTATAATACTATACTCACATACACCCTTCTGGAGACCTTAAGGAGTGTGAGGACCAGCCTTCTTCCACTGGTCAAATGAGGATTTCGGTGAAAGGTGAAACAGTATGATAGCAGAGGAAACTTTGAAAAGAGTACTAATACTGTGAAAGAAAGAGTTTAAGGAAGCACTCCTGGGCAAGAACTACGCCAGGAAGAGGATCCCTCAGTGAGGAAGAGAAAATCCCGCCACACAGCAACTGCCATGTGGTCTTACAGGCCTTTTTATGTCACCTTTAGCAAACCCCTTAAGGCCAAAACAGATTTCTGCTCCCTGAGATTTTTGTGGGTACTCATATTTAACTGGACAATACAATTAGGACCTCCTTTGAATATGCATGAAAAAAAAATCACTTGATGCCCTTGTGGACAAGTTCTCCAAAGCAGGAAATAAGGGAACTTGCAGTCAAGTACCAAGAAATATCACAAGTCGCCCACAGCCCATGTTTTGTTGATAAAGCAGGATGTTCAGTTTGGCTCGGTCGTTAGATTTTGAGACCTTTTTAGAAGTCTCACAAGATACTGACTCATATATCAACACCCCTGTCTGGACATTAGTGTTTGGCCTGACTCAACTGGAAATTTTAGCTAGAAATCCCTCTACAACTCCTAAAACACATTAACAGAATACTCCTAAAATAGAATAACAGTATACTTTAACCCTTACTTATAACCAATTTACACATCTGCTAAAGCCAACTTCTTACAGGACAGAATCCTGTAGGCCCTTGCATTACTGCTAAAATATGATAAAACAGTGCAAAGGTTTAGGAAAGCATATAGGCTTATAGGCTACATAGGGGCAAGAGGGAATTATTCATGAGAAAACACTAATACTAAGAGCTCTAACTTGGCTAAGCAACAAGTTTGGGGCCATGGTGATATAGGTAAACAACATGGAGGAGGAAGAATTATCTACCTAATATAAGCAGAAATAAAAGGGAAGAACAGTCTGAATATTAGGATAACCTTTCTGTTTGAGTGGTCTATTAAGAAATGAAATCTTCTCACAAATAAAGTGGGAGAATCCATGAAGTGGGATATTTAAAACTGGACAGGACAAAAATTGAGGACAGGATTAAGCAACATCCTGCTTAGGCCTCATGAAACTCAAAAGATGAAGGATTTCATTTCCATCCATACTGCCAAATGCACATACATCCAGTCAAGGGAAGCCAACTAGCAAAATTAATTTGGTAACTCTCATTCCATTTGGTCACAGATACTGCTCTGCAGCCTACTCTACAGTAGAGGAGAAAGTCAACTGAAGATATGCAGCTCCAGCTATGTTAAGTAGGTAGCTGGTGTCGACATTATCTTAATTCGTGTTATAGAAGATCGACACAAGGATTTTCTCCCATCAACTTCCTTTACATCTTGTGAGGAGCAGGATTACTGTCACCCTCTCAGTTTGAATTAGCGGGTCTTCACTAGACCCACTAATTCGAACCCCAGAAAACCAACTATGGCAGCGTCAATCTTCTGCATGGTGTAGACACTGCTTATGTGACTAGGGTTGCCAGATGGTCAGTGGAGTCCCAGCCACTCCCCCCGCCCCTGCCAGGCTTCTGCACAATCACAGGCTCCTAGCGCCTATCGTGGCCCCGCCTTCCAGCCACTCCCCCCGCCCACACCAGGTTTCCGTCCGGTGTGCAGCCGGAAAAATCAGAGAATACCGGACATTGCACATGTCCGTTATTCTCTGATTTTTTTTACCGGACTAAGAGCGCAAATACTGGACTGGCAACCCTATATGTGACAACACCCAAGCCTACAAAAGCATTTTTTGTCTCACTCTTTGTTTTGAACCAGTTGTGTAAGCAGCTTGCTATAAGTGGCAGTACTCCTAACAAGCTCATAAAGCTAACTGAAAGAAACTTGGTGTTAACATTCTAATAAATAATGTCTAACTGATCTGCCCATTTGTACAGTGACTTACCTCTGACGGGGAGATGGATGAAAGTATAAGAGCCCCAATTCCAATCGAGTGTTACTAATCTGCAATGATTTTTCTCAAATTATTTGTTTCTTTAACAGAGTTCCAATTCAGAAATAAAGCCATGACATGCAACCAGAGGAATACTGGAATCACCATATCAAATCAGACAAGTTGTTTACTTAGCCCAGTATGGTTCCTTCTGCCATACCTACAAGACCAGTTCAACTTCTCTTCCACAATGGATTAAGAAAATGGGGCCATGCTATCTGGCAAGCTACCTCCTCCATTATCAAATCAAACAATGCTCTGTAGCTTATTTTTACTACCCTGTCTCCGGTGGCTTATCATATAATGCTTCAAAGGAAGGAGAAAACACAAATACACATGGCAAATTGTGTAATCCTGCATATGGAAGAAAATAATCCTTCCTGAGCCCTCTGGTGATTGATTGTTTTATGCCTTGAAATAGGAGGACTGAGATGTTTTGTAACATTTATCCTAGTTAGCACAATTGCAGATGATAACCTAGGTGGCTGCTATTTATAAAAGTCATACTAAGATAGTTGGCTCTTTGGTTCTCTAATTTCACAAACCACCACCCTATTTTTTGTTCCATTTGTGGTCTCTTCAGATCCCCAGGAACACCATCAGGCTCTGATTGTTATTTGTATGTCCACTGCGCTACTCAGTGTTCAAACACATAGCAGAAAGATGGGAGATTAAGTGTAAAACAAGAGGTGGATACAATTAAAAGAGGAGGAATCACAAGGTAACAATGAGACAATTATCAATAGCATGACAAGCAGTGATCACAGCTCTCCATGTGCCTAACCTGTGTGATTTTTTTCTGCAGGTATTACATCTGGGGAGAAATTTAAAGGGGGACTTGAAGGAAGCCAGTGAGGTTGCTTTATTGGTGCGGGGGGGGGGGCGAGGGGAGGAAGGGGATGCTCCTTCCATGCACATAGGCTAGCTTAGAAACAGCTCAAAGACGCCTGCTAAAAAGCTTTGAAGGGGCAGTTTCCTTTTAAGTCACCATTATAACAGCACAGCCTAATCATACTTCAAAAGACAACAGCATGGGTTTTGGTTGCATGACTAAACTGTAGAGGGGCTGATTCAGAAGAAATAAAACGTCATTAATCAGCAAGAGTTTTTCAGCAGCAAATCATCAGTGAACATCAAAAACAAATTACAATAAGCAAAAACATATATAACTAAAAGCCCGCCTCCCCAGCCTGGAGTTCCCCCAACCCTTAGCAGCTGGGTAGGGAATCCTGGCTTTTCCACAGGCATTCTTCTGCTTCCAGCAGCCTTTCCCCAGAGAGCCTCTGCAACAGAAGGGGGAACATGAAGCTAAATTTTTAACTACTTGTATGTGAGACACCAGTTCGACATGAACTAGGCCAAACACTCCTATAGCCCTGGAAGACTTTGAAAATTCAGGACGGGAACTGTATTTTCACTCACATGTAAAGAGATTAATAAACCCACATTTGCTCTTATTCCTCTTGTTCCACAGGGAATAAGACATTCTGACAGCCTCTGCAATCAGGCAGTTCTGTGATGGGACCTGACACAAAGTTCATCTCTGTACATTAGTAACTGGAACACTGGCTGGCACCAAAAGCCTCTGCTGTGACAATTGTTTGGCCATTTATATTATGAAATGAAAAGAGATAATGTGGCAAACAGACTGACTGGATTCATATGCCTACCACCTGCTGGAAATCATTCCCTAAAAAGCTCCAATTATGTTTTTACGGATAAAATTAGTTTCTCTCATCTCTCAGCCACAGAAAAAACATGCTGAATAAGGTCTTCTGAATGGACTGCTCCCAAGCGCCAACTAAAGAGCGGAAACCTGAAGGTTTAGGGAGTGAGAAACCTTGCAGAGAATATTCCTATTTGGCAAATACTGTGGATCTGACCAGGCTCTGTACAGGATATTCTTACTTCACTTCTTTGAATCTCCATCAAGATTATTTTTCCATTTCTGAAACCGTGTTCCAGCACATACATCTGGCTGTACACTGCAGTGTGAACAGCATTTACTAGCCCTCAGTGCATGTGTTATGCATTCAATGACATCATGGACCTCTCTGTTTGCCAAAGCTCAGCCTCTACAGTGCAGACCACCAAAACAGAGCCTCACAGTCCCCATGGGGAAGTGGGCCAAGTTCCAAACTAAAGGCTTTTGCAGGAAAAAAAGTTTATTTAATGCTTCATCCAGGGTATTTTATTTTCTCCCAATCATACCAAATCTAACTTCCCCATCCATCCCAAGAAACAGTTTGAAAACTTT
Organism: Rafetus swinhoei; assembly: GCA_019425775.1. NCBI lineage: Eukaryota > Metazoa > Chordata > Testudines > Trionychidae > Rafetus > Rafetus swinhoei. The sequence goes on along the minus strand of CM033425.1, from coordinate 28,841,116 downwards.
TCCTAAATTACCTTTACTTTATCCTGTCAGTCAACATTTCCCAGCATACACAGTCACAAAAATCTCTGCACATCCTTTTCCCTTTACTCACAGCACCCTTTTAACTCCTCCTTTGGCTTACCAATGTGAGACCCGCAGACCTCACCAACTATCCAACTTACTTACTAATGAACCTATTTTCGCTCTCAAGCTTCTTTTCCCCTGCTACCCTTTCTTAGCTCCCATCTAGTTTCCAACAGCTACAAATGTAGCAAGTATGGTTTGTTCTGGAAACCTGAGGAAGAGGTCGTCCTGTCCCTATCTCTTCGCTTTGCCATGGAAGCCGGAACTGGGATGTATTTCCTTCTACTGTGGGAACGAGCTTGAAGGGGCAGAGACCCTGAGCTCTAGATGTGGCAACAGCTTCATTATATGCACCAAGCACTTCACTACCAGCATCTCCCACATTACTAAGTTATGTAAATTAAAAATTAACTATATGATAACAGTAATCTAAGTTTGTCTCTCGAAAAAATACTCTCCCCTATTTCAACACTGAAATTCTGCAGCATGTGTTACTGCAGTGTACCGAATTCTGTTCTCTGTTTCATATTCATTTTATTGGATTCTGAAGAGCTTGAACAGAAAGGAGTAACTATAGATACACAGCAGTTACAAACTGGCAAGTAGCTGAAAGAGGAACTAAGCAGAAACATTTCCCAAGAGCCAATCTTCCAGCTCCAACAGCCATCACACAGTTTGTAGGTCAGATTCCATTCCAGCAGGCTGTATTGTCAATTTTAATGAAATTCATATGGTGAAAATTAATTGTAACATTTAAGTTCAAGATGGAAAATTCAGTTTTCTTCTCTCGCACAAAAAGGTTTTAAAGGCAACACAAACAGAGCCAAGCAACTCATCAGGATCGGGGTCATTCCAAGGTCACTAGCAGGAATATGACAGAGGCTAGAAGCTAAATGTATCACAAATTGGCAAGTGTTTTGGCTTAACAGATTGCACACAACCCATAAATGGATTTCTCCCATGATTCCACTTGTATTTCTAGAAATAGTGATCCAATTGAAAACTGCTTTCCAGGCTAATGAAGTGTTTCCAGATATCAGTTTAACTTCCCAGGTGGATCAATTCTCATAGCAGAGGATACAAGAATGAGGACGTTTGAGAGACTAAAGCACATAATTGCCAACTTTCCCAGGAAAATGCAACCTCTCAATTTTTCTGTATTATCCAAAAGACTTAAGGATGTTATCGTGTAGTCATTTACCCCTTTAACCGATAAGCCTGGCCTTTATCAGTTAATCCTAACAACTACTCACAGCCCACCTGGCTGCCTCTGTATCAGAAAAAAGTAACTCATCAACCACATACCTCTAGTTATCTCCTGCAACCCCACAATAGAACCCATACAAAATACCATTATTAAACATAGAATCATAGAACCATAGAGCTGGAAGAGACCTCAGAAGGTCATCAAGTCCAGCCCCCTGCTCTCGGCAGGACCAATCCCAACTAAATCAAGACCAGCCAGAGCTTTGTAAAGCCGAGACTTAACAATTACAATTCACACTTAACGGGGACCACATCTCAAAATAAATTGTTCCTGAAGCTCTTCTGGCCATCAAACCACCCCAAAAATCACCAGATCTTCATCAGAAGCAAGCTCCCCTCTCACCAGGACTTACCAATTCAAAGCAGCACTATCTTGCCAGAACAAAAGATATAAACAAGTCTCCCGTGCAGCAATGATCACTTCCCACAATGCACTTTTCAAGATCCAGGTAGGGTTGCCAGGTGTCCGGTATTCTACCGGACAGTCTGGTATTTGTGCACTCTGTCCGCTAAAAAAAAATCAGAAAATACTGGACATGTGCAATGTCCGGTATTTTCTGATTTTTCTGGTTGTGCACCGGACGGAAGCCTGGCGTGGGTGGGGGGGAGCAGCTGGAAGTCCCAGCTGGGAGGCGGGGCCACGATTGCCGCCGGGAAGCCTCCTCCTCGCTCCTGCATCGCTGGGAGCCTGCGCAGGACAGGCAGCAAGTGCCCAGGTCAGTCCCGCTCCCCGCCGGCCGATTTGCTCACCCCCCCCCTTTCCGGCAGGCCAGTTCTCCCCTACTTCCCCTCCTGATCTTCCCCAGCCAACCCCTGCACCGCCCCAGCTCTGCCTCCCACCGGCCAGTTCCTCTTCTTCATCTCCCCGGCCAGCGCCGCTGCACGCCCCTGCCAGCTCTGCTTCCGCCCCCTTCCTCCCAGCCAGCGCGCTGCACTCCCCGCCAGCTGTGCTTCCTGCCCCCTTACTCCCAGCCAGCCCCGCCCCTCCCCAGTATCCCACGGCCAGCCCGTTCCGCCCGCCCCACCCAGCCCTGCTTCCCATTGGCCCCCATCTCCTCCGGCCAGCCCGTTGCCCCACCCCGTTAGCTGTTTCCCGGCCCCCTTCCTGCACCGCTCCCTTCCTGGCCAGTCCTCCCCCGCCACCATGAAGCGTGTCCTTTTTTTTTTAAAGACTACCTGGTAAACCCCTAGCAGTGATCCAGGTTCTTGGAGTCTTTTTTTTTTTTCTCTCTCTCAACAACTTTGGTCCCCCTCCCCCTTTTTTTCCTTCAACAAAATTTTTCCCTGGTGAGTTTTTTGTGTGTGTGTGTGTGTGGGGGGGGGGGTGTTTCAGTATTTTTGTTTCAGCCATCTGGCAACCCTAGATCCAGGAGACCTACATATGCCTTTCACAACATGTGGTGTACTTCATTCAGTACACTAAATGCTCCAATTACAAGTATGTAAGTAAAATGAGACAATCATGACACTTTTGAATTAAGTCACCCAGAAAAATGGTTAGACAAAAACCTCACCAACTTTTCTGTGGGCGAACTCTTTTCACTAAAAAACAACAAATAATCTAGAAGCACCTTCAAGACTAACAAAACATGTAAATAGTATCATGAGCTTTAGTGGGAAAAACCCACTTCTTCAGATGACTGGAATATTAAAAGTCCATATCCAAGAATAACAAAAATTTACACTCACACTCTCCCCCCCCCCCCCCCAATATTTCCTACCAGGAGTTTTCTATCTGCTACCCAAGATATACAAACCTGGAAATCCTGGACGACCCATCATCTTAAGCATTGGCACACTTACAACAGGTTTGGTTTTTTTTATTCTTGGATCTGGACTTTTAATACCTGTATTGGGTTCTGCTTTAAAACTCCCCAAGATCACAGATTGAGAGGTATGCTGTCACCACCCAAGTGAAAAAAACAAACAAACAAAAAACTGTTTTTTTTGAACCCAGGAAAAAAATCACTTAGGAACTTCTTCCAGAGGGGTACCCCAAGCTTTATTTCTACAAGAGGCCTTGAAAAACAAAAAGAAAATGAACTGTAATCTCTAATAGCTGTCTTCTCAGTCTTAGGCATGCATACACAGACCTCCTGTTACCTTCCAGGACACAAGAATCAGATCATAGTCTTAAAAATAGATGATTTTATTAACAAAACAAAAGATATACTTGGTAAGGCATACTTGGTTGCTAGATGTTGCACAGCAACTGAGAAAAACAGATTAAAGCACACAGAACTGCTTCCCTGGGATTCAACTTTATAGTATGGGGAGGGACGCACACGGACTCAGCATAGAGTTTAACCAAACAACAAAACAAAGGAAATAACCTGATCATGTCTAACTAGAAACTTTCCCTATTTACTCACATATCCATACTCCCAAGGTCCATTTCAATTCTAGGCACAGTATTCTTTTCTAGGCATGATATTCTTAACTGGTTCAATTCATCTTGTTCCCCCAGCTCCTGGTTTGAACGTCCCAAAAAACAAGCAGCAATCAGATTTCCTTTCCATTCAAATCTCAACACTTTCTTCCTATTGGGTCTCTGGGCTCCTTGGGTTTAATCCTTTAATTACTGAACGCTGGTATGTTTACAAAAGGACAGAACTCCTCACCATCCATCATAGCAGGAATCCTTTGTTTGGCATCCCTACCCTCCCACAGAGAAACACCACATTCAAAATGGATTCCAGTACGAGGTGGTATGGCTACATGACTTTCTAGAACCAACCACTGTTTGGACTTACAGGACAAGTCGTTGAGTTGATCATGAAGCCATTTGGCTTCCAGGGCAACAGTGATGGCTCTCATTAGCACGTTTAAAGCTATAAACATATTCACACTTCAGATTTCTAAGTTCATATACAAGAATGATACATGGGGGCTCAGCCAGCACACCAGATAAGTAGATTCTCTGTCTCAATCCCTTTCCCCTTCCTGCCCAGCCCTTAGCCGCAACGTCAAAGGGGGAGGGGAAAAAAAGTCCACTGGTGGCTGAGGGGTAGTTAGGGAATGGGAGATGGCTAAGGGGAGAGAAAAGATGAGACCTCCCTGCCCTGAGCCCTTCTTCACTCCACAACACACCCCCTCTCTCTCACACACACACACAAAACTCTCTCTCTCTCTTTCTCACACACACACCTCTCTCTCTCACACACACACACGCAGGCATCCCCCTGCCCTGAAGAACCGAGGCAACACCCAGGAAGCCTGTTAGTATGTAGACAGACTTGTGTAGCACTTTTAATCTTTAACATACCAGTATTTTGCACTTCCACCATTCCTACCATCAGCGCATCTCAAAGCACTTCACAAATAATTAATCCTCAAAAGCACACACTCCAGAAGGCAGGATTTATTTTACTGACCAGGAAAATGAAACACTGCAGGTAAATGATTTGGCAGGACACACAAAAAGTCACTTTTGGAGCCAGGATAAGTAGTTGATGATTCCTGAAATACAGATACATGGGCACTGAAACTGGAAGCAGAAATTCCCAGGTAACTTAACCCTCTCACTGACATCAATGCAAAAGATTACTGACAGGACCATAACAGAGCTTGGTGTCATTCTCAATATTTAAATTGTTTCCTCCATACAACAGGTTGAACCTCTGAAATCCGGGACTCTCTAATCTGGCAACATCCGTGGTCCGGCAGGACCACGGATGTTGCTGGACCAAAAAGAGCCCCAGCACCTGGGAAAGCAAGCCAGCCAGGAAGTCCAGCAGAGGGGAGCCCCACCATCAGCCCAGTGAGCCCCATCCCTGGAGAACCCAGCCATGCAAGGCAGCAGTGGGACTAGCAAGCCACATCTTTGTGGAGCCCTGGAACAGCAGTAGTGGGGCAGCCGCGGAGCCCTGTCCCCAAGAAGCCTCGGTTGGGCGAGGCAGAAGTGGGGCCATGGCAGCTTGGGAGCTCCATCCCTGGAAAGCCCCAGACAGTTGGCAGCAGTGCCAAGCCCAACCCCTGTAATAGAAGGGCTGGAGCCCAGTGGCAGTGGGGCTGGAGCAGAGCCAACCAGAGGAAAGGGGCAGCATCCTGGGAGGCCAGTGGCCGGGGACCACCCCGATCTGGCAAATTCCCTCATTCAGGATCTCCCTGGTCCCAACGGTGCCTGACCAGGGAGGTCCAACCTGTAGCTTCATACAGTCTAAGGGACCTATAGGTCACCAATGTGACATTAAGGCTGGAATCAGCCTGACTGTAGGATTATTTCCATGAGCTGCTCTTGAGTTTGAGTATTAACAGAAAGTTTGTTATCCTGCGATGGAATATTAATGTGCTTAATTAGGATGCAATTCACCAGCACTCAGATTGAGACAGCCTTCACAATTTCATTAATGATTCACTTCCCTGTTGAATTGGTTGCAGTAAAATAGAGGGAGCTAAAAAGGCCATTATTTAATAGCTCTGTGTCCACCCACATTCCTCCATATTGCCTACACAGCCATTCTCCCTCACCATATGCTTGCACCATTCAGTGTTTCTAACGGTCACTGTAGCAGCTGTGCATGATATAGGTACCAGCTCAATAGTAGCTGATCTTTATTCATCTTCTATGTTGGCAATTTTCCTTGCTCATTTCAAAATCAGTCAGTTTTCCATAACATATTTATTATTTCACAATTCCAAAACGGTGCCAACATTTTGACTGCAAATGGTCTATCATTGTTAACCATAATTTTAGTCACACAAAAGTGGGAGCCTCAGAGGGTTCTTCATTTCAAGTGAGATTTTTAATCTAACACTCATGCCATCTTTTTATTTAGAAATTGTCAGTGAATGCATCAGGTATCTCAGCTGTTTTCCACACTTTATTCAAACTCATGGCAAAAACAAAACAAAAACACCCCACACCATCACACCTGAAGCTTAGGTTAAGAAATTATTTATTTGAATTTCACTGTATGAAGCACCTGACAACAAAATAAATTTGGAATGTCTGTAAAAAAACAGCCACAAGTGCATAAAGCATTAATGTAGGTATCTAATGATAGGCTGGACTCTCTCGCTCTCTCTTTTTCTTCTTCACTTATTATTAAGGTGACCTTATAACTGTGGAATAAAAACCTGATTACTTAGAACCTCTATCCCAAGTACTTCCAAGGGTGTCACGGGATCCGGGGGCGGGGAAGGGAGAGCTCTGACCATAGGACTAGAAGCAGTGGGCTAAAATTGCAGCAAGGGAGGTTTAGGATGGACATTAGGAAAAACTTCCTAACTGTCAGGGTGCTTAAACACTGAAATAAATTACCTAGGGGGGTTGTGGAATCTCTATCACTGGAGGCATTTAAGAGCAGGATGGATAGAAATCTACCAGGGACGATCATTCTAGACGGTGCTTGGCCTGCCACAAGGGCAGGGGACTGGTTTGATAATCTCTCGAGGTCCCTTCCAGTTCTAGTATTCTGTGATACTTCTCTGAATCTGTAGAGTTAGCACCCAATTTGTTTTCTGAGTAACCAATAAAGGGCATCTCTTTTAAAGATAAAATTTCCTTTATATCCTGAGTGGCAAGTATAAATCAACACTACTTTTGTTTCTTAACATATGCCTAACATCTACAATTTAAGACAGGAATAATCAGAATGTTAATAAAGTGAAATGTTTATATACAGTATTTGTATATAACAACTTGTTAAATGATAAAAGTGTTCAAACGTTAAGAGTCTCTGACTATTGTGATATAATCCATGACTAAAATTTATCCCAGGTCTTGCTGGCCAAGAAGTACTTACTGAACTACCTCACTAATATATATCCTCATCTCAAGACTGGATTTCTGCAACGAAGACTAGCGGTGTATTTGTGAAAATGGGTAACTGCTGACATTTTTAGAGGTTACATGTTTACACGCAGGGGGGCAGGCAGGAGCAAGTGCTTGTGGGGAGCTGGCTTTTAAGCTGGCTCTGCCAAAGCCATTGGCTCCTGCCTGCACACACCACGTCCCGCTACCTATAATAAAGAGGCAACAGTACAGATGGCAGGCAGCTCTGTGAGAGCTGGCATGCACAGGGAACCGGCTTGAAAGCCACCTTCCCGCATGTACCGAATCATGCCTGCCCATGCCTCAGAAGCAGCAGCCCGGCGTGAGGGGAGAGGCAGCTCCATGGAAGCCAGTGCTCATGGGGAGCTGGCTTAAAAGCCAGTTCCCCACGCATATTGGCTAATGCCTGCCCCACCCCTTGAGCTGCTGTTGGAGGCAGCGGTGGGTAAGGAGAGATGGCTCTGTGGTAGCTTGCACACGTGTGGAGCCGACTCTCGCCTCCCTCCCCTTTGCTGCCTCTATAATAGAGGCAGCAAGGTGGAAGTTGTGTGTAACCATTAGGATTAAGCCCAGGCTAGCATATAAACGATTACACGCCAACATCCGTAAAGAATGCTACAAAGGGTTACACACGAAGACCACATTCTATCCAGCTAGTGCAGCTGCTCCTGTCATGGTTGCTCCTAGAGAAGGAACACTGCATTTGCTCTAGATACTGCACTGATCCCAAAGTAGTTTCTAGAAGCAGATTTTAATCTTTTTGCCCAAGCAGTTGAAGAGGCTACAGTATGATTGGGGTAACTGTTTATGAAGGAAGTAAGTTTGGTGGAAAAAGTCCCACTTGCTACACTGAACTAGAATTTTGTCGTAGTCTTCATGAGCTTTTAGTTATGTTGTATTTAATTGTTATAATGACAGAGGCACCTAGAGTAAAACACAGGTACCTTTTCATCTGTGGTTACAAACTGCAAGAAATTAAAATAAATTAAGATAAAAGCTCCTGATGGTTTAGACTACTCAGTATTTTACAGACCATCTATTTCACTGTTTTATCTTATATGTCACCCTCCTGCCTCAATGGGTGAGGGAACTTTATAGAGCCAGGAGCGAAAGGAGGACAGTCCCAGCAGTAAGAGAGGGAACCATTCTCGTTTAGGAACACTAGGCAGCTCTCCCCTGCCCCCAGGAGTCTTTGAGTCCACTAGCCAGCTATGGGGGAGGGGTGCTGACTGGCCATCATTCCACAGCTCTTAACATCAATTAACCTAGGGTAGGAGCCATTTGGAGGCTCTTTCAGCAGTTTCAGCAGGTGAGATCAGCCCGATTGCTTAGGTAACGGTCCCTAGATTTATAAAGGCACTGGACGCAAGTTGTTTCTCTCTTTGCAGAACTTTTTAGAAAAGATGAATTGTAGAGTCTGGAGTACACTGACGGTGTAATTCAGATGATCATTTTTATACATGCTACACATTCCATTTTATTAAGCACTAAGAGTGATTCAAGGGAAAAAAATGTGTGGCAGAAATGAAGTCCTGTGATCCCTATTTTTTGCTTCCAAGTTTACTACTGCATCAGAATATGCAAAAATTATGTAGGGCCATTTTCTGTGTTTGGAATTGTATTATTTTCCAGCAAGTTTGATCATACTGACTTTAGGAGCATATGGGGAAAATAGATGTTTCTGAGACATAATTCAATTAATGATCCAACCAGAAATACTCCTCTACAGAGATTTCAAAACCAAGAGCATTATTCTATGCAGCCCAAGTATGAGACAGGAAACTCAGGAATGGGGGAAATAGGGGATGCTAGGATTCTATGAAACCAACAGGCTTTTGTTTTTATTCTTTGGGACACTTATTTAGGCTCTTTATAAAATCTTCATTTACCACACAGACACCTTCATTTACATTCCTCTTCTGTTGCATTCCCTATTTTGTTAAAGCTTCCTAAAGCCTTAATGAATGTATATTATAGCACCAAATATGTTTCTTCACAGTAAAGCACAAACATTTTCTGCTCTCCTGGATTTAATGCAGTACCTAGCTGTCCCCTTTCCAAACAGTCACAGAATCCATTATTCCTAGGCACATTTTTATAGTGGAACCAAATCCAGAATGTTATTTTTTATTTTGTACCCATGTGCTAGAGACATGAAAACTTTACTCCCCATGAAATATGGTTGCATGCATTTCATAGGATTGCTGTTTATGAAAAAATGTAACTTGCTTGAGTACATTCAGAAAGGGGGGTAAGTTAAAACAATCTGACAGAAAAAGAACATGAAGAGGCTTGAGATAATGGGTGCAATGGGGAGAAGAGGGCAAAGCAGGGGCACGAAGAAGCAGGGTAGGGGTGGAGGTAGAGGAGGGGCTGGACTTGTGGGAAGGGTATGGAGACACCTCCAGGCTACAGGCACTCATGTGCCAGCAGCTGCAAGTGGGCTGGATTGTGGAACTGCTAGGGCCATAGATGCCTGCGGGCCATGAGTTTGAGACCCCTGCACAAGAGTGCCACCAGAAGCCCTTCTTTCCAATGCAGAATGTTATCAAAGAATATACAGAAACCAGAAAGGATAGTGCACTCCTAGGAACCCGGCAGGAGAAAACCACAGTCCTAGCTCACAGGTCTTGGCTCTCAGACACAGATATATGATAGGTAAAGGGGAGGTGCCCTATAGGAATGAAGAAGGAGATTATGTCAGAAGTTCCACTAGCATTGTTTCTCTTTAGAACGGTGCTTCATCAAGAAAAATGGAGTCTGCATACCGTTTGAATTAACAAGGTGTAACCGCAAATGGTAGTTTACATACTGTAGGAGTATAGGAACTGCTGTACCAGAACAGATCAATGCTTCTTGATTGCTGCCTCTGACAACAAAAAATGTAGATACTCAAGAGAAAGGTGTACGCCCTCCAGGATGCATCTAATTTAGAAATATTATACGACAGGTGGAGAGGATGAAGCCAGCTGGTGTTAAAATTCATGCCCAGAGGCATGACAATTGATTGCCCTTGTAGTTTTTATCTTAACTAACGCAGATGCTGTTCTGTCTTATGTTGAATTCCTTTTTCGAAATTTCACTGAACATTCAAATATATTGCAGCAGTGAGCCCCACTAGTTAATTATATATGGCTTAAACATATATAAGAACATAAGAACAGTCATATTGAGTCAGACAAAAGGTCTCTTTAGCCCATTAATCTGTCTTTTGACAGTGGCCGATATAAGGTATTTCAGAGGGAATAAAGAAAACAGGTTATTGTTGTCTGTGATTTCCAGTCACACACCACATATACATATGAAGAATAATTATTGTCTATTTCCTAGCTCCTTCCTTTCCTCTAGTAAAATAAAGTAGTGGAAAATGGGAGGAAGCAAGGATATGATTTTCGCACTGTGTTAAAGCATGATGACTTGAGATTCAAAACAAATAACCATGGGAGAAAGCTGTCCATTGTGGCTTTTTTGATACAATCTTGCTTTTTAAGATCCACCATACCTGAGTTAGAGAGACCAACAGGAGAACTTCCACAGCTGCAGTACCCAATTCACTGCGCAGCTGTCCACCAAAGCAACACCTGAAAATCATCCTAACTATGCTGAATGCAAACCTGACACAGTGAAGTACACCTGACAAAGACACCAACACTTACATCTACAAAGAGAACAAAAGACTCAAAGGATCAAGGATCCAACCTTCACTTTGCAGGTATGTTTAATGGATTGCTTCATTTGCAATAAAAGAAGGGCCAAAGATTTTCATGTGGGTGCCTGTATGCTCAAATAACATCTGCAAAAAAAAGTTTGAATAAAGAGGGAGTTGTAAGAAATTTATGAAAGTACTTGATACCCAAGTTGCAACAAGGCAATGAGTAAGTTTTAGCAAATATTCCAATAAAACAATGATGGGCAACGTAGGCTATTAAGTGGGCTGCATAACTGCCTTCCTTCATCTCAGCGGGCCACAAAATTGTCATGACCAAGATGGTCTTCCTGGACAGAGTAATTTTGCTAACTGTGCTTGCTCATGTTTGTAAGAAAATAAGAACGGCCATACTGGGTCAGACCAAAGGTCCATCTAGCCCAGGGTGGGCAATAATTTTTGACGGGGGGAGGGCACTCTAAGATTTTGAAAAGTGGTTGAGGGCTGCATTCTTCCATGATATTAATGGAGGAGATGAGGGGTCTGGGATGGAGGTTGGGTGCAGAAGGGACCTTGGGGTAAGGGACTGGGGTGCTGCAGGGAGACTAGGGTCTGGGAGAGAATCAGAGTCATGGAATACTAGGACCGGAAGGGACCTCGAGAGGTCATCGAGTCCAGTCCCCTGCCCTCATGGCAGGACCAAGTACTGACTAGACCATCCCTGATAGACATTTATCTAACCTACTCTTAAATATCTCCAGAGATGGAGATTCCACAACCTCCCTGGGCAATTTATTCCAGTGTTTGACAACCCTGACAGTTAGGAACTTTTTCCTAATGTCCAACCTAAACCTCCCTTGCTGCAGTTTAAGCCCATTGCTTCTTGTTCTATCCTCAGAGGCCAAGATGAACAAGTTTTCTCCCTCCTCCTCATGACACCCTTTTAGATAACTGAAAACTGCTATCATGTCCCCCCTCAATCTTCCCTTTTCTAAACTAAACAAACCCAAATCATTCAACCTTCCGTCATGTTCTCTAGAAGTTTCATCATTCTTGTTGCTCTTCTCTGGACCCTTTTCCAATTTCTCCACATCCTTCTTGAAATGCAGTGCCCAGAACTGGACACAATACTGCAACTGAGGCCTAACCAGCGCAGAGTAGAGCGGAAGAATGACTTCTCACGTCTTGCTCACAACACACCTGTTAATGCATCCCAGAACCATGTTTGCTTTTTTTGCAACAGCATCACACTGCTGACTCATATTCAGCTTGTGGTCCACTATAACCCCTAGATTCCTTTCTGCCGTACTTCTTCCTAGACAGTTGCTTCCCATTCTGTATGTGTGAAACTGATTGTTTCTTCCTAAGGGGGGCTCTTTGCATTTGTCTTTATTAAACTTCATCCTGTTTACCTCAGACCATTTCTCCGATTTGTCCAGATCATTTTGAATTATGACCCTATCCTCCAAAGCAGTCGCAACCCCTCCCAGCTTGGTATCATCTGCAAACTTAATAAGCGTACTTTCTATACCAATATCTAAATCATTGATCAAGATATTGAACAGAGCCGGTCCCAAAACAGACCCCTACGGAACCACACTTGTTATGCCTTTCCAGCAGGACTGTGAACCATTAATAACTACTCTCCGAGTACAGTTATCCAGCCAGTTATGCACCCACCTTATAGTAGCCCCATCTAAGTTGCATTTACCTAGTTTATTGATAAGAATATCATGCAAGACCATATCAAATGCCTTACTAAAGTCTAGGTATACCACATCCACCGCTTCTCCCTTATCCACAAGACTTGTTATCCTATCAAAGAAAGCTATCAGATTGGTTTGACATGATTTGTTCTTTACAAATCCATGCTGGCTGTTCCCTATCACCTTACTAACCTTCCAAGTGTTTGCAGATGATTTCCTTAAATTACTTGCTCCATTATCTTCCTGGCACAGAAGTTAAACTAACTGGTCTGTAGTTTCCTGGGTTGTTCTTGTTTCCATTTTTATAGATGGGCACTATATTTGCCCTTTCCAGTCTTCTGAATCTCTCCTGTCTCCCATGATTTTCCAAAGATGATAGCTAGAGGCTCAGATACCTCCTCTATCAGCTCCTTGAGTATTCTAGGATGCATTTCATCAGGCCCTGGTGACTTGCAGGCATCTAACTTTTCTAGGTGATTTTTGACTTGTTCTTTTTTATTTTACCTTCTAAAACTACCCCTTCCCACTAGCATTCACTATGTTAGGCATTCCTACAGACTTCTCGGTGAAGACCACAAAGAAGTCATTGAGCATCTCTGCCATTTCCAAGTTTCCTGTTACTGTTTCTCCTCCTCACTGACCAATGGGCCTACCCTGTCCTTGGTCTTCCTCTTGCTTCTAATGTATTTATAAAAAGTCTTCTTGTTTCCCTTTATTCCCGTAGCTAGTTTGAGCTCATTCTGTGCCTTTGCCTTTCTAATCTTGCCCTGCATTCCTGTGCTGTTTGCCTATATTCATCCTTTGTAATTTGTCCTACTTTTCCATTTTTTATATGACTCCTTTTTTATTTTTAGATCATGCAAGATCTCGTGGTTAAGCCAAGGCGGTCTTTTGCCATATTTTCTATCTTTCCGACACATCGGAATAGCTTGCTTTTGGGCCCTTAACAATGTCCCTTTGAAGAACTGCCAACTCTCCTCAGTTGTTTTTCCCCTCAGTCTCGATTCCCATGGACCTTACCTATCAGCTCTCTGAGATTACCAAAATCCGCCTTCAAATCCATTGTCTCTATTTTGCTGTTCTCCTTCTACTCTTCCTTAGAATTGTGAACTCTATGATTTCATGATCACTTTCACCCAAGCTGCCTTCCACTTTCAAATTCTCAACCAGTTCCTCCCTATTTGTTAGGATCAAATCTAGAATAGCTTCCCAGTAGCTTTTTCAACCTTCTGAAATAAAAGTTGTCTCCAATGCAGTCCAAGAACTTATTGGATAGTCTGTGCCCTGCAGTGTTATTTTCCCAACATATATCTGGATAGTTGAAGTCCCCATCACCACCAAATCTTGGGCTTTGGATGATTTTGTCAGTTGTTTGAAAAAGCCTCATCCACTTCTTCCACCTGGGTAGGTGGCCTGTAGTACTCCTAGCATGACATCACCTTTGTTTTCAATCCCTTTTAGCCTAACCCAGAGACTCTCAACACTTCCTCTCCTATGTCCCTCTCCACCTCACTCCAAGTGTGTTCATTTTTAATGTATAAGGCAACACTTCCTCCCTTTTTTCCCTGTCTATCCTTCCTGAGCAAGCTGTATCCTTCCATACAAACATTCCAATCATGTGTATTATCCCACCAAGTTTCTGTGATGCCAACAATGTCATAATTGTACTTATTTATTAGTACTTCCAGTTCTTCCTGCTTACTTCCCATACTTCTCGCATTTGTATATAGTCCTAAAATAAGATCCTGATTTGACCTTGCCTCCCAGTTTTGCCCTGACCCTCCTTTCTCTCTGCCATTGTAGCCCACGCTCCCTCCCATTTCCAACCCATCTCCCAGGTCTCCATGTTCTCCACTTACCTGTGGGCTTTGCTCACCTGTCCCCGTCGAACCTAGTTTAAAGACCTCCTCACTAGGTTAGCCATTCTGTATCCAAATAGGGTCTTCCCCCTCCTCGTAAGGTGGACGCCATCTCTGCTTAGCAGTCCTTTCTGGAATAGCATCCTGTGGTCGAGGAAGCCAAAGCCCTCCTGTCAACACCATCCTCGCAGCCAGGCATTCACCTCCAGGATGCACCTGTCTTTGCCCAGGCCCCTACCTTCAACAGGAAGGATCGAAGAGAACACCATCTGCGCTCCAAACTCCTTCACCCGTACCCCCAGAGCCCTGTAGTCACTCTTGATCCGCTCAGTGTCACACCTCACAGTATCATTAGTGCCCACATGGATGAGTAGCATGGGGTAGTAGTCAGAGGGCTGGATAATCCTCAACAATGACTCCGTAACATCTCGGATACGGGCCCCCGGCAGACAGCATACCTCCTGAGATGAAATGTCAGGGCAACAGATGGGCGCCTCCGTCCCCCTCAGAAGAGAGTCTCCGACCACCACTACCCCTACGCTTTCCTATTCGCAGTGGTGGCAGCAGACCTCCCAGCCTTGGGGGTACAGGGCTTCTCCTCCTCCAGTGTAGGGGGTGATTGCTTATCTCCTGCATAAAGAAGAGCATAACGGTTTCCTAGTACCACGGGCGGAGGGTTCGGAGCAGGGGTGGAGCAGAGCCTGCTGCCAGAAGTAACCAGGTGCCACTGTCCACCCTGAGTCGTCTCCTCCTCCACCAGTGGTGTGTCCCGAGTCCTGTGTACTGGGACAGCTACCTCAGCTATCGCCTCATGAACACGGTCCAGGAATTCCTCATGGATGCTGGTGCTCCTCAACCTAGCCACCTCCTCCTGTAGCTCTGCCACCTGCTGCCTGAGAGATTCCACCAGCAGGCACCTTTCGCATTGGATGATCTCCCCAGCCTGGATATCAATAAGTGGGAATTGCAATCCACTGTCCCTGCAAAACCACACCAGGATCTGGGTAGAGGCATCCATGCTCAGGTGCTCTGTCTGGCTATAGGCGCAGGTGGAGGAGACAGAAGCAGTGCTGGCACAGGTGTTGCGGGTCTTTCTGACCATCATAGGCCTCCCTCTGTCAAACTCCCTCTCAAACTCTCCTGTATGCAGCTCCTGTCCGCTTCGCTCCCTGGTCGCTCTGCCTCTGGCTTTTAAGCCTGCTTGCCTAGGCCAGGCCTTCCCCCTCTTGAGTCACACAGGGGAAGGCTGACCAGATGCAATCAAGAGAGCAATTGAGGGAACAAAGGGTCAGGCACTTAGTCCCAACTGCCACAGCAGCTGAAACTGAAACTGCAGTCACCTGAAATCAGATTCAGAATTCAACAAACAAACAAAATTCAAACAGTCGAGCAAACTCACTCACACCAAAAGTGAGTACTCTCCCCAAGTAGCCTGTTCAGCGGCGGGATCTCTTGCGGTCCCTCTCAAACTCCCTTGTCTGCAGCTCCTGTCCGCTTCCTCCTCCCTCCCTCCACCCTGCCTGGAGTAGAGCCACTTGGAGCAATTTGCGACTGCAGCCGTCATGTTCCTGCAGGGCTACTGACTGGGAGCTGCATAGGTAAGTGCCTCTCAGCCAGAGCCTGCCTCTGGCACCGCCACCATTGATTCCACCCCCACCCACCCACAACCCGCACTACCTGCCCCAGGCCATCACCCAAACTCTCTGAATCCCTTTCCCTCAGGTCACAACTACCTCCCAGACCCTGCATCTCCTTCCAACACCCTTCCTGCAGGCCAGAATTCTCTCTGGCACTCATACCCACGCCCTGACCCCACAACCCATTCCCCTGCCCCAAGTCATCACCCAAGCCCTCTGCATCTCCTTCACATAGATCACAACTCCCTCCCAGACCCTGCACCCCCTCCTAGAGCCCATCCCTCAGGCCAGAATCCTCTCCTGCATCCACACCCTCTCATGGACTCTACACCCCAAGCCTCTGCTGCAGATTACAGCCCCCTCTTTCACCCAAACTCCTTTCAGATGCCACACCCCCTCCTGTTCCCCAGTTTCCTACCCCAAGCTCCCTTCTGCACCCAACCTCTGTCCCAAACCCCAAACTCCCTTGGAAGAAATGTGGCCCTTGACCATTTGCCACCATCTTGGAGTGGCCCCCCCATTAAAAATTATGCCCACCCTTGGTCTAGTTGGTTACACTTGTCATGGGGTTGGTCAAATCTACAGTAATTATAGAATTATAGAACATACCACTTCAGTGGACTTTACCCTGCTTCTTGACAATCTCCCCTGAAGTTGGCACCTACTGTCATGAGACAGCAGGATAATAATTTGAATATATCTGACTTCTTTCAGTTTCCCGATCTCATCTCCAGCTATAATATACTATGCACGTTGTGGGCAGCTGCAAGGGCCAGTTAATTTTGTATCCATCTTTCCTATACTCTTCAAGAATACATCAGTGTTAACAAGTGTGATCAAAGGTGAAGTGGCACCACTGTGATGACTCTGTTGCAGATGGAAACTGGAACATTAATATTAAGTAACAGCTGACTACAGGTATTAGGCAGGCTCTCTTATCACATGGTAAACTGAAAGCACCACAAAGACCAATATGGGCATCAGTTGTGGTTGGTGAGTGCAGGCTTCTCAGACAAACTTAAGAATGCATCTGTTCTGTATTTAGCTTGCACGCCTAAATGAGAAAATAGGGTCCGAATCTACAAACTGTCTACCAGAAACATTTAGTGTGAAAGAAGCTTTTACACCAGCTTTGGATTGAAACCCTCTGCCTTCACTGACAATAATTTGTTTGCTAGGGACAAAAGTCTGTCTCCAGGTACGTGCATCTGGATTTCTATTTACTGCTCTTTTCCCAAACCTAATGGCTATCAGAACAGCATATTTTTTAAAACATTCCCAAGAAAAGGAATCTCTGTGACTGGGTGCCTCTGAGAAAAATCACAGCTTCTGAAATCTATACTCAACTGCAGCCAAATTAAACTGCCATATATTTTGTGATAATGGATGGATGGTTTTCAAGCCTTTCATTTCAATTTTCAAATCACTGATTTTAGACAATGTGAAAGCATAGATTTGACACAGCGTTGAAGATGTTCACACTCATGTACAAAACTTGCCTGGAGATTTGCTACTAGTCTTTTATACTGAACCAATAATGGACTATTAATAAAAATGGACATTAAATTTTAATTCCTCAACCACTGGAAGGGTTGAGGAGCTTGATAGCAACAACTCGGAGCTTGATAGCAACAAACTATTTGGTGAGACAATGGATATTTGGTAGGAACTATTTTCGTGTTTCTTCATGCAAACAACATGCAAAATGCATTCTTCAATAAAGAAGCCCTAAGTTAAATACACCAAGGCTGAAATAAGCAGAATAAGGAGGAGCATGTTAACAATACTGTTATGTTCCTTCTACAACACATATTGCTCTTAAAAATGTTCCTCCCTTTCTCGCATGAACTGCACTAGAAAGTGACCCCTACATTTGTTCTGTTGACCCTTATTAGTGTCCATTGCTATTCAACTCCCCTTCTACTGGCATGGCAAAGGATTTGTCTTATGTCTGATATTTTGCTCCAATAGCTTATCTAAGTTTAAAAAAATAGTTTTAAGTAAAGAATCCAAGAGAAAGGAATGCGCTCAAAAGATTGTATTTCTACATTATACCTCATAATTAATGGTGCAATGATGTCATTGTAAAGTTTCAATGGATTCATAGACATTTCTTGCATGAGACACTACAGACATGACAAATTTTAAGCAGCATGCCTAAAACTAAGAAGGGTGATGCCTGATTGGCAGGCACAGCCAAGAGATAAAGGAGGTTGGAGGGAAGAAATAATGTTTTTGTTTTAAAGAGTAAAATTTGAGAGTTGACATCTCATTACGGTGTCAGTTCCAGAAATATGATCTTCACACTCCAACTGCTATATTCTGTCTGTTCTTTAACTGACTGGATTTTTACATTGTAAAAAACCCAAACAAAGTGCATTTTGCACAGTTCATTTAGCTGATTTACTTCAGATATGATGAGCAGTAACTATAACATTACAAATACTATCAAGTTTTAGATTGCATTCACAAAACGTGGCAGCATTCAGATAAGCATTCCAGATGGGATGTTCACACAGGGCCATTATTAGAACATTTCAGTATCCCATTCGTAAATGTCACGCATGTGAACGGTTTAGCAAGTATAGGGCATGGCACCAATATAGAAGATAGACAACTCAGTCCCGCTATACAGACCCCAGGTGCACAGCTCAACAGATCACAAGTGAAATAAGCCAATTTTACAAGACACACAGTAATACTAGGGGCCCAAAACTGAGTCTGTAAAGTAGGTTCAGATCATAGTATCTGGTTTTACACATTTCTGTTAGGGATGTTAAATATTGAGTAATTGACTAATCAAATAGTTGATGCATTTTGCATCGAT
This sequence comes from Rafetus swinhoei, assembly GCA_019425775.1. Taxonomy (NCBI): domain Eukaryota; kingdom Metazoa; phylum Chordata; order Testudines; family Trionychidae; genus Rafetus; species Rafetus swinhoei. Next base: position 28,822,336 of record CM033425.1, on the reverse strand, counting down.
TGTTCGATTAGCCGATAGGGCACCTCCACCTGTGAAGTGTAGCCTAGGACTATTGCTACATTTCAAAAGTGAAAGTGCCACGTGGAACCCAAGGTCTGCTAGGGAATCCTGGTGTCAGGCTTCACACGGCATTTCAAAGCATCAGCACCACATGGAGTCCAGGGTCAGTGGGGGAGTCCCCAGCTGATCCTGGGCTCCACGCGGCCACTGCCGCTGTGAAACACTGCGTGCAGCTCTGGTGTCCCAAGCTCCATGCAGTGTTGTCGCTTTGAAATAGCCCCTCCTTTCCCCCCTCCCACTGCCTCTCTCTCATAGAGGCAGCGGGGGAGGGAGGAAGGAACAACTACCATAATTTAGCGAATATAACCCATACCTGAATATACCTCACACCCGAATATACCCCACGGTTTTTTCTATTTGAGTAAAAAAAATTGTATACCCCATCCACGAATATAACCCGCGGGGTATACAAGACTTTTCTGTGCCGGGGGTATATTTGCTGGGGGTATATTTACAGTGCGGGGCAGAGGGGGCGGCGATTAGCCACTCACCGCCCCAGGTTCCAGCACAGCTGCCAGCCTCTAGCCTCCGGGTGGGGGAGCGCTCATCCCACAGGTTCCTCCGCAGCCGCAGGAAGGGGCGGGAAAGCAGGACCCACCAGCCTCCGGGCAGGGGAGCGCTCACCGCCCGGTTCCTGCGCAGCCGCAGGAAGGGGCAGAGGGATGAGCGCTCCCCCGGCCCTTCCTGCAGCTGCTCAGGAACCGGGGGGTGAGCGCTCCGCCGCCCGGAGGCTGGCGGCCAGGAACCAGGGGATGAGCGCTCCCCCGCCCCTTCCTGCAGCTGCGCAGGAACCGGGGAGTGAGTGCTCCCCGGCCCGGAGGCTGGTGGCTGCACAGCCACAGGAAGAGGTGAAGGAGAGCTCACCAATTGGTGAGTAAAAAAAATTCTGTATACCCCGCACCCGAGTATACCCACGGGGTGCGGGTTTGTAAAAACGAATATAACCCTTGGGTTATATTCGCTAAATTACGGGTAGTCAACTAGTCATTCACATCCCTAATTTGTGTTTCTAAAAATCCTCCTGGAAGGAACATCTCCACAGAAAAAAATACTCAAGGGGTCCAAGACCCCTCACCCACTGTCTCTAAGATGCTGTTGGCACCATAGCACAGGAGGGACAGTTCTTTCCATAGTCAGGCAGCAGTAACTTGTCCTCCCAATACACAGAGGCCTTACACAGAAGCTTGGGGATGCGCGAAAGACTCACAAAACAGTAGTGAGAGAAAATAATGTACTTTTCTAATAAGAACTCGAAATCTAACTTTTAATTAATGCAATTAGTTCATCTGTCAAACTGGAGTGGCAAACAAGGTGCTGTCAATGATTCCAATGCATCTCAAGTTTTTTTAGTGCTGGCCTCCAGTTAGTGCTTCAGGCCTGGGTTGGTGCAAATTCACCCTTCCAACACACATTCATATGAAGAACTGCCCCCACTCTAGGCAATCTGAATAATACACATTTATATCATGAAACTAGGGATGTTAGCATGTAGTTGTTTAAATGATTAACCGATAAGCCTGGGTACCTCAGTTAATCCTAATGACTACATGCATTCTTCCCCCTTGCTGCCTTTATATGAGAGGCAGCAAGCGAGAGAGGGGAGGCAGAAGTCTCTGCCAGTTCCCTACAAGCACCAGGTTCTGTGAAGCCACCTGCCCCTCCACTCCTGTGCTGCTGTCTCTGATAGAGGCGCAGCAGCGTGGAGGGTAAGGGGGGCAGGTGGGAGCCAGTACATGTGGGAAACTGGATTTCAAGCCAACTTCCTGCACATATTGGCTCATGCAGAGCTGCCTACTCCCCTCCTTGCCACAAATCAACCTCTGTCCAGAGCGGGCCCAGGCTCACAGCAGACAGAAGCTGTTGCATGGGATGCTGGTGCAGATTCTGTCCGTGGGGAGCTCGGCCCCCCCCGTGAACAGAGGCTGCTACCGCCTCGTATTGCTGCCCCTTTTTAAACTGGCTCCCCTCCCACCTGCCAGAGGCAGCAGAACAAGGTGTCAGGGGACTCCCCAGCAGCGAGGCTGGGAACACACTGGCTGCTGGTCCTGCCCCAAGGACAACTGAATAATCGTGTAACCACTAAATTTTGGTGCAGTTACACGATTATTACATTAAACGATATCTAACATCCCTAAATGAAACCTTAACTCATGCTCTTGGTATCATTCTGGCAAATGAGGAGCATTACAGCAATCGCCTTGCTAGCATGACACTTCTCAACTGTACGATTTCTGGAATCTAATACCTGGCTTCTGGAGACTATGTAGCAGACCTCAACCTCTCGAGATTGAAAATGAGAAGATCTACAACAGTATGAGTCATTCAGCTGTCTTTCATAAAAGCTATACTGTTCTCTGTTACCAAGTCTCACACCTTTCTGCCCAGGGTACCAGGTCCAGGATTAGCATCCATCCATCAATCTGACTGCTCCAATAAATCCTCAGAAACAAACAGTCTGGGCAATGCTCCATAGCAAGGGACCCAAATCATATAATTTAGCATCAAGGAGAAAGTTAAATAGATGTTCAACACAGTTCTGTATATTATTTAAAATGTAATTGAGACAGCAGCTGGGTAATGCAAATTATTTTTTCTATTACAGGGCAAAAGAAGGCTTTTAATACTCCGACAAAATTTAAACTGTCTTGAAAACTCAGTCTGAAAAGCTAATGTTCTCTGGCCTTTGTGGTATGACCAGAAGTACACAGGGTAATTTAGTTTTGCATTTTTGCCCATCACTGTTTAAGCGGTTAACCAGATAAACCTAACCAGTTCACCAGTTAACTGATTGAATGGGATTTTACATCCCTAATCCCCACTGCAGAAATTCTCTCATCAATTTCCCCTACTTCTTGCGACCCAGTGCAGTGCCGAAGCCAACAGTGATGCCATCAATGGTTAATTTAGCAGTTCCTTAGTAAACCCACTAACTTGAACCTAGGAGACTGTGGTGCTGTCCACAGATTATTTAAACAGAAAGTGGAGCTGATCATTCTGGAATTTCAACTGATTTTACCAATGATGCAATCCAGGAAACACATCTTAAATCAGAATTCAATCTCACTAAGTCAAATTACCTAGAAAAATGGATTCTATGTATTTCCCTTGTTGACTAGCATCTGATGTCATACCAGGCTTCATACAGATACCACAAGATGGACAGATTTAAATCACCAAGATAAATCATCAAGCAAAAAACCTAAATTTAAATAATCATCTTTAATCTTGTTTTGCATTTGTACTTTTGTTGTTTTCGAAACAAACAGGTTGATTCCCAATGGTTAAAAAAAACACACGTTGATTTGTAACTACACATATCTTTTACATTGAATTTGGCACTTTGTGCTCAATAGGAGAGTATGCTAAAGCTATAGATATTTATTTAAGCAATGAATGTAGTTTATATATTTATTGACATTCTTAATTTTTACCTTTTTATTATGTTAGAAAATACTGAATGATGAATAATTGAACTGAAATTGGTTGTATTAACTGAAAAATTAAGAAAATATTCTCTATATTTGCAAAGCACTGTCAAAAGCTAATTTAATACTTCAACAAACTCTGGTTTCAGACACTTAACCAGTGACTTGCATCAATTCAGTTTCTGGACTTTTTTAAAGCTTTTGCTGCTTCATATGTTATAATTTAATTGGAGCGATTTTATTATAGTAATTTAGGCATCTCAGGTTACAATAACTGCAATTTTAATTTGAAAATGCTTTTTAAATAAATGTACTTAAAATTAATCTAAATAAAAAACCGAGTTTTATTTTCTTTGTTTTGTTTTATTTTTTAAAGAAAAATCCATGATTTTTATCCACCTGGGACAATACACAAATAAATGAACCTGGGAGAGGGGGGTACATTTTTTTAGACTTTCTAAAGTGAAGGCTTAAAATGAGAGAATTCCTGATTCTCTGCTTCTCTATTTTATCATCACTCACATCAGAAAAAATATAAAGACCCTCATTTCTCAGAGCAAATTTCAATTTTCTTTACTGTCTTAGGGAGTAAGCTTTATTATAAATTCTCCCAAATACAGTTCTAAATTAAGAGGCTTATGTTTAAAACAGGTTTTGCGTTTCCATCTGCATGATGTCAAAACTAGAACTTCCTATATCAAGTCTATATGAGTAACTTATTTCAGATGTGTTTTTTATTGGAAAAACAAAACAAAATACATCATTGCCTTTCAATCTGAGATCAAAGCATTATGGGTGAGGGAGTTTGGGGAGCAGGTGGTACTCACTTCGATCCTTCCATTCGAAGGTGGGGGTCCAGGATGAGACAGATGGTGGAGGTGAATGGCTAATGCAAAGATGTTGTCACAAGGAGGGTTTTGGCTTCCTTGACCACGGAATGCTGTTCCAGGAAGAAGGGCTGCTAAGCAGGGATGTGACCCCCCTATTGAGGAAAGGGAAGAGAGTATTTGGATACAAACTGGATAACTTAGTGAGGAGGCTTTAAACTAGGTTCAAAGCAGGCAGATGACCAGAGCCCACAGGTAAGTGAAAAAAAAATGGAAATCTAGGAGATGGGTCAGAAATTGGGGGAGCATGGGCTATAATAGCAGGGATAAAGGAGAAACAAGGCAGAACTGGAGTGGAGAATCAAATCAATATTTTAGTTGTCTGTGTGCAAATACAGGAAATCTGGGGAATAAGCAGGCAGAACTTAAAATGCTAGTAAATAAACAGAACTATGACATAGTTGGTATCACAAAGACTTGGTGGGATAATACACGACTAGAGTATTGGTATAGAAGGATAAAGCTTGCTCAAGAAGGATAGGCAAGGAAAAAGGGGAAGAAATGTTGCCTTATATATTAAAATGTATATACTTGGATTGAGGTTGAGATGAACATCGGAGACTGACTTGTTGAGAGTCTTTGGGTAAAGTTAAAAGGAGTAAAAAATAAGGGTGATGTCATGGTAGAGGGTCTATTACAAATTACCTAGCCAGGCAGAAGAGCTGGATGAAGCTTTTTTTAAACAACTCACAAAATCATCCAAAGTACAGGATTTGGTGGTGATAGAGAACTTCAACTATCCAGACATGTGTTAGGAAAATAACACAGCAGGACAGAGATTGTCCAATACGTTCTTGAAATTCATTGGAGACTTTTTTTCCAGAAGGTGGAGAAAGCTACTGGGGGGAAGCTGTTCTAGATTTGATTTTAACAAATGAGGAGGAACTAGTGGAGAATTTGAAAGTGAAAGGTAGCTTGGGTGAAAATGATCATGAAATGATAGAGTTCATGATTCTAAGGAATAGTAGAAAGGAGAACAGCAAAACAGAGACAATGGATTTCAAGAAGGCACACTTCAATAAATACAGGGAGATGGCAGATAAGGTATCGTGCGAAGCAAGACTAAAAGGAAAAACAATTGACAGGGTAGGCCACTGCTCAAAGAAGAGGGAAAAACAGTAATAGAAAATGTGGAAATGGCAGAGCTGCTTAACTACTTTGTTTCAGTTTTCACCAAGAAGGCTGATGGTACTCGGTCCTGCCATGAGGGCAGGGGACTGGACTCAATGACCTCTCAAGGTCCCTTCCAGTTCTATGAGATAGATAGGTATATGGATTGGATACTTAACATAGTGAATGCCAGTGAAAATGGGCTAAGTTCACAAGTTAAAAATTACTCCAAGAAGTTAGATTTCTTCAAGTCACCAGGGTCTGATGAAATGCATCCTAGAATACTCAAGAAACTGATTGAGGAGGTATCTAAACCTTTAGCTATCATATTTGAAAAGTCAAGGAAATTGAAAGAGATTCCAGAAGATGGGAAAAGGGCAAATATAGCGCCCATCTATAAAAAGGGAAAGAAGGACAACCCAGGAAACTACAGACCAATCAGCTTAACTTCTGTGCCAGGAAAGATAATGGAGCAAATAATTAAGAAATCCATCTGCAAACATCTGGAAGACAATAAGGTGATAAGTAACAGTCAGCATGGATTTGTAAAGCGGAGTTACTCACCTTCGTGCAGTAACTGTCGTTCTTCGAGAGGTGTCCCCCCGTGGGTGCTCCACTGTAGGTGCTGAGCTTGCCCCAGGGCCGCAGTACGGAAATTTTCATAGCAGTAGTTGGCCGCACCGCACGCGCACACGCGCGAAGGGCATCTCATGGCATTCGCGCTCTTTCGCACCACTCGGTCCAGTTCCAGCCAGTTCCTCGAACCCGCCTCAGGATCTGGAAAACAGAGGGACACAGGCTCCGAAGCAGGGAGGTGGGTGGAGAGTGGAGCACCCACAGGGACACACATCTCGAAGAATGACAGTTACTGCACCAAGGTGAGTAATTTCGCTTTCTTCTTCGAGTGATGTCCCCGTGGGTGCTCCACTGTAGGTGTCTGTACAGCAGTATCACCCCCGTATGAAGGTAGGTGGGATTCGGAGCCCCTTATTTATTGGCAGATGAAAGGACTGCGGGTGCCACGGAATTATCAGGCACCAAACTACGCTGGATGGCATAGTGTTTCACGAAGGTATGATAGGAGGCCCAAGTGGCTGCCCTACAAATATCTGCAAGGGGAACACCTCTGAGAAAGGGAGTGAAAGCTGATATGGCCCTAGTGGAGTGGGCTCTGGGGTGTTCTTGGAGCGGTATTTCCCGTACGGCGTAGCAATGGGTTATGCAGGATACAATTATGTTAGCTATCCTTTGAGAGGAAATGGGTTTCCTCCTTGACCATTCTGTCAGGGAAAGGAGGAGTTGGTCGGTCTTTCTAAAAGGTTTAGTGTGGTCTATATAGAAAACTATAGCCCTGCGTACATCTAGAGTGTGAAGGGCCACTTCATGAGGGGAAGCATGCCACTTGGGTTAGTAGGAAGGCAGTATAATAGGCTCATTAATGTGAAATTCAGAACAGATCTTAGGGATGAAGGCTGGGTGATGTCTAAGGATGACACAGTCCTTCTAGAAAATGGTATATGGGGGTACCGCCATCAACAACACTAGCTCGCTGGCTCTGCGGGTGGATGTGATGGCAAGGAGAAACACCAACTTTCTGGTTAAGACCTGGAGAGGTATTGTGGCTAACGGCTCAAATGGTGGGGCCGTGAGAGTTCATAAAAGTCCAAATTCCATGGGAGGGAGGTCTTCAAAGGGGAGGGGGTTCAAAATCATTAGCCCCTTGAGCAGTGGTAACTGGTATGGAGGATACCAAGACAGCTGTAGGAGGAGCGGGAACCAGTGTTGCCTTGCCCATGCCGGAGCTGCCAATATAATTGTGGCCCGGTCCATCTTGACCTTCTGAAGAACTCTTGGAATGAGTGGTATGGGGGGGAAGGCGTACATCAGCGGGCCCTTCCAGCTGATGAAAAATGCATCACCCAACAAGTGGCGACCAAGTCCTGCTCTGTAACAATTACGGCGACATTTCCTGTTGTTGTAATTTGCGAAGAGGTTGATGAGTGGTGTCCCCCATCGGCGAAAGAGGGAATGGAGGACTCCGTGGTGAAGCTCCCATTCGTGATCTGGCACAAAGTTCCTGCTGAGGGAGTCCGCTGTTGTATTGTTGATGCCAGGTAAGTATGATGCCACAAGAGTGATGCCGTTGGTGATGCACCAGTTCCAGAGTCGGATCACCTCTGCACATAGGGATCACGAACGTGCACCTCCCTGACAATTCACGTAATACATCGTCGCTACATTGTCTGTCAGGGTCTTTACTGTGCAGTTGCGGATTTGGTTGCGGAAATGCTTGTAAGCATTGGCGACGGCCCTGAGCTCCAGAAGGTTTATGTGAAGCAATGTCTCATGGGATGCCCAGCGGCCCTGTATAGAGACTCCGTCCATGTGCGCGCCCCAACCCATGAGGGAAGCATCCGTAGTAATCTAATACCATGGTAGTGGCTGGTGGAAGGGCACACCTGACAGTAAATGTTTGTCTATGGTCCACCATTCCAGGGAAGCAATGACATTGAGTGGAATGCCCACTACTCTGTGCACATCTTGAGTGGTGTGGCTGTGAACTGTAGCCAACCAATGTTGTGGAGTACGGAAGTATAGTCTGGAATGGGGGACTACAAAAGTTGTGGCAGCCATATGGCCCATAAGCTTGAGAGCTGTGAGCACCTGTACTGTGCGTTTGGCTCGGAAGGTGTCTATCAATAGTTGTATTGAATGAAATCTGGCCAACAGTAGGAATGCTCTTGCTACAATGGAGTCTAGTCGTGCTCCGATAAACTCCAAGTCTTGGGTAGGTTGTAACGCCGATTTGACCTCATTTACGAGTAGGCCTAGGGACTGGAAAGTTTGTCTGGTGATGTCTGATGATGTCAAGCATCGTGGATACTTGCAGGGAGGTTCGACCTTTTATAAGGCAGTCGTCTAAATAAGGGAATATAACAATCCCCTTGTGTTGGAGATGAGCGGCCACTAGTGAGAGCGCTTCGTAAACACCCTGGGGGCAGTGGCGAGTCCGAATGGTGGGACACAGTATTGGAAGTGGTCTTCGCCGACAGTGAACCGGAGGAATCGTCTGTGTGCTGGATGAATTGTAATGTGGAAATATACGTCCTGTAGATCGAGAGCAGCAAACCAGTCGTTCTGATCTAGGGATGGGATTATCGATGCCAAGATTACCATCTTGAAACATTTTTGGTGATATTTGTTTAATTGTCTGAGATCCAGTATAGGTCTCCATCCCCCTGTTTTCTTCTGTATCAGGAAGTAATGGGAATAAAACCCCTTCCCTTTAAAATCATCTGGCACCCTTTCCACCATGCCAATCTCTATTAGATGGTTGATCTCGGCGCGGAGTAAGTCTTCATGAGAGGGGTCCCTGAAGAGGGACGGGTTTGGTGGGGTTGTAGGAGGAATGGATAGGAATGGTATGGCATAACCAAACTGGATTATCTCCAATACCCATTTGTCGTTGGTGATATCCGCCCACTGGTGGTAGAATGGATGCAGGCAATGGTGAAACAAACGGGTGATCGTGAGTGATGGATGGGTTGGTGAGACTGGTTCCTTGCTCTCGACCAAGCAGTCAAACCTGCTGCTTGGAACTGGATTGATCTTGTGGGCTATTATTCTGGTTATGACGTCTGGGAGGCCGGTGATGCTGGCGTGACTGGTCGAATGAGCAGTGCTGTTGCTGCCACTGCTGCCTGGTATGGGTGTAATCAAAGCGCCTCTGGAAAGAAGTGTAGCGCCTTCTCCTATATGGTGGGGTGTACATCCCCAGCGTTCTGAGAGTCGATCTAGAGTCTTTACTTGAATGCAGAACCGTGTCAGACTTTTCTGCAAAAAGACTGTATTTCTTGAAGGGTAAATCTTCTACCTTTACTTGCAGGTCTTTGGGAACCACGGCAGACTGAAGGTATGAAGCCCTTCGCATCACAACAGCCGTGGCTGTGGGTCATGCTGCAGTGTCTGATACATCCATTGCTATTTGCAAGCTGGCCCTGGTGGAAGCATAGCCCTCTTGGATGACAGACTTTAAAATGGGCCTTTTGGACTCGGGTAAGGTATCAGTGTCGTAAATTTGGTGTAGTTATCAAAGTTATGATTCGATAAGTGTGCCAGATAATTGGCTATCCGGAGCAGGGTAGATGATGTATAAACTTTTCTCCCAAATAAATCCAGTCTTTTTGAATCCTTGTCTGTTGTCTGATTTCTGTATTGAGGGGACTATACTCTATGTTGTGCCACATCCACAACTAATGAATTAGGGTGCGGATGTGTAAATAAAAACTCCGACTCTTTAGGCGGGACAAAATATTTCTTATCAGCCCTTTTATTTGTCGGGAGTGCAGATGCTGGAGTTTGCCATAGTTCATTGGCAACTTCCAATATGGCCTCATCCAGTGGGATGGCAAGTTTGAAGCTGTGAGATGTCTGGAGATTCTTGAGGAGATGATGTTGTTTCTCCTTTATCTCAGTGAGCTGAATCTCCTGAGACACTGACACTCTTTTAAAAAGGTCTTGGAACTGTCTGAGGTTGTCAGGGGGAGAAGTATCCCCTGGGATGACCGCCTCATCTGGCGAGGAAGACGATTGGTCAATGGGTGATATCTCAGGTTGTTGTACCTCTGGTGCGACTGGTTGTTCTTCCTCCGTCTCAAATTGAGGAGGGGGTGGGGACATCGGCCCCTGAGTCGAACGGGGTGGATTGAGAGCCGGCGAGTGTCTAGAGGATGAGTAGCCTGAGAGAGACCTTCGGACCGACCTCAAGGCATAGTGGTAAGAACGGTGGTATGGTGAATGCTGCCTATAGTGGGTGCATTTGTCATAACGGTCACAGAAGTAATAAGAAGAGCAGGAAGGGGAGCAGTCATACCAGTGAGACCTCCTATATGCCGCTCTGTAGGAGTACTCTGGGGAGCAAAGCGATGGTGATAGAGAGTAGGATCTCCGTGGCAATGGTGAAGGTGAGTCAGAGAAGCACTGATGGTAACGGCTAATACGCCCCCTCAGTGGAGTCAGGAATGGAGATTGTAGATGTTCAAACGATGAGTAACGTCTGACTGGTGATTGCCTGGGCAACTGAGGAGGAGGTGAAGATGATGGCACTGGAGAAAAGGTTGGAGATGGCAAGTGTGGTGTCGGGGTTCGGTGCCTGCCTGTCTTAGTGCTCGCTTTTTTAGGCACTGACTACTGTGGTGCCGTGACTGGTTCCGGTATTGTGGGAGAGCTTGACGATGCCGTTGGCATCGGTGCCATATGATCTGGCTGTTTTTGGTGCCATTCCAGCACGGAGGCTGGTGCCAAGGGAGGCTGGGTGCACGTTGGTGCCGGCTATAGAGTCGGTGCCAGCAGTGCTGAAGGCTTGCGCACGGAAGGTGTCAGTACCAAGGCCATAGTCAGTGCCAGTGAATGAGATGAAGACGGTACCATGGCACTTGGCTTCCTTGGTCTGGACAGTGCCATTGCAGTAGCGCGCACCACAGACACTCCAGATGTGCCCAGCCTGCTCCCTACACTCAATCTGCCGTTCGGAGTGGCCGGCAAAGAGTGGGTTGGGGACAGCTTGGTTTTCCTTGGAGGGGCCGAAGTCGGAGAGGACGCCCTTCGTTTCTGCGGCTGCTGTGATGGCCGCGGGGGAGATGCTGATCTTTCAGGCTGAAGAGTCTTATCAAAGAGGATCATGCGGAGCCTCATTTCCCTATCTCTTCGAGCTCTAGTCATAAGCTTAGAGCAGTGAGGGCACTTTTGCGGAACGTGCCTTCCCTGAGAAAACGTATGCCAGTCGCATGGCCAGAGGCGGTCATAGCCTCGCGGCAGGCCTTGCATTTTTTGAAACCTGGCAACCCTGGCATCTTGATATTTTTTTTTTTTTGAAGGGGTATTAACTATATACAACTGGGGAGTTAACATAGAACTATTGAACATAGCTTAAGTAACTGACTATTAATGGAAGAAGTTTTTTTTTAAACGAACAAGGGAACAAGGTAACGTAATGGGAAGAGGAATAATATATAATAAATAACTATTAAACAGAAACAACTTTGATTTCTCTCACGAACAAGAAGATCCGAGGAGAGCAGTACACTTTGTCTGCAGCCTGAGGTGATTAACAGGAACTGGCTGGAACCAGACCAAGTGGCGTGAAAGAGCGTGAACACCGTGAGACACCCTCCATGAATGCGCGGTCCGGCCAACTACTGCTGCGAAAATCTCCGTACTGCAGCACCGGGGCAAGCACAGCACCTACACTGGAGCACCCACTGGGACATCACTCGAAAAAGAAAGAACAAAACTGATAGCTTTCTTTGATAGGATAACAAGCTTTGTGGAAAGGGTGAAATGGTAGATATGGTATACCTTAGACTTTAGCAAAGCATTTGATACAGTCTTGCATGACTTTCTTAGAAAAAAAACTATGGAAATTCAATGTAGACAGGGCTACTATAAGCTGGGTACATAACCATTCTCAGAAATTAGTTATCAGTGCATAGTCATGTTACAAGGGCATAACAAGTGGGTTTCACAGGGATCAGTTTTGGGACCAGTTCTATTCAATAGCTTCATCAATGATTCAGATCAGTGTTTCTCAACCAGTGGTACGAGTACCCTTAGGGCTGTAGTCACCAACCCGCCAATCGTGATCGACTGGCCAATCAGGGAGGCTCAACCAGTCAATTGCAAGGCATTCGCGCACCCCCCATTTCCTCCCCTGCCCCAAGAAGAAGCCCCACTGATGCTACCTCCAGCAACAATGGAAGCAGAGGCGGCTTCCTGCGGGGCCGGGGGAGGGAGGAGGAGGCATCCCGCAGCTGCGCGCCCCATCCAGGGTTTCAGGAGGCACACGTGCTGCTCCCCGCTCCCCCAAACAGCCGGCGTGTTTCCTAAAACGCCAGGTCTGTGGTGCGCCGGCAACTTCCTTCCCCCTGCTGCCTTCCTGCATGGGGGGGGAAGAGGAAGTGGGAGTCTCGGGACTACACCAGCTCCAACTTCTCAGGAAGCGCGCGGCTGTTGTGGGGAGCCGAGGAGCAAGGCGTGCGCTTCCTGAGCAGTTGGAACTGGCGCAGTCCTGGGACTCCTACTCCCTCCCTCTGCTCCCCATGCAGGAAGACAGCAGGGGGAAGGAAGTCGCCAGCGCATGTCAGACCTGGTGTTTCAGGAAACACGCCAGTTGTTTGGGGGAGAGAGGAGCAGCACACGTGCTTCCTGAAATCCCTTATTCCTACTCCAGAGTCCGCACCTCCTGTCTCAACCCAGTGAGAGTGTACAGTAATTCCTCATTTAACACGTGCCTGCTTAACACGTTTTCGCGATAGCACGATTTTTTTCTTAGGGAACGTTTTTTTAATTACACGACCGTCCCCGGAATAACACGATTTCCCAGCTGACCCGTTGCCGTGGCTGCGTAAGCTTCTCGCTCCCTGCAAAGCGGCGGAGGGCTCGCCGTGCCGTTCCCCGCCTTGCCCCCTCTCCTCCACCCCCACTTGCAGGCCGGCAGCTGGGTTTCCCCAGCCGGCCCATTGCTGGCGGCTGCACGGGGCTTCCCCCAACTCCCTGCAAAGCGGCGGAGGGTTCGCCGCCACCGCCTGCTTCCTGGCGACCCCGCCGCTGGACGCAGTGCGGGTCCCGCAGACCCGCCACAGGGCATACTCCCAACCCAATCCTCCCCTCTCCTCCCTTCCCTTCCCCAGAGCCAAAACCTCCTCCCTACTGTAACCCAGTCCCCTTTCTCCCCCAACTTTATGTCCTGGTCCCAACAGACACCACCGCTTGAAACGCAACCCCCACCTTTTCCATTATTTTCAATGGGAAAATTGAGCCCACATAACACATTTTCACTTGACACGATCATTTTCTGAAACATATCTACCATGTTAAATGAGGAATTACTGTATAAGGACTGGGGATAGCAAGTGATGGACAGGAGGGGAACAGAGAGGGATGGGCCTCAAGGAAGGGGTGAGATCCTGGGGAAGGGATGGGGTAGATCTTGGCTTGTCCTGACATTTAAAAAGTGATCTTGGGTGTAAAAAGGTTGGAGACCACTGCCTTACGGGTACTTAAGAGAAAATGGGGGGGGGGTACATCAACACATCTGAAATTTAGAGAAAACTGAATTTTTGTTTTAAGTTTTACAGCGTTTTATTATTTTTGTACTTTTTACACCCAAAAATGTCATCACCCGCCCAGCTATGATTAAGTTGTTTAAACAAATGTGTTGCGATGGGAGAAAAAAAATGTGCCTGAAAACTGAGGGTACTGGGAGTACTTATAACTTCTTTAAAAAAAGGGGTAGTACTTTATAAGAAAAGGTTGAGAAACACTGATTCAGATAATTGTATAAAGAGTACGCTTATGAAGTCTGCAGATAATACCAAGTTGGGAGGGATTGCAAGTGCTTTTGGGGACAGGGTCATAATTCAAAATGACCTGGATAAACTGGAGAAATGGTCAGAGGTAAATAGGATGAAGTTTAACAAGGACAAATGCAAAGTACTCCTCTTAGGTAGCAACAATCCGTTTCACATACACAGAATGGGAAGCAACTGTCTAGGAAGAAGCAATGCAGAGAGCAATCTAGGGGTCAGAGTGGACCACAAGCAAAATGAGTCAACTATGAGACACTAATGCAAAAAAATCAAATATGAATCTGCGATGTACTAAAAGGAGTGTTACGAGTAAGACACAAAAAGTAATTCTTCTGCTCTAACTCTGCGCTGATTAGGCCTCAGTTGGAGTATTGTGTCCAGTTCTGGGCACCACATTTCAGGAAAGATATGGAGAAATTGAAGAAGGTCCAGAGAAGAGCAACAAAAATTACTGAAGACCTAGAAAACATGAGCTATGAGGGAAGACTGAAAGAAATGGGTTTGTTTAGTCTGAAAAAGAGAAAACTAAGAGGGGACATAACAACAGCTAACAAGTGCCTAAAAGGTTGTTATAAGGAGGAGGGAGAAAAATTATTCTCCTTAACCTCTGATAACATGACAAGAAGTAATGAGCTTAAATTACAGCAAGGGAAGTTTAAGTTGGACATTAGGAAGAACTTCCTGCCTGTCAGGGTAGTTTAACACTGGAGTAAACTGCCTAGGGAGGTTGTGGAATCTCCATCACAGGAGATATTTAAGAGCAGGTTAGATAAACACTAATCAGGGATGATCTGGACTGTGCTTGGTCCTGCCATGAGGGCAGGGGACTGGACTTGATAACCTCTCAAGGCCCCTTCCAGTTCTGGTATTCTACAATTCTATAAAATAATGATCTTTTCATAAGCTATGATGTAGCACCCCATATTCTTTATGGAAATATGCCTATGAATATTCTGTTTTTATGCATGTACCATTGAATGTCAAATTATTATTGTGTTCATGTTGAGAAAAGCCTATATCCAGCCATAAAGAATAACAATGAAGAAGTCAGACACAGAGCCGATAGCCCATTAGCAAGAGACACCCCATTAGCAAGAGACACGTGGGTGGGGGAGAACTGCCTGACACTACAAGCCATCTTGAACTTTGTGCTTTACCACAGAGGTATTGGGAACATTCTATATAGGGCAAGAGAAGTAAACAATGATTGTCTTCAGATGGCTTTACAGACTCCCTCCCTGCCCATCCCAAGAGAATACATGAAACACCTGGAAACCAGAGGACTGGGATGAGAGGGGTGGAAGAAAGCTGCTGGACCCTGATCAGAAAACACAGCTGTAGCTAGTGAATGATTTTACCTGCAATAACAATTAGGGTGAGAAATTAACTATTTTTAAAACGTTCTTTTAGTGTATTAAGCTTAGCTGTTGTGTTCTGTTTTATTTTGCTTGCTTAGTAACTTACTTTGATCTGTCTGCTCTCATTTGTCACTACTTAAATCAGCTATTTGTGGCTATTCAAGCTCTTAGAGGGAGGGAGAGGAACAGGGACAGAGTGCAAATCAGGAGATTCGTGGCTCTCGGAAAATGCTTGGAGGAAGGGGGACAAGTAAGAAGTGCAAGGCTCCAATGCATGAGAGACATGTGGCGAAGGGGGGAAGACAGAGGAGGTCCACAAGCCACAGGTGGAAACTCAGTGGGGCACATCATTTGAGACCTATCATTCAATGTGTGCAATGCTAATTATATATCTTTCTAGTTTTTAATCAATGTCATGGGGCACCAAGTCAAATGCCCTGTAAAAGTCTATGTATATTACATCAGCATAATTATCTTTATCAACCAGGCTTGTATTTTTATTGGTCTGTGTGTATAATCAATGTTTATCAATACTTATTGATAAACATCTAATCGTTCCAAGCTTAGAGCGTCAAAATATACAATCAAAGAATCTTCTTCTATATTACTCCAAAATGTATGAATTCTCTCTCTAATCACTGCATGTGGTTGACTTCCTTAATGTCTTATTCTACATGCCTGCTATGCCAACGGATGAACATTTTTCTGTTGTCTTCTGATAAACCTAGCGGAGCACAGTCACATGTAGACAAATCTTTCCTTGCCTCATCTCTCCTCATGCTGGAGAAGTTTCTTTCTTCAGATAATTGTTGAAATTCTGGCAGCATTTTATACCGCTCACCCCCCATTTCTTATGGACTACTTTACAAATGTATACAGAGCCCCAAGTAGACCTGATGGGAACAAAGAGGATATATACTTTGATATAGCTTGAGAGTGGAAGCTGCTCCCAGTTGTTAACCAGAAAGAAGACATCTGTAATACTGCATGAAACCACAGAGTAAGCAAATACACAACACATATAACTGTCCAACCTACATTCAGAAAGAAAGAATATTTCTTTTTTTGCCTATGGTTTTCACTGTTCAGGTTAATTGGTTACTACTCTAATTCTTGTATTACAATTTACTGCTTATCCATTAAACAACATAACTCAAGACACAGCTTCCTTTCTTCTTCCATGGTGAGGATGCTTTTTGGGCCTAGCAGTGTTCTTGAGGCATACAGTACTTTGGATATGACAGATTCTCTTCTGATTCAGCCAGGCATATAATGAGATGTAAATGAAAACCCCTTTCTGCTATTTTTACATTTAATCCTCAAAATCAAGCTCAGATTAGTTACCAGACAGAGAAACACTTACCAGTGTTCACAAAAGCCATAGGTAGAATTGTTGAGGACTGGAGAGTGGGGAAGAAAGAATACTCAGTAGTTTCAGATCAATTTAGTAGTAGGTAATAGAGTCCTTTTGGGGTTTTTTTTGTTTGTTTTATTTTATTTTGTTTTGTAGCTGGAAATTGTAGTGTTAGCGCTTTATTAATTCCTAGATAGCTAATTTGGAGTAACTATCCTTCTGCATAAACTTAAAAAACAATGAATGGTCCTTCAGCACCTTAGAGAATTCTGTATGATAGATGCATAATGATAATGAATGACTAATCATGTAGTCCAGGTTTTTAGTTCAGTCTAAAGATTCATATCCTGACCTTTTAAACTCCTGAATGAGTTTGGCCCTTAGATTGTGATGTTATGTTCCCTGACATGCCAACTGCGATGGACTAGAATGTTAACAGCTAGCAGTCCATGAAGTCAGCAGCAAGACATTCTCAAGATGAATACTGCCTCATTCTTCATGTGTCAATGGAGACCAATGTAACTGTTGCTGGAAGTTGCATCCCAGTACTGATAGCAGATGGAAGTCAGTGTGCAGAGAAGATTAGCATCTCATAGTAAATTTAAAAGAAAAAACAAGAAATAGTTAATGATTCTTTGCTGCTGAAATATTGTCTAATTACATACATATTTATCTCTTGGTAATATACCTTTTTAAGTGTCCCCGTGATGGTTCCCTCCTCCCATGCTTTATAAAAATTTGCTTATGAATATGTGTAAGTCAAAGGTGCTTTGACAAAATACCTTATGTAACCTATCAGTTTTAATATTATGATCTGCTGGATCTGAATCTATTTTGGTGCATGTATTATTCTAGTATGTGAAGTCAGAAATATGAAGTATGAATCTGTTTATAATTTTGAATGTGCTAATGAGAGCCATTACTGGTGCTCCAGAAGCCTAATAACTTGATCAGCAACTTGATCAACAACTTGTAAACAGCCTTGTTTGTCCTGTAAGTATGGAAGGTGATTGGTCAGGAGAAACATGTGGCCATACCACCTGGTGATGGAATCCATTTTGAACTTGTTTTTTTTCCATGGAAGGAGGGATGTAAAATAAAGGATAGCCACCCTGGGGGAATCTATTTAAGCAATGGGAATCATCCACTTTTGTCTTCAGCTGGCCTAGAAAACTACCAGGCACACTCTAACAGGAAAAAAAAAAAGAAGAACTTTAAAGACGGTTGGGGACCCAAGTCAGAACAAAAGACTTTCTATGACTTCAAGATTACACCTGAAATAAGAACTGCTCTTTAAGATAAGACTCAGAATGCAATAAGTTTCTTGGGGAATTAGAAAATAACATAAAAACATTAGAACAGCCATAATGGGTCAGACCAAAGATCCATCTAGTCCAATATCCTGTCTTCTGATACTGGCCAATGCCAGATGCCCCAGAGGGAGTGAACAGAACAGATAATCATCATGTGAACCCTCTCCTGTCACCCATTCCCAGCCTCTAACAAACAGAGACTAGGGACCAAGGATGTTAAATAGCAACTAACTGACTAATCAAACAGTCAATGCATTTTGCATCAACTATTCGACTGGTCAATAGGGTGATTCCCTCAGGCTTTTGCTACACTTAAAAGTTGGAAGCACCACGTCGAACCCAGAATCAATTGGGGACTCCAGCTGATCCTGGGCTCCAAGTGGCACTGCTGCTTTGAAATGCCACGTGCAGCCTGAGGCTGGGCTCCCCATAGCATTTCAAAGCAGCATTGCCACACAGAACCCGAGGTCATCAGCAGAGTCCCCTGCTGATTCCGGGCTGCACGAAGCATTTCAAAGTGGCAACGCCTGGAGTCTAGCCCCAGGCTTCAAGTGGCACTGCTGCTTTGAAGTACCCCCTCTTCTCCTCCCCGCCTCTTTCTGACAGAGGCAGCAAGGGGGGGGGAGAGCGACTAGTCGACTAGTAGGTCGACTAGTTCTTCACATCCCTACTAGAGACACCATTCTTAACCATCCTGGCTAATAAGCATTGATGGACCTATCCTCCATGAATTTATCTAGTTCTTTTTTGAACCCCGTTAAAGTCCTGGTCTTCGTAACATCCTCTAGCAGAACTAACTATGTGTTTTCTTTTCATTTTAATTTAATAACTTTCTTTGATCTGTCTGTTTTCACTTGCAACCACACAAATTCTACTGTTTGCACTTAAAACACTTTTGCGTACTATCGGGCACAGTGTATATAAATGTTACCTGGGTGAGCAATCACTCTACATATCTCTCAGTCATTGTTAAAGAGAGCTCACCTGATGAGATTGTCCAGTGGAAAACTTTTACACTGACAAAGATTGATTTATTTGGGGGTTTCTGGTCCCATTTGGGGTTTGGTTTCTTGGGTGCTGAGCCCTAGAACTGTGTCAACCCAAGTGGTTCAGTGTCTCCACTGCTCTGCCATGGGGTGGTAACCCCCAATCCATACCTTGTCGGGTGGAGACCAGAGGATCTGGTCCAACAGGACAGGGTGGTGGGGAGCCCCAGAGAGCAAGGCGACGAGCATCAGTGGCATGATCAGCACTGCAGGGAACAATCCCAAGGGACTTCTGTGACTGTACCTCATTACAGTCCCCTCAAAAGCAGTTTATTCATGACAAACCACCTTCAGTTAATTTCATTTGGATGCTCACAAGATGAGATCAATTAGAGAAGAGGGGTTGCTATAACAATAATTCACACCTGGTGCTGCATACTTGCAAAATGACCCTCTTCGACTATATATAATGTACACTACAAAAGAAATCTCATACTGGGTGAGATTAGTGATCCACCTGGCCCAAAATCTGCCTAGGGAGGTCGTGAAATCTCCGTCACTGGAGATATTTAAGAGCACGTTGGACAGACGCCTGTCAGGGGTGATCTAGATCAGCATTTCTCAACTTTTTTTTTATAAAGTACTCCTTTAAAAAAAAATTATAAGTACCCCCAGTACCTACTGTTTTCAGACACACAATTTTTTTCTACCATTGCAACACATTTGTTTAAACAACTTAATTGTAGCTGGGCAGGCGATGAAATTTTTGGGTGTAAAAAGTACAAAAATAATACAACGCTGTAAAACTTGAAACAGAAATTCAGTTTTCTCCTAATTTCAGCTGTGCTGACGTACCCCCCCCAGACATCTCTCGAGTACCCGTAAGGGTACTCGTACGACTGGCTGAGAAACACTTATCTAGATCAGCAGCGAGCAACCCAAGGGGGTCGCAGCTGTCTTCCTGGGGGTTGCGGCGCTTTGATCCGGGCCGGACGGTATTTTCTTTTCCTAGCTTGGCGTCCGACATACATGCAGCGGTGGTGGGGGGAAGTGGCAGGGGCGGACTGGTGCTTTAAATTAAAGGGGCTGCAACAAAATGTTCCTGGCCTTTTTATTTTTTTCCTCCACAAAAATTTTCCCAGCTCCAGGGGTCGCAAATGAAAAAAGGTTGAGCATCACTGATCTAGATGATGCTTGGTCCTGCCATGACTGGACTTGACCTCTCAAGGTCCCTTCCAGTTCTAGTGTATCTAATGGCAAATGCTTCAGAAGGAATTAACAGACCGGGCCATCATTGAGTGATCCACTCCCTGTCATCTACTCCCAATTTCTGGCAAACAAAAACAGAGACTATAGCTACTCAGAGTACTGTGCTGCAACTCTGACCATCCAGGAACTGCATAAATTACACACAACTTTCACTATTAGCCTCCTAATCAAGACCACTTACTACCTTTTTTTAGTAGCATACCTCCCTCCCATTCTCACAGGTTTTTTCTCAATCACAAATTTAGGTTTCTATTAAAAAAATAATCCCAACTATACATATAACTAGCCAATTAGCCCGTCATAAAACGGGATTTTCAGGTCTCTCCTCCACGTCGGTCTTCTCTCCTGAGCCTCCGGTCTCTCTCTCTCTCTCTCTCTCTCCCCCCTCTTCCTACTGCCTCCTCCTCTCTCTCTCAGCTTTCCTCCACCTCCTGCCTTTCTCTCTCTCTCTTTCTCTCCTCCCTCTCCTGCCTCTCACTGGGACCATGGAGCCCAAACGCGCTATGCCCACTCTGCTCCCACGCTGGCGGCCTGGCCTGAGCGGCGCAGAAGTCAGCCGTGCCATGGCGGGAGGCAAAGGGGGCGGCAGTGATGTTCATGGCCAGGGGTGGAGCCTGAGCCGCTGTCACGCTGCATGTCACCGCCCCGCCCCCCTTCGCCTCCCACCGTGGCACTCGGCTGACTTCTGCACCGCTCAGCCGGGCCGCCGTGGGGGAGCAAGCGGCACAAGTGGCCGTTTGGGCCCCACACTCCCCATGCAGCATGGGCCGCCTAGAGGGAACAGCCAGCATTTCAGGCAACAGCGCCCCCCCAGAGGAACAGCCAGCATTTCGGCATTACAGACTCTCAGACACTGGGCTACTATATATATGATATGATGGGGACTAATTTAGCTATAACCACTCAAGAGAGAGATCTTGGAATCAGTGTGGATAGTTCTCTGAGAACATCCTCTCAATGTGCAGCGGCAGTGAAAAAAGCAAGCAGAATGTTAAGAATCATTTTTAAAGGGATAGAGAATAAGACAGAGAATATCTTATTCTTTATGTCTGTTTTGGGACCGGTTCTGTTCAATAGTTTCATCAATGATTTAGATGATGGCAAATAGAGTATATTTATTAAGTTTGCAGATGATACCAAGCTGGGAGGGGTTGCAACTGCTTTGGAGGATAGGGTCATAGTCCAAAATGGTCTGAACAAACTGGAGAAATGTCCTGAGGTAAATAAGATGAAGCTTAACAAGGACAAATGCAAAGTACTCCACTTAGGAAGGAACAATCCATATTACACATGCAGAATGGGAAGCGTTTGTCTAGGAAGGAGTACTGCAGAAAAGGATCTAGGGGTCATAGTAAATCACAAGCTAAATATGAGTCAGAGGTGTGACACTATTATAAAAAAAGCAAACATGATTCTGGGATGTATTAACAGGAATGTTGTGAGCAAGACACAAGAAGTCATTCTTCCTCTCTACTCTGTGCTGATTAGGCCTCAGTTGGAGTATTGTGTCCAATTCTGGGCACCACATTTAAAGAAAGATGTGGAGAAATTGGAGAAGGTCCACAGAAAAGCAACAACAATTATTAAAGGTCTAGGAAACATGAGCTATATATGAGGCAAGACTGGAGTAATTGGGCTTGTTCAGTTTGGAAAAGAGAAGAGTGAGAGGTGACATGATAGCAGTTTTCAAGTATCTAAAAGGGCATCACAGGGAGGAGGGGGGGAAACTGTTCTCCTTGGCCTCTGATGATAGGACAAGTAGCAATGGGCTTAAACTGCAGCAAGGGAGGTTTAGATTGGACATTAGGAAAAACTTCCTAACTGTCAGAGTGGTTAAACACTGGAATACATTGCCTAAGAAGGCTGTGGAATCTCCATCACTGGAGATACTTAAAACCAGGTTAGTCAGACATCTATCAGGGATAATCTAGATGGTGCTTGGTCCTGCCATGAGGGCAGAGGATGGGACTTGATAATCTCGTGAGGTCCCCTCCAGTTCTAGTATTCTATGATGTTATGGTTCTATGATTATTGCTTCTATATAAATCCATAGTACGCCCACATCTTAAATACTGCGTACAGATGTGGTTCCCTCATCTCAAAAAAGATATATTGGCATTGGCAAAGGTTCAGAAAAGAGCAACAAAAATGATTAGGGCTTTGGAAGGGGTCCCATATGAAGAGAGATTAAAAAGACAAACTTTTCAGCTTAGAAAAGGGGAGACTAAGAGTGGATATAATTGAGGTCTATAAAATCATGACAGGTATGGGAAAAGTGAATTAGGAAAAGTTATTTACTTGTTTCCATAATATAAGAACTAGGGGTCACCAAATAAAATTAATAGGTAGCAGGTTTAAAACAAACAAAAGGAAGTTTTTCTGCACGCAGTACAGAGTCAGCCTATGGAACTCCTTGCCAGAAGATGTTGTGAAGACCAGGACTGTAATAGGGTTCAAAAAAGAACTAGATAAGTTTATGGAAGTTATGTCCATCAATACTTATTAGCCAAGATGGATAGGAATGGTGTCCCTATCCTCTGTCTGACAGGCTAGAAATGGATGACAGGAGAAGGATCACTTGATAATTACCTGTTCTCTTCACTTCTTCTGGCACATCTGACAATGGCCACTGTTGGAAGATCGGCCTTCAGTATGACCCAGGATGGCCATTCTTATGTTCTTATAATTTTACACTTAGAGACCATTTCCATTTTAGCAATAATCCTAGAACAAGGGTAGGTAATAATTTTTACAGCGGAGCTACTCCAAGAATTTTGTAAGTGATCAAGGGCCTCACTTTTCCATTATATTAATGGAGTGTGGGTGCAGGAGGGAGCTCTTGCCAAGTACTGGGGTACAGGAGCGTATGCAGAGTCTGGGGGAGAATCTGGATGCAGGAGGGTATTCTGACCAAGGATAGGGGGTTGAGGTGCAGGAGGGAATTCTGACCTGGGGTAGGGTGTTGGGATACAAGAGGGAGGACAGAATCTGGGATGGAGTTTGAGTACAGGAGGGAGCTCTGAGCAGGTCCTGGGGTGCAAGAGAGTGTGCAGAGTCTGGGAGGGAATTTGGATGCAGGAGGAGATTCTGACCTGGGGTAGGGGGTTGGGGTGCAGGAGAAAGGACTGGGGTACAGGAGGGAGTTGTGACCTGGAGCTGGATGTCTGTCTGGAGCTGGGGGTTTGTCTGGAAGACTCTTACCAACGTAGATGGCTCCCAGCTGACGGTGCAGTGCTCAGGAGGCAGGTAGTCTGGCTGGCTGGCTGCATGCCAGGATGGCCCCATGCCACTCAAAGCTGCTAGCTAGCACGTCTCTGCATGCCCGCTGGGGAAAAGGCACAGTAGGTCTCCATACATTGGCCACATGTAGCAAGCACTGCCCTCGCAGCTTTCATTGGCCAGTTCCAGCCAATGGGAGTTGTGAGGCTGTTTCTGGAAGTGGGAGCAGAGCATGGAGACCCACTGCCCCACTACCCCAAGGGCACATACAGACACACACTTGCCAGCAGCCTCCAGCCTGACACATACAAGAATGGCATGACTGGGGCCACAGCAGGCAGCCAAACTGCCTGAGTGCCCCACTGCACCACAGGAAATTTTCCTCCACCTCTGGCCTGGAGGGTCATGGTAGGCTGGAAGAAAATGTCTGGCAGGCTGAATCCAGCCAGTGGGCTGTACCCTGTGCCGTAGAGCCTAAGCTGACTGATAGGATGAGTTGATAGGGTGGGTTCTTAATATTTTGAAACTCAACAAGAAGCTAGGAATCCCAAGGTGTGCAAACATATCTCCATGCATTACTAACTTGTCCTCTGAATAAGAAATTAAAAATGTGCCTCCAAGAACTCAGCTTGTTCCAGCATGCTGACCTATTTATTACACAGAACTCCAGGCCCAACCTCTTTAATGCCAACTCACTCTCCTTACTACACTACGGCCACCTGTAGGCAGGTCTCCATATAGCAAATCTCACTGCTGTCCCCCTGCTTTCCAATTAGGGATCAGCTACACATACAGCACCGCAGCATCTCTAGTGAAGATGCTCTACACCACTGTTTCCCAATTTTATTTGGCCATGGAACCCTTTTAAACTAGGAAGAGTTTCGAGGAACCCCTACAGCCGGGGAGAAAATTTGTCAAGCCAAAAAAAAAAACCCAAACCCCCCCCCACCAGGAAAATTGGTCACGCAAAAAAAACCAACAACAACAACAAAAACACCATCAGCAAAATTTGTTGAGCAAAATAAATAAATAAATCAAGTAATTTTTAAAAAACCCACCACCATGGAGTAGACAAGGGAGACCTGGGGGCCAAAATGCAGTCACGCATGTCCAAAGCGATCTCTGGAAATGCAGAATGGTAGCAGAGGAGGGGAGGTGTCTGAAAGCATGCAGGAAACCAGAGGAGGAGCCAGCGTCTTTGCGCGTGGGCCCCTCTCTGTCTCTTTAAGAGAGGGAATGGGGAGTGATCAGGTTCTCGCAGAAACCTCACTTTCAATTCACAGAACCCCAGGGTTCCGCGGAACACCATTTGAGAGACGCTGCTCTACACTGACAGGAGAGAGCTTTCTCATCAACATAATAAAACCATCTCCACAACAGGTTAACTCATGTTGGCAAGAGAAGCTCTCCCACTGATATAGCTCTCTTCACAACGGGCCTCATGTCAGAGTAACTTATGTCCCCCAAGGGGGGTGGTTTATTCACACCACTGAACAGAATAAGTTATGCTAACAAAAGCTGCAGTGTAGATATAGCCTCACAATTTGTCTACACAGTGCTTCAGTCTACACCAAAAGAGTGTACATTTTAGTCTGCACAAGCATGTCAGGTACTAACTAGATAGCTTAATGTGGACCTGGCTGGCAAGCACTATGAGTTGTTAGTGAATGTTAGACTAATCACTTTTCAAACAGCCCTACTTAGCACGTATTAGGGAACTTTCAGTGAGTGACAGCAGAACCCACGCAGGCATGCTTAGATCACACTAGCATGCCACACACTAAAGGTATACACTTTTAGTGCAAACTAAAGCATTTTTTTGCAGACAAGTCCTAACAGTTTTCCTCATGATGGCAGCATTGTTCCTTCTGCAGCTTTCCCACTGCCCTTACCAGCATTTCTGGTCCACAGAGGATCAGAACACAATATTCCAAGAGAATGTTCTCCTTATAGCTACGATACAGTATATCAGTTACAGAACTTCTAAAGCAGTGTTAAAAAAGAGAATATGCGGTAGGATTCTTCATAGTTCAGTTACTAACATCAACAAGTGGTGTAAAAGCAGAAGAAACTAAACAGTGACATTTGTAATAAGTGGACAGTAAGTACCTCAAAAATACCACAAGTTCTACTTATAAGCCCAGGAGACTGCAGAAACACAGCCACAAAATAGTTTTAGCAGACTGAACAAGAATGCATAGCAAAACAGATTTTGAAATAAATAGTTCTAGCCCAGCAGTATCAGATAATAGGATATGCCTTATACATGCTAACAACAGACCTCAGTAACACTAAGGACTAGAAAGCTCAGGGCCAGCTCAGTTAGGAACTAGCAAACAGAAGTCAGTCTCAGAGACTCAGCTAAGAATGGGGAGGAAGTTAACTAAACAGTAAATACTGCTGCTTTAGAAAACAAATAATTGCTAGAAACATCCAAATCTATGTAGTTCTAAAAGTTGTTCCTAAAGATGGCACTTTAAAGATGACTGAGGGCACAGCGCCCTCTCATGTGTGCATTCACTCATTATAATTCTGGGAAGTGCTTCATTAACAGACGATCACGGACCACTGTGATGAGGTTAATAACAAAAATAATCCCCACGATGAGGAAACTCAATTCTGCTGAGGTGAGAAAAAGGAGAAAGAAATGTATGGTCTGGAGAAGTCAATAAATTGGGAAAAAAATTAAGGAAGAGAAAAACACTGAAGCTGAGCAGAAATCTCAACTGGCACCCCTCAAAGAGGAAAGAGGTAACAGCACATGCTTTTGTTTCTGAAGGTAGGTATAAAATCAAGTAGGTAGGGCCCTCAGATAACTGTAAGAGCCCACAATAGATGGATACAGGACAGTTCTCTTCTGAAAAGTAACAAAATTGATAACCTGAAGCACAAAGTGTGATGGTATGTTCAGTGTGCAAATACAAAGATTTTTTTTTTCCCCTAACAGCCCTGCAGATTGAGCCTGGCTTTCAAGAGCCAAGCAAAGCCTTTTCACACTTCACCCATTACCAATAACAGTGGTGATGAAGAGTGATCGTCAGGACTGCCAAGAATAAAAAGTAATACATGTTTATGTTATTGGAATATGAAAAGTTCTAATTCTGAATATACAGTGACAAGATTTGTTGAGAAAGGAACAGTGAATTTCCAGACGAGAAATGCACTTCAGATTTTATCAACTGCAATATAATTCCACCAGAAACATGACAAATCTTCCATTTGCCATGTATTAGTGAGTATTTTCCAGAAGCCCCCAGGGAAAACAAATAAAGGTTTGAAGAAAGTGCTGTGATGTTTTCTGCTGATGTTGTATTAAAACACACGAGTGTATCAGTGAGGGTTTTCAAATTCAAATCAGGTGGCCTTTTTTCTCAATATAGAACAGCTTCTTGCTGAGAACACAAATTCTATTCTGCTTCCTTTGTCTGATCTAAGGACTCACATAGTTAATGTGAATGTGTTCTGCATGGTGCAGAAAATGAAAGGCATTTTATCAGGATTTAACTTTCTAAGACAGCAACTTTATTGTAATATTTTACAAAATTGCATTGCACCCTTCCATCACCTCACACTCAGCCAACCTCTAGAGGCAGTAGGGCACTGGAAGAAAAAGAGGGTCATAGATCTGCTAACCATACATCCCAAATTTTCCAGGACTGTCCTGATTTTAAGTACTCTGTCCCGCTGGACATTTCACTACTTGAGGGGGACACCGACTTGTGGGAAGAAGTGACTGAGTCCATGCACTGCCACAGCTCCTCACACAGTGCAGAGCAACAGCGTCCTCTCTCTCTCCCTCACCCTTCCCCCTCTCTGCAGAGCGCATAGGCGGCTCCTTTGAAGCTTTGCCAGCTGGAGCTTCTGGTGGTGTGTGGTTTCTGGCCATTCTGCCACCCACCACCGTGTGGCCTTCTCCGTCCCCCATGGGACTGCATCTGTCAGGTGGGGCCCCTGATCCGGCCACACAACCTCCTCCTCTAGGGTTGCCAGATGGTTTAATCAAAAATACCGAACAACCCCCCCACTACCTCCCGCAAAAAAAAGGGAAAAAAATTCTGTTGAGAAAAAAATAGGGGGAGACCAAAGTTGTAGAGAAAAAACAAGACCCCAACAGAGACAGCAGTTATTAAGAAAAAAAAAATTAAATTAAATTAAAAATTAAAAAATCAGCATAGCCCCTTTAAAAAAAGGCTTTTTTGCTGGTGTCCATTTTGTTTTTCTGCTGCAGCCATAAGATAAGCCCCTGCGGAGCCAGGTAAGCGGTGGAGGGTGGGGGAGCATCCGGGGGACCCAGCGGAGAGTCCGGGGAGCTGGGCCCGGTTGCTGAGTGTGTCGTAGGGTTGCCAGGTGTCCGGTGTTTTCACCTCCTGGCAGGAAAAAAAAAATCAGAAAATACCGGACATTTTAGGTGTCCGGTATTTTCTGAATATTTTTACCGGACAGGAGGCGAAAATACCGGACTGTCCAGGTCAATACCGGACACCTGGCAACCCTATCCTCCTCCACATATGTAGAAGGTGGCTTGTTCTTGCTACAGTAGCCACTAGTGCCAGGGGTGGGGTGTTCAGGTCTGAGGCAAAAGGTGTCAAGTTGCCACTCCAGGGCCTCGGCACTTTTGCCATGAAGATACAAAATTCTAACACTGCATTTGAAGATCAGAGTAAGAAAGCAACAAGGATATGAAAGAACCTCAGTTTCTGAATTTCTATGAACAAAAAAATTAATTTGGAGCTCCACCCTAAAAGGGAACTAAGAATACATAAAGTGACAAAGTATCCATCTGTAAATATACTAAATTGTCCAAGATGCAAAGAATTCTTCTATTTTAAGCAGACTACCACATGCATGAAGCTCTCATTGGTATAACTCCCATCTTGCAACCAGGAGCTCTAAATACGGATTACTGGGAGGGAGAAAAGGTGGAGTCACTGTCTAAAAATATATCCTAAGGAGTAATTTACATGCAAATGAAAAGGAGAAGATGGAAAGGTATAGGAGTGAACATGCGAAGTCTCACAATAAGCCAACATAACTGAAGCTCTAGCAAAGCCAAGAAAAATCCATTAAACAGTTGTTTCTCAGAAACTGGAATGCATCTTTTTACAAATTAAAGACAGATTGTAGATAGAAGGACAGAGCTGGAAAGTTCGCTGCTCATCAAATTAAAAACAAGAGCCCTATTCATAAAAAACAGTTATGTCGTCAAACAAGTCACATTCTTTGCTCAAAAGTTTGTGTTTACAACTAGAGATGACAGTTTCTCGATAGATCACAAGAATAATCAGTTTAATATAGGTTCCCTTCAGCAAACTGGGATACATTCCAGATGAAGTGCCAGCAGAAGTACAAAAGGCAATGCAAATGCCTCCTTCTTGCTCAAAATGTGGTCACATGATCAGCAGCTGGAGTTGTTTAACAAAATAACAGCGCAAGCAATTCTGTAGCAGTTCCCTTAGCTGTATGACAACAGACACATAAAACCTACTTCTTTTCAAATACCCAGCTGCCTTATGGCTCAATGCCCATCCCTCCTTTCTGTGTATTTTTTTCAGTAGTCTTCTCAACTTACCAAGTCCCATTTTTAGAAAGAGAAGGTGGAGAAGGAACAACACTGGGAAGGCAATTACTAAAAAATATTGGGAGTAATTTTACTCAGATTCTGGATGAAATATTTTAAGTAACATATATGGGTACAAACTCATGATGAGGTCCCTGCCAAATCATGAAATCCTCCCATTTCATCACCTGTTCTAAAGAACAGAAGCTGTTTAACTGGGAGGTAGATTACCACCAAAGAATGAGAGTTTTGGAAACAAAAAATTTCCATCCTCTGCAGAGTGAACAGTTTCATAAAAGCACCACACTCTTTTCTTACATCCTCCTTGTTTCTAAGTCTTAGAGAATGTATTTTGTTTCTCTTGTGGCTAACATTATTCTGTCTCTAAAGGCATAATCTGCATTCTGTTAAAAAGCTTAGATCCTCAAACACCAGTATCTAGAGTTTAAATAAAATCACAGCATTAATAAATGATGAGGTATGCAAACAAGTTCATGGAATTCTCATCCTTATGTATATAGTGAATAAAACAGACAATGAAGACAAATACTGAGGGGGTAGTTAAGGTGTACTTGAGACTATTGCAAACATTTATGTCTGCAAAGTTCTTTTAAACTAACAAGCACACATGTTAACACAAGGGGTTTAGTGGCTTATCTACCAGAATACGTTTTCTCACTGAGGCTTTGTCTACACTTACAAAGTTTAAAGTACAGCCATGGCAGCGCTTTAAGCTGAAAGTGTGGCCACCACACGAGCACTGGGAGGAACATCTCCCAGCACTTTATGTAAACTAGGGATGTAAGCAATTAGTTGACTATCTAATATCAGAGGCAGCAAGGGTGGGGGGGGGAGAAAGCAGGAGCCGGTGCTGCGGGGAGCTGGTTTAAAAGCTGGCTCCCCCCAGCACTACCTCCATGGGGAACAGGGGAGTAGAAGGGACCGAGCACAAGCTGAGAAGAGGTTACTCACCTTGTGCAGTAATGAAGGTTCTTCAAGATGGTTGTCCCAGTGGGCACTCCACCTTAGGTCTTGTAGCGCCATTGCACATCTAGATGGAGATTTCCAGTAGCAGTGCCCTCCGGGGTGCCGCATATGCGAGGCAGGTGGCACATGCGGTGCTGCTACAATGCATGTGCAGCAACCGTCCCTTCAGTTCCGTCTCTGCCCCAGAACAACAACAACTACTACTACTACTCCGAAGCAGAGGGGAGGAAGAGCAGATGGTGGAGCACCCACCGGGACAACCATCTCAAAGAACCTTCGTTACTGCATGAAGTGAGTAACCTTCTCTTCTTCTTTGAGAAGTGTCCCTGTGGGTGCTCCACGTTAGGTGCCTATATAGAAGTACCCGTGTAAGGAGGCTTCGGTTAATAATCATGTTGGTCCTTGGTTAGGACTGTGAATCCAAGTTCCGTGCCCCATTTCAGGTAAGTGTCCAGGGTGTAATGTCTGGCAAAAGTGTGTGCAGAAGACCATGTTGCAGCTCTGCAAATTTCCATCAGATTAATGCTGCTAAGGTAGGCAGCCGAGGTTGCCATGGCCTTTGTGGAATGCGCTCATAATTGCAGCAGGGGCTGCTGGTTAAAACTGGCCTAAGCTGACAGTCTGTGTGTCAAGATTTGCGTGCCCCAGGACCATTTAGCAGTGGAAAGGAAAAGTCTGTTAGTTTTACGAATTGCCTTTGTCCTCTCTAGATAAAAGGCAATTGCATGGTGCACATTGAGCTTGTGCCATTTAGCTTCTTCAGCAGTGGCAGGAGGCTTTGGGTAGTAGACAGGTATCACCAGCGGTTCATTGCAATGCCAGGAGGTAAGAATTTTTGGTAAGAACTTTGGATATGGTCGGAGGACAACCCTATCCTTATGAAAAATGGTAAAGGGTGGGTCAGCCATCAGCGTCCCAATTTCACTTACTCTTCTGGCTGAGGTGAGTGCGACTAACGTAGCAAATTTCATTGAAAGGTGCAGCATTGAACACGTGGTCATAGTGTATGGGTTAGGGCTCGTAGTACAAGGTTTAGGTCCCATGCTGGGACTGGTGTTCTAACAGGCAGAAACGAGTTCTGGATGCCTTTTAGACATCATTTAGTCATGGGGTGGACAAAGACCAATTTGTCCTCGATGGGTTGATGGAATGTGGTTATGGATGCGAGGTATACCTTTAATGAGCTGAGCAAAAGGCCTGTATATTTTAGATATACTGCCAATCTGTGGTTCGCATAGGAAGAGAGTCTTCGCCACTTGTACAGGTAAGATTTTCTCGTTGAGACTCTGCAACTACTTATTAGGATCTGTCTGACCTGATTGGTAAATGTTGCTTTTATTGAGGAGAGTCAGTGAGAAGGCAAGCTCCAAGGTGAAGAATGTGGGAAGATGGGTGCCGGATGAGACCCTGTTGCTGAGTCAGGAGATGAGGGAGTATCAGAAGCTGCCATGGAGGCCTTAGGGACACATGAAGTAGGTAAGTATACCATGTCTGATGGGACCATTCTGGAACAATGAGGATTACTGATGCTGTCCCTGCTCTTATTTTGTTGACCACTTCGTGAAGAAGCGGGTTGGTGGGAAGGCATAGAGGAGGGGTGCGTTCCAAGGTATTGTAAATGTGTCCCTCAGAGAGTGTAGTCCAATGCACAAGAACAGTACTGTGGACACTTTTTGCACAGAGGCTGCAAACCAGTTGATATTTGAGAATCCCCAGCATGACAAAATCGTGTGGAGTACGCTGTCGTCCAATTCCCATTCATGTTTGGACATGAACTTCCTGCTGAGGGTGTTCGCTGTAATATTGTCCTTGCCCGGTACATAAGAGGCCTGTATGCGGACATTGTGGTCTATGCACCATGACAATAGGTGTGTCGCTTCTTTCCATAGGCGGAAGGATCTGGTTCCCCCTTGCCTGTTTATGTAGTACATTGTGGCTTGATTGTCTGTAAAAATCTGCACTATGTTGCCCTGATTCTGTTGCAGGAAGTTCTGGCAGGCATACCGTACGGCCCTGAGTTTCAACACATTGATGTGGAGGGAGCGCTCATGTGACTGCCATCGTCCTTGGACTGCGAGGGGGCCTGAATGTGTGCCCCACCCTAGGAGGGAAGCGTGCATCATGATTGCAATCGTCAGAGGACTTCTGCGGACGGGTATCCCAGCGCACACGTTTTTTTTTATTCGCCCACCACTCTAGTGAGCTCTTGATCCTGCATGGGAGCGATATTAGCTTGTTGATACTGGTGTAATGGGTCTGTACACCATTCTGAGCCATTGCTGCATTGGTCTCATATGCCGTCTGGCATGAGACATCACTGATGTGGCCGCTGCCACATGGCCTAGAAGCTGTAGGCAAGTCCTTACAGGAACTTGCAGGCTGGATTGTAGCACTTCGATGAGGTGCTTGATTGTTTGAAAGTGGTGGTATGGGAGAGAGGCCGTTGCTTGGATGCAGTTGTGATAGGCTCCTATAAACTCTATGGTCTGAGCAGGTTGGAGCTTGCATTTGGCTAGGTTGATTTGGAGTCCCAGAGTCTGGAATAAGGACATGGCCTGGGAGACTGCCTCGAGGGCCTTTCTGATGGGTGGGCACTCTGATCAGGCAGTCATCAAGGTAGGGGAATATAGCTGTGCCTCGTTCATGGAGGTGGGCCGCCACTACCACAATGAGTTTTGAGAAGACCCTTAGGGCTGTGGAAATTCCGAAGCTCAGCACTGTGTATTGGAAATGTGCTGTGCCCAGTGTAAACCTCAGGTATTTGCAATGAGCAGGATGCATGGATACGTGACAATAAGCGTCCTGAAGGTCAAGAGTCGATATAACTCTATCATGCGTTCCCACCCATGTGTTGAAAGAGGACTGGAGTATTTGAAAATTCACTAGCAGTGCTGATAACACAATAAGTAAAAAAAAAAAAAAAAATCCAGTTCCGTGAGAATTTCAGTAATATTTTGATCCTGAAGAATTCTGTCAATAAAGAATGCAATCCACATGTCGCCAAGCAAGAAATCTTCTCTTTCTTCTTCCACATCAATCTCCCATTGGCTTGTCTGGAGAAAATATTGTGATGTTGCTATACAAAAATATATTTTAATTATGTAAAACATAACCAAAAAAATCAGCTGAAAGATTTACAATACAATATCCCATAATAAGGTATCTTATTTCCTAGCACAAGAGTCCAAAACCTAATCAGTATGTTTCAATTCAACAAAAGAATTAAAAGTAATACAGTTTGCCTAGGCTGTGTTTAGTCTCTTCTTTCTGCTTAAAAAACATGCTCCTATTATCTAAAAGAAGCTGCTTACACTTTGCATCATCAGTTTCTTCTCATAATGTTATTTCTC
The DNA here is from genome assembly GCA_019425775.1 of Rafetus swinhoei. Classification (NCBI taxonomy): domain Eukaryota; kingdom Metazoa; phylum Chordata; order Testudines; family Trionychidae; genus Rafetus; species Rafetus swinhoei. The sequence continues at coordinate 28,789,095 of CM033425.1, read as the reverse complement.
AGGTGATCTGTGCTTAACTTTAACATTAAATGGGACAGTGAAAACCTTCCATTAGAAACTCCGGGATAAGGGATTTACAATTAACTTGCACGTGGATTAAATTTAAAACCCCACAAAACAGAGACTTGATGTCTAGATCTCTTTCATAACAAATTCCTAACCCATTTCCATTCTCTTTATAAGCACTTCTGTATTCAGGGACCTAGCTCCAAAACCTATTGTTCTACTACAGTAACTGCCTTGGTGACTTCTCTTTTTGTTGGCATTAGGAAAGTTTGCATTTTCTCTTAAAGAGAGTGTAAATATGTTTTATAGGTCAATAATATTATTGCCTTCTCGTTTTAATGTTATCTGCATACCTATTACGGCCCTACTCCACCATTTGTACAACAGGAATGTTCTGCCCCATAAGTTTTCAACTCATCATTCAGGACAGAGTGGAGATGGTGCAACAAGCACAGAGTGCAAAGTCAGAGAGAGATTCCTACCCTCTCTGTCTGAACTAACTTTTGCTCAGTATAAACAGCAGATAAACACTACCAATTAGCTGCTTTAAATCCCATAACTCTTCAGTGAAAACATGAGACAGGTAATACTTCAGGTGAAATGGCAGAACCCAAGTTTCTAATAAGCCTACAGAAAATCAAATCAGTGAATACATTAGTGATGTAAGCAACTAGTTGACTATACGATAAGCATAAGCTTCTTGGATAGTCGACTAGTGATGCAACTAGTTGCTTCCCCACCTTGCTGCCTCTATCAGCGAGAGGCAGCTGGGGGAGGAAGGGGAGCAGGAGCCGGTGCTGGAGGGAGCCAACTTAAAAGCCGGTTCCCCTCAGCACCATCTCTGCGGGGGGGCAGAGGAGGTAGAGGCGCAAGCAGGACTGAAGCAATCTCTGCTTGTGCCAGTTCTGCTGCTATTCGCTACAAGAGCCCCATCAGGCTCCCTGCGGAGCTTCCGCTTTTGAACTAGGCTCTTGCTATAGTTCAAAGGTAGAGGCACCCTTATCGACTAATCATTTCGTTTATGGAAATCCCATTGACTATTCAATTAGTTAATTAATCTAAACTTAGCATCCCTAGAATACAGAACAGATGCCCAGAATTTTCTAATTGGCAAAATATAGTAAGTGCACAACAAGTTCCTTAGTTCTCCAGTTCTGTGCTTGGGTTCAGATAAGCTAGGTTAGGGACATCGTGTCTCGTATTAGTTTAATCTTGTAAAGGACATCTTACTTGGAAGGGTGTGAAATGCTTTATGAGCTATACTTCCATTGTTCATATCCAGGAATTACTCTATCCACCACGGAAGTAGTGTCTGTGTGCTCTTAAACCACACATCACAAAACATTAAGCAAACAGCAGGATTTGGGAATATTTAACTCACTTTACTTACATCAAACAGCAAAATCAATCTAATCTCGTCCACTAAACTCCTCTGCAAACCATTTGAACTTAAATTCTTGTACGAACAGAGTCCTGGAGCCTAACAGCTGAGAAGAAAACTCTCTTCTGATGGACTTAAACCAGTGATTCTTAGAGTGTGATTCTCCCTCCATACATGCAGCAGGGACGGAGCCTGCCCAGCCACGCAGCTGCAGCACCAGCTCCAGCCTCCGGCTCAGAGGGTGCATAGTTTGGGGGGAAGCGGGAGGTGAAGAAAACCCCAACCTTCCCTGCCAGACCTGGCTCGCAGAGAGAGACAGAGCAAGCAGCTCCGTGCGCTGCCACTCCCTCAGCAGGGGGAGAAAGGGCATAGAGAGTGTGACAGCGCACAGAGCAGCTTATGCTGCCTCCCGCTGCGATCTGGGTCTGGCAGGGAAGGGCTTTCTTTACCTCTACCCTTCCCCCCTGTGCCCTCTGAGCTGGAAGCTGGATCTGGTGCTGCAGCCACGCCATTGCAAAGGCTCCCTCTCTGCTGCATATGGGGGGGGGGCTGAACTCCCTCCCCACCCCGCTGAGGGAATGGCAGCATAGTGACGTGTGGTCCGGAGGCTTTTCCTGCTACAAGGGGGCACAAAGCCAAGTAAGCGTCCCCCCTCATGCCCAAATGCCTGAATCCCAATCCCCTTCATTCATTACCCTCCCCCCGCCAAGACCCCACACCTCCAGCTTGCTCCAACACCCTCCTTTGCTTCTGCACCCTCCCTTACTCTTGCAGCCTCCTTCCTGGCCAGACATTCTCTCCCAAGCCTTTCCTTGACCCTCCCTTGCTCCTGTACACTTCCTTCTGCCAGACCCTCTCCCTCCTGGCCAGAGACCCTATCCCCAGTCCACTCCTGCACCTTCCCTGCTGACCAGACTCGGCACCCTCCCTCCGGCCACACAACTATCCCCACCCATCCTTTTCCTGCATCCACCTTTGCTCCTGCTACCTCCCACTGGCCAGACTACTCCCAGCCTGTTTCTGCACCCCATCTCCCACTCAGACCTTGAAACCTCTCCGCCTTCTGCACCCCACCTCCCTCCCAGATCCTGTACCCCCATCCCTATCCGACATGCTGGCAGTCCTGTCCCACACATTGAATCCCTCATTTGTGTCCCCAGCCCTAGCCTAAGAAGATCCATAAAATCCACTAACTCTGGAACCCTGGAAAAGTACATCTGGCCTATGGGAAGCCCTAAACCTCAGTCCTCCCTGTCCCTTGTCCTCACCCCGTGGGGCTGGAGTGCCAGACGAGTGAGGTGTCTCAATTGGGGGCCACATCAGAGAGTGCTGAGTGTTTTTAGAGGAATTTTTTTCTTCTCACTTGTGCGGTTCCCAACTGATTTTTCAGTAGGTCAGTGGCCTCCAACCTAAAAAAGGTTCTGCACCCCGGCATAAATAAAAAAAACATTGAAACCTTTTGTGGTGGACATAAATTAATATTTTACTTTATTTAAAATGAAGTTTGATAAACAAACATGAGAAAGTTAAAACGCTTAATCTGTTTAATAATTTAAATTAAACCTTTCTTTGTAGCTGCAGCCCTAGCAAAATGACTCAGGTGTAATTATGTAATTAACGGTGAGTTTCCATTAGCAACTGGTGGTCCACAGAAAGGTTTAACATTGAGCCAGATGGTCTACGGGCCAAAAAGTTTGAGAACCACTGACTTAGAAAATAGGTTGGTAAAAATGCAATCTCTACATTTCATAAACTCAAAACATCTTTTTAAATGCCTTTTATGATCGCATGTGTTTTGTTACTTTCTCACAGTTTACCCCCTTGGGTGAGGCCAGGCATGAAGGCATAGGTATAAATCCCAGCAGATAGGATGAATCCACCCCCTTAATTTATATTTTTATGATGCCTGGAATAGTTCCATACACTGAATTTCCTATACCAAATACGTTAGAATTCAGATTTACAATGAAATACACAGGCTCTGTGGTGCCTGATATTCCTTGGAAACAAATGAAAATTCAATATACAGTGTTAGAAAGGAGATCATTATAGAGATCAAAAAGAGCAATGTTTTGCTTCAGAAAAGCAACAGAATGAGAACACCGAGTTCTAGTATATGATGGTTCATTCATTTCCCGTAAAAAGATCCTCTCCACCAATGTTTCCTATAATTTTTTCCATCCATTTGCACAATAAATTTTGTTATATATATAGGCAGATGTGCACATCAGTAGAAACACATGCTGTTGGCTGTGGGCAATTTGCTAATCAGCTGGGCAACAGTGAATGTCTCATGTGTGGCACTCAGTTTTCTATCCAAAAGTTAGAACAACCACTCCTCATTGACAGTAAAAGAAGTGAGCCCCACGAGACTGAGTTCCAACCCTCTGACACCCAGACCATGTTAGTAACCAAAGGCATTTGCTTGCTTGGTTGGTGCCTGTTGCTTTTTTAAAACATAAATACAATAAAAACAAAAGTTCAAATTTGATAGAATCTTTTACAGAGTGTCATCCCGTCCACTCCCAGCAGTCTTCTGTAGCTCCATTACAGCCACAATTAGAAATTAGAGCTCTTGGCATCTGTCACACAAGCTACAAAGCCTGCACACTCCACAGCAGCCTAGTACCAGCTTCCTCACCAAAAGGGTAGGAGTTAAAATCACTAAACACTGAAGAGCATGTTTGAGCTAGATACATTTAGAGAAAGTAAACAAAAATAAAGTGTTTCAGGCCAATCCATTACTGATTAGTTTACCTGTTGACAACACTGGCTTAGCAAGTGTCGAGGACCAAATTCCAACAGATGCAGTTATTCTTCTCACATTCAAAGGAATATTACTTAACTCCCAATGCAAAATTAATCCTTTCATAACAAAGTTTCACTGGGAAAAAATAGAAATCATAAAAGTCAATCCTTTGGTCACAATTCTCTAAAAATATTAAGATGTGGATTTAACTAGTTATATGTCCATCCTGTAGATGCCAATAGCATTTTCAGCATGGGTACGTCTAGACTACATGGCTCCGTCAATGGAGCCATGTAAAATAGTTTATTCGGCATAGGGATTATTTAAATCCCTGCTTCATTAAAATAAAAATGGCGGCCACGCTGTGCCGACGATCAGCTGATCCAGCACAGCGCGGCAGTCTAGACGCGGCGCGGTCAACAAGGAAGCTTTGTGAACGAGGCTTACGGAGCGGTCGACAAAGGCTTCCCTTTGTCGACCACGCCGCGTTTGAACTGCGCGCTGTGCCGGATCAGCTGATTGTCGGCACAGCGCGTGGCCATTTTTTATTTTAATGAACCGGGGATTATTTAAATCCCCGCTTCTTTGACTATGCTGAATAAACTATTTTACATGGCTCCATCGACGGAGCCATGTAGTATAGACGTACCCCACCTGTCCTTTTCACCTCCAAATCTTGCCTCTTCTTCCTTTACAATTTCTCTAATGTTTAACCTCTCTCTGTCCCATTTTTCTGCCTCCTTAGCTTTGGGTGAATGGCCAGCTTAGCTCTCCCTGATCATGCCCCTGGCAACTGCTCCTTATCTGGCTTCTTTACATCTCACTTTGTGCCCTCACCCTCCACTCTGTCTTGCATACACCTGAGACCTTAAAAAGCAGTTATTCACCTTTTCATAACTGTTGTTCTTTGAGATGCTTTGTTCCTGTCCATTCCAATCAGGTGTGCGTGTGCCACATTCACAACTGCAGGAAGACTTTTGCACTAGCAATATCTGTAAAGTCAGCCTGGGCACTCCCAGAGTTATGCTTTTATTGGTGCTGCTGACTTGCCCATCCCTCAGTTCCTTCTTGTCAGCTACTCTGTCAGAGGGGTTGTAGGTGTGTCTGTCTTTTTTTTTTCCTGCTTATCAGTTGAGCGCCACCTCCATGAGGTTTTTGTTATTGCTTCTCATTTGTATGTGGCCTGACTGATTTTTTTGTGGGTCAGTGATCTCTGGCCCAAGAAAGGTTTCCACTATGCATGGCCTAGGGTGCCATTTTCACTAAGACCAGCCCTGCTCACTGTCATTCAAGTGTGGCTTCAGATAGAACAGGGGTGGGAAACCTAATGCGAAAACACAAGCACTCCTAAGTAGGGATGTAAGTGACATCCATATGCTTATTGGGTAGTTGAGTAATGACTCAACTAGTCACCTTCCCCCCGCTTACTGCCTAGATCAGAGACAGCAAGGGTGGGGCAAGAGCCAGTGCTGGGGGGAGCCAGCTTAAACTCTGGTTCCCCCAGCACTGTCTCTTCAGGGGGCAGAGGAGAGAGAGGCGTAGTGGAGGGACTGGGCATGAGCTGTGAATTAGCTGTCCCGGCTCATGCCTGGTCCCAGATGCTGCCCCTCTGCTTTTTAAATGTATTAAGAGTCATCAGGATCTTAATACATTTCAAAGGCAGAGGCGCAGGGAGGGGGGGACCAGGCGTGAGCTGGGAATCACTAGACAACAATCCAAAATAATACACAGACAAACTGACCCCACTGTGATGCTGTATGGAGTGCAGGGGTCACTTTAGGATAGCATGAATATCAATACTATAAAACTGAAATGAGTTATGCCAGATACCCCATGTAAAATATCTGCAAAACTGTTATAATCAGCCAAAGATTATCTCAGTCATGTGTTTGTATCAACTTTGCATTTTCAATTATGGTTACTTATTTATGTCTGTATTACAATCTTGTGCTATGCTTCTGGGAGAAGCCTACAACTGAGTTTTGTAATGCACTGCCAGCCAGCTTGATGGCCCATCAAGGCCAATAAGCTATTCAGATGACAGAAAAGCAGGTTCAGCAAGGCATGGCGGGCACTCCAAAACTAGAGCTTCCAGGCCATATGATAGACAGCTTGTGTTTAAGACGAAGAAAGTACAAGCCACATGACATGCTTACTGGATAGCTGACTATTCGTTCACACCCCGACTTAGTATGTGACCTCTCATATCTAGATCTCCTGAAAGATTTTAAAATGTATGTTAACAAGAAAGGAATCATGACAATTACATTTAGATCAGTGTTTTGTATAATCTTTTTGTAGCTTCTATACTACATTTTTCTTTGTTACGTATTAAAAATATGCTTCCCTGAAATCTTAAGTGTCTTAAAAGAATCCCTACATGTTAACAAGATTGTTTTTAAAAACCACAATGTTGTAATTTCAAGCATCTGCCCTACTGTCTCTGGCTAGGTGACAGCTGCTACCTACGTCACACAAACACCATTCACAATTATTATTTTGAATGTATTCCTCCTACCAACTTAGCCACTTTCATAGAGCCCCACTTAATGCTAGAATTGCCAGACCATTCTTACATACCCAGAACTACTGGCAGATTCTGCTGTTGCAACGATTCATTGCTGGTATCAATAAGATCAGAGGAACTTACTGTGACAAATTCTAGAAGTTGTAAAGTACCAGAACAGCTCCAACATGGGGTAGACCACTGCTCAAGCCAGTAATCAGGTAGTTTCTATTTTTATTTCTGCAGAAGGTTTCAGAAAATTTATATAAGCAGCATATCAGCCAGATCTCTATTTAGATACAAGCCAGGTACTGTATTGGTGTATAAGATGTGCATAGACATAATAATTAGCCAGAAGGTACAGCGCAATCACCAGTACTAACAGAAGGGGGCAAGCTAATGCCATGAGGATTCTGTGAATCACAGAAGGAAACATTTTAGCATGGTAAGCAAAAACTATAATATCTGTCCAGTTTAATTATAAAAAGGTTTATATGCAAATTATTCATGTACATTTAGCTGATTTCATATGAACAAGCAAACCAGTCACCTGCCTTCAGCAGCAGCCCGATGCGATCAAATGAAGATTTCGTCCCGAAAGGATAAAAATACACTTCCTGCTTAAAAAACAAAACAACAAAAATGCACACCATCATCACCCAGAAAAAGTGTGAGGGACCTATGAACAATGACCCCAACACACTCAAGTGTCTGTATATGGATTTCAGCTACTCTGAACTGCAAATACATTTTAATAAAGCAAAAGTATTGTGTGTGATCATTTTATGAATACTTAGTGCCTTCATCTCAACACATACTGAAATGTGAATAAAGGAACATGGGAATTGCCCTAACAGATTAAACCAATGGTCCATCGAGAACAGTATGCTGTCTCTCACAGTGCCTGAATCAGACATTTCAGAGGAAGGTGCAAAGTACCTTGTAATAGGCAGTTATGAATTACACTGCCCATAGAGAAAATCTCTTCTGAACCTCTTTGTTAGAGATCAATTGATTTCTTGTAGCATAACTATATATACTATCAAGTTTATTACAACCCCCTTTATTGCACTGAACTCAGCATGCAGGATACAAAAAGATCATGAGCATTTAATCTCTTACCTAGCAGCCTAAGTTTGATCTCCAGAACCTGTCTTTTACCTTTTCCTGCCTTGTTGGTACATATACACACAACCATACAACTGGTATACATATCAACATCAGCTCTGCATGTAAGTCTGTCTAGATGTCTTGAGAAGTCTGAAGACTTTGCACCTGTCAGGCAATTCACCATGCACTTCTCACAGTCATTACAAATCACCTACGTAATGACTGAATCCCCACATAACTATTAACTGGTGCTTCCTAACAACAGGGTTTGCTCCCCCGGAGAGATAACCTCAGTATGAGAGGATTCTAGGACATCAACAGGGAGGAGGATCCCAACTGTGTGACCAGTTCCCTCCCCTCCAACTTCATGTACTTCTTTCCCAACACTGATCCTCAATAGCTCAGAGGCTGTCAGACTGAGGATAAGACTGGTCTATTGTATCCTTGAAAGTCTCTTCATGTGCCATGCATCCAGAGCTGGTGATTTGGAAAGTAGTAGTGTCCAGTGGTCCGCATATGTGCCTTTCTTCCACCACATGGTTTTGCCTCAGACGATAAAAGGCAGACCAATCGTGCCCTCAGTTCCTTCTCTGCTGCAGCAGAGAGGAAGGAGGGCAGGACTGGAAGAGAGAGAAGGATCACACATCTGAAAGAACCTGCAGTTACAGATAAGTTACCTCTGCTGCTTCTTCAAATGATATCACAGGCAGCGACTTTCCCTCTAGCTGGAAAGGGGAGAGGGCTCAGCAACTCCCTATGCTCCAGACCCTATCCCCAATTCCATGTCTTCCCCCCAAACTGCCGCCCCTCCCTCCTGCGAACCACTATTCACAGTGCTTCAGAAGTGCTGAGAGGGCAGAAGAGAAGCTGGTAAGTGGGACACCAACAGCTGATGAGAGACATGGGTAGGGGGGGAGTAGATAGGACAAGTGTGGCTGCCAGAAGGTGCTCAGCACCCATTTTTTGTCATGGGTGTTCCAGCCCCAGAGCACCCATGGAGTCCACGCCTATGGCCCATACTGTATTCTACTAAGGATAAGCAACAAGTAGGGATGTTAAAATGTGTTTAATTTTGTAAACATGTAACTGCTGTGAATTTCAACAATTAGATGTTTACATGTGGGAGAGCAGGCAGGAGCCGGTGCTCGTGGGGACTCTGTATCAGAGGTAGGGGAAAAGAGGCTTTTAAGCCATGTCCGCATGAGCACCAGTTTCCGTGTCCCCTCCTCCCTCTTGCCACGTTCCTGCCTCCGTGGGAGGTGCCAGCAGTGCAGTGGAGGAAGAGGGACACACACCCACCTATCCCTGCTGCCTCTGTATCAGAGGTGGGGAGAAGAGGGAGGCGCGTCTGCCGGAACTGGTACACAAGGGGAGCCAGCTTAAGAGCCGGCTCCCCATACGCACCAGCTCCCTCCTGCGTCCTCCATGTTGCTTCTGATACAGAGGCAGCAGGGGGAGGGAGCTGTGTGTAACCACCAGGATTAACCAATGAGCCCAGGCTCATCGGTTAATTGTGTAAGTGGCTACACATTCACATCCCTATTAACAAGCAGTACCTAGGTCAAAGGAGGGTGCTAGGAAGAAGATGGAATGTGGAACAGAAAAGATGTAATAGGAAGAGAAGGTATCATTGATTTGCCGCATGGATGCCTTAGGTATGTCCGTCTGAGACGTGTCAAGAAGCATGGCCATATTTGATGTCAGAGCTCTTATGGAGTAGGCTTGTACCTTAGGGGAGGTATAACTCCCCTAAGATAACTGATTAAACATTATGCACACTAAAACTCACTTCAAAATCTCCTTAGTGTAAATGGCTTATCTCCTAACCCCTTAAGGTATAGTGATAACCAGTGCAGGGAACTTCCTGAATGGTGTCATCCTCTGCACATAGAATGCCAAAACCCTGTAGACACTGAGGGAGTCAAGGCACAGTTCCTTCGTTGAAGGGCAAGACTTTGCAAAGAAAGTTGCTAAGTGACTGAACTGCTTGAGACAAACATGTGATATAACCTTTGGTAGTAACCTGGAGTGTAATTGCAGAGAAACTTTTATCTTATGGAATGTAGAACTGGAATCCACCATCATGGACCCCACTTCACCTATCCTTGTTCTGAAGTGGTAATAGATACAAGAAAAGCAAACTTCAAGGGTAAGGGACACAGGGAACACGAAGCCAGAAGCTCGGGTGCCTTCATCAAAGTTATGAGGATATGGTGGTCGAGGTCCCATTGGGGAACAATGGATTCAATGGGAAGATAAGTTCTGTAGCTTGACCTAAAGATTGCCAGTTATCTCTTTGAGTGCTGACAGGTTCTTGTCCCAAGATCAGGCCCAATCAGATTATTATTACACTTAATCTATTGTTGGGAACCTAATGTGCACAGACGCTACACTCACTCTATAGGAACTCTTTATTACTTACAAACAAATAATTTATTAATACACTTAGCGAAGTCACACACACTAACTTACCAAGGCAGATAAAGATAATACAGAAAATATATCTGAATCACAGAATCGTAGAATACTAGAACTGGAAGGAATCTCAAGAGGTCATCAAGTCCAGTCCCCTGCCCTCACGGCAGGACCAAGCAACATCTCAGTTTGTCTAACCTGCTCTTAAAAATTCTAATGATGGAGATTCCACAACTTCACTAGGCAATTTATTACAGTGCTTAACCACCCTGGCAGTTGGGAAGTTTTTCCAAATGTCAAACCTAAACGCCCCTTGCTGCAATTTCGTCCTAGCACCAAGGAGTCAAGAAGAATAATTTTTCTCCCCACTCCTTGTAACAACCTTTTAGGTACTTAAAAGCTGTTATGTGCCCTCTTAGACTTCTCGTTACCAGATTAAACAAACCCAATTATTTCAGTTTTCCCTCATAGGTCATGTTTTCTGATGCTTTAATCATTTTTGTTGCTCTTCTCTGGACCATTTCCAGTTTCTCCACATCTTTCCTGAAATATGGCTCTCAGAACTAGACACATTACTCCAACTGAAACCTAATCAGCACAGAGTAGAGCAGCAGATTTACTTCTCTGGTCTTCCTTACAACACTCCCATGAATACACTCCAGAATGATGTTTGCATTTTTAGCTTGTGGTGCACTATGACCCCATAAATCCCTTTCTGCAGTACTCCCTTCTAGATCATCATTTCCCATTTTGTATGAGTGTCCTTTCATAAGTGAAGTACTTTGTATTTGACCTTATTGAATTTCATCCTATTACCTAGATAATTTCTCCAGATCATTCTGAATTATAATTCTATCCTCCATAGGATTTGCAATCCCTCCCAGCATGGTATCGTATACAAACTTTATTAGCGTATTCTCTATGCCATTATCTAAATTGTTGATGAAAATATTGAACAGAACCCATCCCAAAACTCACTCATGCAGAACCTCACTTATGCCCTTCCAGCATGACTATGAACTACTGATACCTGCTCTCTGGTATCGTTGTTATGCACTCACCTTACAGGTAGGTTATATTTCCCTAGTTTATTGATAAGAAGGTGACATGAAACTATATCAAATTCTTTACTAAAGTTAACTTCTAGCCCATCTATCACTTCCCCCTTATCCACAAGGCTTGTTACCCTATCAAAGGAAGCTATCAGTCTGGTTTCATATGATTTGTTCTTCACACATCACACAGTATAGGTAAAAAATTCTTCACATCCTGAAAATATCCACACTCACACCATTCCTTACAGAACAATGTGAAATGTTAGCCATTATCTTCCCCAACAACATCTCCTTCCTCACCATCACCAGCAGCCATCATTCTGGTCCTTCCCAAGCACTACATCTCAACCTCTGCTATCCTGGAATGGCACTTTCATAATATGTTATGCTGATATTACTATAGCTAATGTATAATCAGTAGAGTTTTCCATCTCTTCCTTATTTGTATTTCCTCTTCTTATTAATATTAAGGTGTCCTTTTTCTACACATTAGCAGGGCTTGACAAATCCACTTATCTACTCACCCGGGGTGAGTAGATTTCAGCCAGTCACTCCGTTCACCAGCGGCGCGCACATGCGCAGTGCAGGGCTGGAGAGTGGGTTTTCACTGCGGTCATCGAGCCCTGCACCTCAGTATTTGTAATTTCACCCCCGCTGCCATATATGTCAATTTGTTGCCATGGCACCTTTGCAGTTAGATGTTCCACCCAAAACCTTCCAGAAGATGGCCACTTCATGTTCTGTGGTTGGCTGATATTATTATGGACAAAATTCCCCCTTTCATCCTACTTCCAAGTTCTCCATAACTTACGGGGTTACCTAATTTTATGCCAAAGTTCGTAGGCCTCAAGCTTCATGCTAAATGCTAACACCAATGTATTTGAGGATTCACACTCAGGATGTAAACAAGTAATCAACTAGATGATTAACTGATAAGCCTAGGCTGGAAGACTACTGGCCTTCCCCTCCCCACAGCCGCTGTATCAGAGGCAGCAAGGGTGGGAGGGAGAAGCAAGAGTCAGTACTGGGGGAAGATTAAGCTGGTTCCCCCCAACACCGACTCTGCAGTGCTGTCACCCCCACCTCAGTGCTCCCTCTTAACAGAGACAGCAGCTGGGGGAGGGCAGGGAAGGCTGCCGCGAAGCAGCCCCTGTCTGCAGGGGGTCTGAGCTACCTGTGGAGCAGCCTTTGCCCATGAAGAGCTCAGACCACCCCCACAAACGGGCTGCTGCTATCCCACGCTGATGCCTCTGTATCAGAGGCAACAGCATGGGGCAGCAGGTCCATGAGGGGAGCTGGTTTTTAAACTGGCTCCCCTTGCGGACTGGCTCCTCCTGCCTCCCAGCGCTGTTGCCTCTGATACAGAGGCAAAAGCATGGGGTGGCAGGAGTGGAACCAGGAGTGCACTGGTTGCCGGCCCTGCCCCTGGGGACTATCGAATAGCCATGTAACCACAAAGATTTCATGTGGTTACTTGACTATTCAACTACCCAATAGCTAACATCCCTAACTCATACCTCTAGATTCCTTGATGTACTGTGCCTTTCCTAGATTATATTAAATTGTAAAGTCTATTCTGAAATTTATGGTGTTCTCAGAACTCTGAGCTGTTTAAAATAGACTCCAAACAATTGCCTCATTTGTTCTCTTCCTTTCATAAAATTTTAGCCACTAAAATTCAGTGTGTGTGTGTGTGTGTGTGTGTGTGTGTGCGCGCGCGCACATGCACTCACATGTGCATTGTATTTTTTTAAGAAAAAAAATGTGTGTTGGAGACCAGGAAAATATACCATCCAAACTTGAAAAAGCCCACAGCTCAGAGCAGTCTTTTCTACAGGACTTTCCATCTCTGCTGTGCTTTCCAAATAATTTCCTTTGGATTAGTTTCCCTCATAAGCAATCAGAAGTAGTTGAGAAAGTAGTCCTATTCTGCCTATCAGTCCTCCAATTCCCAAGGAACCACAAACAGACATTATTCAGACTAACTTTCCTGGGGAACATTTTTATCAGAAAACTTTCTATTTATTTTTAAGTCAAGGACAATAAAACAAAGAGAACAAAACCTGACTGACCTGGTAGAATCCTATTCCTTCCTAGGCCTAGAGAATTGCTGTCAGCAAAATGGAATAGCAAGATAACTCACGTATGTGTATGTGTGGCCTTCAAATATACACAAAGGCTCCTCCATGCCTCCAACATAAAGGTGGGCTTTTGGGTCTTTTCCCCACACCCTGCACAGATCTTCAATGCAGATTTCACCCACCATTTCAGGGAAACTCCAGGGAGAAAATTCACAAAATACAGCTCAACCCAGAAACACACAGAGCACAGCATATCTTATACACTTAAGTAAACAGCCTACTCTCAGTAGTAAAGTCATTACTAGTGTTAATTAGTGTTTATCTTACGCCATTACCTATAATAATGAGGTTAAGGCAGCTTCTCTTGACAGTCCACTGAAAGCAGCTAGCTTTAGCACTCCAATGTATAAACAGTATCAGAAGTGAGCAAAACTTAGTCATCATTAGGGATGTGAACAGGTAATGGGTTAACTTTAAAAGGTGATGCTTACTGGGTTACGGTTAACCAGTACCCAGGAGCAACATGCTGCCGGGGGAAGGTTGATCCAGCCCCACTGAAACCCTGAGTGGGGCTGCCAGCTCCCAGCTGTCCTGCGGGGAGCCAGAAGCAGCTGGGCTGGAGCAGCTCTCCTGCCTGCAGCGAGGGGGCCACTCCTGCCTGACATGGGAGGGTGCTTCAGCTCAGCAGGCTAGAGCGGTCCTCCTGCCCATCTCTCCTTTAATCAATTAACTGGTTAAACACTACATTTAACTGGTTAACTATTTAAACAGGATTTCATGTCCCTAGTCAACATATTTGTTTTGGTTTAGACATGGATATACTCACACTTTTAAGGGGACACCGGACACTGGCAGTTCACAGATAATATAACTAATAACCACTGATTTTAAGAAGTGTAATAGTCCACAGATTTTTTTCTGTATGTGAAATCAAAGTAACTGGCTTGGTAAAGATTTTACACTGTAAGTTCCATTTCTATTAGTGTATATATTTTTATTTGACAAATTGAATATAGTCATATTGGTAAAAAATACTTCTATGTGGAGATAAGAAGGGAGGATTTGTTTGCAACATCCAGATAACGTTGTATTATAAATAGCACATCTTGTAACAATAGGACGTGTTTAATCAATAACAGATTTAAAAACAATGAATAGCCCCAACTTGTCACTGTGATGCCTGTCTCTCTCAGATGTGTATAATGATAATCATTAATTTTGATGGAAAGTTCTATTCAGGAGAAGTATAGAAACTTTGTAAGGAAGAAAGAGCAAAACTTTGGATAAGTTTCTAGATTAAAAATAGTTTAAAATCAGATTTTGTTTCTTTTTATATGCTAAAAAAAAGCATGAATATTACTATGGTCTGGAACAGTTAATACATTTGCTCCAACCCCAAAACACATAGGGGAAGAGTTATTATTACTTGACAAGCCAAACAGGAGTGGCAGGAGTTGGGCAAAGAAATAAAATGTTTTGGATGATCAAATTAAAACATAATACACTGGAAAATATGGAGAAGCAATAAGGACTTGAAGGGGGAAATGTACAGAGGAACAACCAAATACAGAATGCAGGAATAACTGCAAGGCAGAAATATCTAGAGATTACTGTGGTGCTAAAACATGATATTTTGCCTATCCTTGAAGTCTGCCTTCAAGTCAGACTCAGCATACACAGTGGCTACTTCTCCTCAGAAAAACTGCCAAAGAGTCAAGAGCTACAACAAACACAAACAGCAAAGAAAGATACCTAGACAGTTCTAGGACATCACATCAGTTTCAGAAGCCACCAATCAAAACTGCCATTGTCCAGCAGCCAAATATGCACAAAACAGGTTGGCACAACTCAAAAATTTCCAATGCCAATCTAACTTGAAACAATTTCTACTGGGCCAACAATTTAGGGCAAAGAAGGATTCCTGTATAGGAGAGAGAGAAAAAAAAAAAAACCACATGGCCAGGAGCAAAATAAAATGCAGAGGGTGAAAAAAATTAGCTGAGGAATTTCATTCTCTCAATTACTATATTAGTAGCAAAAAAAGCCAAGGAAATTTCCTTGCTGAGACATTTTCATCAGACCTCCATCCAGGATAATCATGGCTTAAAATAGCCAAAGGGTTTACTTTATTGATTGAGTTGTCAGTTCAGCAAATAGTACTGCATTGTTAAGTGTGTTTATTTCATATTCTGTTACCCAACACACACTGTATCAAGTGAACATTGAAAATCTTAATTGCTTGCATACAGAATCATAGAATCATAGAATACTAGGACTGGAAGGGACCTCGAGAGGTCATCGTGTCCAGTCCCCTGCCCCATGGCAGAACCAAAAACTGTCTAGACCATCCCTGATAGACATTTATCTAACGTACTCTTAAATATCTCCAGAGATGGGGATTCCACAACCTCCCTGGGCAATTTATTCCAGTGTTTAACTACCCTGACAGTTAGGAACTTTTGTAAAATAAAAAATAATTATAAGAAATAAAAAACAATTCTCATACTGGATCAGATCCATTATCCATTAATTCCATACACTCTCCAAGAGAGGCCAGCACAAGATGATTGAGAGAAAGGTGTAAGAAATGCTGCACATGAAATGCAGCACATAAAAAACATACTTTCATTATGTCTTTCCATAACTATTCATTTCAGTGGACTTCATTGTAAATCATTACCAGATTTCTCAGTAATAAAAAACAATACTATCCAAAAATGTATTGGCTTTTATACTCCAGGCCTCTTTGCATTTATACAACAGAATGAACTGGAAACGGAAATACAACACGACTTTATTTTACATAGCATCTAAAACTATCCAAAATTTTTTAGAGTAATCATTAAGACAAGATAAAAGTCAGTGACAGAAGAGACCTATGAATTTCTCGTCCATCTCCCTATCAAATTAAAATTCTCCTCGCTAATGCAGGATGTGGTACTTAGTATGAATTATAGAACACAGTGGTGTCAATAATATGGTGAATACATTAAAGCTTCAATAAAAACAACAAAGGAAGAGGCAGAGGAGAGAATGATACATCATCAGGACTACTGAAAGTGTTCTCTCCTTTTGGTACCATGCATGGACAGATCTTAGGAGAATATCTCCACTATATCAAGCCGGCGTCTTGGCCTGGCTATGCTAGAACCTTTTACTCTATGGGGAGGAAGTGCACTGGCCCAGCTTTGGGCATTTTCCCTACAATGGGAAATGATGTGAATTAATGCCCAAAGTTAGAGATCCATTTGAGTTGCCCAAGGCAGAGAACAAGGATATCTTGTCTTAGACATAAGCCTTTAATTATCAATGGCTGGGATCCATTCACATTTGTGGGAAGCAGATGATGAGCAGGAGCCACACAAGACTTACAGATTAACCCACCCCACTAAATAATACTAGTGTGCACACTGACTGAAGACTGATGCATGAATGACTTTACTACTGCAGGCCGTATCTGTGAGAACTGACCTGCTCAGCCTACTTCTCCCATCCCCGAAGTCACCTACAAATTGCACTCCTGCTGTTCCTCAGGATCTAAGACAAGCAGATGAGCGCATCAGTTAGTAGTAGGATATATAAAGAGTTTTAGAAACAGCAGGAGCTTCACAGCACTAATCCAGGACCATTTGCACAAGTGCAGTGTTGTTCATTATCTCTAAAACAACACTGCACTTTCTGCCTGGTTTAAACTCTCATCCCTGCAAGAGTGGGAAAAGGCAGAGTTCTCTTCAGTGGGAGTCTGAAGAGGAGTTTTGCTTCCCCTTCCTTTCGTATAAGTCATGTTTATTTCAAATTGAGCCTGCAGAGTGGAGATCAGCTCCTGCAAAGATTCAGAGAACTCAGTTTTGTACCATCACGTGGACAGGCTTAACTGAAGAAAGGTAATCCAATAAAAGAAATCACCAAATTCAGAAAGAATATTCTTAAATAAAAAGCACTGTAATTGAGTGCTTCAAAGATAGCAGGGACAGGAATCTTCCTGTGCATCTGTAACAGCAGAACCAGCCACTTAGTACAGCTTGGCACTCAGTCAGTGACAAGTCTGTGTCTGCCCCAAATCTCCCTGGAGACTGAAAATCCAACTCAAAGCCAACCCTGGACCTGAATATGGAGAAAAGCAATCACAATATCACACCACACATGGTGAAAACAGAAGGAATATGAAGGGTGAGGAACACGAGTAATATATGAAAAATAGAACGTAATGGTGTGTCTCAATGAAAAACAACAGAAACCTGCAGTCCAAGCAACACTGTTAAATAAAAGCAGTGCAATCTCTGGGAGTACCAATTTTATAAAAAAAGCATCCATGACAGATCAACTTATAAGGTCACACTCTTTCCACATCTTACCAGGTCTTACTGAAGATTTTGGGCCATATGGAATTTCTTCAAAAATCATCAAGAAAAGATACCAAAGAATAGGACAGCTCTAGAAAAACTAAATTTCAAGAAAAACAGGAGATAGTGATCTAAGCTAAAGTCCTTAGCTTTCTACTGTAATGCCCCATTACCAACAACAGACTCTTCAGCATGGTTCATCCTGCAGACTACTCTCCTGAAGCTATCACAATGAGATACTCCCTGCTGCTGCTGAATATTTATTACTGTAAATGTTAAGAGAGATGTCTGATCTTCACACACTGTGAATGACATTTGTTTAAAAGGCTGAATCCAAAATATTCACAAGATCAATAAATAGGAATCCCTGCCAGGCAATTTAGGAATAATGGGCAAATGTCTGTTTACACAAAAAATAGTTTTACTCTCAACAGGAAACTCAGAGAAGTCAAGCAGTTTTTAACACAGAAGGATTTCTATTCTCCAGAGCTCCAGAAAAGTGAACCATAAGCACAAAATGATTTATGTCTAACTGCATTACAACAAAATAATTAAAGCCTTAATACTTTTGAAATAGCTGAAACTCCCACAGAAAGAGTCTCTCACCAAAAGGGAAACTGGCTTTCCTACCTTTGGCCATTTAGGATTTAGGAGTCGTGCTTTGATTGCATCATCTAGTGCCTTGTCGTACTGCTGGATTTTCATGTATGCTGCAGATCGGTTACTGTACAGGATACAATTCTGAGGGTCAACTTCCAGGGCTTCATTGTACAGCATAATAGCTGTATGAAAATCGCCATCATGACAGGCCTGGTTACTCTGACGAACTTTCTCAACAAACTCAGCCTTGCTCAACATGGGGCCGTCAGGGCTTCTTCCTCCAAAAGATTTTGATCCAAAGAGAGGAATCTGCAGACAGAGAAAGTTATTAACCAAAAGTATTGATTACTCACTTTCATATCATTTAAATAAAGATTTTAAAAGTAGAAGGAACGGTATCATATAGGATAAAACCATTAGCATTCTGGGACAGGAAATTATAACTTCTTCCCATTTTTAAATGTTATTATTCATTTTGTTAATTTTTTGTACCAGAGGTGGCAAAACTTTTCCAAAAAGCAATTAGCAACCCAAAAAAAAGTCTTCCTGATCTCCTAGAAAGATGGCTTCCTCCTCCAGATACATGACTGGTTAATACATGCTTATAACTTACTGAACTCCATATGCTTATGTAGATAAACCTCTGTATTAAGCCTTTTCATGTAACTTATAATTTTGTATTAAGTCTTTTCATAACATTGAAACTTTGTATTAACTCTTTATATAATGTCATAGTCCCTAAGAACAATTAAGGCAAAGAAAATGTCTTTTACTAGGAGTAGAATAGACCTCTCCCCTTTGACTTGAATGTGGCCCTTTTGAATGAATGAGGTGTGAATGAATGAGGTACGGAAGGCAAGCACTTTTGAACAGCTGCCACAGTTGGAGAGAGGAACAGGAGCCAAGCCCACCGGCACCAAAACCTGACAAGTGACCTCACTCAGAAAAGATCAGACATATTGATGGCCTTGGGAGCCAGAATCAAGCACCTTCTTTTGAAGCAAATTCAAAAACCCTCTTTGAAGATGAATGTGGCAGCATTGAGGACAACACCCAGAAGAAGGTGCCACAAATGACTTACTGCTAGAGTGCATAGATTTGCATAAGTTGACTAACTGATACAGCTAAAGTGAATAGATTTGTATGAGAGGGAAGCTGCTATAAATGTAAGGTGTCTTGCAGGGAACCCCGGGTCTTGTCTCGTCAACATCGTAGCATCGGTCCAGATCAACAGAAGCCAAGCTCCTCCCCTCACCCATCTAACTCACCTACCTGGCCAGTGAAGTTAGAGGGAGCAACTAGTTGGTAACAAGACAGAATGTGCTTGTGTGTATGCATGTGCATGAGTGTAATATATCATATGCATATGATACAGTGCTGATTGAAATATGTATTAACAATAACTAGGGTGTTTTGCCTTATCCCCCTGAAAGAGATCCTATGCAGTTCTTTAAGCACAACACTCACTGAGGCAAATTACAGTGCAGTAAATCAGAACCCACACCTGTAACTCTTGAGGTGTCGACACTGGAAAGGCACTTAGTGCACACAAACTCTGCAGTGAGTGCACTCAAGGTAACCTACCTCCATGAGAAACACAGAGCTTGCTGTGCTCTGCGTAGTGCACTGGGGTGTCAGTGTGGACACCGTGGTGTAGTACTGCATCCTGACTGGCCTTTGGCATCTCTCTCACAATTCCTGTTTCGGCCTCTCTGCTCCTCTATTTGAGGATGATACAATGACTGCTCTCAGGAGACCAACCAGGTCACCAAGGCCTACTTTTGCATTCTTTTTGAAATCTGAAAGTCAGCTTCCTGTTTGCTCGGTGATGCATGGTGTGTTCGCAGAGTATCTCACCAGCTAGCCATGCCTGCTTCATGCACCAGATCTCTGGTTTAGGGGTCATGTAGACATGCTAGACTTCATGTGTGTTTGGGGAGAGGAGTCAGTCTAGTCCCACCTGAGCTCCAGCCATATGAATTATGATAACTATGAACACATCTCTAGGTGCACAACCGAAAGGGGCTATGACCGGGATGCACTGCGGCATAGGGTCAAATTGAAGGAGCTGCAAAATGCCTACCACAAGGCACAGGAAGCCAACCGCTGCTCAGGTGCTGCAGGTTCTACAAAGAGCTGGATGATACACTTGGAAGTCTCCCCACCTCCACTCCCCTGTAGATATCTCAGAGCTCTGGCAGCATCCAGCAGTGGATGGAGATAGGAGGAGGAGGAACTGTGGCCAAGTGTGCTCAGTGGGACAGGGACCCAGAGGAAGACTTGGCATCCATACAGGCTTGCAGTCAAGAGTTGTTTTGTACCCCTGAAGGAGCAAGCTACTTCCAGCTCTCAAAGGCTACGGATGATGTGGCTGGTAAGTGGCTTGGGAAGCATTCAAGCAACTTGCTGGGAATGGAAGCATTACAGAAAGGAGGCTGAGTTCTGTGTAATGTTGCTACAAGCAGAGAGTCAGTCAAATGACCAACAGTTGATGCAATGACTAATATCTCTGTAATCTGCATTGCAGACCTCATTGAAAGCTTCATGCAGCTGCTGTGCCACCCTTCTCAGATTAGCTGACAAAGCAAACATGGTACTTGACCCCTAAAGGCTGACATTCCCTTGCCATGGGACACCATTGCTATGCAAAGACGAGCTACATATGGTCCAGGACTGAAATCAAGTAAAATACCCTTCTTTGCTTCTCTGCTTCCCCTAAGTAGAGAAATGTCTTCCAAGGTGACCACAGCCTGTGGAAATGAGAGATCATTACAAAAACTTTTGCCTCCTCCCCAATTCACACCTGCCAAAAACACAGCACAGCCATGTGCAAATGAATTCCTTGGCATCATACCCAACTGCAGCAAGGGATTCTGCAACAAGGGGTTCTCTTGCCCAGCTACACAAAAGGATACCTCCACCCATGCCAACACAGCAAGGGTTTTCCCAGCCCTTTCACCTGCCCCACCACACCTTAGATTTCCTTTGGTGCCCTTTATGGTGAACTTACCACTGTGGGGTTCCTTTATGCTATGTACACTCATTGTGGACCATGTAAGTTTGTGGTCACCAACCCATCAGTCATGATCGACTGGTTGACTGCGGGGGCACGACCAGTTGATCTCAAGGCATTCCGGGCCGCCGCCCCCCCCCCCCTGCATTCCCAAGAAGGAACCCACACTAATGCTACCTCCTGCAAAAATGGAGGCAGCACCGGCTTCCTGCAGCATGGAGGGGAAATCCCACAGCTGCACATCAGGTCCAGGTCTCAGGAATAACGCAAGCTGCTCTTCCCCTCCCACAAACAGCCAGGTCTGATGCGCCGCCAGGAACTTCCTTTCCTCTGCTGCCTTGCAATGCAATGTGCGGGCAGGGGAAGGGGGGGAGGGAAGAATCCTGGGACCACACCAGCTCAAACTTCTCAGGAAGCATGCACGTTTTTCCTCCACTCCTCACAACAGCTGTGCGCTTCCTGAGAAGTTTGAACTGGCGCGGTCCCAGGACTACTACTACTACTACTACTCCTGTCTCCCTCCTATGCAGGAAGGCAGCAGGGGGAAGGAAGTCCCCAGCGGAGCAACAGACCCAGCTGTTTGGGGAAGGGGAAGAGCAGCTCACATGCTTCCTGAAACCCTGAGCTGGCATGCAGCTGCGGGATCCCCAGGTAGCGACTGAGCTGTCCCTGTCCCCTCCCCCAGGCCAGACCCCCACAAGTATCCCGCCCCAGTCCCCACCAGCACCCTGCCTCCAGACCTAGCATCCTGCCCCAGCACTCACCAGTACCCTGGCCCCCGGCCCCAGAACCCACCAGCACCCTGCTCCCTGCCCCAGCACCCTTCCCCGTGGCCAGACACCATACAACACCCTGTCCCGGCACCCTGCCTCCTGCCCCTGACCCACCAGCACTCTACCCTCAGCCCCCACCAGCACCCTTCCCTGGGCCAGACACCATACAGAACCCTGCTTCCTGCCCCAGCACCCAGTCTCCTGCCCAAACCCCACCAGCACCCTTCCCCTGGCCAGACACCATACAGCACTCTGTTCTGCCCCTGGCCAGGTCCCCACCAGCACCCTGCCCCTGGCCAGACTCCCACCAGCACCCTGCCCAGACCCCCACCAGCACCTGCCCGCTGACTAAACCCCATCAGCATCTGCCCCTGGCCAGACTCCCACCTACCCCTGCCCATGCCCCCACCAACACCCTGCTCCTGCCCCTAGCCAAACCCCTACCAGCACCCTGCCCAAACCCACACCAGCACCTTGCCCTGCCCCAGCCAGACCCCACCAGCACCCTGCCCCTGGCCAGACCTCATCCAGCACCCTGCCCTTGCCTTGTGGCCAGACACCCACCAGAACCCTGCCCCTACCCCCTGGTCAGTCAGCATCCAGCGCCTGTCCCCTGGCCAGACACTCACCAGCAACCTGCTCCTGCCCCCTCCCTCCTGCCCAGACACCTGCCCCCAGATTGCTCCTCTACACTATTTTCCACCCAGATTCTGCACCCCCATTCCTATCCCAGTCACCGGCACACTGGATTCCTCATTTTTGGCCCCACCTCAGACTGTAGAGGGGCCCACAAACTCCACTAACCCTGGAACCCCAGAAGAGTTAATCTGGCCTGGGGCTGGAGTGCCAGGAAATGAGGTGTCTCAGTTGGGGCCACATTAATGAGGCCTGGGTTTTTTTGGAGAAATTGTCTTTTTGCATCTCACCTGTGCGGCCCTGACTGACTTTTCTGTGGGTCAGTGACCCCGGACTCAAAACAGGTTCCCAACCCCTCTCATAAATAAAGACAACGCTGAAACTTTTTGTGTTTGACATATTTTATTTAAAAATGAAGCCTGGCCAGCAAGCCCCCAATTGGGGCCAAGCCCCATCTGGCTGCAGCATCATAACACTCCTGCACGCACACACACACCCAGACTCGAAATCTGAGCCTATCATACACTGGAACACCCATCCTGAGCCTCTCATATCCCCAACCTCCTTCACCCCCACATCCTCAGTCTTCTGCCACAACACCATCCACACATCACAAACCTGTGCTCCGAGCCCCTCATATACCCCAAGCCAAACTCCTGCACCCTCACATCCACAAGCCTGCAGCTGCTCAGCACCCCAACCCTCCACCCCAACCCCAACACTCTCCAGCCTGGAGCCCCTCCCTGAGCCAGCATCCCCTTCTCCACCTCCAGCCGCACCCAAATTCCCTCCCAGAGCTTGCACCTATCACCCCTTCCCACACCCAAATCCCTCATTCCCACCCCAAACCCTGCACCTCCTGTCTCAACCCAGTGAGAGTGACTAAGGGCTGGAGAGAGCAAATGATGGAGAGGAGGGGAACAGAGAGGGTGGGGCCTCAAGGAAGGGGTGAGGTCTTGGAGAAGGATGGGGGTAGATCTTGGCTTGCCCTGACATTTAAAAAGTGATATCAGGTGTAAAAAGGATGGAGACCACTGGTGTAAGTATTTCAGTGGGGTTGGAACAGTGCTGTGTCTAGTGTTAACAATGCGCCTTGTGTGACATTTTGCAATTTTGTCCTTGATAGAGGACATATTAGTCTCGGAATATTAGTCTCAAGAAAATTTAACTCCTACGAAGTGTCTGAGATGGACATGTAAGCAACCCAGAAAATCTAGAGAGAAGTTTTTGAGAGATCCTGAGCCATGCACACGCTGAACACAAAAAAATACAGAAGTGGAGGGACAGTGACAAGAGGGAGTGGAAAGAGAGCATGCAGTGGCTCCTAAACATTATGGAGCAGCAAGCGAACACATTAGCGGCACCGCTAGCACTTCAGACTAAGCAGCTGCATGACCCTCTTTGCAGCCAGTGCCCCAAAACTTTTTCCAGTACATCCCCCCCATTCCCGCCAATGCAATTTGGGCACCATTCTGTCCCTGGATGCCACCCACTACACTCCACACAAGGTCACCAAACCTCCACCCATGCAGGCTCCCACAGGCTGCTGATGCACTCAATGCCAATCTGCATACACCTGAGCCCTGATGAACTGCAACGCCCCTTCCACAACACTCAGAAGGTGGGGCTTCATATGAACCATGGACACACACAAACCTGTGAAATACTCGCAGCATGCCCCAACTCTTGCCTCCCCCCATCCTACCTGCCTGTCTCCCACACTGCAGATGTTTGTTTGATGCTCATGCTGCCCTACATTTAGTTTGTGTTTAATAAAGGAAATTCACGTGTTTAAAGCAATCTTTATTCCATTGCATAAAAGTCAGTGTATCCCAGCAAAGCTATGGTCACTGTAACACCAAGTGCAACACACACACCAATGAGAGTATCCCCCTCACAATGCAGTCACTGCCCTCCCGTGCATGGCAACAAGTTTAACTAACTTTCAGCATCAAATTGCTGCCTCAAGGCATCCCTAATCCTTAGGGCCCCATGCTGTGCTTCTCTAATTGCTATGTAACCCTTCTTCAACTTTGAAAGAATGGCATTTCAGGAAGAAGACTAGAAGACCAATAATTGGGTTCTGATGGAAACCTGGTCTAGGGCTGTTCAAACTCAGCCTCCAGGCACTGTGCCTGAGTCTTGACTAAACCTTGATGGCCCTGCACACTTCCATCAGCACAAGTCCGACGGTAGACTTGCCCACTCTGAAATGATTGGCGACCAAACAAAAGCTATCTGGAGTAGCCAGCTTTCACAATGGGATCGCCATGCATTTCTCCACCAACAGGGCAGCTCCTATTCACGTGTCCTTGGTTCACAGTGTGGGGCTGAGCTCAGCATAGAGTCCCATGACAGTGGCTTTCCTCATCCACAAGTTCTGCAACTGTTGCTTGTCATCCTAGGCTTGCATGACTATGTGATTCCATCACTCAGTGCTTGTTTCCTGAGCCCAAAAAGTGACGTACCACTGTGGTCAGCACCTCTGTGAATACCACGTCTTACAAAATCTCATGTTGTACAAACTCTCCTGGGACTCGTTACTTTGCAGCTTCAGGAATAAGTCAACTGCCATGTTAGTGAGTCAGTATTTTCATCAATGGCAAGGATCCATTCCTGCACATCAAGAAGGTAGAGCATGCAGCACAGAAGCCATTGAAAGATGGCAGGCACCAAATGTGGATAGAAGCCCAGGGGTTGCTGGGATGCAAAACGATGCATCATAGGGCACTGCACCAGGATGAAGGATGCCCTGCACCTCCCCACAAACCTCTGCTGCAGAAGAGGAAGAGGTGCTCAGTGGAATAGCTGCCCAGAAGGCCCCACTCTAAAAGGCGCTGCAAGTGTCATGCATGTGGTCATGCTAATGCACTGGCAGGTGACAGTGTGGTCACCCAATATGTTTTTGCCGCTGTGCTCTGTGAGCAGCACTGTTAACTGCCAGCACTTTATGTCTGCCTGTATAGACGTGGCCTGAATATTTGTCTGAACACAGCTATGCTACTTGACTATCACCACAAACACATTTCCTAATTAAGAACATAAGAACAGCCGTACCAGGTCAGACCAAAGGTCCATCTAGCCCAGTATCCTGTCTGCCGACAGTGGCCAGCACCAGGTGCCCCAGAGGGGTGGACCAAGACAATGATCAAGCGATTTGTCTCCTGCCATCCTCTCCAGCCTCTGACAAACAGAGGCCAAGGACACCATTTTATCCCCTGGCTAATAGCCTTTATGGACCTAACTCCATGAAATTATCTAGCTTCTCTTTAAACTCTGTTATAGTCCCAGCCTTCACAGCCTCCTCTGGCAAGCAGTTCCACAGGCTGACTACACGCTGTGTGAAGAAGAACTTTCTTTTTTTTGTTGTTGTTTTAAACCTGCTACCCATTAATTTCATTTGGTGTCCTCTAGTTCTTCTATTTAGGGAACTAATAAATAACTTTTCTTTATCGGCCCTCCACACCACTCATGATTTTATACACCTCTATCATATCCCCTCAGTCTCCTCTTTTCTAAACTGAAAAGTCCCAGTCGCTTAACCTCTCCTCATATGGGACCCGCTCCAAACCCCTAATCATTTTAGTTGCCCTTTCTGAACCCTTTCCAAGGCCAAAATATCTTTTTGAGGTGAGGAGACCACATCTGTACACAGTATTCAAGATGTGGGCGCATCATAGTTTTATACAGGGGCAGTAAGATATTCTGGGTCTTATTTTCTATCCCTTTCTTAATAATTCCTAGCATCCTATTTGCCTTTTGACCGCCGCTGCACACTGTGTGGAAGTTTTCAGAGAACTGTCCACGATAACTCCAAGATCTCTTTCCTGATTTGTCGTGAGCTAAATTAGCCCCCATCATACTGTACGTGTAGTTGGGGTTATTTTTCCCGATGTGCATTACTTTACACTTATCCACATTAAATTTCATTTGCCATTTTGTTGCCCAATCACTCAGTTTGGTGAGATCTTCTTGGAGTCCTCACAGTCTGCTTCTGTCTTGACTATCCTAAACAGTTTGGTATCATCTGCAAACTTTACCACCTCACTGCTTACCCCCTTTCTCCAGATCATTTATGAATAAGTTGAACAGGATTGGTCCTAGGACTGACCCTTGGGGACACCACTAGTTACCCTCTCCATTCTGAAAATTTACCATTTATTCCTACCCTTTGTTTCCTGTCTTTTAACCAGTTCTCAATCCAAGAAAGGACCTTCCTCTTATCCCATGGCCATGTAATTTACACAAGAGCCTTTGGTGAGGGACCTTGTCAAAGGCTTTCTGGAAATCTAAGTATACTATATCTACTGGATCCCCTTGTCCGCATGTTTGTTAACCCCTTCAAAGAACTCTAATAGATTAGTAAGACAGGATTTCCTTTACAGAAACCATGTTGACTTTTGTCCAACAAATTATGTTCTTCTACATGCTTCACAATTTTATTCTTTACTATTGTTTCACTAATTTGCCAGGTACTGAAGTTAGACTTACCGGCTGTAATTGCCCGGATCGCCTCTAGAGCCCTTTTAAATATTGGTGTCACGTTGGCTACCTTCCAGTCATTAGGTACGGAAGCCGATTTAAGGGATAGGTTACAAACCACAGATAATAGTTCAGCAATTTCCCATTTGAGTTCTTTTAGAACCCTTGATGAATGCCATCCGGTCCCGGAGATTTGTTAACATTAAGTTTTTCTATTTGTTCCAAAACCTCCTCTAATGACACTTCAATCCGGGACAGTTCCTCAGATTCATTACCCACAAAGGACGGTGCAGATTTGGGAATCTCCCAACGTCCTCAGCCGTGAAGACTGAAGCAAAGAAATCATTTAGTTTCTCCGCAATGGCTTTATCGTCCTTGATTGCGCCTTTTATAGTTCGATCGTCTAGGGGACCCACAGGTTTTTAGCAGGCTTCCTGCTTCTAATGTACTTAAAAACATTTTGTTATTTCTTTTGAGTTTTTGGCTAGCTGTTCCTCAAAATCTTTTTTGCTTTTCTTATTACATTTTTACACTTGATTTGACAGTGTTTATGTTCCTTTCTATTTATCTCACTAGGATTGACTTCCACTTCTTAAAAGATGCCTTTTGTCCTCACTGCTTCTTTTACATGGTGGTTAAGCCATGGTGACTCTTTTTAGGTCTCTTGCTATGTTTTTTAATTTGGGGTATACATTTAAGTTGGGCCTCTATTATGGTGTCTTTAAAAGTTTCCATGCAGCTTGCAGGATTTGGCTCTAGTCACTGTGCCTTTAATTTCTGTTTAACTAACCTCCTCATTTTTGTGTAATTCCCTTTTGAAATTAAATGCCAGGGTGCTGGTCTGCTGAGGTGTTCTTCCCACCACAGGAATGTTGAATGTTATTATATTATGGTCACTATTCCCAAGCAGTCCTGTAACGGTTATTTCCTGACCTGATCCTGCGCTCCACTCAGGACTAAATCGAGAATTGCCTCTCCTTGTGGGTTCCTGCACCAGCTGCTCCAAGAAGCAGTCATTTAAGCCATTGAGAAATTTTATCTCCGCTTCTTCCTGAGGTGACATGTATCCAGTCAATATGGGGGTAATTAAAATCCCCATTATTATAGAGTTCTTTATTTTGGTAGCCTCTCTAATCTCCCTCAGCATTTCAATGTCAGTATCCCTGTCCTGGTCAGGTGGTCGGTAATATATCCCTACTGCTAATTTCTTATTTTTGGAGCATGGAATTACTATCCATAGCGATTCTATTGAACATGTTGATTCATTTAATATTTTTATTTCATTTGATTCTACATTATCTTTCACATACAGTGCCACTCCGCCACCCACCCGGCCTGCTCTATCCTTTCGATATATTTTATATCCCGGTATGATTGTGTCCCACAGATTTTCCTCATTCCACCAGGTTTCAGTGATGCCTATTATGTCAATCTCCTCATTTAATACTAGGTACTCTAGTTCACCCATCTTATTAGTCAGACTCTAGCATTTGTGTAGAAGCACTTTAAAAATTTGCCACTGCTTATTTGTCTGCCCTTCCTGATGCATTGGATTCCTTTGTACGTGGTTGTTTGTCTGCTCTGGCCCATGGTTTGCCCTCTCTCCCTCCTCTCTTTCTGACTACAGCTTAGAGAATCTCTATCAATGGATTCTCCTCTAAGAGAAGTCTCCTCCGATTTACGTGCATCTCCACACCAATCGGCTTTCCCCATCTCTCAGTTTAAAAACTGCTCTACGGCCTTTTAATGTTTAGTGCCAGCAGTCTGGTTCCACCCTGGTTTAGGTGGAGCCCATCCTTCCTGTATAGGCTCTCTCCCAAAAGTGTCCCCAGTTCCTAATAAATCCAAACCCTCTTCCCTACACCATCGTCTCTCATCCACTCATTGAGATTCTGAATCTCTGCCTGCCTACCTGGCCCTGAGCGTGGAACTGGAAGCATTTCCGAGAATGCCACCATAGAGGTCCTGGATTTCAGTCTCTTTCCTAGCAGCCTAAATTTGGCCTCCAGGACATCTCTCCTACCCTTCCTACGCCATTGGTACCTACATGTACCACGACCACCGGCTCCTCCCCAGCACTACACATAAGTCTATCTAGATGCCTCGAGAGATCCGCAACCTTCGCACCAGGCAGGCAAGTGACCATACGGTTCTCCGGTCATCACAAACCCAACTATCTATGTTTCTAACGATCGAATCACCCACTACTAACACCTGCCTCTTCCGAACTGGCATTCCTCCCCTCAGAGGTATCCTCAGTGCGAGAGGATACCGCAACATCCTCTGGGAGGAGGGTCCCAACTACGGGATGGTTTCTCTGCTCCCATTGAATGCTCTGTTCCTTGAGACTTTCATCCTCCTTAAGAGCACTGGGGCTCTCAGACTGGAGGTGGGACAGTACTACAGTGTCCCGGAAAGTCTCATCCACATATCTCTACCTCCCTTAGCTCCTCCAGTTCAGCCACCCTGGCCTCCAAAGCCCGAACTCGGTCTCTGAGGGTCAGGAGCTCCTTGCAACGGGTGCACACATACGCCACCCACCCACAGGGCAGGTAATCATACATGTTACACTCGACGCAATAAACAGGATAGCCCCCACTCTGCTGCTGGGCTTCTGTCTCCATTTTTCTAAGAAGGGGTTAGGAAAGTGGTGTGAGATTGAGACCATATTACTGCTTTGCAATATCTGCCATCAGAAAATTGCTCAAAAAATGATGAAGTGGACTGAGCCCTGATGAAGTGAGAGCCCTTATTCTCAGTAGAGACTTAAGCAAGATTATAGCAAAACTTAATGTAGTAAAAAAATCCAATGTAAAATTATCTAAACTGACTTTGATTGATCTCTGTCTCAGCATAGGCTACAAAAAGTCCAGCAGAGGCTTTGAAGGACATAGCGCAGCCCAAGTAAAAGGTCAAAGCCCTATGAACGTCAGCACTACGTAGCCCTTCTTCAGCTTTAAAAGAATGGCATTTCAGGAAGAAGACTAGAAGACCAATAATTTGGTTCTGATGGAAAACTACCTTGTGCATAAACTTTGGGTATCTCCGACCTAAAGGAAACCTTGTCTTAATGGAAGACCACAGAAAGAGAGCCAGACAGAAGACGTGGAAGTTCTGGAACTCACCTTACAGACCTGATTGCCATGGGAAACGCTATCTTCATAAACGATTAATGTAGTGAGACTGTTATAGGTTCAGTCTGTTTAGCTGCTGTTCAGTCTGTTACAGCTTCCTTTAGCCCCTGCCTCCGGGGCAGACTGCAGTCTGTAACAGCCACTCATCTCCAGCAAAGGGCTGTGTGGACCTGATGCCTCTGCCTACCAGGCTGCCTCTCACCGCCCTGCCTACCGTGGCTGCCTCTCGCAGCCCCCGAGGCTTCAGGCCTTACAGCCTGGGGCTTACTTGGCCAGAGCCTCCCCATCCCTGCTCTATCTCCAGGAGGCCTCTCGCGTCCCTGGCAGTCAGGTCCCTACTGCTCTCCAGCCAGAGCAGCAGTCAGGTCTCTTCTCCTCCCTCCAGGAGTCCCTCTTTATATAGTCCCCAGCTGGGCCCTCATTAGCTGAGCTGCCTCAGCTGGGCTTCATTCTGCTCTTCCCTTCCTCTTCACACTCAGA
Source organism: Rafetus swinhoei (assembly GCA_019425775.1). NCBI lineage: Eukaryota > Metazoa > Chordata > Testudines > Trionychidae > Rafetus > Rafetus swinhoei. The sequence continues at coordinate 28,758,331 of CM033425.1, read as the reverse complement.
CCCTCAAAAGGCCAGTGCAGGTTAAACGCCCTGTCACAAGCATCCTCAGGGACACACACCTCGAAGGACACACACAGGGACACACAGTCATTACTGCACAGGGTGAGTAACTTCCTTTTCTTCTTTGGGTGATGTCCCCATGGATGCTCCACTGTTGCTGCCTACACAGCAGTACTCAATGTGGATGGTGGGACTCAGAATCACTGCTTGGCAGCTGAAGATAGCACCACTGTAGCCTCAGCCACAACTGCCAGCTGAGGCATGATGGCATAATGCCAGGCAAAGATGTGATCAGATTACCAGGTTGCTGTCTCGTAGATGTCCCCTAAAAGGCACTTTGTTCAAGAAGGAAGTAGAGGTGGCAGTTGTACAAATGGAGTGTACTCTTGGCGGAGAGATGAGTGACTTGTTTCAGATAGAGTAACAGTGTACTATGCAAGATGAGATACATTTGGAGATCTGTCCCTGGATCGCTCTGCAATAGAGACAAAGAGGCGTGGAGATTTACAAAAAGCACACGTCCTGTCTATGTAGAAGGTTAATGCCCATTGAATGTCCAAAGAATGAAGCCTAGGGGATGCATGCAGTTTTGGGGGAAGAGTGGGGCAAAACTATTGGCTCATTTATGTGGAATGAGGTACCAATTTTGGGCAGAAATGCAGGATGTGGTCGTAAAGTCACTTTGTCCTTTGAGAAGACTAAGGTAGGTTGGCCATCAAAGTTCCTATCTCGCTGACCCTCCTGGCCCAGGAGATGGCAACCAGGAAAGAGAAGTTACTCACCCTATGCAGTAACAATGGTTCTTTGAGATGTGTGTCCCCATGGGCCTTCCACTGTTGATGTCGGGCTCGTCCTGGCACCGCAGATCAGAGACTTTTACAGCAGTGTCCAGTCGGGCTGCGCATGTGTAAGAGGTGCATGTTGTTCTTGCCTTTGAAGTTAGCACGTGCAGCCCGACTCCTGGCAAGTTGTTAATGACCGAAGAAGAGGGGAGGAAGGAGGCTAGTGGAGTACCCAGGGGTACTCACATCTCGAAGAACCACTGTTACTGCACAGAGCGAGTAACTTTTCTTTCTTCTTCAAGTGATGTCCCTGTGGGTGCTCCACTGTTGGTGACTGTGTAGCAGTGCCCAGTTATTTGGTAGGTGGGCTTCGACTAATTGTTGCGGACCACGGAGAGGAGCGCAGTAGCGACTGCGGTGTCCATTGTCGAGCACGGTGGAATTACACAGTGCTTCATGAACATATGGTTAGATGACCAGATGGCAGCCCAACTTTTTTCTTGGAGAAAGACTGCTCTGAGGAAGGCAGTTGATGTTGCCATTGCTCCTAGTGGAATGAGCTTTGGGAGTCATGGGTATTGCTCTCTTCTGGAGTGAGTAGCAGGTGGTAATACAGGATGTTATCAGTTTTGATATGTGCTGGGAAGAAAGTGGACCTTTTGGCTAGAAAGACAAACAGTCTTTGTGATAGTCGAAAAGACTGCATACTGTCTATGTAAAATGCAATGGACCTTCTCACATCTAGAGTGTCCAGTATGGTTTCATCCCTGGGGCAATGAGGTTTGGGATAGACAGTGGGAAGGACAATTGGTTCATTAATATGAAATTTGGAACAAACTTTGGGTAAGAAGGAGGGACAGGAGTTGTAAAATAATTTTTGTGTTTGTGAAAGTCGTATATGGAGGTGAGAGCTGCGAGTTCACTAACTCTCCTTGCAGACACGACTGCCAGCAGGAACAGAGTTTTCATGGTGAGGAAGGTAAGTGATGAAGTTGCCATTGGCTCGAAAGGTGATTTTGTGAGTGAGTGGAGAAACAGTTCTAAATCCCAGGTAGGAGGTACAGATCTACTTGGTGGATGAAGGTTCTGCAGGCCCTTCCAAAACCTCTTAGAGATGGGATGGGCAGAGGTAGGTTAAAGGCCATGATCGCGGCCAGGTGAACTCAGAGTGATGCAAGTGATAAATTTTGTTGTTTCAGGTGCATGATGTATTCCAGGATGAAGTGAAGCGAAGCCATGGATAGTTGGATTCCCTTCTGGGTGCACCACCCCTTAAATCATTGCCATTTGTACAAGTAATGCATGTAGTCTGTCTTCTGCTATAAAGTAGTACAGTTTTTACTTCATGTGAGCACTGTTGCTCTGCTTCCGAGAACCAGATAGGTACCATGCTGTCCAGTGCAGTGTTTGTAGCTGGGGATGGAGGATCGCACACTTGCTTTGGGAGAGGAGGTCCTAGAGGGCTAGAAGTGGGTAGGAAGGTCAGCGAGACAGTTGATAGAGACATGGAAACCAGGTCTGCTGAGACCAAGCCGGGGCTATTAGAATTACATGGTCCCAGTCTAGCTGTATCTTCCAGAGGACTCTGGGCATCAGAGGGATAGGAGGAAAGGCATATAACAGGTGAGTATTCCATTGGAAGAATATTGCATCCCCCAACGAATTGGGCCCTATGCCCACTCTCAAACAGTACTGGGGGCATTTGGAATACTGGCTGGTTGCAAAGAGGTCCATCTGCGGTCGACCCCAAAGTTGGAATAGGTCATGGGTGACTTGACTGTGCAGTTCCCATTCATGGTATGTGACAAAGTGGCTAAGGGTACTGGCCATGGTATTCTTGTTCCTAGGTAGATATGACACCATGATGGTTATGTTGTGGTAGATACACCAATTCCAGAGCTGAATCACCTCTGTGCATAGGGATGGTGATCTGGCTCCCCCTCAGGCAGTTAATATAGTACATTGTGGTCATATTGTTGCTGAGAATACGCACCGTGGAGCCCTGGATATATGGAAGGAAGTGTCTGCATGCACTGTGAACCACTCAAAATTCAAACAGGTTGATATGGAACCTGGACTCATTGTTGGACCACTTCCCTTGTGTGTATTGTTGCTGGAAGTGGGCACCGCAGCCTAGAAATGAGGCATCCATAGTGATTTGTTTTGATGGTTGGTCTTGGTGCACCCCACTGAAGAGGCTGTGCGCCTGGGTCCACCACTGTAATGAGGTAAGGACTTTTGGGGGAGGTGAAACGTGTCTGTGGTGTTTGATTGGAGTACACACCAAGGCAATCCTATGTTGGAAACATCGAAAGTGTAGTTGGCCGTGTGCAATGACATATGTGGTAGCAGCCATATGCCCCGTGATTTTGAGACCAGTTAAATGGGAAAGGTTGGGCTGGTAGTCACGATTGAAACCAGGCTTTTTATAGTCTAGAAGCATTGATTGGGAAGATAGGCACATGCTGTCATGGAATCTATGTGAGCCCCTATAAACTCCAGGGATTGTGTGGGGCGTACAGTGGATTTTTCCTTGTTAACAATGAACCCTAGAGACTGGAGGAAGGTCTTTTGTCAATCTGATCATATCCATTGTGGCCTGTGGAGGGGGGCCTCGAATGAGACAATCATCCAAATAAGGGAATATTGTGATGCCTCTTCATCGAAGATGCGCTGCGACAACTGCCACGATCTTGGAAAAGACTCTGGGGCCAAAGGAGAATCCAAACGGGAGGACTCTGTATTAGAAATGGTCTATGCTACTGTAAAGCATAGAAAATGTCTGTGCACAGGATGTATTGTGATATGGAAGTATGCATGTTGGAGGCTGAGGCCTGCAAACCAGTTTCCTTTGTCCAGTGCTGGGATAATTGTGGTGAGTGTAACCATTTTGAAGTGCTGCTTGCGGCACTTCATCTGGCAGAGGTCTAAGACAGAACCCCCTGTTCTCTTTTTGGTGAGAAAGTAGTTTGAGTAAAATCCTCTCCCTTGGTATTGTTTGGTGACCCATTCTACAGTTCTATGTTGAGATGGTGTTAGATTTCTTGGCAGAACAGCATTTCGTGAGATGGATCCCTGAAAAGGGAGACAGAGGGTAGAAAGGTTGGAGGGGGATCAATGTGAAAGGGACAGCATACCCACAGCTGATAATTTCTAAAACCCACCAAAAGCTATGGTGACTGCTGCCCACTGGTTGTAGAAAGGGCGTAACAGGTGGTGGAAGATGTTGGACATGCTTGGCACTGGTGTGGAGGAGGGGTCAGGCAGATCCTCAAGCAAATTTTCAAACCTGCTGCCTAGAGGCTTAAGCCATGGAAGAGAATGTTTTGGGGGCTCTTCGCTGTTGGTTTTGTGATAGGAAGCGACTTTGGTCAAGTGGTCAATGATGTTGCTGGCTGCCAAATGTGTCCCTGTGTCTCTGGTAGAGTGTATAATGCTTTCTTTGGTAAGGAGGAGTGTACATTCCTAGGGTACACAAGGTGGCGCATAAGTCTTTACTAGAATGCAAGGCCTTGTCAGTCTTTATGGAAAATAATTTTTCCTTGTCAAACATTAGGTCTTCTACCTTGGCTTGGATATCCATAGGGACTCCAGCTCCCTGAAGCCAGGATGAGCGTCTCATTACTATCGATGTTGCCTTACATCTTGCCGCGGTGTCTGCAGCGTCGAGAGCCATCTGTAGCGCTGTGTGAGATATGGTATACCCCTTTTTGAGAATGGCTTTGAAGATCGGCCTCTTATCATCTGGCAGGTGCTGTATGAGTTCTGTTAGTTTTGCATAATTGTCAAAGTCAAGATTTGTGAGTACGGTTGTGTAATTAGCTATGCACAGCTGAAGGGTTGAGGAGGAGTACATTTTTGTCCCAAACAAGTCCTGGCATTTATGGTCTTTGTCTTGTGTATTTATTTTGAATTGAGGGGTTTTAGGCCTTTGATTTATAGCATTAACCACTAGAGAATGAGGTTGAGGGTGTAAGAATAAAAAGTCCATGCCTTTTGATGGAACAAAGTATTTTCTATCGGCTCTTTTGTTAGTTGGGGGGCTGTGACTGGCGTTTGCCATACTTCTTCTGCTGCTTCCAATATTGCTTCGTCCAGGGGAAGCGCAATTTTGGATTTTGTGGAGAGCTGGAGGTTCTTTAAAAGCTTGTGCTACTTTTCCTGTACTTCTGATAGCACAACATCCTGACTGACAGCAACTCTTTTGTATAGATCTTGAAACTGTTTAAGGTCATCACTAGGTGAGGGATACTCTTGGATTACTGCTTCATCAGGTGCAGAAGACAAGTTATCATTGGGTGGCATCTCCAATTGTTGGATGCTTAGGTCATCCACAATCTGCCCTTCGTCAAGATCTGTGTCCTCTGTTGGAGGGGGTGATAGATCGGAGAGTGTAGACTGCAGTGATCTCTGTGCAGGTGTGAGCAGGGCAGTGGAACTGTGTCATGGTGCCCAATAACAACAGAGGGAGCAGCAACAATGATGCTAAGGCCAATGGGGGTGACACAGAGGGTACTGGTAGTACCTTAGTTGGTGTGCCCCATATGATGCATGGGGTCTCTCTGGGGAAGAATGCTGTGAGGAGAAAACACTTCTTGCATCCCCCTGGTAGCCACTATATTGCAATAAAGTGGGTAAGCATGGCAAGGGAGGAGAACCCCTCATTGATGAGGGGAAATGAGAGCGATGATATGCCAAGGGCTCGTCCGCGGACCTAGTTCTCGATTCCCTGTCAGTTACTAATGCAGCGTGCATTTTGCTGCACATTGGGAAGCGGCGGCGGCTTGATGTTCTATGCCATGGTGCCGAGTCAGCTCGTGCCAACTTTGGAGCCCCGGGAGACCTGGGGTTAGGCTGTTGCTCTGGCTTTTCCCAGTGCCCAAGGCAAAAGCCATGCCAGGGTCTTGCAGAGTGCCAGGGACAGCACTGGCACCAACAGTGCTACAGATGCTGGTGGTGCCTTTGTAGTTTTGGGGCCATAGGTGCTCTTTTTCGTGGCTGGGGAGCCAGCTTTGTGGGCTGTTTAGACTGCAGTTTTGAGCCTGTTAGAGAGGAGACTCAAGATTTATCAATGCCCGAGGTGCCTGGCTCATCTCCCTAGCTAATTCGTAGTGGGAGAGAGTGGGCTTGTGAAGGTTTTGCTTTTGAGCACTCTTTTTGCTGTGGAGGGCTCGGGAATTTCCGAAGGGGAAGTTGCATCAGAGCCATTATTGCTCCTTTTATCCAGGTGAGGGTCTAGAGCTTTATCAAATAGCAGCATTTGCATTCTGAGCTCTGTATCCTTGCGAGCTATCACCATAAGACTATGGCAATGAACGCATATCTGGGTAATGTGCGTCTCACCCAGACAGCGTATATTCACTATGGCCTCCAGACGCTGGAATAGGGTCCCAGTATTTTTCACATTTTTTGAAGTGGGAGAGCCCGGCACTGTGTTGGTTGGTGGGCTGTAGTTAGATGCAGCTTGCTGCTGAGGGGCTGTACAGCAATAAAATCTAATAGTCAGACTAGCTATATGCAAAGCTGAAGTAAAAAAAATGTCTCTCTCTCTCTCTTTTTTTAAAAACTATTAACTGGTTAATAAAAAAAGAAAACAGGAACAGGTAAGGATACTCTAACTAAAAGTTCTTCACAGAAGTGACAGGAGAAAAGTTGGAACTCCATCCACAGCCAAGGGTGGCCAAAAAGGAACTGAGAGGAAATGGGCTGCTTGCACTAACTTCAAAAGCAGGAACAACACGCGCCTCTCGCGCATGCACAGCCTGAGTGCACACTGCTGTAAAAGTCTCCGATCTGCGGTGCCAGGATGAGCCTGACACCAACAATGGAGTGCCACTGGGACATCACTCGAAGAAGAACAGTACTTTCATGATAAGGAAATGGAGAAGGCATGTGGCCATAGGTTTGAATGGGGGTTAAACAAGACAGTCAAGTACCAAATTCAGGTTCCATGAAGATGCCAGGGACCTATTCTGGGGGTAGAGATTCAGGAAACAGAAGAAATTTCCTTGTAGTAGGGTGTGCAAAGACAGATGACCCCTTTACCTGTTAAAGAAAGCCTGTAACTGCCACCAGGTGCACCTTAATGGAAGAAATGGATAGGCCCCCATCTTTAGACGTAAAACGTAGTCCAGGACACAAGGAAGTGGAGCAATGTGGGGATCAAGTTGTGCTTGCTGGCACCAAAGGGAAAAATGTTTCCATTTCCGCAGGCAAGTTTATTTGGTAGATGGCCTCCTACTATGAAGGAAAACAGATTTCACTTGCTTGGAACACTGGGGTTCAGCTCCGTGGAACCAAAGAAAAGCTACAGGTGTGTGTAAAGAGTACAAGGCTGAGGGTGGAGTAGCTTCCCCTGGTTCTGAGAGAGGAGGTCGTGATGGTGAGGAAAGGAGTGCGTGGCGGCTCTAGCAACATGCGGTGGAGAAATGGGAACCAGGTGTGCTGGGACCATGACAGTACTATCAAGATGACCGAGGCACCATCACAGCAAATCTTGCACAGGACTCACAGAATGGGATGAGCGGAATTGGTGGAAACGCGCAGTAGTGGTTGCTTCCAGTGTATCAGGAAAGCGCCTCCCTATGAGCCTTGGCCAAGGCCAGCCCAAAAGCAAAAGTGGGGGGATTTGGAATTCCAGCAAGTGGCAAAGAGGCTTTGTCAGCACTGGATCTTGGTGTTTCGTAGGGGCTGATACTGAGGATTGTCCTTGTGCGGCCTCTGGTGCCAAGGACATTTGAGTCGGCACTGAGGAGGTGCAAGCCCCAGAGGAAGCAGTGTCTGTGGATGGTTTTGGCACTGTGGTAGTGGAGATACCAGGTGCGTCTCCCCACTAACTCTGGGAGACAGAAGAAGAGATTTATCTGGAGAAGCACTCTTCTTTGAGGCCCTACATGGCAAGGATGAGGTGGCTCTTTTCTTCGCTGTCTCAGATGGAGGGGGCTATGACCCATCCATGGATTGCATAGCCTTTTCAAATAAAATCATTCCGAGCCAAAGCTCCCTGTCCTTTTGGGCATGGGCCATCAGGCTATGGCAAAGATCACATTTTTGAGGTACATGAGCCTCTCACAGAGAATACAGGATGCATGACTGTCCGACACAGGCACGGGTTTGTGGCATGAGTCTCACTTTTTGAACTCCAGCGAGTCCAGAATGCCTTTTCCTCTCTTCTTCATTCTTTTATTTTTAACAAACATGAGCTAGGATGTGGGGAGGAAAGGCAAGCAGCTGGACTTTTCAGTCAAAAGGCCATGCTGCCTCACAAGCCCACTCGAGAAATTTTTTTTCTCGAACAGATAACAAGAAAAATAACTGCTAATTCTCTAAGAAGAAACAACAACGCGCTACACTAGCTAACTGCGTGAGGAGAAAATGCTTGAGGCGAGAGACAAGGTCCATCTGCAACCGAGGGCAGTAAGCGAGGAACTGAAGGGGGAGTTGGGCCGCATGTACAAGGCACCAAGGCATGAACGGCATGAGGTGCTTTTCGCGCATGCACAGCCCAAATAATAACTGCTTCAAAAGACTCCAATCTGTGGCTGTGAGGGCCACCCGTCACCAACAGTGGAGCTCTTGAAGAACCAATATTCTCCTGGCCATACTGGTGACATGATGCGTAATGTTGATTTTTCTCTCTTCATTTTCTTAAGCACCCCTGGATTGAAAGGAAATGTAGAAAATGCAAACAGAAGATTACTGGACCAAGGGAAAAAGACAACTTCTCTTGTGAACCAGAGGCTGCAGCTCATCCTAGAGCAAAATCTCCAGCACATATCATTCAGTTTGATAACTAATAAATCTATAATTGGGCACGCAAGTGGTGGAAAAACTGGAAAATGTGTTTTTGGATTGACCATTTATATTGACCTATGAAATCCACGATGAGAGAATCTACAATTACATTTCTCATTCCTGGAAGGTAGAATGCTTTCTGGACACATCTTGTACATTGATTCCATAGGACAACTGCTGCATAGCTGAGATGAACTATCAATTCCCTGCTTCTTTAGATACAATATGGCAATAGTGCTGTCTGCAAGAATTTGTATTATCTCATTCTTGATGGTGGACATAATCACCTCACAGGCCTGACACACAGATCAGAGCTCCACCACATTAACATAGATTATAACTTCTTGGGGTGACCAAAGAGTTGAACAAAATGGAACCTCAGCCTTTGATAGGTGCATCCGCGACCAGGGTCACAGTCACTCTGGTGCAGTAACTGTAGCAGTACGTAGATGCACACAACCAGTCAAAGGAAAATCACATTATTTGCCATTGGGCTATTGTCAAATCTCAACATTAAAAAAGACTGAAAGGAATTGTTTTTGAGCTTTGCTGTGTGGGATTAGCCCTCTATTAACAAATTCCAACATGAAACATGGATAGACTGTTTTTTGTATGACAACATTAAATGTAGCTAATCAATGTACTGACTGCCTGCAGCTGCTACCATGGAAACATACCCAAACTCACCAAACTGCAAGTTCAAGAAAACATTAGTACTTTCTCTTCCTTGTTTTGCAATTTAGATGCAGGGGGCTATCCCCATCTCCCTGCTACAATTCACAATTCAGCATGAAATACTGCTCTGCACAGGACAAAATGAAGTGTCAGTTTCTGAAATATTCTCACTGACCATGACACAAACCTATGGGGGAAAAGATCAGATCCTTCTTTAAGTGAGGGTTTGGATATTTGGAGGTGTCTATGGACAAGCAACTTCCTGTTAAGATATAAATCAAGAGGAAAATTTTCAACAGCATAATTCAGATAAATGAGGTCTGACTATTTTCCTGGAAGTATTCCCCATTTGCTAAAAAACAATTACCAGGAGAGAAGAGCAACACAAATTTTAAGACAAAAATATGGCCTAACTGCATGTATTCCAAAGACAAATAATTACCCATTGCCTCTTTTAGAGCAAAGCAAGGCTATCCCCACACCAGACTGAAATTCATCAGAACTTCTGAGTGCTCTCACAATAAAACATAGTGTCTTAGAGGTCTGAGACAGCTAAGTATTCTGTAAAAGTGTAAAGGGAAGGAGGGTCATAATTCAAAACCCAGTGGAACACTACCAACATGTCCCTTTGTCCCAGATTTTAGAATGAAGCAGTTAATAGTCCTAAAACCCACCAATTACCTCTTTTACCTTCCACAGCACATGAAAATTCATACGCCAGACCTACAACAGCCGGAGAAAATGCATCTTCGCTAAAACATTTAACCTCAATAAGCTAAAAGGGAGAAAATCTCCCAGTTCATCTAGCGACTAAATAATACTTACTACAGCCTCCTTGTGTTATCACAAAAATGACACAGGACCAATATTAATCACTGCAGCAGATGCTACGAGCAACCCCAAAGACCGCTCACTGATGTCTTAAAAACACTGATGTCTTAACATGAAAGATTCCTTGTTATGGTCTGAAATACCCCTCAGCAGCTCCTTTCCACATATTTAAAACCTTGTTACCATTACATGGCCTGCAGTTTTAAATGAAAGGAACCTTCCTACTGAAATTCATAGTGAGTGCAGAGAACATTGACCAGGATAATTGTTACCATCTGAACAGAAGCAATTTACCATTAGAAAATATCATACCTTTAGAAAAAGGAAGCAAGTCCATTACTTCTGACAACTTTACTAATGCTAATAAATACATGGAATAAGCAAACTAAAGTGAAGGAGAAATGCTTGAAGTCCCAAAATCAGATCTCCTAGTCAGAGATGGTAAAAAGCAAACAAGACCATAGGGACAATGTGACTGCAAAATAGCAGCTGGCAAGAAGTGACTAACAAGCCCCCAACAAAAACCCTACTAACAAAAAGTGGACACACACTCCACAAGACTAATGTTACCTCTGCCATTTCCTTCAGCTGCTTCCTCAATCCGCATCATCATATTATTTTTGTCTGTGTTGAATTTCAGCCAGCTCACTCTTATCCATGGCTCAATTTCAGCCAGACTTTGGGTGAGGCTCTAAAACACATTATCCAATTTGAATGAGACAGAGACACGTCGTTGGGTGTCAGCATACTGACAACACTGCATCCTATGTCTCCCTGTAATCACTCCTAACAACCAATCTACATCTTGAGCAGGAGAGATGACAGAATTGTGTGTGACTGCACAATTGACAACCGTCTGGGATGAAGAGCAGTTTCTTATGAGTATATGATGTTCCCCCTCTGACAGAAAAGAACAAAGTAAGCAAACTCTTTTTTAAATAATTTCAAGAAAGCAAATGGAAGCCTTCTCCACACCTACTGGGGGGGAGGGGAAGGTCTAATGGCAAGAGGGTAAGACCTCATGATCAGTGGTATGATAAGCAGCGGACAGATCTACCACCACCAAAGGAACACCTGGTCTTCATCCATCACCCAGAGGACAGTAACTACTACCATCTCTCTCTGCCAAAGACAGGCCTACATCCACATTGATAAAGCTCAAGGATATCTAGGGCATTCTACAGACTGTGAGCATTGTGGAGAAAGTTTTGGTGAGACAATCTTACAAAGAAAGGATAAGTCAATAACTAACTACACTCTCTGTTCAGGAAATCATCATCACTTGACACCAAACATGCACTATTTCTTCTTTCTAAGCATGAGGTAGCCTGTTCTTACCACATGGCAAACAAGTGAGCAGATAACTACACAGTGGCCTCTACCATCCAAAAAGGAAATAGGTCAAAAACTCTGACTGTGGGATAAAGCTTTCTCACCATACTGAATATCTCAGTGAGAATCACTGCCTGAAACTCTAACAAAAAAGTTGAGGCTCTTGTTCCTTCAAAACTATGTTCTGCCACCATGGAAACAGACATCTACCCTTAATTTGAAATCTTATCTACAAAACAAGAAATTTCCATCAGACAACCTAAAACAACCCTGCTGTCCAAGATTTTGCACATGCTATGTAGGAAAAGCTTTTTTTTCACATCTTTCTGTCTCCCATTGCATGTGGGATTGGGGGCGAGAAGGAGAGAGTGTAAACTCCAAACTTTATATTGTAGCCATTCAGCCTGGGTATCAGACTTCCATCACTAGCACTCTACCCATCTTTTCTCTTGGTTCATTTTTTTGCAGAGCATATATAAACCAGAGTAAAACAAGATCAATATTTAGCAATTATACTACAGTAGAACTCAGGGGCTGCAATCAGGATCATGGCCCCACAGGGCAAGAAATTGTACAAACTGGTCAATTCTGAAGATGGGGATTAGTACAGGAATTGTAAAGTGGGTAAGAAACAGGCTAGACAGGAGTTGACATGTTGTGCGGAAAAAGAACTAGTGTATTGGGCTGGAGAGAAGCTGGTACTAGAGTTTCTTAACCTTGGGACTGATCTTATTTAATATTTTTATTAATGATGTTGACAGAAAAAGGGAGTATGCTAATGAAGTTTGCTGGTAATACAAAGTTGAAAAGCACTGTCAAAACAGAGTACGATCAGAACATTATACAGGAAAAATTAGATGACTTTGAAGACTGGAATAAGAGAAATAGGATGATATTTAATAGCACAAAAGTGCAGGGTCATGCATCTAGAGATAAACAGCGAGAATTTCTGCCACGAGCTAGAGGTTTAATGGTTGGAAATGACAGAAGAGGAGACAGACTTGAGAGTATTATAGTCTCTCAGGCTGACCAACAATTCACCAATGTGACATGGCCATAAAAAAAGCTAAGGTAATCCTACGATATATCAGTTGACATGTTTCTAGTAGAAATAGTGAAGTATTAATATTACTGTAGATAGGATTGGTAAAACCTCATCTGGAATACTGTGTACAATTATGGTCACCCATGTTCAAGAAAGAATAATTCAACTGAACAGGAGAAGAGAAAGGAGGAGAGAGAGTTTATTTTATGAGAAGAGATTAAAAGTGTTTGCCATGTTTAGCCTACCAAAATGAAGGAGGAGAATGAATGTGATCACTCTCTATAAATACATACAGTGGGCTAGACATCAGGGAAATAGAAGAGTTATTTAAGAAAATGGACAACACTGGCATAAAAGAACAAAAGGGTATAACCTGTCCATGAATAAATTTAGCCTGGAAATTAGAAGATTACTACCCAGCAAATCAAGGATCTGGAAAAGCCTCCTAGTAGGGTCACTTGCTTCAAGTGGGGGGCAAGAAACCTATTAATGAGGTTATATGACTGGGTTGTCTGAAATAGCAAAGAAGTAGATGATGACTAAACTTGATTATAATACTTACGAGGAGCTTACAAACTAAGTAATTTTTTTTAAACCATTGAACAGTTGAGAAATCCTGTGTGTGTAACAATATCATCTAGCTACCCAGAAGTAGGAGTTGCTCCTATCTTCTAGTTTTTTTCACCACTAAACTTCTATATCCAGAACATCTTTTTATCCTAGTTCTAATCATAGAATCATAAGGAAACATAAATCAATGAATTTAGATGTCAAAATAAACATGAAATATCTTTACTTGGAAGCTCATCTTCTTCCTCTGTTGGGCTGTGTTTAAAAATTACTTTTCAGATATTATAGCAATAAGACTAGAACAAGGACTGAACTTAATAAAATTATTAAAGTTCTAAGCTGAAGTCTTCTTCAACTCTTCCTAAAACCCTGGGAATCTGACTTAATGCCATGGACAGGAAAAACTGAAAGACTAAGCTTGTGAATAGGAAAAAAAACTAAAATTGGACATATAAGCACAGCAGGCTACATTAACATATGAATGCCATTTTATTTCAGGGGATCTGTTTTGTATTTTAATCTTAATTTTCACATGTGGCCTTCATGTTGCATTGCAACTTCCACTGAGAATTGCAGCATTCATTGCTCTACTTTTCAACAATCCGACCTCCCCTTGAACAACAAACTCTATAAACAGAATCCTGGATGGTAGAAGACGCTAACTTGCTCAGCCTGGAAACTGGTTCAAAAGGATAAAAAACTGCATTTAAAGGGTAACTGTTCTCTGTGAAAGGGAATCCATTGCCACATGCCAGAATAAAGAGCTGGAAGAGAGAGACACAGAAAAGGCTATGGGTAGTAACCAAACAGGAATCATAGGAATGGTCAGTTCAGACTCTGAGGAAGTGCTTTGAGAATTATTTGCTTTTTTTTTCTCTCCCAGGGTGTGTCTAGACTACAGGGTTTTTGTTGAAAAAAGTGGCTTTTTTTCAAAAAAACTTCCCCTGCATATAGACTGTCGCTGCGTTCTTTAGAAATTAAATCGAAAGAACACAGTGGTTTTTTCGACCACGGTAAATCTCATTTTACGAGGAAGAACGCCTTTTTTCGAAAGTGCTCTTTCGAAAAAAGATGTTCTTGAATGCAAACAGGGCTTTTTTGAAAGAGAGCATCCAGACTGCCTGTGTGCTCTCTTTCAAAAAAGCATCTTGCTTTTTTGAAAGAAGTGATTGCAGTCTAGACACTCTCTTTCAAAAAAGCCTCTTTCGAAAGAGGCTTGTAGTCTAGACGTACCCCCAAAGACCCAGAGCTTTCTTGTGCTATTTAAGAGTAAAGTCCCCATGGTTAAGAAACTCTTTTACTAAGCTTTTATTCATTGCTGGCCTGTCACACTGTCACTGAGGGCATGTCTACACTACAGAGTTATTTTGAAATAACAAGGTGAGCGTCCACACAGCAAGCCTGTTATTTCAAAATTATTTCAAAATAACAGGCTTGTTATTTCAAAATAATAACCCCTGAATTTACGAGGAATAACACCTATTTCAAAATTGCGATCTCAAAATAGGGTTAGTGTGGACTCTCAGCTGCTGTTATTTTGAAATAACTACTCTTCAGAGTCATTCAAAGTAATTAGTCCCGAGTGCTTCCGAAGTTGAGTGCCTCAGACTAATTTCAAGGCTTCCCTGTAGAGTGGACGTGCTATTTCTAAATAGTTATTTTGGGAGTTATTATTTCAAAACTAACCAATTAGCCCATCATAAGACGGGATTTTCAGGTCTCTCCTCCACATCGGTCTTCTCTCCTGACCCTCCGGTCTCTCGCTCTCTCTCTCTCTTCTCCTCCTCCTGTCTCCCCCTCTCTCTCTCTCAGCTCTCCTCCGCCTCCTGCCTCTCTCTGTCTCTCTCTCTCTTCTCCTCCCCCTCCTGCCTCTCACTCAGGGACCGCGAGCCCAAATGGCCATTTGGGCGCCGCACTCCCCGTGCTGCATGGCGGGTGTTGAGCCCAAACGGTCGCTTGCGCCACTTACTCCCACGCAACGGCCTGGCTGAGCGGCGCAGAAGTCAGCCAAGCACCACGGCGGGAGGCGAAGGGGAGCGGGGTGGTGACGTTCACGGCCAGGGGGCAGGGCCTGGAGCAGCTGTCACACTGCACGTCACCGCCCCGTCCCCCTTCGCCTCCTGCCGTGGCGCTCGGCTGACTTCTGCACCGCTCAGCCAGGCCGCCGCAGGGGAGCAAGCGGTGCAAGCGGCCGTTTGGGCCTTGCACTCCCCATGCAACACGGGCCGCCCAGAGGGAACAGCCAGCATTTCAGGCAACAGCGCCCCACAGAGGGAAAAGCCAGCATTTCAGCGTTACAGACTCTCAGACATTGGGCTACTATATATATGATAATTTATCTGTAGCATAGACATTGCCTGAAGGGGCTGCTGGAGAATTTCAGAGTGCCCATCACAAGGGAATATACATAAGCAACTGTAGGCTCAGGGGAAATGAGGGGTGGGGTGCATAACAGCACATCCCAAGGAAGGAGGTCAGACATGAAGTCTGCATGTGAGAGTGTGCCTTAGAAATCCAGAGCTAAGAACAGTAACCCAAGCTCTATCCAGATCCGGTTGGCATGAAAGCCACATGGGAACCAGCAGTTAAATCCATTGATAACACTGGTCTACAATTTTTTAGAAGTCGTCTGCTTCAGAGATAAAATGTGCTATTTATTATGTATTTTGATGTGCTGAATTCAAATATGACAATTAAAACAACTGATTGGCTACTGTTTCCAAGATATTTAAGTTTTTACATTTCGTCTATGTATATTGTGTAGATAGTAGAGTTTTAATCATAAATTGTAAACCTAGGTCTTTTCATGTGTTTATGGTTGCTTTACATGATAATATTTCACCTGTCCTGTTTATGTAACACTTTAAAAATCAGCAAAAGGGTTATATAAATAAAATTTATTATGAAACAAAAGGCAAAAAACTATTATGTACATTGTTTAGTCCTATTCACTGTCTACTCGTGCTTCTTGGCTTGTCTCTTGTATTCATTAAATGGAGCATCTCTTGTCACTGTCCAGCAATAGTCTGCAAGCATTGATGGGCTCCATTTGCCCTGATAGCGTTTCTCCATTGTTGCAATGTCCTGGTGAAATCGCTCGCCGTGCTACGCTCACTGCTCCAGTTCGGTGGAAAAAAATCTAGATGAGAGTGCAAAAATGTATCTTTAGTGACATGTTGCAACCAAGGCTTTGTATGCCTTGAGGAGGTTTTCCAACAACAACCTGTAGTTGTCTGCCTTGTTGTTTCTGAGAAAATTTATTGCCACTAACTGGAAGGCTTTCCATGCCGTCTTTTCCTTGCCACGCAGTGCATGGTCAAATGCATCAACTCGAAGAAGTTCACGAATCTGAGGACCAACAAAGACACCTTCCTTTATCTTAGCTTCACTTAACCTTGGAAATTTTCCACGGAGGTACTTGAAAGCTGCTTGTGTTTTGTCCATGGCCTTGACAAAGTTCTTCATCAGACCCAGCTTGATGTGTAAGGGTGGTAACAAAATCTTCCTTGATTCAACAAGTGGTGGATGCTGAACACTTTTCCTCCCAGGCTCCAATGACTGTCGGAGTGGGCAATCTAGTTTGATGTAGTGGGAATCTCTTGCACGACTATCCCATTCGCAGAGAAAACAGCAGTACTTTGTGTATCCAGTCTGCAGACCAAGCAAGACAACCTTCAAATGCCACAAAGCTGCCACTGATCTTGGTCATAGTTTATGCACCTCAAAAGTTGTTTCATGTTGACATAGGTTTCCTTCATATGGACTGCATGACCAACTGGAATTGATGGCAAAACATTGCCATTATGCAGCAAAACAGCTTTAAGACTCGTCTTGATGAATCAATGAACAGTCTCCACTCATCTGGATCGTGAGCGATGTTGAGGGCTGCCATCACACCATCGATGTTGTTGCAGGCTACAAGATCACCTTCCATGAAGAAGAATGGGACAAGATCCTTTTGACGGTCACGGAACATGGAAACCCTAACATCACCTGCCAGGAGATTCCACTGCTGTAGTCTGGAGCCCAACAGCTCTGCCTTACTCTTGGGTAGTTCCAAATCCCTGACAAGGTCATTCAGTTCACCTTGTGTTATGAGGTGTGGTTCAGAGGAGGAGGATGGGAGAAAATGTGGGTCCTGTGACATTGATGGTTCAGGACCAGAAGTTTCATCCTCTTCCTCTTCCTCGTCTGACTCAAGTGAGAATGATTCTGGTGCATCAGGAACCGGCAGTCCTTCTCCGTGGGGTACTGGGCGTATAGCTGATGGAATGTTTGGATAATGCACAGTCCACTTTTTCTTCTTTGACACACCTTTCCCAACTGGAGGCACCATGCAGAAGTAACAATTGCTGGTATGATCTGTTGGCTCTCTCCAAATCATTGGCACTAGAGCCAAAGGCATAGATTTCCTTTTCCTGCTCAACCACTGGCGAAGATTTGTTGCACAAGTGTTGCAGCATATGTGTGGGGCCCACCTCTTGTCCTGATCTCCAATTTTGCAGCCAAAATAAAGGTGATAGGCTTTCTTAACCATAGTGGTTATACTGCGCTTTTGTGATGCAAAAGTCACTTCACCACAAACATAGCAGAAGTTATCTGCAGTGTTCACACAAATATGAGGCATCTCTGCTCACTTTGGCTAAACAGAAATGTGTCCCTTTGCAAAATCAAACACTGACAAATAAGAGCGCACGACACTGTATGATTTCTAGAGCTGATATAGGGCAATTTGTTCAGCAGAGTGATGTGAGCTTCGTTATGATTGCATCATCCATGACTTCTAGGAATAACATGATGCAATTCATATCATGTATGACGCAATACCAGCTTCAGATTGCATCATTCATTGTTTTGCCTAAAAAGCAAGTACTGTCCAAACCCAGTCATAGATTTATTCATAGATCCAGTCAAAGCGTATTTTAGTCATTTCTGGTTTAAATTGAGATCCCTTCCTTTATAACTCACTTATCCTCCGCCATTCCCAAGTCAAGGGTCGTATATACTGACCCAATAGCATATCTTGAAAACTAGAGCCAATCAACAATTTTAAGCATCATTTTCGTTCTCAGTGACCCAGAATTAGTAAAGTTTGACTACATTTATTTCAGAAGCATTTTGGCTGTAGAGCAGTGTAATAGATGAGCTTTCCAGAGGACAAGTGGGTCAACTTGTGAAAACAAGCGTCTCCCAGGTTACAGATTAACCAAACATACATAGAGCTTTTACCTGAGACAGACCCATTTTCATTTCAAAACTTAAGAAACTGCTGCTCCTTCTAGAAGGAAGCATTATATCAAAATACTAATCTAATAGTAACTCGCTGCGCTCACCAACCCCACTGTCACAGGAGCAGGCAACCCCAGCTCTCCACCCAGCCACCAGGGAAGGCCAGGGTGCAGCTGTGACATCCAGCATCACTCTCCTTCCCCCAACCTAGGCTCCTTCTCCCTTCCCTCTCCTCCCCTCCACCAGCCCAGGTCCCTTTTCCCTACCCCACCCCCCAACTGCGTGGGGAACAGCTGTTTTTAAAACACTGGCAGACGCCCACCATGTGATGACTGCCAACGTTTCAGCCAGCTGCTGTGTGGCAGCTCAGGGGAACAGGGTGCACTCCAGTCCCAATCCTCCCACACCTACCCCACATGGGTCCGTGCGAGTCAGAGCTGTTTTAAAACACATGGCAACTGCCAGAGCTTCAGCCAGCCAGGGTGTACCCCAGTCCCGATCCCCGCCACCGCAGCATGGATCCTGCCACCAACACCCTGATCAGCTGTTTTTAAAATAGCAGCCACCCTCCACCTGGTGGCTGTCAGCACTTCAACCAGCCACTATGTGGCAGCTCAGGGGGCCAGGGTCTACCCGAGTCCTGACCTCCCCACTGTTCCCGCCCACACAGTTCCTGCCACTGCCCCACCCGTGGGTCCCACCGCTGGCACCCCAATCAGCAGTTCTTAAAACAGCAGCCGCCCTCCATGTGGCGGCTGACGGAGTTTCAGCCAGCCACTCTGCGGTGGCCCAGGGGGCCAGAGTTTACCCCCCACAACTCTCCCACAGGCCTCACCGCCACCCACCCACTTACCACATAGTGCTAGCCTCCCATCCTTCCCTGACATGCCCAGCAGCAGCTTAACTTCAAGGTGCAAGGAAGGTGAGTAGTGTTGTTGAGGAGTTAAAAAGCCATATTTAGATCTCTCACGAGCCTATGCTCATGAGCCAGAGGTTGCCAACCCCATTATGGAGTTAGCAGCCAGGAGGACAGAGGGAGGAGGACAGGTAGCTGAGGGGGAAGGGGCTGTGGGACACAGACTGATGTGATGACATCACTCTGTCATTCTGCAGGAAAAGCTTTACAAGTATAGTAAGATTTTAGATCCTTAATGTTTGTTCACACAATAGCAGTTAGGATTCTAGTAGCAAAGAGAAGACAAAGGCAGTTAAGACTGTTACCTATATGTCAGACTCATCCCTTTAAGTACACATTTCTTTTTGTGCTGTGTATTTTTTAAACTTAATAAAGCATCTCATCAGGTATATCTGCATTCTTTTATACTTAATTATAGTAATAAATATATTGGCAAATGCAAGAAGCTTTTTGTTTTGGTTTGTAGGTTTTTTAATTCAAAATAATGAAATGATTATTAATACGCATTTCTTTTAGTCTAGTGAAAACACGCTAATTCGACATGAGAGGGTGCCACCGTCGATGCCAGTAGTCCTGCTTCCACAAGTGTTGTCCCTTCGACTTCCCGCAGCATGGACGGCGCCAAAATTTGAATTAAGATACTTTGACTTAAGCTACGCAATTAACATAACTGAAGTTGCATATCTTAATTTGAACTTATCCCCTAATGCAGTGTTTCCCAAATAGTGCTCTGTGAGAACCCGATCACTCCCCTCTCCAGAGCTGGTCTCAAGGGCGGGTGAGCTGGGCGTTCAACCAGGGCCGCCAGCGTCCAAGAGGCGTGCCAATGTTTTTGTTTGGTTCGTTGGTTGGGTTTTTTTTTGCTTGACAGTTTTTCCCCAGCGGTTTTTTTTTTAAAAGGGTTCCGAGGCCAAACACTGCCCTAGGGCATACCCGGGGTAACAGCATAGTCTCGTTGAAGGTGTCACGAAGGCTACCATGTGGCCCAGAAGTTGCAGGAAAACCTATGCTGTAGTTCACAGCCTTTGCTGTAACTTTAAAACGAGATTGGACACAGTGACAAATTATGTTTGGGCAAATACACTCTGGCAGTGGAGATATCCAAAATGGCCCCCCTAAGTGAAAGATTTTTCTGCATTGAGGCAAAGGCCTAATGAATGGAACAAAGAAAGGGATTTCCTGATTGCTGTTTAAGTCTCTAGAATTGAGCAACCTTTCAAAAGACAAGCCACCAGGCAAGGAAAGATTATTTTTCTAACCTGGCAAAGAAATAGGGTTGCCAGATGGTTTCGACAAAAATACCGGACACACTTGATCTCAGACTGGGGGGGGAACCAGACGCGGTGGGAGCGGGGCTGGCGTGGGAAATCGAGGGGGAACCAGCTGGTGGGGAGCAGGGCTGGTCGGGAGAGGGAAGGGGGGAGCAGGGTTAGCCTGGGGAGATCGGGAGGGGGAGAACTGGCCAGTGGGAAGCAGGGCTGGCCAGGAGGAGGTCGGGGAGCGGGGCTGGCCAGGGGAGATCGGGAACCCGCTGATGGGGAGCAGGGCTGGTCGGGAGGAAGTCAAGGGAAGCAGGGCTGGCTGAGGTATATCGGGGGAACAGGGCTGGCCGGGAGGAGGTCGGGGGGAGCGGGGCTGGCTGGGAGGAAGGGAGCGGGGGGGGAGGGGAAGAACCGGCCAGTGGGGAGCAGGTCTGGCCCGGGAGCACTCAGATCCCAGGGCGCTGCCCATCCCACGCATGGGTGAGTCCGGCCCAAGAGATTCCATCCTACACCCCGCCTCCCCTCGCACTGCGTAGTTGCGTGTCTACCAGCCAGGCAGTACACAACTACGTACTGATACTCAGGATAACAACAACACTTATTTAATTAGA
The DNA here is from genome assembly GCA_019425775.1 of Rafetus swinhoei. NCBI lineage: Eukaryota > Metazoa > Chordata > Testudines > Trionychidae > Rafetus > Rafetus swinhoei. The sequence goes on along the minus strand of CM033425.1, from coordinate 28,737,284 downwards.
AAATACTGGACATTTATATGTCCGGTATTTTCTCAATTTGTTTCCCAGACAGAAAGCTCAAATATCAGACTGTCTGGTTCAAAACCGGACACCTGGCTACCCTACAAAGAAAGGCTACAGAGACTGATAGGACCTTTGTAAACACCCTTTGAGCAGTGGAAAGGCCCAAGAGTCAGACACAAAATGGATAGCAGACCGGTCCTTGCCTATCACAAAATGTAGAAATCATTTCTGCAAGAGATGTAAGTTAATATGGAAATAGGCTTACTAAGGGTCAAGAAAATGAATCCATCTCCCAGATGCAGAGAGGGAATTGCTGTTGCTACTTCCCAGGGAAGCTGGAAGGCAACTAGGCAAAACTGTATGCGGGGAAAAGACTGGAGCAAATAGATGATTGGGGCTGTCACATAACTGAGTCTGAAGAGGTGCTCAGGAAATCAGCTGACTATATGTGGGCTTGTGGGGTTCTTTTGTGGACTTAAGGGAGTTTGCTGAGAAGAGTGTCTAGGACCGCTACTGGACCTCTCATTTTCTGTCACCACCATCACCTCCTCTACACCCACTGTACCATTGCCAACCCTTGTAAACTATTCCTGCAGCCTACCTGAATGTGTGTCATCTTCCAAAATTAGTGTCATGCAAGATTCATGAGATCTGGCAGCCCTAACAATCACCATGTAGCATTTGTGCTATACAAAGTACATCAACATGCTGGCAACTTCATGTTTCTTTCATTCACACTGTCCCCTGTTTGTACTAGTACAAAGCAAAGGCCACTGCAGACACACTAAATCCAAACCAGTATTTCACAATACTCATTCTATACAGGGAGCAAAAACCTAAGTAACTTTCTTATAAGAAAGGGATACTTTTAAACTACAGTAGACTTCCGATAATCCGGAACCTATAGGACTTAGGTGGTGCTGGATTATCAGATATGCCGGACTATCAGGAGGTACTATAAGCAGGTTATATATATACTGTATACATTATATACTGTATATAAAGTGTTCTTAACCCTTTTTATTGTACATACTGTATACAATATACTGTAATGTTTTCGTTTTTTTAAGCCTTTTTTACCCTTTTTGCTCAGTTCAGCTGCTGCGCTGTTACCTTGTGACTCATTTTTTGCCAAAGCTCCCTCACTAGGCTCTTGCCATTTTGATGCCGGACTATCAGGAGTGCCGGACTATTGGATGCCGGACTATTGGAGTTTTACTGTAGCTACATAAATTATCTGCTAGGTCAATCTCCTAGCCCCCAAAAGAGCCTATTAGTCAGACATTAACTTTTATGCAAATACTGTGTACTCTACAAAACACCAATGTCCTTTAAAGCTGCTTTGTAATACAAATACTCTAAAGAGCTAACGCTAACAGCCTGCAGAACTCTTGTAAAATGTTTTTTCATGAGCACGTATGGCAGGGCTGCTCAACTTTGGAAGCCCCAGGGGCCACAATGATACTCAAAGCACATGCAGAGGGCTGCAACTTAAGTGTGATTGCATATACATGCAAATCTATATGCAGATAGCTTCTTTCACAGTGATGGACATGAATACAAAGCATTTCCCACAATGCCCCAGCACTACTGGCACTTCTTCCATGAGGGCTAGAAACGCTGACACCCTATACCCCTACAGTCAGCCCGTCCACTTGCGTCTTTCAGTGCTCACCCTGCCTGGGAGACGCGTGGCCGTCGTGGAGCATGTTCCCAGTGGAAGCCATGTTCAAAGGATCCCACCTGCAGGCTGTGTGTTGAGCCCTGTGTAAACCCAAAATGCACCGCGGGCAGCAAACAAACAGGCCGCAGGCTGCATGTGGCCCGCGGACTGTGTATTAAGTAGCCATGACCTGTGGAAATCAATAGTAACAACTCTAATAAGAATATTAAAGACTTTATAAAGGACAGAATTCTACATGACAAATTTCTGCAGGACTAGAGTTTCCACAGTAGAACTTGAAAATGAATACCTAATTAAGTTACATACACAAAAAAACCAACAAGCATGGCCTCACCAACGTCAGTACACGCAATTCCAATACTGGAAATAAAATAACATTTCCAAATGGCAAAACTAGATAAACAGTGAAATAGAGAATCAAGGAGCTTTGTGAGCAATTTAGCTCAATCATGGAATGATACTGATCAGGAAAAAAGTGAACTGCACTGAGATGAGGGTATGGCCTGACATATAATCAGCTTGCATGAAAGTAACTGAACTATGACATTTTCATTAAGACACCTATGACTGAGTGCTAGCAACTGCACCCTGATCACTGACATTACTGCAGCAAACCACTTTTCTATTTGGGGAATTATGAGCACTTGGGAGGTAATTGCTAGGTTGAAGATACAACTGGCAGTAACTGGAAGGATATAAATGGGAAGAACAGGAAGCACGGGGGATGGGCTCAAAGGGTCAGCTAGGCAAAGGAGAGAAGCTGACTAGAAAACAGTTGCAATATACCTGTGTCTTGTTCTATTTGCAAAAGAACTGCAGAATAAAAGGTATGTGTCAGGAATGAAAAATAGCTTGAATATGTTAATGACCATGAAGTGACAGAAGCAAACAAAGCAGCATGGGCACATTGGATAGTAGAGGAAGCACCTTGTGACAACATCACATAGTAAGAAATAGGAACAGTTATAATGGATCAAACCTGAGGTCCATCTTGCCAGTATCTTGTGTAGTCCCCTTACTAAAGGTGCCTCTGCTTATTTTCTGGGAAGACCCTGTGTGCAGCAATCCCGCCTCACAGACTACAAATCCCATGAGCCCTTGGGAAAAACAGGAAGGAAGTGACTCTTGTGTGGGAGATCAGAGTCTTTCCACGTGTGTGGAGGAAGACTCAGTAGTCTGTGGACTCATCCTTCCGTTTTTGGAGCAGAAAGGGAGCTAGGCTGCTGTGGAGGAGTTTGATCCAGTTCGGGAGCTGTTATGTGGCAGTTACAGACTGGGACAGCAAGCCTTTGGAACTGGGATCTAGCAGGCTGCTTCTGATTGCCCTAGAGGGGAGGCCCTTTGGCTGTACTTAGGTCTAGCAGCTACTCTGCATTCAGCACACAGAAGGAGACTGTGAGTAACTGGGCATCTTTGGGGAAATGCTGCCTGGGACAGACCTCAGAGATACAGACTAACTCTGGGTTCAAAGAGAGGCAGAGAGGCCAACCCAGTGAACCAGAGCTGCTGCATAGCTTGGACCCATATACACCCTACCTACAGAGAATCTCCATTACAGCTGCAGTTCTTCATGCACGCTCACACAAGCAAGAGTCTGGGACTCTGAGTCCAGGGGTGTGCACACTGGGGTGGGATAAATATTGGCAGCTAGATAAGTTCCTTTTACTTCTGTGTACTTTGTTAATTGATGTTATTCACTGTTAATTTGTTAAAGCCTGTTTCTTTAAGTTATGTAAAGGTTGTTCATTCTAATGCAACCTATTAAATGTATATTATTTATGATTTGTAATTGTTGTTCTGGAGTTAGATCCAGTTTATTGCTGGAACAAATTTATTCCTGGAAGCTCCCAAGGCACACAAGTGTGTACAGGGCCAGCCAGGTGGAGACACCGCCATTGTACATTCTTTATGAGCAAGGGACTGCAGCAAGGGGGTGGATAGGTTTTCCCCAACCAAACAACATCACCACTGGGATACTCAGGATCTCCTTTTATGTCAACACGACCAGGCGCCCCAGCACACCTGTGAGTGTGACCTGCTCCCGAGTAACCCAGGGAGGAAATAGGGAGTTACACTTGTCTCCAACACTAGCCAGTGCTAGATGCTCCAGAGGCATTTGTAAGAGCCCCATTGTAGGCAGGTGTGGGATTATCTGCTTCCAACATTAGGTCTCATGCTAGTCTCCAGTATTTAGAGATTATCTTAAATTCTGAAACAGTATGTTTAATTATTCCTTCCAAGAGAGAGGGGGAAAGCTCAGTGTAGTCTGGAACATCATATTGACAGGCAAGAAAGAAGGAGAAATAGTTTACAGTAAAAACACAAGATCTGGCTTATCTGCAGAAAGCCTGGGTTTATTTTTCAGGCCTGATTCCATAATTAACCCTACAGCATTTATTATCAAGAAAACAAATCAGTTAAGAGGGGAGGACCCTCATCCTCTGTTTAACCTGATTAAATGTGAATGCTACTGGGACTTAGCTATGGTAGGCCCTGGCTTCACTCCAACTCAGGTCATTTTAGTCATAATGACAAGAGGTCATTCTTCCTCTCTATTCTGTGCTGATTAGGCCTCAATTGGAATATTGTGTCCAGTTCTGAGCACCACATTTCAAAAAAGATGTGGAGAAATTGGAGAAGGTCCAGAGAAGAGCAACAAAAAAGATTAAAGGTCTAGAAAACATGAGCTATGAAGGAAGGCTGAAAGAATTGGGATTGTTTAGTTTAGAAAAGAGAAGACCGAGAGGGGACAGAATAGCGGCTTCCAAGTATCTAAAAGGGTGTTATAAGGAGAACGGAGAAAAATTGTTCTCCTTGACCTCTGAAGATAGAACAAGAAGCAATGGGGCTTAAATTGCAGCAAGGGAGGTTTAGGTTGGACATCAGGAAAAACTTCCTGCTGGTCAAGGTAGTTAAACACTGGACTAAATTGCCTAGGGAGGTTGTGGAATCTCCATCATTGGAGATATTTAAGAGCAGGTTAGACAGACACCTGCCAGGGATAATCTACATGGTGCTTGGTCCTGCTGTAAAGGCAGGGAACTGGATTCGATGACCTCTCAAGGTTCCTTCCAGTTCCTGTGTTCTATGATAATATGAACAATCTCAAAGGGCACAAGATTTCAAACAAGTTACTTTTTTTTCTCAATTATATCTTTTAATAAGAAACATCATTCTTCATCATGGTCCTGCCTGTAGTAAGTTGAGGGCCTAAAATATAAGCCCATGCAGCACAGGCCTGGTTTGAGGCCTAAGGCCTACTTAACAATGGGCAAAACATGGCTAACATAAAGCAAAGCTAAGCTGTGAGCAAGAGGCAGGCCCCAGCTCACAGAACTTGGCATGAATGGGGCTGAGAGTGCAAAACACTAATTGGTAATAGGCCCAGGTGCAGAACAATAATTGGTATTGGTCATAAGTGGAAAGCACAGAATATCACTAGCTTGTTAAAATATCACTAGCTTGGTACCCACTCCTCACAGATACAGAATATCACTAGCTTGGTACCCACTCCTCACAGATACAGACCCAGATTCAAGAAAGGGTCTAAAATGACAGACAGATGCACAGAGATGATCTAATCAAACAACGAGGTACAGGGTGATAGGTGGTATCTGAGTAGCATCAGAGGGTGGGAACCTGACAACGTCAGAGGGTGGGAACCTGACACGTCAGCAGTGAGGTGTGATTTGTTGTACCTGTATATAAGGTGGTGTCTTGGAGGGACAGTCTTTGTATGACCAAGGGGTAGTGGAAATTTCCCACTGATTGAGTCATTCATTCCATTGTGGCAAGTACATATGCATAGCGGTTCAGTAGAGTCTACTGATAACTATGACTGTACTTCGCTCTACAATAAACCTGGCCTGACACCTTCGATCCTTTGGTATGTGGTCTTTGGGGGCTCCCTTAGGGTCTGCTGTGGAGACTAAGTGCACAAGTCGACACAGCATACATCACTAAGCACACACTCAAGCAGCTTTCTGGTTATCATCATCAACGGAGCCAGAGACCTGTGAGGACACCTTGGCAGTAAATCCTGACCAGCCCTCCCTAAAGAACTACACTGCTTTTGAGCAGGAGCATGGTCTAGGGATACATCTACACAGCAGGGCTAAACTCAAAATAAGCTACACAACTTGAGCTACGTCAATTGCGTAGTTTCAGTTGACATAGCTTATTTCAACTTTTGGGGCAATCTACATAGCAGTTACTTTGAAATTGAGCACTGTTCCCCCAACTTCCCTTACTCCTCATACAATGAGGGTTACAAGAGTTGGAGTAAAAGGCCCACTTTTTCAAATTTATTTAGAAATAACAGGCTTGCTGTATAGACGCGCACTATGATATCTCAGAATAACTGACGTTATTCCAAAATAAGGCTGCTGTGGACATAACCTAGATGACCTCCTGAGGTCTCTTCTAACCCTATTATTCTATGATTCTTTGTTACAGAAAAAGGGGAATGAAGTGATAAAACAACATAGGTCATTGTGGTGACAGATGGGGAGCTCTAGAATTCTTCTTCAACTAAAATAGGGTTCCATTAAAAAATAAAACTCCACACACCTGCCATGAAAGCTAGAATAGCTGTATTCTAACAAATACAAGTTCACAATTATAAGTGTTAAAACAGACAAGAAGATTTCATTCAAAGCTTTATAGGATTACTCTGAAGAAACCACCTCAGCTCTGCACAATTCACAGCATATATCACTTTCATTCTCATTGCCTCCATCCAACCACTATGAGGATGGATGCATTAAATAAGAGAACTACTTCCTTGGGAGCATTCTTGCCTGTCACAGAGCTCCTTCCACACTGGCACCCAGCACTATAACCAGAATGCAGCAAGCTCTGTGTTTCTTGCTAAGATGGTTTACCTACACCACAGCAACTGTGGAGCTAGTGAGCATCAGGGTGGATAAAAATCAATGATTTTTTTTAAATTAAAAAAAAAAAAAACCAGATTTTTTTATAAAATGTTTGAGGAAAAAATCTATCTAAAGATAGTTCTAATTAAGATACATTTTAGCTTAAATATTTCTCACCATAAAATGGAGATATAAATTCTAATTCTGTAATATAAGGCAAAATGTTCATGAAATATTTACGAACAATTCTGTAAATCAGCGTTTCCCAAACTATGGGCCGCAGACCGGCACAAAAAATACCGGGCCTCAGAGTGGCTGCCGGGGTGTTCCAGGCTCCAAGCGTGCCTGTGCGGTGCTGCGTCCCCAAGCCCTGGCCCGGGCTGCGCAGAGGATGCAGCCGGGAGTTCCGGGCTCTCGGACTGCCCGTGCGGTGCCACGTCCCCAAGCCCTGGCCTGGACTGCGCGGAGGATGCAGCCGGGAGTTCCGGGCTCTCAGACTGCCCATGCAATGCCGCATCCCCAAGCCGTGGGCCGGGCTGGACAAAGGATGCAGCCGGGGTTGCTGGATGGCAGCGGTCTCCATGGGTGAGTGGCGGACTACTTCTTGTTATGGGAATTCAGTGGCTCCTCTGGGAACAGGCTCTCTGTAGGGGCAGCACAGTGTTTTGGCAGTGCCGGGGAGCGCAGGCCACCTGGCAAGGGCAGTGGTAGGCCCCAGGGAAAGGGCTTTGTCTCCCCCAAAGCACGTGTTTTCATGCAGCCGAGCCTGTGTCATTGGTTTTCCTGTCATGTGATACAGCAGCCTCAGCTTGTTTCTGCACAGTGGGACAACGTGCACGTCATCTTAGGTTAACTGCTTAAGCTTTCTTCATTTATTTTCAATAAAATACCCTCTCATTTTCATCTTCAATATGGATAAATGGCTGAAGAATGTGACTGGAAATACAACTAAAAAATGTTTGAATGATGTGCAGCCTAGTACAAGTGAGAAGAAGATAAAAACTCCTTGGACCCGCAATTATTCTGATGAGTATTTGAAATGTGGTTTTATAAGTGTTGGTACTGATAATCACTTGCCATTATGCCTAATCTGTCACACAGAACTATCCAATGAGTGCATGAAACCATCAAAACTGAAACGCCATTTGGAATGCAAACATCCAGAATTAGCGAGTAAGCCCATAGATTTTTTCATAAATAAGAGAAATGAATTAGCTTTTGCTAAAAAAAGCATGAAAAGTGCACTTTCTATGGGCTCTTCAAATGAAAACTTTGTGTTGGCTTCATATGAAGTTTCAAAACTAATAGCAGAGACAAGTTACCAGCATACTGTTGGCAAAAGGTTAATACTTCCTGCATTGCATATTATTACATCCCGTATTTATGGAGGAAAAAAGGGAAATCAGTTGGGTTCTCTGTCTTTATCCAACAAATACAGTGAAACGTAGAATTGAAGAAATGGCAAAAAATATTGAAGAAACGCTCATACATCGAATACAGAATAGCCAGTTTTTTGCATTACAAGTGGATGAAAGCACTGATATAGCTGACACTGCCAATTTGTTGTGTTTTGTTAGATATGATTACGAAAGCTCCATTCAAGAAGATCTCTTATTTTGTAAACCACTTCCAACAAGAATGGCTGCCGAAATTTTTAAGCTAATCAATTATTTTATTATTCAAAGCGATATTGACTGGAAAAAGTGTGTTGGACTGAGCAGCGATGGCGCTCAAGCAATGGCAGGGTCTCGCACTGGGCTTATCCTGCGGATTCGAGCTGCAGCGCCTGACTATATATGGATGCACTGTAGTATTCACAGAGAGGCACTAGCTGTGAAAACTATGCCATCACTTTTGAATTCCACTCTTCAAGAATGTGTGAAGTTTATAAATTGTATAAAATCCCGTCCTTTGAATTCCAGAATCTTTACTGCTTTGTGCAACGAATTAGGAAGTGAACATGAGCATCTCTTACTACACTGTGAGGTTCGATGGCTGTCGAAAGGAAACATTTTGAAACGACTCTTTGAAATGAAGGATGAAGTTTTATTGTTCTTGGAGCGACATCCTCCATCGGCAAAAGATGTTATATTTACATTTAAAGACAAGTTTCATGAATTTGATTGGTTAACAATGGTGGCTTACTTATGTGACATATTTTGTCGTTTAAATTATTTAAGTTTGAATTTACAAGGCACTAAAATTAATATTTTCAAAGTTCACGAAAAAGTTGAGGCAACAATTAAAAATCTTCGTTTATGGGCACAGCGAGTTAACAAGAGAAACTTTAAGTCTTTTTGTACTTTAACTGAATTACAAGAAAAATATGCTGAAACCAATATCTCAGATGTGATTTCTGCAGCAATCCAAGAACACCTCTTGGGGCTAACATCAAGTTTAAATGAATATTTTCCTCCAATTGACGCCAGTAAAATGTGGATTAAGAACCCGTTTACTGTTGACACCGAAAATGAAGAAATACTACAATTGAGTGCATCAGAAGTGGATTCATTAATTGAACTTTCCTGTGACTCTGCCTTAAAAGAGAACTTTGATAAACTCTCGATAGATTTTTGGTTGAGCTGTAGAAATGAATATTCACATTTATCTGAGAAAGCAGTCAAATTCCTAAAGCAGTCAAATTCGTCACGACATATAAGTGTGAAACTAGTTTCTCATCTTTGGTTTTCTTCAAAAATAAATATAGAAATAGATTGAATGTTGAACCAGATTTGAGGATAAAACTTTCTTCTTTTGCCCCTGACATAAAGTTGCTATGTGATGCAAAACAACATCACCCTTCCCATTAGTTCTCTTTTTAGTTATTTAAAAGCTATAAAGTGCACACAAATGACTTATATTCAACTCATTCAATTATAAATAAACAAACTTTACAACAGTTAAAATTGTACTGGTTAAATTGTAATTAAGATTTATGTTATGCACTGTTATTATTGTGAATAAATAATAAACAGTGAAAATGTATTCATTTTTCATTCTTTTTTTTAATATGCATTTATATTTTTGGGCTGCAAAAAACAGTACTAAAAATAACGGGTTCCAACTAAAGTAAAAAGTTTGGGAAACCCTGGTCTAGCCAGCTTTCTATCCATCTTACAGTCCACTTATCCAATCCATATTCCCGTAACTTTCTGGCAAGAATATTTGGGTGACCATATCACAAGTTTTGCTAAAGCTGGCCCTGGGGGCCTTGGGAGGACCAGAAACAACTCATTTGCATATTCATAATTTGATTAATGAATATGCAAATATGCAAATGAGCATTACCGGTCCTCCAAAAGCTCCTTAATGGATTTACTGGTCCCCATGTCAAAAAGTTTGGGAACCCCTGTTGTAAATGAATTCCAAACTAACTCTTCTAGGGTTTTGGAGTTAGTGGATTTTGTAGATCCCTCTAGGCTCTGGGTTGGGTCCAAAAATGTGGGATTCAGTATATGAGACAGGGCTGCCAGCGAGTGGGATAGGGATGGGAGTGCAGGATCTGCATGGGAGATAGGGTGAAGGAAAGAGTTAGGGCATTTTTACTTGCCTTCGCACTCCATGCCACTCCTAGGCACCATTTCCCAGGCATGGCCTCTTGCTGGGTAGGAGGTAGCATGCAGGGGCAAGCTGGGAGTAGGGTGTTTGGCTGGAGATTGGGGGCAGGTGCAAGGGAGGGTGCAGACTCTGTCCAGGAAAGATGATATGGGAGCAGTGTGTCTGGCCAAGGACTAGTAGGGTCCAGGAAGGATGATATGGGAGCAGTGTGTCTGGCCAAGGACTAGTAGGGTGGGGATAGGGTGTCTAGCCAGCAGGGAGGATACAGGAGCAGGGTGAGTAGTGGGGTGTGTGTGACGGGGGTGGGAGTGTAAGGTCTGGGCATGAGGAGAAGGGGTGACACTTGCTTGCCTTCACGCCTTATGCTGCTCCCACACCACGTTCCAAGCGTGGCCTCCTGCTTCTCCTATTGGCCAGATTCCAGCCAACAGGAGAAGCAGGGAAAGCCTCTAGGCAGCTCATCCATTAGCTGCTGTTTCCCCAACAGGGGAAGGGGGAGTGGCAGCATGCAGAGCCGCTTCTGGCTCCGCTTCTTCCACCTGAGCCAGATCCAGTAGGGAGGCTCAGGGCTTTCTTCCCTGCCCAAAGTGGGAAGCCAACGCCTGTGCTCCAACCTCGCAGGGGAGGGACCATGATGCTGGGGCATCAGCATGGGCTCCCCACTGTGCGGGGGAGGAGGAAGGGGAACTAAGCTTCAGCTGCAGCCCACCTGCAAAGCATCTGCAGACTACTAGTGACCTGTGGACCCCAGTTTGAGAACCATTGGTCTAGAAGATACCATCAGCGATGCTTATTTTTGCAGTTCTCAAACTGTGGTTTTGTGTCTCCAGAGCTTACATGCTTGTTAACAACAACAACAAAAAAGTTTTAAATAAATAAATAAATAATAGAGGTGAAAAATAACAGACTTCAGCCCTAATTCAGAGACTGCTGAAGTGATAATCTCTAGTCACTTTTAACAACAGTAGCTTCTTCTGCTGGTGTAGAAATAATATTTTCTTCCTTTGGACTAATTTTATGCCAAACTGAGAAATCATTTGGGACCTGAAAAAGCAGGAAAGCTTGTTTTTCTTTTCTAGATTATGAACCAAGAGGAAAATGAAGATATAAAAACTGAGTTAGCTGCAGAAGCCAAAAATTAAATTTCTCAAATTGACCTAAATGACATGGTAGCTTTTAATTTGTATATATATATTTAATTTATCTATTTTAGTTTAAAATAATTTTAACAAAAACAAACCTGATTTAAAAACCTGAATGCTTAACTAAATTCAAAAATTCATATATTTGTTTTGTTAAAATATTACATGCTTGTTGTTGAAGAAAAATCCAGAATACATAATGTTGTTGTTTTAGTTAAATAAAACAATTTATATGTATGATGATGTTCTCCTCCTACAGCATGCCAAGAAAATCCGCCAAACATTAATGATCAACCTGTAGAACTGGAGATAGTTCACCTCCCAATGACTGCATAAATATCTGCTTCAATTACCTTTGGTAAATGAAATACTCAAGTAATCATTCATTTTCTCATATAACTATAAAACTAATCTGAAAAGTTTTCAAAATCAATCACTTTAAAAATGTGTAGTGTGCACCTTCTAAAAATGATACCTACATCTGTCTCTGAGTTGTGAAGAATATGAATTAAGGTTTTAACAACCAACAATAATGCACTTTTATGTAGAAAACCATGATTAAATTGAGTCCTCCTGACTAATGATTTAAATCAATTTGATTTGAATCAAATCCACCCTGGTGTGCACTAAGTGCCTTGCCAGGGTGGACACCTTGGGAATTACAGCGCAGAGAGCTGATTTACTGCACTGTAACTTGCCAATATAGACTTGTCCTTAATTAACTCTGTTTTGCATTTACAGAGCAACCTTTTATCCAAAGTACCTCAACAAACTTTTAAAAGATTAAGGACAACAAACATCCTGTGAGAGAAGCAAGTGTCATTAGACTCATTTTACAGAAAACAGCGAGACAGTGATTCTTTCTCCAAAGTTCACAGCAAGGAAAGGAATCCAGGCATCCTTACTTCTGTTCCCCATTACATGGATTCTGTGTGTCATATACTGTACAGCTGAATAATCATAAGCAAAAATTAGATTAATGATAAAGGAAACTATTTTGATAGATTCTGGTATATGTTAAAATTTAATCTCTGCTGTCTGGAGAACTACTTATGGCAGCAGAATGTCATCTAGTGCATGACAAAAACAGAGCAAAGCTAAGTAATTCTAATACCAAAATCATGAATAAGAGAGCATTATTACCACCACTGGTGGTACTGTGACAAGTATTCATTACAAAACCATTCCTTTTTACTATCTGCAGCTAGAGTTCTTCAGTCATTATTGAGGAGCCGGTAGTAACCCCTATATTTTCCAACCCAATACATTCTATTCTAAAGGATTCTTGCAACGTTGAAGTTCACACTCCATTCTCTATAGCAATGCTTTTCTGGTGAGATCTAGTTAAACTTAAAAACTTCCATTTCCATTCTCTCACTTGCATTCCTCAGGAAAAGTGTGGTAAAAGGAGAAAAAAAAACTAATGAGTCTTCTATGGTCAGGCACATGACAGTGCCAAAGTTCCAGCACCACCACCAGCAGACTGTATTGAGAACTTGGAACTGTCAGAGCAGAGGTAGTGGAGGAGCAGACAAGTCAGAATAAGGCAAAGCAAAGGGCAGCCCCCGCACCCCCAGCTCCAAGGCTAGGAACAGGAGAGAAAAAAATGGCACAGGCTCCCTACTAGCACCCTTTGAATCCAGCACCTGGAGCCAGCAGGCAATTTTCCCTCTAGACATAATACATGGGGCAGGAGCTTCCCTAACTTCCTCCAAGCATTTGAAGAAGTGGATTGTGCCCGTGAAAGCTCATGATTTTTTTTTTTATATATATATATATATATATATATATATATATATATATATATGAGAGAGAGAAAAAACATATATTTGTTAGTCTCTAAGGTGCCACAGGACAGCTTGTTGTTTTTAAAGTTAAAAGTTAAAGACTAACACGGCTATCCCTCTGAGAGTATGTTAGAAGAACGGTTAGCTTCCAAAGTCAAGAACTTAAAGTAGGATTTTATGAAGCCTGAATATTTACCAAAGTGGAAGATACTAAAGTAAGAGTGCTTGCAGGCAGAAAGGTTTGACTTTCAGAGGAGCATGCTGCCTTACAAAAATTCCTACCAGGAAGCAGGGTCTCCTCAAAATCTAGCAACACTAGTGACAAAATATCATATAGCAAATCCAATTAAACAATAAAAAAAATATAAAAAACACGTTTTAAAAAGACAGTCTTTCTAAAAGCACACCAAAAGACTCAAAATAATAAAAAAGTGCACCACCAAGTCAAAAATAAAGTTTTAAGCTAGCAATGTAGGAGAAAGATTGTGGATAGCTAAGTACAATTCACGGTAGTTGCTAACTGTTAGTCATCCAATCTTTCTCCCTACATTGCTAGCTTAAAACTTTATTTTTGACTTTTGGATGCACTTTTTTATTATTTTGAGTCTTTTGGTGCGCTTTTAGAAAGATTGTCTTTTTAAAAAGTGTTTTTCATATTTTTTAAAAAATTTTTGTCGTTTTGATCTTAAAGTGGCCAGCTAGTACAGCAGTCTTTTGTTGTGGCTGGCGGGGTGCCCCGTGCCCGGTCCCTGCACCCCTTGGCCTGCCCACATGGGCGGCCCAGACATGGCTTGCAGGCACACATGCAGCCCCTTGCGGGGTTTGTTTGGGGCTCTGCCTGTGCCAAGGGGGAGGGCCTGCCTGGCTCGCCCACAGTGGCAGTCGCATGCCAGGGACCAGGGCTGCAGGGGCATGGGCTGGGCAGGGACAGGAGGACACATGGGGAGTTGGGGGGGGGGGTTGGATGCTCCTGCTCCTCTGCGGTTTCCCATTCCTCTTTGATCTGCGCCGGCACAGCTGCCACTGACTCCCTGTTTGTGACATGCGAGGACTGCGGCTGTCCCATGTAGCAGTGCTGGGCTGTTGCCGTCCCCTTTAAAGGGACCAGGATCGCTGTGGGGTAGGAGGAGGGAGGCAGAGCATGCCTGCCATGTCAGCCACAGCATCAGCACCTCCCTACAAGTGGAGCTGCGTCGCGCGGCACTCAGGCAGGCCACATCGGCGCATGCGTGGGAGCTGCCGGGTAGCGGGGGGGATGGGCGGCAGCAAGAGGCGGTGGCAGAGCATACCTGGTGCGTTGGCCACTGCGGCAGCGCCTCCCCATGAGCGGAGCCGCATGGCACTGCACTGAGCCAGGCCATACTGGCACATGCGCAGGAGTGTGTGTGAAAGTTGAAAATCCCATGACAGACAGACAAGAACGGTGGCCGTTTAATAGAAAGACTATCTAAAAAACAGAGGATATCAAGAACTAGACATGATACACGAATCAGGAAACACTGCATAGATAGAATGCTCAATTTCTCTAAGAGCTCTGACTCATGTACCTGAGAACCAGGGATGTGGGCACATATCCAAGTACACTGCTAGCACACTGCTAACCAATGAGCACGGGCTCATAGGTTAACTCTCTCGGTTACATGCATCCCCCACCCCTGCTGCCTCTGTTACAGAGGCAGCAGCAGGGGGCAGGCAAGGAGGGAAACGGGAGCTGATGCTGACAGGAAATTGGCTCTCCCATAGCACCAGTTCCCACCTTTCCTCCCATGTGTAAACGTGTAACCACTAAAAAAAAAAAAAATAGCAGTTACCCATTTACACAAATGAACGCATTTGAACATCCCTACTGAGAACTGAACTTTCTGTTCATACTCCATCTCAAATGCAGCTATAATACAGTTGTTCAAATAAATACCCCCAATATAGATCAAATTTTGGTGTCAAGTCCATTATTAAAACTGAAAGACCATCAAAATCCTTTATTTAACACTTTCACAAAAAATCCTAATACTTACCATGTAGGAGAGTTACATATTTTACATTTACTGAAATATTTCCCAAGATATTCACTAAAGTATCAGAAAAAGCATAATATGACAGGGAAAAGCCAACCAGGGAAAACTAGCATTACAGAAGGGCACTGAAAAACAGTACAGTGACATTTACTCACCCTAAATATATGTTACCAAAACCAACTCAAATATAGCATTCAAAGTAACACACTCTGAAGAATTACTCTGCAGTATATCATACTATCCAGTTTCCCCGCCAAGATAATTACTAGATTTTTCTAATGTTTTCATTTCTTCACCTCAATTGGAAAGGACTGGTTTTATAAAAAGCCTTGCGTTTCCCTATTCCAAACTCTGAAAGAAAGTCCAGTGACAAAAGTCCAAGAACAAACAAGCAACCTAGAGCCCCTCCCCACAACTTCCATACTCTCTGCAGCCAACACATTTTCTACAGCCATTTCTCTGCTTCTGGGCTGACATCAAATCTTGCACACACATTCTTAACTCTCTCAAAGTACGGCTAGAGTGCAGGGGGGGGAGGGAGGGGAGAGGGAGTGTTTCAGGATACCGTTCTGCCACGTTCAGAGAACGCATTTGCTCTTCTGCTTTTTTTTGCGGAAGAGCAAACACACTCTTTTGGAAGCCCCTGTGTTCCTCGTTCCATGGGGAAGAAGGGGGCTTTCGAAAGAGGGGTTTTTTTCCAAAATTTGGCCCAGTCTAGATGGGCCCTGGTCCCCCTCCCCCACCAGGGGACAGGTCCCAGCCCTGGCCATCAGAGCAGGGCCCCACCCCCCAATGGCTCCACCACCACACCACCTCAGCCAGCCCTAGCCTGGAGTAGCCACCTGCCACCCACTCACCTTCCTGCAAAGTAAGTAGATGGGCAGAGAATTTCTTGTGCATGTCCGTGCAGGCGCACACCTTAGCAGAAACTAAGGCTGGCCACCCTATTCCTGGGGAGGCTTCACTGCGGGTTCTGCGGTATAAAGCTTATTTTAAATGTATACTGCAGAACCTGCAGCATGTAAACACTGAGATTTTCAGCTGTTACATGGTTACCTACTTAACCAACTTTTAATTTCCTTAATATATAGACATACCAAAATACCCAAAAGTTACCCTTTTTCTGTCTTGAGAATAGGATCAATCAGATCTTAAAGATATCACATGCTCTCTGCAAGCTCATTCCCAAAAAGCATAAGGTATTAGAACTATGTTTATAAAAATATAAATACCTTAAATCAGAAGAAATACTTAAAACAGAAAGCCCTACCCATCAATTACAGGTCTGTACTACTTTGAAAGAAAAAAAATATTTTGAAAGTGGATTTTCAGATTGGGACGCTCATTTGAAAATATAACTTTTTCCATAATGATTAAAAATCGGAACCAACAAACCTTAGCTTTCTTTCTTTCTTTCTTTCTTTTTTAAAGGTGTCTATGAGAGGACACTCAAGTTGAGTAGAAAACTTCTGTCAACATATTTTGGAATCAGAAAATCCAGTTTCTGCAAAAATCAAAACTATGCTGGAAAAATCAAAATGACATTTTTGTTTCATGACAGGTTAACTTGAATTGAAAAGTTTTGGTCTGCTGAATTTAATCTAATGTCTAATTTCAAGTCAGTTTGATATTAACCTTTGCTTGCCTGAGGCCTCATGCCTCCCAGTATCCTCTCTGGTAAAAACTCTCAGGCAGTACTGCCTCTCCCAGGTGGGACTATCAGAAAGTCGACCATGCAAGATAGAATTTAATGGTTACTCTTTGTGAAAGCAGGAGTGCAGAAATTGACTTTAACGGCCTTTTAAGTTGACAGAATGGATTGGTAGTGCGAAAATCATCCTAATGCAGCTAAGTCTGACCTAAACTTCCAGTGTAAAACAGGTGTAAGTCTCTGTCTACAGTTCAGTTCCACTGGTTAACAATACTGAGAGTTCTAGTGTAAAAAGGCAAAATCTCAAACCTGGTTCTTTAAGTACTGTGTCAATTACACATACTGAATAAGGTTAAATAATATGATGCTTACAATTCCAACAATAGCCTGCAGTCCCTGGAGAATCAAGCTGAATTGCTTTTTTGGTTTTTTTCTCACTCATGTGCCATGAAAAATAAAAGTCATATAGACCAATTTCTACACCTGGTAATATCTGTGAAGTCCCTCTATCTAATTATTCCTGTGTAACAATCTTAAGTAGGAGTGCGTCTGCACTGCACCATTATTTCGAGATAACTCATGTCATTTCAAAATAACGCGAGCATCTACACAGCCATTCTGTTATTTTGAAATAATTTCAAAATAACAAGCGGCTTATTCCAAAATCTGTAAGCCTCATTCTATGAGGAATAACGCTTGTTCCGAAATAGCTATTATGAAATAAGGCGTGTGTAGAGGCTCCACTGCTGCTATTTCAAAATAGCCCTTCCCCAGGGCCATTCTAAGTTACTCCTCCCCAGTGCCCCCTGGGGCTCTAAATCGAGATAGCACATCTACATTAGAGAAGCCTGCCTCAGACTAATTTTGAGGCTTCCCTGCAGCGTAGACGTGCTATTTAACAATGAACTATTCCAGAATAACTTATTTTGAAATAGCCGTGCAGTGTAGAGGTACCTTAAAAAGAACAGTCAAATCCTGCTTTAAACACTGACGTCACCAAGTATAAAAAAACAGCAAGCGCTAGTAGTATAAAAAAACTAGTAGCACTTTATAGACTAACAAAACATGTAGATGGTATCATGAGCTTTCGTGGGCACAGCCTACTTCTTCAGATGACCTGTATAACTCACCACAAATAGGAAAAAAGATTTGAGTCCAGAGTCATTTTTATTATCTCTTTTCAGACAATCACATTCTTTTAATTCAGTTACATTCAAAAACACAACTTTAGGTCACATAATCAATGCCTGATTATTAATATATTGTTTCAAGTTTAATTACTGAAAATAATTGATAGGTTTAAGCAATGTGAAGTAAGCTGTGGGAAAACCTCTATGCTTAAGGCTTGTCGCCCCAAATACAATTTGTGGCCAGTAGGGATGTAGATCTACCTCACATGGCCTGCCATGCACAAAAGATTAGGGATGTTAGCTACTGGGTAATTGAATTGTCATGTAACCACATGAAATTTTAGCAGTTACATGACTATTTGATAGTCTCCGGGGGCAGGGTCAGCAACCAGTGCGCTCCTGGTCTCAGTGCTGGGGAGGCCCCTGTCACCCCATGCTAATGCTTCTATATTATCAGAGACAGGGTGGCAGGCAGAGCCGATGCAGGCGGAGCTGATACAGAGGCAGCAGTGCAGAGTGGTAGAAGCCCCTGTTCATGGGGGAGGGTCTGAGCTCCCCATGGACAGAGGCTGCTCCATGGAATGAGCAGCAGCCTGGCAGGCCCACACTCTCTTTAGACAGAGGCTGTTACACATCTCACGGAGAAACCTCTGTCCACAGGGAGCTCAGACCCCCCCAAAGACAGGGGCTGCTTCAGTGATAGAGGCAGCAGCGCGGAGATGAGGGGGGGCAGGTGGCACAATGGAGCAAGTGCTTGGGGGGAAAACAGCTTTTAAACCAGATCCCCCCACACCAGCGCCTGCCTGCCCCCCTTCGCTGCATCTGTAGGAGGCAGCAAAGGGGGGAGCAGGCGGATCCGCACAGCTGGCACGCTCAGGGAACTGGCGTGAAAGCTGGCTCCCGGCACGTATCGGCTCCAGCTTGCCACCCTCGGTGCTGCTGCTACTCTGTCAGGGGCAGCAGTGCGGGGCTGTGGATCCAGTGCTCATAGGAAGCCTACTTAAAGCCAGCTCCTCACAGGAACCAGCTCACCCGCCCCTCTGCCTCAGATACAGTGACTGCAAAGGGGAGGAGAAATGCATGTGGTTGACTAGACTAACCAATAAGCCTCGGCTTATAGGTTAATCATATACTCGACTACACGTTGACATCCCTACTAAAGATAAGTCTACACAGCAAAGAAAAACCCACAGCTGGCTCATGCCAGCTGCCTCAGGCTCATGGGGGCTTGGGCTCCAAGGCAGTTTCACTGCTACATAGACTTCCAGGCTCTGGCTGCTGGCTAGGCTCTAGGACCCAGCAGACTGGGAAGGTCCCAGAACAAAAGGCTGCTGTCTGAGCTCTGAAATCTACAAAGCAAGGAAACAGCAACACTGCCTAAGTCAGCTGGCATAGCCAGCCACAGGTTTTTCTTTGCTCCATAGACCCCAAGGGTCTGTTTGGTCCCTACTGCTGAGCACATGCAGTTCTGTAGAGTTCTTTCTTCTACTCTCATTTCAAGTAAGAGTAGATCAAAAAGCACACTAGGAAACTTTTGTAGATGGGGAGCATGGTCAATGCTGACACACGCTGTGCAGCAGGCTAATGTGATGTACATTTACACCCAAAGTTGTGGCAAGCAAAATATGTAAGCAAGTCCTTAGCTTGTGTGTCTTTGTGCATTTAAGGCTTTTTCATATCCTTCTTCACATTTGGAGCATGATAACAAATCTAACCAATAATGGCTAAACAGATGAGGAGGTAGGAAGGTAAAACTGTGGTTAAAAATGTAACCATATAACCACTAAAAATCATTGCAGTCACAGAAACAGCAGCGCACAGTGGCAGGGGGGCTCCTCTGGAATAGGGCTGGAGGCCACTTGCTGCAGGCCCAAGCCCTGGAGACTATAGAATAGTCAAGTATCCAATTAAGAATTCATGAGGTTAATCGACTATTCAATTAACCAATATTTAACATCCCTAGCCCAAACTCCTCATGAATGCATGCCTATATGTTTACATTGACTTGGAAGATGTAAGAGACAGACGGCATCCACCTATGTATCTTTCCCTCCAATACATACGAAATCATCTGTCATTACTCAACAGCACATCCATTTATCAGCGAACTTAATGGAAAGAATTCTGAGGATAGCCCCACTAAAACTTGCTGAGCACTAGTAGGGCCAAATGGAAGTACAAAAAAGACATGTACTCTAAGAATTCGGAGGAATGATTTAGTTGGGGTTGGTCCTGCTTTTAGCAGGGGATTGGACTCAATGACCTCCTGAGGTCTCTGCCAACCTTATGATTCTATGACTCCCAAGAGAAATGCAAGGGACCAGCATGAACCACTGCTAGAGGAGTTCAGAAAGGGCAGAAAAGTGTAGACATCCATGCTGCGGCTGCTTAAGTAGCAGACCCAGCACTTAAACCAACTGTTGACCAAGAAGTATCAAGGACATCACCTCAGTCTACACTAAAGCATAACCAATATAAGGATCATACATCCTCTATCATATTAGTTTCCTCTATATCCTGTGGTCAGATGCGTGCCCGCATGTGTGTATTTTCCCTGTGTGCTGTTCAAACTCTACGCAGACAGTTAGCACAGCTGACCTAAAGCAAATTGCCCAAGCACTATAAGATCTGTTAATGTACAAGAACAGCCAGCCAGGTTTATTGTCGTCGAAGCACAGTCGTATCATCTGGTAGACTCTAAGAAGACAGTAAGACATGTGTGCCTGTGACAGTGGCAATAGCTCAGACAGTGGTAGGGCTGTCCACTGCTCTCTAGGCTGGCCAAATATACTCTCTCTGAAATATGTATTTATACACTGATATAAACAAATTACACACCATAATCCTGACCTTATCTGAGAGCAGTGTGTTTCTATTATTCTGGAGGGGAATATTTTTGTACCATTCTTGATATTGGGATATTCTGATACCACTTGATGTTGGGATGTATTACCATGAGTACTCTGTACTTAACACTTCTTAGGTTATGTGTATATCTGTAGTATCAGTCCCTTTCTTGCCAGATTCTGTGAGCAGGTCTTGCCTCATACCAGGCCTCTGATGCAAGGGCTTATATATCAGGTTCTCTTCATTCTATATACCCTACCACAACAGACCAAAGCTCAGGGAACTGCTTTCATTATGTGTTCTGTTTGTTATCTGTGATGCACTGACATCAAGTCTGCACATGGCACTTTGTATAAGACACTGCATACCACAACTGGTACCAGTGCTTTTTTTGTGATGGTACGCACAGGTACAGCATATCAGCACCTTTTTTTGTGAGCACTCTTGCTGTGTTGCTTTCCCCAGTACAGTCCCTGGCCCCGAGAGCAATCGCGCCACGGGGTGCAGCTTTGCTGGGCCAGCGGGGGGGCTGAAAAGCAGCATGAGGCTCAGCTGGGTTGGGGGGGCAGAAAAGCAGTGGGCGGCTCAGCTGGGCTGAGGGGGTGGAAAAGCGGCAGGTGGCTCAGCTGGGCTGGGGCGGAAAAGCAGCGGGCGGCTCAGCTGGGCTGGGGGAAACTCAGTGAACCGACACTAGAGGCGTAGTGAGGAGGGGGCAGTTGCCCCCGGGCCCAATGCTAGTTGGGGTGAGACTGGAGCGCATGCCACACAGGCCTATGTGATGCATAGAGCAGTGAGCCGGGAGTTGGGCCATCCAGCCGGCGGCAGGAGCAGCCACTTTAAAGGTAGGGTTACCTTACCCGTCCCATCCCTCCAGTGCCTGGCTCTGTGGGAGGGGAATTTGGTGGAAGGGGGGGGGCAGCGGCGCTGGGGGTGCCTGGCTCTGGGGAAGGGTTGGGAGCATTGGGATAGAGGGGTTGGGGTGCCGGGCTCTGGAGAAGGGGTTGGAATGGGGAAGTGGGGTGAGGATGCCTGGCTCTGAGGAAGGGAAGAGTCAGTTTTGGTCCTGGCAGTGCTTTTTTTGTGATGGTACTCCCCTATTTTCCCAGCATACCATAACTGAATGACATTCGGGCATACCGTTCCACGTGGGACATGTGGGTATTAAAGGAGCTGTGACTGCATTTCGGTCCCCTGGTGCAGCTTTTTTTTTTTTTTTTCCCCTCTTCCTCAACAACTTTCCCCTGGAGTACCGGCACCTTTTTTCTTACAACAAAGCACTGGCTAGTACAGTCAAAGTTGTTTATAAGTTACCACTTCTTTTCTGTGACGCTGAACATACAGGGTTAAAGTAAATGCTGGGTGAAAGATGGTGCATTTTTATTATGCTTTCCAGCTCTACAGAAACTGCCTGCAATATTAGAGAGTAATTTGTATAACCAGAAAGATTTCCCACACCTCAATTTAAAAAATTAAGTGTTTATATAGTCTGCAGTCCATGCATACTACCGAAGTCTTTGTGGAAATACATCAGCAGTTCTTTTTAACTGTTCCTCGCATACATACACTATTTTCCATATTTCAATACAATAACCCTTAAAATTCTTTAAACCAAGTCTATCAAAACATAAACTCAAGCTGTGTATAAACACAATGTACTGGCACCAGTTACTCTACTAGTGATCCCATAGACTTAATCCTGTTATTGCCCACTGTCAAAAGTAAGCATTCAAAGCTTCCCTCACCTTAATTGCATTGGCAATGGCACTGTTAAATCAAACTACTTTTAAGCTACTTGAATTCAGCAGATAGCTTGTTCTCCACAAACACATCCTGGCAACATGATCTCACAGATCTTATGCACTACATGTCATAGAGCACTAACTTTGAGAACATTTTCCTCGCTGATATTGAGCTTTGTCATGAGACATCTCCACCGGCCCTTCAGTCTCCAAAGACCACACCCCATGTTAATTTGGCAACCACTTAGATGACAGATCTTTCCATGCCAGGGAAACAAAGGGTAGGTGGGATCACCCAGGAGCATGACTGCTGCAGAAAACATGTTAATGACAATTGGACAAGTCTGCTAAAAATTCCCTGCTTTCAGCTTGTCAGAAAGTCCAGAAGCGATGAACTTTCCCAGACCAGCCAGCATGTACATCAATAAAGCTTCCATGACCTGCCTAACCACTGAGAAGTACTTCTTTTGGTTTATATACTCTGAGATTGGCAGCATACAGAATGTGAGACTTGTATCCCAACATCACAATTTACTCCCCCAGCCCCGAGTCTACAACCTACGGTTCTCGAGCCAAATATGGCACAGTATGGAACCAAATATGGCTCTTTTGTCATTCCCAGAATACATGCAACTTTTTAAATTTAAATGAAAACTTCAAAATTTTAAAAATGCATAATTACTCAGCTTGAATGTGTGCATGAACCTGAATTTGACCAGTTATGATGTAAACGTCAAAGAAATATGCAAAAAGATGCAGCAGCAGAAGTCCCATTAAATAAAGTTTGGGAGTACAATGTTTCATTCATGCTATTATTAATGTCAATTATCAATAATATTAAGTTGTATATTTTCAGTCGTGCAAATGGGCATTCTTATAGGGCTCTTTGTTGACCACTTGTTCTGAACTTTGATGTAGTTTGGCTTTTTGGTTTGAAAAGGTTGCCGGCCCCTGCCCCACACACAGCTCTAGCAACATGGACTTTTACAATCAAAAGTGCTAGAGCCACTGCTGGTCATACCAGGTTTGCATGATGATCCAGACACAATGGTCAATCTATGTTGAACAGACCTAAAAGAGCTCCTTCACTAGCTGCAGTTGTTTGGTGAGTAGTAATAGCATATCCCTGTCCACCCATGGTATCTTCACAAAATAGGACTGTATGCCCTCTCCTTACAATGGAGAAAAGCATTGCAGACCTCTGTGCCACATCCATGTTTGAGACAACAAAATCTTGTAAAGAGCTTTCAGATCTATTCATGAAGAGTGCAAGATAAGAGGAAAGTACTGTTATTTTACTCCAAATGGCCACAATTCCCTCAGACATGTGTGGGTATCCCACAACACTGGGTCACTGACCCACAATACAGAAGGACACTTTTCCCACAAAATCCATGTGTCCCAAAGCAGCATGCAGGACATTAGATCACCTTTTTTTGCCATTGCAACTTTACCTGATTCCATGTGGACACAACAGCCGGGCACAAGTGGCTGAATGTAAACATGCTCTCCCCACATGTTTCAATTTTCTAGTGTGGACAAGAACAATCCTAACTCCTAGGTATTTTTCATCACCCCTAATACTATGCTAAGGGCATAAGCACAATCTGTGCCCAGGGCAGTGCCAGCGTCTCTCTGCAGAGCTGGAAATGAGCCATTTCCCTGCTACACCGAAGTTATGGGGCAAGAGCTGTGAAGCACCTCTGGCCAGGCATCCCACCCATGCACCAGCCCTCCCCACCCATCTCCCACCAAGTCCCGCCTGCCCAGGCCCTGCCCCAGCCGGGGAGCGGGGGGAGTGGGGGCACCTGAGGGGAGGCGGGAAGGAATGAAGGGGCAGCAAGCAGGTTCCGCTCCGGCGAGAGAAGGAGCGGGGGTTCGCTCCAGGCGGCGGGGGGCCAAGCGGGGGGTTCGCTCCAGGCAGGGGAGGGAGAGAAGCGAGCGGGGTTCGCTCCAGGCGGGAGGGAGAGAAGCGAGCGGGAGGGGTTCGCTCCAGGCGGGAGGAGAGAAGCGAGCAGGGGAGTTCGCTCCAGGCGGCGGGGGGAGAGCGAGCAGGGGGTTCGCTCCAGGCGGCGGGGGAGAGAAGCGGCGGGGTTCGCTCCAGGCGGCGGGGGGGAGAGAAGCGAGCGGGGGTTCGCCCAGGCGGGGGGGGAGAGAAGCGAGCGGGGGTTCGCTCCAGGCGGGAGAGAAGCGAGCGGGGGTTCGCTCCAGGCGGGGGAGAGAAGGAGCGGGGGTTCGCTCCAGGCGGGGAGAGAAGCGAGCGGGGGTTCGCTCCAGGCGGGGAGAGAAGCGAGCGGGGGGTTCGCTCCAGGCGGGGGAGAGAAGCGAGCGGGGGGGGTTCGCTCCAGGCGGGGAGGAGAGAAGCGAGCGGGGGTTCGCTCCAGGCGGGGGCCAAGCGAGTGGGGGTTCGCTCCAGGCGGGGAGAGAAGCGAGCGGGGGTTCGCTCCAGGTGGTGGGGCCGAAGCGAGTGGGGTTCGCTCCAGGCGGGGAGAGAAGCGAGCGGGGTTCGCCGGGGGCTGAGGAGACGGAGTCGCCGCCTCCCCCCGGAGCCCTTTCCCCTTCCCACCACGGGGCTCCCGCCGCCCGGCCCCCGCCCCCAACTCACTCCGGGAGGCTCCGGGTCCCGTCGATGCCGCCCCCGCCTGCGAGCCCAGCCCCCAGCGGCGGCCCCCGGCGGGGCGGGCGGCGGCGCCTGTTGCTCCATGGAGCTCGCGCGCCGGCTCCTCCTCCTCAGGGGGCCGCCGCCCCCCACTCCGGGCCGCGCTGCTCCCCCCCGGCCCCGGGCGCCATGATCCGGGCTCCGGCTGCTGCGGGACCCGCGCTGCCCCGGCCCCGCCCCCAGGGCCGGACCCGGCACACGCCGCCCGCCCCTGGGCTCGCTCCGCCGCCGGGGGCCGGGGGGCCAGCGCCCTTCCCCCTCGCCCGCGCGCGGGCCCCGAGGCGCCTGGCGGGCCGGGCTCGTGCAGAGCGGCGGGAGCGGAGGGGCCCGGCCCTCACTGCGCCCAGCCGGGCGCGGGGCAGCTAGAAACTCGCCCCCTCCCCGCACGCCTCACCGGGCCCGAGCCCCCCCGTGCGGGGCTCCACAGACGCGCGCGACCGGCGGCCGCCGCTGCACGGGTCCTCCCGCAAGTGGAGAGGGGTCCCCGGAGCAGCTACAGCCGGCGGCGAAGACACCAGCTCTGCCAAGGGGAAGCTGCTGGCGAAGCTGAGCCGCCTACCGGAGAAGCAGAAGCGGAGACTCCTCCCGGCAGCCCAGCACTAGCTACACCAGGGCTTAGGGCCGGGGGGTGCAGCTCAGGAGAAGTACATGGAAGGAGTATTATCCAGTCACAAGATCTTTTTGTACGTCCTCTCTCCGCTTTGTCCTATGTCCTTTGTAAGGCATGAACATAGCTGGGTTTCCTCACAGTCTTATACAGTAGTATCCCCTCCTCCCTCTACTTGAGATTCCTCTTTGTACATCCACTTATCCCACTTGTGTTAGTTATCTGTCATGACCAAGGCTGATTTTGGTACGGATATTTTTAGCAAGTCAGGGACAGGACCTGGTCAAACTGCAGAAGCTAGATCCCATCATCTGTGGCTGATGGCCCAAGCCTTGCCCTCTGAGGCTGAAATTGTAGAGGTCACATAAAAATCACAGAATGTCACTCACAGCCTTAGCTTTGACCCGTGTCTGTTTCAGTCACTGCTTTCCACAATACAATCCCTCAACTCACAAATGAATGTCTGAATAATATCTTGATTGCTAAGGATTAGAAACATAGCCCTATGGTATGGACCCATCATTCAACTATAGAAATGTTTGAGCATTTTTCCCAACACTGAGAAATGTATTATATCCATCTAGTTACAGGCCTGGGCAAAATACATCCCACAGGATGACTCCAGCTCACCAAGCCACTGGAGTCAGCCATGGACACAGTGCAGAGCCCCACCCACATATGCTCAGAAAAGCAGGGGCCCAGATTCTGTGCGTTTCTCAGCTGAGAGCGGGGGGGTGCTTCATGTGCTGCCCCACCCCCAGCACAAACCCCTTGGCAGGTTTCTGGCCAATGAGAGCTGCCTGTTTGAACAACAAGCAGCACACACAGCACCCTCCCCTCAGGCTCAGTCACACATGCTGCAGCCCGGGCAGGGGCAGGAGCAGGCAGGCTGACTCAGAAATGTGCTGCACTCCTGGCCAGGAGTCACCTAAGTAAGTCTCTTAGCCAAACCTGCCTCTGGCATCCCAGCCCCTCTCTTTACCAACCCTCTGCCCCCCACTCCTGCCCCCTACCACACATAACCCAAACCCTCTACCCCTTCCTGCACCCATGCCTCCCCAGAACCTACACCCCACTCCTGACCCAGGCCCCAACTCAAACCCCTGCACCCCAGTCTCCCATCCTACGTCACAACTCAAACCCCTGCACCTCAGGTCACACCCCCTTCTTCTCCTATGGCACAACCCAAACCCTCACACCCCAATCCAGTGCTTCAGGTCACAACCAGCTCCTTCACCTAAATTCCCTCCCAGACCTCACAACCAGCCCCTGCACCTCCAAGGCCTTACCCCAGCTCCCTTCTGCACCCAATCTCCATCCCAGACCCTGCACCTCCTCCATTCATCTCATGGAAGGTGCGGCCCTTGACTAATTTCCAAAATCTTGGCGTGCCCCCCCCTCACAAATTTTGCCCACCCCATATCTAGTAGGGTTGGAGTATTAGGATTCTTTTTGTTCTTGTTTAAAGATTTTCTTTAAGAACTTCTTGACAGGTATGGGGCACCATTCCAGTGAGCATACGCATAAGCAGTGAGTTATATGGGCCCATGGTACCCTGACACTAGGAATATTCCTAGCTCAGGACTGGACTCAATTGAAACTTTCTACATGCCTTTGCTCCCTGGTGCCTGCATCCCCTGACTCTCCTGCTGCCCCATGCACTCCCTGTGCTTCCACCAGCCCCACCCACAACTCCCAAGTGATTTTAAATGCCACTGCCAGAGGAGTGTGCCCCCAGGTAAGTGTGGCACCATTCATTCATTCCACCCAAGCTCTTGTGCATCCACTCTCTCTAGAGGCTGCACCCCTCCCTCACTCAAACTCGCTCTCAAAGCCTCACGCAGGTGGTGTTGGGTGGAGAGTTTGAGTGGAGGAGGGGTGCAGGCACTGGACATTCTGAGCACCACCAACATTTTTGCAAACCTGATGCCCCTGTACACAACCATGCGTTTCCTGTGCTCTGGAGAGATTAAAATAGTTGATTTGGCCCAATCAAAACACAATCAGTTCTTTTCCTAATCAGCAAGGTTTTGCAAAACAGTCCACATCACTCTGTCTACTTTTTTCACACAGCTCATAAGCCTTTCCCATTCTGAGAGACTCTCTGAGTACTTCATGCTCACAACAGTTTTCACCTTTGGGTCATTCCCTAGACTGAGAGCAGGGCATCCCTTTTATAACACACAGTGCTTTCTGCCTGTACTCTGGATCTCTGTCACACGCTCCTTCTGATCAGAGCTTCACAAACTCCACATTAGGTCAGAATTTCACCCTGTCTGCTACTGCCATAGAGCAGCAGAGATTTACAGAACAGCTTGGATCTCTCAATGTAGAAAGCCAGGGCACATCTAACTTTGAAAAGTGGAAACATCACTCTGAATTCCTGTGCTCTTTTGGAAAGAAAACTGGCAGGAAAACAGCCTGATTACTATGGACTAGCAGGGCCACCATTGGAAGGAATGATTTGAGTGGGAGCACAGTTGAACCTTGTCCTTACAGAACATCATATACAGGGGTTCTGATGTAAGGGCCCTAATTTGTGAGACCCTTTCTGGCCAAGATGATCACGACCAGGAAGGTGACCTTCCAAGAGAGAGATGACAGAAAGCACAATGCCAGTGGCTCAAAGTGGGAGTGGACCAGGAGTCTAGACATGACCATTAGGTCCCATGGTAGAATTGGTTCGTGAATTTGGGAGTAAAGTCTCTCTAATCTCAGGAGGAAACAGATGGACATTTCATGGGAGAAGTCTGATTTACCATCCACCAGGTGGTGGAAGGCTGAGATTATTGCTAGCTGCTCCTTGATATGATGCTGGGGCCTGACCTTGTTACTTCAGATGGAGCACGTCTTCTAGCACAGACTAGAAGGGCTAACAAGTCAAAAAGAGACCTTCTTGGGAAAACCACACTGAACAAATGTTTCCACTTGGCTAGGTAAGTTGTTCTGTAATAGGAAGCCATCTCCTAAAGCAAGACCTGCTGGACTTGTTTTAAAAAATGCCTGATCCACTGGATTCAGCCATGGAGCATGGTCAGGTGGAGGGCCTTGAGGATCAGGTCTGGGCAGGGTGTTAGTAGCAGAGGGGCACTAATGACAGACTTAACAATGTGTGGAACCAGTGTTGTTGTGGCAATGCAGAGGCTATAAGGATGACTCTTGCTCTCTCTCGCTTGACTTTCAAAAGGATCATTTGTATCACAGGAACGGAGACAAATACATCGAATAAGAACTCTGTTCATGGAGGGAGGAAGGTATCTGAGATCCCAGAGCGTGACTGCATATCGAGCAAAACCTTTTGACATTTGCTGTTCTGCCTGGCTGCAAACAAGTCCACTACATAGAGACCTCCACCTCTGGAAGAGGTATATGCTTACTCTGGATGAAGGAACCACTCATGCTCCCTACAAAAATTTGGTCCCGTTAAAAAATAGCCCTACCATGAGTGCAGGGGACTGTACTAGATAACCTCTTGAGGTCCCTTCCAGTCCTATGATTCTATGGTAAAAAGAGAAAGACCTGCTGAGGTGAACTGCCAGAGTGTTCCAGGCTCCCGGAAGAGGGGAAGCTCCAAGGTGGATGAAGTGTTTCACACAGAAGAATGGCCTCTTGCCATAGTTAAAGGAGTGTGCTCCTCCCTGTCCATTTATTAAAAAATGGCTGCCCTATTGTCCATGAGCACTCGTACAACTTTGCCCATGATCTGCGGTTGGAACACTTGGCCCATTATATCAGTGCATAAGTGCACAGCACTAGAAGCCTCTAACAGATACCACGGAGGGGAAATTCTCCAGTGATGGTGCATGTGGTATACACACACCTACAATAGAGTGGATATGAGAAGTTCTTCGACTGCTTGCTCATTACCTTTCTAGATTATAAAAGTATATAAAATATTTAATGATCTCATTTCTTATTTATCTCCTAAAGTACATAACATACATTTGTTGAGGAGACAGAGCTAGATGCCAACCATATACTGATGGCATTTTACAGCAGCTAGAACATACTGGGCAATTTACAGAACAAAAAGCTATGGACCCTGTCACCCCAGAATTTACCATCTAATTGTATCTGAATCTCAGTGTCTGCCAGAAGCTTAATATAAGTGCAAAATGAAGTTTGAGCCCTTTGGTATATTTCAAATAATGGCCTGTGAGGGAAGTGGATCAAATGCTCTGTGATTATTTGAGTGAATGTGTCACCTTGAAACAAATTCCCATTATGGGACCTCATAGCCAGCTCCTTATGATCAAACAGTATCAAGGAAAAAGTCCAGCAATATTAACAGATACATTTCACTTCTGAGACCTAAGGTAATCCATCAGCATTGTGAATACCATCTCTGTGCCATTCCAGCAGCATGAAATCAGAACGGCAGAGGCCCAAACTATCAGCAAAAATCAATTGCTCATTCAATTGACCTAATATAGTGTTTTTCAAACTATGGGTCATGACCTGGCACTGGATCTCATTGCTACAGGCTGATCAGTGAAGGTGCTAAGGCAGCTACGTGGCACCGCTGACTGCACTGTGCCCCAGAAGTGGCCAGCAAAAGGCCTGGCTCCAATATGGAGAGGGGAGAGAGAGTGCCTCGAACACTAGCTCCATACCTGCTGCTGGCTGCTTCTGGGGCGCAGCATGGTCTGCAGTGCCAGAAGAGGCAGAAAGCTGCCTTAGCACCCCCGCTGACAAGAAGCCTCTCAAGGTAAGCCCCTCCCACCCCAGTCCTGACATACACCTCCCAAAGCTCAACACACCAAGCCTCTCATCCTCAGCCCCACTTCAGAGCCCACACTCCAGTCAAATTATGTTGGGTCATGGGCATCAACAATTTTCTTCAATGGGGTCGGGAGAAAAAAAAGGTTTGAAAACCACTGGCCTAACATCACCTCCTGGATAACTTCACCCTAGAAAGAAGTTTGAGAGCAGGTGGTAGTTTGCTTGGTATTTTATCTTATTTACATGGGAATCCCCACAAATCAGAGGGATAGCCATCAGAAGGCCTTAATGGACCATGTTCCACCCACTTTGCATCCAGGCCCACCCCTGCAGTCCTCCACAACTCTCCTCATGCCCTAGTGCTTACCCCGCACCACAAGCCTGCCAGGAGTGGGCGCAGAGCACAGAGACTTACCCCGCACCTCAAGGTGCTCTAGCCCAGAGCTAAGCCCACTGGGTCCAGTGCTGCAGCTGAGGAGCAGGGGCAGAGCTTGGGAGCTTACTTCACCCAACCCTGCTCTGCAGCCAGAGTTGGGGGTTGTCCTGCTTCACCCAGCTCAGCAGCTGGGAAGCAGAGTTGGGACTCAGAGGTTTACCCTGCTCCTCCAGGTGCTCTAGTTGGGAAATGGGAAAGAGGGATTGCCCCACTCCATCCCCCTGGCGCTCCAACTGGGGAGCGGGCACAGGCGCTTACCCCGTTCCACCTGGGAGCAGAGACAGACTTGTTTTGCTTTGCTCCGTGCACCCACCCAGTTCTCCAACCAGGAAGTAGTATTGGGAGTTTGGGACTTGCTCTGTTCCACCCACCTGCGCCTGGTGCTCCAGCCCAGGAGCAGGATCCCAGGGCTAGTTCTAGCCCTGCTCCCTGGCTGGAGCACCAGGTGGGGCAGGGTAAGCCACTGGCATGTTGACCCTGCTCTCTGGGTATATCAAAAAGCTACTGTCCAAATCAGTGAGTCACTCCATTCTTACAAAGTTATTTTTATTAATCAGTGATTAGTACTGAACAATTATTCCATTATTAAGAGAAAAAAATTCTTATAAAAATCTGTATAAACCATAGACAAAAACAAAAATTCAAGAAAGTTTACTTTCTTCCACTTTCTTTTCCTGAAATGACGTAGAAGGAACAGCATGCTTAGAAGAGACAGATTCCTCCTCTTTTTCATGGGGACGTTTTCTGGCTGTGGTTGTTGGCTAAAAGAAAGAGTCAAGAGCATGACTACGTAAGTCAAACCCAAATACCTAACATGTTTAATTTTGATATATGTTTGGAATGAAGGCAGAGCCCAACAATCACACCTGCTGTAAGTCAAGGTGATTAAGAAACCCTCTTTGCTACTTCCCATATGACAACAAAGCAAAAACACCATGAACAAAGGAGAAAGATTCAGAACAATCATAAGAACATAAGAATGGCCGTACTGGGTCAGACCAAAGGTCCATCTAGCCCAGTAGCCTGTCTGCCGACAATGGCCAGCACCAGGTGCCCCACAGGGGGTGGACCGAAGACAATGATCAAGCGATTTGTCTCCTGCCATCCTTCTCCAGCCTCTGACAGACAGAGGCCAGGGACATTTCTATTCCCTGGCTAATAGCCTTTTATGGACCTAACCTCCATGAAATTATCTAGCTTCTCTTTAAACTCTGTTATAGTCCTAGCTTTCACAGCCTCCTCTGGCAAGGAGTTCCACAGGTTGACTATGCGCTGTGTGAAGAAGAACTTTCTTTTATTAGTTTTATCATCAGCTGCACTTTCCCCATTACCAATCCTTAGAACATTTTATCAAGTTGCCAATCACAAAATTGATAGGACTAGGTTTTCCTCTTTCTTGATCATCTGTCATTTAGGGGGGCTCACAATTAATGTAAGTCTAATTTCTCCGGGTTATCTCAATGCTCTTCTTCCCCCCACTCCCCATGTGTCAATTTTTCCTGGACTGACACCAACCTTAAGAACACTGCAAAGGATGATCTATAAAAAAAAAATCTCATCAAGGAATTGCAACAAATTTCTTTCAGACTTAAACTGTGATAAACAATTTAAGAACATATTACAAGGCATATTAAAACAAGGCATCTGAGCTGGATTTATACCTGTCTCAATGGGATAATTCTTATGTCATCTTCAAGATCGTGTGGGGACTGGCAACAGCCTCTCCAGTCAGCAAGCACATTGATCCTCTAACGTCAGAAAGCTTCTGCCCTTAAATCTCTTTTCTCCTCCCCACCAACCCTGCAGCTTCTGGGCTTGGGTAGAGGCATCTCTCGCCACCGCAGCCCTAAGCGAGGCTTAATGGGAAGCTGTGCAGCTTTTGGGGGAGCTATGAACAGGGGTGGCCAAGCTGTGATTTACAAGCCACATGGGATTCCTTTACAGGTGACATGCAGCTCATGGAGCCCCCACACTCCCTCATTCTCCACCAATCAGATTGAGGGAGGAGGAGGTTCTCTGGGTTTCTACCTTGCGGCAGGGTGGTGGGCCTAGGAGCTTCCACCAGAGATGAGTGGTGCCTGCTGAGAGTGGGAGGGAGGTACAGTTGGGGGGGTACAGCTTCAGCTCTCCTCAACAGCTTGAGTCATGCGCCCCCAAGCACACCCATCCCATCTTACCCTCAGCAGCCCCTCCCTGCAGCTCCCAGTGTTCACTCTGCATGATAAGGTAGCAGCAAACAGCTGGGAGCTGTAGGGAGGAGCCACTGCTTTAACTCCTCAGGGAGAGGCAGAAGCAGCAGCAAAAGCAGTAGCTCTCCCTGCAGATCCCAGCTGCTGCCAGCACTTTTCCTCATGGCCACAGCTCCCCACTTGCCATGCAGCGACGTGGCCTGACAGCACCACATGACCTAGTAAACCTTGGCAAAAATCTGGGGAAGGGGGTGGAATATGATCACCATGAGATCTTAGGGCATGAGGTCTGCAGTATGTGCCTGCCAACGCTTGGGGCTTCAGTAGGAGCAGGGCTGAAGTCCTGAGCCACGGCAGGCACCTCCCATGGGGCAGAAGCCCACACATGCCCCTCCCTATGTGGCTGAAGACATGAACCCCAGCAGGTGTGCCCTGACTCTCGAACTTCTGAAGACTTATCTTCTTCTGTTGTACAACGCTCAAGCATTCAGTAAGTTAACTGGTCTATAACATCTCTTCTACAAACCTGACACAAGAACGCTGCAATTATTATTATATGCACATGATCTATTAATTACTTTAACTCTCCTCTTTTCTTAATAAACCTCTACATGTTAGCTAAAAGATTGGCTGCAGTGTGATTATTGGGTATGAGCTGAGTTCTATATATTTACCAGGCTAAGTAGCTGATCTCTTGAGAAGGACAATTAAACTAGTAACCATTCATCAGAGTCTAGTGGTGAGAGCAAGGCCTAAATGCCTAAGGAAACTGCATTTTTACTTCTTGTTAACCACCACAGTGAGACAGAAGCTTATTTTTTATATTGGCTCGGTATAATCTAATGACAGAATAACCACCATTTTGGGATGATTCTGCCTTATTTTCCAGCAGTTTGTTCTGAATCTGGCACTCTCAGCTGTGACCCATTAAGGCCAGGTGACATGTATTTAAAATGCAAACTAAGCACAGCAAGAAAAGAACATACCAGTTTTGATGTCTGTGGTGGATGCATAGAGACTCTTGTTTGTGTGAATAGTTGTTGAAATGTGCTCTTCATACTTTCATCCTGTGAAGAATTATAATCATTTAGTAACGTGGAAAGTTTGGGGAAAAAAGATATGGCTGGTCAGGTGAGTCCTGAGGTCTGGGCACTGCACTACCATCTGAGCCTCAAGTTATGGTCCCAGGACCAGTGTCCCAGAGGCTGGGAATGCTGAAGAGCTGCACACTTAGCAGTAAATCCTACGAAAGTGAGTTAGGAAAGGCATTAAGGACTCCTAAGGGAACCCTGTTCAATCCTCTTTTACCTATGTTGGTGGGAGAGGGAATTAAAAGCTTCCATTTGAAGAGAGTTTTCAAAACAAACTTTCTTTATGAAGGCTGCAGGAAACGATATGAAATCTTACAACGATTTATATGCAGAACCCGGAGTAGATATGAAATTTGTATCCACATCTGTATCCGCAAAAATGAGCCTGGATATCCACACTGGCAGCTGTGGACGTGGATAGCCCTGAATATAATGCAGATATCTGTGGGTTTGCAGGGCTCTATTTTTATGCTTTTGCTATATTTACTGATTCATCATACATTATACAGAAGTGATTGTGGGCACCAAAGAACAATAAAAACAGACAGTCTGAAAGCTGGCCGAGATTTTAAGACCTACCTCTTAAAACTTTAAATAAAAAAAGGGAATGAAATGGGCAGGGTCAGTGATGAATGAACAATGGGGAAGGAAGGTAAAAAGGGAGAGAGGGGCTAACAAGGAGTGAACACACATTTTTAGAAAAACAAACAATGGTCCTGTAGCACCTTAAGAGACTAACCAAAAAATATAGATCATAAGCTTTTGTTGGCACAACCTACTTCTTCAGATGACACATTTTTAGGATTTTTTTTTTTTTTTTTAAAGAGTAAATAGAAGTTGGGAAGGATTGGCTGAAGGGCAAAGCCCACAGCCTAGAGCATGGGTGGGCAATAAGTTTCGCAGGGGGGTCGCAATGAATTTTGGTACTTGGTCACGGGCCAGACAGGACCTAGGGCAGAAAGGGCAGGGCTGGGGACTAGCCTCTCCCCAGAGCTGTCTGGGGCCAGAGGCTTTGAATTAACAACACAGCAAGAGGCTCCCAGCTCCACTGCTACTGTATTGCCTGGCAGCCGCCCAGGGTTGCTATGGCTATTTAAAGGTAGCACTGTGAGCAGGAGCCTTTTAAATAGGGTCCTGCTGCCTGAGCCAGCACCTAGAAATTTGGTGGCATGGGTAGCAGGCTATAAATAGAAAACAGCTAGATGGAGTCCGCAGGCTGGATCACAGTGCTAGGCAGGCTGGATGTGGCCCCCGGGCTGCATTTTGCCCAGCCCCGGCCTATAGCAATGGGTTTCAAACTAAAAGTGGCAACCCAGTACTAGGTCCCAGAATGTCAAGCACACTGGCTCATCTGACAACTGCCTCACCAGTGACATGCAAGCTGCTCTGTGTGCTGCTCTTGACCACAGGCACCCCTCAGTTTCCCAATTATTACCAGTCCCTTCCTGTGATGAAAATATGTAAGGTCTATTAAATGCTGAATAGTTTGTCAGATTTTCTTTTGGACAAAGCATTACTTTTCCAGGACGATACCTCAGGCCATATCTGTCAATTTAAGAATGACCTGGTATTTGTGTCTTGGCAAAGCTAGTGTCTGACGTCACTGTCCCATTATGGCCATTTATTAACCAAAGCACCATTTTTCACCTCTGACAATCTTTGGATCTCTTTTCTGATTTGAGTGCCCAGAGTCTCACTATAATTACAGCATGGCAATCAGAGCCTTCCACAGAGGAGGAGGAATAAGACAGAATTTTAACAAATTCAGTTGACTACACTGAAACAACTCAAATTCTCATCTTGTTTATAATGCCACTCCTACTTATCTTTTATCCCTTGTAATTTATTGCAGTTTTTAAAACCCATCTAGTGGTGATTACTGTAAAGTAAACTGCTTAAAATGTAAATCTGTACCCAGCTAATCCATTCCATGAGATCCAAAGGACTGCAAAGGTACAGAATTGTGAATGAAACCTGGAGAATGCAAAATAGGAATTGTCTAGTACCAAGCACTATTGCTTGTTTTATGATAGTGAAGTCACAGAAGGAATCACTTCCATTCAAGCAAAGATCTGACATGCTGCATGGGTCTCTAATGACCACAGCAGTTACTCTTCCTTAACTGCTGGCTCACTCCTCTTCAGACATTACAAATGTCCTGCAAAGACAGCCCACTGAGCCACTGTTGAGTTTTCACTAAGAAGGAGCTTTTTAGCCATGAGAAAGACTGTTCTAGGCCACCTTATTTAGCTAGTCTAACTAGCCGTAATGTTTCTTGTGAATTAAGTCTTATATATGCCACATAGTAACAAATAGCAAGTTCCCCTCCAAGAATGTTACTACTGTACTGTTCTTTAGATTCATGTCAACACATACCTGAAGCCAGGGATGTTCTAAGGCTTGTTCCGTTGTAAGACGTTTATTTGGATCCACTACTAACAGCTTCTTCACAAGATCCAAAGCTAAGATAATAAAATAGGGTGATTGGCATAATGCCAATAACCTAATTACTTCCTAACTTTACAATAAATTATCCAATGTGTTTCAGGTAGTACAAAGGCTTGTTATGACATTAATAAAATTAATCTAAATATTTCACTTTAGCTCATGGAAGATTAGGATTAGCAAAAGTGTTCTCCATTAACAAATAAATATTTCCTGTTTAAAGAATAGTCTGAATACAAATGCTTTACTGTACAAAAAAACCTCTTGTGCTATAAATGGTGTTGATCAGTGTTTCCTCTAATTTTTTTCTATCCATGTGCAGAATAAATTTTGCTATGTGCACCAAGGCATGTGTGCCCCCAGTAGAAACACATGCTGCCAGCTGTGGGAGCTCTGTTAATCATCTAGGCAGCATTTGAATCTCTCCTGGGTGGCCACCCAAAGTGCTTGGCTTACAGGGAATACCGATACTGATCAGCAAATACATACTAAAACTCACTTGGGACAGTGAGTTACTGTCCCTAAACTGTTACAAATGCTTGTAAT
The DNA here is from genome assembly GCA_019425775.1 of Rafetus swinhoei. Taxonomy (NCBI): domain Eukaryota; kingdom Metazoa; phylum Chordata; order Testudines; family Trionychidae; genus Rafetus; species Rafetus swinhoei. The sequence continues at coordinate 28,700,159 of CM033425.1, read as the reverse complement.
ACTGCAAGTGGAGTTATGTGATCACATTTCATTGTGGGTACAAAACTGAACTCATTTAAAATCCAACTACCTGATTGCACCAAATCAGGCAGTTAGGCATCTAAATGTGCTACTGTGTTGGGAGCAAATGTGCTACTGTGTTGGAGGCCAGGCTGAGACCTACCTAAGGTTTGGTGCCTGAGTGTCTATAATTAAACAACATATTACCAGTAACATATACCTCTGGCAGATTCTCATAAAGTTGCCTACGGTATTTTTATGGCAGTTTCCTTCACTCAAGCATTCAAACCAGGACCCTAAGACTGTTGGATTGATTACATAATAAAAAACCTGTTTAATAGGCATTGTGAAAAAGCAAAAGTGATACTTTCACATGTCATATCTCACCATGAGCAGTCTCACCTAATATACAACAGGATCGTGGCTCTTCGCTATTCCTCGTGATTCTGTTCTATTGACTAGGATTATTTATGCCCTTAGTATAACTTGCACTAATTTAAATAATGACATCTATTTTTCTACTGTCTTATTACTACTTGGACATTGGCACTATTTTGTTCAGCATCAAGCCTTTCAAAATGGGGTTACACTTGTTAAGCCTATTAGAGAGTGAATAACCTCAACACTGATAAGAAATTCCTCTGATTATCCAGAGCAGCTAGTGAAAGCTGCCCAATGGAAATACTAAATAACTGGGAGAGTCATGGCAAGCTGGGCAGCAAGTGCAGATCCCTGGGTATATACTTGGGCAACAAGCCCAAATCCATGCCAGTGCTACCTCCGCTATGCTACAGTGAGCTAGTGCAGATGCCTCTCTGAGAGCTGAGATTCACACACCTCCTGGCTGAAATGCAGATGTACCCAAAGATATCAATGAAAGTAGAGTAGAAATTTTAGAGCAGGGCTACTCAACTTTGGAAGCTCCAGGGGCTACAATGATCCTCACAGCACATGCCAAGGGTCGCAACTTAAGTGTGGTTGCAAATACATATGCAAATATATACAAATAGCTTCTTACACACCGATAGGCATAAATACAAAGATTTAGACAAGACTACACAATACGCAGGTCCCATTTAAGTCAGTTCTGCCGATATTAATAAAATGCAATATTTACCTGATTTCCACCCATATGACAGCACTTATAATGAGCAATGACAGTTCAGGAATTTAACTACGAAAATGCATATCAACAGAAGACCATTCTAGTGACTACTTTTTTGTGTTGGCTCCTACCCACGGGCCGCAAACAAATGGGCCACGGCCGGGGCCACATGTTGAATAGCCTTGTTTTAGAGGGTCAGCAAAAAACTTCTATAACCACTGTAAAGCAAACATACCCATATCTGACACATGGGTCCATTCTCTTGGAATAAATGTATATTCTCCACGGGTAATTTGATCTTTCAAAGACAGCTGAGTATTTTGTTCATTAAACGGTGGATATCCACAAAGGCTAAATAAGAGAAAAAATATAAAGGATAATGCAACTTTTGCCACAGTTGAAAGACTGCCTGTTGTAGAGAATATGCATTTCACAATATCTATTTCATGATTGAAAATATGGCACGCACACTCATTAGCAAACAATTAAATTAATGCCTAAGACCTCTACCCATGTATGACTGTTCCACTGAACATGTAATTTCTTACCAAATGAAGAGAATAACTCCTAAACTCCAGCAATCCACAGCACGACTATACCCAGCTGTCCCAAGCGAATTTAGAACTTCAGGGGCAAGATACGTGGGAGTACCACATAATGTTCTCATAAGAGAGGATTCACCAAGAATCTTAGATTGTCCAAAATCTGTAATCTTGTATATGAAAACAACACCAGATTAAAATAAAATCAAAACTGACCAATACTAGAATACACTATACTAGTCGGCATGTACTAGTAGAGAGATTTATAGCTCTAATTTCCAAGGCATTTTTGCAGTATACAACTATGCCCTAAAATCTACCCAGCAGAGGTCTTCAGTAGAAAACTCAGATGGATAACAGAATCAAATGTGGGGGTTGGCCAGAAAGTGCTAGCAAAGAGTGTTGGATTAAATGCCAGTCTGAAGTATTCTATTTATCCCCAGCTTAATGAATAGCACAAGCAGCAGTACTATGCATTCATGCCTACCATGGAGGACTATTACATGCAGAGCTCAGTTTCCAAAGCTCCTCAGTATTTAGTCTCTCAGGCAAAACCAGCTTGGCACTAAATAATGTGGCTAAATACAAAAATGTTGGTCATGACTCCATGATTAAAACTAGTGACACATGCAAGTGAAGTATAGTCGAATTCTACTAATTACTATGTGAAATACTAACTGCCTAGTCATACTTATGAGTATGTATTGATTAAAATATGCATGAGAGAGGAAGTGATATCTAAAGTTTGTGAAAAAACCTTATCTCAAGATTTCCTCTGTTTTAGACTCTGCTATTTAGGAACGAGCAACAGCAATCTTAATACCATGGTAATTTTTTGTGTGTTGGAATTTAATATTTAGAAAATTGCTGAAGAACATTCCAAAGTTTCAGAATAAAGAACATCAAAATAAATAAGATACAGAGATAGAAGCTTCTTCCTCACCTTTATAAGACAAGTTTCCTCAGCAGATGAAAGTAGCACATTCTCTGGCTTTAGATCCCGATGTATAATACCATTTTCATGAAGGTACTATGCACACAGAAACACAGAACAGTACGAATGTTAAAACGTGAACTTCCAGATCTTTCCAATAATCATGATACAATGAACTGAAACTCTTTCATTTGAGACATGTGTATCTGAAGCCATAGAGTTCACCAAGTGATTTAAAATATTTAGAAGCTGCTGTGCAGCAACTGCTAAGCTCCATAGGTGGACTATGTAGAACTGTAAAGCAACACCACACTATCGGAACAGATTCTTCATGATCGCACTATGGAATTTTGGTTCTCCATCTCTCCTTTTATTAATATTAACAGCTTCTTCTGTGCTCAATCTCTCAGTTTAAGTACATTCCCCTGCCTCAATTTGCCAAGGCAGACACTATTACCCTGATGTGTTATAACAATTTTTATAGGGGAGAGGGAGATGCTGAGAGTCAGGGCATGTCTACACAGCAGCGTTATTTCAAAATAACTACTGATCATCCAGAAGGCCAACAGAGGCTACCCCAGGGATGGAGCTGGCCCCAGCATTAAGGCGGCAGGATAAGGGACCCTCTGAAGGTAGGGAGGGCTTTGGAGTGGCCCAGGGGATTGGGCAGGGGTGTCCAACCAGTTAGAGATGAAGAAATTACACAGCAAGCCTGTAATTTCAAAATAATTTTGAAATAACTGGTGGTTTTTCAGTCCGTAACCCTCATTCTATAAAGAATAATGCCTATTCCAAAATAGCTATTTCAGAATAGGCAGTGTATAGACAGCGCAGCTGGAGTTATTTCAAAATAAGGGGCCTCCAGGCCTTCCCACAGGTGCCCTGCTGGCTGCTCAGTCCACACTCTGCAAAACTCATTGGTACTCCTTCCCCTGCAGGCTTTAAAAGTGCAACCGCAGGGGAAAAGGCTTGTGGCACCCAGCAGGACCTGACAGCCCTGAGCCACAGAACAGCAGCCCACACAGCTGTCCCAGATGACAAGAGCCACCCCCTTGCTCCATCTGAGCCCTTCATGGCTGCAGCCAGCTCCCAGGACCCTGCCACATGACGAAAGAGGAGCACACCTTCCTGGTCTGGTGCAGAGATCCTGGACCTCATTGAGGTCTGGAGCAAGGAGGAAAACCTTGAGGATCTCTGCACTAGATGCAGGAACACCCATGTCTATGGCCGAATGAGCACCAAGAGCCACATCCACACCCAGGAGCAAGTGCGGATACAGGTTAAGGAGCACAGGCAAGCCTATGCCAAGACTAGGGAACGCAGCTCCTGCTCCAGGGTGGCACCTCAGACCTGCCCTTAGTATACAGAGCTCAGTCCCTCTCCCCGCCCCCCAGTAGCGAACTCAGGGCTGGAAGGACGCATCATCATCCTCCCGGGGGGCAGAGACAGTGAGAAGGAGGAGCCAGACAAGGCCAGTACCAGCTCCATGCCTGCCAGCCAGGATATCATGCTCACCCTGGATCCAGTAACCCCTCACCCCCATGCAACATCTGAAGCCAGGGAAGGCCCCTCAGGTGAGTGCCATTAATTTTCCTAGACACACACGGGTAGAGGCAGCGGGTGGAGAGAAGCAGCTGCGTGCTCCTCGTTCAGCCTTCTCGGCCTGGGGATTGCGCAACAGCGTGAGCATGTGGAGCACCAGTTCAGGGTGCACAGCCCCAGGAGGGTACAAGAGAGGACCCTTAAGCACTTGCTTACAGGATGGCTGGAGAGGCCTGTCTAACTCCCAATACCAGGGTGACACCCCTTCTTACCACAAGCTACCACTAGGAGACTGGGGACCTGTACACGTACGTACGTTCTCTCTCTCTCTCATCAACTCCCAGGCACAGCGCAGTAAGGTGCAGGAGCATCTGCTGCTCACACACACCTCCCCCCAACATCCTGCCTCCCCTCTCCTCCAGAAGCCAGGGATACATGACCTCTCCCTGTGGGACAGTCACTGTTGGACCTGGTGTGCATGTGGCAGAGGGAAGCCTAGCCGCCCCACATGGCCCCCCTCCCACCTACAGGATTCCAGTCTGGACGGCACCTTCCCATGCCTGCTTGTCCCTGGACCATGGGGATAGTGAGGCTTTCCCCTGGAAATCTGTGCCCCGTAAAGGATAAACTTAATTTGTTGTCAGTATGACCTCTGTGTGACCTGGATGTTAAGTCTGGTCTTTGTAAAGAGGTACGTGCTTGAACTCAGGTGAGCAAAGGGGGGGGGGTAGGTAAAACTGGTTTGAACTTGTAAGGCCTGCAAAGGGACTGTGAGGGGACAGATAATGATTGGAGGAATTTGGTGCAAGGGGCATGACCTGTATATGCATGCAACTGTAAGTGGTTAGTGAGAAAAGGTAATTACCATGTAAGGTGGTACAAAAGGCCTTGCCTTTTGTTTGGGAAGTTGCAGAAACTTTTCCTGAGAGTATCCTGGAGATTTTTGCCCTGGAATGCATTCCTGAATAAAGCTGGTTGCTTAAGAAGGGTGTCTGGAATTGATTTGGTAGGGGTTTTGGGCCCCCATCCGAACCCTCGGATTATAATTCTCCGTCACCCGTTAGGAAAGGGCCCCCTGCCTAGGCCACAGATGACCTTGCTCCAAGCACATTGTCTTTGTCTGACCCAAGGTCTGTCAGTGTCGGCTTAGAGAGGAGGACCAGGCTTCAGACAGTGTCTCCAGGGATGACTGACCTTCTCTTTGTTCTACACAGCCAGACCAGCTGCGAGAGCAGAGCGGTCGACACCTCCCGTGCCAGCCTCCCAACACCGCATAACCCACTGGCACTGGAGACCAGAGGAGGACCTCTAGAAGAAGCATGCACCGCCCTGCAAGTTCTGTAGCATTCCATGAACCGGCAGGACTGGAGACTGGAAGAGGACCTGCAGCTGCGCTGAGAGACCTGGCAGGAACAGGGATGCACCATCTGCGCAGCACTCCAAGCAGTCATCACCAGAATAGTGCCCATTCCTGCAGCCACCCCATGCCAGCTCCTGACCCTCCTGCTTCTCCCCATAGCTCCCCACCGTGGCTGCCAAGGACCCTGTACATGAGGCAGTGGGACCACCTGAGGCGAACGCCACTCCCAGCCTCAGCCCTGAGCCTCTCCTCCCCCTCCTCTCCCTTACAACTCTCTCCTCCTCCTCAAGGTTCTTTCCCCAGCCCCTCCCCAGTTACATTTACCCCAAATAAAACCAAAGAGTTTATTTTTCAAAAATAAAAAGTGTAGTTTATTGTCTGTGCAGGGGAAGAAGGGAGAGCATGGGAAGGGAGCGGTGTGGGACGAAAGGCAAAGAAGGGCAATGCACAGACCCCATGTGGAGAGGCTTAGGGGAGAGTATCACTGGGGTCCTTGTGTGAAACTCTCCCTCAGGGCCTCATGGATGTGCACAGTCCTGATGGGCCTGCCAGATGGCAGCTGTGCACAGCTGCTTAAAGGCCCTGCCAAACTGGTCAGCCTCCGCCCCCCACCGTGGGAGGAACGTCTCCACACTGCCACTGCTTAGGGGATGTTCCGCTCCCCGATATCCAGGCGGCTGAGGAGGCAGCGGAATCTCCCCTTCAAATGCTTGAAGGCACCCTCCACCACAATGTGGGCCCTGCTGAGCGTGGCATTGAAGCGTCCCTTGCTTTCGTCCAGGTGTCCAGAGTAGGGCTTCATGAATCAGGGGAGCAGAGGGTAGGCTGGGTCCCCCACAATACAGATTGGCATGTCCATGACCCCGACCCTCATGGTGCAGTCGGGGGAAAAAAGGTGCCAGTGTGCAGCTTCTGAAGAGGCTGGAGTTTCGGGAGACACATGCATTGTGCTCCTTCCCTGACTACCTGACGGAGATGTCCGTGAACTGCCCACGGTGGTCGACCAGGAGCTGTGGGACCATCGAAAAGTATCCCTTGCGGTGAATGTATTTGGATGCCTGGTGGTCGGGGGCCAGGATGGGGATGTGGGTGCCATCATTAGCCTCCCTGCAGTTGGGGAAGCCCATAGAGGCAATGCCAGCGATGACGGGGTGGATGACCCTGCCGGGCAGGACGGTACTGATGGCCTGCACCATTTGTAGAAGGAGACAAACAAAGAATCATTGGGGTGCCAGAGCACCCTCCACTCCCATACACACCAGGAGCAACCCCCTATATAGCCCATCCCCCAGCAGGGCTGTGTGAAGGCAGGTCTGAAAAATCTCCCGGGAAGGGGGTTTCTACCACCACCACCCTTCCTTGGGGAACCCCATTCCAGAAGTTCCCCACCCTGCTGGGACAATAGCACCATACCTGCATGAGCACGGCCCCGACGGTCAATCTCCCCACTTCGAATTGGTTTCCGATGGATCAGGAGTTGTCCAGCATGGCGAGCTTTCAGATGGCAATGGGCGACCTACTTCTGTAAAGAGTTGGTGGATCTCCTGTGGGTGTCGCGTCTCCGAAGGGTGGGGGCGAGCCACCCACACAGCTCCAGAAAGGTTTCCTTCTGCAAGCAGAAATTCTGGAACCACTGCTAGTCGTCCCATCGCTCCATGACAATCTAGCCCCACCAGTCAGAACTGGTGTTCAGTCACCAGAAGCGGCGGTGCAGTGTACAGGGGAGGGCAGCTGGGATCATATTGTATGAGTAGCGCCCTCAGAGGGATGAGGAAGCTCTCTGCAATGAGCTTCCTTCAGGGCCAGGAAGGCATCCCACTGAAAGTGCTGGAAGAGGTGTAGGAGTGGGATTTGATATTTATATTTCAGGTTTAATAATGTAGTAATATATGACAATTTCATCCTGCCAGACCAATGTTAAGGCAGGGACAGACCCTATAGTTAAATATACATTTCCTGTTTTAAGGTTTAGTAAGTAAAAGACAGGATCTTGTATTGTGTCTATGTTAATAAGATTAGAGGAATGTTGAGGCCCAGGCCACAATGTGAACTGTTCTGATTACAAGATTTAGTAAGATTTAATTTACAATGATTTTTTTTTATTACTCAATATAAAACACTGCTGTTTGTACCTCTGAAGGTCTCTGTAAAAGATTATTTGTGTGACTGAGGAATGAATGCATCAGGAAAAGATAAGGTGTGAAGGCTGTTAAAACCAGATGGTCAAGAGAGGAGGGGGCGAAGAGATTCCAGGACGCCAGAGAACCATCAGTGTGTATCCATGATTAAGAAGGGGCAGATTGACGACTCTAAGGTGAAGGCTGAGACCCCTAAAGACAATTGATCAACTCAGTCCAAGACAATATGACCATCTCAGAGGCATTTTGGAATGAGAACATCAAAAGATAACACCAATTAAGGTTTTGCAGATCCAGACTAACCGGTCACAAACTGACACAGCAAAATCCATAGACTTCCACAGAGAAAAAGGACTATAAAAGCAGGGTGGTTTGCTATGGGACTTTGGGTTCGTCTTGCCACCAAGTCCAGGGGAACTGGATCGCGACCGACAGAGCCCAGCTCCTTTCTGTGATCAATCTGGCTAGTCACATCGACTGGAGGAAGAGGGAGAGGAAGAGGGAGGGAGACTGAAAAGCATATGCTAACTGTTGTATTCTCAATAAATGAGGCGTACTGCCTTCTCCCCTTTAAAGATCTGGTGTGCTTTGTATGGACATAACAGAGGTGCAGTACAACCTGTAAGAGCCATTGACTGATGAGGCAAGTCCAGCTCCTTGCCAGGAGTGCTGCTGTGTCCGCAATAGCAACCAGAGCACACAGTGAAAAGCCTTTGCTATCCCTCAAAGAGGTAGGCAAAGGAGAATTACCTGAGACACGACTGTATTGGGGGGGTCCGTTTAAGTTAGAACATAAGAACATAAGAACGGCCGTACTGGGTCAGACCAAAGGTCCATCTAGCCCAGTAGCCTGTCTGCCGACAGTGGCCAGCACCAGGTGCCCCAGAGAGGGTGGACCGAAGACAATGATCAAGCGATTTGTCTCCTGCCATCCCTCTCCAGCCTCTGACAAACAGAGGCCAAGGACACCATTTTATCCCTGGCTAATAGCCTTTTATGGACCTAACCTCCATGAAATTATCTAGCTTCTCTTTAAACTCTATTATAGTCCTAGCCTTCACAGCCTCCTCTGGCAAGGAGTTCCACAGGCTGACTACTGTGTGAAGAAGAACTTTCTTTTATTAGTTTTAAACCTGCTACCCATTAATTTCATTTGTTGTCCTCTAGTTCTTCTATTTAGGGAACTAATAAATAACTTTTCTTTATCGGCCCTCTCCACACAACTCATGATTTTATACACCTCTATCATAACCCCCCTCAGTCTCCTCTTTTCTAAACTAAAAGTCCCAGTTGCTTTAACCTCTCCTCATATGGGACCCATTCCAAACCCTAATCATTTTAGTTGCCCTTTTCTGAACCCTTTCCAAGGCCAAAATATCTTTTTGAGGTGAGAGACCACATCTGTACACAGTATTCAAGATGTGGGCGTACCATAGTTTTATACAGGGGCAGTAACATATTCTGGGTCTTATTTTCTATCCCTTTCTTAATAATTCCTAGCATCCTATTTGCCTTTTGACCGCCGCTGCACAGTGTGGAAGTTTTCAGAGAACTGTCCACGATAACTCCAAGATCTCTTTCCTGATTTGTCGTAGCCAAATTAGCCCCCATCATACTGTGCATTATAGTTGGGGTTATTTTTCCCGATGTGCATTACTTTACACTTATCCACATTAAATTTCATTTGCCATTTTGTTGCCCAATCGCTCAGTTTGGTGAGATCTTCTTGGAGTCCCTCACAGTCTGCTTCTGTCTTGACTATCCTAAACAGTTTGGTATCATCCATAAACTTTACCACCTCACTGCTTACCCCTTTCTCCAGATCATTTATGAATAAGTTGAACAAGATTGGTCCTAGGACTGACCCTTGGGGACACCACTAGTTACCCCTCTCCATTCTGAAAATTTACCATTTATTCCTACCCTTTGTTTCCTGTCTTTTAACCAGTTCTCAATCCAAGAAAGGACCTTCCCTCTTATCCCATGGCCATGTAATTTACACAAGAGCCTTTGGTGAGGGACCTTGTCAAAGGCTTTCTGAAAATCTAAGTATACTATATCTACTGGATCCCCCTTGTCCGCATGTTTGTTAACCCCTTCAAAGAACTCTAATAGATTAGTAAGACAGGATTTTCCTTTACAGAAACCATGTTGACTCACTTAATAAATTTATTTCATTTGATTCTACATTATCTTTCACATACAGTGCCACTCCGCCACCAACCCGGCCTGCTCTATCCTTTCGATATATTTTATATCCCGGTATGATTGTGTCCCACAGATTTTCCTCATTCCACCAGGTTTCAGTGATGCCTATTATGTCAATCTCCTCATTTAATACTAGGTACTCTAGTTCACCCATCTTATTAGTCAGACTCCTAGCATTTGTGTAGAAGCACTTTAAAAATTTGCCACTGCTTATTTGTCTGCCCTTCCCTGATGCATTGGATTCCTTTGTATGCGGTTGTTTGTCTGCTCTGGCCCATGGTTTGCCCTCTCCCTCCTCTCTTTCTGACTACAGCTTAGAGAATCTCTATCAATGGATTCTCCTCTAAGAGAAGTCTCCCTCCGATTTACGTGCATCTCCGCACCAATCGGCTTTCCCCATCTCTCAGTTTAAAAACTGCTCTCGGCCTTTTTAATGTTTAGTGCCAGCAGTCTGGTTCCACCCTGGTTTAGGTGGAGCCCATCCTTCCTGTATAGGCTCCCCTCTCCCAAAAGTGTCCCCAGTTCCTAATAAATCCAAACCCCTCTTCCCTACACCATCGTCTCATCCACGCATTGAGACTCTGAAGCTCTGCCTGCCTACCTGGCCCTGCGTGGAACTGGAAGCACTTCCGAGAATGCCACCATAGAGGTCCTGGATTTCAGTCTCTTTCCTAGCAGCCTAAATTTGGCCTCCAGGACATCTCTCCTACCCTTCCCTACGTCATTGGTACCTACATGTACCACGACCACGGCTCCTCCCCAGCACTACACATAAGTCTATCTAGATGCCTCGAGAGATCTGCAACCTTCGCACCAGGCAGGCAAGTGACCATACGGTTCTCGGTCATCACAAACCCAACTATCTATGTTTCTAATGATCGAATCACCCACTACTAACACCTGCCTCTTCTTAACTGGCATTCCCTCCCCTCAGAGGTATCCTCAGTGCGAGAGGATACCGCAACATCCTCTGGGAGGAGGGTCCCAACTGGGATGGTTTCCCTCTGCTCCCATTGAATGCTCTGTTCCCTTGAGACTTTCATCCTCCTTAAGAGCACTGGGGCTCTCAGACTGGAGGTGGGACAGTACTACAGTGTCCCGGAAAGTCTCATCAACATATCTCTCTACCTCCCTTAGCTCCTCCAGTTCAGCCACCCTGGCCTCCAAAGCCCGAACTCGGTCTCTGAGGTCAGGAGCTCCTTACGGTGCACACATATGCCATCCGCCCACAGGGCAGGTAATCATACGTTACACTCGACGCAATAAACAGGATAGCCCCCACTCTGCTGCTGGGCTTCTGTCTCCATTTTTCAAGTTCAAGCCTCTGATAACCTCAGGCAGCAGCTATGGGAAGTGACTGCTGTCCTGACGCCCTGCTCGGAATGCTTCCGGGTGGCCTTGAATGTGATTCATTGTCCTATGAGCAGGGACGCTCTATTTCAAAATAGCTCAGCGCTATTTCAATGAGCATTTGAGGTGTAGACACACATTTCAAAATAAGCTATTATGGAGTATTTCTTCCGGAATAGCCTATTCCCAAATAAGCATGCAATGTAGATGTACCCCAAAGTGTAAACCCTGTATATGATAGAAGCCACTTCAAGCCAGGGGGTCCTCCTGCACTCCCAGCACTCCTCGTCCTAGCACCTCTGCCATTTTACCACTAGTAAAGAGCTTCCCATTGGCAATTGAGCAATTAAGCAAAAGCATATACAGAATTTTAAGAGACTCATTCAGTCCTTTGCCAGTCAGATGCTGACCAATCCATAGGACTCAAATGATAGGAGAGGATAAATTAGGGAAATTTTGGGCAGAAGAGAGGATTGATAATGAGCAAGGACAGGGCAAAAATAGAAAGAACAAATTATTTCATTGCAACAAATGTAGGATAGTTCTTCATCCACATTCTGCAGGGTCTACTTACCACTAGATGCATGCATTCAATGTGAATTGATTGTATGAACTAAGGATGTTAACTAGTGGTTAGCTGACTAGTTGAGTAGTCGATGGTATTTCAGAATCCCCTGCTGACCCCGGGCTCCATGCTGTGCTGCCTACTTGAAATGCCACATGGAGCTGGGGTCACCCCAGGCTCCATGCAGGTCAGCGCTGCACAGCTAATCTCAGGCTCAGCTGTGTTGCACTGCCCCTTTGAAACGCTGAGGCTGCCACTTTGAAGTATCCCCTCATCCCCCCTTTTGCTGCCTCTGGCTATCTGATAAGCATTTGCTATCGGATAGCCTACTAGTCCTTAACATCCCTAGTATGAACACAATATACACACACCTTTGGCTTCACTGAAATGTAGAATAAATCTGAGATATTAAGAAAACGTAAGACAAAAATTCATAGGCAGTACCCTAGAAACTACTTTGATCATAATCAGTGGCCCAAGCATCAGATTGGGCAGTTTTCTCAAAGACATGGAAAATAGTTAAGACTCTTTTAGCGATAACTTACTTCTATAAGACTCAGATGTATAAAAAGGTTAGTTATGGACAGTGAATATAGGTGCCTTTATCCATATCACAGAGTTTACCCCAACTCTAAAATATTTAAAAAAAAAACGGATAAAAATTAATCTTTAAATTTGTTATTGCTTTAGGGCTTATTATAAGAGATAAGTACTAAATTCAAAATACAAAACTAAATTTCATATTTTTGATCGCTAGAGATACAAAATTGAAGCAAGATAAAAAAAATATAGAAAGTTGATCTCTAAGAACATGCAGATGCTGATGAAGGAAAAGTTATGGAAAGAGATAATTTTTCAGGAGATGTTCATGCAACACAGTTACTATTTCATGAACATAATGAAGAAAGTCTGTTATATATTATAGTAAGACCTAAGTATTCAGCCTTTGCGATATTAAGTGAGCTATAACATGCCCTCTGATGTATTGAAATTTATATTTAAAGTTCCTTGTAAAGTATCTCATCTTGGATTTTGGCTGTTACCTAAAAGAATATTGTACTGATGCCTCTTTTATCCTGCATACTTGGTAAATGTTTTATTTGCTTTCAACAGCATTAATGTGTTGTTACTTTAATCCCTGATTTTTTTAAAATCATTTCATGGCCCCTCTGCTCAGCTGAGGTAAAAATGCACCAGTAAGTCAAATTGTGAACACTACACTAAATTTTACACTACACTACTCAAATTTTCATGTCAGAACTCCTTAGACGCAATGAAATAGTTCAGCTTCTCCCTCCAACTTCAGCTGATCAAAATCTTGACACGCAGATTGGGAAAAAAGGGGAGCGAATGAATTCACTTCTCAAAACATACCTTTGCATTGATTTAAATTTAAGAATAAGGCAGCTTGTAACATTTCTCTTTCTTCTTTGATATCTTCCATTCAGGGCTCAAGAGAAAAACTCCAAATAGAATTTTGAAACAGGAGACTAAAACAATGATAGGTAAGACAATCTTTTCCTACCTCCAGATTCTCTTGCAAGCTCTGAAGTATTTATTCTTTTTCTGGAAAACAATGGAACCTTTCCAGTTGATTGGCCTAACAGCTAAAGGAACAGTGGCTTAAATCTCTACTATGAATAAGGAGAAGAGTTCATTTTGTGCTGTAAAAACACATGCAAGCACAAGTGATAGAAAAAGCTACACTGATGGCACAGACAGAGTTGCAGCAACCATATTTTACTTTGTACACATTCAGAACTATCTACCTTTACAGCCAACAGCATCTGATAAAAATACAGCTTGCAGGTAGCTTCTTTCATCTTGGTTGATCTTGACACTCTGTCATATAACTCTCCTCCTTCCATCCTGAAACAGAAGTACAGAAGGACATTCAATAAACTTCTTTCAGAAGTTAGACTCACCAGAAAGCCTGAGACTGAAAGGCTTTTCTAAAGAAAAAGACACCAATGAAAAGTGAAGTATATTCATTTTCTGAAATGCATCCATTGGGTGGGTGCATGTTTATAAATTCTTATGCGCGACATGCAAAGTAAAAAGAAATTGGTCTTGAGCTGGCTAGAACTAAACCCAGGAAAGACATAGGTGATGTTAACAGGAATGCAGAAACACTATTCCAAGGAAGTTCAGCTTCTAGAAGACCATCTGGCTGTTGCTTGTCAATGTAGCACAAAGCCTTGGAATCTTACTGTATTTATCACTCCTCTGTATAGCAACATCACAAGGAACACCATCTATCCTCTCTGGGCAGCCAACAGACTTCACCCTTCCTATCACACAAACCTGTAGCTACAGTACTACGAGCCCCCATCACCTTCAGACTGTATTATCCAGGACTAACAGCTAAGGCCATGCAGAAGCTGCAACTGGCTCATCATCATGTCACCCACTTACCCCTCTGACTCCACACCATGTTCCAGATCCAGGTTAAGAAGCAGACCTTGAACATTAAAGTGCTCAATGGTCCAGGCCTGTGCTCTTTGAGACTCTCCACCCAGGTTCCAACTAAGCTGTGCAGCCGTCTAACAAGCTCCATGTAGGGGCTCAGAACACCTGTACAGAGCACCACTGCTCCCTGCCAGCACAGCACGGAGCTGGGGCCAGGAGGGAGGGCATCCACCCCCTTCCACCTCCCAGCCATAGCAGCTCCATGCTAGGGATAAGTAAGGGTTGACTCCCTGCACCAGCTGCTCTGTGCTGGTGCCAAAGGAACGGGTACCTCTCCGTGGGCCATGGCCCTCAACCCAAAGCTGTCCCAGACCTGCCACTGAGTGTGGATTCTACAGTGGGGCTGGAGTTAAGGGGCTCAGGGCTGGAGGGGCTGGGGTGTGGGATGAGGGCTCTGGCTGGGGATGTGGGTTCCTGGGTGGGGCCAGGGAGGAGGGGTTCAGTATGGAGACTTCCCTAGGAAGAGAGGCCTACCCCAGCTCTCTCTCACCACAGCATCTTGGGGCCATGGGAGGGGCACCTCTCCACAGTTGCTGCAGCTTTAGCGAGCACCTGTCCCCCAGCCTGAGCAAGTCCAGGCTAAGCTGGGGGCAGGGGTGTCATGAAAGGAGCACCTGCCCTTCAGCCAGAGTCCTCATACTTCACACACCATTCCTCTGTCCCAGCCCTGAGATCCCTCCCACACTCAGAACCTTTTGACCCCTCCCCCACCTCAAATATGAAGGTGATGTGTTGCATATCACCCCTATATTGGTGCACATAGCAAAATCCATTCCACTCAGGGGGAGGTAAAAATTAGAGGGAACATTGCTCTCCACTTATGTGATCCACCACAGCAGCTGCAATTTACCAGGATGACAAGGCAGACAATCCTACAGAGGTGAAGTGTCTCCCCAGCTCCAGAAGAATGACTTTCCTGCCTACCCTAACCCCCGTTTTACCTATGTTTTGGATAGCATCTGCACTCATCATCAAGTAGGAGTCAAGTTATTAAAATTTCCATGATATTCTTTTATTTATGGCAGTAAAACATTTATTCTGGAACAAACTGAATGCAAATTACTTACAATTCCAAAACAATATAATAATCTTCTGCCTCAAAGAAGTTCTTTATCTTGATTAAGCAGGGCTAGCAAAGAGGAGGGAGACAGCAGAATCATTTTATGAAAACTAGTATTACAAGAAAATATTATCCAAGAATATAATTTCAGAATTGTGCGCAATCCAAAGTATACTTGGAAGGAGACTATGCTAATACTGGTTTCTCTTTAATATAAAATTCATTTCCAGGTGTTTTTTTAATCATAGTAAAATTAATGCAACAGGTGTTCTGCTTAGTGCAGACATGCTATGGAAGTTTTCCCTAAAAAAACATTTCTCTTGATGAACCTCAATCACATTCTGACACCCTATTGTTATTCCTATGAAGAGCTCACAGACAGCTTTCCCAATGCATTCTATCTAGTCAATTGTAACTTTTCCACTGTACTTGAGTCCCTGTTTTGTGCGGCGCTTACAAACAGCAAAAAAGAGGATTAAAAAAACAGAAATCCACTAAAACTGCCAAAGGTATAGGGCTTAAATTTTTTAATTAAATTTACTCAATTTCAATATAATTGCATTAGTTAAAAGACTATAGTAATTCCAAAAGGAGAGCAAATGAGAAAACCAGAATACAAATTTAAAAAATAAATCAGATTTAAGATTATACTCACATGATCTATTTTCTTCAAAATCTCAATTTCCGTATTGACATTAAAAGCTGGATCCTATTTAAAAGAAAACTGAAGTGTCAGACAGAGCAAGCAGTAATAATGTTTATACAGGGACTATTGCCTCCGTGTATCTATGGAAACACAACATACATTTGTTCCATCTTTATTTAATGATGGCTACAACGTAAATAGCAAAGCTCATCAGGGAAAAATTCTCTTGTTGAAAGTTTCAACAAACATGGAAAAAAGAATTTAACTTGAAATCTTCCCTGGGAAAGGTTGATGTATTTGATAAAAAACAAGAGTCTAACCTGTCAGGCCAAAACAAAAACAAATTTTATCTGCAATGCTGCCATGAAACCTCCTGGGAGTTACAGTTGGGGTTCCTCAAGCTCCCATTTTCTGCAGGACTGGCCTCCTTTGGGAGACTACATCTTTCACAATGCAACATGATCTCATCCGTGATACATCAGAGATGTAGTCCACGGAGTTCTTTCTATGCAACCCATAACTAAGAAACCCTTAACAGGAAAATTACCAAGATTTATATAAAGAAAAGCAAAACTATAAACAGAGCCCTGCAAATCCATGGATGTGGATACGGAGACCGCAGCTCATTTTTGCAGATACAGACGCGGATACAAATTTTGTATCTGCACAAGATCCTAACTATAAATGCAATACAATCAAAAAAGCCTTTGAAGTGCTATGGGAGAAGGGGGGGAGAGATTAAAATCAGAGAAGCAACTGTAGTAACATGAGGGGCAGAGAGGGAAGGTAGATGGTGTTTCAGGAAAAGTGGGAGCTAACTGGTTACACTCGTAGCAGAAAAATGTTTCCAGAATAGCACAGTTGTACAAATCTTACTGTCAAGATGTAAATACAAAGGAGATCTTCTTGGCTAGTAAGATAAGCAGCACCTGGCAACATCAACAAAGCCAGGAAGGAAACCAACAGATGTGGCTAGTCTGAGATGCATTGTGTCAGGGAGAAAGGAATAAAAACTAGCCTGGAAGGAAGTACAGACATAGAATTCTGGAAGTGGGATTTGTCTTTTTAAAAATCCCTCTCTTCTGACACTTTCAGGATTTGCGCCTACTAGTGTGAGACTGTCTTTGACCTATGCATTTATTTCAAATAACATTCATTGTGGAGTTAACGGAAGCTTTTCTTTATTGTCTAAACAAGATATAATTTAAAATACTTGTGTATTTGACGCTGTTTTTGGAAAAACTCACTATAGTCTGTCCCAACAAAAGGTGAAAGACCTTTCCATCTCAGAGGAGAAGTAACAAAAGAGGTCTGCATCTTGCCATAATGAACATAAAGACAATTTGGACCAGATGATTAACTAATCTTTATTGTTTAATACAATTAATTCCTTCCAAATGGTGTGGTTTAAATATACACAAAGCTTCACACATTGCTAAAATACACATGAATCCAAAAAAACCCTTAAATTATAGCAACAAATATTTACAACTAGATTTACCCGGCAAAGTCCTTAACTCAATTTCTGTTTTTTGGATAATAAAATGAAAATATACACACTTCACTGAAATCATTGCCTGAGAATGGGGCTGAGGATAAAGGATTAAGGATGCAGACTGCCCCGGGGTGAGAGGATTACCCCAGGCCTCTCTCACTGCAGCACCTTGGGTCCAGGTGAGAAGCGCCTCTCCATGGCTGCTGCAGCTCCAGTGAGCACAGCTGACGGAGGGTTGTATGTCCCCCAACTGGGGCAGGTCCAGGCTCATCTGCTCCTGAATTCTCTAATCAGAGTGAGGAATGCAGCAAACTGTGCACTCTCCCCTCACTCTGGGACAAAGGGGAACAGCCACCAATGACTTCGTATGAATTGGGGGGGGCCCAAAGAGAGCTTTAGCCTTCCTTAACGGCACATGGGGGGGGAGGGAGAGAGAGGCTCAAGAATGGGGCACCCCCAGCCAACCCCTTTTACCTGCCTTGTGATTGTCTCTTTTCTATGTGATTTTATGAGAAGCAATCCCATTCCAGGCACATCCCATTTTTCTGGCACAATTAAATCCTTACCATACTTTAAGTTATGGTAAGAGAAATCTGATGGTCCTAACTCTTACAATTTAGGAGTTGTTGAACAGAAATTCTCATAGAATCATAGAGCAGGAAGAGACCTCAGGAGGTCATCAAGTCCGGGCCCCTGCCCAAAACAGGTCCAATCCCAACTAAATCAACCCAGCCAGGGCTTTGTCAAGCCAAGACTTAAACACCTCTAGGGATGGAGATTCCACCATCTCCTTAGGTAACCCATTGCAGTGCTTCATCACCCTCCTAGTGATATAATTTTTCCTAATACCCAACCTACACTCCCCCACTGTAACTTGAGACCATTGCTCCTTGTTCTGCCATCCGTCACTACTGAGAACAGCCTCTCTCCATCCTCTTTAGAACCTCTCTTCAGGAAGTTGAAGGCTGCTATTAAATCCCCCCTCACTCTTCTCTTCTGCATACATAGTAGATGTTCACAAAGTATTACCAAATACATCACAGCCACTGCAAGATGGCCAAAAAACAGATACTTACTGTGTCTCTCACAGCGCTTGTTATAAATCTCCGTTTATTGATTATCTTTACGGCAACTTTGTTACATGTGGTCCTCTCAAATGCCAATTTAACCTCTCCACAGGCGCCACTAATATAAAAATTTAGTTATGTTAAAACTTGCAAGCATTTTTCAATATGCAGGTAACAAATAAAAACAGATAAAACAGAAGGTGTTTGCTTCTTGAAACAGTACATGTAATGAGAATACTGCTGTCTCCTAAACCTTTGAATACAGCAGGCTCGTGTGCAGTATGTAAGACCCATCAGTACTAGGCACATGATTAGGATAGATGCTGGTAGCCACCCATGTTCTAACACAGAAATTGAAATACAACCAAAATTCCAAACTGAAAGCTATTGAGAAAATGCACAAATAGCTAAAAACAGAACAAACTTCCAAGATGTAACACGCAATTATTTTAATTGAGCTTACAAAATCCATCAGTCTCCATTAACATAGCCCAGTGGCATAAAGTTGTATGCCATAAGGTTGTACAACTCTGCGCAATATATATAGCAGCAAATCTGTTTTTAAACATTATGAGATTGTAAGAGGAAATCCACACAAGTCCACTCACTCTGCTGCTTTTTTATGATATGCAAAGACTTTGGGGGAAAATTTAACTTTAAAGAAATTTTATATAAAAATTTTGGGTCACTATTTCTCTCTCTTTCACTTCATGTCCCACAAGGTAATATTCTGACCTTCAGTTCTTCCCCCTACTTCCAATCATGGGGTAGGGGAGAGATATTGATTCAGAAAGTAATAGGACCGACAGCAAACTATTTCAAACCTGACTTTCTGTTCCTAAGCTATAAGTACCCAATCATAAACTTGAGTTTCACAGTTAAAAGTATGTTTTAAACCCAACTCAATTAGCAGCAAAAAGCCCAAACCTGGATGTTGTAAGGAAAATAGGTCTACCTGCGTATCATAATTCAGAATACCAGTTTTAACCGTTTTTATCATTCAGAGTTGAAATCAAGCAAATGGGCAGTTGATAATCCCAGCAATCCAAAGAGCCTATACCAGTGTTTCTTAAACTTTTTAAGACCGAGGAACACCAAACAATTTTTTTTTTTTTTTATAAGGAACACCAAGAATTTTTGGTTGAGCAAAAAAACAAACGAAACAAAAACACCACACACACACACACACACACACACACACACTCCTTGCCCCTTGAACATCAGACGACACTTTTATTGACAACGACAATATTCTCTCACTGCACAATGATAATTTAAGTATCTTTTTAATTATCTTTTGAAAAGTGGAACATCTTTTTTAATCTAAGTATCCCAAACATAACCTGTCAATCACTATCCATTAAACAAAAAAAGGGTTGTCCAACAAAGAAGGAAAATTGTATCTGGCCCCCCTCAGCTGTCCTGGGTAACAAGTGAGGGCTACAGGAAGCGGTGCAAAGACCCAGTTGGGGTGGCAGCTGTAGGGCAGTTCTCTCCCCTGGCAGGCAGGATCCCCAGACCAGCAGCAAAGACAGCCAATCAGAGCTGGCCCTGCAACGCTCCTCCCCTCTGGCAAGGGGAGCAACCGAGGCACGGAGCTTTCCCAGGCGATTGCAAGCTGGGTGCAGAAGCACGTGAGGAGGAACGCGGTTAGCCCCGCCTCATTTCCTGCTGTGTCATCACTCGCTCACCTCTTCCACCCTTCGCGCGGAAGCACTTAAGAAGGAACGCGGGTAGCCCTGCCTCATTTCCAGCCGTGTCACCACTGTATCACCATTCGCTCACCTCGTCCACCTTTCACTCCACCCACTGCGTCTCAGCAGCTCTAGAGGCCATTATTTTTCCTCAAACCGTCGCAGCACACCTGTGAGTTCTCCACGGAACACCAGTGTTCCGCGGAACAAAGTTTAAGAAACAAGGGCCTATTCTCTAATGGCCCAGCAGTGGCATAAGAGATGTCAAAGCCATATAGACTGGGAATGAAAAACAAATCTACTAAATTTAAGATTTACTGCCAATGCTGTTTGCTTGCTATTAACAAAGATACATAATACTGTGTTTTACCCTTGGACATTCCAAACAGAAGACTTAATTTACAGACAGATTTAATAAGTAGGAACTTACTTTCAGGTGTAACATTTCAAATAAGCAGTAACTAACCATTTGCAAGACAGGCAACTGAAAAGAGAACTTTGCATGAAGGAGTAAGAATTCTCTGCAGCAAAAAATTAATTTGTCCTATCAACATCTTAAAAATTCTATGAGGGAAAATGCTACAGAAAATAAACTACTAGCCATCCCTGATGCTAAAAGATTTTCCAGTAATCTCCACAAAACAAACTTCAACAAGGCCATCAAATCCTACCTCCTCTTTCTAACAGCTTTATATGCATGCATAAGTGCTCCCTGTAGAGCAGAAGGAAACTACAGTGAAGGAAAGATTAAAAAAACCAAAATCACCTCAGTAACTGTATTATCTTACTGCCACCGCTTGTCTTCAATGTCTCCACACACATATATAAAGCCAGTGTTTCCCCATTTCCCTCATACACAGATCTTAAAAGTAAGCACTGTGGAACGCAAGCGCACATCCAGATTCCCTCCTCCATAGCTGAGTGCATTAGGGAACAAATTACACCCCTCTGATTCTCACAGTATGAATTAATTAAAAAAAGTCAGAGAGATGATTGTGATCACAGTCTGATTCTCTGTATAACTGTATTAACATCCAGGTTTAAAACAAATAGCATAATGTCTCCTGAACAAGTCTCACACTTGATCTACTGATCTAAGTTACAGCATCTTAGAGGCCATGTTAACAGGCTATGATCTCCTCTCAAAGAAAAGAAAGTTATGAATTGACATAATTCAGGTATGTGCCACCTAATTTCTGCCCATTTTGCCAGGTTGTGGTGGAGCTACTGGCAAAGGAGAGAGAGGTACCATGATTTATGCCAGGCCATACCCCAAGACAATTCTCAGCTGTCCAATTAAGGCTAGATTCCACATCAGAGGCAAAAAGTGGCAGGAACACAATGAAAAAAACCTGAGCCCTTCATTTTTTATTAGTCTGTAAAGCACCATGTTTGTGTTTGCAGTACCATAGTGCCTAAGGTGGTATTATTGAAACAGTACTAAAATAACAGCACGTAGTTTATACTAGTTATAGGTCAAACATCATCCACACCAAACTAAAGGAAAATAATCCCTACGTATATTATAAGTATGGTTCTTACCTTCCCAAAGTCTTTGACATGATATATTTCTCTCTGAATTCTCTGGGATACCCGGACTGATCATCCACCATAAGATCAGAAAATACGAACACTGAGAAGATGAGTGGAGATAATTTTTTGTTACTAACTCCAAAGACTCTGCTAGAAGAAATAAACTACTATTACTTAATTTTAATATTCAACAATATAACTAATAAAATGCATAGGCCAGAAGAAAACATGTATATATGTAAACATATAACAAAAATTATACTGAAAACCATTTACCTTACCTTTTGGAAACTGCTGTTCATCAAGAGGTGTTGTACATGCCCATTACACTGTAGATGCATGCATGCCGCATGCACAGATTTTTGTCCTGCACTGGCACCAGTGAAGAGTTACTGGAGCATCCTGTGTTGCCACATGTTCTTGCATGCTGGTATAAAAGGACAGAGACATCCCAACCCCTCTCAGTTCCTTCAGACTGGACAAAGTCCAGTACGACACATGCAATGTGGAATGGTCACATGCAATCCATCTCAAAGAACAACAGTGACAGAAAAGGTGGTGTGTTTTTTTTCCAATGAGTGATTGCACATGTCTATGCCACTGTAGGTGACACAAGGAAACATGCACCCAGGGGGGTTCAGAGTCCACCTGAACAGAGATTGTAAAATAATCCATCTGAAATGGGCATTGTCTCCAGACTGGCAGGAAATGGCATAATGAGGAATCAGAGTGTGGACTGAAGACCAAGTAGCTGCTTTACAAATGTCTACAAACTGCACTTGCATCCGGAGAGCAGCAGGTGGAGCTGAGCACTGGTAGAATGTGCCAATACTCTCTAGTTGGCAGGATTGTTTGTAGGCAGCATACATTAATAAATGAAGAGATTCAAGATGAGATTTTCTTAGCAGAAACTGGTTAACTCAGCTGTTTGCACTGCAACAAAACACTGCATATGAAGCTCTAGAAGATTTAGTCCAGTGCCAGTAGAAAGCTAAAGCCCTTTTCCCATCCCAGGATCGAAGCTTTTCCTCATGAGGTTTTGGAAGTAACATGGGCAGACAGACTGCTTGATTAACATGAAAATTAGAGACTACTTTGATAAGAGGTTTTGGGAGAGGACAGATACATTTTATTCTTATGGACAACTGTTGGAGCTCTCTGACACCTGAGCTCTCAATTCTCCCCCATTCTGGCTGAGGTAACTGACACCAGAAATGCTACTTTGATGTAAAGGGGAAGGAGGGAACAAACTGTCAGAGCTCAAAGCAGGGTTCACAATACATTTTTCTAGAATTCAGTTCAGATCCAAGGGCAGATGGGATCTTGAATGGGGAAAAGGTATAATTTGACCAAGCATCTTAGGAATCAGGTGATGATGGTGTTTGAAACAAGGGATCCATCATCCCACACTGAGTGCTCAAAGAACCATCAGATGCACCCTTACTAAGCTAACAGCCAACTCTGTTTTAGACCTAATAGAGAGTCCAGCGTGAGACCCAAGAGTGCTCACTAGGGAGATACACTTTTCGCACAAGACCAGATGGAAAACCACTTCCACTGCACAGCTAACTACTTTTAGCTTTGTGCTACTTAGAAGCACTTTCTGAATATTCTTTGAGCAGGACTTTAGGGTGTCAGCCATAAAACATCCCTGCTTCCACAAGCACAGCATAGAGACTGAGGCACAGCAGGCTCCCATGACCCAGGGAATTTATATCTGGATTAGAGATGCTAAACTTACATTCATTCATTAATTGAATAGTCAATGTGATTTCCACCAACTATTCGACTGGTCTATAAGGGTGCCTCCACTGTTGAACTGTATCAAGAGCCCTGCCGGGCTCCAGCTACAGTTCAAAGGCTGAGGCACCACAGGAAGCACGGGGCCAGCAGGAGGCTCCTGCTGGCCCCACGCTTCTTGCAGTGCCTCAGCCTTTGAAATGCACAAAAGCCCCAATGGGAAGCGTACAATGAAGCCTTGCAGGGAGCGTGAGACCAGTGGAGGAATCCCGCATTGGTCCCGTGCTTACTGCAGGGCTTCTGCTTCTGTAATGGTGAAATGTTTAAAAGGTTGCAATTTTGAAATGCTTTTCAAAAGTAGAATCACAGCAGAAGCTGCGCGAGTGGAGACTGCTTCAGTCCCCACTTGCACCCTTTCTCACTGTGCCTCTGCCTCCCCTACACCCTGTGGAAATGGTGCTGGGAGGGGGGGAGGGAGAAGAGGCTTTTAAATCGGCTTCCCGCAGCACTGGCTCCTGCTCCCTGCCTCTCTCTGACAGAGGCAGAAAGAGGCAGGGAAGCAACTAGTTGCATCACTGTTCAACTATCCGATAAGTTTCTGCTTATCAGATAGTCAACCAGTCGCCTAGTTGCTTACATCCCTAATACGGATACAATGGGCAACTTGACCAACAAGGAAATCAATGTCAAGTACCAGTTTTAATGAAGCAATGCTGGTGCTATCAGGATCATAGAATACGAGAACTGCAAGGGACCTCCAGAGATCAAGTCCAGTCCCCTGCCCTCACAGCAGGACCAAGCACCCTAGACCATCCCTGACAAATGTTTGTCCAACGTGCTCTTAAATATCTTCAGAGATGGAGATTTCACAACCTCCCTAGGCAATTTATCCCAGTATTTAACTACCCTGACAGTTAGGAAGTTTTTCCTAGTGTCCAACTTAAACCTCCCTTGCTGCAATGTAAGCCCATTGCTTCTTGTCCTGTTCTCAGAGGCCAAGGAGAACAATTTTTCTCCCTCCTCCTTTTAGGTACTTTAAAGCTGTTATGTCCCCTCACAGTATTTTCTTTTCCAGACTAAACAAACCCATTTCTTTCAGTCTTCCCTCATAGCTCATGTTTTCTAGACCTTTAATCATTTTGTTGCTCTTTTCTGGACCTTTTCCAATTTCTCCACATTTTTCCTGAAATGTGGTGCCCAAAACTGGACACAATACTCCAATTGAGGCCTAATCAGTGCAGAGTAGAGCGGAAGAATGACTTCTCATGTCTCGCTCACAACACTTCTGTTAATGCATCCCAGAATTATGTTTGCTCTTTTTGCAATAGTGTCACACTGTTGACTTATAACTAGCTTGTGGTCCCCTATGACTCCTAGATCCTTTTCTGCAGTACTCCTTCCTAGACAGTCACTTCCAATTCTGTGTGTGTGAAATGGATTGTTCCTTCCTAAGTGGAGCACTTTGCATTTGTCCTTATTAAACTTCATCCTATTTACCTTAGACCACTTATTTAGTTTGTCCAGATCATTTTGAATTATAATCCTATCCTCCAAAGCACTTGAAGCCCCTCCCAGCTTGGTATCATCTGCAAACTTAATAAGAGTACTCTCTATGCCATCATCTAAATCATTGATGAAGATATTGAACAGAACCAGTCCCAAAACAGACCCCTACAGAATCCCATTTGTTATGCCCTTCCAGCATGATTAATAACTACTCTCTGGTGCTACGTCTAGACTGCAGGCTTCTTTCGGAAGAAGCTTTTCCGGAAGAGATCTTCTGAAAAAACTTATTCCATACTGCCAAAGCGTATCGAAAAAGCGATCTGCTTTTACAAAAGATGGCATCCATTCAGTGTGGATGCTATCACACATTTAAGCTGTGATTACTATGGACACAATGGCCACCAAGGCACCTGTGCTTTTTCCTCTTCTTGCTAAAGAACTCCCTCTTCCCCGTGCACACATGCCTTTTTGTGAAAGGCTCTTTCAGAAAAAGGCTTCTTCCTCATAGGAAGAGGTTTAGCAACGTCGGGAAAAAAAACCCCCTCTGTTCTTTCCATTTTTTTTCTAAACGTGATTTCAGTGTGGATGTTAGTGAAGGATTTTCAGAAAAATGGCTGTTTAAATTAAAAAAAAAAAAAAAAAAACACCCTCTGTAGTGTAGACCTAGCCTGAGAATGGTTATCCAATCAATTATGCACCCACCTTATAGTAGCCCCATCTAGATTTATTTCCCTAGTTTATTGATAAGGTCATGTGACACTGTATCAAATGCCTTACTAAAGTCTAGGTATACCACATCCACCACTTCTCCCTTATCCACAAGACTCGTTATCCTATCAAAGAAAGCTATCAGATTGGTTTGACATGATTGGTTCTTTACAAATCCATGCTGGCTGTTACCTATCACCTGATTTTCTTCCAGATGTTTACAGATTAATTCCTTAATTGCCTGCTCCATCATCTTTAGTGGCACAGAAGTTAAACTGACTGGGCTGTAGCTTCCTGGGTTGTTCTTATTTCCCTTTTTATAGATGGGCACTAGATTTGCCCTTTTCCAGTCTTCTGGAATTATCAGCTCCTTGAGTATTCTGGAATGTATTTCATCAGGCCCTTGTGAATTGAAGACATCTAACTTTTTCAGGTAATGTTTATAACTTGTTCTTCTTTTCTTTTAACTTCTAAACCTGCCCCATGTCCACCAGCATTCACTATATAAGGCATCCCATCACCATCCATCTTCTTGTCGAAAACCAAAACAAAGAAGTCATTAAGCACTTCTGCCATTTCCAAGTTTCCTGTTATTGTTTCTCTGTCCTCACTGAGCAATGGTCCTACCCTGTCCTTGGTCTTTCTCTTGCTCCTAATATACTTGTAGATCATCATCTTGTTAGCCTTTATGTCTCTAGCTAGATTGAGCTCATTTTGTGCTTTTGCCTTTTTAATCTTGCCTCTGCATACTGGCATTGTTTGCTTATATTCATCTTTTCTAATTTGACCTAGTTTCCACTTTTTATACGACTCCTTTTTTATGTTTAGATCATGTAAAATCTCCTGGTTAAGCCAAGGTGGTCTCTTACCATACCTTCTATCTTTCCTACGCAGTGAAATAGTTTGCTTTTGGGCCCTTACAAATGTCCCTTTAAAAAACTGCCAACTCTCTTCAGCTGTTTTCCTCTTAGTCTTGCTTCCCATCGGACCTCACCTATCAGCTCTCTGAGTTTACTAAAATCTGCTTTCCTGAAATCCATTGTCTCTATGAGGATGAGGTGAGCATGGCTTTGTTTTACTATAAGAGGCCTCTGGGAAGGAAAGAAATCAGAGAGAAAGTATATAGAAGAGATTCACTAAATGGGGGCAAGCTGGAGCAAACACTCATGCTGGCCATGACTGCATCTTTCTGAGGTGTAATCTGGAATGCTGAACTACCTAGTTACATGGTACTATCTGACCTCATCAGAAGATGTTGATTTACTAGGAGCCTCAGTGAATCCATTTTCTCTGGAAAGACAGAATAGTCTGTTGGACCTCTAGAGGCAGCTCAAACAATTGCAACCACAGGGTTTGAGCAGCTGACTATACGCAATCCCAACTGTCTTGCAAGGCAGTCCTGGCAACCAGTTTATTCTCTTGAGCCATTACTAGAAATTTTGCCTACAATCCTCGTCTTTAATTTTCATAATTATCTCCCAGAGGGCGAACCCATGTTCACTCAGGAGAGCATGCTTGTCTGCAATCCTGAGTTGCAGACTTCATGAAGAGTAACATCTGTAATCAACAGATCCAGCGTCTTTGAGGCTTTGCCTTTTGGCATGTTGTCCCTGTTCATCCTACTCATTGGCAGCTACGTCCATAAGTGGGGAACATGGAGTGGGAATGAGACTAAAAATGTTCATACTCCTTACTGGGGACAAAGCACCTCTTCTCATCTCGTTTTCCTGTGAGGACCAAGGAGGAGGGTACCCGTCTAAGGGCCTTGACTAGCTCTGTGATGGTTCCATGACTGCATCGTGGCTATCCTCACTAATTCCAGGAGTCCCCCAACTTGTGAGGGCCTGCACACACCTCTTCTTCACAAATGTAAAGTGCAGAGTCCACTATTTTTAAAGGATATTTGTCAACTCTGGACCTCTTCCAATGCCAAGTCACTCAAACACCCAACAGCCTTGTGAAGTGAAAAAGTATGAAACAGACATCTGAAAGAGATTGGTCTGTGCAAGGGGCGTGATGAGCATGCCTGAGTGGTTGTCTGTCTGGGAATGGTGCTCTCAGTACCAGGGCCTCCAGTGGGTTCCCCATGCCAGCAAGCAAAACAGTTCAGGAGAGGTTCTAGTTAGGGACACACCCCAGGATGTGGAGGAAGGCCACCAATACGAGCCCAGGACCCATCCTTTCCCCCGCTAGGGACTCTTGCAGAGGCAGCAGCTTAGTGTTGGGGAAGGGCAGGCAGCACTGCAGGATCCAGTGCTCATGGGGAGCCAGCTTTTCAGCCAGTTCTCTTGAGCATCAGCTCCCACCTGCTGCCCCCCCACCCACCGCACTGCTGCCTCTGTGGTAGGCAGTGGCAGGATGGAGCTTGAACCTTCAAGTGGAGCTTGAACCTTCTGCAGATGTGACTGTCACTAATATGGGATTCCCACAAACATTTCCAACAGGCCTGATGTGGGTCACTGACTGGCATGAGTTTCACAGAAGTAAAGCAGTGACTTAAAAACCAGTGAATGCAGCATCACTCAAGTAGTGGTTCCGAAAGTGTGAAGAGAAACCAAATGCAGCACCAGCAACCTAACACACACTAACTATGGCTAACCAGTTAGTAAACAGGTTCTATATACAGAAAAGGAATGAGGAAAGCACCTGTGTTAACAATCCTGAATCATTATCACTGGGAATCATCACTGGAGTAAGAATGAACTAGTGGTTTCTCCCTTTTATACCAGCATGCAGTGAGTGGCATGTGGCAACAAAGAGCACACCAACCATCCCAATGATACTAATGAGCAGGGCTCGACAAATTATGGAAAACCCTACTCGCCAGACAAAAAAGGGACTCGCCACCCTCCCCCCCAAAAAGTGTTTTTTTTAAATGGCATAAACTCCTAATAAGAATAAGAACAGTAATTACTAATAAGTTATTAATAAATATCTTATAAACCTCTACCTTTTCCCTCTGCTGCCATGTCTCCTCCCCTTGCTCCATCAGCTCCCCTGGTGCCTGCTGCCCCCAACCCCTCACCCTCCTCTGCTGTCCTGACTCCTGCCCCTTCTCACTGCCCTCAGCCCTCCTGAGACCTGCCCCCCTCCACCAGCCCTTCTCTCCTCCCTGTGCCCACTCCTCCAGTAGCCCCACTCTGATCATGTGAGCTACCCCTCCTCATCCCCTCTCCTAACACCTCCCTCTACACACCTGCCCTGCATCTCTCCTCTGAGGCTGGTCCCTCCCCTGCAGGTGTCTGCCCTTCTGCTTCACCCCTAGAATCCTCTGGCACCTGCCCCCTCCTGGTGCCTCCCCCTTCCCTCACTGCCCCTGCCCCCTTTGCCCTCTTTTTCCCTGATACCCACCCCTCACCACCCTCTGCCCCGTTCCCCTCATGCCCCTGTGCCCTCACATGCCTTGCTCCATCCCCACCTTCCTCATGCCCACCCCTTCTTTTAAGCCTTCTCCCAGCACCTCCCCTCCAGCCCCCAGTGCCCTTACCCTCTCCTCTCCTCTCCCAGCATCACCCTGTTCCCCCCCTCCCACTGACACCTCCCCTCCTGCCCTTTTCCTCATTGTCTGCACTTGGCCCCCTGGGATTTGTCTCTCCTGCACCCCTGTCCCTTGGTGCCTCCCCTTTCTTCTTCTTCTTCTCCTGACCTCCTCCTCCCCTCCCCACAAGCCCCTTCCCCATATTTTTCCCCTCCCCTCCCCTCCAGCCCAGCCCCTTCCCCTCCCAGGGCCAGCTCTAGGTTTTTGCTGCCCCAAGCAAAACATTTTTGGCAGCCCTCCCCACCCCTTTTTTTGTTGTCTTTTACACATGCTTGCATTTTGCAATGGTTTTTTTTTTGTTTGTTTTCGTTTTTGTCCTGGCATTTTAGTCCTATAAATAGCGAATAGCATTTTCATTCTTTTTTTCCATAAAGGCAAAGGCACTTCAAGTGAACTCCCCCTTTCACTGCTGCTGGGTCACAGCAGCCTTTTCCCTGCCCTGTCCAGCCCCTCCCTATGGTCAAGCACTCCTCACACCCGACCCACAGGGGGAGCAGGGTGCAGGGACAGCACAGAGCCAGAGGGGTGGAGGGAACAGTGGGGGGGTACAAGGGTGGCGCGGGGAACGGGAGGCACAGAGCCAGAGGGACACAGGGATCAGGGGGAGCAGGGTGCGGTGGAGGCACGGGAATGGGGCGAGGGAAAGGGAGGGCAGAGGATCAGGGTCTAGGGGCAGTGCAGGGAATGGGCAGCACAGAGCCGGGGGGAGCAGGGTGCAGGCGGCGCAGAGCCAGAGAGCGCAGGGAAGAGGGAGAGCAGGGGGTCTGGGGTGCAGGGGAACAGGGGTGGCGTGGGGAACGGGTGGCGCGGAGACAAAGGGGCATGGGGCAGGCACAGCAAGCCGGGCGGTCGACAGGGAGTGGTCTCTCGCCGGCAAGGGGACTGGGGCCGTGGCAGGACTGGAGCCAGCGGGGCGGGGCGGGCCAGGGCAGGGCCTGGCTGCGCCGCGCGCCGCAGCCAGCTCCCAGGGACACGCAGCCAGAGCCGAGCTGCCGCGGCCCTTTAAAATCGGTGGGGCCACGTATCACCAGTGTCCCGCCCTCTGGCTTGCGCCCCACCTCCTCGCGCCGGAGCTGCACGCAGGCAGCCCAGTGCTGAGAATCGCCGCACTTCCCCTTCCCCGGCGGCGGTCTGCTCCTCCGCCAGCTGGCGGATCGGATGGGGCCGCGCGGCCCGCAGTGCGGGCTTCGGCCAGCCCGCCCCTGCACTCGCCAGCTGGTAAAAATCTACTCGCCGCGGGCGAGTGTATTTGTCGAGCCCTGCTAATGAGTACATATCAGCAACACCTATACTTGGGGTATACCCACATCTACAGTTGAATGGAGATAAACACTGGAAAAAATACTTTGGGTTATCAAGGTGATCTCATTGGTGAAAGAGAACTTCTATAATAGTAACATCTTCAATATCATCCGTTCCACAACAATTCTCCAGCATGACAATTCCTAACACTTTTTTATAATCTATTATCACTATCAAGAGTAAAAATACAAAGAGAAATCCGTCCGTCTCATCATACAGATCTAAAATTCAAAAATGAGAATCATGCATAGATGGTACCAATAAAAAAAATGCTCTAATTTTTTCAGCTTGTTTACTTTGTACATAAGATGCTGACAGATGCTCAATCATATTCACAATTTTCCTTGCATGGTAAGTCAGTTTTCCCTATTTAACAACTGAAAGAGAAAAGCATTTTTAACACACAAATGCTGATGCTGGGATACCAGATCACGTTTAGTACTTTTAAATCGCTTTTTAAAATGTAGTTAATTTCAGGTGAATATAAATCTTCAAGATTGCATGTACAAAAAGTAGTCAACTGTCAATGTCTCTATTAACTGTTTCCAGCTATTATTTTATCTCTAAAGTATTTGAAAGAAGCACAATTTTAAGAAAGATGCTATTCAAAATCAAGTTGTCTTTGTACTTCATTTTACCTTTGTTATTCTGTATAGACAGTGCAATTTCAGAATTGTGAGTCAATGGGAGCTTTTTTCCTTTCCCAATAAGCTCTTTATTTACAAAAGTCCCATTCACACTGTGGTCCTCAATGTAGGCAACATAGGAGTTTCTTGGTCCCATTTCCTGAAAAAAAGACACCAATACAGAAAGATGGCTTTTACCATGAGACTAATGAACCATATCAGAGTTGTTAATTTATTTTCCCTAATTCATGAAATAATATATCAAGGAAGTGATGTGGCACAGTGTGTTTGGCAATACTATTAGCTGGTGGCGAAGAAGAAAGGAAACCAGTCCCCGCAGAAGAAAAGAAGAGATGGAGAGAGCCAGTACTGGAACTTAAGGAAAAGTGAGGATGATATACTTGGGACTGCAAGAGAGAACATAAAACAGATTCATATCAACACCCCAATGGTCTACATCGGGATGGAGAACCTTTTTTGGGCTGGGGGGCCACTGACCCACAGAAAAAAATCAGTAGGGGGCCACCCACAAGTAAAAAGCAACCGCTCCAAAAAAAAAAAAAAAAAAAAAAAAAAACCCACACTAACATGACCCCCGACTGAGAAGAAGAAAGACACTCCTCACATTCCCTCGCACGCCAGAACCTTGGGAGGTAGGGGGACAGCAAGCTAGTAGATTTTGTGCACTCCAGCTCTGTGGGAGGATAGCAGGGGAGCTGGAACAGAGCCCTGAGCTTTGGGGGCTGCATCTAGCCCCTGGGCCTTAGGTTCCCCACCCTTGGTCTACATGATCAGGAACTCCACAATCAAAAGACCTAACAAACTGTCATCAGACCAGATTTAGAAACAGAAGAGTGTGCTGTCTGACAGGAACAAGGATACAAGAGTGATGCAAGATTGGAGAGGACCTAATGAGAGTGGGGAAAATCCAATGACTGTGCTGCATGTTGGGATAAATGACACTGCTAGATTCCCATTGGAATGGATCAAGGATGACAGTGTCTTAGCCAGCTGAGCGTAAACAAACATGGAAGCTCAGATGATTTGCAGCAGAATACTTCCTGTCCCTAGAGAAGGAAGGTAACAACATCACAAAATGAAAATCAGCTGATGGCTCAAGGATTGGAGCGACAAGGCATGTTTTGGAATGACTGACTATGGGGAAGCATTTAGGGAAAGACGACTTCTCAACAGATGATCCCCAGTTAAGTACTTGGAATATTAATTTTCTGGCATCAAAGCTACCATGACAGATGGGGGAAGCCTGAGGGAAACAACTGAAATGCTTGTACACAAACACAAAGAGTCTAAGCAACAAAATGGAGGAACTCAAGCTACTGGTGCAAGATGTTACAGGGATTACAGAAACATGGTGGAATAGCACTCATTAATAGAATACAATCATTTAAGGGTATCTACTGTTTAGAAAAGATAGAAATAAAGGTAAAGGTGCTGGGGTAGTGAAATAAATCTGTGATACAGTAATCTGTAATAAAACACAAAACAATACTAGACACAAAACTGAATCTAGGCCAAAATCACTTTGGTAAAGGATTGTAGAAGCGGTTCTGTAGGGATAGTGTTGGGGCCTGCTATAGATCTGATGTAATTACTAAGGATGTTTAATGGTGGTTCTAGCTAATCATGTAATTGATCACAATTGTGTCAACTACAATATTAGTTGATTAGGGGTCACTCTGCAGAGCTGCAGCAGGGGGAGCTCCCAAAGCCAAATGGTGCCAGAACTGAGTAGCCCTGGCCTGTGCCAGCTAATATAGTAAGAGCTTAAATGTAGTAAGAGCTGCTGGATAAACAAAACAGGCCATCAACTATGGTTTTTTTTATTTCAAGAAGTAAGCTAGACAGAAGAACTCAGACTTAAAAATGCAGAAGAGGCTTGGAACTTCCTCAAGTCAACTACAGAAAAACTATTTAAAATGTCCCAAGAAAGGGGAAAAAACTTGTAGAGAAAGGCTCTGATCCACATGGAAGAATATTTGCCTAAAAAAGATAATTAGGAGTAAATAGAGAACATAGAGAGTATGAAGAAAGGAGAATTGCTAGAAGACAGGCTGAATTAGCTCTTGCTAAGGAAATTAAAATGAATAATAAATAATATTTTTAGTTATCAAAATAAACATAAGGAAGAGTTAAGTTGGGCTGCTATGCAGTGTGGATGGAAAAAAGATTAAAAGATAATTGAGATATGACCAAAAATCTTAATGAATAATGAATTTTACCTCAGCTCTCAATAACAATGATAATACAAACATGCATGAAGGCAGTATGGCTGATGGAAATCAATCACTAACGATGAAAATTACCACATGTGAGGTGGAGGAAGAACTTGTGCTCAAATAAAAGTGAATGGATAATTTTCATACCAGAATACTGAAAGAGCTGGACTATGAGATGTCTAGTCTAGTAGCAAGGATTTTTTTTTAAATCTATTTGCTCACAGGCACTACTATATGATGGGAGAATAGCTAATGCCAGACAATATTTAAGAAAAGGAAAATAAAGTGATTTGGACAGCTACAGACCAAATTAGAGCAAATTGTGAAGGAAAGAATAATTTCATTCATAGAAGTAAGTGTCCAAAGCAGTGTTTCCCAATTTTATTTGGCCAAGGAACCCTTTTCAGCTTTTCAGAATTTCAAGGAACCCCTAGGTTTGTCAAGCACAAAAAAAAAAAAAAAAAAAAAGGGCAGGGAGGAGAGAGGGACCCACCAATTCATGAAAATCACATTCCTTCCCGAGACACCTCCCCATCTCCTTCCGTGAGGCCTCATCCGCTCTGTTCCCCTCCTCTCCATCACTTGCTATCCCCAGCCCTTATACCTGTCTCAACCTAGTGAGTGAGGTGTGGAGTGGGAATGAGGATTTGGGTGTGGGAAGGGGTGAGAAGTACAAGCTCTGGGAGGGAATTTGGATGCAGGAGAAGGGACTGTTGGCTCGGGGAGGGGGCTCTAGGCTAGGGAGTGTTGGGCTCAGGTGGAAGGTTGGGGTGCTGAGCAAGCCAGGGCTTGTGGATGTGAGGGTGCAGGAGTTTGGGCTGGATATGTGAGGGACTCAGGGCAAGAAGGTTGTGAGTATGATGGGCTCAGGACACAGATTTGTGATGTGTGGATGGTGGAGGAATGTTGTGGTAGAAGACTGAGGATGTGGGGATGCAGGAGTTTGGGGATGTAAGAGGCTCAGGACAGGGGGTTCCAGTGTATGATAGGCTCAGATTTGGGGTCAGGTGGTGCAGGAGTGTTATGACGCTGCAGTGAAATGGGGGTTTGGTCCCAATTGGAGGCTTGTTGGCCTGGCTTCATTTTTAAATAAAATATTATGTCAAACTCAAAAGGTTTTAGCATTGTCTTTATATGAGAGGGTGAGGAACCTGTTTTGAGTCAAAGGTCACTGACCCACAGAAAAGTCAGCTGGGGCCACACAAGTGAGATGCAAAAAACCAAAAAACAAAACTCCTCCAAAACCCCCCAAGCCTCACTAATGTGGTCCCAAATGTGCTGGTGGGGGTAGGGGACAGAGTGCTAGTGGGTGCTGGGGCTGGGAAGAGGGTGCTGCTGGGTGGAAGGATGCTGGCTCAGGTGGCAGGGCGCTGGGGTCAGGGACATGGTCCTGCTGGGCACTAGGGTGACTGGCAGGGTGCTGGGACAAGGAACAGGGTGCTGCTGGGTGCTAGCATGGATGGCAGGGTGCTGGGGCCCGGGCCAGGGTGGTGCTGAGTCCTGGGGTGTGAGGCAAGGTGCTGGGGCCAGGGCAGTGCTAGGGTGGATGGCAGGGCTGCCAAGGAGCGGGATAGAGATGGGGTGCAGGATCTGGGCAGGAGCTGGGGGGCAGAAGGGGACAAGGTCTGGGTGGTAGGTAGGGTGCAGAAGCAGGCTGGATGTAGGGTGTCTGGCTACCAGGGAGGGTGCAAGGAGGGGACTTGGGTAGGAGTTGGACCTCCCTGATCTGGCACCCTCTAGACCTGACTGGTCCCAGATGAGGAATTTTTGGACCAGGGGAGGTCATTTCAGGGCTCCTGGTCCTCCCCCTCCCCTTTCCCACTAGGCTTCTTTGCACCTCTATCCCCTGCAACCGAACTAAGCTGCCCACCCCTGCTGGTTCCCTGCACTTCCCCCAAAACCATCCCTCACAATCCAAGGGAGTGCAGCACCAGTTCCCTGCAGCCCCTCACAGCCCAGCTGAGCTGCCCATCTGTTCTGTATGCCCTCCCCCATCCACCTCAGCCCAGCTGAGCCCTGCACTGGTTCCCTGTATGCCTCCCCCACAGGGCTCAGCTGAGCCCTGTTTCCCTGCACCTCCTCCAAGCCCCACAAAACTGCTGAGTCAAGAGCCAATTCCCTGCCCCTCCCTCCCCTTGAGTCTAGCCCCAGTTCCCGGCACCTCCCTCCTCCTGCAGTCAAACTGAGCTCTGAGCTACACACACACACACACACACACACACACACACACACACACACACACACACACACAGCCCAGCTCCCAGACCTCCCCACTCTGCAACCCAGCTGAGCTCAATTTCCCTGCACCTTCCCCCAAACCATGCAGATATGCTGAGCCAGTGCTGATTCCCTGCCCCTGCCTTCCTCCCTCCCCTTGGCTGTGTCTACACTGGCACGATCTTGCGCCAAAGTGGCGCTCTTGCAAAAATTTGCTGCCTGTCTACACTGGCCGTGTGTTCTTCTTGCAAGTACACTAACATTCTCATATATGAAGTCAGGGCTTCTTCTGCAAGAACTACGATGCTCCCGCTCAGGAATAAGCCCTTTTGAGCAACTATTCTTGCACAAGAGGCCAGTGTAGACAGGCAACATGAATTTCTTGAGCAAAGAAAGCCCTATGGCTAAAATGGCCATCGGCACTTTCTTGAGCAAGAGAGTGTCCACACTGCCATAGATGCTCTTGTGCAAAGCACAGCTCACACATGGCAGTGTGGATGTGTTCTTGCACAAGAACACTTGCAAGATGTTTTTTGCAGAAACAATCAGTGTAGACATAGCCTAAGAGTTTCCTCACATGAGCAAAATGAATGTTGTGTTGTGCACCAGTATTGAGTTCATGTGGCTTGTTTGGATGTGCCACCCAAGTTATTAATAAATATTTTTAAACCTCTACCTTTTCCCTCTGCTGCCATGTCTCCTCCCCTTGCTCCATCAGCTCCCCTGGTGCCTGCTGCCCCCCCACTCCTCACCCTCCTCTGCTGTCCTGACTCTTGCCCTTCTCACTGTCCTCAGCCCTCCTGCAACCTGCCCCCCTCCACCAGCCCTTCTCTCCTCCTGTGCCCACTTCTCCAGTAGCCTCACTCTGATCATGTGAACTACCCTCCTCATCCCCTCTTCTAACACCTCCCTCTACAAACCTGCCCTGCATCTCTCCTCTGATGGTGGTCCCTCCACTGCAGCTGTCTGCCCTTCTGCTTCACCCCCAGAATCCCTTGGCACCTGCACCTTCTCTTACCCCTGCACCCTCCTGGTGCCTCCCCCTTCCCTCACTTCCCTGCCCCCTTTGCTCCATTTTTCCCTGATGCCCACCCCTCACCACCCTCTGCCCCCATTCCCCTCATGCCCCTGTGCCCTCTCACATGACTTGCTCCATCCCAGCCTTCCTCATGCCCACCACTTCTTTCAAGCAGCACCTCCCCTCACCCCTCTAGCCCCCAATGCCCTTACCTTCTCCCCTCCCAGCATCACCCTGTCCCCTCCCACTGACACCTCTCCCCTCCTGCCCTTTTCCTCATTGTCTGCACTTGGCCCCTGCCATTTGTCTCTCCTCTACCCTGTCCCTTTGGTGCCTTCCCTTCCCGCCGCC
Organism: Rafetus swinhoei; assembly: GCA_019425775.1. Lineage (NCBI taxonomy): Eukaryota > Metazoa > Chordata > Testudines > Trionychidae > Rafetus > Rafetus swinhoei. Next base: position 28,663,208 of record CM033425.1, on the reverse strand, counting down.
TCCGCACAAGCACCTTCCTCTCCCAGCCCTTCCCTTTCCTCTGCACAAGCCCCTTCCCTTTCCTCCCCTCTCCCGTACCTTCTGCCTTCCACTTTGTGGGGCAGTCTGTGCTCCGTCCCCAGACTCGAACCCACGACTCAGCCATGTGGCGCAACATAAGCGCCCAGCAAGTTTAAAATCCGGGCCGTGGCGTTCACGTCGCGTCGGGCGTCTCCCCACCCACTGGTTTGAGCACGCTGCGCAGGGCAGCAGCAGCAGCCAGCAACGGGGAGCTCAGAGAAGGTTGAGCACGGCAGGGGCAGGGGCAGGGACGGGTCCGGGTCCGGGGACGAGACACTCTGGGGACGGGGTGGGAGGACTCGCGGGGGGTGCGGGGTCGGGACCCGCTCCAGCTCCAAATATTGCTGGAGCATGGGCACTCTGAGCCCACACAACTTCGCCGCCCATGCCTCTGCTGGCTAGCCGGCTCTCTCTCTCTCTTTTTCAGAGGGGCCGGGGGAGCGCTCCTCATGGAACCCCTCGTTTTGCTCCGTGGAACCCCAGGGTTCTGCGGAGCACCAATTGGGAAACACTGGTCCAAAGGGATATAATGGAATATGGATTAAACAAAGGTACATCACGGTAGGCCAGTGGCTCCCAACCTTTTCAAGCATACGGACCCCTATTCAATCTATTATTATTTCAGACCCCCTTCCCCCCCCTTATAGCTGTGCCTGCAGCCTAAACATCCCTCAGTCCATGCTGCTTCCCGAGCTGCGTCCCTTGGTTCGCACCCCATGGTTGGGAGCTGAGAGCCTCCATGCCAGCAGCCAGTACATCCCTCAGCCTGCGCTGCTTCTCGATCCGCAGGAAGCAATGAAGGTTGGAGGATGTGCTGGCTGCAAGAGGCTCCATATATTTATTTTAATTTCTATTTTAAACTTTGTGGCTCCCTGCAGTACCATTGCGGACCACTAGGAGTCCGCAGATCACATGTTGGAACACTGTGCTAGGCTGATTTCCTCCTTTCAGAAAATAACTGAATTTGTAGATGATTTGAGTAGATCTAACATAAGTGGACTTCAATAAAGCATTTGACATGGTATTACATAGATAATTAATAGTTAAATTTGGAAAGGGGGGGAAAATCAACACAAGCACCATTAAGTGGATAAGGAGGAAAAGGCAATGGGTTGGGCAGAAAGGTAAATTGTGGGACTGGAAAGAGGTTAATAGCAAAGTTCCTCAAGGACTGGCCTTGGGACCAATGTTATTCTATAATTTTATAAATGATCTTGGCACAAAAAGTGTGCACGCACTAATTATTATTAATTAGCACTATCAATATGGAGGAGGATCAGATTACTACACAGGACAATTTAAATGACATTGAAAACTGGGACGACAGAAATGGATTAAAACTCAATGCTGCAAAGTGTAAGGTAATGCACTTAAGTCTAACTATGAGAATTTCTGCAGTAAGTTCGGAGTGACAGAGGAGCTCCATCTCTGCAAGGAGCAGGGGAGGTAGAGGCACAGCGGAAACAGCATGAGCAGAGACAGAAGCAGTCTCCACTTATACATTTCAAAAGTAGAATTGTGGGCAAACCAGCACAAGAGTCCTGCTGGGGGTCTTGGACATTTCAAAGGCTCAGGCATGGGAGGGAGCACGGGCCAGTGGGGCTGGTCCATGCTACCTGCAGGGCTTCCTTTTGAAATGTACAAAAGCCCCGACAAGGCTCTTGCTATAGTTCAAAGGCAGAGGTGCCCTTATCAACTAATTGAATAGTCGATGGAAATTCCATCAACTATTCAATTAGTTACTCTAAATTTAACAATCCTATTCAGAATCAGTGACCTGTCTGTTCTCTTCACTATTTACCACTCTCCCAACTTTTGTGTCATCTGCAAACTTTATCAATGATGATTTTGTGTTTTCTTCTGGGCTATTAAACAGCACGGCTACGTCTACACTGCAGGGGTTTTGTGCAAGAAGTCTTTTGCAGAAGAGTTCTTGCGCAAACACTTCTTGCGTGAAAGTGTGTCCACACCTCAAAGCACATCGCTTTTGCACAAGAGAGCGTCCACACTGCATGGACGCTCTTGTGCAAGAAAGCTTTGATGGCCATTCACAAAATGGCCATCAGAGCACCTGTGCTTTTTCGGATAGGCTCTTTTTGCACAAGAAACCCCTGCAGAGTGTCCACACATGCCTTTTTGCGCCACAGCTCTTGCACAAAAAGGAGTTATATCTTGTGGAAGGAGGTATACCTACACTGCAAAAAGCCCTCTGTTCTGTCGATTGACTATAGATTTTCAATGATTATTCCCTATTTACAATTACAGTTTGAGACCTATAATTTACTTACACTGTCTTTATCATTTTTAATTGAACTCCAGTTTCCATCCAAATAGAGCCTGATGCAGATCACAAACAAAAATTAAAATCTAATATGGATTGTGTCATTCACAATTTCTAACAGAAAAAAAAAAAGTTTAGAAAAGAAAATGTATATTATGTAATGTAATGTATGTTATATGTTATATAGTGTAAATTAATGTGGCTAGATTACACCTCCTGGTAGGACAATCAGTGTAAAACTTGTATTTAGCTGCAAGTCAGTAGATTTTAATGCTTACCAATCAATGAGAACCAACTTGTCTTTAGGAAAATAACTATACATGGAAATTAATATTCTATCTGGTTACTGAAGTCAAGTTTTCCTGGTGGCGGATTCAAATCGCTTTGCATTAGAATTTTTCAGTTAAGCCAGTTTCCTTCTTTACAGGACAGAGGGAAAGGCGTAAATGGTCTTTTTAGCACTTACCCTGAAGATTCGGAAGTGCTTCTTGCTGTAGTTATGGTATAAGCCTGACTCGGTCAATCCTATCTTAGCAAAGCTATAGTCACAGCTTCTGTCTCTGCCAAACCAACACTCGTCATACACGCAATCTGGGGTTGAGGAAACCAGGGGAGGAAGAGAAAGAAAGAAATACAAAATTCCAATGAGTTAGACCTATCACTGCAAAAATGGTATCAAATGATAACATTTAAAAGAGACAAAGCAAGATTCATCTGACACTGCCTGAACCCTATGCTACTTCATTTCTAAATAAAGGTAGCAGATACTTTTTTTCCCCCCCTCCATCTGTCCTTTCCACCTGGGATGCTGGAGCAGCCTCTGACAGTGGTAAGCTTGGGGCCACCACGGACAGGGACTGCTGCTGTCCTGTGCTGCTGCCAGCACAGCGTGTGAGGGGCTCCCTGAAAGTGAGGCCAGGACTGCAGCCCCGCTGCCAGCCTTGCCCCCGGAACCATTATAGTAACCTTGTAACCGTTAAAAATTGTTGCGGCTACATGACTACTAAAAAACACAGTATCTAACACCGCTACCTAAAACCAGGAAGAGCATACCAACTGCTACTCAGTTATGGTGATTACAACACCTTTTTTTAGTTCTAGTACAGATTAATAGTGTGCATCTGGGCATCAATTTATTGTTATAGATGTCATCATACTGAACCCCAGGAGGGAGAAAGAAATATGACATGTTAAAAGGTTTTGTTTCATTCTGCTCCAGGGTCAGAATCTACAAATATATGGCTCTTCTTACATTCAGTAACATAAAATCTTAGCCAGGCAAATAAGAAGGCAGTGGAGGAGAATTCTGAAAGAATTCTTCCCCTAGATTGGTAGATGCTGTACATCTCAGTTTCTGATGGCAGCAACATTTCTTACCCAAAAAACAAAAACTGCAATCATATCAACAATTCTACTTTACCACTAATTCAGAAGGGAAATGTTCCATTTTGTTAAACCTTTTCAGGATTTGTTGTCCTATTACAGGGGTCAGCAATCTTTCCAAAGTGGCATGCCAAAATTTAACCCTCCTGCCCTGGGCCGTGCCGCTCTCCCAGGAGGAGGGGAGAGGATCTCTCCACCAAGCGCTCCATGGACCACCTGAGTCAATGCAAATCTTTCCATGGACTACCAGTTGCTAATGGAAACTCACTGTTAATTACACCTGAGATTTTGCTAGTGCTGCGCTCAAGAGAACAGTTTAATTTAAATTAAACAGATAAAGCATTTTAACACTCATGTTTATTTAAAATAAAATTTGATAAACTAAATAAAATATTAAGACCAACACAAAAGGTTTCAATGTTTTCTTTATTTATGGCAGGTGTGGGGAGCCTTTTTTGGGTCAGGGATCACAGACCCATAGAAAAATCAGCTAGGGACTATACTAGTGAGAAGCAAAAAAACTCCTCTAAAACCCCCCAGCCCTCACAGATGTGGCCCCCAACTGAGACAGCTCACTCTTCTGGCACTCCAGACCCCATGGGGCAAGGGGAAAGGAAGGGGGAGGACTGAAAGGCCAGATTTACTTTTCTGGGGTTCCAGAGTCAGTGGATTTTGTGGACCCCCTTAGGCTATGGGGTGGGAACAAAAATGAGGGGTTCAATGTGCGGGACAGAGGTGCCAGTGAATGGTACAGGGATGCAGGATAGGGTGAGTAGGGCAGGGTCTGGAAGGGAGTTTGGCAGCAGGAGAGGATGTAGGGGTACAAGAGCGAATTTGGAGGTGGGAGGGGGTTGGGGAGTGAATCAGAAAAGGTGAGAACACAGCCAAATAGCTAGTTGGGGAGGGAGGCAAAGAAGTGGGGATAAAGGAAAGGGCAGCTTCTCAAATTGTATCCCCCCTCACATCCTCCCTCTGCTCCAGCCTTGCTCCCCCTCAGCCCCATGATCCCCCCCCAGAATTGCCACATGCCCCTCAGTGCACCCTCTGCCCCCTCCCATCCTGCCCCGGCATCCTTCTTCACCCCCACATCCCTGTGCCCCCAGTGCACTCACCAGCAGGGCAGCAGCGTTGGGGTGAGAAGAGGAAGGGCAGGGGGCAGAGTCTCTTCCCTTCCTGGCCCAGCCCTTTGCCTGCAGCTCCAGGGCTGGAACAAGCAGAGCCCGGGGTCGCCCCAGGGCTGGCTCCAGCTTGGCGCTGAGGAAGGGGCTCCCTGCCCCACACATAGCCCATGGGGAGCAGCCCGGGCCCCAGTGCCACGTGTGCCAGCCACCCAACCCCACCCCCTTCAAAAGCAAGAAGCCTGCAGCCAGGAAGGGGAGGTTAACCCCTTAACTCCCAGGACTTGCAAGCCCAGGCTGGGCAGGGATACCCCAAGGGACGCGCACACACATACACCTCTCACCCCCCACACCTCAGCAGGAAGCTGGAGATGTTGCTGCAGCTGTGCGGCTGAGGCTGGAGCTGCAGCGTGAGCTCCTGGCTGCATGAGGCACAGGGTCGGGGCTGAGCTCCAGCTCTGTGTGCCATGGAAATTGGCTCACGTGCCACATGTGCTGGGGGTTGGCAATCCCTGTCCTATTACATACATTGGCTTTGGAGAACCCACTATGGTCTATACATACCATAATTACAGAAGCCCTTTCCAAGTGCAAAGAGTCGACCCCATGGCTGAGGAATAGGTTCTTCAGGTTCCTGATCCTCAGGAATTGAAGGAAGCTCCTGAGTAGGAACTGTGTCCAAAGAACTGAGGGTCCCAGAACTGGAAGACGACTGACTGGCACTCTGTGATCCACCGGAGGAAGAACTTGTACCACTCTGAGATTGTTGGGCACCTTGAGATTGCTGGGATTCACTTCCAGTCTCTCGAGACATCTTGGCTTCAGAACCAAAGTTTCAAACAGATTATATTATGTAGGATTTCTCATCACCAAAGTTAAATCAGTTGACAAATATTTAAACAACATTAAAAAGAGGGATGTTAGATACCGATTAATTTAATACTCATGTAACCACATTAAAACTTAGCAATTACATGCTTATTTGATAGCCTGTATCAGAGGCATCAAGAAAGGAATGCAGGCAGGAGCTAGTCCACGAGGGAGCCCAAGCTCCCTGCAGACAAGAGGCTACACCAGCATCCTACAGAGCAGCCACTGTCCAGGGTAAGCCCAGGCCCGCCATGGACAAAGACTGCTCTGTGGCAACCTGCTCTGCACACACACAGCACTATCAGGCAGCAGTGTAGGGAGACAGCAGGGCAGGGGTTGGGGGAGCAGCAATTCTGAAGAGTCAGTGCTCGTGGGAACCAGTTAGTAAGCCAGATCCCCAGGAACACTGGCTCCTGCCTGCACCTTCCCCCGGCCCCTGTGGGAGCAACCAAGGGTGGGGCAGTCAGCTTTGTGGAGCCAGCATATACAAAGATCCAGCTCCCCACATGTATCAGCTCCCGCCTACCCCCTCCTCCTCACACACTGGTGTCTCTGATAGAGAGGAAGCAGTGTGTGTGTGGGGAGGGGGTGGAGGCTCTGTGGGAGCTGATACAAGCAGGTAGACGGCTTGAAAGCTGGGTTCCCACATATACTGGCTACCACTTGCCCCCCTCACCCTCCGTGCTGCTGACTCTCTCTCAAAAGCACCAGCCTTATCAGGTGGCTCATGGGATAAAGCCAGCTCCCCATGGGCACCAGCTCCCACCTCGCCTGCTCTTGCTGCCTCTGATACAAAGGCAGCAAACGGAGAAGTGTTTGTAGTCAATAGTATGGTTAATCATGTAGTCATCTACACATTGATATCCCTAATTAAAACAGATATTGTAGTAGTTTTCTATATAAAATTTCTGGCATAAAGAACTCATCGGGCTTGAGGGTAACCTCCATATGTTCTATTTTTTTTTAAAAATCCACTTCAATTGTACAAGAATTTACCAGACACAGCCAAAAAAAGTGTGTAGTGTTTCCTCTGCTGCTTGTACAACAGTTCAAACAAAATCCCTGACTTTCATGTAAGCTCTTCAAGGCACAGATTTCATGTGCATTTGTATAACAGCAATTATCCAGTGCTACAGTAATAACAATAGGTCTCCAAACAGAAAGGGACAAATTAGAAAGTGATTCGCTTTTGTAAAAAGAATGCTGTAAATAAGCAAACCCAAGTAAAAATCATTCAATACTATAGAAATGATTCCGTTCCTTCCCAATTTTGTACCATTCTTGAAAGAGGACAGACAGACTGCGTAAAGGACAGTTTATTTTAAAAAGAAAAATACTCTTCATTTTATACCAGTTACTACTCTGATAAACAGCTGGACAGCCTAAGAGAGGTTGTTTTCTCTTAGCTTTGGATACATACCTAAAGTCTCAACCTTGATTGCAGATATTCTACATAAGTCAGCAATGACATGAAGCTTTTAAAATCAGCTGCTACACTTGCACAAGAAACAGGCATCAGAGCCCAAAGTAATCTGTAAAATAGTTAATTATTATAAGTGCATAATTTTAAAACAGGCAGGCTTAAAACAAACAAAAGGACATTTCTTCACTCAGTGCATAGTCAACCTGTGGAACTCCTTGACAGAGGATGCTGTGAAGACCAGGACTTTAACAGGGTTCAACAAAGAGTCCTGAATGTGCTAGAAACATTCATGGAGGTTAGATCATCCTATTAGCCAGGATGGGTAGGAATGGTGACCTTTGCTCAGGAGTGGGCAATAATTTTTTTACCAGGGGCCACCCCGGAAGGGGCAGGGCCTCAGGCAGGAGGGATGGGGGAGGCGTAGGACTCTTCCATGCATCTCTACCCACAGACCCTGATTGGTTTGGGGGTGAGGGAAGCATGCAAAGTCTTTGCCCCCATCCCAGAGAGAACCACTGGCGATTCCCTCTAAGTACCCATGTCCCTGCCAGTGTGAGGAGACTTCATATGCTCCCCCCTACATCCCCCGGGTCAGACAGGGCCCGGGGAATGGGAACACATAAAGTCTCTTGCTCCCTGCCCCTGGCCTGCAAGGAAGCACAGTGCTTAGAGTCAACCACCAGCCAAGCAGCTTTAAGTGCTGAGCCCCTTGCAGGGCAGGAGGAGACTGCCCACTGAGGCCCTTTTGCCCACCCTGACCCTAGCCTCTGTCAGAAGATGGGAATGGGCGACAGCGGTGGGATCACTTGATTGCCTGCTCAGTCCACCCCCCTCTGGGGTACCTGGCATTGGCCACTGTCGGCAGACAGGACACTGGGCTGGATGAGCCTTTGGTCTGACCCAGTCTGGCCGTTCTTAGGTTCTCATTTCCAGAATACAGGTCAGCTAAACAAGTCCCAAAGCACTTCTCTACTTTATAGACAATTCTAGCAGCAGTTGCTTAGCCCCCTTCCGGGGCACACGCCCCTTAAGGGAGAGGCACAGGACCCTTTCCTGACGGACAGTAACAGTGCAGACGAGCGCACAGGCCAGAGACCCGTGAGAGAGGCTGTACGCGATTACCCCTCACAGGGCATCGGGGGGCTGCAGAAGCCCCACGAGCAGTCACAGGGAGAGAAGTGCCCGTGACCAGAGGGGAACGCGGCAAGAAGCGCCAGGCGGGCACGGGGCCTGCGACCCCCCCCGCTACCCCCCGTTGCCAGGGCCCCCCCGCAGCGAGCGCGGGACTCCGGGGAGCTCGGCGCGCGGAGCTGGAGGCGCGGCCCCGTTGCTCGCTCTGTGGCGGCGGGAGGCGGAGCCCCTGGGGCCCCCAGCAAGGGGCGGCCCGGCCCCACTGGCCGCGCGAGGGGTCAGGGTGGGCCCGGTCGAGTACCCGGGCCCGGCCGCTGAACACGCCGCGCACCCTCCGGCCGGCGCCCGGCCCCCCACGTCCGCGTGGCGGGAAGCCCGGGGGCCGCTGCCGGTAACTGGCCGGGGCAGCTCAGCACAGCCCCGCGCCCGCGCCCCCGCCTGAGACTCACACTCACCCACACGCGCCAACTGACCGACCCGCGTCCCGACCCCATTGCGCATGCGCCCCGCGCGGCTCTCCTTTCGAATTCAGCCAATGCGGCTTTAGCGGCTGCCGCGGGGGCTGCCGGGAGCTGTAGTTCCGGCCCGATGTGGGCTGCGCGGAGGGCTCAGCTCTGCCGGGCGCTGTGCGGCTCTCGGCCGACAGACGCCTCGGCGCGGCCCCGGGGCGCGGAGCCCGGCGCTGTGCCCGCCCCGCGCTGCTGGAGCTGTGGCGCCCCCCTCCCTGCTCGCGGGGGCCTGCCCCGCTTCTGCCCGGCCTGCCAGGCCCTGCAGCCCCCCGAGGGCCCGCCCGACCTCTTCCGCCTGCTGGGCTGGTGAGCGGCGGGGAAGCGTGGGGGGAAGGGCCGGGCTGGGCAGTTGGGGCCTTGGAGCCGGGGGGGCCGAGGTTGGGGCTGGGGCGGCATGGGGGCTGGGACAGTGTCTGGCTGGCTCTGGCCCTCAGGCTTTTCCACTTCTCCCTCCTCAGCGATCGCTCATTCAACATCAATGTGCCGCAGCTGCAGCAGCGATTCCGGAGCTTGCAACGCTCCCTGCACCCCGATTACTTCAGCCACAGATCCCAGGTTAGGAGTTAGGGGTGAGGAAGATTTGCCCTTGGGGGTCTCCAAGCACAGGTTTTGGTGCGGGAAAGTTGTCACCTTTCTTCCCATGGAAGTCACCCGGGCCAGGGGTAATGGTGACAGCTTATTGGCAGCTCAACAAGTGCATTTATTTGGGAACCAGCTCCTTACCTGTGAATTTGCATGGACTGAGTACAGGAGTGGGAGGTAGGAACCCAGAGTTCTCCATTAACCGGGCCTGAACTGGGATGTGAAAGCTTAACAGGTTAACCTTAATGGGTGATGCTTAGCGGGTCTGGTAACTGGTGTGGGCTAGAACATCTCCCTGCCCACCATGGGTAGGTTGCTCTTCCAACTCTGCAGGACCTGCCATAGACAGGAGCTGCTCCAGTATCCAGCACAGTCTCTGTACAAGGCAGCCCTGTTTACCATGCAGGTAGGGGATGCTCTGGCTGGGAGCAGCCCTTGCCTGCAACTTCCCCCTTCCCCCTCCACACACACACACACTGCACCCCCTTTAATTGGTTAACCAGTTAAATGGGATTTAACATCCCTAGTGCTTGGGAGCTTCATATACATTCCTAGTTTGCACTGTAATTTCTCTGACTATGAAATTATTTTCTTTTGAGGTGAAGAGAAAAGTTTTTATTCAGAAGGGCTACTTTTTTGAAAAAAAATTCTCTGAAATGTAACTTTAAAAAGGATTTTTGTTCATAACTGAATTTGTCTACTTCTAATAAAGTGAGGTAAACATTCTTCTATTTCAAACTCACTTTCCATTAGTTATTAATGCAGTCCCTTAATTTGGGGGAGAGGAGGAAGCCCTTCACTCCCCCAGGTTTCCTGTACCCATTTTCTTGCTTGTCCAGTGCTTGAGGCTTACATCAGTGATGTTTGGAGGATTGAAAGTATACTATTAAACTAGAGCAATATTATTATGGAGTCTTTCTCTGTTCCTCTGACTTGGTATTTCCTTTGGGTCCACCAACCCACTGGAACCTATTGTCCAAATTTTCAAAACACTTCCATTAATTTTCTCTCCACTTTCAATGTTTGACCTTCTCTGAGATTCCAAGGGCCAGATTTTCAAAGGTGGTGAGAACACATCCTTCCCTCTGAAAACTAGGCCTAAGGAGTATGTTTACAAAACTCACAGCAGCAAGCCTCCTTGCCTCAGTTGACAGATTCAGGATACTGCATAAACAGCACTGTGAAGTTGTGGTTCAGGCTGGAGCTCAGGCTCTGAAGCCCACCCCACTCCCTAGTTTCAGAGCTTAAGCCACAACTTCAGGCTTCAGTCCCAGATGTTGGGGCTCAGGATCATGGGCATCAGCCGTATCCACCAGTGCTACAGCTTTCTGCTCTGGAGTCCAGTGAGCCTCATGCTAGCCCTGCTTGCCAGATCCCCTGAAACCTGCTCACAGTCCTGCTCACAGTCCTCTGGGTCTCAGACGCCTGGTTAAGAACTGTTGATCTAGCTCAGGGATGGGCAATAATTTTTGATGGGGGGGGGGAAGGGTACTCCAAGATTTTGGAAAGTGGTCAAGGGCTGCACTTTTCTGTGGAGAGTGTGTAAGACAGATTGGGTGCAGAAGGGAACTCACGGTAGGGCACTGGGGTGCAAGAGAAGGTGTGGGGTCTGAGATAAGGATGTTAAACGTTGTGTAATTGACTAATCGAGTAATCGATGCATTTCTGCATTGACTATTCGATTAGTCATTAGGGCAGCGCTGCCAAGAGGCAGTGCCATATAGCTGATCCCTTTATCAGATAGCAGCAGCAAGGGGGGGAACCTGGGCTCCGTGCAGTACTGCCCCTTTGAAACGCCGCCATGGCATTGAGGGGCAGCGCTGTGCGGAGCCCAGGATCAGCTGTGTGGCTGCCCTTTGAAATGCCACAGTGGCATTTCAAAGGGGCAGCGCCAAGTGGAGCCCGGGATCAGCTGTGCAATGCTGCCCCTCTGAAATGCCATGGCGGCATTTCAAAGGGGCAACGCTGCACGGAGTCTGGGATCAGCTATGCAGCACTGCCCCTTTGAAACGCCACAGCCTCTCTGTGCCACATGCCCCTTACAAAGGGGATTTACTTCATGCGCTGCTCCCACGCCCAGCACAATCCTCAGCACAGCTCCCATTGGCCATTTTCGTTGTTTTGTCAACCCCGATCTAGCTGAAGAAAAGCAATTGAAGTCCTACGTGTAAAACAAAATAAATAGTTTAAAAGTCAGGTATCTTTCTGATCAAGATTTTAACTTTTTCAACTGCTGGAATCCACTAGGTATTTCTGATGTGTCCACCACTCTTGTCCATGTCCTTAACAGTTCAGTCCTTTTGGTACCTTTGAATGTTTAGGCACAGATTTAATTGCAATTAAAGATTGTACTAATATGTAGTGTTTGTACAGTAGTTTTTTTCTTTACTGTTGATTACATGTATCATGATTTGTCTTTGATTGTAAACATGGTAATTTTGTGTAATAAAGATGTTTGTGCATCTTCTGTTGACAGAAAGAGCGGGACTTTTCTGAACAGCACTCTTCCTTGGTTAACAGAGCCTACCAAACCCTTCTGAGTCCCTTGAGCCGTGGATTATACCTAGTAAGGTGTCTCATGCAGAGGTGTCCTGTACATTGGACGGTTTGGGGTGGCTGCCCAAAGCTCCACACTTTGGAAGGGCTGGGCACTGGCAGCAAGGGTCAGGCCTGTCCCTACACTCAACAGCAGCAGCTTCAGCCACAGGAAGTGGAACAACCTGGGCCCAGCCTACTGCACTGGAGATGGTGGGGGTGGAGCTCCCTGGTCCCAGCCTGTTCTGTACTCCTGAGCAATGCAGCTGGGAGCTGGGCTCAGAGCAGTGCATCAGTCTGGGGCTGGATTGCTTTGCTTCCCGCCACCACAGTGAGTGCTGGGTGGAGGTAGGGCTGACCCCTGCTTCCAGCCCCTTCCCCTGGTAATCCCCCAGGTCGCATCGCTCAGAGGATAGGGTTTGGAGAAAGGGGCATTATGGGAGTGGGAAGAGGAGGGGTTTGGGGGAAGGAGTGGAGGTGGAGCAGGGGTATGAAGAAGCAGTCTCTGGGGTAGAGGTGGAGGGTTGTCCCAGGCTCTGCACCCCCACCCCATCTCCAGGGACAGCACAGCTAATATGTAATGTACTATCAGACCATAATCAAGTGGGGGTGACTGTAGTTTGTTACAGTATAATGAACCAAATCTTGTATACCTCCTCTGCTTGCTCAACATTTGTGTGCTTTCACTAGAGAAAACAGAAATCTGAGACTGAAGGAGGCCACCTAGTTACTATCTTTACTATGTGATAACTTTTGTATTAGTTTTATCGGTATAATCTCACTAAGGATGTGTCTACCCTAGAAGCCTTACAGAACCATAGTTATACCAATACAGCTGTGCTACTGTAGGATCTCTCGTAGTCATTTTAAACCAACAGACTAGCCTATCAACATATTTAAACCAACCCCAATGATTGGCATTAACTAGGTTGGCAGGAGAAGCTTTCCCACTGACCTATTGCTGTGCGCACAACCACTTATCCCAGAAAACATGTCATTCAGGGGTGGGTTGCTTGGTTGGTTGGGTTTTCTTTACTCCCCTGAGCAACATAAGTTTTGCCAATATAATGTAGATGTGGACTAATAGTCTGTCATCCATCCAACAGATTAATTATCTGTGAGCAAAGATGTACCTCATATACTTATTTTAAACATTGTGCCTAGTAGCCTAGTGCTCCTTTGTGCATTAACCAACTGCTAATTTTATGGAGCTTGTTTACACAGAGGTTTTCCTGATGAAATCCAGGGGTAGACAAGCCCTTAGTGACTTGATATTTTAGAAGGTGGTTGTTATCAAAACACAGATCTGACAACAGCAGATATTGTGAGCCCATTGTTTTCTTCACCAGCTGGAGTTGAATGGAGTGATACTGGCAGAAGGGACAGACAGTGACATAGATGTGGAGTTCCTCAAGGAAATCATGGAAATCAATGAGACACTGGCAGAACCTAATAATGAGGCTAAAATAGAAGAGATTGAAAGTTTCATTGAAGGTGAAGTCTAGACTTGTCTAATATAAATGCTATATTTTCTGTGATATGAAAAAGGCTAGTCTCTCCAAGTAAAGTGATATAAGGTGTGGGATGCCCCACAGTGCCTCTGATTGCCTAAGCTGAAAAAGTCTTAAGCAAAATTCTCCTGTTGAAGGTCTCCTTTATTAAATCTAAATAAAATTGAAATAAATCTCTCCCTTTGAATGTAGGATTTGCACAGCCTCCACCTTGAGGTCTGTTTCTTAGTCTAGGCTTTGCTGGCCTGCACTCTCCCTTTGACCCCCAAGGGTGCACAGCCCTTCTCCTTTGGCCCTGTGGTTCTCTGGGTCCAGTTCAGTCTCTGTCTTAATCTTAATCTATCTTAAATTGTCAAGGGAAAAGAGCAATGGGCTAGTGTAAAAGTAGTGAGTGTTCAGTGTGGAGATTGAGAAAGTGTTAAGAATGACAGGGGAAGTAATTCTTGGCACCAGGGAGATACTAGAGCAATGTGAAAGCTCAAGAAGGCTTACAGAATACTTTTAGGAAAATGGTATGAGGAGCAGTGCTGTGTGATGTTCAGTTTCAAAGAACATTTTAAACTTCTTTATGGTAAAGCATGTTAATATGGAGAAAATGTAGCTAAATATTTGGTTTAAAGAGACACACTTTAACTCACACAGTTAACATTCGGCATTGTGTATTTGGGAGAGTTGCTGTAAAGATTCCTCTCATTCTCTGTTAATGTGTTGTGGGCTGTAGCCAACAATCAGTTCAGTAGTGAAGTATTTTCACACTTCCATTTTGCAGAGTTAATCATGAATAATAGCAATCGTATGTATTGTCAAAGGGTAAAGCAAAATTGAGAGTGCAAGCTTAAGTTCTAACCAAGCAACTAGCCCTTAAAATGTGTGATAACGTTCGTCTCCATATTTAGCACCAAATCAACAAGTGAATTTTAATGTAAACTATAGCTAGTCACAGAACAAAACAATTGACAACAACATTATTGCAAAAGTGCTGGCAGCAAATCTATTTCAGTGGCACTGCATTATGTCTTTATGCTGGAAAAATGTTCAGTAAAAATATACACAGCTTTTTAATAAGATGGGGTTTTGTTTTGTTTTACAGTTAAACTAGAAGAATTGACCAAGAATGTGAGCAAAGCTTTTGAAAAAGGTAGTGATCTCAATTGGTTACTTCTTGAATTGTTTTTCTGCTATAATGTCAGAGTAATGAGTGCTAAAGATTGCATGTTTTGGTATTTAGTGAACTACAGAATTCAAGTATCATTCACTGCCTTTAAAAATTCAAAAAAAACCCAACAACACTTAGGGACTCATGGAAAAGCCATTACAGATCCCAGAATGCTAGTATGAAGTTTTTAGCAAGATGAGCTGGTCAGTGAGCAGACTGTTGTTGTTTTGCACCAGCTTGTCTCTGAATAGTTTTACGATGTTGCTCCATGTAAGATGCAAATCCTAATGGTAGTTGTATACCCTCAGTGAAGAGGACTGAAATTACCTCTACTATCATCACCACCTCCTTTCTTTCAGCTCACTGTCATCATGTGAGTATTGTCTTGGTTAAGTCTCGTCCATCTGACTCTCTTCCATACCCCATTTTAGATGCTGGCTGAGTCACTGAATTACATTCTCTGAGTCAAAGGAGAGAATGCTGATTGCTGCATCCCGTGCCTCTTTGCTAACTCTAACAGACCCTTGAACACAGGCAGGGTGACAAAATAGTACCCTTTAGGACCTCACAATTAACAGCCCTTTAGGAAGAGGAGTAGTTGCCCGCAACTACCCAATGAGATTTCTCCAAGAAAAAAGCCATGAAGAGCCGCCTTTTCCACTTCTGCTAGGGGCTGCAGATGAGTCAACACCTTGTGATCAATGGTATCGTAGGCTGCTGGCAGATCTAATACCACTGATATGAATATTGATATTCATCTGTCTTGTGGAGAAGGTAATCAACCACTGCAGTCTGCAAAGGTCAGGTCTGTGCTCATATAGCCAAGTGTCAAAGAGATCAAAAGCATACTGGACAACAGATGCCATGTCTCACCACAGCCTTCTCCACAATCTTACCCAAAAAGGGAAGGTGGGATACAGGTAAATAATTAACTAGATCTTCAGTGTCAAGTGATGACTTTTGTCAAGTGATGTCTTTTGGAACAAACTGCACTAAAGTGTCCTACTAAGCAGGGTGCTTCCTACCCCACAGAGAGGCAAACAAGGTACCCACTATTTCCTCATTAGCCTCCACCTGCTAGGTGCTGCTTCCCAGTAGTTAAGCCTACTGGTCGATGCAGAAGACAAAGCTGGATGTAGTGATGGGATTGGGCTCAGTGTAGTGCTAGAACAGAGATCTGGGAACAATCAGGGTCAGAGGGAGTGTTTGGAGTATGTAAATAAGTCATTGAGGCCTGTAGCCAAAGTCCAGGTACAAGCCAGATGGTTCAGACTCAGGGACAAGAGTAGGCCAGGAGATAGGGTGGGAACTGGATCAGGAGTAGGCTGGGAGCCTAGAGAGTCTGACACACTGTGAAGCAGCAGGGGTTCTTAACTAGGTAATGCTGTTGCACAGACTTCTCTGCAGCTCTGGTAAGGCTGGAGAAATACCTGGACCTTGGATGGGGGTGGGTGTCATCTGACCCAGGCTCTCCTCAGAGATAGGCTGCTCCCATGTGCTAGAAGTCTAAGTAACTGTAGGCTCTATGGAAGAGGTAACTTGCTGCTGTGTTGCCACCTGCATGAGTGATGACTCACTGCAGTTCTGCGAATTGACGGCTCGGTGAATAGCCCTGGTTTGGCTGCAGGTTTGCTCACACCACCTGCCAAGGAGTAATGGATCCAAAACTCTGCTGCAAGACAAATCTCTTTCACCACCTTCAGTACCTCAGTGAGAATCACTGCCTGAAACTACCAGACAAGATGAGGCCCTTGTTCATTCAAAACCTTATTCTGTCACCAGGAAATTAGATACCCCATCCCTAATCTAATCAATCTTCTCTGTAGAACAGCAACAAATTCCTTCAACAAGAGAAGGGAGTCAGACCAGCTACAAAGCTCAGATTGTCCTGATTTAGCTATAACCTGGGATAAACTTGTCCAAGATTTTGCAGATGCTCTGGTAGAAGAAAATAACTTTTTCTTTGCTTCCCACACAGCCAAACTTTTAGTTTTACCAAACTTTTCTATAGCTGCTGTTGAGCCACTACATGAGATTTCCACCACTGGCGCTTTATACGGATGTTAAATGGCATTTAATCAGCCAGTCAACTACTTGATGGAATTTCCATCGACTAGTCAATTAGTTGATAAGGGGAGGGATTGCAGAGCCACCAGGCTCTTCATACATTTAAATGGCTGAAGTGCAGCGAGGGAACCAGGCGCGAGCCAGGAATGAGCTGTCCTGGCATGCACCTGGTCCCTCCATCCCCCAGCTGCACTTTGGCCTTTTAAATGTATTAAGAGCCTACCAGCTCTTAATACATTTAAAAAGCAAACTGCATTGGGGGGGACCGGGTGCAAGCCAGGAATCAGCTGATTCTCAGCTCGCACCCGGTCCCTGCCTCTGCCTCCCTTGCACCCTGCAGAGATGGCACTGGGGGGAACTGGCCTTTAAGCCGGCTTCCCCCAGCTCCTGCTCCCCCCCTCATTTCTCCTCCTACATTGCTGCCTCTCTGGGCACGTCTAGACTACATCTTACTTTCAAAAGAAGATATGCAGATTCGGCGGGAATTTGCATATCTTCTTCCGATCGCTTTTTCGAAAGAGTTTTTTTCCAAAAAGCAAGCAGTCTAGGCAGTTCTTTCGAAAAAATCCACCTTTTTTTAAAAAGAACCTTCTTCCTCAAAAATTGAGGTTTACAGGTTCTTTCGAAAAAAGGGGTTTTTTTTGAAAGAACTGCATCTAGACTCTTGCTTTTCCAAAAAAACTCTTTTGAAACAGCAATCAGAAGAAGATATGCAAATTCCAACCGAATTTGCATATCTTCTTTCGAAAGTAAAACGCAGTCTAGATGTGCCCTCTCTGATAGATGGATCGGTATGGATAGGACAGAGACATATCTTAGGGGAGGGTCTATTAACAGAGATTCTATATGTTCTAGTAAAGAGGAGAGGCTGGAAGATGATAAAATATGGGGAAGTTCAGATGAGAAACAATCAAATGAGAGAGAGTCTAACACATCAGTAAATGGCAGACAGATAAATAGTGACAAATTATTAAAGTGCTTATACACAAACACTAGAAGTCTAAAGAATAAGATGGGTGAAATAGAATGCCTTGTATTAAAGGAGGATATTGATATAATAGGCATCACAGAAACTTGTTGGAATAAGAACAATCAATGGGACACAGTCATACCAGTGTACAAAATATATCGGAAGGACACAACAGGTTATGCTGGTGGGGGGTGGCACTATACCTAATGTACCTAATAAATCCCTACTGCTATATTCTTGTTATTAGAGCATGGAGTTATGTAGAATCAAATGAAGTAAAAATCTTAAATGAACCAAAATGTTCCATAGAACCTCTATGGGTAATAATTCCATGCTCTAATAACAGAATATAGCAGTAGGGATATATTACCAACCACCTGACCAGGATAGTGATAATGACTGTGAAATGCTGTCGGAGAAAACTCAATGGGGGATTTCACCTATCTCCATATTTGATTGGGTCCTAAGTCCTAGGAGAAGCGCACAATCTGGTCCAAGGGGTGAATATAACTGGACCGCTTGGAAATAGTGACCATAATGTTATAAAATTTAACATCTGTGTGGTGGGAAAAACTCCTCAGCAGGCCACTACCGTGGGATTTAATTTCAGACAGGTGAACTACACAAAAAGGAGGTTAGTTAAACAGAAATTAAAAGGTACAATGACAAAAGTAAAATCCTTGCAAGCTGCATGGAAACTTTTCAAAGATACCATAATAGAGGCCCAACTTAAATGTATACCCCAAATTAAAAAAACACAGTAAGAGAACCGAAAAAGTGCCACTGTGGTTCAACAACCAAGTAAAAGAAGCAGTGAGAGATAAAAAGGCATTGTTCAAAAAGTGGAAGTTAAATCCTAGTGAGGAAAATAGAAAGGAGCATAAACTCTGTCAGATTAAGTGTAAAAATACAATAAGAAAAGCCAAAAAGGAGTTTGAAGAACAGCTAGCCAAAAACTCAGAAAGTAATAGCAAAATGTTTTAAGTACATCAGAAGCAAGAAGCCACTAAACCAGAGTTTCTCAAACTGTACTCCGCGGAGACCCAGGGCTCCACGAGACATCTCCAAGGGCTCCGCGAGGTTGACAAACTGGAAACATCAATAGGTACAACACATACAATCAGTGGACTGCTGGGGCTCCACATAAATTTTTACGCACGTAAAGGGCTCCGGAGCCCAAAAAGTTTGAGAACCACTGCACTTAACAACCAGTGGGGCCCTCGGACAATCGAGATGCCGAAGGAGCACTCTAAGATGATAAAGTCATTGCAGAGAAGCTAAATGAATTCCTTGCTTTGGTCTTCACAGCTGAGGATGTTAGGGAGTTTCCCAAACCTGAACCATTCTTTTTAGGTGACAAATCTAAGGAATTGTCTCAGATTGAGGTGTCATTAGAGGAGGTTTTGGAACAAATTGATAAACTTAACAGTAACAAGTCACCGGGACCAGATGGCATTCACCCAAGAGTTCTGAAAGAACTCAAATGTGAAACTGCAGAACTATTAACTGTGGTTTGTAACCTATCCTATAAATCAGCTTCTGTACCTAATGACTGGAAGATAGCTAACGTGACGCCAATATTTTAAAAGGGCTCCAGAGGCGATCCTGGCAATTACAGACTGGGAAGTCTAACATTAGTACTGAGCAAATTAGTTGAAACTACAGTAAAGAATAGAATTGCCAGACACATAGATGAACATAATTTGTTGGGGAAAAGTCAACATGGTTTCTATAAAGGGAAATCAGGCCTGCTAATCTACTAGAGTTCTTTCAGGAGGTCAACAAACATGTTAACAAGGGAGATTCAATGGATATAGTATACTTAGATTTCCAGTAAACCTTTGACAAAGGCTCTGAAGTAATTTGTCAAGGGATAAGAGGGAAGGTCCTCTCTTGGATTGATAACAGGCTAAAAGACAGGAAACAAAAGGTAGGAATAAATGGAGGAGACTAAGAGGGGATATGATGGGTGTCTATAAAATCATGACTAGTGTGGAAAAAGTGAATTAGGAAAAGTTATTTATCTGTTCCCATAACATAAGACCTAATGAAATTAATAGGTAGAAGATTTTTAAAAAACCAAAAGGCAATTTTTCTTCACACAGTGCACAGTCGGCCTATGGAACTCCTTGCCAGAGGAGGTGGTGAAGACCAGAACTTTTACAGGGTTCATGAAAGAACTAGATCAGTTCATGGAGGTTAGGTCCATCAATAGCTATTAGCCAGGATGGGTAGGGACGGTGTCCTTAGCCTCTGTTGTCAGAAGCTGGGAATGGGTGACGGGAGGGGTCACTTGATGATTCCCTGTTGTGTTCACTCCCTCTGGGGCACCTGGCAATGGTCACTGTCGGCAGACAGGATACTGGGCGAGATGGACCTTTGTTCTGACTCAGTGTGGCTGTTCTTATGTACCTTACTAAAGGTTTACTACTTCAATGATTACGTTCCTTGCTGGCCTCACATCAGTAAATGAACTTGCTTTAACTACAATTTACTTATTAAATCCTTCAACATAAAGGATCTACCACTTTAAAAAAATAGAGTCTGAAGGCATGCTCCATGGCTGTGTGGGATGAACTCCTCTTATAGGCTGAGCCCTTTGGTGGTGGGATGGAGCCAGATTTTGTTGTAGCAGTGGTTCCCAGCCAGGTTGCTGGGTCTTACATACTATGTGACATAACATAACTGCAGTACTAGACTCTGGGGCCAGTTTTACAGTTTAGCAGTATCTAGCAGCCTAGTCCACTGGGTTTTTATTGGTTGTTCTCAGAGAAGTCACTGGAGGGCACTGCTGTTGCGTATCTTTTCCCCATTCTTTGTACACCTGTTGTTGGATTGTAAGCTTTTGGAGGCAAGCCTGTTTCTTACATTTGTTTTGTAGAATGCCTGTTGCAAGAGGGCCCTGATCCTGACTCAGGTCTCTAGGACCTTACTGTAATAAAAATAACCCAGTGTTGCAATATAGACTTTACTGTGGTACTTATGGCATTTGGGTTTTTGTAAGTCACAATGTTTAGTTGTTATTTACATGGCCATTTTACAACAGAATGTTTGAAATTAAATTTCTCAGATGAAATGGAGAATCCATCCTAATATAAACTTCAATTCCTTGTTTCATTTCAGATGATCTCCACGAAGCCAAGAACCTTCTAGCCAAAATGAAATACTTTAAAAACTTGGAGGACAAAGTGAAGAGTAAGAAGAACCCTTCCTAATATCACATCTTTTGCCATTAAGACCTGATCCAATTGACTAAAGCAGTGATTGGTAGTTTCTGATTCAGGAAGTAAAAGAAGCACAACCATTGTGTATCTTTTGAATTTTTTTATCCTTCTTTACTTACGGAAACAGAAGAGCTGTGCAGAAGATATCCATGTGCCAGTGTCATTAGCTGGCCGTCTTGGAAGTGAAATGTTGGTGGCAATAAGAATCCTGAACTGCTCAGTTCCAACTGCTGGCTTTTTGGCCACACTTCTTACTCTCACTGTTTACGCTGTCTGTATCCCAAAACATGTATCTAATCGATCCTTAGTGGACAATAAATAACTGAATATGCAGATTACTGTTGCTACTTGGCTTTAGTCAGGCCTGATGCCACTGTCTTTCAACAAAACTTCCAGTAGGGCAGAATGCCTGAATGCTCCCTTTGGTGGATTTTTCTCTGGATTTTGCTGTCTCCTTACCAATGTTCACAGCCATGGGGAAAATGGTACTTGTTTGTGGGAAATGTTTTAGCAAAGATTGCTCACTGGAAAGTTTCTTGCATGACTGGAGACAGATGATAATAACTTTCTCAGTTGTACTGAGGCCATAGATCAGGTTTGTACTCCCAGGGGATAATGGTAGAAGCTAGTCAAGGGAGTACGGGGAATAATGGTAAATAACTAGATTATCCTAATTGAAATATTCCAAAAGTAATAGTGTTAGTGAAAAAAGTTGTGGAGTCTAGAGTCTAGAATTTATTTCCTTTCATATTGAATAGGGGGTACGGGAAGGTTTACTAAAAGCCAAGAGGTTACGGGGACCGAAAAAGGTTGGGAACCCCTGCCATAGATTATTTGGGCTGGGAATTCATTGTCTCCTCCAACTAGTGTGATCCTTACTCTTACCTTGCTTACTATCATGTTGAGCAAGATGGATTTTTGCATGAGCCTAGCAAGAAGAACCTTTTCAAATTCTCTTGCCAAAAGCTGCCCTTATTTCCTTTCACATCATTGTGTATTGAAATATGCAAAACAGGAGATTTGAGTGTACTTTGTACATTGCCTTGTAATACTAAATTTTTGACCATCTCTAGCAGTGCACTGAATAAAAAAAGAAGAGATATACTTAGCCTGTTTTGAGACTGTAAACCAGACAGGACCTTATTTCACACAAGACATGAGGCATTCATAGTAGTGCAGACAGTGATTTCTGGAGTAGAAACTAATTTCTCTGTATATTTTTGTGAAAACAAATGACTACATTGTTAGAATAACTTCCTGCCAAGCAGTAAAAACATAGCGGCTTTGTCTTGCTAGCCTTTTCCCCTAAAAATTCCCATTGATTTTACTGTTTACCTCTTTATAGAGAAGAACAGTTTTAACTGTTGCGTCATCTAAGCATGTGCTGAATAGATCTAGAAAAGAGTGATAAAATAGTGGAGTCTTTGCTGTACTGTTCCTGCTGTTCTATCACTTGTGGAACGGCACCATTGGTAGCATCAGTTGGAAACATAAGCAACAGCTCCTATAATAGAGCCTTATAGGGTGAGGAAGCAACCGTCAAAGGGAAACATAAATGCTGTAATAAATTAAGACTTTTGGTGTTTTAGTTTTAAGGGAAATTAAAAATGTGAGTTAACCTTTGATTAAAGGTGCTGGGTGGAAAGCCCTGGAGAATAAACAGATAACTCCTCCACACTATAGGCACATTATTGACAATTCAAGCTATCCATCATATGTAAATAATAGGCAAACTGTGGGCCAAATCTGGACCATGAGATACTTTTGAATGGACAACAACGTATTTTTATTTGCTTTACTTTCTTCTCTGGAATCTGGACTTGATGAATAAATTGGGAGCTTGACAAAAAATAATTGGCTACCCCTAATATACTTGATCTTCTTCCTGTGCTGCCAGTGTTCCTGTCTTGAAATGACCTATCTCTGGGGGATGAGAGAAATATTCAGTTTCTATCACAAGTTGAATTTAGGCATCTCTGCTGTAGATACCATTTATTCACTATTGTGATCACATATTTTCATCCACCAGGAGCCAAACGCAATGTGACTTGTTATTTTCACACAGCACCAAATATCTGTTATGCTAGTTTCTGATATTTTTTTCCTAATTGAGACTGAATTTCAACCTGTAATTTCAGGGAGGCTAGTTGTATCCTGACACTGAAAGGCATTCAGTCCTTGTAATCCATTTTAGCATGACCTTAAAAAGCACATATATAGTTTCTTAACTACTTCCTTTATTCCAATTGGGCTAATTGCTTGTGTCCATTTTGTGCTGTCACAGAAATAGGTATTAGAGTGTATAGGAAGAGCATCAAGTAGTCTGGGACCTGTCAGAGGAATTAGCCTGATGGCCAGAGGAGGAGTGTTTTTATGTAGTAAGAAGACTCTCAATCAGCAATAGGTTTGTGTTCAGTGTGGCCAGTCTTAAATGTTCAGCATTCTAATATCACACTGGAGTAACAGCTGCATTTTATTTAAAAAAATGATGCTCTAACCCCGTCTGTTTCCCAAATTCTTCATATTGGCACCTTAAAGGTCAGAGTGTGAGGCATGCCATGGATTCACATTGAATGAGTGGAGAAATCCGCAATGAAATCTGTACTCCAAGAGACCAGGTCATCATAATTGTTTCTAGATATGTACCATACTCAAATATCTCTAAATATTTTTATTTAATTCAGACTACTTTGTAGGCAGCAATACTGTATGTGTGCATAAAAATATAGTATTTTTGATAATGTCTTATGACATTCCAGTAAGATTAATCTACCAAGTTTCACCTTATCATATAACAAGCTGTGTTTGAATACCATCCTTAATACTATTTTTCTTTATATAATATATGGGATCATATATGTATAATTCCCATGAATGTGACTGCCCTATACCTGTGAGTGCACCTCTAAAGTGCACTTTAAAATTCATTGCAGAGCTGTTGTCTTTCATATAGCTCTGCTTCCTTCTCTTTGACTTTTCCTCTGAAATTAAGCTGTTGGAATTCTCGCTTGATTTCCAGAAAAGATTTGTTTTTTGTCTCAGGAATTACAAAGAAGATGAAAATGGCAACCAACAAGCTTTCCAGTAAAAACACCACAAAACAATATTGCTTCAGTCCATTCTAAAAACAAAATACAAGATGTTTGAGATTAATAAAAAGCATAGCCAATATTATCTAATTAACTCAAATACTGTTGGCAGTCACTCTAGCAGTGCCAAATCTAGGTTTTAAGTGAAAGGAAGAAGTGGACCTCCATCTTCTGCCTCTCTCTCTTTATCATTAGCTGAAATGATCAATATAGGTTGCACCTGCCTGGTCCAGCACCCTTGGGACCTGACCAGTCCAAGATGGGATTTTGCTGGACCAGGGGAGGTCATTTCTGACCCCTCTGATACCAGCCCTAGCCTGATCACTGGCTTCCCCTCCAGCTCTCTGTCAGCCCCCACTGCAGCACCCAGCAGCCCCATCGCCTCTGCTCAGGCTCCTGCTGCCGTTCCGGGCAGCCCTGCTGCTCTGTTGGACAGCCCCACTACCGTGCGTGGAGCTCCCACTGCCCTCCCAGCCTACAGAGCTCCCATGCGCTCTTTCTCCACCGTGACTCTGGTCCTACGAACTTCCATGGTCCTTCCAGACCACAGAAGTTGCTGGACCAGAGAATCCCAGTTGAGAGAGGCTGAACTATATTAAGTGTTTTGTTTTGTTTTGTTTTTATTTTAGAACACTTCAAATCTGTAGGGAGGTGCCTAGCTCTACCCTTCTCCTCCTTTAAGCACCTACATAGTTACATAAAGAATGAGAGAGGTGCCTGCCTTGCTCCATACGAAATGAGGAGTAAGAAGAGGTGGCAGGCTTTTTATATTGCTAATGATCAGAGAACTTATCTTGGATAGGGGAATCTTAGATTCAGTTTGCTCTTCCTTGGAAGCGGGGAGAGGGTTATGAATAGGAGACTCCTACATGACAGGCAGGTGTTCCAACTACAGAGCAACAGGCAGTTTAGAGGTAGGGTTCTCTCAGTCTCCCCTGTTGAAGCTGTTCCACTGTGTATTGGTGTTTGGTCCTGCTGTGAGGTCAGAGGACTGGACTTGATGACCTCTTGAGGTCCCTTCCAGATCTAGTGTTCTATGATTTTATTAAATAATGAAAGAGTGACTGGGTGAGGGTGTGAGAAGACAACTCTCTAATCCAGGAGTTCAGGTGCCCATCTAGGAGGCAGGAGACCATGTGTCATGTCCCCCTGCTCCAATAACTCATCATTCACAGTGGAACAGCTTCAAAAGTGTCTCCCTCCCCCATCAGACTGATTGCTCAATGGTTAGCACATGCTCTTAGGCCAGGTCTATATTAGACCTGGAAGGTCAGCTTAAGATACACAACTCCACCTATGTAAATAACGTAGCTGGAGTCAACAGACCTTAAGCCGAGCTTGGCACCATCTCCAGAGCAGGAAGTCAATGAGAGAAACGCTCCCATCAGCTTCCTTTACACCTCGTGAATCAAGGCGTACCAGCACCAACTAGGGGCACCCTCAGCATTCAATTTAGCAGATCCTTACTAGACCCACTAAATTGAATGCCAGAAGATCAATCTTTGTTGCAACAAATATAGACGTGGCCTTACATGTGGTGCAAAAGACTTTCCCTCCTTCAATGTAGAAAGGGAGAACTGAACATGGTTCTCTCAAATACCAGCTGAGTACTCTACCCATGGGCTAACAGCTATATCACCATCACACCTTCTTATAAATAGTTTTAGGCCCCTAAGTATCTTCATAGAATTCATCCTATGAAACTACTTATTCTGAGAACATGCTAATTATTTGGCATTTATTAGGGGTATATGCATAGGAGTGTCTTAGTTCAGAAGCTCTTTTCAGCAGTCATTCTGTATCCTGTATTTCTTTGCAAGTGGAGTAACTGAAATGATTAGATCTGAAATGGAGTTTGGCTATATGTACTGTTCACTATAATAATCTCTCTTGATCTAAGACTTTTCCATTGTAAGCAACTGTCCCCAACTGAATTTGGACAGTTAATGGTGGGACCTCAAACAAAAAGTAAATAATATGTTACAGATGCTAAATCTTTTTGACCTTCCAAGCTAAGCAACAGCAAGAGATGCTAATAAAAGTGATGTATGAATCTCTGAACTTGGTGAGAATTCTTTTTATTTTTTCTGCAAATTTCTTCTGATCATCAACCTAACCCTGGAGATAAGTCCTCCTTCTGCAGACTGACTTTCTATTTATTTTATTGTCTTCTGTTGTATTATTTGGCAAGCTCTAAAATAAACTAGTCTATAAAGAGTGGCTGACTTTAATAATACCTTTCGTTGAAAGAGAATTTTCACTCATTTTAAGTCTAAGCTCTTAAATTCTTCACTGTATAAAGAAGAGCAATTTCTGTGACCTAGGAAAATTTTTCTGCAAGAAGGGCAAGTGGACATGAGGCAACTGAGAGAAGATAGCATGCATAATGGATACATACCACTATAAAGGGGAAGATCATTCCTATTGTGAAGAAACTCAGCCAACTAACAGACCCTCCTATCATGTAAGCTGCAGGCCGTGAAGACTGTGTAAATAATTCAGCAGTCAGTGTGTTTGTTATGCCACCTGCCAATGAATTTCAGAAACAGAACAGGTTCTTAAGGAAAGTGCATTTTTAGGAAAAGTTTCAAGCCAGCAAAAGAAAATGTATTCAAAAGCAACTACCATTAACTGACATGGATTTTAAACTATAGATAGACACATCTATATATAAATTACCTTTGTTAATTAAGTACTTTTTACTTTTTCTTTTTAGGCACATTTTGGTACAAATTCTGATAAGCCCTACTAACATTAAAGG
Organism: Rafetus swinhoei; assembly: GCA_019425775.1. NCBI lineage: Eukaryota > Metazoa > Chordata > Testudines > Trionychidae > Rafetus > Rafetus swinhoei. Next base: position 28,636,538 of record CM033425.1, on the reverse strand, counting down.
TAAACCATTTCACAGAAATAGTCTTACTGATTTCAGTGGGGCTGCCCAGGGAGTAAGGTACAACTTACCATAAGTTAAGGGCCTATTCAAATTACAATGACAAGCCTCATAGACACTCAAGACTAGAAGGGACTTTGACAGGTCTTCTAGTCCAGTCTCCTATACTCAAGGCAGCACTAGGTATTATCTAGGTGGAGGGTGGGGAACCATTTTTGACCTGGTGGCCACTGAGCCCCAGAAAAAGAAGTTTGGGGCCCCAAGCAAGTGAGAAGACAAAACCTTACAGACATGGCCCCAAACTGATAGGCGGGGGGAAAAATAGAGATACTTCCTTATGCAACTCAGGATGCCAGGGATTCCCCTTGCACTCTAGTCCATGTGGCTGGAGCACCAGTGCCAGCTCTCCGCTGCTCAGGTGGGGAGCCCCAAGCCTTGTAGGGCAGATCCAGCCTGCAGGCCATAGGTTCCCCACCTCTCATTTAGACCAATCCTGACAGGAGATGGTGTAAAACTGCTCTTAAAAATCTCCAGGGATGGAGATTCTATAACCTCCCTGGGCAATTTATTCCAGTGCTTAGCCACCCTGACAGGGAGTTTTTCCTAATGTCCAACCTAAACCTCCCTTGCTGCAGTTTAAGCCCATGCTTCTTGTCCTGTCCTCAGAGGCCAAGGAGAACAATTTTTCTCCCTCCTCCTTGTGACAACTTTTTATGTACTTGTAAACTGTTATGTCCCCCTCAGTCTTTTCTTCTCCAGACTACGTAAATCCAATTATTTTAATCTTCCCCAGGTCATGTTTTCTAGACCATATCTTTTTTTTTTTTTTTTTCCTGCTCTTCTCTGGACTTTCTCTAATTTGTCCACATCTTCCTTGAAATGTGGCATCCAGAATTGGACACAATTTGAGGCCTAGTCAGCAAGGAGTAAAATGGAGGAATTACTTTGTTTCTTGTTTACAACATTCCTGCTCATACATCCCAGAAGTGCTCCTCTCAGTTTGAATTAGCGTGTCTTCACTAGACCTGCTAATTCGAACCCTGGAAGATCTCCTGTGGCTGCTTCGATCTTCTCTGTAGTGTAGACATGGCCTATGGGAAATATTAGCTCTCTTACATACACTACAGACAATATTGGCACTGTTTTAGAAATACGTTTTAGAGAATTCTGTCAAAAGTTGACTAATGTGCAGTACCTGGACCCAACCCAAAGCTCAAGATGAAAGCAAATATAGAAGCCATGCTTAAGTAAGGCACCCAGGGATACAGCTCCTGGAAAAAAAAAGCAGAACAAGTACTTAGTTCAGATTTCAATCATCATATATTAACATTTGGCTTGAAGTCAAAATTGTTTAGCATTTGAGCTCATAAATGACTTCCTGAAAAAATAACAGAAAATTGGTCATTGACTCCAAGTAATAATTAGCTTTCAATTAATCAAATGAGTGTCTTCAAATAATGAGAAAATGATGTATATTTAAGTTAATCTCTTATTTATACTATAGTGTATAAATGAAAAAAAGTTTTAAGTCTCACATTTGCCATATTTTGTTGTAATTACTCATTAAATGCAAATTTAACAGTCAGCCATTAATTGCTAGTAATAGCCAATTTCTTGTTTTAAAGCAATGAATACACCAGTCAATCAACTTCAGATACTAATTAAAGCTTGAATTCCCATTGTTAGTAATATTTATAATTAGTAGATGCAAAACAATCTTTTAAGTCTGTAAATTCAAAGTAAAATTCTGAATTATTACTAGTTTAATTTTAATATAGTTTTATCACAGGGCCAGTCTATTATCTAAGTGTCATTAAACACGTAACTAGTGTGTACAAACTTTCTAGACCTAAATAATGAAGTAACATTTATTTACATTAAAAGAGAAAAGTTAGTGTGAAGGTGAAGCAGCATAATTAGAGACACATGAATGAATTTAGCCATATAAAACCAATTTTCTATTGTATATATTTTTGATACAATACCAGCAAGGAAGGGAAGATTAGAGGCTCTCTTAATAGGGACAGAAGTAAGATGGTGAGTTCCTTAGTTGTGAACTTCCATACTTACACGTGTCAGAGTTTCTTGTACATTTAAACTTAAATCTGATTTGGTTGGCTATTTAGGATTTCTTTTCAGAATTACAATATTCTTATAGGATGTTTACAGTTAAGTGACTGACATGGACTCTCAAACTTAAGCTTAAAGAATCATAGAACACTAGAACTGTAAGGGACCTGGAGAGGTCATCTAGTCTAGTCCCCTGCATTAATGGCAGGACCAAACACCATCTAGATAAGTGTTTCTCAACCAGTGGTACGAGTACCCTCAGGGTTACGCGAGAGAAGTCGGGTGGGGGGCACGTCAACACAACTGAAATATGGAGAAAACTGAATTTTTGTTTTAAGTTTTACAGCACTTTATTGTTTTTGTATTTTTTACACCCAAAAATTTCATCATCCCACCGGCTACGATTAAGTTGTTTAAACAAATGTGTTGCAATGATAGAAAAAAAATTGTGTGTCTGAAAACTGTAGATACTGGGGATACTTTTTTTTATAAGAAAAGGTTGAGAAACACTGATTTAGATCATCCCTGATAGATGTTTGTCTAATTTCCTCTTAAATATCTACAATAATGAAGATTCCACAACCTCCCTAGGCAATTGGTTCCAGTGCTTAATCACCCTGACAGGTAGAAAGTTTTTCCTAATATCCAACTTAAACCTTCCTTGCTGCAATTTAAGCTCATTGCTTCTTGTCCTATCATCAGAAGTTAAGGAAAATAATTTTTCTCCCTCCTCTTTGTGATACCCTTTTAAGTATTTGAAAGCTGCTATCATGGCCTCTCTCAGTCTTTTCCTTTCCAAATGGAACAAATCCAATTCTTTCAGTCTTTTTTTTTTTCTTTTGGATCCTCTCCAATTTCTCTACATCTTTCCTGAAATGCGGTGCCCAGAACTGGACACAATACTCCAACTGAGGCTAATCAGTGCAGAGTAGAGCGGAAGAATGACTTCTTGTGTCTTGTTCTCAACACTCCTGTTAATGCATCCCAGAATTATGTTTGCTTTTTTTGCAACAGTGTCACACTGTTGACTCATATTTAGCTTGTGGTCCACTATGGCTCCTAAATCCCTTTCTGCCGTACTCCTTCCTAGACAGTCACTTCCCATTTTAGTATGTGTGAAATGGATTGTTCCTTGCTGAGGAGAAATGCAAAGTATTCCACCTAATAAACTTCATCCTATTTATCTCAGACCATTTCTCCAGATCGTCTAGATCATTTTGAATTATGACCCTGTCCTGCAAAGCACTTGCAACTCCTTCCTGCTTCGTAATATCCACATACTTTATAAGTGTACTTGTGGTGGGGTCAAGACATGGCCTATACCATTGGTTCCAAACCTTTTTATACTGTGGACTGGCAAACTCTTTGACAAATTTTTGGTGGCATGTTTGGCATGTTTATTATGATAAATAATATATTTTCATATTTGCATATTCATTATGGTGATTAATTTTACGTGGTCATGTGTTATTTAACATTGCATCTGTACACACACAATATATGTCATTTTAATGGGTTTTTAAATAATTATTCCCCCCCCCACAAAGTATTCAGTTTCCACCTTAAAAAAATCATACATAACACATTGCTAGCTACCCTAAGTATTTTATTAAAGCAGCCCAATGAGACATGAGGCTGCCACTGGAGAGAGGGAAGGGGTACTCTGGCTCCCTCCTGTCCCAGCAGCATCCTCCCTTCCTCCTTACGTCCCCTTCCCTACAAGCACATTCTTGTCTAGATTCCGAGCAGGGAGCCACTGCTGAAGAAGCACTCGTCCCCAGCCAGGAAGCTCTCTTCACAGCTTACAGGGAACCCCACCAAACCAATCATCAAGCCACGGGGGCGTGGCCTGGCAGCCAGCAGTTTACGGCCTGGCACCGGTTCGCGGACTGGCAGTTGTGAACCTCTGGCTTATACAAATTGTGGCTTGCCCCTGAGACAGAGGGGCTGGGCTTGAAGGCCACAGCTGGCTACAGTGGCAAGTGAATCAGAGAACTGCTGATACCCTCCTGGGAGGAGGGCATGGCCTGTACAGACTGTGGCATGCTCCTGAGACAGAGGAGCTAGGCTTGGAGGCCGCAGTTGACCACAGTGGCAGTAGAGACTAAGGGATGCCAATACAACTGCCAGAAGGTTGGAGAGAGACCACTGTAGTGGGTGCTGCTGGGGAGCAGTGTCTGAAAGAGGACACTGCGGTCTAGGAGCAACACGGGTCCAGAATACAAGCTTGGACCGCGGATGGGTGAGACACTGCCAGAATTGGGTGCCCTGCTGAGAAAGGACGAATTCCCCGGAGCTTCCAGCAGGAGACACCCCGTGACAGTACACCATGCCATTATCTGGGGGTACATCTAAACTACATTCTATTTTTGAAAAAGGATATGCAAATTCCGTGGGAATTTGCATATCTTCTTCTGATCTCACTTTCAAAAGCACAGCTTTCGAAAGTGATAGTAGTCTGGACGTTTTTTCCCCTAATTTTTTACGGAAGAGAGGTTTTTTTGAAAAAGGGTTTTTTTTCCGGAAAAAACAGCGTCCAGACTACTTTCACTTTCAAAATCCACGGGAATTTGCATATCTTTCAGAAATAGAGCATAGTCCAGACATAGCCTAAATCGTTGATGAAGATATTGAACAGAACTAGTCCCAAAACTGACCCCTGCAGGACCCCATTTGGTATGTTATCTTTATTTAGTATTTTTTCTGGGAATTATTACTAATTTAAAGATAGAAAGCATATTTATTCATTACTATTTATTATACCTGCCAATATTAGGCACAGAGCATTAGATGCAGAACCAAATTGGATGATAGCATTCTGATGTCATTTGAGAATACATTATTAGGTGCCTGAAATGAATGCAGAACTTCTGGGAATCCTGCAGTCAGTGCAACCAGAGGTTATTGGCAGCTAATCAATGGAAGCATCTGCTATCATTCAGAACACAAATAATTTGTATTAAATAGCAATGTCATTGCTGTACATTTAATGTTTTCTGAAGGGCGGCTGTAGAATAGTAAGATGTCAGGTTATTTTAGCATCATGAGCTTTTGGCCAATATTTCAAAAGTGACTAGCGATTTTATATGCTTCAGTGTTTGAGTGCCCAACTTGGAACACCTGAAAAGGCCTGATCTTCAAAGAGGAAGAACTGGGCTGTTGCTGAAAATCAAGCACTTTTAGTAGGGCATGTCTACACAGCAGGGCTAAAGCCGAAATAAGCTATGCAACTTCAGCTATGTCAATTGTGTAGCTGTAGTCGAAATAGCTTAATTTGGCTTTTGGCACTGTCTACACAGCGGGAAGTCCAAGAAAGAGCACTCTTCCTCTGACTTCCCTTACTACTCTTGAAATGAGGGTTACAGGAGTAGGAGTAAGAAGTCCTCCAGCTTGATATTATTTTGATATTACATCAAAATAATGACTTGTAGTGCAGTTACTCCGAAATAACACTGCTGTGTAGACATACCCTTAGTGAGCTTGGCCATGACCTTCATTGTTGTTTCAACTGTGCAGCTCTTGCTCCTTCTCTGACTGCCAAGAGAAGATGTTTTCCAAAGTTAAAAGCTCTGCTGCTTTATAATCTCTCACATTTTCAAACAGACACAGTATTGCATTTCATGGTGCACTTGAGTGCATCTCTATACCTGATACGTCAGGGAGAATGTTAACACTATACACCAAAAGCTCATCAGGGTGTATCCTCCAATGATGAGAAATCTTCTTCCCAGGTAATCAATCAGCAAACCCTATAGACAGAATATCACTTTCTCAGTTACCACTCTGATGGCACAGTCCCACATCTTTTTTTTTTCTACAATAAAAATAAGAGGTCTGTTAAAAGTACAATTGGTCACTTACACAGGTGAGGGCTGTCAGGCATTCACAAGCTCCAGTGCCCAGTGTAACATATGGGATTTTTTCAGCAGGGATCCCAGCTTGTTTGAAAATGTAACTTGCATAGAAATAAATCTACAAGAAAATATTAACAGAGCTGTTCAAATGTGCATGGGTAGTGAAATCATCAATGTGAGGAAGTCAGGCTCAAAAACTAAGCAGCCGTTTTAGTAAATTGCATCTTACAACTTAGTAAAAACATGAAAACAAAAAGGGAAAATTACTGCTAGCAAAAACAAATCTGGCAGTCTGAACATTATCTGGTGAACATTACAAGGAAGAGTTTATCCCCGAGCCATGATACGTTCTAGTGTGAGAGGGAGATCACAAGTCATAAATGCAGCCTGAACTTCCATGCAGAATTGGAGTCAGGCCAGGACTGGCACATTAGTTCAGAAAAGTAGTAGGAGTACTGGTCTGCTTATTTTGGAATCCAAACTCCAAACCCGTTCCAAGAGGCAAATGGGTCCCAGTTACTGTGTTAAACTAGCACTTAAAGTAGATCTCAACTTAAAAAAAAAAGACACCCAAACCATAAAGAAACCCAAAAGACATTTGTCCAAAGGGTAGGGGGACCAGGAAAGATTCAGTCATGAGAAGAGAAGCAAGGTGCAACAACTTCAGTTTTGCTGTTTATGCAGCATGGGAGATAATGTGGGAGCTTTAATCATTTTGTAAGATGCTAAAGACATCAGATCTAGCATTAGTAGCACTCTTGCTCTAGGAAATCTCCATGCTATGCTTGTTTTAAGTAGAGAGTGTTAAAAACAAACCTCTACTCTATCATCCAAATTTGACGCTAACATTTCCTGCCGTTTTTAGTTGAAATAGGCTTTTCCCTCTCAGCATCAGTAAAATAAAGATCCTCTCCCCTCTTCTATATCCTGTGTTTCTGCCAGTTTCTAGACAGAGTTTCTTGATTTCAATGAAGATCAAAGTCAGATGGAAATTAGACAGGCAGAACTTTAAAACAAATTGTTTGGCTTCTAAATAGTGAGGAAATGATCCTTACAGCATTGATCCCACTGAGCTGCTGGCCCATAGTCATCACAATCACGGTAATGAGCTGCCACTTTACACTGCGATCACCAAATAGTTGCCATGGCTTCTTGGGTTTCTCCCCGTTTAAGACAAGATGTTCTTGCTGTATATCCTCCATCTCTGCCTGGTAATGCAAGGGCCCATGGAAACACTTCAAAGCTAATAAGAAAAATAAACATTATCTGTCCACATGCTTCACTATGCCTCTGAACTGACTTTAGCTTCTGCGATTCCGTCCACTCTCCTGTGAGCTGGCCTTTGCAGGGGTAGGAATAGAAACTCTTATTTTCAAGGGAAGAAGGGACACAAGACATTAATTTGGATTTTGGGCTATTGGGGAGGAGGGGTTGGTTGGTGTCCCTTTTTTCCTTTTTGACTTTTTTTTTATGGAGAGAGACATAATTGAACAATTTACACAAGAAGCATAACCCGTATTTTAAAGTGTCTTCCTGATAGAAATATTAGACTCTCACTTCAGTCTGTGAATTTGGTGGGGGGAAGGAGGCAGGAAGTTCTAAATAGCTGAAAGGGAAGTACTGAGTTCATTCCGTTTCTGGTTGTGCCAATAGTTATGTTTTGCCAATACAATATGTTTAATGGACTAAACAGTAAGTAAAGAGACAGACATTTTCCTGTGTGGCTCTTTTGAGACTGTCGTGCTTGTCTGGTTTCACCCACGCAGTTGTTATTTGGGCATGTAGTGCACTGGAGGTGGTTGTGATGGGCATGTTTAGGGTCCATGGAGCTAGAAAGGTGTGTTGTGTGAGGTGTGGGTCATTGTAGCAGGGGACAGTTGTCTGCATGTTTTGCATCTGTTGTTCTGGCAGGGTCTAGTGCTGCTTTGAATTGGTGTGTCCTGGTCTGTGGGGAGCTTGCTTCTGAAGATGAGTGGGAGATACTGGGGCTTGTGTGAAAGCCAGAAAGGGTGTTCAGGAAAGGCTTCTTTCAGGGTGGGGTCTCCATCGACTATGGATTGTAGCTGTTTGATAGTAGCCTACTGTGAGGTGGTAGGTGACAACTGTGGGCATGTGGACAGAAAGGGGTTAATTTTTGCACTGAAGCAGGTTCTCTTGGGATATTAAGGTGTCCTTTTCCATAATGTGATTTACTTCCTTGGAGTATCTTTGTCTGGTGAATGCGGTTGTAAGTATGTTCAGGTGCCTATCCCAGTCAGGGACGTGAAAGGTTAACCAGTAAGCATCACCCAAAAGGGATGGCACTTACTGGTTCCCGTTAATAAATAACTGTTGAAGGTTGAAGCTGCTCCCCACCTGCTGTGAGCAGGGGGCTGCTCCAGCCTCACAGGGGCCCACTGCAGAGTCCGTAGCAACCTCTGTCCACAAGGAGCCCAGGCCTGCCACAGACAGGGGCTGCTCCAGTGGGGGTTGGGAGCCGGTGGCAGCTCCAGCCCCAGCAAAGCCAGCTTGAGCCTCAGGGTGGAAGCTGGGAGCCAGCAGCCAGCTCCACCATGGGCTGGGGGCAGGAGTCCCCAAAGCTGGAGGCTGCTCCAGCTGGGCTGAAGTGGTCCCCAGCCTGGATCCCACTCAGCTCCTGCAGCATATACTCTGGGGAGCAAGTCTGGGATTAACTGACTGAGTGCTTGGCTGTAGATTTCTAGTGAGTGTGGGGGGATTACTGAATCAATGAAGGTGGCTGCGGTGATCCCTGGGTTTCTTGCATATGGCTGTCTATAGGCTTCAATTGCTGAAGCTGGATTGTGCTGTCCAAGAAATTGAAGCTAGTCTGGGAATGTTCCAGAAAGGGTTCCATGGGTGGGGGATGGTTGTTCAAATTGAGGTAGAAATCTATGCAGGAGTTGAAGCCATCTGTCCTGAGGATGCAAATATCATTGATGGAGCTCAGTTACATGGTGCATTTGTTCAGAAGTTCTGCAAGGTGGCCCATGGAAAGGATGAGTTTGTTGATGTTTGGGCTGGATCTCTGAGTGTTTGTCCATTATCTTGTAAGTATTTGAGGCAGGCAGCTGTGCTGTCATTGTGAGGGATAGGGAAGTGACATCTGCGGTGGTAAGGGAGTTTTTTAATATTTCAGAGTCTGTGGAGTAAGTCAGATGTCACCATGGAGAAGCTGGCCCTTTGTGTGGCAAGTGGTTTGAGAATGGTGTCTGAGTCCCTGTGACGGGGCGCTAATGCCCCGCATTCCCAACCCCCCCACGCTGGCCATGTACGGGGCGCAGCGAGCCGGGTGTGCCGGGGCGCTATCACCCCACACTTTAAAAACCCCAGCACTGGCCATGCTCGGGGGACGGTGAGTCGGAGTTGGCGCATGCGCAGCGTGCTCGCGTGCTGCCAAACAGCTGTCTGGGGTGGCACCTGGAAAAACGGTAGAAGGGTGCGGTGGGAAAGTGACGGGGGCAAGAGGGTGGGATCCGGGGGAAGAGAGAAGGGGGCGGTGCCTGCCGGGGCCGGAGGACACCGAGCCAGAATGCAGGTGATTTAAAAGGGAAGTGGGAGGAGACAGAGGGGGAAAGAGAAGCGAGAGAGGCAGGTAAGGGGAGTGGAAGCAGCCCAGGGCAGGGCATTTGCATATTGCCCCGCGGGCTGGCGCATTTTGGCGGGAAGCCCCGCCAGCTAGAGCGGACCACATCAGGTCTGAGTCCTTAGGACCCTGGGCTGGGGTCTGTGAGTGAGGGTGGGCCCGGATCCCCCTCTCCCTGCTGCCCATGGCGGTATTACTAGACTACGTTCCATCCTGGATGTGAACTAGCCCAAACCACAACTGAGAAAGGCTAGTGCGGGACAGGCACGGTGTGGGTCGAACTTCGGGACTCCCGAAATGGGTGATAGTTAAGACAGATAAATAAAAATACTGGGTGGCAAACTTTACAGTCCCAATATCCTGTTAGTAAGAGTGCCATGGCCAGGTGTGATGGGTCTACAGGGCTTCCCTTGTGTGTGGAAAGTATGCAGGAGGTCCTTGGCATGGATTTTTGGGGGGTGAGTTTGAAGTTTCTCTTGGGAGTTGTTTCAGGAAGCATTTGATTATATCCTTAAGTTCATGGGGAAATTGTGGTGTGGGGTTGTCTTTCCGTTCTTTCTGTTAGGCAAAGTTGGAGAGTTGTCAGTTGGCCTCATTAAAATAGTCATCAAAGTTTAGGACTGTGATGACTTCCACTTTGCTGGTTTGATCACTGTCTGGTGACTGGATTCCAGGGACTCTGTAGCTGTTCTCTTGAGGATGGAGAGATAATGGTGGCTGTGATGTTAGAGGATTTTGCAGTTAATCTTTTTCCTGAAGCAATCAATATAATGATCAAGAGTGTGGTTTCATTGGCTCTGTGATGTTTCACTCAGATTATTTTTTTCTTATGATTGTCAATGGGGATGTAGTAAGTGTACATGGTGTCATCATTGCTGTGAAAGAATTCACTGAGGGGGAGACAGCGAAAAACTCTTCTTGTTCATGAGGTCTACCAATAGACTCACCAGTTAACCAGAGAATTGGTCCTAGCCTGTGAACTCCAGCAACAGCCAGCCATGTCAGGCCAGAGCAGCCCTGGCTGTAGCAGGGCCAGCAGGCTGGGTAGCAGAACCCCACAGCCGTGATGGGCCAGATGGCAGGACTCCATGGCCATGGTGGGTCAGGTGGCAGGAGCAGGACCTGAGTCAAAAGAGTTAACCAGTTAAGCGCTTTCATTTAACAGGTTAACTATTTTAACATCCCTAGACAGAAATTCAATCTCTTATACAGATAATTCAACTCCATGATTGGGTAGTCTAGATAAACTGATGTTCAGATGTCATGTGATGGGTCTGGTGTCACGGTTTCTCCCAAAGGTGGGTTGTGGAATAGTTGTAATTGGTACTGCATTTGTTTTTGTATTGCGTCATTAGCTAGCTGTACACTTGTTTTGGATTTCGTGCATGATTTCCAGGTAATTTCCCTTGGTACACCTGTGTGCACCTCAACCATTGCACTAAATCCAGCAACAATAACGTGGATGAAACCAGCCGATTGTTATGCTCTTGAATGAATTCACCCCGAAAATGTTAAAAGACAAACACCTTGCCCCATTTTTCACACAACAATTATTCTGTACCTGACCTATCAGTCTTCATCCTCAATGGAAACCTTCATCATACTTTCAAATGAGGAGCTTAAATTCATTACTCTGCTAGACACTAAAAATCATAGACTGAAAGAGACACTGGATATATGGCTTATTACAACCATCTGATGTCTATGCTATGCAGTTTTTAGTGACATGGCTGTGTCAACCTACCCCGTCACTAAGTCAGCGTGTGTGGTGTGTGAGTGCTGATTGCTGGTGCTTTTGCCAGCGAAGTATTTCTACCCCAAGGAGCAGGTTTCACTTTGCTTGCAGGAGACAGCTCCTGCCAACAAAGCAGCATTCACAGGCTCACTTGCTGCAGCAAAACTTTGTTGTTGGAGAGGCAGGGGGGCTAAGCACCCTTGCAGGACAAACATTTTGTGTAGCAAGAGCAAGTGTAGATGCCCCTTTTTGTTCTATGTTTGCAGAGGTGCACTTAGAACAAAGAGCTGTTTTGTTACCAGGCTGAGGAATAGCACAACCATCGTGGGCCTCAGAGTGTCAGGTTTGTGTTATGATGTATGAGCTTCAGCATCTCATTCCTGGGATGCATGGCACCTGTGGCATTCTTAGGACTCCTTCATGATCATGCTATGGGATTTGAGCAAAAGGGACAATAGGGAACATCCTATTGGGAAGAGCTACAGCTAGCAATTCTGAGACACCTCCTCCCCCTGTTTCTCTCACACATGAAATGCCAAAATTAAAAAAAGGTAATTAAAAGGTAACGAATGATGAAATGTATCATACTGTTTAGCCAATAGCTGGCCCTGTGTACCAAAGATCTTATTTGAACTACCCTCCATCATAGCAGGCAGAAAACTAAAGGATGTTACCATCTTGTGTGTATCTTGCTCACTCATATGGAAGCTCTGTGACCAGTCCATACCTGGGCCAGGAGCATGACATGGTTCTCTAGGTGACAAATATCCAAACAGTTTATAACTGGAGGCTTTGCCTCAACCCACTACCACATTCCTTTCCTGTGCTTGGGATGGCCAAAAGAAGCAGCCTGCTCTCAAAGAGGCTGTTCTGTGTTTGGTTTTCAATGCATACAGGAACCAGGAATTAATTTTCTTACCGCAATTGACAAACCTCCCCCTGGTTTTCTAAAGTTTTTAATGGGCCAGCCTTAGCTGGATAGGAAGTCATGCTTGCACTGAGTGTTCCTGAAGTTCTGCCAACCCCAACAGTTTACAACCCATCGCCCCAAATTGCATGGTTTTTTCAGTCTATACTGTGAGGTTTAATGTGTCTTTTGCCTTTTTGTTTCCCCATGCTCACGCCCCTTGTGGGGCTGTGCTAGCTCTCCACAGTTATGGAGAAAGGTGATTCTGTCAGGTGCTGCAGGAGCTTCCACTGGCAGCCTGACGGCCCAGAGATCCAAATTCCACCTAAACATGAACATTCCAATGTTTGACAGCATGTATCCGAATAGTTGTGAAACTGCATGAAATTGTAGCAGTTACACAACTATTCTATAGTCCCCGGGGGTGGGGCCGGCAGCCAGTGCACTCCAGCCCTACTACCAGGGAGCCCCCTGACACCTCTCTATGAGAGGCAGCAGCACTGCATGGCAGGTGGGACCCAGTCCATGAGGGGAACCAGTTTGAAAACCAGCTCCCCACACAGACCAGCTCCCATCTGCTGACACACACAGCTGCCTCTGATACAGAAGCAGCAGCTTGGGGTGACAGCAGCTCTATCCGCGGGGGCCCACTCTGGGCAGAGCCTGGGCTGGCTGCTGCCTCTGTGGGAGGCAGGGGACTGGCACACTTGGAGAGCTGTTTAAAAGCCGGCTCCCAGTGCATATCTATCAGAGGCAGCAATGCAGGAGTGAGGAGGGCAGACAGATGCAGTGTTTGTGGGGATACAGAGGCAGCAAGGATTAACTGATAGTGCAGGCCTATTGGTACTTGCCTACATGTTGACATCCCTGCCTCTGACATCCACATCTGCCTCTTGCCCCACCCTGCAATTATGCACCTTCCCATCTCTTATCCTCATGCACCTCTTGGAGTTCTTCATTCCCCTCTCTCACAGGGCAGGCCTGCCAGTGGGAGGCGGGCGAAAGGAACAATCAGCTGGGTGGGCTGCAGGCTAGTGTGGGGTGGTACCAGCGGTGGCAAAGGCAGCCAGGCAGGCATGTGGAAGCCCTGGCCATGCCAAAAGAGTGTGCCCAGCTTTGCAGCTGGCAGCTCACTGGACACCAGCCAGCACAGGTGCAGCTCCACCCAGATGTCAGGCAGACCATGAGTGTGGCTTGTGCAGGTGTGTGTGGGGACCCACTGACTTCTGCCTTGGGACCTGGAATTGCTGTTGGCAGGCCTGGGAAAGGGGTTAGCCACTGGGATATGGGCCTCTTCTCCCCCTACCCAGGCCTAAGGGGCAGCTCCAGGCATCCTTTTCCTTCTCTCCAGGCTGGAGGGAGAGGTCCAGGGGACAGAGTGACCCATTATTTATAGTGGGAGAGAGCAGAGGAGAAAGCAGAGCTGCTGTGAGCTGCTTAACTCTTTCTGCTCCTCCGTCCCAACTCGTGATAATGGGATAAATTGCTCCCCCTTGCCCCAAAATGTCTGGGCTCTGGAGGAAAGGGAAGAGCTCTGCCTGCTTCCTGCCTGCTGCTCTTCCCCCACAGGCAAGTGGGTAGGGCATCCGGACAGACAATCAGTGGGGTTTTTCCCCAGGCTGGGTTGCTTTGCAGGTCATCACAGACTGGCTTGAACCAGTTCCCATCACTGGAGGAGTTGGCAATGCCTGTCCTGGCCCATACAACAGACACCTCCTGCCTCTCTCTCCTGCCATTTCCTAACCCTTTGCCCAGGCCGTGCCCAGCCCCCTCTGGAGGGGACAGTGGCATATATTCAGCGGGCAGGATCTAGGCCCAAACAACGAGCGTGGAGCCCAGAGGGAAACTGATTTATAGCCAGGGGGATGTGAGCTGGCAGATGAGGTCAGATCAGCAACAGTGTCAGGGCTATGAGCCTGCTGGGAAAGCACATGGGCTGTAGGGTGTGAGGGTTCTCTTTAGAAAGGGAAGGGAAATGGGGCATGTGCAGGGAGAGGCGGGGCAGGGAGGGCAGAGGAGGAAGAGAGAGAGGCACCAAATATTCACCCTGTGGTTTCTGAGGAATAGGAGGAGAGGGTAAGTGCGGTGACTTACCCTTGGTACATTTCATCTCATCCTGTCTGTCAATAAGAAGATACCTGGGACTTTCAGGAAACCAGGGGAGGAAAAGCAGTTGGGCAAATGCTGGGAAACAGCTGCTGGAGAGCAAGATAGGCCAATACTTTTCTCCACCAAGTAATTCCCTGAGTGAAAACCAAAAATAAAGTAAATATCTTCCAGTGGCCATTCAGTGTTCTGCTAGAAATGATCGTATGAAAAATAGTCCAGTTCCTAGATGAAAGGTGTCCCTGTTACAAAACTCACCCAGTTTTTGTCAACTTCAAAAGAGAGGCAGCAGAATTAATCGCATAGGGCAGGAATGAGGAATCTAAGACCTGGCCCCTGGCTTGCCTGGATCTGGATCCCAAGGCACAGGGCCCCCCCGTCCCAGCATTTTGGAGCCCGTACTGATACTCCAGGCAATCCCCTCACTGCTCCACTGCAGGGCTGGAGCATACAAAATCTACTATGCTGGGCCCCCCAGGCTCTGATGTATGATGGGAAAGTGGGGAGCATCTTTCTCCTCAGTCAGGGGACACATCTGTGAGGGTTTGTGGGATTTGTGGGGTTTTTGTTTTGCTTCTCACTTGTGTGCAGCCCCCAACTGATTTTTTGGGGGCCAGCAGCCCCCAACCCAAAAAGGTTCCCCTCCCCTGGCATAGGGAGAATCAACTACTTCTTCACCCCTAAAGAGGCAGCACCCACTAAACACTGGGACACATCAACAGGGAAAACTTGCCCTACTGTTGTCCATGCTCCATTGGTTCTGAGGCACTCAGCCAAGCCAAGACTTTCTAATAATGGGAAATGAATGGCAGAACAAGTGAAAATGTGAGGGATTAATTTAGCATTATGCCTGGGAGCTACTGCCTGATGTGGTTTTTGGCAATGTGAGCTTGTTAAAGATGCAGTGGGATGGATAGCTGCTAACAGACTAAGCTACAGGGCAAATTCTTAACCGGGGCCACTTTTCCCTTGTTTGTAATTGTGCAATGTTGGTTTGGGAAGCACGGATGCCGCCACTGGACAGTGAGGGAAAAAGAGGTCAAGAACTGGGGATAAGGTAAAGGAACGGAGATGTCAGCCAGGCCTGGGCACCCAAAAGGAGAAGAGCAGACACTGTGCTATTGCTCCAGAGTCCTGGAGCCAGTAGAGGCTGATGTGGCCGCTGGAAGCCGTCGGTGAGCCTAATGAAAGACATGTTTAATGCTGACATCCTCACACCCAGGTTCTGGGTCCTTTGCGGAAACAGTAGGCAGGTCCTGCTGGTTCTCTCAGGATATCCTCTAACCATGGGTCCCAAACTAGGGGGCGTGAAGAAATTCCGGGAGGGGAGGGGGGGCGCAAGGCAACCCAGCCACACCCTCGTCAAGCCCTCCCCAAGTTTTGCTGCTATTTTTGGGGGAGGCGGGGCCTGAGGGTTTCTCAAAAATCAAAAAGGGGGTGTGATGCCAAAAAGTTTGGGAACCACTGCTCTAAACAGATATTCCTTCACTCTCAGGTCTGCCCTTTAAATTGCATGTGACAGCTCACTTGTCTCACTTGGCAGTAGAGCTACAGCCAGAAGCTTGCAGAAATGCCCTCTCAGGATAGAAATGCACCTAACGTCGCTGTCACTATGGCCGCCTCCGGTAAACGGAAGGGTTCCTTGCGGAGGCTATATAGATGGACAGATACACGATGTAAGAACCCTTGTAGGTAGTTGATCAAAGGGAGTCTGGGAGGGATTTTATTTCTTTCCCCTTCAGAGACAGCCACTGAAAGAAGCTGGGTGACTCACGCAGGCACTGCCAAGCAGTTGGTTTACCTTTTAGAAGTTGGTAGTTTCAAGGCACTAATGGACTATAACGCTAACCTGAGACCAATTATTTGTCCTGTCAGAATTCCTCCAGTCAAAAATATGGAACTGCCCATGGCCATAGCACCTCGGAGATGTTTTGGAGCAATCTCCCCAATATAGAGGGGTTGCACACAGAGGCCAATACCTATAAATAAAAGAGGAAATGTTTTCCTGTTATAAATTAAACTTCATTAGCTAGTGACTTGGTAAATGATATTCTGCATGGATCTGTGGCAGAGGCCCTTTTCCCCATTACCTTGTTCTACCTGGACAGTGGCTCTCAGGGACATGTAGGCAGCCACTCTGAGACCTCCTTAGGAGAACATTAGCTTGTGCTGCCTTCTTAACACTTTGTAATCACCTTTCTCAGTCTCTATCCCTTCTGACTGGCCCCCCCCATCTGTGAGATCCCACTTAATCCATTAACCCATTAAACAGGATTGTACATCCCTAATACACAATGACATTTTAAATTAGATTTAATTCAGTAATGTTTATCTTAAATCCATAAGATTTGTCCAGCATATTGTCGGTTAGACAATTTCTCTTTGCCATTATTAGCAGTATGGCAAGTTCCTGTTACAACCAGGCCAATACCATTGGCACTGGATTTTGGTGGAAAAGGATGACCGGGAAAAAAGTCTAGAAGACTGGAAACAAATTTGTGGTAGTGATATTCTACATCATTCTTATTTAGTAGCATTTACATTACGATTGCATTGGAACATCCCGGTCTTCAAGGTTGTAAAATAACCTATAACAACATATTACAATAATATCTAAAGGATTATGATTATAATAACAATAAATATTATGTTATAATATCATTCACCATGGCTATGTCTAGACTGCCCCCTCTTGCGCAACAAAATATGAGGCGAAGCGGTGAATATTGCCACGCCTCATTTGTATACTTAATGAGCCGCCATTTTTGTGCAAGGGGCTTTTGCACAAAAAGGAGCCGTCTACACAGCTCCTTCTTGTGCAAAACCTCTTGCATGCAAGAGCCGTTCTCCCTGAAAAAAAGCGGCAGAATGGCTCTTGCGCAAGAGAGGGTTTTTGCACAAGAAGGAGCAGTGTAGATGGCTCCTTTTTGCGCAAAAGCCCCTTGAGCAAAATGGCGTCTCATTAAGTATGCAAATGAGGCACAGCAATATTCACTGCTTTGCCTCATTTGCATATTTTCTTGCGCAAGAGGGGGCAGTCTAGACATAGCTCATAGTTCTTTAAAGGCAAGAACAGAAATGCATTCACCTGTGTTTACACCAATCAGAAATCTGCCAACCATCAATAACTCAAACAATCCTGTTGGAAAACTGATCCCCATTAAAATGGAGGCCAGTATTGCTATGAAATTGTTCACCAGAAGAGCTCCTTTTCTAAAAGTAAAAATAACAGAAAACAAATACTGTTATAAGAAAAATGTCTTAAGAGTACAGAGAAAAGGCTTGGTGTTCCAACAATACAGGTGTCTCAGGACATTGGAATAATTGATGCCTGCCTGGTTTATATTTAAAAACAAACATGCTGGTTAACCTGTGTGTATGTGAACTCTCTCATGCACATGGAGCGTGTTTCTTTATTTCCATGCAAGGTGGATATGGACTACATGTGAAGTGTTTGCATTTTGTGCAGGGCCATCCCTAGGGAGGTGCAGGGCACTCCCACTCCTGCTCCGCCCCCACCTTCCTCCATTCCACCCTTTCGCTTCAGCCCTCTCCGCCTGAGCAATGTGGCCTAGGAGACAGCAGGAGGCCCAGAGGCCTAGCCCACCCCCACACGCACCAGTACTAATGGTTAGGGGAAGTGGTGCAGCCCAGCCCCAGCCAACTCTGCTCCCCCAGCTCCCAGCTGCGCTGCTCTGCTTCCGCTCACCACCCATGATTGCGGGAATAGTTCCACCCTTTCCCCCAACCCTCTCCTCTGAGCAATGCCACCTGTGGGACTAGCAGCAAGCCTGGAGCCAGCAGCAGTGGCCAAATGCACCCCTGCACTTGCCTGGACATGGAAGTGGAGCAACCTCAGTCACATTTCTGGGGGGTTTAGTGGAAGGGGTGGAACCATCCACCCTTCCCTCCCCCCCCCCCGTCGTCACTGGTGGTGGGAAGTGGAGTGAGGTGGGAGTGGGGGATGTGCCTGACCCCTACTGCTGATGCTAGGCTCCCTACTAGTGCCCCAGATCGCATTGCTCGCAGGAGGGGGCTTAGTTGGGGGGAGGGGTGGAGCCCCAGCCCACTCAGGTCTGCTAGCTCCCCCAGCCGTGCCACTCTGCTTCCCGCCACCCCCGGCAAGAGTGAGGAGTGGTCCCACCTCCATCACAAGGCCAGGGATGGGGCAGAGGGTTGGGGTGCAGACTCTAGGGTGCGGATGAGGGGTTGGAGGTGTGGCAGGGGATGGGGCTAGGGCCCCTATTTCTCCCTTCCCCTGTTTTTCTCTCTCCCCCCCTTCCTCAGCACCCACACGCTCACCCAAGCCCAGGCAGGAAGGACTCTACTTGGAGATGTGGGGATGGGGTGAATGCCATCCTGCAGCAGACACGGCTGTCAGCCTGCAGCCAGCCCGCTCCCTATAGCCAGGCTGAGCACAGGGCCTGCCTGGGAGAGCAGTTTGCTGCAGGCAGGGCAGGGCACAGGGCCAGAGGAAAGACCCAGCCCTGACATTGGTGGAGCCCATCCAGCTCGCCACCTATGGCAGGAGAGACTGCGGCAGCTGGGAGCTCAGCGCCCTTTCCAATGGCCAGGCCATGGGGCAACTGCCCCCTTTGGCCCTCCTATCCCATCAGCAAGCCTGCTGCCAAACAAGGGGTTTCCCTTCTAACTCTCTCTCCAGCTAAGGGATGGGGAACAAGGGCTGCTGCTAAAGTGAAACCCTGCTTAATAGTTTACATGTCAAATGCCTGAACACTTTGTCCTTTTCTGTACCTCTGAGGTGAAAGGGAGCTCAGTGGTGTGTCTGCCATGGGACTGAGCAGGCTGAGAACCTGGTCTAACGCTGTTCAGTGCTGGACAGCAGCTGTGGATAATACAACACCCACACTGGGGGTGCACCAAATCCACGGGGAATTTGAGTGTTGTCTTTGTTGTTTTTCTCCGCTTGGGCCCTGGGTGAGAGCTACTGTGGCTCACAACAGGCCACCGGCCAGGGGATGGGAGAAAGGGGAGCAGAGGGTGCAGAGTCCCGCTCCTGCCCTGTCCAGGGAGGGAGGTGTCCGCAAGCCACTTCCAGCAGCTCTCATTTCATGGGTCTGGCTCCCACCAGCAGCCTCTTCTTTGAATTGGCCACAGTGGGAGAAGAGCCCCCCCTTCCATTCCACACCCCCTTCTGCCATTGCTCTCCCCTGAAAAGCGAGGGGCCCCTGGGGGAAGGGGCCTGGGAGGAGAGCACAGCTCTGACACTGCAGGGGACTGGGAGGGGATGGGAAGAGCCCAATGGGATGGGAGGGAATGATGTGGGGGTGCCAGCAGTGTGGGGCTGGGGCAATGCAAGAGAGCAGGGCTGGTTTCAGTCAGTCACCTGCCCTGGCCCAGTCAGGTTCACAGAAGAACCCTTTCTTAGCGCGTGAGACTGTTCCTTGCTCTCGTGCCTGCTGATGCAGCTGCTGCTTTGGAAGTCCAACACCCGTAAAGCTTACCAACCAGCTTGGACTCCAAATCCCTGTGTTCTACTGCTTTCTGGTTTTCTCAGCCAGGCATATCTGTGTTTTCCACCCTGGCCATCAGGACCTAGGGACAGCCCTGGCAGCAAGTGTATACTAGTGTGCAGGGCAGCAGGGACACACACATACAATGTCCATTGGACTATATGTGCTTTATGTTGCATGGAGTGCCATGTGCTTAAATATAAGGGAACCTTATCAGATATTGACAAAGAAGGGTTTGATCAGAAGAAGTGGACTGGCAGGCTATAATTCAGAGCTCTTCTTCCAACTCCATGTGACGGAGATCATGTCTGGAGATTATATCCCAGGGATACTGTAGAAGTCCCCATTCTTTTTTGGCTAATACCATAGTGATTCTGTTTCTACTTAGGTAAGTAGAAGTCTTCTGGCTAAAGAATGTTTCCTTCAGAGCTCTTTCTCCATTTGCTTTCATCCCTTTTTGCTCAAAAAAAAAAAAAAAAAAAGGAAAAGAAACAGTCTGTTTGCTGCCAACCTTTCCACTGATGCGCCCAACTCACCTGCCTAGTTTAATGGCCATGCTGCCTCCGATGTGAGCTCCACACAGACCACCAAGGGAAAATATGGAAGCAATGACCGACCAGAGAAGAGTCAGCAAGCTTGTATTCAGTTCGGTCTGATAGCGACTGTTCCAAGTTTCATTTAGGAATTTGTGGATGTGCTGGAAATGCAGAGTGGAGAATCTATGAGCAGCTCAATAAACAATTGGTCACTTACCCCCAGGGCCTGAGATTCCATCCTCAGAGCCAACATGTGCTAGGGGAAACATCTTATTGACTATCAGACATTCCCGGCTGAGCTGGGTTATGCAACAATGCTACGAACTAGCTGTAAATTAGTAGAATCCTGATTCACTCATGTAGGCAGAATAGTCTCCCTGCTTCCCAAAGACGATTGTGCTCAGTGTTGCAGTCCTGCTTTATCTCAGGGGCTACTGCCTTTAAGTAGCAAGTGAATGAGCCTTCCATAGAAAGTCCATTAAGAGCTTTCACCTTCTGCTGAATGAAGTGGGGGAGGAGGATGTGTGGGTGTGACTGTCAATGGGGCTTGTGCTCCCTAAATCACTTGTGCTCTTTTCAAAATTCCACCCTCTATGCAGATTGCAGAGTAGGCCAGGGTCTCTGCACTGCTCAGGCACGTGATGTGATATCCATCTTGGAAAGTTAGTGGTGGGTTATTATCATTAACTGAGTCTGACAAGAAGCTCCAGGTCCTGGGCAGAATGATGAACGTTAACACGGGAAAGTCTGGAGTCACCTACATTTCCTCTCCCAAGGAGCCAGTTCTGGCTTGTTCCCTTTCTAGTCTTTCAGCCTGTCTAGTTTTGAATGCCCTAAGAACTAGATTCCCACCACTTCCCAATGGTGACTATTGCACACACCAATAAATCTCACTGATAGGAAATTGATCCTGATAACCAGACTAAATTTTCCTTTTCTCAATTTGATCCCAGAGCTCATAGAAATGCTGTCTTAAGCACCCTATGTACTCCTCCTCTTTCCTCGGGACATACAGCCTTCACAGACTGGTAAATTGTTAACCTATACACCTCCTGGACATTTCATTTTAAGCCCCTGTTTTAGTAGTTTAGAATGTGTTACCATTATCCGTGTCTTAGTCCAAAAAAAACCCTAGGTGCCCCACTAGTGCAAAGACTGCAGGTTTTACGTTCGGACTCTCTTGAATTAGTGTGCGTCAGCCAACAAAGCATCCAAAGAGCAGACAAACAGCGCTATTTTTTAATTCCCCCATTCTCTTTCCAGCATATGACTTAGCCTGTCATGCATAGTGTATTTTTAACCACGCTAAAGCATTAAATCAAATGGAAGCTGCATAGTTTAACTGGCAAAATAAGTCAGCTGTTAGCCGAAATTCACACCCTTCTTTTTCACGCGGCCATTCTACTCTAGTTCTCTCTGGGTCTTCTACAATAAATATGCAGGATACGCAAGACCACCAAGTGAAGGTACAAAAGCTAAGGGTAAGATGAACACTTCCGAGGGCCACTTCCAGGTATAAAGAAAATCAAAATTTCTGGGCACCCTCGTATATTTCTATCAGGTACTCTAATCATGCCTTTGTGCTATGTCAGCCATAGAAATTTACGAGGGACAAGATTTATCACTTGGAGTATGTCTAGATTATATGGCTCTGTCGACGGAGCCATGTAAACTAGTTTAGGCAAAGAAGCGGGGATTTAAATAATGAAGCGGGGATTATTTAAATCCCCGCTTCTTTGCCTATGCCGGGTAAATTAGTTTACATGGCTCCATCGACGGAGCCATGTAGTCTAGACATACCCCTCGTGCCTTCCCTTGAAACAGAGCTCAAAGGAGAATTAATTCCCTCTGGTAACTTGCCAGTTGGCATTCTCTGCAGTTGGAAGCTCTCAAGGAAGATCAGAGAATCATCCAGAATCCCACAAATGAAAGGTCTCCTCCTGCTCCCACTGAAACAAAGGTGAGTTTTGCCATTGACTTGAGCAGAACTGGACACGCCCCAAAATACACAAGAATGCAAACAATAAGATGGTGCCTTACCGCAGTGGGTGCATTGATAATGGAAACATTATAGCCATATTGAAATGTCCCTCCAATTCCTACAGCACAAACAGCCAGAACCAGGGTCCAGCTGGGCAGCTATGGAAAGAAACAAAGAATAACCAGGACATGAGACACGTGCTGCCTCTCAGTAACTCCAAAGAGTTGCACACATCTCCTAAGTGGCAAGCTGGAGTCCAGGAAACAGTCCAGCAGCTTTGCTTGGGACTTTGAGGGCATGTGACTGCCTAAGCTGACAGGATGCCTGGTTCTCACAAAGGCCTGTCTGTTTATGCAGCTTCTAACAAGTCTAATAGAGGTGAGTGGCTTTTAATTATTAACTATTAATGGATTAATATTAACTATATTTAAAAAACCAAGTGGGGATAGAGCCCCGAAAGATCAGCCTGTGCTCCAGAGGATGTTCTCTTGCCCTGAAATGCGGGACAGAAAGTGGGCCCCTTTCTGTCCACATTAGGAATGTTAAATATCTGTTAATTGAATACTTGAGTAACCTCATGAATTCTTATCGGTTAAGTGACTATTCTATAGTCCCCAGGCGTGGGGGCGGCAGCCAGTGCACTCCAGCCCTGTCACTCCGCGCGGGGTGCCAGACGGGAGCTGGTCTGTGAGGGGACCCAGTTTAAAAACCTTCTCCCCTTGCAGACCAGTTGCCTATTGCCCTGTGCTGCTGCCTCTGATACAGTGGCAGCAGCGTAGGGTGGCAGCAGCCCTGTCCAGGGGAGGGAGGGAGTGTGTGTAGTCTATAGCATTAACCTATAAGCTTTTGTTTATCAGATAATCAGTTAATTGACTACACTATTACATCCCTAGTCCACATGTGACCCAGGAGGCTCTCACCAGGCAGCACCAGTTTTAGAGCTGCGTCTTTGTTTGATCATATGCAGAATTGTTCTGTTCCCACTACGGCCTACAAGTAACTCCATGGAGATGGGCACGCAGGGCCACATGCCTCCTGCCAATTTCTGCCAGGGTTTATATTTGTATTTTGTTTTTTGCAGGGGGTAGCTTCAAACCGTGTGAGTGCACAGTAGTTTGGTTCAAAAGAGATACTAGCACCAGCGAGCTGCTCTCTCTTCATCCTCCGACTTCGCAGGCTCACCCCTGCTGGTGCCAAGTGTGAGGAGCAAATTCTGCATTTGCCTGAGGCTTTGACAGCTGGGCCCATGGTGGGATCACTGCTGGCCTGTGGGACCCAGCCCCTGCTTTGGTGTTTGTTCAGGACTCACACAGGGACCTCATGGGATATAACCAGGGCCATGGGGTGGCTAATGCACAGGCGCCTCCTTGGAAACTAGGCTGGAAACCACCCAGACTCCAGGGTCTCCCCGCATGGGTTTCCTGTTGACTCAGAGCTGGCCCCATGCTCGGTCACAAGGTGCCTCCCTGCACAGCAGCTGGCAGAGCTGAGCCTGTAAAGTGACCTCAGAGGCAGGGTGAGCTGCACCCTGCAGGGGCAGGCAGCAGCCACAACTGGGTGCTGCAGGGACAAGCTGGCGCTTTCCAGGAGGGGAGGCTGAAGAGGAGGGAGGGGCCTGCCCGGGTGGTGAGGTGCATGACATGTGCCCCCCACCATCAACCGTTACATGTCACCTCTTTGGAACTTGCACAGACAACAACCCCCAGCACCATGGGTCATATCTCATGATTTCTGGCTTGGAGCTGCATGGAATTAATCGCTGGATGGAATTAACTCGTTCCGGGTTTCTACTCTTAGAAATGTCCCAGCACTCCTACTCAGAGCACACTGAGTCTATGCTCAGTCTATGCTAAGAACACTGCATTCAATCTAAGGCAAAAGCAGCGAGGCATCCGGTAGCACCTTAAAGACTAGCACATTTATTAGGGCACAACCTTTTGTGGTCTACAGCTCCCTTGGTCAGAAGCGAGAAGTGAAAGAATCAGATGGCTGGGATGTCTACTTCCATACAGAGACGGGAGTGTTAATGAGGCTAATTCAATCAGGGTGGATGTGGCTCACTTCCAAGAGTGATAAGGTGAGAATACCCCTGTACTTACCTACAAGCTTTCATTCAGAACGTATCACACAATCCATTTTCTACAGCCAAGTGCTAAGTCACAACTGTATTTGTTCCAGCCAAACACCTGCAGGATCTCTATCAAGCGTTCTTAAAACTACAATACTCACCTCCCACATAACAGACCCAGCATAGAAAGCAACAGAACACCATTGGCCATTACCTACAGCCCCCAGCTAAAACTTCTCAAATACATCATCAAGGATCTACAACCCATCCCAGATGATGACCCCTTGCTCTCAGACCATGGGTGTCAGGCCAGTCCTTGCTTGCAGACAGATCCACAACCTGAAACACATATTCACCACCAACTACACACCCCACAACAGAAACACTAACCCAGGAACCTATTCCTACAACAAACCCCATTGCCAGCTCTGTCAGCACCTCTATTCCAGTGACACAGGACCTACCCTCATCGACCACATCATCAAAGGCTCATTCACCTGCACATCCACTTTGTAATCTGTGCCAACTTGTGCCAACAGTGCCCCTTTGCCATGCACTTTGGACAAACTGGACAGTCTCTACACAGCAGAATACATGGACACAAATCAGACATCAAGAGTGGTAAATACAAAAAATGGGAGGGAGGGGATTTTAACCTCCCTGGGCACACAGTTACTGACTTGAAAGTTGCCATTCTAAAGGAAAAAGCATCAAAAAATTCATGTGCAAATGTGACACCATCAGACTGTGTCTGAATAGAGACTGGGAATGACTCTCTCATTACCATAAGTAAATTTCCCCTTTGGGGATTCTCAGCCTCCTGTCACTGTTGGAAGTGGGCCACATCCACCCTGATTGAATGAGCTTCATTAACACTGTTGTCACACTCCCATCTCTGTATGGAAGTAGACATCCCTGCCATCTGATTCTTTCACTTCACGCATATGACCAAGGGAGCTGCAGCCCACAGAAATGAGTGCTCTAGTGCCCTAATAAATGTGTTAGTCTTTAGGGTGCCACCAGACTCATTATTTTTGTTGAAACAGACTCATACGGCTCCCTCTCTGAAACTAAGGCAGAAGGTTTCTGTCAGCACCTACCACATCCGGTCACTGTTCTGGATCTACAGTATATGGACGCAAAGAAATTAAGTGTAGTTAATGCTGAATAAACAATAAAAAATAATTATGCTGATCCAGCCCTACAAAAATGCAGCATCCTTGCTTTCCACTATCATAAAAGCAACACTTGATGAGGAACAATGCAATTCAATGGGACTGGTATGGAACTGAGAGCCAGAACTCACAGGGTTTATTCCTCACTGTCACTGACTTTGTGTGTGGCCTGAGTAATCCAGTTAAATTGTCTTGTGTCTCAGTTTCTCAGCTGTAAGACAGGGCTTTAAAATTTTGTGAGGTACTTTGAACTCTGCAGACAAACGTCTAACAGTTATATTATTAAGGAAGCATATTCATTGCCTTATTTAATTTGACCTAAAGCTATTACATTTTGGGTTGAACCCTTCTTATCCACTGAGACTCCCTAGTTCAGTTCTCATTTTTCTTTCTGAAATCATCCCTAATCAGGGAACATTGCAGGCAAGATTAAACAACACCTATGTGCAGGGCTTCATTCTTTCTTTCTTTCTTTCTTTCTTTCTTTCTTTCTTTCTTTCTTTCTTTCTTTCTTTCTTTCTTTCTTTCAAGTAACAACATCATTAAGGTGTACACATGTCATACTAAGTAACTGTGTGATCTGCCTATTGTCCTTCCTTTCCATTTCCTGCCCATCTCTGTCTCCTTATGACTCTCATTTGTTCTGTCATGTTGAGTTTAGAACGATGTTCTTCAGAGTAAGAACATGTCTATCCTTGTGTGAGCTACCCAGCCATGGTATTTTGTCACATTCAGGTTATGTCTACACTACAAAGAAAAGTTGGAAAAAGATACGCATATTGCAGTTTGCAATTAGCATATCTTTTTCCGCTTTTCTTCCAAAAGAGGCTTTTCTGACATTTGGCCCGTCTACACAGGGCCAAATGTCAGGAAAAAAACCCTCTTTTGGAACATCTCTTCTTCCTCGTAGAATGAAGTTTCCAGGGATGCTGAAAAAAAGTGTCTGTTTTTCCGAAAAATGTTTTCAGAAAAGCAGACACCTTCCTTGGACACAGCAGAGATTTTCCGGGATACCAAAGGTATCCCAGAAAAGCTCTTCAGTGTAAACATAGCTTAATACATCAGTTTAGAAACATGTCATTAACCAAAAGACTGCTCCATAGAACTTCACATGGGACTAGGGGAAATTTCAGGAAAAGTTCCAAGTCTCAAGTCCTTTTCCTGCTAAGCCTAATTATTTCCTTTGTGAGATTTTCATTTAAAGATACAGCACAAAACAACTGGAGAATGTCTCCTTTGCAATTCATGAGTAAAAGTAACAAAACCCCATGCCCCACAAGCATCTTTCCAGGTAAGGATAGTTCTGCTTACCTTGCGGGGGCTTCTATGACGTTTCAGCAGAGGCTGGCACTCCATTCTTTGTATGGGGCTAGGTTAGATTTCCCTTGCAAACTTTAATAAGCTACAGTGCAAGAATGAGAGGTGCCATAGACATTGAAGTTATGATTACTATTTGCTAGTAGTGCTAATGGGGAAAAACCTGGATTCTTTATTCCAGATCTGGCACTCTGGGCTTCTTCCTCTCAGAATGGAGCGGGGTGTTTGGTGATGGAAATATCCAACCCTCCCATAAAGTCACAGTTTAAAGAGCTATCTTAATAGCCCTATTGACATTAAACTGTGAACAGTCCCTTCGTTTCAGTCACTCAGGGAAACATGCACATTAGCTGCCTGTTAATTATGAACAATATTTTGGCCAGTAAAGAAAGCAAAAGGATAGTTACCTTGTGATTTGCTGTCAAGTCGCCCATTGTCCCTGATCCTGTAATAGTTTGCTTACTGCATTCCATTGATTATAGACCAAGGAGTCGAGTTAATAATATTAAATGGTGGGAAAGCAGACGACCTTGTCCCTAACCCAAGCCCTTCAAGATCCTGGCCCTTCAGGCACAAGTAGGAAGCACCCAGCTCCTCATCTGACTAGGATTTAACACACTGCCCAGAGCAGCTGAGCCAGATCTGAGCTAGCAGTGCCAGCTCGGAGGCAGGAGGATTAATTACTGTCTGTGTCTGTGAATACTGGAAGCTTGCACCGAATGGGATAAGAACGCCGAATAATAAGGGATCTGTTTAGCTATTTATTTTGTGTCACTGTTATCAAATGACTTTGCCAGGAGGTTTCTTTGCCATGCTGGAGGATGGTGAGATTCGGCACTCCACACACCATGGCTACGTCTAGACTGGCAAGATTTAGCGCAAATACTCTAAATGCAAGAGTTTTTGCGTTAGAGTATTTGAGTAAGAGAGCGTCTATACTGGCCTGTGCCTTTGCGCAAAAGATGTGCTTTTGCGCAAAAGCATCCGTGCCAATGTAGACGCTCTCTTGCGCCAAGAAAGCTCCGATGGCCATTTTAGCCATCGGGCTTTCTTGCGCAAGAAATTGATGTTACCTGTCTACACTGGCCTCTTGCACAAGAATACTTGCGCAAGAGGACTTATCCCTGAGCGGGAGCGACAGAGTATTTGCGCAAGAAGCACTGATTTCATACAGTAGAACGTCAGTGTTCTTACGCAAATACTCGCAGCCAGTGTAGACAATCTTGCCAATGTAGACACAGCCCATCAGTATTTCTTTACCATTTTGTTATGCCTATGGGATGGTCACTGGGGATGGAACATTTTCAGTGAGTGCTGAATGGTAAAAACCTCCAATGTTACCCTTGGGTACACTCATGGAGCTTTCATTAATGTCAGTAGGGATTGTGGGTACAAACCAAGGACAGAATGGGACTCTTCCAGTTGTAACATTACTTTATTTATAAACAAACAAATTGCTAATCTGACAGCCTCTGCCTGGAAAAAAAATCTAACTAACTTTTCTCTTAAAAAACAACAAATGGTCTGGTAGCACTTTATAGACTAACAAAACATGTAGATGGTATCATGAGCTTTTGTGGGCACAACCCACTTCTTCAGATGACCGGAGTTTTGAGTTTAGGATTTGCAGACCCAAAATAAATAGGGGAGAAGGGAGAGGGGGGAAGAAAAAAAAGGAAGGGCCGGGAAACAAGGAGCAGAGGGTATAGAAATATCAAAGGGAAAAACAAGTATGCAGAACTGGCAATCTATAAACACCTGAAGATTGGATAGTTGAAAAGAAACAGATCAAAGGATAGTAATAGATAGAAAGGGTGCTAACTCTAGAATCTACACAGACAAAGAGCTGTTTGCACCTTCATCGACTGTTAAGTAGTGTCCCAACCATCCTTCATCATGATTGAGGCCATCAGCATGAGAACTGAACTTGTGAATGAAATGTAATTCCAACACCTCTCTGTGTACTTGACTTGTAGAATTGGTTTGTGATAAGATTGCCACCTGGAGATCTTTTAAAGTTAGTCGAGGCTAAATTAGGCAAAGTACCGATGAAAGACCATCTGACAGTCAGCAGAGCAGCTGAACTGGGTATAGACAAGCTACAATCACATTTTATTTTCCTTTCCTTTGGTTTAAGTTTGTAGCTTCTGAAAGACGCCAGAAGACAAGCCTGGTGCTGATATCTTCTACTGAAACACAGCATTGACAGTGGCAACACAAGTCTGCTTCATATTGCTTTATCCATTTGCCCCTCCGCCCTGCCATGCCCTGCCCAGATGGGGACTCCTTCTCGTGCTGAGTAGTGATTTAATTCTTTGTGTACAGTTAATTTATGGCATCACTGCTCAGAGAGGCCAACAAATAGGTCACTTACGATGGTGCTTTTTGTGATGTGGAAATGTCTGTTCTAGAAAATGGAACTAATTCAATCTAGTCTTCCTCTGCACTGGGCACTACAAGTGAATGCTCCTTTTTTCAATCAGTGACATGAAAAAGTATCCTGCCACCTCTTCCATACACACAAAGTAAATGATCATTATTAAAACAGGAAATAGTCAGGCTGTTGAGGGGTAAACTGGTTATAGCTAGTAATGATACATATATTTAAATGTGGGAATTTAGGGTCTCATCCACAACTAGTGGAATATGGGACTTGACTTCTGCTTGTGTATTAGTAGTTACACTTTGTGTAGCATTGAAAGTTACATTTTTGAGGCACATAGTGGGCTACCAGAAAACTGTAGAAGGGGATGAAGGTCTATCCTGTTGCTATGAGCTTCTGGAATTGACTCCAGCCCTGCAGTGAGAGTCACACAGGGTTGCCAAGTGTCTGGTTTTCAACACTAAGGCTATGTCTACACTACAAGCTTATTTTGAAATAATAAACTCCTGAAATAACTATTTTGAAATAATGCATCCACATTACAAATCCCCATTGAAATAGCACAGATCTATATTGAAATAGTTGTCCACACTCATTGGAGCCTGAATCACATTTCAGACCGCTCCCCCCCGAAGCACTCCAGGCTGGGCATCAGGACAGCAGTCACTTCCCATAGCTACTGCCTGAGGCTATCTGAGGCTTGTGCTTAAAGGGGCTGTGATGGATAGGAGGAGTGCTGGCCAGCGCCTGGTGACTAAGGGGTTAATCTGAGGCTATGTCTACACTGCAGAGTTTTTGCGCAAAAACTTGCAGAGCGTCCACACACCTCAAGCACATTTTTGCACAAGAAAATTTACAGTGAATCGACAGAACAGAGGGGTTTTTCCAGTGTAGGTATTCCTCTTTCTATGAGAAATAACTCCTTTTTGCGCAAGAGTTATTGCACAAAAAGGTGTGTGTGGAGGAAAACAGGGGGGTTTTGCGCAAAAACAGCGTATCGAAACAAGCACAGGTGCCCTGGTGGCCATTCTGTGAATGGCAATCAGAGCTTTCTTGTGAGAGAGCGTCCATGCAGTGTGGACGCTCTCTTGCACAAAAGTGCATCGCTTTTCCGATGCGCTTTTGCGGTGTGGATGCTCTCTTGTGCAAGACATTTTTGCGGAAGTTCTCTTCCTCAAAAAAGCTTCTTGCACAAGAAACCTGCAGTGTAGTCGTAGCCTCAGGTAGTTAGCAAGGGTGTTGGCAAGGGGCCAGAAGAACCAATGGGGATACGGTGCTGAAATATGAATTGTATAAGATACCTTGGCTGCTTTCTTTGTGGGAAAGAGTTAAACCAGAAGTTGAGAGACACAGAATGATTCAAACCCAGGCAGGACTACCATGCCTCCAAAGAGTTTGTGGCATGGAAGTGGACTGAACCAGGAAGGGATTGTGAGTAAATAAAGGGAAACATGTATTTAGTCGCAATCAGAGTATTTTTCTTTATTTTTGTGGTTTGGTTTGAATTGCTTTGTGTGAATCTGTCTCCCTTCCCCCATTCACTATCTAAAAGTTGTTCCCCGAGATTTTCTCTGTTTTAATTTGTTTTACTTAGTTGCTCTGTAACACCTAGCAACCAAGTATCTTTTGTTTTGTTAGTAAAAATCACTTTTGAAGGTGATGATTTGATTCTTGTTTCCTGGAGAGTAACAGGGGTCTCTGTGTGTATTTGCCTGCCTGAGACTGGGTGGTCAGCTACCTGAGACGGCAGTTTGTTTTTCTCTTTTCTTTTTTTTTCAAGCTCTTTGGGCCAAAAGAGCATGGGGTACCTCTGGGGGAGGAACTCAAGTGTTCCCCCCTGTTTTTTTAGGGTAAATCACTTGGTGCCAGCTTTTGTTTTTTTCTCAGAGCCAGTGCATCTGTGACTCTGGGGAGTTTTTAGAAGCAGAGCCTAGAGGCAAAGGTATTTAAGGTCTTTGTGGGCCCCCACCTTCTGCACTTGGAGTGCCAAAGTGGGGATCAGCCCTGACAGGGGCTCTCCTCTACAGTCATGTCTCAGGCTCTTCTCTATTGCCTACCTCCTTGAGGGGCAGCAAACACCACACCATGCACTCTGGTTGCCCTTGAGGATGCCCCACAGCACTCCTGCCATGGAGCCAGACTTGCTACACAGCAGTGTCAAGGCTCTTAGACCTCCTGTTGCGACTTCTGGTGCAGTTAATGCAGCCCACCCTGATGGCACTGCCAGACCAAGATGGCCAGTTGAGACTGGGGCACCTCCTCACCCTGGCCTGGGTACTCTTCCTACCCCACAGGCCCCTCTATCTTCCCCAGCGCTGGTGGGATCACATCATCTTGGAGCAATGGGATGACCAGCAGTGGCTCCAGAACTCCTGCATATGAAAAGACACTTTCCTGGAGCTCTGCGAGTGGGACACCCGCATCCCTCTGCAGAAGCCAGACACCATCGCTTTCTGGAAGCTCACCATGCCGGACAGCTACTGCTCTGTCGGGAACCAGTTTGGCATGGGGAGATCAGCCATCAGGGCCGTGCTCATGCAGATGTGACTCTCTTGCTACTGCCCCGGGAGGGGGGTGAACTACTGCAATGGCTTCTCTAGGTAGGGGGGTGGAATCTCTGCCCCTAGAAGGTTTGCAGTCCCAGCTTCACAAAGCCCTGCTGGGGATGGGGTAGTTGGGGTTGCTCCTGCTGTGGGAAGGGGCTTGGGCTCAGAGACGTCCCAAGGGCTCCTGTAACCCCGTGAATCTGTTTTCCTATGTTTTTACAGCTGGTGAGGGCTATCAATGCCATCCTGCTGCAGAGGGTCACCAACCTGACTAACATGGACCCCATCGTTACCAGCTTTGCCACCATGGGCTTCCCCAACTGTGGGCAGGCCATTGATGGCACCCACATCCTCATCCTGGCCCCCGACCACCAGGCCTCCAACTATATAAATAAGAAGGGGTACTTTTCAATGGTGCTGCAGGCCCTCGTGGACCACAGGGGCTGCTTCACAGACATTAACATGAGGTAGTCGGGCAGTTGGGGAAGGCTCACAATGCTCAAATATTCCAGAACTCCAGCCTCTTGCAGAGGATGTGTCACAGCTCACAGGTTGTGCCCACACTTGGCCCCTCGGCTCCTGGGCGGACCCCCACCCTCCAGTGTGGAAGCCCCTTCTCGGGGAGCCCACTCCACTCCAGCAGCAGTGAGACAGCCCTTTCACAGGGAATCCACTCCAGTACAGCAACCCTCTCTTGGGGGGCCCACTCTCACCTGAGGGTCTGCCCCTCCACCTCCAGGACGGTGCCTCTCAGGACCTCCAGCTGCCTGCCTCCACTGTGAGCCCCTTCGGGGGGTCCACTCTCTCTGGACGCCCGGGGCCTCCACCCCCAGAAGGAATAGCACCCCCCTGTTCTCTAGACCAGAGCAACTATCAGCCAGCACCAAACAGGAGGGTTTATTGAGCTTTGAACACAGCAACGGGTCTCTCAGGCCTGTAGGCCTGGGCCCTCAGCCCCGCGCAGCAGTCACCCCTGCAGCTAGTTGAGTTCTGCCTGCTCTGCCCTCAATCCCCAAAAACAACAACCCCCAGTCTCAAGCAGAGCCTCCACTAACCCCAGCAACAGCCCCTCCCCAGTCCATTGTCTTCTCCCCAGGTAGAAGGGTAGCCCGGGCCCCTCTTCTCCACCTCTTCTCCTCTGTCCAATGTTCTCCTCTCGCTGGGGTCAGCTGGGTTGGTTGCCGGGGTCCCTCTCTGCAGCCTATTGTCTGTCATCTGGCCAGAAATGGCTATGTCCTCCAAGGAGGGTTGGGGTCATCAGGGTACCAGACACCATGGCACCAACTCTGAAACAACAAACTCTCCACCTTTGTCACATTAAACCAGTAACTGCTGGGCACTGAGTGCCCCCCTGTATGTAACACCCCCCCCTTTCAACCCCCAAAACTCCCCACTTCCTCACATGCTGGATGTTGGCACTTTTTTCCCTGACTGCACCATCAAGATTGGGGACGTGGACATGCCCATGTGCAACGTGGGTGATGCAGCTTACCCCTTGCTCTCCTGGCTAATGAAGCCCTACGTGGGTCACCTGGACCCCACCAAAGAATGGTACAACACCAGGCTCAGCAGGGGCCGCATGGTTGTGGAG
The DNA here is from genome assembly GCA_019425775.1 of Rafetus swinhoei. Lineage (NCBI taxonomy): Eukaryota > Metazoa > Chordata > Testudines > Trionychidae > Rafetus > Rafetus swinhoei. The sequence continues at coordinate 28,603,215 of CM033425.1, read as the reverse complement.
GGCACCTTCAACTGCCTCAAGGGGAGGCTCCACTGTCTCCTCACCCACCTGGACCTCAGCAACTGGAACATCCTCTAGGTGGTAGCAGCCTGCGGTGTTCTTCTGTGCAAGAACCTGTGTGAGAACAAGGGGGAGACTTTCCTGCTAGGGTGGGGGGCCAAGGCAGAGCAGCTCGCCAGGGCTTTTGAGCAGCTGGGCACCACTGCCATCCAGCAAGCCCATCAGAGGGCTGTGCGCATCCACGAGATCTTGAGGGAGCGTTTCAGCCAAGGACACTTGTAAGATTCTCCCCCCGGCTTCCCCACAAGGATCCTGGGCATTGCCCCTCTGTGCCTTTCTTCCCCTACCCCTCCCTTTGCCTTCCCTTCCCCACTCCCCCTCCCCTTCAGATAAAATAAACCAGACTTTTTGTTTTGAAACAATAAAATCAGTGGACCTTGTGCTAGAGCTGTTCAGAGCTCTGGGCATCCTCCTCAACAGGGAGAAGAGTGGCCTGCCGGGTGTTCCGACCCCAGATGCAGGGTGGATGCGTGTTGATCTCTCCGGACAATACGACCGTGATGCTTTATGTAAACAAGCAGGGAGGGGCATAGCCATCCTGATTCTGCTGCAAAGAGCAAAGCCTGAGGCACTGCTGCATAGAGCACAAGATCCACTTAGAAGCCCAGTAACTTGCAGGGCTGCAAAATACTCTGGCAGACGCCCTCAGCAGGACCTTCATGGTCCACGAGTGGTCAGTCAGGGAAAATGTGATACGTTCAATCTTCCTCAGGTGGGGGACTCCCCGTCTACACCCATTTGCCACACCAGAGAATAGAAAGTGAAGAGACTTTGGTACATTCCAGAATGGCTATCAAGGTTCTGCTCTCCACTGGTGGGGGGAGGGACTCTCTTGTGCACGTTCCCCCAGTTCCCCTGGTATAGTGGGTCTTGGTGAAAGCCCAAAGGGACCGGGCCCATCTAATCCTGTTGGGCCAGTGTGGCCGTGCCAGCATTGGTTCTCCAACCTACTCAGCTTGTTGGTGGAGGCCCTGATAGCGCTTCCCCTATACCTGGACCTTCTGACGCAACACCAGCGTTGTTTCAGACACGCGGACTTGCGCTCACTCCATCTTATGGCATGGAAGTTGAATGGTTCAATCCACTAGAGCTTCAATACTCTGCACAGGTGCAAGAGGTCTGATTGGGGAGTAGAAAACCCTCTACCAGGGAGGCATACTTGGCCAAATGGAAAAGATTTTCTACCTGGTGCATAGAATGGGGTGCTCCAGCGGTGTTGGAATACCTACTGCACTTGTGGACAAAGGGGCTGGTGGAGGTGCTATTGGCTGCTGTGTCCACCTTTCACCCTGGTTGCTCTCAGCATTTCCTATTTGGGCACCCCGTGGTGACTTGCTTTAGCAAAGGGTTGGATAGATTGTATACCTATTATCATCCACCTGTGCCAACTTGGGATATAAACCTCATGCTCAATATACTTATGGGATCACCCTTTGAACCTATGACTGAGTGGTCACTGCTCCATTGATTCATGAAGGTGACCTTATTGGTGCCCATCACCTCAGCAAGGAGAGCATCTGACTTCAGGGCCCTCTCCTCAGAGCTCCTGCACATGGATTTTCACAAAGACAAAGTGCAGCTTAAACTGCACCCACCCTTCCTGCTGAAGGTGGTCTCTGAGTTCCACCTAACTCAGGAGATCTTCCTCCCAGTATTTTATCCTAAACCACACTCCAGCACTAGGCAGAGAGTGCTTCATGCACTAGATGTAAGAAGGGCCCTGGCTTTTTACATTGACCGCACTAACCCATTTCGAATGCCCACACAGCTATTTGTGGTGACCGTGGAGCAAAGGGAAGGGGACCCCGTCTCTGCGCAGTGCATATCACCATGGATGGTACATAAGAACATAAGAACAGCCGTACTGGGTCAGACCAAAGGTCCATCTAGCCCAGTAGCCTGTCTGCCGACAGTGGCCAGCACCAGGTGCCCCAGAGGGGGTGGACCGAAGACAATGATCAAGCGATTTGTCTCCTGCCATCCCTCTCCAGCCTCTGACAAACAGAGGCCAAGGACACCATTTTATCCCCTGGCTAATAGCCTTTATGGACCTAACCTCCATGAAATTATCTAGCTTCTCTTTAAACTCTATTATAGTCCTAGCCTTCACAGCCTCCTCTGGCAAGCAGTTCCACAGGCTGACTACACGCTGTGTGAAGAAGAACTTTCTTTTATTAGTTTTAAACCTGCTACCCATTAATTTCATTTGGTGTCCTCTAGTTCTTCTATTTAGGAACTAATAAATAACTTTTCTTTATCGGCCCTCTCCACACCACTCATGATTTTATACACCTCTATCATATCCCCTCAGTCTCCTCTTTTCTAAACTGAAAAGTCCCAGTCGCTTAACCTCTCCTCATATGGGACCCGTTCCAAACCCCTAATCATTTTAGTTGCCCTTTCTGAACCCTTTCCAAGGCCAAAATATCTTTTTGAGGTGAGGAGACCACATCTGTACACAGTATTCAAGATGTGGGCGTACCATAGTTTTATACAGGGCAGTAAGATATTCTGGGTCTTATTTTCTATCCCTTTCTTAATAATTCCTAGCATCCTATTTGCCTTTTTGACCGCTGCACAGTGTGTGGAAGTTTTCAGAGAACTGTCCACTTATAACTCCAAGATCTCTTTCCTGATTTGTCGAGCTAAATTAGCCCCATCATACTGTACGATATAGTTGGGGTTATTTTTCCCGATGTGCATTACTTTACACTTATCCACATTAAATTTCATTTGCCATTTTGTTGCCCAATCACTCAGTTTGGTGAGATCTTCTTGGAGTCCTCACAGTCTGCTTCTGTCTTGACTATCCTAAACAGTTTGGTATCATCTGCAAACTTTACCACCTCACTGCTTACCCTCTCTCCAGATCATTTATGAATAAGTTGAACAGGATTGGTCCTAGGACTGACCCTTGGGGACACCACTAGTTACCCTCTCCATTCTGAAAATTTACCATTTATTCCTACCCTTTGTTTCCTGTCTTTTAACCAGTTCTCAATCCAAGAAAGGACCTTCCTCTTATCCCATGGCCATGTAATTTACACAAGAGCCTTTGGTGAGGGACCTTGTCAAAGGCTTTCTGAAAATCTAAGTATACTATATCTACTGGATCCCCTTGTCCGCATGTGTTTGTAAACCCTTCAAAGAACTCTAATAGATTAGTAAGACAGGATTTCTTTACAGAAACCATGTTGACTTTTGTCCAACAAATTATGTTCTTCTACATGCTTCACAATTTTATTCTTTACTACTGTTTCAACTAATTTGCCCGGTACTGAAGTTAGACTTACCGGTCTGTAATTGCCCGGATCGCCTCTAGAGCCCTTTTAAATATTGGTGTCACGTTGGCTACCTTCCAGTCATTAGGCACGGAAGCCGATTTAAAGGATAGGTTACAAACCACAGATAATAGTTCAGCAATTTCCCATTTGAGTTCTTTTAGAACCCTTGATGAATGCCATCCGGTCCCGGAGATTTGTTAACATTAAGTTTTTCTATTTGTTCCAAAACCTCCTCTAATGACACTTCAATCCGGGACAGTTCCTCAGATTCATCACACACAAAGGACGGTGCAGATTTGGGAATCTCCCCAACGTCCTCAGCCGTGAAGACTGAAGCAAAGAAATCATTTAGTTTCTCCGCAATGACCTTATCGCCCTTGATTGCGCCTTTTATAGTTCGATCGTCCTAGGGACCCACAGGTTTTTTAGCAGGCTTCCTGCTTCTAATGTACTTAAAAACATTTTGTTATTTCTTTTGAGTTTTTGGCTAGCTGTTCCTCAAAATCTTTTTGCTTTTCTTATTACATTTTTACACTTGATTTGACAGTGTTTATGTTCCTTTCTATTTATCTCACTAGGATTGGACTTCCACTTCTTAAAAGATGCCTTTTGTCCTCACTGCTTCTTTTACATGGTGGTTAAGCCATGGTGACTCTTTTCAGGTCTCTTGCTATGTTTTTTAATTTGGGGTATACATTTAAGTTGGGCCTCTATTATGGTGTCTTTAAAAGTTTCCATGCAGCTTGCAGGATTTGGCTCTAGTCACTGTGCCTTTAATTTCTGTTTAACTAACCTCCTCATTTTTGTGTAATTCTCTTTGAAATTAAATGCCAGGGTGCTGGACTGCTGAGGTGTTCTTCCCACCACAGGAATGTTGAATGTTATTATATTATGGTCACTATTCCCAAGCGGTCCTGTAACGGTTATTTCCTGACCTGATCCTGCGCTCCACTCAGGACTAAATCGAGAATTGCCTCTCCCTTGTGGGTTCCTGCACCAGCTGCTCCAAGAAGCAGTCATTTAAGCCATTGAGAAATTTTATCTCCGCTTCTCTTCCTGAGGTGACATGTATCCAGTCAATATGGGGGTAATTAAAATCCCCATTATTATAGAGTTCTTTATTTTGGTAGCCTCTCTAATCTCCCTCAGCATTTCAATGTCAGTATCGCTGTCCTGGTCAGGTGGTTGGTAATATATCCCTACTGCTAATTTCTTATTTTTGGAGCATGGAATTACTATCCATAGCGATTCTATTGAACATGTTGATTCACTTAATATTTTTATTTCATTTGATTCTACATTATCTTTCACATACAGTGCCACTCCGCCACCCACCCGGCCTGCTCTATCCTTTCGATATATTTTATATCCCGGTGCATGATTGTGTCCCACAGATTTTCCTCATTCCACCAGGTTTCAGTGATGCCTATTATGTCAATCTCCTCATTTAATACTAGGTACTCTAGTTCACCCATCTTATTAGTCAGACTCTAGCATTTGTGTAGAAGCACTTTAAAAATTTGCCACTGCTTATTTGTCTGCCCTTCCCTGATGCATTGGATTCCTTTGTATGCGGTTGTTTGTCTGCTCTGGCCCATGGTTTGCCTCTCTCCTCCTCTCTCTTTCTGACTACAGCTTAGAGAATCTCTATCAATGGATTCTCCTCTAAGAGAAGTCTCCTCCGATTTACGTGCATCTCCGCACCAATCGGCTTTCCCCATCTCTTAGTTTAAAAACTGCTCTACGGCCTTTTTAATGTTTAGTGCCAGCAGTCTGGTTCCACTGGTTTAGGTGGAGCCCATCCTTCCTGCATAGGCTCCCTCTCCCAAAAGTGTCCCCAGTTCCTAATAAATCCAAACCCCTCTTCCCTACACCATCGTCTCATCCACGCATTGAGACTCTGAAGCTCTGCCTGCCTACCTGGCCTCATGCGCGTGGAACTGGAAGCATTTCTGAGAATGCCACCATAGAGGTCCTGGATTTCAGTCTCTTTCCTAGCAGCCTAAATTTGGCCTCCAGGACATCTCTCCTACCCTTCCCTATGTCATTGGTACCTACATGTACCACGACCACCGGCTCCTCCCCAGCACTACACATAAGTCTAGTGGACCTAAACTATGGTACGGTGTATATACACCTGTTCTGACCTGGCAGGGGTTCCCCCTCCACTGATCACAGGACACTCAACCAGGGCGCATGCCTCATCAACAGCTTTTGTAGAGCAAGTGCCATTTCAGCACTTATGGGGCAGCCATATGGCCCTCTATCCATACATTCACGGCTCACTAGGCCATCAATAAGTTTTCCAGCGTGGATGCAGCTGTCAGCATGCCGTCCTCCAATCCGTGGTTCCTAACTCTGACCCCATCCTCTTGGGGTAGCAGCTTGGGAGTCACCTGAATTGGAATCAACATGAACAAGCACTCGAGGAAGAAAAGACAGTTACCTATTTTCATAACTGTTGTTCTTTGAGATGTGTTGTTCATGTCCATTCCAATACCCACCCTCCTTCCCCTCTGTCAGAGTAGCTGGCAAGAAGGAAATGAGGGAAGGCAGGGTTGGCTGTGGTATATATCTGCTGCTATAGCAGTGCCACTGTAGGGGTCTCCACAGTCAACCCTAAGGGAGCTACTAGGGGAAAGTTTCCAACACTTGTGCACATGGTGAACGCACACCTGATTGGAATGGATTTGAGCATTCCACATTGGGGAGAAAGGATAAGGGACGCCCTAAGGCAAGGAGGTGGGGTGGGCTCTGCAGTGGCCCAGGAGATAGGGCATTTGCCTGGGGGGAGGGCAGGGTTGGGGGCTCAAGTCATCACAACACATGTCAAAGGACACTAGTTATGTAGTTATGAGAACAGGTAACTGTCTTTTTGGAGGGGTGTGGACAGAGTGGCCATCAGGGCAGCTGTGAGAAGCCCTGGAGGCTAATTATTCTGAAATAATCACAGCTGTGCTGTCCATACTCACCCTATTTCAAAACAGCAATTTCAAAATAGGTGTTATTCCTCATGAAATGAGGGGTTATTATTTTGAAATAAGAAGCCCGTTATTTCAAAATAATTTCAAAATAATGTGCTTGCTGTGTGGATGGTCATCTTGTTATTTCAAAGTAACTCGGGAGTGTAGACATGCCCTGACAGTGCAGTTACTGGAGTAACTGTAACCCACTTCCCCACCAAGAGGGCAGGAAGAGAAGCAGCTGCTCTGGAGTGTGGAGGAGCTGGTCAGCTTCTAATGGAGAGAACTGTTGGCTCCTGTACTCAGCTCCAGCTTCTCCAGTAGTGAGAAAGGTACCAACATCTGTCTGCCCCCTCCTGTTGTGACCCAATTTTCCCATTTTAGCCCCTTGCTCTGGGGACCAACCACAACCCTCCCCGCTGTGCCCAGATTTCCCTGACCCCCTTCACTCCAGGGACTAACTTCCCCCTCTACCCTGTTATGCCCCAGTTAGAGGAAGATACAAAGAAAAAAATTCCAGTACATTTATGGGATTCTCAGTGTGTGTGTGAAAGTTAGAGGTTGGCTCATACGCCACACCACTGGAGATAGCCCCTTCCCTGGCCTTCCAGAGATGCTGCTCCACCAGCATGAACAGGGTAAAATTGTCACTCCCCTCCACATGGCCAGATCCTGCCACAACACACAAGAGTGGTACATGCTTTGACAATGCAACTGATGATGTTATTGTTGCATAAAAAGCCTCTGCCTGAGCTATTATTTGATTTTGCACATGCATTTTCTGGAAATACACTAAACTGTAAGGTCTAAGGCAGTGTTTCTCAACCAGTGGTATGAGTACCCTTAGGGGTACTCAAGAGAAGTTTGCGGGATATGTTAACTAAAATTTGGAGAAAACTGAATTTTTGTTTTAAGTTTTACAGCGCTTTATTATTTTTGCACTTTTTACACCCAAAAATTTCATTGCCCGCCCTTCTACAATTACGTTATTTAAACAAATGTGTTGCAATGGTAGAAAAAATGTGTGTGTGTCTGAAAACTATAGGTACTGGTGGTACTTATAATTTTTTTTAAAGGGGTTCTTTATAAAAAAGGTTGAGAAACACTGGTCTAAGGTTTTAAACTGCAACTCATTGTAAACTTTGTCAAACTTTTCAATTCATTGTAATCTTTGTAAAACCTTGCAACTTTGTAACTCTCAGCAACTTTGCTTTAGAAGTTCGGGGGGGAGTGTGTGTTTAATAGGAGTTACAAGGCTGAGGCACATGGAGCACATGGTGATGAGTCATCAGAGACTGCTCCTTTGCTGGATAAAAGGAAGTCTGGGCATGCTCCCTGGTGATGAGGTGGATGAGTCACAGGAGCCACAATGGCTACCCCTCTTATACTAGGAGCCATACAGACACAATATAAGGAGAGAGAGCAAGTGGCAGAAGCCTTTCTCTTTTTTCCTCTTCCTGAGAAGCTCTTCTTTCTACAGCCAGTGTGTTTCCTGACCAGCTTCCCAGCCATTTTTTTTTTTTTTTGACAGGGAAAAGGGGAAGGAGTAAGGAATACAGCTCCCAGCACAGGACAATAAGAGCGGCTCCTCCGGCTGCACTGGGAATGTGAGAGTGTCAATTATTTGAAAGACATGTGGGAAGTGAAACGGTGCTTGGGGGGAGGGTAACTAAAGAAGAATGGGAGGCTCAGGCACCAAACGAGATGACAGAGGGGAGCATGGGCACATGGGTAGAGGAGAGGGGAATGCAGGCTGTGAGGAGGGGTCTACTCAAGAAAGCAGGGGGCAGCAAGACACTGCGGGGAAGGAAGCTAGTGTGCCCACGGGTGCCTGGAGTGGCAGGCTCACTGCACCTGCTGCAGGACCCACCAGAGCAAGGGACGGGCGGGGAGGCGGGCAGTGGGGCCAAGGATGGAGATGGCCCCAGCTTCCCAGCCATGATCAGCAGACAGACTCTTCAGAATCTACATGCTTTGGATCATTCTGCAACCCATATGCCTGAGGGCAGGAATGAATGTGTGTGAATGAATGGAGGTGTGTGTGTGCCTGTTTGTTTGTGTGTGTGTGAGAGAGATAGCTGGTTCCCTCTTCAGTTTAAACCTTTGGTGGCAGCTCTATCTTTATTTTATCAATAATCCGATGCTAGTGTAACCCTGGGTGGTCTCCAGTGGGAATTTTCTGAGGTAACAGTTATTACAGTAATAAATCTAAGAAACTAAATTAAAAAAAAAAAAACCAATCCACCTCTCCCTGTCATTAGCTTAGAAACATTAACAGGAGTTTGACTTTTCAGATAATGACAAACTGCCTATTATGACTCCCCCTGTTTTTTAACCCAATTTTAAAATAGCTACATCCCTGTAGAGTAGGGTTGCCAGGTGTCCGGTATTCACCTGGAGAGTCCGGTATTTTTGGCTCCTGTCCAGTAACAAAATTCAGAGAATACCGAACACCTAAAATGTCCAGTATTTTCTGAATGTTTCCCTGGCCAGGAGGCGAAAATGCCGGGCACCTGGCAACCCTACAAACAGTCAGTGCCCGGCTTCCCCACCCCGAGTCCTCCTGGCTCCCAACACCCCTAGCCCCCCGACCCCAGCCCCCATGCTTACCTGGTTCCCCAAGGCTGCCGGCACAAAATGACCTAGGGGAAGCAATGCTTTCCCCTGGGTCTTAGTGCTCAGCCGCTCCCCTATTCCTATCCCTGCACTCACTCTTAAAGGGGACATGCTGTTTTATTTTAAATTTTTTTTTTGGCGTACTTGGAGTCCTTTTTTTTTTTTTTGCTCAACAACTTTGGTCTCCTCTTTTTCCCCTTCAACAGAATGTTTTCCCATTTTTTTGGTGGGGGGGGAGGTTGGTATTTTTGTTTCAACCATCTGGCAACCCTACTGTAGAGAGGTAGCTAGACATAGGGGCTGTGTCTACACTGGCGCCATCTCCCGCAAAAGCAGCCGCTCTTGCGCAAAAACTTGCTGCCTGTCTATACTGGCCACATGTTCTTGCGCAAGTAAACTGACGTTCTAATGTGTAAAATCAGGGCTTCTTGCACCAGAACTCTGACGCTCCTGTTCGGGAATAAGCCCTCTTGCGCAAGAGCTCTTCCAGAAGAGGCCAGTGTAGACAGGCAACATGAATTTTTTGCGCAAGAAAGCCCGATGGTTAAAATGGCCATCAGAGCTTTCTTGCGCAAGAGAGCGTCTACACTGGCATGGATGCTCTTGCGCAAAAGCACATGCCAGTGTAGACGCTCTCTTCTGGAAGAGTTTTTGCGTGAGAAAGCGCCAGTGTAGACGTAGCCCAGGGAGAACTGGATTTGTTGTGGTATGGTGGGAAATGTCCTCATGCTTTTTATAGAGAGCCTTGTATAAAGGTGGGAAGCACCACTTGCTCTTGTATAGCAGGAATAATGGCACTGCTAACACAGGTGGGCTGGTCTCCCTGCGCAGATGATCGCCAGTCCTGGGCTGGTCACTGGGTCACCACGCGTGCCCCAGTGCGCGCCCCGGAACTACAACTCCCAGCATGCCCCAGTGCGCGCCCCGGAACTACAACTCCCAGCATGCCTCAGTGCGCGCCCCGGAACTACAACTCCCAGCATGCCCCAGTGCGCGCCCCCGGAACTACAACTCCCAGCATGCCTCAGTGCGCGCCCCGGAACTACAACTCCCAGAATGCTCCATCTTTAGGCAGGCCCCTCCCACCGGAAATATGGGTCCCGTTTTCCGGCGTCTGTGGTGCGTCTCCTGCGGCGCGGAGAAAGGCCTGGAAAGGGGCCAAGCTGAGGGGTCCTGTGAGCTCTGGCGCTGCTATAGCGGGAGCTGGGTGCGGGGAGCAGGGACCTGAGGGGGGAACTGGGGGCAGGGCTGGGGACGCAGGGACTTGGTGGCTGGGAGGAGCTAACGGGGGTGGGGAGGAGGAGCAGGGACCGGGGTGCAGGAACATGGTGGCTAGGGGCGGGGCTGGGAGGAGCTAGGGGACTGGGGGCTGGCTGGGGGAGGGGGATGTGGTGGCTTTAGGTGGGCTTACTGCTGCTGTATGGGGTGGGGTTGCTGGCGGAGGACAGCCCCATGGCTGTGGGGCAGGGCCCTTGAACTGAGCAATCTCTTGTACAGAGAATGTTGGCGCTGCAGCTGGCCTTAAATCTCTTTGCAGTCTCTTAGGTCTGGTCTAAACTAGAAATTTCACACATTTGCGTGTTGTGATATTTTTATATCCATAAAAGCCTTAGCACAGACTCAGTTATACTGGCCAAAAATAATGTTGCCAGTGTCACTTAAGGTTGATCTACATGGGAAAAGTTACATCGGTATTGCTACTACGGATGTAAAATCCCAGTCAATCGGTTAACCGGTTAAATGTTAGGTTGCTCTAACATTTAATTGATTAACCAGTTAAGTGGGATCCAGGCTGGGGCTGCTACTGGCTCCAGGCTCCCAACCTGGGCAGTAGCAGCTCCTGCCTGCAGGGCACCCCTGGCCTGATGTGGACAGAGTTGCTCTGGATGAGAGCAACACCTGTCCTTGGCATCTAGGAACTGGTCCAGGCCCCACCTGTTACCAGTTAACTGGAAAGTCTAAGCATTACCCAGCATGAAAAATTCACACCTCAAGAGACATAGTTAAGCAGACCTAACCCATGCTGTGGACAGCTCTAGGTCAACAGAAGAATCCTTCCCTTGACATAGCTCTCATTTATCAGGAAGATGGAATATGTACAGTGTGTGTGTGGGTGGCGGGGTGGGGGAACCCCTCCTATTTCTATAGCAGTAATCTATTTAAAATCCATCTCTACACTGAAAAGTTAAGTCAACCCACTTACGTCACTTAGAGGCATGAAAAATGTGCCCTTGTGAGTGACACAGTGGAGTTGACCAATCACCCTCTCTCCTGTTCCCTCTGGACAGTGGCATGCCAATAGAAGAGTTCTTCCATCAACCTAGCTGTTGTCTCTAGGAGGTGGATTAACTACAGTCATGGGAGAACCATTCCCATGTCTGTAGCAAGTGTCTGCACCCAAGTGCTACAGTAGCACAGCTGTGCAATTGTAGTCTTTGAAGTGTAGATGTAGCCTTAGTTTGTTGGAGAAATTAGTAAATGATACCAGCTAAAGAACTGGTTTGCCTGTATAAGTACATCCACATTAGGGTTCTTAGTGACATTTTATTATTAAAACAAAATCACACCCTAACCAACACAATCATGCCAGCATCCCCTCTAATTATACACCTGGACTTTTCCTCATTGATGCTTATGCAACATGATGCTTATTATTGTCACATTATTCTGGGTTGATTTGTTTCCTCCCAGGTACAGATGAAAATGGCAACGTTGGGCAGATCCTTTCAAGGAGTTCCTTCTGTGGAATTTCCTCAGGCTCCAGCAGCTCTCTCTGAGAGTACCATCCAACCTGGCATCACACAGAGTGAGTTGGAGCCTGGAACTGTGGGGCATGAATATCCCCAACAAACCATGGTGGCTATGGCAGGGAATGGAAATGATATAATAGAAGGCTCTGAGCCCACCAACTCATACCTGGACCTTGCTTCCCCAGCTGCAGTTGAAAGTTATGATGACAGCTTGACTATTGCAACAGTTCCTTTCACAGACTTTGAAATCCCACCAGTACTATTGCAGCCGCAGATTCGCACCCAGTAAGTACAAAGACAAACAAGAGGAAGGTGGGGGACAGCACCTCCTAACTATAGTAGATTTGTCTGACCAGCTAACTTTTCAGATCTGTAATTTGAATCAGTATTCTATCGGGATTGATAATTTTCAAAGAATCACAGAAGATTAGGATTGAAAGAGACCTCAGGAGGTCATCAAGTCAATCCCCTAGTGAAAGTAGGACCAACCACAACTAAATCATCCCAGTCAGGTCTTTGTCAAACCTCACCTTAAAAACCTGTAAGGATGGAGATTCCACCACCTCCCTAGGTACTCCATTCCAGTACTTCACCACCCTCCTAGTTAAATAGTTTTTCATAAACTAAAACGTAGAATCCAACCTAGGCCTCCCTCAGTGTAACTTGAGACCATTGCTCCTTGTTCTGCCATCCGTCACCACTGAGAACGGCCTCTCTCCATCCTCTTTGGAACCTCCCTTCAGGAAGTTGAAGGCTGCTATCAAATTCCCACCCTCCATTCATCTGCAGACTAAATTAGCCCAGTTCCCTGAGCCTATCCTCATAGGTTATGTGTCCCAGGCCCTAATCATTTTTATTGCCTTCTGCTGGACTCTCTCCAATTTGTCCATATCCTTTTTTAGTGGGAGCCCCAAAACTGGACGTAACAATCCAAATGTGGTTTCGCCAGGGCTGCATAGAGGGAAATAATCACTTCCCTTGGGCAGCTGGTAATGCTACAACTAATGCAGTCCAATATGGCATTAGCTTTTTTGTACTGTCCTGTTTCCTTATGTTTTTCTTATTCTGACCCCACTGATGGGGCAGGAAATAGCCCTCAGTAGTTTGAGGAACCGAAGGATGTTTGCATTTAGATAACGGGATGCTGAAATGGAAACTTGATCTAGCTATAATGTTTTTCCTGCTTTCTGTCCATTGATATTTTTTTTGATTGATAGCCTTTGCTCTACAGGTTTTTTTTTTCTTGTAGCACAAGGACATCAATGTTTTGAATCTACATGGTCATTGTGATCTAATAACACTTTGTGATAGGCCCACGATGTTGCGCTGCATAATTCGCAGTGGTGAAGTAAGGTATGGTTGTTATTTCCACTGTTTTATGACTGGAAAGTCCTTTAAATTCCAGGATTTTGCCTTCCCTGGAGGCAGTAGACTGCCCTCAGCCATGTTCAGAGGATGTATTAAGGTGCAAACACTGCGATGCATGACAGGACAGTTGCTCCATTTATGCTTACAACAGTGGTACAAGAGAATCCAGGGATTCACCCAACTGCTCCAAAGGCATGAGAATGGATTCAGAAACTTAAGATTCACTTATAATCCCAGCCCGCTTCTTCTCAAATGCCATATAAAAAAAGATGACTGCATTCTTTTTTGTGTGGTTGAAGAGTATGTATACAGATCAGTATTAGGGCTTGTCTGCACTGGCAAGTTATGGGGCTGTAACTTTCTTTCTCGGGGGCATGGAAACACCCCCAGTCTCCCGATAGCAGCAAGTTAAAACACTGTAACATGCTAGTGTAAACAGGCCCCCAGCACTGTTAGCTGCTCCTGTTGTGGAAATGGTTTACCTAGAGTGCTGGGAGAGCTCTCACCACTGGTGCTGAGACCACACTGCCATGTTAAAACACTGCTGTAGCAGCCCTGCTTGGGTAACACTTTAAACTTGGAAGTGTAGACAGAGCCTTATGCTGCAGCTTTTTGATTGTTCTTTGTGTGATTAGTTTAATTCATGTACAGGTTGAATGTCTCTCGTCTGGCATTCTGGGGACCTGACCGGTTCCGAATGAGAGAATTTTTTGCACCGTGGCAGGTCAATGCTGTCTAGCAGCATTACCAACACTTCCACTGCTTATTAGGCTGTTAGAGGACATTTAGGGGTAAATTAGAGCTAAATAACAGCACAGAACACAGAGCTAGGACTGGTGGCTGTGAACAAACTTTATGGGACCATGGGAAACTTGGTCACATCCGGCTAACTGAAATAATTCTGAATGACGGATGTTTCTGGACAAGAGCGTTCTGGATTAGAGAGGTTCAACCTATACCATAAAACCACATTAGGAGACTGAAGCGGCACAATAGGCACTCACTTAAAGAAATAGTAGTGCTATAGGAATAACGTATCCATTCCTTTCACACCTTCTCCCACAAACAGTTCAAGAAAGAAACTCACGGAAATCAAGAAAAGGCAGCTGAGCAAACCCTGTTTTGACAATTTTAAAGTGCTCTGTCTTTATTTTTGGGAGCAAAAAAAAAAAGTAATGTTCACAACTTCCTTGCTATTCACAGATGCTAAGAGTCTGTATATTCTGTGCTGGTTTTCACTCAGGATTCATGGGTGAGATTTGTATAGTGCCAAATACATATCTGGAAATGTTTGCCTCAGAGTATGGTTAAAAACTTAGGATTCTCACTGCAGGACTGGGAATGTTTAACAGGAACTGGAGACAAAATAGTTATCAAAACTAGTAGAAAGTTTGAAACTTAAAAATAGCATCTATTTTTACACAAACTTTATGTGGAAACATTAATCTAGTTTACCACTTACCTTGTTCTTCAGGGTTTATTGTTTAGCAGGAATATTTTTGGGACACACTAACAAAATGGAACAAAAGAGTGACCATGTTCGATCAGACTGGTGGTCCATCTGGTTCTGTGCCCTGTCTTCCAACAGTGAACAAGGTCAGGTGCTTCAGAGGAAATGATGAGAACAAGTAACAGTCAAATGATCTGTTCCATATCACCTGTTCCTAGCTTCTGGCCACAGAGGCTAGGGACACTTCAGGTTTGTTGATCCTCTCAAAGAATTATAATAAATTAGTGAGGCATGATTTCCCTTCACAGAAGCTGTATTGACTTTCCCCAACCTAGTGTTCACCTATGTGGTGATTTTGTTGTTTACTACAGTGTCAACCAATATGGCTGATACTGAAGTTGGTCTTTACCAGCCTGTAATTGTCAGCATTGCTTCTGGAGTCTTATTTCTTTAATTGATGTACATTAGCTGTATATTAGAGTATGGGTGGATTTGAGAGAGGTTACATACCACAATCTGCAATTGCATATTTCAGTTCCTTCAGAACTCTTGGGTGAATATCCTCTGGTCTTGGTGGTTTGTTACTGAGGAATTTATCTCTTTTGCAAATCCTCCTCTATTGACAATTCAGTCTGGGACAGTTCCTCCAACTTGTGACCTAAAAAAAAAAAGGGGCTCAGATATAGGACTCTCCCTCACATCCTCTTCACAGAAGAATGATGCAAAGAATTCATTTAGCTTCTTCACAACAGTCATGTCTTCACTGAGTGTTTTAGCACCTTGGTTGTCCCATGGACCCACTGATTGTTTGGGGGGTGCTTCCTGATTCTGATACACTGACAGAAAGTAAACAGCTGATACTTTTTGTCCTTTGCTAGTTCCTCTTTGAGACTCTTTTCAGTCTGTCTGTACTTGATTTCCACCAGCACTGCTGTAGCTCAGTCCCAATAAGTATGAATGGAGCAGCTGCTGCCTTCTCTCTGAGGATCACCACTTCTATGACAAACTTAATTTTTTCTATTATTGATTGGCAGACATGTGGGAGAAGCCTACTACTGTGCCATGCTTCACATTTGTTAGAACTGTGCCATGCTTCACATTTATTAGAACTTCTCCATTGGCTATCATTGTTGAAACTAATTACCTAATGGTCCAAACTTTGCCCTATTTCAATTTATTTTCAGGTAACTATTTTCAAGAAGAGATGAGTGAAAGTAAATTGCTTCCTTTTATACTCCAATAAACACTTTTCTTTTTAGCGACCATATATCTATGTCTAGACTAATACATCTCTGGCTCTGTATTTTTCTTTATATAATTCAAGTGACCTGCAAACTGAAAGACAAGGAACATCACCCACTAGCAACGTATGCTCTAATTTTCTTGATATCACTCAATTCCATCCAAAGGTGTAAAATGGTGTTACTAGTCACATGACTGTTCATTCTCCCTTTGCAGAGTTTCTCTTTGCCGTGGAAAGAAGCATAAACTAGAGGAAGAGGTGGATGGGTAAGTTAAACTTAGTCATCAGTGACCTGTTTTTAGCCTAATTCACTTTCTGTCCGTTAAGGTGGATGCAGTGTGATGCACGGTAGATCTCAAAAGATTGACTGTGCTTGGGTGAGTGAATCTTTCCCAGTAGTACTGTTGTTTGGAACCACTCTGAGTTGTTCTTTCCTGAACATAATTGCAAACCTCAAATCCCGTGTGTATGTGAACTGAATATGTGATGGAGATTTTCTTGAAAAGGGTTTTTTGTTTTATGGTGAGAGCTAAAATGTCTCATGTCTTTGAAGTAAAGTCTTTTTGTCCACAAAGTATGCATCTCTGTAGAAATAGGAGTGACAGACTAAGACTGTGGTGGGCAATCTGGTGCCTGCAGGTTGCCATGGGGGTTCCATGTGGGCCTAACAAAACCCTTCTCTGCTCCCTTCCTCCATAACTCTTGTGCACTGGGTCCCTGCACTTACCGCCTACTCCTGCTCCTTCCCACGAATCAGCTGATTTGTGGTGTTCAAGCTCCAGAGGAAAGGGGGAGGAGTGGGGACAGAGCACAAATCATCCAAATCATGGTGCTCCAGAAGTGCTGGAAGGAGGGGGGGAGCAGGGATGGGAGGCACCTGGAAGAAGAAGCCTAGCAGGGATTTGACATTGTACAGTAAGAGTAAATGGCTTTTTGTTATTTGAAGCTCCATTAATACATGAATAAAGTATTTCTGCTTATTTTTAAGTGTTCAGCATGCCATGTATAATGTATTTTTAATATTATTCTTGGGGTTGTGGTTAGTGCACACAACTGATTGCAATTTTGTGGCCCACTAAGAGGAAGGAGGGCCCTCATATGGCCCACTCACCAGCCTTGGTTGCCCATTGCTGCACTAAGATCTTAATGTCAGAGATTTCTCTGTTGCCCACTTCAAATTTGCTTTTTTTCCCCTAGTTGCCCGGAAAAGAAGAGACTATTTAAAACTGTGCCCTACTCTCCAAATCCCAGCAGTGAAGCGATTCTCTGTGCAGGTCAGCAGGTAGCTGGGGAAGTAGCAAGGCCATGCACTGGTAACCTTTGTGAAGCTGGCTTGTTAGAAATTGCCTGTGAAGAGATGGACCAGACAATGGGAGAACAACAGTGTGAGGTTGCTCGCAGGAAGCTTCAAGAAATTGAAGACAGGTAAAGGCAGGGATTGACTAGAGTGGTTTCTTTTCCTAGCATTTCCTTTATTCATGGGCATTATCTAAGGGTTAACTGAGCAGCTAGTGGAGTAGTGCGATGGCAGCACCACTGAGTTGGGTTGAAACTCACTTTTTAACATTTGATTTTTTTGAAGTGCTCTAAAATTCACATGGTGACTTGTAAAGCTGCTATTGAGACAATCCCTCATGGGAATCTGGGATACGCTTATTAGTCCAAATTTGACATTGTGAGCAAGGCATTCCCAAGAAGAAGATTCATTCAAAATAATAAAATATCAACATTTTACAGTTAAGTGTAGTTTCTACATGTTGTGGGCTCAATCTGTGCCTCTTATCCTTGTCAAATTGGTATTACAGTGTCAGGACTGGTTTCAGCTAGTGTCCAGCACTCCCATCCTAATATTTGGGGACAGGTCAAAGTTAAACAGTGTGGCAGAAGCTAGAGAAAGTTGCTTGTGCATGTGCAGCTGGACGCTCTTATTACAAGCCAGAGTTTTTGCACGCAGCGTGACACGGTAACTGGGAGGCTCAGGATGACATGCAGTGGCCACTGTACCTGAGCAACACCAACTACAGGTTCCAGTCCTGTCCTATACACTAGTTGCATTCTGCCTGCATTACTTAGGGGTTCCTAAGGGAAAATCTTCCAGAGCAAAGCTTTTAGTCTGAAATCTAGTATTCCCAAGTGTTCTAAAATCCAGGGGCATGCTTGGATTTTGCTTAAGTATTGTCAAGGAAAATAGCGTAGGAGGAGAGAGTGAATGGATGATACTAGTAAGAGGCAATATAAAGATAATGTAGCCACACCACGTGCTCAGGTAATGGTGAGGAGTAGTGGGACTTAATGTCCTTGACCCTGTCACTGTAGTATCAGAACAGTTGTCTTTAATGTGTGTAGTCTCATGACATTGTGCCATTGCCTCCATTTTACAGTTGTGGAACTGAGGCACAGAGAGACATTAGTGACATGTGCTCCCCCTGCATCCAGTCGAAGCACTGCTACAATTCAGTCGGCACATCCCGCAAATTCTAGGGATGCAAATGCAGTGAGCAAAGCTGCCCTGTCCTGGGAGACTCTCTTGTGTATGACACTCTTGCGGTCCATTGAGATGAAGGAGGCTACCCTTGCAGCTGCTTACTAGCCTTGGTTGCCCCTCACTGAACTACAGTGAACACTTTAGAATGATATGTCAACCCATGAAACCGTATTTTTAGATTTCAGTGGCTTGCATATAGGTGCACTCAGTGTTCTGGAATGGTAGAATGTGCTGCTGGTCATCCCTGAGTCAGTGTTTTGGAACAGTCTGTTATTCCTTTGATTCATTAGTCTGTGGCATGAGCTCTGGCTTCTATAACACCTATTTGGCATATCACATTGCAGGGTCAGAGCCTAACATTGCCAGACCGATGATGGACTACATACAGGGTTCTTCTGTTTGCCCTTTTCTAGGATTTCAGCTGCAGATAGTCTCAGAAATGTATATTTAAAAGCTTTACCAAAGAGTAGATTATTGCAGTGCATCTTATGTGGTCAGGCTGTGGGTCATTCTTATCCTGAGCAGCTGTAGCATAGGGTCACCAAAATGCAGGGTCTCCAGAGCATTTGAAAATAATCTTTGAAGCTGAAATGTGGGGAGCTGAGAGGACAAAATGGCTGCTTAATTCAGTGTTACTGCTTTATATTGTGTTTTTGAACTGTATATCTTTCCTGAATGGGATTCAGTTAACAGTAAGTATACATGTCTGCTAGTCATAGGCATACATATTATGTCAGTGATATGGTTAATAATAAGATATTATTTCCCCCTTCCTTGCCTCCATTCTTAGGATAATTGATGAAGATGAAGATGTTCATGCTGATGAGAATACTAGCAATCTGCCCACCCTTGTCCTGTCTGATACTCTTCAAAAGGGGCTGAGGAGGGATTTTGATCAAGTCCTGACAAAAAAAATAATAGAGTCCATGTAAGTTCTGGAATTAATGTCGGAGCTACACAGACACATACACAAATGGGGGAAAAGGGGTTGGCCCACGGATTCCGTCTCTCCTCTATTGGGCAAGACTTGATTCCACTGTAACTCTTTGTAGTGTTACTGTTTGAGGGAAGACTCTCTTTTGACAGTACGAATGTGATGTAACCAGTGCTACATTGTGTAGCAGGGCACTATATGTAGTGAAAAAAATAGAGTGCATACTTCCAATTTCTGATAGAATGGTAAATTCATGTAGAGCTAACTGTTTTATGCTGCCTAGAATACACGATTGTCAATTTCACATGCGTTCATTTTTTTGATTGTATCCCTTTGGTATATATGGTTGTGCCTATTTTCTTCCACAAATTGATCTGAGGAAGTGGGTCTGGCCCACGAAAGCTCATCACCTAATAAACCATCTTGTTAGTCTTTAAAGTGCTACATAGTTCTGTCTTTTGTTTCAGCTAGACCAGACTAACATGGCTGCATCTCTATTACTAGAATACACAATGTTATGTGTTCTCTCAATTTCACTAACCTTGTAGCCTGCTGTTTGTGTATGTACCTTTCCATATCAAGGGAACAGTCTCAGTGTGGTGAACAATAATGAGCTTCATGGTTGGTGCAGTAGGAGAGAAGAATTATTTCATGTTCCACATGGGATTAGAATTGAGTAATGCAATGAACTGAAGAAAGGGCAAACTTATAATGAAAATCAAGAAACCTCCTCTTAGGCTGTGAAATAGTCTTACAAGGGGCGGAACTGGAACTTTCTCTAGTAGACTGGATGAAAAACCAGTACATGTACTTTGGGGGACATTCTGCACAGTGATGTAAACGGATGATGAAGTTAGGTGGTTTTCATTTGTCATAACTGTAATTGAAAGAGTTTTGATTAAACTAAGACTCTATCCCTTCTAGGAGCCGACCCTCCATGGAGCTGGTGCTCTGGAAACCTCTCCCTGAGTTCCTCACAGATAAACTGAAATCTGTTTCTGTTGCTAAGAACTACAAGCAGCAGGCGACAGAAGGGTGCCAAGCTAAGCAGTCAGCTCTTGGAACTCCCTTCCAGCCACAAACTGAAACATTCTCTGAAGCACAACAAACTATGTCTTCAGGTCTGTATAGTAGCCTAGGAACATCTGGGAGTGTAGAAGAGGAGATGGAATTATAGAAATCAGATTTCAGGCTGCGATGGTGAATTTCTGAAGATTTCTGTGGCTGACTTTCACTCTCTCTACCTTCCAGGTATGAGGTATGGACAGGAAGTTGTTGTTGTTGGGATTTTCTGTTTTTTGGGGGATTTGGGGTTTTTTTTGGGTCACAATTAGAAGAATCTGCGGTTGCCACTTTAGGAGATTGAAGAGAAGCTTTATAGTCTGTTAAAAGCAGCATCTTTGACAAGAAATCCAGTGGCCTTTGGTGCAAGGAAGTGGTTCTCCAAATGGCTGATTGCACCTGTGCTCTTACTCGCCATGGTAAGGAACAAAGTGCTGAGATTGAATATGTCGGTGGTTCAGACAACCCTTCTACTTGGAGAGCCATTAAGGCTTTGGAGCATGTGCTTCTCTGTGCTAGTAAAGGAGAAGCCTAGAGAATGTTCTCAGCTGATGGATTTGTCTGCAGTTCTCCCTTGGTCTGCATCAGATTGGAAAGCCAGACATAGCCTTTGGAAATACTTCTGACGCACCTTTTTACTTCAATCTTGATAAATGGAAAATGTGTGAATCAGATCTAGAGAAGCTACTTTAACTGAGCTTTGTGTAAATGTTGTCTCAGTAAGGGCCAAATCCTACTTGCCATACATGACTAACCTCAAACTTGGAGTGGGACTACTTGTATTAGCAAAGGGAGCAGAATTTGACTCTACAGTTAAACCTGGACTTAGTAGTTTACGTAAACCAGAAACCCGCATCATAAAAACTATATCCTGATTTTCTGTAGTTTTTTACATTGCACCTGGATTATTAACTTACACTGCAGGGATTTATTCCAGCTAATAGTACTGCAGGAAAGGAATCCAGTTCATTGCTTATTAGAAAATAGTACAAAAAATGTATTGGTATGTATGTGGTAAACCAAGTAATCTCATGAGTCCGTCAGTCTCAAGGTTTCCTTGGAGACAACTGAACTGAGGTTCCCCTTGTGAAAATACTCTTCTGAGTAAAGGCGATATTAGGATGGTAATTCTCAATCCGTTTGCCTAGACTTCCCCCATACCAGGAGGAAGCCCATACAATGGCTCCTCAGGAAAGAAGCTTTAGATTTATTGGAAAGACAACTGTCTACACTACTTTGCTTAGCACATCACCTTAATAGATGATGTGGTGAGACCTTCTTCTTGCTAACAACCCATTTTGTGCATTTTAAAGCCCAGCATTTAATTTGCAGGCAGCTTTTCTGCTCCTTTGGCTGGCAGTGGCATTTTAGCTGAAAGGAGATATTCTTTCTAACATGGGTGTTCGGAGTTAGGTAGAGAACTGTCATTTCTGTCTGATATTAATATGGTTTTCTATCCCGATCTTCTTGCCCAAGATTCTGAAAGAGCGTTAATGTTTAATATTTAAACAGTGTTTAAGAACTACACATTAAAATTATTCTGATGTTTGAATCAGCATTGAGTTAGGCTGGAAACTGGTGCATAACCTGACATCTGAGCCCTTGATTTTTGTACTGGGCAGCAAATGTGTGCAGTTTTCATATGCTCTTGTAGCTAACTTATGTGAGGTTGGTGAAAGCCTCCTGTATGTAATATGTAAAACTTCTCATGTGAATGCTATTAATTCCTAAAAGAGACTTAAATTCTACAGCATCTGAGAGGCTGCAGTGTCACCATGTGTAAGAGTCAAATAATATGGAAGTGCTGAAGGGAAAACATCATTGTCCACTTTGTGAGGTTAGAAGGGGTTGCAGTGCTTCCAAACAGAGATCTGCTCTTCACTTGTATGACTTTTGAAAAGGGTCAGAGTTCAAATTGTACTGATCAGATGGCTCTGGTCCTCAGTACAGTGAATGAGTAGGAGGAAACATTCATATGTTTAATGGAATCATCTTGCCAATACCTAAAATTATGGTACAGAGGAACTTGGAGGACCTTAGGGTTCTAAGTGTTAAATCCAAATAGGGCTCTTTTTTCCCCTCTTAAAAAAATATTAGAAGTCAAGTAATATTTTAATCTGAATCTCCAAGGGGAAAAACGTGTCGATACTCTGCTTATGGTCTTAACTCCTTCGTATGTGTGCCAAAGGTTACTATTCAGATGTGTGTTTTCTCCTTAAATTCTGTGCTGATGCAGTTTTCTCTGAGCCCTAGTACTACTCTACCACTTCAGTTAAGATTTCTCAGTGGTTTATTGGAAACATGTTCATTGTCCTAAGCCAGAGAGTGGTGTTCTCCAAAGCAGTTCAGCTTTAATTAGCAAACATCTGATTTGGTTTTCAGAAGTCTTTATTGTTTTATATTAAGGGGAACCATTCAAAGCTCCTCTTCCTTTGATGAGGGAAAGGGAAAACTGCTTCCCATCCTGAGACTAAATGGGATGCTAATTGAACTAAATTGTGCTTTAAGAAAACGTGTTAAGATGTGAGCAGCTGCACGATACAAAAGTTGTGTCCTGACAGTTCTATTGTTAGCTTTATTAAGGTTTTTTTGGTTCTGCATGTTAAGTGAGATGGCGCAAAACTGAGAACATTCTTTCTGGATGTTTTATTTTGAAATATGAAAGATCTTGTTCTGGTCTGTCTTCTGTTGGGACCAAATCACCATTTGTATGTCATAATTTTCAATAAAGTTTTTAAAATTGCTGTAAAACACACTGGAAATTAAGATGAAAGCTGTTATGCTTGGTTTCCACTAGGGATGTTAGATATCATGTATTTTAGTAATAGTGTACCTGCAACAATTTTTAACAGTTACATGGTTACTAAAATGCTCCCTGTGGAGCTTCCAGCCCCACTCCCAAGGAGCCCCCTGCTACCCTACACTGCTGCCTTTGTATCAGAGGCACCATTGTGGGGCAGCAGGTGGGAGCCAGTCTCTGATACAAAGGCAACAGTGTGGGGTGGCAGCAGCTTCTGTCCATGGTAAGAAAGTTAAGAGACGGGTAGTTGGCTAATCATGTAGTCCTGGCTCGTGCTGGGTCGTCTCTTACTGCATTTCAACTGCAGAGCCACAGTGGGGGTAGGCCCAGGACTCAGTCCTGGCTCTCACTGGGTTCAGCAGCTCCTGTCCACAGGGGGTCCCAGCTATATGTGGGACCCACATGGACAGGGACTGCTCTGTGGGATGCATTCTAATAGAGGCAGCAGCACAAGGGGGAAAGCAGCACTGTGGAGGTGGTGTTGGGGGGAACCTGCTTTTTAAGCTGGCTCTCCCTAGCTCCAGCTTTTGCTTCTCCCGCTATACCCCTGCTGCCTCGGATACAGAGGTGGGGGAGGGAATGCAAGTAGTCAACTCAGCTACCCTTAAGCCTAGGCTTGTTGGTTAGTCAACTACTTGACTGCTTGCATCCCTAGTCCACCGAGGGCCTCAGCTCCCCACAGACAGAGGCTCTTCCAGCATCCTGCGTGGCCCCTCACGCTCCCCCACTCCCGTGCTCTGTATCAGAGGCAGCAGTTGGGAGGGCGGGTGAGGGGGGGCAGATGGCTCCATGGGATCTGGTGCTTGTGGGGAGGTGCCTTTTTAAGCTGTCTCTCCCTGAGCACCAGTTCCCAGCTGTCCTCTACACTGCTGCCTCTGGGAGAGGCAGGCATCTCAGCAGGAGCCAGCTTAAAAGCTGGCTACCCCTGGCACCCGCTCCTGCCTTGTTCCCCTTCCCCAAAGGGGGCAGGTTGGCTGTAGTCGTTTGGATTTACCGATAAGCCCAGGCTTAGTGTCTAGTCATTTAAATGACTAAATGCTAGCATCCCTAGTTTCTACTTCTCACTGTCTTCATTTCCATTTCAAAGTCCACAAGTTTTACTGGGCGCTGACAATGACACAACTAAATACACTGTATTATATTTAAATGTAAACAAACAGAGAATGCGAAATAGGAATCAGAACTGGCTTTGTCATACAGGTTGAACCTCTGGTCCAGCAACATCTGTAGTCCAGCATGATTTCAGTTAGCCGGATGTCCACTGATCATGGGTGTGGCCACGTTTCCCTCAGTTCCATTAAGTTTGTTTACAGCCACCAGTCCTGGCTTCCAGTGCTCTGTGCTGTTAGTTAGAAGACGTTTGGGGTAAATTTGAGCTAACAGCCCAGCAAGCAGTGGATGTGTTGGTAATGCTGCCAGGCAATACTGACCTTGACCTCCTGTGGTCCAGCAAATTCTCCGGTTTGGCACCAGTCAGGTCTCGAGGCTGCTGGACTAGAGAGGTTCACCCTGTACTACAAGGCCAGTATCTCTACTGGCTCAGCATCATGCATAACCCGCAAGCCTCCCTTTGCTGAGTTGACCGTTGCAGTGTTCTAACAGAGTATAGTTGTCATAAGAGGTCCTGGGTAGGGAGGGAGAGATGATCTCTCGTGTACCTGGAGCCAGTCCCATGAAGAAGGCAGTCCTTGAAGGCTGCAGATGGCCTGACAGTCCAAGTAGCTGTGGCAATGGATGATTTTACAGAGGAGGTATATTCTTCCGTCAAGGCTGTCTGGCTTCAGCTTTATCAGCTGCTTTCACTCAGACATGAACAAGATGGGCCATTATATTCAACACCCAAATGACATGAAAAGCAAATATGGGACACTTACAGCCCTCTCTGTTAGCCTCATTTAGCATGGGCACTACAACTGACAAGCGGTTTTTCCCTCCACCGCTCCCTTCTTTTTTCTGCTGTAAATGTGGGGTTTCTGTCCCTTTTGCTCCATGCATCTGAGGAAGTGGATTGTGCCCCTGACAGATCTCATATATATATATATATACACACACACACACACATGCACACATAATTATATATATATTTTTAATTAATTTCTAAGGTGCTACAAAACCAATTAAGTTTTTTTTTAGTTACAGATTAACATGGCTTCTCCTCCGAGCCAGGAGCTAGGCATGCTAATGCTGGATGATGGTGTCGTGAACATCTGATAGGAAGGAGATCTGGATTTGGTTCTTGTTTATGTCCTGCTGGCACTTGGCCAGCTCCCTAATGGCTGAGCCAAGAGACACAATACGAGCACAGAACGTAATGTCAGCAAGTTCCTAGAAGGTTGTCATCTAATATCCACTGCTTTGCGAAAACCCTGCTTTTCATGTGCGTAAGGCCCAGGAGGTGGCAGTAGTCTGTAGTTCAACCCTTGTCTTAGATTCCCTGGCAACTGGAATAGAACCCAGGACAGTTGCAACATTATTGCATAAAACATTTGTGGTAGCAAAACTGAAGGAGCAATCGCATGGAGAGTCCTCACTATGAACTTTTAGCCTGCTATCAATATATATTTTTAAAACATGCATCAGTATCAGTCTGAGAGTCCATTTGTTCAAGAACTCCTCCTAAACTAGAAGTGGGGAAACTTTTTTTGGGTTGGGGGGCTATTGACCCACAAAGTTGGGGGCCACACACAAGTGAGAAGTGGGGAGGGAAGCCCTCACTGTGTTCCCTGACTGAGAAGGAGAACGACATTCCCCTCACACAGTGGAGCCCAGCCTAGTAGATTTTGTGTGCTCCAGCCCTGTGGGAGGGTGTGGGGGGGAGATGGGACAGTGGGAAGGTGGGAGTCCTGAACATAAGAGGCTGAATCCAGGAAAGCTGGAGGCTGGGTGCGGCCCTCGAGCCTTAGGTTCCCCACCCCTGTCCTAAACAGTAAGAGCTAGGACCACCAAATCTGGTTGGCAGCTTCCTCTTACCCTAACTTAAAGCAAGGTCAGAGGTGGGGTTGTGCCAGGACAATGGGATGTGCCTGGAATGGGATTGCGTCTCATACAGTGGAAAGGGAGGGGTCTGGTAGTTGGGAGTTATACTGTGGAACGATCACCGGGGGGGCAGCAGGTGCCGTAGCAGAAAGCCACTGGCTGGCCTGTCCCAAGGAATGGCTGTTGTGCAGCACCCGCTGGCCCTAGAGCAGCCCAGGAAGCATTGGCAGGTAGCCTACAGGCTCCCACCACCCTGTCCCATGGTCATCCCCAGGATGAAGCTGGCAGCCAGGAAGCATGGGCCTTCCACCTAGCTGACACCAGGAAGAAGCCAGTGGCTGGGGTGTGCGGTCATCCTCCCCACTTTGGGCCAACCGGGGGAGAAGCCAGGGGCCATGGCCCCAACCCCTTTGCAGGCTGCACCCAGGCAATGCCAGGTAAGTCTTTTAGTACTAAATAAAATGAGGCCTTTCTTTTGAAAGCTGACAGCCCCAGGGCTAAATGTTCTTTCAGGTGGAGGGACTATTCTCTAGGTCCCCCACATCTGTTTTTTAAACATTCTCTACTTTGTCAGTAAGAAACAAACATGAACTGGCCCTTCTGTTTGTGAAGCAGCAAAGCACTCCCACTCAAACGCACACTGCTAGGTGCTGATGTTGCCAGCACACTTCTTGGTCAATAAATAAGGTCTTCAGGGGAGTTATCCAGCCATTGTGATACTGAGGTAACGTGCTAAGGTAAAATATTATGTAAATTCAACTCTGATTAGTAGGTGCGAAGAATGATATGCTCCATTTTGTCTTGTACAAACTCTGTCAGCTCCATCAAACACTCTCGGTATGTGGAGCTTACAGGCCTATTGTAAAGATCTAATATCAGTCTCTTCCCTTGTTAATACAGGATTGTTTCCTGTAGCACATAACTGTTTGAATTGACTCAGGTCCTCATGGTGCTAGGCACTGCAAAGACTGTTCCGTACCCCAAAAGTTTACATTCCAAGCAAGAAAGAGCAGATGGACACAGGCCAATGAGCGCATACAAGGAAACATGAAACCCTATCGATCAGCATTAGGGATGTGAATATTAACTGGTGGGCTGGAGCACCTGTGGGCCTGGCCATGCCAGTGGTTCAGAGCAGTTGCAGTGATACAAGGGTCTTGCATGGGAGGAAAAGGGAGAGACCTGAGAGGGTCCTTGTCTGGAGGAAGAAAACCAACTTGGAATAGGTGGCAGAATAGTAAACAGTAAATATTCTGTTGGGTATGAATTTATTACCAAGTTCATCTTCCTCTCTGCGTGGGCTTAACAAGCCTCTGGTAGGCCTAGATAGGATTTGCCCCCAGACACTTAAAGGCACACTGGGTTTAAATTAAACCCTAAAATGTTTATCAACTCAAAGTTAAATGTTAAGCGATTATAAGGAATAGCAAACAGAATGCCCCGTCTGCATTTTTGTTTATTTGCCAAGCTTCACATACTAGATAGGGTGAGTCTCAGAGGGGCAGCCATGCAGAACGAGTAGTCCTGTGGCACCTTAGAGACTAACCAAAATATATAGAGAAATTACTGCTTTATTTCTGATCTGAGTGCTGATACAAGCAGGCTTGCGGTTTTAAAGGTACAAGCTGCACTTGCTTCAGAGCTTGGAACCCCCAAGTTTTTCATACACAGGCTAGAAATCCCTTCATCCTGGGTCCAGTACTTCCCCAAGTGTTTCTGGGTCTTTTGTGTGCCAGTGATGTCTCTCCCTGCCTTACGCAGCTTGAGCATGCAGTACGAACCCTTGGTTCCAAAACCAGTGTGTGGGCAATGCACCCAAAATGGAGCCCAGAGCCATGTGGCCTACTCACATGCCCTCCGGAGTCATAGCAGCCCTCACACAATGTCTGGCTAGAGAGTTCTCAGGAAGGCTCACAGGGTGAGAGAGAGGCCTAAGGAGAAGCTTATTCTTTCCCCTAGTGGTGGACTATCCTGAATAGGCCCTTCCCACCCAGCTGTCTGTACCAGAGTGTGGAACCTTTTTCCTGTCAGGCCACTGATTCCCATAAAAAATCACTTGGGGGCCTCATGCAGCTCCATGGGGTGTGCGTGGAGGCTTGGGGTTTCCTGCAGGTTCCAGCGTGGGGCCAAAAATGAAGGGTTCTAGATGTGGGAGAGGCTCCCGGCTGGAGCAGAGGGTTGAGGGGGTGCAGGCTTGAGGGTGGAGCTGGGAGAAGGGGTTTGGAGAACAGGGGTTGGCTAAGGGCAGGTCACTGTGGTGCAGGTGTTGAGGTGCTGGAGCAGGCTCAGGGCTGGGGAAGAGAGTTGGAGTGTGGGAGGGGGTTTGGGCTCTGGTGCAGGGCAGGGTATGAAGGGGTTGGGGTGCAGCAGGAGGCCTGGCTGAGGCCGGGTATTGAGGTGTGGGACACTGACCTCAGGTGCCTCCCAGTAGATGGTGCAGTGAGGTTCATGGGGCTGCCCTTGCCTGTAGGAGCTGCCCCTGCAGTTCCCGTTGGCCATGGTTCCCAGCCAATGGGAGCTGCAGGGCCAGTGCCTGCAGGTGAGGATAGTACACAGAGCTTCTCTGCTCACTACTAGCCAGCACTCGCAGCTTCAGCCCAGCCAGGGCCATCCCAAAATGGGGCCTGGAGCAACTCCCCCCATTCCCCAGGCCTACCCCCTATCCCCTTGGCCCTTCTCCCGCACAATATGTCCCAGAGGAATAGAGGGGCCTGATGCAGGGCAGCAGCAGCCAGAGTGCTCCACCCTGCCCTCCTGTGCTCCACTTCTCCACAGCAGTCAGGGAGGGCCGGGGTGCTGGGCTTCCCACTGCCTTGGAGAAGCCAAGCACAGCGGGCTGGGAGAACGTGGCGTGGCAGAGTGGAGCAGGCTGCCAGGATGCTCTGGATCCAGCCACGGCAGTGAGTGCAAGGGAGATGACCTTTGCTGTCACTGTGCCAGGCCCCCCATAATTCTCTGGGTCCCTCCCATTGATAGGGCGGTTGGGGCAGCTGTGGCGGGGTCCCCAAAAGTGCTGGGTATGGGGCAGCCATCCTGAACCATGCTAAGGGCAGGATAGCTCTGAGCCCGGCGGAAGGCTCCAAGGCACAGGGCTTCCGTACCACAGCGCAGAGACTTGCCACAGGCCAGCGGGCTGAAGGTTCCCACCCCCAAACTATACTGGGAGCATCTTGCTAGTGGACGCCAGCCAGGTGTAACTACGCCCCTCACAGCAGAGATGGGCATCTTGGAGGGCAGCTGCCTCAGTCTGTATCTGCAGACATGTCAGAAACATCCCGAACTTTAGCCACACCCATTACATATGGCAAATGGAAGCTGCCCCTGCAACAGGTCCTGCCCCTGCTATTGCCTCTCCCTGGTGGGGTGGGCCTGGGTGACACCACCTGCCCCAGTCATGCACTGCTGGGGTCCTGGAGCAAAAGGGAAGGAAGCTAGCGAAAAAACCTGGGTCTGCCCCCTACCCCAGGCCCTTCTGCCTTGTGGGCTGTTTGCCTCCTAGGTCCTCTGTGCTGGGGGAGGCTCTGCTTGGGTAGGGCAGCCATACTCCCCTAACCTCTGGTCAGCTTTCCTGCCCCTGTCTGTGGGGCGCGGCCTTAATTGCCCTGAGACAACCTTACCCTAGGCCCCCGGGAATAAGGCCTCCATCAGCCTAGGACTGACAGGCCTCCCGTCGGCTGCATGCCTCCATGGTGTGGAGCTGCTGCACCCAGCTGTGGTCAGGGCCAGGCCTCCTGCCCATTACCCTGGTGGATGTAGACGCCCTGGCTGCAGCTGCTGCTGCCCTTGGGGGTCCTGCTAGCCTGCTCCCCAGAGGGGGAATAAGGGACCCCACCTCTGCTGCTGTTGCTGATGTGAATTGTCTGCTGCTGAGATCAGTATGACCGACCCCCAGTACTACTTTACCAGCTGTGAGTGGCCTGAGTGCTGCTGCTCCATGGGGAGGGGTGTGGGGTGGCTGCTTGTTCCCCAGCAGGGGCGTGAGGGATGCTGTCCCTGCTGTTGCGGCTACCACCTGAGGGGGCCCTGGACCACCTGTTGCTGCTGCCCATCCTGCGTGGAGGCTGTTCCTGCCTAGAGAAATGAGAACCTTTGCTGGGGAGTCAGGGGGGTGGGACACTGTGCAGGGGCCTCCAGCTGGACTGAGCGGCTGTTCCATCTCTGCTCTTGGTGGGGGAACAATCTGTTGCTGTGGGGACACTGGGCAGTGCCATGGAGCCCCCTCAAGTCCATCTGCCACCCCTCACTCCCTCCATCACCCCCGCTGACTGTCTGCCTCCATTCCCTCTTCCTCAGCTCAGCCTGTCTTTCACTGCCTGGGGCTTAGCAGCAAAGGCTGCATGTGGGCACCTTCCCCCACCTCTTGGATGCCCCTCCCCCCCTTGTTGAGCTTGCCTAGTGGTTTTCCCCACCCTCTGCTTTGCCCCCTGGGTGGGTACCTGCCCCACCCACCTCTTGCATCCCTGGCCCCCCATTGCCCTGGTCCCCTTGGTGTACCTGCCCTGCCCCTAGTCAGCTGCCAGCCTGGTGTCCCTATCTCAGTTAGCCCCCTTGCCTCGTGCACTCATATCCCCCCACACCCCGCAGCTGTGTTTGTTCCGCTTCCCCTTTTCTGTGGAGCCCTATTGTCACTGCACCACCCTGCAATACCACCAGCCCTTCCCATCCCCCCGGTGCAGCCACAATTCCCACCTTGTGTCCGCGATCCCCCCTCCCCACTTTGACACGCACTCCGGAGGGGGCAGTTGACCTTTCTGTTCCCTTCTCCAGCATTCATCCCCACGCCCACTGGATATGGCGGGGGGAAGCACTGGGGAGACCCCCCCCCTTGGTGGAACCAGCCGCCCCTCCTCCAGCTGTCCCCCCCCCCATGGCTACCACCTGGACCCCAGCTGACAACCTGCCTCTCATTACCCCATTGGGTGCTGGACCCTCTAGCTGCTGCCCTTCATATACCCAGTTGGCAGAAAGGGCCACGGGAGAAAAAGGGCAAGGGTCTCATTGAAAAGGCTGCACCTTCATGGAAGGGGCTGCCAAAATGTTCCTCCTTCCTCTTCCTGCTGTTTCCCCTGCAAGCTCTGCGGGTGCCCCTCTCTGCAGCCTCTGGCTGTGGCCCTTCCCCCTGCCAGCTCCCCTGTTTTCTAAGCGGGAAGCACAGCAGCATTTGCAGCCTCCTGCTGCCTACCTCGCCTCACATGGAGATCTGTTTGCAGCTGGTGGCCAGGGTGGTGGGACGTGCAGCCATGGTGGAGGCTCCAAGTTTGCTTTCCTCCTGGCATGCTTGGTGGCCACCCATGAAACAGTGGAGAAGGGCCTGGTGGTGAGGGGTGTGTATATCCCCTGTGAAGCTGGGGGACCTGGCAATGTTTGGCCTCTGTCCTGCTCTTCCTCTCCAGTGCAGGCCTGTTACCTCCCCACTCTGGCCTGGGGCAACAGCTGTCTGTCAGTAGCCTTGTCCCGCTGGGCTGCCAGGACCCTCCCCTCTGTCACGTCCTCTCCTTCCACCAGCAGTTGCAGCTTCACGTGCCACACGCAGCATGTGCCAGGGAAGCACTCGGGGCCTTTTTGGTCCAGGTGCACTGTTCTTTGGGGGGTGCCCAGTTCTTCCACTGCCAGGTGCTGGGGCATGTCCGATGGGACTGCTCTCCGTCCTAGCACAGAGGAGAGTGGAAGACCCCTGAGTGTCAGGTGGCTCCATCCTTGCTGCTGACCCTGGTTGCCTGGTGCGCTCCGCCTTCCCAGCCTACCACCGCTCCACTCGGTCCTGGAGGGTTGTCCCCAGTATGCCCAGACATTGCAGTCCCATGGAGGAGGGTGTGATGAGGTTACCACCAGATGTGGGAGAGGGCCTGCCCATGGGGGAGCTTTCCTTCCCTCTGCTGCCCTGCCACTACCACCCCAAAACCCTTGCCATCACCCTCGGCCCCAACCCTGTCTACCAGCCATCCGAGAACACCCCAGGGGACTGGGTCCTTGTTCGGGGAATGCAGGGCTAGCAGCAGGCCCAGGCTCGGATCCTCTACCCCCCACCCTCCAATGTGGAGGAAGAGAAAGCCTCCTGTAAGACCAGGGAGGTGGTTGCTGAGGCTGAGCCTTCTGCCTTGCCCCAGATATGCCATGAGTCAAGACACATTGCGCTGTACGCTCTTCCCTAAGAGAGGCTCAGCAGCAGAAGTTGGAGACTCTACTAAGTTGTCCCTGGGAGTAGGGTGAGCAGGTTTCTGTATGTAGGAGCATCAATTGCCTGTCCAGCCACCCTCAGACTTTCTTTGTGTGAGGCATGTTAGAAACTATGCAGCTGTTCAGACAGCTGAAGGGCTCTGGTGCTCTTAAAACATTATTCTCGTTTTCAGAGTCTCTTTTGCTATGGTGAGTTGTTAAAAAAAGTAAAGGCTTTACTTGCTAATGTCGCTTAAGACAGTTATGACTTTCTCAATGTGTCCCATGCTTTATCTAGTGTTTCATCTGGTCATCAACCACTGCAGGTGCATAGGAAATGCAACTTCTCAGTTAAATCATGAGAGTGAAGGTAGGTATTTTAGCTCACTCAGGATGGTAGCAAAGTGGAATATTGTACCACAAAAAGATCTCCAAGAGCTGCCACTAGGTTAAAATGCATGAAATGATGAGAGCTCCAGGAACTAACAGCTCTAGTCCTTGCTGGGAATCCTTAGCTGCAACTGTGTAGGGGAGGGGCATTTTCTGTACCCTTCTCTGTACCTCATGTTGTAAGGGTGATAAGGATATAACCAAACTGTCACAATTGTGTAATACTTTCCCAGACGTGAATGCTTTAGTCCTTGTCAAATGTGCAAACTGCATGTGACTCATCCAGCAACTGAGTAGCAAGCAACACAGGGACAGCAGTTACGAGGAGCAAACAGCCCATTAAGTGCCAGGTGTTTCTCACATCCACATCTGTGCAGGAAGGGGACCATGGCCACAAGAGCAATGGGCTGGGCTGCATGGCCTCAGTGAGTTATTTTTGATGTTACTGTACTTTTGTGGACAATGTACAGAATTGTGAGGACTTTGAGTGCAGCTTTCAGATATTGGCTACTTCTGTATGTAAAGAATTGAAACTTAAAACGTACTATGAATGTGAAACCCTTCTATTTTATTGCTGGGGCCACCATGTCCCTCTCTATACTTCTAACTTTTTAACATCTGATTTTCTCTCCCCACCCTTAGTCTGAGGGATTTGAATACTTAATATGTTTGTTTTCACATATGTGAAATAACACGTATAATAGCTGTGTGTGGCTTATGTGGTGCGTGCCACATCCTGCAGCAGCAGGGTCAGGGGATCTGTGACTTCTAATTGCTGTGGGGAGAAGCCGGTGCAAGCACTCGTCTTGAGGATGGCAACATCCTCCTCTCTGGCCTTCTGCAGCTCAGAGGCATTCAGGAAGCAGCACCACTCAGCATACAACAGTCTTGCCTCTCTTTGCAGTCGTGATCTGGCACATCACACTTGTGCTGCTCCTCTTCACTGTCAGGGCCCATCCCCAATGACAACACTGCACACCTGGTTACAGAGCTCTGCGACTTTGTCCTCACCCACAACTACTTCCGTTTCGGAGACAATTTGTAGTTTCAAGTCAGCGGCACAGCCATGGACACTCGCATAGCCCCACAATATGCCAATGTCTTTATGGCTGACCTTGAACAACGTTTCCTCAGCTCTTGCGCCCTAACACCCTTACTCTACTTACATTACATCGATGACATCTTCATCATATAGACCCACAGGAAAGAGTCTCTTGAAGAATCTCATAGGGATTTCAACAACTTCCACCCCACCATCAACCTCACCCTGGACCAGTCCACAGGAGAAATCCACTTCCTGGACACTACAGTACAATTAAATAATGGAGTAATTTCCACCACCCTTTACTGGAAACCTACTGACTGCTACACTTACATTCATGCCCCCAGCTTCCATCCTAGACACATTTCTCAATCTATTGTATATAGCCAAGTCCTAAGATACAACTAGATTTGCTCCGACCCCACAGACAGAGACAAACACCTACAGGATCTTTATAGAACATTTCTAAAACTGAAACACCCACCTGCAGAAGTGAAAAAACAGATTGACAGAGCCAAAAAAGTACCCAGACGTGAACTACGTCAAGACAGTTCCAAAAGAGAAAATAACAGAACTCCACTTGTCATTTCTTACAGTCCACAACTTAAACCCCTCCAATGCATTATCTGCAATCTACAACCTATCTTGGAAAATGATCCCTCACTCTCAGAGGCCTTCGAGGACAGGGCTGTTCTCGCTTACAGACAACTCCCCAACCTGAAACAAATTCTCTCTGGTAACAATGCTACACAGCTACATCATAAACATCCAAGAACCCAGCCCTGCAATCAGCCCCGATGCCAACTCTGCCCACATATCTATACAAGCGAATTAATTACTGGAGCCAACCACATAAACCACCAAATCAGAGGTTCATTTAACTGCACATCCAGGAATGTAATCTATGCCATCAAATGCCAGCAATGCCTCACTGCAGTATATATTGGACAAACTGGACAGTCCCTATGGGAAAGAATTAATGGACACAAATCAGATATCCATAAAAGGAACATACAAAAACCTGTTGGGGAACATTTCAACCTACCTGGGCATTCATTAACAGATCTTCAAGTGGCTGTTTTGTTACAGACCAATTCCACAAGCCAAATACACAGGGAAGGACTGGAACTTCAATTCATTCGCAAGCTTGATACTCATGCTAATGGATTAAATAAAGATACCAGATGGCTGGGACATTATCAATCTACTAAACAATGAAGGTGCCGATGGTTCTTTGTCTGTGTAGTATCTGGTGTTAGTACTCTTCCTCTCTGATTATCTACTAATGGTTTGTATCTGCCTCTTTTGATTATCCAGTCTTTAGATGTTTATAGACCAGTGTTTCTTAAACTTTTTAAGACTGAGGAACACCAAACAATTTTTTTTATGCGGAACACTTGGGATTTTTTTGTTGAGCCAAAAAAAAGTTGCCTGCCCCTTTAAGGGTGGCCATTTTGAACTCTGTTCTCCACAGCGCATCTCCAACTGCTGTGCCACGGAACACAGTTTAAGAAACACTGTTATAGACCTGGGCTATGTCTACACTGGCGGGTTGTTGCACCAGAAGTATGCAAATGAGGCTAAGCGTGGAATATCGCCAAGCCTCATTTGCACACCTAATGAGCCGCCATTTTTGCAGAAGAGGCTCTTGTGCTAGAAGGAGCTGTCTACACTGCCCCTTCTTGCACAAGAAAAACCCTCTTGCGCAATGCCGTTATTCCTGAAAATAATCAGCATGGCAATGTAGACATAGCCTATTTGTTTTTCCTGTTACATTCCTGCTCAGATTTCCCCTTGATATTTTTATACCCACTGCCTCTTCTTGTTTCCCCCCTCCCATTTTTCCCTTCTTCCCCTTCCCCCTCTTCTCCCCTATTTATTTTAGTTCTGGACATCCAATACTCTGGTCATCTGAAGAAGTGGGCTGTGCCCATGAAAGCTCATGATGCCATCTACTTGTTTTGTTATGTTTTAAAAAACAACAAATAGACTGGTAGCACTTTAAAGTTACTTCTATTTCAGGATGAGGATGTTGGCTCCTGTCTGATTGGCCCACAATGGAAAACGCTGTTACCAACTAGCTAACATTTCAAGCAAGCAACTTTTGTGCTTTCTCTCTTGCTGACCCTCATGATTGTGAGGGGCCTCTTGGAAACATTTGCAAAATGCACGCTTAGCCTTCTTCACACTCCTCTTTTTGGTGTTGCTTGCAAAATATATATATGGATTAGGCTGCAGGTGTGCTGAGGCCACTGCTTCTCATGCTCATCAATACTGCTGCATTGTTTTCTTGAACTCCCTGGGTCTGTAGCTATCTGTCATCTTTTTATACTTACCTTGTAAGCAAGCTCTTGAGCATTGGGAACCATCTCTTTGCTGTGTCTGTATAGCACTTAGCTCAGGAGAGTCTGGTCCATGAGGAAAACCTAGGTGGTCTAGTAACCCAAACAATAGACAGGTCTTTATTTTTTTCAGCCTCATTCTGTCTGCTTTGTGTGGCTGCTAAAGCTTCCTAAAGGAGCAATTCAGAATTTCTGCCTTCACAATCTCTCACCTTTCCATCCCAGATTTTCTTTCAGTCAAGCTGTTCTAGGTGCTATCAGGAACTGCTCTTCTTCTTTCAGGGTGCATCTACATTGCACTAAGAGCTCAAAATAAGCTACACAGATTTGACCTATGCAAGTTCCATAGCTTATTTTGAGTTAATTTTGAAGAGCTTATTTTGAAATTTGGCACTGTCTACACAGCACTTATTTCAAAATAAATCGCTATTCCAAAACATCCCTTACACCTAGTGGAATGAGGACGCTGGAAGAGCAAGCCTGTTATATTTTGAAATAATGAGCATGCTCAAAAGGCTTAGAATAGCAATTTCAGGATACCTCTGGTATCCCGAAATAGTGCTTCAGTGTAGATGTAGCCTCAGCGTAGTTTCCCAACTGCTCTTCTCCTACATCTCACCTGCTTGTATGGAGTCTTCTACCAACCGTCACTCCCAAGTTTGACTTGTCTCTTTATCCAAACTTGGAAAGCTCCCTCTCTCTCTAATGAATGTCAGGCCTGATCCTCCCTGGCTTTCTTCCTGGCTGTGGACTTCAAGGCTGCCCTCCGACCTATTCATGCTCAGTAAATGTAGAAGGTCCATTTCCCACTCATCCTTATATTAGATTAAGAGCTTACATACCATACTGAACCCACACTTATTCCTGCAGAAATAACTCAGAACAAAATCTCTGACCTTTAGTAAATAGGTGCTCATAAAATTAATAGGCATGGACCCATTCTTTCCAGTACTTAACTCTACTGTCTAGTATTGTAGTATTAGCTGATTCAAACAGCTGATTGTGTTTGAAACAGAAGCAGCGGGATGTGATATGAAGTTCCCTCCCTTACATTGGATTAATGTTTGAATGTACTTATTGGATTATTAAAAATTAGTGACTTTCTTCTTGCCAGAGGAGAGAGAAATCTGAGAGGCCCAAATCTCTTTCAAATAGAGGAAGCTCTTAGCATTTTCATGCAGGGATTTTCACAATTTTTTTTGCAGTCTCAGAGGGCCGTTCCCAACTCTTGCTGGTGGCCACTCTGACAATTTTCCCTAAAAGAATTAACTGTTAGTAAAAACCAAAATACATGTCTAAATCATTATAGTTTATTTGTAGGGGGTTTTTTTCAGATAAAAAATAACATACAGGTCTATTCTTTACTAGACCTAACCAGAATAGAAACACAAATAAGCTGGTTTACATGTTACAAATTTTTCAACCTATGAAGCTGTGGCAGTAAGAAGAGTTCCTAGTGGCCCCCTTGGAGAAATGCTGCTTTAGGAGTTGCTGTGGTTGATAGCTAATTAAGCTAGTATCAAGAAGAGAAGCTTATTTTTCAGGCTCATTGGATTCTAAATCAACAGCTTCCCAACAGCCAAGAGAAGCAGTAGAAGAGACCTGCAATGAGTTAGAAGTTATTTCTACAGAGCACAGCTTGAGTTGTGCCTGCATCATCATATTGCCTAGTTTCCCGCAGCTCCCCCTGGACAGGAATGGCGATCCGTGGCCCATGGGAGCTGCAGTCACCCATGCCTGCAGAGGCGCAGGTAAATATAGCAGCACCAGCCCACCAGGGGCTAAGCCTAGTGAGCTGGTTCCATCCTGTGGGTGACTATTTCCCCACCCTTGTCTTAGAGGCTTTAGATCAGGTTCATCTGAACTACATCAATCTTGCCACTCTTCAGTCTATTGTATTGCAGCTTGTATTGGGAATTTACAAAAGCCTGGTCTTCAAAGGCCTAACCCTAAGTTAGCCCAGCTACACCACTTCTCGCATAGAATCTATTCTATACCCCTAATCATTTTTGCTTTTCTGTACCTTTTCCAATGTATCTTTACAAGGGGGCTATGCCCATTGCCTGCTACTTTCACTAACCCCCCCTCTCTTGGAAGGGTAGGCAGCCCTGCCTTTCCCCCGGCCACATCAGCCCAGGCCCTTTCTCTTCCCCTCCACCTCCCTGGTCGTGACCTAATGCTGACCCTCCCCCAGCTAAGGCCACACCAGGAGTAGCTCTGCCCCCGGTGGCTGGGGAGGGCTGGGCTGAGGTGCACTAGGCCTGGCTCTCCACAAGGCCGCCAGAGAGGGCTAGGCTGGCAGTGGACGGGACTTGATTCCAGGAGGGGGCTGGGCCTTACCTATCCATGACTACCCCCCCCCCCAACCTGTGCACATCATGAGGTGATTACATCACTTATTCCACAGGTAAATTTTTTTTTATATATATATATATATAATAGAAAAGGGGACAGTGAGCTCTGCACCACTGTTCAAGATATAAACATACCATGGATTTACAGAGGCACAAATATTGTGAGCTACCCCTTTGCCAACAATTCCCAACATTGTTAGCTTAACTGCATGTGGAGGGAATGTTTTCAGAGAATTTGCCATTAACAACTCCAAGATCTCTTTCTTGAGTGGTAACAGCTCATTTAGACCTCTTCTTTTTTTTTTTTTTTTTTTTTTTTTTTTTTTAAATGTACAGCTGTAGTGTTTCAAGTGTAGACAAGCCCAAACTCTTTGCTCCCCCCAGCAGAGTGGGTACTTTGGATCATATGTAGCAAGTTCCTATAATGTTTTGGTATGTGATCAGACCAAAGATTGTTCTGTAACCAGTTTTGTTTCACAGCTGTACTCAGCTGTTGCAAGGAGAAGCACCGAAACAAGCCATTTCATATACCTGTAGAATAAGAGAACCATTACAACACCCACCCTTTTACCATATATTCAGTATGGAGTGACAGACGCACTGAGACCTTCTCCTCCCCCACACTATAATCTGTAATATGAAAGAAACAGAGTGAGCATTTACATTGCACTTTTTTAATTGCACAGTTTTTAAATATTAAGTAGAGAAGCAATTCACTGAAACTAAGTAGCAATAGAAAACTTTCAGAAGCATTTACATAGTAAGTTATGTAAAATTTACAAGATGTTTTATGTTATGTTGAGCCAAATGTACATGAGGGAAGTACAGCCCAAATGTTGAGGCAGACAACTGCTGTGACAAGAACATTACCCCACCTGCTTTCAACTGCCCCGAAGTCAATTTCTGTTACATATGGAGGGTTTTCCCAAATTGGGCAAGATACAGTTTAGGTACATGAACACCTGTTTCTCTCTGAGGTTATCATTACCTTTAGTCTCTGAAAAGGAAAATAAGCATTTCCTCTTCAAGAGAAAGTACACAATCGTAGCCTAAGATGGGTATAAATTAGCAATACTAGGCCCGGTGAAAATACTTCTAAAGAGAGTAATGTTCTTTATGAAGTAGCCATCTACTCTATTTCTGGCTTAAGAAAAAAAAAAGGGGGGGGGGGGAAGGATGGTTTCTGCAACACTAATGAACAAGTCAGACACTGATCAACTGGGGAAAGAGTTCATTGGCGAAAGTATCTTCCCAAGAATGGTCTGTGCCCAGTGGAGAGGGCATCTCACTGAAGGGAGAAGGGGAGCCTTCATATCCAGAGTCACTACCTGCATCCAACCGACAGCAAGAGGTCTCAAGGCTGTGTTCAGATGAGAGCAGGTTTGAGATACCCAGCTCAGGCAAAAAGTTGTCTATGGGTTCCTTTTTAACTGAGACTGAGGCCTCAGGAAGGTCCTTGTCTTCTGAGGGAGAGAGCGATGCTTCTTCTATTTTCGCTAGCATATCAGTGTGGCTGCCCATTTTAGCAGGGATCTCAAAGATTAGGGGCTTGGTGTACACATGGTCAAACCGGATCAGTTCATTAATGGCCTCCAACTTGGCTGATGAGGACCCCAGAGAGGGAGTGGGGGAGGCTGGTAAGGAATCTGATTCTTTTCCACAGATCTCTTCCTCCAGCTCTTCCAAGCACGCCGACTCTGAATTACTGTACCGGAGGAACATGTCTGGGTCCAGGCTGTCCAGAATGCCCAACAGCAAATCAGACTGTGGAACACAAAACCCAGCACTTTAGAAAGGGCATGCAGACTACTGTACACAACTCAAACACACTCTTGAAACCAGCCCCCCCCAGGCAGACTTGGCAGAGTATGGCCTGATAGGCACTGAAAGGCAGCACCAACGGGAATGGCCACATGTACTTTGATATGGTCATTTACTTAACCCTGAGCTTTCTTGTCCATTAACCCTTCCCAGAGTTTGACTGGGACCATAAGACTGTTCTCTTCATTACTGACTTGCATAACAGAAGCCTTAATGGGGCCATCTCAAGATCAGGTACCCTGCATAGTGGTGGGTACTATTCAAACAAATAAGCTTTCTTTGCCTCCCATCTCTGTAGAGCCAGCAAACAGGCTACAGAGAATAATGTGGGAATAAAGTGTCAGTACCAGCTGCTAGCCAGAGCAGTAGTTTCCATGACCACAAGGTTATCAGTCTCAACCTGTATGTTCCTAGGCTTGCAGCTTTCACGAATCTTTGTATCTCTGACTGCTTGGAACCAAGGCAGCACTTGAATAGCAGCCAGACTTCACAATATTAGGCTACTTAGAACCTGTCCAAAGCTACAGTAGCAATGAAAGGCATGCTTTGAAGGTTTGTATTTCTCAGGGCTTTCATGTGCACACAAACTGAATGAGTCAACATGTGATGCAGCTGCAACAAGGCTACATGTTCTAGGGCACAGTGAGTCTCTCATGTAAGACATGGAACAAATACCCTGCTCTCTGCAGCAATGATGAGATCTAGTCTGGAGTACCAAGTCCACACTTTGGGCGAGATGTGAAGAAACCGGAAAATGTCCAGAGATCAACAGAAGTGACAAAATTGTAAAAATTCTGAGCTGGGGCAGGGGGAGGGAATGTTAAAAAACTGTGCGTGTTTAGTCCTCAGAAAAGACTGCATGGAGGGGAGATCAGTCTTCAGTTATGTTAAGGGTTGTTACAGAGGTCAAGATAGTTGTCCTACCTTCAGTGGACATGGAGAACAAGTAGTAATGACTTAGTCTAATCTCCGTGGCTGCAGATTATCTCTACACTACAGACCTTACAGTGGCACGTATGCAAGGACTCCTGTGTATCTGCACCCTGCCTGCAAAAAACAACTGTGCCTCTGCCATAAATAAACCTCCCCCAACGAGTGCAATAACTACTTCAGTGGGAGAGGGATCTCCTGCCAACAGCACTGTTCACACCACCATTTTTTGTTAATGAAACTGATGTTGGTCAGGGGTGTGAAAAATACACCTTTGAGTAACAAAAAGCATTAGCACAGACAAAGCTTTAGGCTGGCTACCAAGACGACTTTCTAATTATAAAGATAATCAAACACTGGACTACCTTCCCAGGGAGGTTACAGAATCCCTGGTATTGGAGATTTTTAAGAACAGCTTTGACAAGCCTGTCAGGGATTTTCTATGTATCCTTAAATCCTGCCTCAGTGCCAGGACCTAGTCAAATCTTTCAAGCTCCGCCCCTTCCAGGCTGTATTTCTGGCAGTCTGTGCTTCATGTTGCAAGAGCTGAATAATGGGTATGGGGACAATATCAAATCGTACACTATTTAATTGCCTTCAAAATAATCAGCCTAGCTTCTGCTTAACTTAATTGTTCTGGTTTTGTCCTATGACCACAGGAGCATTAACAGGCCACTTCATGTTGAATGGTTTCTTACAATATGGACTATGCAGTATTGGCCCCAGAATACTGTAAAGACTAGGTGGGTGAGGTAATCTCTTTCATTGGACCAACTTCTGTTGGTGAGAGACAAGTTTTGAGTTCACACAGAGCCCTGTGTAAGCTTGAAACCCTCTCGACCCAACAACAAAAGTTGGTCCAACACAAGTTACTGACTCACTCACCTAGATTCTGATTTTTTGGACACAGCTTGTATGTCAGCAATTTTTGCCCAAGATTCACAAGTACAAATGTGTCCAAGAGCCTCTGGGCCTTTAAAATATGCCTGCTTATCAAGAGCTGCCTCAATAATTCACACTGGAACTGTTACTGGTGTGTTACAGCTCAAATTCTACTGCCTCGAGCACCAAAGCAGATGAAGTGGATACCCACTTGGCTACAG
This sequence comes from Rafetus swinhoei, assembly GCA_019425775.1. NCBI lineage: Eukaryota > Metazoa > Chordata > Testudines > Trionychidae > Rafetus > Rafetus swinhoei. Next base: position 28,561,086 of record CM033425.1, on the reverse strand, counting down.
TTCTTTCAAAAACTCATGCTCTGTAAACGGGATGGCTGCTCACCTCAGAGTCTGAAGAGTCATTGCCATCAGAATCCATGTGGAGAGCGTCAGGAGGGGTGACTGCTGGGCCTGCACCTTCTGCAGAGGAACACGTAGTCTGAGTGCTGCGGACTCAGCGGACCCGGTCACCATCCTGATTTCATCCACCTGTGATTCCATCACCATCTGCATCAGAAGAGAAGCCTAATTATCCAGTGTTATTTGGACTCCCAAACCATGTGCTGAAGTTCTTGCTGTTATTGCAAGGCTGTGATACTGCCCCAGGGACACGCAGCCATCCTTTGGTGGCCTGTTGGCTGAATCACGATGTCACTTGGCTAGCACCAAGAACAAGGACCAGCGCTGCAGAGACTGGGAAGTGAGACAATAGTCATAGGCATGTGTTCATAACACACTGCTGTGGCTAACGTCCATGAACAGTACACTGGTTCTTTCCCCAGACGAAAACTGACCTCTCCAGCCCATTATTTCCCCTTTGTAGCATAGATTTAATATTCACCCACCACCAACCAGTTTGTGGCCACATTTAATGCTACTTGGAATTCAAGAGTAAAAAGCAAATTACACAGAGCCCAGCTTACAATGTAGATTTTAGGAGTTTGAATGCAGTCTCTGAATGTTGGCGGGGGAAGGGAGTTTCCAAGCTGTCAGTGGAGAGGATACAGGCCTACTAATTAATGATTACGGTAGGACTTTAGCTCTCCTTATCCTGTATGTAAGCCAACCTTCTGGGGCTGCAGGAGACACCTGTAAAGCTCAGCCCAGGTACGGCCAGTGGAGCTGGCTGTCCCAGACTCCCAGGGCAGGTGGGCTCACCTTGGGCGCTTTGCCCTGTGTCTGCAGTGCATCTAGCCCCAAGCGGGCACGCAGTTCCTGGTTCTGCACAGTGAGGCCTTGGCTCTTCTCCCGCAGCAGCTGGTTTTCCACCAGGAGCTTCTGGTTCTGAAAGAAGCACAGAGACCACCTGAGCAGCCAGCTCACCAGTGCCGCACCTGCCCAGGGGCCTCGCCCGGCTGCCTCCTACCTCCTGCTCCAGCTCCAGCACCTGCTGCTCCAGCTCGCTCATCCGCGCCTTCTTCCTGTCCCGGGCGCTCTGCGCTGCCACGCGGTTCTTCAGTTTCCTGCGGGGAGAGCAGCAGTGAGCCCTGGCCCGGCGCCCCGCTTGCTGCTTCCTCCCGCCGCCCCCCCGCCGCACGGCCCCCACCTGCGCAGCGCCTTCTCCTCGGGGCTGAGGTGCGTGAGGCGCTGCCGCTTGCGGGCGGGCTGCGAGGGCTCGGGGCTGGGGGAGCGCGCGCCGCCCGCCGGCAGCACCAGGGAGAGGGGCTCGGCCGCCTGGCCGGGGAGCAGCAGCAGCCGCGGGGCGGCGGGGCCGGGCAGCGGCACCATGACGCGCGCGAGGCTGCGGGGCGTTCTGAGCTGAGAGCCCAGCTGCGACCAACGTTCCACCGACCGAACGCTGGGCTCCGCCCCCTCCTACTGCCACCGTGGCTCGACCTCATTGGTCAGGGCCTTGTGACGACAAGCGCTGGTGAGCTTGCGATTGGCCCTCTTCGGGGCCAAAGGGCAAATACATTGCGTCAGACGGGGCGGGGCCCCTCGGCCGCCTCGGCCTTATTGCATCAGCTGCGCGGCCCGGGCGCGGGTTCACGGGGCGCGCGACCCGGAAGCGACCGCGCGCTTCAGTCCCCGCCCGGCCGGACGTGGGGGGCGAACAGGCGCTTTGAATTCCCGCCCCGGGGGGGCCCCCCCCCGCCTGCTTCCTGCACCTTCAGCCCCGCTGGCGCCGCGCGGCAGGGGCTGGGCCCGCGGGGGGGTCGCTGTCGGGGCTGTTGAGCGAGGGCCCCGCCCGTGGAGCCGGAAGTTCCGGATCCGAGCTCCCCCCCCCCCCCCCGTTCTGCGGAGCGGCCCTGCGGCGCGCGCAGACCGAAGGCGCCTGGTCCGGCCCGGCGCGTGGTTCGCGAAGCGCCGCCCGCGGGGCTGGTGGGCGGCGGCTCCGGCTCCCCGCTCCTGGGGGCCTTGACCCCGGCCCCCGCCAATGCCCCTCTCCTGGGCCCCGGTGTCTCCGCCGTCTTTTGCACGTTCCCCCAGTCAGTGCGGTTTCGTTTGAGGCCCCGCTACCTACCGTTTTCAGACACACACTTTTTTTCTACCATTGCAACACATTTGTCTAAACAACTTAATCGCAGCCGGGAGAGTGATGAAATTTTTTTAATGTAAAAAATACAAAAATAATAAGTATCAGAGGAGTAGCCATGTTAGTCTGGATCCGCAAAAGAGCGAGGAGTCCTGGGGGCCCTTATAGACAGTTTTATGGGAGAATAAGCTTTCCTGGGCAAAGACCCACTTGCATCTGATGAAGTGGGTCTTTGCCCACAAAAGCTTATGCTCCAATAAAAATCTTAGTCTATAAGGTGCCATAGGACTCCTCATCGCTTTTACAAAAGTAACAAAGCACTGTAAAACTTAAAAATTCCGTTTTCTCCACATTTCAGTTGGGTTGACAGCCGTCTACCACTGGTTGAGAAACAGTGTCCTAGGCCACTCCAGAGCCCACCACCCCCTGTTTGTTTTCCTTTTCTGCCTGTAGTGGCCTTGGTAGAACTCAGAAGTTTTTTCTTAATTTTAAAATGTGAAATTTTCTTGGAGTTTGGTTTTAAATATTCTCCTGTGAAACCTGCAGGTCAGTCCTATAGCGTTGAGTTTAACAGCCTTCTGGACATTAATTAGCCTTTAAATAGAAGTAAAAGTCTGTTGCCAGCTCTCATGATTTTGTCATGAGTCTTATGATGATTTGTTTCCTTGAAACCTCAGCTCCTAGAATCAAATGGCTTTGTGAGGATTTCTGCCTTCATTCTTAAAGAAAAATGTTTTAGATCTTGTGACCGTGGAGAAATCTTCAAAACATGACCCCAGTGCATCCAAAAGGCTAAAAAAACCAGAAGGCAAATAAAAAGAAGACCAAAGAATTGTCTATATGGCCACTTCACTGCACTGTAACTTTCTCACTCAAAGGTGTGAAAAAACATCCCTCCTCCCCCAGTGCAGGAAGCTACAGCACTGTACAGCACCAGCTTAATCAGGCTCCCAGTTCTGTTAGCTGCCCTCCTCATGGATGTTGTTTACCTTCAGGGTTCCTGCCGTGACCACACTGCCACATTAAAGTGCTGCTGTGGCAGTGCTTTAAACTTCTAAGTGTAGACAAATCCCTAATCTATTATTTTTACATACACTTGTGAGTTTAAAGCCAACCACACGATTTTAGGTGAGCCTGATTCATGATTTTTCACCATATGGGATGGACTATACTGTGAAAGTGATTTGAAAGTATCATTGTCACACCTTTTTAAAGTCAATTTCTAGTCTATTATTTGTAGTGAGGTAACACCCCTTCAGCCCCAGGTAGGTGCAGTAATTTCACAGGGCCTGCCCTAGCAGGATGTTTCCAAAGTTAAATGATCTATTTGAAGCTTGGTGAACTGCAAAAAGTGATAGAAAGTAATCTAGATTTTTCTACAAATATTTCAGTTGTTGTATTCAAGAATTAGGAACAAGGTAAGAATATATTTTACAATTTAAAATCTAACCAGCAGCCTTTAAGAGAGTTGATACAAGATGTGAGAATATGTTAGTATTGCAGCTGAGTGGTCTTACATTATTTAATTCTTGTTATTAAATAAAGGAATTAGATGTAATGCTTCTATCAGCTTATTTCTAAGTTATCGTCTAAAAATCTTTGTGTTTTCAGGTGCATGAGTAGCCCCTGGAATTCTAATTCAGCTCCTCCCCTTTTATGTAAAATGGTGCCCCTGGTGATTGCGGGTCCCAAAACTGAGGGGATAATAAGAGAGTGATAAGGTCAGCAAAAAGAAGGCCGAAGAGATATGCAGCATTATTAACAGCAAGTCTTCTAATTCTGGATGGTTGAGGTGTCAATCCTGCTCGAAACTTTATTAAATAATCTTAATATAATTAATAGCAGTTTTATTGTGTCACTGAGTCATGGGATCCAGTATGTTGTAATCACACTTCTGACAGTGACCCCTTTAGTCTGCCAGGCCACAGAGACCCATATAGATCCACATAGGCGGGCCCATGGCCTCCAGGAGTCAGAGGCCTTTAGTATCTGCTATCACAGACGCTCTGTGACTGCCTGCCAAGCCAGACTCCTGTCGGAAGCTTGCACTGGGTGCAACACTCTCAAGCAGGGCCGGCTCGAGCCATTCCTGTGCCCCCGGGCAGCGGGCGTGCGACGCATGTGCGGCTCCGTTCCTGGGCGCATGGCGCATGCGCTGCCCCGCCCCCAGGCGTGCTGCGCACCTTACAGCTGCAATTGGGTGCGCGGCACCTGATGGCTGCTCTAAAGGGCGCCACGTGGCCCCCGGGTGCGCGGCGCCCCTTACAGCTGCCATCAGGCGCCCCCCATAGGTTGGCACCCCAGGCAGCTGCCCGGCTAGCCGCCCCCCTTAGTCCCGGCCCTGCTCTCAAGGTGCATTTAAAGTGACACAGGCAGCCTTTTCAAAGCACCTAACCCTTTACTAGCCACCTGATGCACAGAATCTGAAAGTCCTTGGGTTAGTTAGTACCTCCATCCTGGTCAAACCACTGCCCCCATGATGAGCCAGCTAAACTGTGTTGGACTCTGGCTCTGACTCCTCCTCTTATCCCCCTCCTTGTCTCTCCAGGTACAGGCTCCTGAGTCCCTCCAAGACGGCCAGCCTTATTCCAGCTGCCTCCCAGTTGTTTCCCAACTCACTCCCTTCTTGTCTTGCTTGCTGTAGCTTTCTCTTGTTAGATGCTGATTGCTTAGTCAGTGGGACATTGCTTTGTCTTGCTGGCTCTCTTGATTTGGCTGTTCAGAAGTAGAATTTTAATCTTTTTGCATCCACTGGGTAGCTGTGCAACATACAGAGCAATACTGATGCCTCAGATTAATAAAATACATGACAAAAAATTCAGATTTCACCACACCATGATATTTTCAAATAAAAGTCCAGACTAATATTAGTGGCTGTCCTGTAGGAGATGTCAGCTGTTAATTAAACCAAATATTGAACTCTTGACTTAGTCAGAACTCTGATAAAGGCAGCTGGCCAAGTCTAGTGCTCTGGCTGCTTTGTGATGTGGCTTGAAAAGTAGGATAGCCAACTGTGACAGGAGAATTCCCAGGCAGGAAGCATAAGGGATCTGTCGAAAAAGGCTTTCTTTCTCGACAGATCCCCCTCTAGACTGCCACTTTTTGCTGACAAAGTGCTGGGTCGGCAAAACGTGGTGGCCATTTTTATGCAAATTAGGCACAGGATATTTAAATCCCTGCCTCATTTGCAATGTTGACCTGCCTAATCTGCATCCCTCTTCTGACAGAGGGATGCAGTCTAGACATACCCTAAGTGGCCTGTGGGCCAGATGTGGTTCACCAGGGTTAGCCCTTGCCAGGTCACCAGACAGTATTTACCTGAGTATCCTCAGGCATGGCTGCTTGCAACTCCTATGGGCCATGGTTCGCTGTTCCTGGCCAATAGGAGCCATCCAGGATCCTTCCTTTGCAGGTCCTAGCAAAGGTTCTGAAACAGAGAGCCTTCTTCCCAAGCACTGCTCCTCTGATTCTTTCCATTCTCTTCCCCTTTGAAACCTGCCTAAACTCCCTGGCTGTGTCTACACTGGCCACTTATTCCGGAAAATCAGCCGCTTTTCCGGAATAACTTGCCAAGCTGTCTACACTGGCCTTGAATTTCGGAAAAGCACTGGCGATCTACTGTAAAATCAAAAAGTGCTTTTCGGGAAACTATGCTGTTCCCGTTCGGGCAAAAGTCCTTTTCGGAAAACTGTTCGGAAAAGGGCCAGTGTAGACAGCACAATAGTCTTTTCATAAAAAGCCCGATCGTGAAAATGGCGATCGGGGCTTTTTCTTGACAACGTCTAGATTGTACGCGGGGCTTTTTTAAAAGTGCTTTTCGGAAAAGCATCCTGCCAATGTGAGCGCGCTTTTTCAGAATACTTATAACGGAAAACTTCCGTTTTAAGCATTTCCGGAAAATCATGCCAGTGTAGACGTAGCCCCTGTGTGTTTCTCCAACGCTTCCCCCTGTGAGCACTTTTATAACTGTCTGGGTTTGTCATTTCTTCCTTTTGTCCTTCTTGGTAACTTCCTGCTCTCCCAGCCGCCAGACAAGGTGGCCAGCTGGTTTCCCCTAGCCTGCAGGTACGCTTTTGTTCCCTCCAGGAGAGGCCTGTTCAGGTGCTGATGGTTGTTAACAATGGGTGACACATGCTTAAAGCTTGTCAGAAGAGGGGGGCACAGTGAACGGCCTTCCATGGCACAGAAGTTTCATAACTTTGTGATATCAACCAGAATTTGTAAATTTGCACAGATGCCCCCAAACGGTTTCACCCTGTGACCCTGAATAAACCTTTTATAGCAGGACTCTCAAACTCCTGATTCACAGGCCATTTGAGGCAGGAACCATTGCACAATCCAGCCTGGGCATCTCAGTGGGGTAGAGGAGGCTGTCTTCCTCTTCCCCAAGCTTTGCCCTTCCATGGCACCCCGTTCCTGAGGACATAACAGCAGTGGCAGGAGTGGGGAGGAAGTGGAGTGAGTGCACCGGCCGAGTACACTCTGCTTCCCTGCAGCTCCTGCCACCCCAATCGCTGCTGCTGCACTGCACTAAGCCCCCGGCAATCCCTGAAGCCATGGCTTTGGGGAGGGGAAGGAGAGGGTAGGGTGTTGGTGGGAAGGGGCTCCCAGGCCAGATTGCACAGCTACTCTGGCTGAGGATGGCCCAAGGCCTGGCAGTTTGACACCCCTGCCTTCCACAGTAAATTATGTATTTGTTTCTTGTTGATTGCTTGTAGTTTAACCACTGAGACCAGCAAGGCTGTGGAGAAGCCTGGCCTTGGAAATATGCATTCAGCTGTTTTAAATAGTGCAGTAGCTTCCAAGGTGTGTACTGTTTAATAATAATATGTCAGTGTTGCAGGGGCAGAGTGAAAGCATGAGAGAGAAAAGTTCATCAGAAGCTCAGTCCTGAACTGCATGTCAACATCTCCAAGTAGCTTTTATTGCAAGAGTGCAGGCTTAATTCAGATTTGTGCCACCCCTTGTTTTCTCCTCTCTGGCTGTGTCTTTACTAGTGTGCTTCTTTTGGTTTGTGGGGGGTTGGCAAAAATATCTCATAGTTGCAAATGTAACCTTGGGTGGGCTAGACTTCACTGCCCTTCTTCAGTGTCTAAACCCCACCCACTCAGCAGTACTGGAGCACCACAGTTCTGTCTGTAAGGAATTTCAGCAAGAATTGCCCAGTGTCAGCTTCCCTACACTCAAGTTCCAAAAGAAACTAAAGAAATGAATTGAATGACTTTATAAAATCTTATGAAGAAACAAATAATCTAACTCTTACCACAGAACACGGCTTTTTTATAACTCACAGATAATGTCTATAGTTACAGTAAACATAAGTGAAAAAAAACTAAAAGTAAAATTTGAGCAGTTCAGTCCACACAAACACTAGGGCTGAGTCTAGACTGGCATGATTTTGTGCAAATACTTTTAATGGAAAAGTTTTTCCATTAAAAGTATTTGCGCTCAAGAGAGTATTTTCTACCGGACAGTCTGGTATTTGCGCCCTCTGTCCGGTAGCAAAATTCAGAAAATACCAGACATGTGCAATGTCTGGTATTTTCTGAATTCCTGGCTGGGCGCCGGACGGAAGCCTGGTGGGGGTGGGGGAGCGACTGGGAGGCGGGGCTGCGATTGGCGCTGGGAGCCCTGTGGTCACGTGCAAAAGCCGGGCAGGGTGGGGGCAGTGGCTGGGACTCCCAGCCACTCCCCCCGCCTGGCTTCTGCACACAACCAGAGGCTCCCAGTGCCGATCGTGGCCCCGCCTGCCAGCTGGGAGCCTCTGGTTGTGTGCAGAAGCCGGGCGGGAGTGGCTCCCAGCCCCGCCCCGCCCCGGCTTCTGCTAGCAACTAGAGGGAGTGCCTGCTGGAGGTGTGGCCTGTTGGACTCCAGCTGTGGCCAGTGGCTGCACCCCCCCCCCTTGCCAGCTCTGCTTCCGCCCCCTTCCTCGGCCCCCTCTTCCCGTCAGCCCGGCTCCCGATCCCCTAGCTCTGCTTCCTGCCCCCTTCCTTCTGGCCAGCCCCATGGCTCCCGATCCCCCGCCAGCTCCGCCTCCCTTCCTCCTGGCTGGCCCCACCCGCCCACGGGTAAAGTGTGTTCGGTTTTTTGGGGGGGGTCTACCTGGTAATCCTAGACTCTTCCTCTGCTGTGGAGCAGGCCTAGGCAGCCAGCTCACTGATTAACCAGACAGTTAACTCACAAGTGAACAGACTCAAAGAAAACCCTGTTACAAGAAAATATAAAGACTGAGACTAACACAACAGAAATGACTCTCCCCCCGTTGCTACATTTACAGAGGAGTTGAAGAATCACAGGGACTGAGAAAGTGAACTAGAACAGTTTGGCTAAAATCAAAACAGCATTTAAAGCATTGCAGTTAACACAGAAGTTATTTTTCCTCCCACAGTCTCCTTGCTCTAAGTAGTATTATCCCTACTAGGGGGTTAACAACATCACTGCCTGCTCCTGGCTTAGCTTCTTCCAGCTCTCACAGGCCTTAGAAAAGCATCTGCCCTGCCCTGCTGGCTCATGCAGTCTCACTGACCCCAAACTACCACCCCCAACTCCAGAAGCTTCTGGGTGAAGTGGTAAATCTGCCCAGCAACAGTAACACTCAACTCTCTCCTACCTCCCCAACAGGGGTCTCTTAAAGAGATAGCTCCCTAATAAGTGCATGGGTTACACAAACACCAGCACAGTACCCCTCCCCATAGCACTGGCAGGATTGCAAGTGCCCACAAGGTTCCAGGGGACAAATGCCATGTATTCCACTGCCCTGCTCAGGCAGGTTTTACACAGCACCTAATCTCTACTAGTTCTCCCACCAGTGCTGTCACCTGTGGAGCTCAACCAGTGATAACAACCTGGGAAATCTTCACAAAATTCCTTAGCTTGGACAAGGCAACAGAATCTTTGCCATAGATTAAACCATTATTTCCCAATGATATGGCCCTTATTTGCTGTGTTCCAGGTGGCCACCGTATCAAAAGGAAACAATGGTTTGTTTAAGGAAGGTGGGGAGACTGAAGGCTTGTTTACTAGAAGGGGTGGCAGGAAGTCAAGTACGTTGTTAGTTGCATGAGAAGAGAGAACAGTGGAAAGAGAAGAGAGAAAGGGGCTGCAAGAAAGAAGTGAGAAGAGAGGCCATGGAAGATGCAGAACATTTAACAGTGCCACTGAGTTCAAGGGCATTTTCTGAGAAAAGAACCTGTTAGCTCAGCCTGTGTGCCAGATCATATGGACAGTGGCCCTGGGCTTCAGTCCAGCTGAAGAGCTTGTACATTGCGAGGTCTATTTCAGATGGTCAGAGGGATAGTAAGAGTGTTTCTGTTGTTCCAAGACTTGGTTTGGATTCAGACCTGTGCTCTTAGTTATTTTGTTCTTTTAATTTTAATTGCAGTTGGTATCTCTCATAGTTTTAAAACGGTTCCATCAGGACTCAAACATCCCTGTCAGAGCTGGGAGGTTAATAAATTGCATTTGGACTGTAACTGAGTTTGTACCAGAGTTAGGGACTGGTAGCACTGGCAAGAGAACAGCTTGGTTTCTCTAGGTAGTTTCTAGGTAAGCTTCAGCCATTCTTTGTTTACCTTCTTGGTGTTCTTCACCTTAGGCCAATCCACTGTTCTGGCAAAATGCATCTCACTCTTGCAGAATTCTGTGTGTGTCTGATTTTGAAGTACTCGCGTAGAGCTGTCAGCTCGTCTCAGGACACAGTGAATTCACCTTGTACAGACAAGATTCACCACTAAGAGCCACAGTTCTCCAAGCACAACAAACACATGCTGAAAGAAGAAACAAAAACGTAAGCATTACCAATGAGCCACCCTCAGGGAAGATTCAAGAAACCTCCCACTGGACAATTCTGGAATAATGTGCCCATAGAAAAGTTTCTTCCTTACCTCTGTTAGGGTATGTCTACACATCAAAGTTATTTAAAAATAACAACTGTTATTTCAAAATAACTTTCCTAGCATCTACACAAGCCAAACTGCTATTTCAAAATTAAATCGAAATAGCTGAGGGCTTATTTCAAAATTGATAAACCTCACTCCATGAGGAATAACGCCAATTTCGAAATTGCTATTTTGAAATAAGTGCTGTGTAGACACTTATTTCGAAATAGGGGGCCTCCAGCCCTTCCCAGGGTGCCCTGGTGGCCACTCTGGCCTCAACCAAGAACACTTCTCTCCTTCCCCCGCTCCCCGGAGCCCTTAAAGGGGTAGACTCTGGCCACAGTGCCTGTGCCAGCTCAAGCCTGCCAGCCCAGAGCCAGCAGTCACTGCCCCTGACTCAGTGGCCCCAAAACATGAGCCAGCAAGCCACTGGCAGCCAGTCCTCCACTGCTCCCCAGAAGCAGTCTGCCAGCTCCCAGGAGCCTGCCAGGGCCCGGAGAAGGCGGGCGCCTTCCTGGTCCAGGGCGGAGATCATGGACCTTATTCAGATTTAGCGGGATGCCCCCAACGTCCATGATCTCCGCACTAGATGGGGGAACGCGGCCGTCTATGGCAGGATAGCTGCCAGCCTGGCCACCAAAGGCCACATGCAAACTCAGGAGCAGGTTCGCATGAAAATCAAGTTGGTCCAGCGAGACCCCCAACCCTGAGCCCTGAGCTTTCCCTCCCCCTTCTTCCCCTGGCTTCCCCCTTCACCAGAATTTCATTCCACCCCGCCAGTTTTGTTAAATAAAGATCTTGTGTTCATGAAAATACATGTATTTTATTTGACATCAGGAAGGGGGGCTAGGGAGGGGTAAGTAGAAGGACGTGAGGGAGGAATGAGGCACAAGTCCCCAGTGGGGCAGACCAAGGAGGCTCTTAGTGCTCCTCAGGGTGGAAGCTCTCCCACAGGGCCTCCTGAATACTGACAGCCCCCCGATGGACCTCCCGGATGGCAGCCTGCAGAAAGTGCAGCCAGGCTCACAGCAACGCGTCCACAAGAATCACCAGAGTGCCCAGGGGCAGCTCTGGCTCCATGTTGCAGAGTGCTGAGGTGTCCCGAGGGAGGGCAACCAGAGCACGCAGAGACAAAATGCTTTGCTGTCCCTCATTGAGGGAGGCAAGCAAGCAGGGAAAGCTGAGAACCAGCTGTCCAGGGCGGGTCCCTTTAAGCACAGGCCTCAGCTAGCCTCAGGCAGCAGCCACACAAAGTAAATCCTGACCTGATGCCCTGCTGGACCTGGTTCCGGCTGGCCTTAAATGCGATTCAGCATCCACTCAGTGTGGACGTGCTATTTCAAAATAGGAAAACGCTATTTCAAAATGCATTTTGTGTGTAGACGCGTTATTTTGAAATATCTTATTTTAAAATTAGATATTTCGAAATAACGCTGTAGTGTAGATGTACCCTTAGTAATATTTTATGGCTGACATAAGAGAGCATATTACTTGTGGAAGTGCAGCTGCCCTGTAACAGAATCATAGAATCATAGAACACTATGGAACGGACCTCAAGAAATTATCAAGTCCAGTCCCCTGCCCTCATGTCAGGACCAAGCACTGTCTAGATCATCCCTGACAGGTGTCTGTCTAACCTGCTCTTCAATATCTCCAGTGATGGAGATTCCACAGCCTCCCTAGGCAATTTATCCCAGTGTTTAACCACCCTGACACGCAGGAAGTTTTTCCTAATGTGCAACCTAAACCTCCCTTGCTGCAGTTTAAGCCCATTGCTTCTTGTCCTATCCTTAGAAGCCAAGGAGAACAATTTTTCTCCCTCCTCCTTGTAACACTCTTTTAGATACTTGAAAATCACTATCATGTCTCCTCTCAGTTTTCTTTTTTCTAAACGAAAAAAGCCCAATTCTTTCAGTCTTCCCTCATAGCTCATGTTCTCTAAACCTTTCATCATTTTTGTTGCTCTTCTCTGGATCTTCTCCATTTGTTCACATCTTTCCTGAAACATGGTACCCAGAACTGGACATAATACTCCAACTGAGGCCTAATCAGCGCAGAGTAGATTGGAAGATGATTTCTTGTGTTTTGCTTATAACATTCCTGTTAATAATGCATGAATACTGTATGTTGACCTGGTTATTTGGCCATTTACTCTGTGAATGTACTACTTTAGTTTAATAGAGGAAATAAAGCAAGAAGGAGAGAATAGCTCAGGGTAAGGCATTTCTCAGCAAACACCTGAGACAATAGCAGGATTCGAAAACACCTGGGAACCAGAAGATCAAAAGGATCCTAGTCATGTAAAAGGGCATTCTCTTTCAAAAGGGGGATACTGTCAGAGGGAGTTTTTTGCGGGACCAGACTGACACACAGATGCTGCAGGGGAGAGGAGTGTCTGACAAAGTTAAGCTTGCCTAGTCACCATCATAGGATGGTAACTCATTATTCTCCTTCAAAACCCTCCTTAAAATGTCTCTTTTCTATGATAATTAGCAAAAGCTGGATGATGATTGAGTTGCTGGTGTGCTGAGACTACTGCTTGTCCAGTTGACCAATATTGTCTCATTATTTCTTTGTGCTCCTATCCACTTATTGTCTCTTGTCTTAGATAATACACTCTTTGGACAGGCAGTATCTTTCTGGACGGTGTTGGTACCACATCTAGGACCAGGGGGTGGTGATCTAGGACTAGGAATTCTACACACGACTGTAATATAAATAATTGTTGCAGCTCTTTAGGTAAGAAAGACATGCATCTGGTCGCCATAGACACCACTGGTCACAGGCTCCTGCAGGACAGAACTGCACATGCTTAACGCAGTCAGCTGCTGTGTCAGCAATTTATATGCAGGGTACTGGAGCTCAGGGCCCTCTCTAAGAGAAGGAAATTTTTGAATTCCATCTCGGTAGAGGTAAAGCCCTGAGGCCTGATACTGAGGGGTACCCTCAGAGATCAGCAAGGGTGGGGATGCAGCTAGCCCTGAACCATGACACCTGTCTAATGGAGCTGTGGATGTTCATGTTAAATTCTTGGCTTTGGGTGTCACTGAGTGACAGTAAGTTCTAAAGGAGAAGTATGTATTGTTCTAGCAAATTTACCCGGAATTCTTCGGGTCATTAAGGAGGTGCAGAGTGCAGGGGGCTGGCAGGTGTAGCGGGTGCAGGAGTTAGGGCAGGAGCTTGGGCCCAGCAGCTGGTCTGGGGCAGGGGCAAAGGCCTGGGGGCTGGCCCCAGCTTGCACCATGCCCCCCCAGCCCTGCAGCTGGTCTGGAGGGGTTGAGAGTCTGTGGGCCAGCCCAGGCCTCCAGCTGGCCCCCTGCATTGCAACTGGCGGGGGGGCAATCTCCAGGAGCTGGCCCCAGCATCTATCTCCCCCTCTTTCCCTGCAGACTGTCCAAAGGGGTAGGAGGACCGAGGCTCTGGGGGGCCTCTGGCCCTGTAGCTGGTTGGGGGAGGGCAGGCTCTGGGGAGGGCTGTCTCTGGCTGGCAGCCCCCTCCAGCTTTGCAGCTGGTCCAGGGGGTGAAGGTCCGTAGGCTGGCCCAGGCCTTCAGCTGCACCCCCCAGCAGCTGGTCCAGGGGGTAGCATCTGGGTGCTGGCCCTGATACCTACCAGGTCCCCCGCCCTACAGCCTGTGTGGGGGGGGGCAGAGCCAGTCTTTGGGGGCTGCCTCAGCCTCCAGTAGGCCCCCTGAGGACTGCAGGCTCTCTATAGGGACTTTCAAGGCTCCTGGGGGCTAGTCTCCCCGCTCAGACTGGCCATAATCACTGCCAATAGGAACAACAGGGGGTAGTGCCTGGGAGAGGTGGGGGACACAGAGCCATGTTAGGGTTGCCAGATGGTTGAAACAAAAATACTGACCTCCCCCCCCAAAAAAACGAGGAAAAAATGCTGTTGAAGGGAAAAAAAAGGGGGGAGACCAAAGTTGTTGAGCCAAAAAAAAAAAAAAATTTAAATAAAACAGCATTAAAAGCATGTCCCTTTTAAGAGTGAGTGCAGGGATAGGAACAGGGGAGCGGTTGAGCACTAAGACCCAGGGGAGGCAGTGCTTCCCCTAGGTCTTTTGGCGGCAGCCATTTTGTGCCGGCAGCCTTGGGGAACCAGGTAAGCATGGGGCCGGGGGCTGGGGCTGGGGGTGTTGGGGGCCAGGGAGGGGTTCGGCCGGGCGCTGAGTGTTTGTGGGGTTGCCAGGTGCCCGGCATTTTCACCTCCTGGCCGGGGAAAAATTCAGAAAATACCGGACAGCTCAGGACAGCTCAGGTGTCCGGGATTCTCTGAATTTTTTTACCGGACAGGAGGCAAAAATACTGGACTGTGCGGGTGAATACTGGACACCTGGCAACCCTAGCCATGTGTGTCCCTGGGGAGCTATGGTCAGCCAGACCCTCCACTCCCACTTTGTCTTGCACCCCCCCTCCTGCTCAGACTGCCTATCCCCACTTCTCTTCTGCACTCTATCTGCCAGCCAGCCCGCCCACCACTGGCCTGCTGCGCCACCTTCCCTCCTGCCCAGACACCACAACTCGGGCCCACTCTCCAGCAGCCCCCTCCCACACATTGAACCCCCCCATTCTTGGCCTTACCCCAGAGCCTAGGGGGCCCACAACATCTACTACCCCTGGATCCCCTACACTCTGGTGTTTGAGGGGAAGTGGGAAGTGTCTTTCTGCTTTTCAGTCAGAGGCCACGTCAGTGAAAGTTGCTTCTCACTTGTGTGCTGTGCTTGACTGATTTTTCTGTGGGTCAGTGGCCCACAGAAGGTTCCCTACCCCTGTTCTATCCCTTCTATGCTGAAATTCCAGTATTTAATTGTGAAGAAATTGACAAATATTCTCTCTCTGGTAGTCTCTTCCAAGAAGATCACTTGATCTCTTAGTTTGGAGGCTAAACTCATTTCCACACACAAAGTGAAGAGTTTTCTTCTCTGCCCAAAGTCACAGCACATGGTGGGACATGGCCCCCACCAGGTCCCCACTACAAATTCTGAAGGACATCTGCATACATGGATTAGCAGGTTTGGCCCTGCTGTCACACGGTGTCAGTATGTCCTAGAGCTTTCTGGGGAGTTCTGCAAACATTTCTCATGTAAACAGTTTGGTATGCTAAATGGTTGGGTTTCCCTGGCAGCGGTCACATTACTCCCCAGTGCAGAGCAAAGGCAACAGTGCCGCATCCATGGGATTTAGGGTTCACTAGGATTTGCTTTTGGACTTTCCAGAGCTTTGACATTACTCAGGAACATGGTTAAAATCCCATCTAAATGGCAAAATGGAGGTGTTTTGTAACACTGCTCTACAGCCAAAATGCTTCTGAAATAAATGTAGTCAAACTTTACTAATTCTGGGTCACTGAGAACGAAAATGATGCTTAAAATTGTTGATTGGCTCTAGTTTTCAAGATATGCTATTGGGTCAGTATATGACCCTTGACTTGGGAATGGCGGAGGATAAGTGAGTTATAAAGGGAAGGGATCTCAATTTAAACCAGAAATGACTAAAATACATCTTTGACTGGATCTATGAATAAATCTATGACTGGGTTTGGACAGTACTTGCTTTTAGGCAAAACAATGAATGATGCAATCTGAAGCTGGTATTCGTCATACATGATATGAATTGCATCATGTTATTCCTAGAAGTCATGGATGATGCAATCATAACGAAAGCTCACATCACTCTGCTGAACAAATTGCCTATATCAGCTCTAGAAATCATACAGTGTCGTGCTCTCTTATTTGTCAGTGTTTGATTTTGCAAAGGACACATTTCTGTTTAGCCAAAGTGAGCAGAGATGCCTCGTACTTGTGTGAACAGTGCAGATAACTTCTGCTATGTTTGTGGTGAAGTGACTTTTGCATCACAAAAGCGCAGTATAACCACTATGGTTAAGAAAGCCTATCACCTTTATTTTGGCTGCAAAATTGGAGATCAGGACAAGAGGTGGGCCCCACATATGCTGCAACACTTGTGCAACAAATCTTCGCCAGTGGTTGAACAGGAAAAGGAAATCTATGCCTTTTGCAGTGCCAATGATTTGGAGAGCCAACAGATCATACCAGCAATTGTTACTTCTGCATGGTGCCTCCAGTTGGGAAAGGTGTGTCAAAGAAGAAAAAGTGGACTGTGCATTATCCAAACATTCCATCAGCTATACGCCCAGTACCCCACGGAGAAGGACTGCGGTTCCTGATGCACCAGAATCATTCTCACTTGAGTCAGGCGAGGAAGAGGAAGAGGATGAAACTGCTGGTCCTGAACCATCAATGTCACAGGACCCACATTTTCTCCCATCCTCCTCCTCTGAACCACACCTCATAACACAAGGTGAACTGAATGACCTTGTCAGGGATTTGGAACTACCCAAGAGTAAGGCAGAGCTGTTGGGCTCCAGACTACAGCAGTGGAATCTCCTGGCAGGTGATGTTAGGGTTTCCATGTTCCGTGACCGTCAAAGGATCTTGTCCCATTCTTCTTCATGGAAGGTGATCTTGTAGCCTGCAACAACATCGATGGTGTGATGGCAGCCCTCAACATCGTTCACGATCCAGATGAGTGGAGACTGTTCATTGATTCATCGAAGGCGAGTCTTAAAGCTGTTTTGCTGCATAATGGCAATGTTTTGCCATCAATTCCAGTTAGTCATGCAGTCCATATGAAGGAAACCTATGACAACATGAAACAACTTTTGAGGTGCATAAACTATGACCAACATCAGTGGCAGCTTTGTGGCGATTTGAAGGTTGTTGCTCTCTTGCTTGGTCTGCAGACTGGATACACAAAGTACTGCTGTTTTCTCTGCGAATGGGATAGTCGTGCAAGAGATTCCCACTACATCAAGATAGATTGGCCACTCCGACAGTCATTGGAGCCTGGGAGGAAAAGTGTTCAGCATCCACCACTTGTTGAATCAAGGAAGATTTTGTTACCACCCTTACACATCAAGCTGGGTCTGATGAAGAACTTTGTCAAGGCCATGGACAAAACACAAGCAGCTTTCAAGTACCTCCGTGGAAAATTTCCAAGGTTAAGTGAAGCTAAGATAAAGGAAGGTGTCTTTGTTGGTCCTCAGATTCGTGAACTTCTTGAGATGATGCATTTGACCATGCACTGCGTGGCAAGGAAAGACGGCATGGAAAGCCTTCCAGTTAGTGGCAATAAATTTTCTAAAACAACAAGGCAGACAACTACAGGTTGTTGTTGGAAAACCTCCTCAAGGCATACAAAAGCCTTGGTTGCAACATGTCACTAAAGATACATTTTTGCACTCTCATCTAGATTTTTCCACCGAACTGCGGAGCAGTGAGCGCAGCTGCAGGCGATTTCACCAGGACATTGCAACAATGGAGAAAGCTATCAGGGCAAATGGAGCCCATCAATGCTTGCAGACTATTGCTGGACAGTGACAAGAGATGCTCCATTTAATGAATACAAGAGACAAGCCAAGAAGCGCCGAGTAGACACTGAATAGGACTAAACTATGTTCATAATAGTTTTTGCCTTTTGTTTCATAATAAATTTTATTTATATAACCCTTTTGCTGATTTTTAAAGTGTTACATAAACAGGACAGGTGAAATATTATCATGTAAAGCAACCATAAACACATGAAAAGACCTAGGTTTACAATTTATGATTAAAACTCTACTATCTACACAATATACATAGATGTAAAATGTAAAAACTTAAATATCTTGAAACAGTAGCCAATCAGTTGTTTTAATTGTCATATTTGAATTCAGCACATCAAAATACATAATAAATAGCACATTTTATCTCCGAAGCAGACGACTTCTAAAAAATTGTAGACCAGTGTAATCAGGTCTCCAGATGAGGTCTTGTATGTGGCAGCCTCTCGAGGAGGGATCTCAGACTCCTGGCCTGGGGGCCATCTTTGGCCCAACCACTTCCCCAGTCCGGCCTGTGAAATAGTTTGAAAAAGTTATTTAATCAGACCTGCGCAGCTACTGGCCTAGGAGGCTGGGCCAGCTACTTACCCTCACATGTGGCTCCCAGCCACACCCAGGCCCACGGCGCCCACATAGGCTAAGTGGCAGAGGGCGCTGCGAGGTCCAGGAACCACACTGGCCAGGGAACTGCCCAAGCTGAGGCGCTTTTGCAGCCAACAGGGCAGGGCTGGTGGGTTTCACTTTCGATTATCCTGGATGGGGGATCTCAGTGTGAAAGCACAGATGTTAGTGGGGGAGAGGGAGAGCACGGGTGTTAGCAGGAGGAGCACGGGTGTTAGCGGGGGAGGGAGCTCGGGTGTTAGCGGGGAAGGGAGCATGGGTATTAGCAGGGGGAGCACTGGTGTTAGCAGGGGAGGGAGCACGGGTGTTAGTGGGTGGTGGGGGAGGCATCCCAGCATGAGGACATAGGGGTGTCAGGATGAGGAATCAGTTTCATGTCTTTTGTAGGATCCTGGACTCTGTCTGGACACCTGGACACAGGGGGATACACTATCAACTTGCCTGTTGTGTATTGCCACCAGTGAGGCTGACTGCCACCGTGGGCCAAGGGCTAAATTGTGGGAGGGAATGGCTCCATGCCCTGGGAGGGGGCGCTTTGGGCAGAAGGGGCAGACTGCAGCATAGGACCCCTGCTCTCAAGCGCCATGTGGAGTGGCGGAGCAGTGCACCAGCACTCTGGTGGCAATTCAGAGGGGGCCAGGTCTCCAGCTTCCGTCACTGTCACAGTAGCAGCAGCGGCAGCTGGGAGCCCCAGACCTCTTTGAGTTGGGGATGTACAATCCCAGTTAATCAGTTAATCGGTTAATGTTACGTTTCACTGGTGGGGTCCTGTGGGGTCCTGGAAGGAGTGGTGCTCACCAATTCACTGGTTAAGTGGGGACATCCCTGCTTTGATGTGCCAGGCCATGGGCCAACTGCCCCTTTAGTCCCCCTGTTGCTGGACTGGTGGCCAACCCTGAGTGCTCAGAACTCATGAATCACCCTTCCCCTCCCCTCCAGGAGAGAATGGCTTCTTGAAATCACAGAGAGAAATACATGTGGGTGTCTTTATTTGGCATCTGGAGCGCGAGGTTTTTGGCTGAACTTGGAGCATGTCCTGCTTTTCTCTACAAAGCGCAAGACTGAAAGTCTGCCATTAAAAAAACAAACAGAAACAAAAAAGGCAACTGGGACTCTCTTCTAATGCCCTGCACTGACAAACCAGCACAGTCTACTCAGAGCAATCACTGGTACAGCAGAGCACAAGGCATCAGGGAGGGACGTTCCCAGATCTGGCTTAATTCTAATGCCATGGGTGGGGCTTTCCAGAAAAAAAAAAAAAAAGAAAAGAAAAAGCCCAGGGATCATGAGGGTTGAGATCAGACCAGGAGAGCTGGCATCACAGATCTCTAGTCAGTTTCACAAAATGAGTAAGTGGTTTCCCAGCTTGCACCTCTGGATGGCACAGCTCTGCACACGCCTCCCCTGGGCTCAGGGCATGCTGGCAGTGGCATAGAGCTAGTAGTTGGAAGCCACTGTAGCCCCCCTGCACTGCCAGTGGTGGTGGCAGGGGCTCTCAGAGAGTTTTAAATCACTCAGGGGCAGCAGGCAGGGCTGGGGGACGTATGGGGGGGCATTTGAGCCAGCAGGAGGGGCTGGAGCGAATGTGTGGAGACCCCCGGGCCCTGCTAAAGGGGCTGCCCACTGGTCCACTAGGAGGGTTTGAGGACTGGCACTGGCCCTAATTGAGTTTGAGACCCCAGTAGAAAGACCTGAGACATAGTCTATCCCCCAGCATACAGACAATGGAGCCTAGTGATGTGAATGTGAACAGGCCAAAACAACAGCATAAAGGCGCCTCTCGGAGCTAGTGTTGGGTTCCCACCTGACAGGCCCCCTGCCTCACATGGATCAAGTTGAGGTGACATTGGAGAGGCCAAACCCAATGCTTTCAGTCGCAGGGTGTTGTCAGTCTGTACACTGGCTTCTGTCCAAATATCCAGCAGGTTGAACCGGCTCTCTTGGGAAAACAGCCAGTTGTTGAAATCCCAGGTGCCCAGCAGTCTCATTCCAGTAAGTTTCCATGTTTGCACATCCTGGTTAAGAACAGGAACCTCTATTTGGTGTATGGGTGGTAAACGTATGTAGCTACGAAAGTTCGGTGACCTACCTCCTGTTGGTAACACCCTGTTTTCCTGGACCAGTGCCAGATTGTGAACATAAATTCCCGCTCTCACTTCTCAGCCACTTTCTACATTTTGAAATCTTTTTCACTGCATGGACGCTCATGGGAATCCTGGTTTCACAGTTTGAAACAACCCCATTATATTCCCCATCTGCATGTTTTCTCCTGCATCCCTTAGCCAGAGTCCTCCTCTATTGAGAGACCAACAGTGAAAGCAAAGGAAAAACAAACAAACAAACAAACAAAAAAGCAAAGTGTGAGAAAATAGCAAAGGCAATTTTGTCTTAAAAAGCATATGCAACTTGCAAAACAATAGTTCAGAAATGAGAGATCTTAAAAACACAGTCTCAGTGTCAGCAATGTCTCCCCACTCCTGTTTCCACCCCCAGAGTGGACTTCACTGTGCTGAAAGTTCCCAGGCAGTGTTCGGGACAACAGAGACAGTGGTTGGTCTGCATGCTCAGGGAGGTACAAAACTAATGTGCAGCTTTTGTGATGGCTTCATTCCAGTCACTTGATTAGCTTTCAGTTGCACCAGGTCTTTGTGACATTGCTTGTGTGAATAGCCAGGCAGAGCTGGAGCCCTGCCTATACTCATTAAACAAACTGAATCTTGCCAGTGCTTAAGAAGAGAGAGGAGACATGCAAGTTATTCAGACTGGTGCCCCGGATGAGTGAAGAGAGCCTGTTAGAGATAGGCATGTCGCAAAAAGTTTCAGTTTTTACCGGAATCCTAGGAAGAGGAAGTCCAGAAACTCTGGCTTTCAAGATGTTAAACCTCCCTATGTGTTAGGCAATTCTGTCCCCTTTTGTCATTGCTTTGGCAGGTGGCTTAATATTTAACTTGTATTCACCTCTTTTCTTCCAAGAACAAAATAGTTCAGACAGTACTGATATAATTTAGTTATGAACTTTTGATTGAAATTAAACAGACTTATAGTCAGTAAAAATAATTTTCTTTTTTAGGTACTGTAAGAAGGGATATCAAAGGAAGACAGCTGTGTTGAGACAACACAGATTATATACCACAGTAAATGTAATGGGTATATATTTTTCAGAAAAGTTGCATCATTTTTTATTCTATTAATTCCATTTGGCCTATCTTGTTTGAATACTTCAGTTGTTAGTTGAAGGCAGGCAGTAAGTTATTTAATCTCTTTTAATTCTTTTATTTTGATGAGTCATATTTCTATAGATAATATTTGTTTAAAATGCCACTTTAAAATTCATTAAAATTATTTATTGGCTGCTGGCAGAAGTATTTTAAACAGGTGTTTGTTTAATTTCAGGAAATCATAACATTATTCTAAATTTATATTAATTGACATTTGGGGGATATTCCCTGAAACAACTCCTGCATCATTTTTAAAAACATCTGTCTAATAAAAATCACATTTGCTAAGCTAATATGGCAGTACACAGAGTACAGGGCCAGGAGACCCTGAAACTATACATCCAAAATCATTCACAAACTGTTTTTCTTAGACCAAGAGCTTGTGAATAATTCATCCTGAATATTCAGTATTTCTTGTTTTATTAGTTTGGATAGTTTGGGTTGGCTTTAAGACATCGTGGGAGTAATTACTGTTTATATTTGAAAGTAGGTAAGAATGAGGCTATGTCTACACGACTACTTAGGCTGGCAAATCTTATGTCACTTAGAGGTGTGAGAAAACTCCCCCTTGAGTGACATAAGTTATACCAGCATGAGCAGTACAGCGGGGTGCTCTGCGCTATGTTGGCAGGAGAGTGTCTCCCACTGGCACAGCTCCCACCCCTCTGCGAGGGTGTTTAATTGCTCTCTGGTCAGCGTAGAGCAGCTCCCCAAGAACATTACAATTGACTATAGAACTGAAAAACTGCTTTTGGGCAGGATTGAAGGGTGCTTATCATAACACGTGCATTGCAGGGAACATAAGAATGGCCAGACTAGGTCAGACCAAAGGCCCACCTAGCTCAGTGTCCTGTCTGCTCACAGTGGCCAGTGCCAGGTACTCCAGACTATTTGCACTAGTAAAGCTTGGATGCTTGAAAGTGAAAATGGAGTGTGCATGGAAAGAGATCATTCTTATAATTCAAAGAAGTATTTGTGGAAGTTGTTTTCTGTTATTTCATCAGCTCTAGTTTTTATTGTCAAATGCAGAACATTCATGCACAGACATACAGGCACTCCCTGAGGCTATATCTACACTACAGATTTTTTTTGGAAAAACGGCCGTTTTTTCCGAAAAAACTTCACTTACGTCCACACTGCAATTGCGTTCTCTCAAAAGAAAATCGAAAAAACAGAGGGGTTTTTCTGACATTGGTAAACCTCTTTCTATGAGGAAGAAGCCTTTTTGCGAAAGAGCTCTTTTGAAAAAAGGCGTGCGTGGATGGGGAAGAGGGAGTTCTTTCAAAAGAAGAGGAAGGAGGAAAAAGCACAGGTGCCCTGGTGGCCATTCCATCCATAGTAATCACAGCTTAAATGTGAGACAGCGTCCATTCAGTGTGGAGACTATCTTTTGAAAAAGCAGATGGCTTTTTCAATGCGCTTTGGCAGTGTGGATGCTCTCTTTCGGAAGAAGTTTTTTTGGAAGATCCCTTCAGAAAAAAGCTTCTTCCGAAAGAAGCCTGCAGTCTAGACGTAGCCTGAGTGACAAACATCCGACTGATGAGCGTCCACACATATCAACCTGCAGCTTCATCTGCAGCCTAGGGGAGCAGGCAAGAGGCACAGGTGGTGACGAGCAGGGCAAGTGCTGTCTGGAGGACTCCAGAGGAGCAGGGGGTGGTCATACCACCAGCGACTGGGGAGAAGTGGTGCTTGGAAAGGGAATCTGCCATTTCTTTCCATCTGCTGGCTGCACAGCTGCCCCCTGTTCCTCTGGAGTCCTCCACCCCACACTCACTGCCTCCTGATGAATGGGGTCTGGGTATAGCCTGTGGTGGGAGAATAGCCGGGGGCTGGGGCTAGCTGCAGGAGCCAGCACAGAACCTGCAGGGATGGTGGTGGCAGCTGGGGAAGCCATGAAATCCCCTTCAAAATCTCCACCTACCTCCTCATCCTCCTCTCATAAAATCTGCATTTCTTCAAGCACTAGCACTCAAAGGTAAATAAAAAGACTATTTCTATTTCCCAGTGCAAATAGACAATATTTCAGCTACCTTATATGTTGTTTCTATGGGAAATTGCATTCTGAGTTCCAAACAACTGACTTACAAACACGCTTTTGGAACACAACACACTGGGGACTTCCTGTACTGCAGAGTTGTTGAAGAATTATAAGGACATCTAGCGGCTGATGTCCCTAAGTACATACTGAGGTGACTGCTGTTTGAGGCCACTCTCCAGAAAGTGTACCATGCAGAAAATGAAGACAGTATTTGAATCTTTACAGCAAATATCTGCAGATGACAAATCCTACCATTGTTCATGCTAGTTCGAAAGCGGAAACTCAGAATGTGCTTCTTGTTCACATGACATGGCCCCATTCCTGCCGTGAAATGTGTCTGAAAAGATGAATGCTATGAGGTGTTCACCCAAGATACCGGTAATAAAAAATGGGTGTGTGCATGGGTCTATTGAGAACAGGATTTCTTCTTCAATATGGGTTGTTAGGTGAAGGATTAACTTTTTTCCTTTGGAATAGCTATGCCTTGAGTACCTGTGACCCAGAAACTACAAGTAGTCCTGTGGTACCTTAGACACTGAGGTTGCATCTACACAGCAGGGCTTAACTCAAAATAAGTGATGCAAATTGAGCTACATCAATTGTGTAGCTTATTTCAAAATAGCTTATTTCAAAATTGGGAGCATCTACCCAGCACTTAATTTGAAATAGAGCACTCTTCCTCTGACTTCCCATACTCCTCGTACAATGAGGGTTACAGGAGTCAGAGTAAGAAGTTCTCCAGCTCGACAGTACTTCAACATTATTTCAAAATAACTGCCTGCTGTGTAGATGCAGACTAAGTTATTTTGAAATAACACGAGTTATTTCAAAATGATGTTGCTGTGTAAAAGTATCCTATCAGCTTTATTAAGGCATAAGCTTTCATGGGTGAAACCCACTTCAAGTCATCTGATGAAGAGAGTTTTACCCACTAACACGTATACCCCAATAAATCTGTTAGTCTCTAAGGCCAGGGTGGGCAATAATTTTTGGTAGGGGCCACTCCAAGATTTTGAAAGTGGTCAAGGGTCAAATTTTTCTGTGGAGGATGTGTGGGGTCTAGGATAGAGGCTGGGTACAGAAGGGCACATGGAGTAAGGGACTGGGGTGCAGGAGATGGTGTGAGGTCTGAGAGGGAGTTTGGGTGAAGGAGGGGGTTTTGACTTAGGTCAGGGGAATGGAGTGCAGGGTTTGGGAGGGTGTTTGGGTGCAGGAGAGAATTCTGGTCTGGGGGAGGGGTGTTGGAGGGGGTATAGGGTCTGGGATGGAGTTGTGACTTGGGACAGAGGGTGCAGAGGGTTTGGATGGTGACCTGGGGGAAGGGGTTCGGGTGCGGGAGGGGCAGGGGTGCCAGAGATAGGCTCTAGCCAGGAGGCACTTACCTAAGTGTCTCCTGGCCAGCAGCCCTGTAGCATCCCCAAAGCAGGCTGAGCTCCCTACCTGCTGCAGCCCCAGATCACTTAGAGCTGCAGGCTATTCCCTGCATGTGGTTCTCAGCTCTGGGAGGGGGGAAAAGACTTGTGCTGCCCCCATCTCCCAGGCCAATCTCTCGGCTCCTATTGGCTGGTTGTTTCCAGCCAATGGGAACGGAGTGATTAGTAAGGGTCAATTCCTATTGGCTGGTTCTTTCTGGCCAATAGGAACTGAGGATTGGGCTGGGGGCAGGGAGATCACACAAAGCCTCCTCCTCCCTCCAGAGCAGAGAGCTGCCAGGCTGCACTTTAAATCCACTGCAGCTGTGTGCCTGAGGGTCCTGGCAGGGTGGTCCGTGGGCCAGATCCAGCCCCCAGGCTGTATTTTGCCCAGCCCTGCTCTAAGGTCATGTCTACACTAGGAAATTATTTTGAAATAATAACTCCGAAAATAACAAAATCAAAATAGTGTGTTCCCACTACAGAGAAGCATCAAAGGGTATGTCTACACTACAGCGTTATTTTGAATTAACTTAATTCGAATTAGTTAATTTGAATTAAGCTAATTCGAAATAACACATCTAGACACAAAAACTAATTCGAAATAGCATTTTTCTAATTCGAAATAGCACGTCCACATTGAGTGGACCCTGAATCGAAGGTAAGGCTGGCCGGAACCAGTGCCAGCAGGGCATCAGGGTCGGACTTAGTGTGTGGGGCTGCTGCCTCAGGCTAGCCAAGGTCTGTGCTTAAAGGGACCCGACCCCCCCATCTTGAACAGACAGTTCTCAGGTTTCTCTGCTTGCTGGTCTACCTCACTGAGGGACAGCAAAGCACTTGTGTCTCGGAGTGCTCTATTTGCCCTCACTCGGGGCACCACGGCACTCTGCAACATGGAACCAGACCTGCCCCCGGGGACTCTGCTGCGTCTCGTGGACACGTTGCCAGCAGCCTGGCTGCACTGTCTGCAGGCTGCCATCCGGGAGGACCATCGAGGGGCTGTCAGGATCCAGGGGGCCCTGTGGGAGAACTTCCAACCTGAGGATGGAGAGAGGCTGTTCTCAGTAGTGACAGATGGCAGAACAAGGAGCAATGGTCTCAAGTTGCGGTGGGAGAGGTCCAGGTTGGATATTAGGAAAACCTATTTCACTAGGAGGGTAGTGAAGCACTGGAATGGGTTACCTAGGGAAGTAGTGGAGTCTCCATCCCTAGAGGTGTTTAAGTCTCGGCTTGATAAAGCCCTGGCCGGGTTGATTTAGTTGGGATTGGTCCTGCCTAGAGCAGGGGGCTGGACTTGATGACCTTCTGAGGTCTCTTCCAGCTCTATGGTTCTATGATTCTATGATTCTATGAGGAGCGCTAACAGTCTCCCCGGTCTGCCCCACCGGGGGCTTGTGCCCCATTCCTCCCTCTCGTCCTTCCACTTACCCTTCCCTAGCCCCCCCCTTCCTGATGTCAAATAAAATACACGTATTTTCAAAAATAACAACTCTCTTTATTGAACACAACTGGGGAGGGGGAATGAAACTGTAGGGAGACGGGGGAAAAGAGGCGGGAGAGGGCAGGAGACAGGGTGGGAGAGGAGGGGGAAAACTGGGAGGAGGGAGCTGGAAGGGGGAAGCAAGGGGAAGAAGTGGGAGGAGAAGCTCAGGGATCGGGGTGGGGTCTCGCTGGGCCAACCGCCTCCCAGCACTGTGAGGAGGGGACCTCGGCGTCCCCGGGGATGGGGAAGAGGGTGGAGGTTGAGGTGGGGGTGGACATTGAGGGGAGGGTGGAGGTTGAGGAGGAAGAGGTGGGGCAGGAGTGGGAGGAGGGACAGTAGTTGGGGGGGCAGCAGGCACAGGACCAGCACAGGGCACCATGCTCTGCAGCAGGGTCATCCTCACTTGGTCCTCCGCAAGCTGCTCCCGGTGGAGCTGCAGGTCCTCCAGCATCCAGGCCTGGATGGTGCGGTGCAGGGCTCGCAGGGCCCCCAGGTGCTGGTCCCAGTACTCCTGCCGTGTGGTGGTGGTCCGGAGCAGGCCGCAGGTGCGGGAGCATGTCCCGGGCGGGGTGGTGTGCCCTGCACAAGTAGCTGGTGCAGCTGTAGAGAAAGAAGAGAAGTGGTCAGTTCTCCCTGGGGACACAGTGGATGATGCCCGGCCCCGCCCCCCACCCCGCGACGTGAGGGTGACCATGGCCTGCACTGTCAGAGCCACTGTGCTTGCACAGAGGCCATGGTCAGGATGTCTGACTCTCCCCAGGACTGGGAGCTGCCCCAAGACCGCACCCATGTCCCTGTGCCATGTATAGTGTGGCCGGGGCAGGGGGGAGATGTCCGCTGCCTCTGTGTAGAGGGGGCGTGTGAAGGGAGAGCGTCCTGCTGGGTCCCGCCCTGGGGTCGGGAGCGTGTCAGGTCTCTTCACACACGCATGTGCCTATTGGGCCACGGCCCCTGGGTGT
Source organism: Rafetus swinhoei (assembly GCA_019425775.1). Taxonomy (NCBI): domain Eukaryota; kingdom Metazoa; phylum Chordata; order Testudines; family Trionychidae; genus Rafetus; species Rafetus swinhoei. The sequence continues at coordinate 28,533,896 of CM033425.1, read as the reverse complement.
CATGCAGCTGGAGCCACCTGCCCAAGGGTGGCATGGCACGTGCTCGCGCATGCACAGGTGGCTGCGTGATCCATGGGAGGCATGGCCCACGCGTGTAGTCCCTGGTCTCCCTCCCCACCTCCCGCCCGGGCAGGGGACAGTGCTGGCACTTACCCGGTATGGCCTCCCTGGACAACCCTACTGACTCCGGTGCCGGAACAGCTGGCGGTGGCCCCTCCAGTGCACCCGGGTCAGGGCCCTCCAGCCCCGGCTTGCTGCCTCCCGAGCTGGTGTGGATCGCCCCACCCCCCCAGGAGTCGGTCGAGGGCAGGGAAGTAGGGGCAGGTGGCAGCCGCTGCTGTGGCGCCGCCCCTGGTGGCCCTGGCGTAAGCCTGCTGCAGCTCTTTGACTTTCAGGCGCACCTGCTCCTGGGTGCGCCTGTGTCCCTTTTGGGCCATGGTGGCTGCTATGCGGCCGTAGACGGCCGCGTTCCTCCACCTAGTGCGGAGATCATGGACGTTGGGGGCCTGCCCCCAAACCTCAATGAGGTCCATGACCTCCGCACTAGTCCAGGAGGGCGCGCGCCGTCTACTGCCCCTGGCTGGCCCCTGGGTGACTGGGCAGGGGGCGGCTGGCTGTCACTGGCTGCCTGGCTCATCCTGGGGCCACTGGGTCAGGGGCAGAGACTGCTGGCAGGCCTGGCTCTGGCAAGTGCCATCTGGCCAGAGTCTACCCCTTTAAGGGCCCCAGGGCTGGGGGAGAGGAGAGGAGTTTTCCTGGTTTGGCCCAGAGTGGTCACCAGGGGGAACTGGGAAGGGCTGGAGGCCAGCTAATTCGAAATAAGTATCTACAGAACACTTATTTCGAATTAGCTATTTTGAATTAGGCATTATTCCTCGTAGAATGAGGTTTACCAAGTTCGAATTAAGCGCTCGTAGAATGAGGTTTACCAAGTTCGAATTAACGGCTGTGAGTTCGAATTAACTTTGTAGTGTAGACATACCCAAAATTAGTCTAAGGTAGGCTCTTGTAATGTGGATGTAATGTAATGTACCTCAACTTAGAGCCCCAGAGAACACTGGGAAGCAATTAGTTTGAATGACTCTGGGGAGTAGTTATTTCAAAATAGAAGCAGTGGAGTGTCCACATTACTGCTATTTTGAAATAAGTATATTGCAATAAGCACTATGCCTTGTGGAAAGCAGAAGTTATTATTTCAAAATAACCAGCCCCTTATTTCAAAATAATGGTCTTGATAGTATGGATGCTCCTGTTTTTATTTTGAAATAATTCCCTAGTGTAGACCAAGGCTAAGGTGCCACAGGACTTCTTGTTTTTGCAGATACTAACACAGCTACCCCTCTGAGACTGTGCCTCAAAATGCACTGTTCTCACAAAAACAGGATGGAGTCTGGTGGTACCTTAAATACTAACAATTTTATTATGGCGTAAGCTTTCATGAGTTGCAACTCACTTAATAAATGCATGAAGGGAAAATAAAATAAATAGATAATAGGGATACAGAGATGGGAATCTTATAGTAGAACTAATTTAATGAGGGTGGATATGAATAAGAAGGTGAGAATCATAGAATACCAGAACTGGAAGGGATCTCAAGAGGTCATTAAGACCAGTCCCCTGCCCTCATGGCAGGACCAAGCACCATCTAGATCATCCCTGACAGGTGTCTGTCTAACCTGCTCTCCAATATCTCCAGTGATGGTGATTCTACAACCTCCGTAGGCAATTTATTCCAGTGTTTAACCCCATAAGTTTTTCCTAATGTTCAACCTTAATCTCCCTTGCTGCAGTTTAAGCCCATTGCTTCTTGTCCTATCCTCAGAGGCCAAGGAGAACAATTTCCCCCTCTCCTTCTTGTGACATCTTTTTAGATATCTGAAAACCGCTCTCATGTCCCCTCTCAATCTTCTCTTTTCCAAACTAAACAAGTCCAATTCCTTCAGCCTTCCCTCATAGGTCATGTTCTCTAGACCTTTCATCATTCTTGTTGCTCTTCTCTGGACCTTCTCCAATTTCTCCACATCTTTCTTGAAATGTGGTGCCCAGAACAGGACACAATACTCCAGTTGAGGCCTACTCAGCTTTGAGTAGAGCGGAAGAATGATTTCTCCTGTCTTGCTCACAACACTCCTGTTAATGCATCCCAGAATCATGTGTGCTTTTTTTGCAACAGTGTCACACTGTTGACTCATATTTAGCTTGTGATCCACTCTGACCCCTAGATCCCTTTCTGCAGTACCCCTTCCTAGACAGTCACTTCCCATTTTGTATGTGTGAAACAGATTGTTCCTTCCTAAGTGGAGCACTTTGCATTTGTCCTTATTAAACTTCATCCTATTTACCTCAGGCCATTTCTCCAGTTTGTCCAGATCATTTTGAATTATGACCCTGTCCTCCAAAGCACTTGCAACCCCTCCCAGCTTCTTATCATCTGCAAACTTAATAATCATACTCTCTATGCTAATATCTAAATCATTGATGAAGATATTGAACAGAACCAGTCCCAAAACAGACCCCTGTGGAACCCTACTGGTTATGCCCTTCCAGCATGATTGTGAACCGTTAATAACTACTCTCTGACAACGGTTATTCAAACAGTTATGCATTCACCTTATAGTAGCCCCATCTAAGTTGTATTTGCCTTGTTTATTTATAAGAAGGTTATGCGAGACTGTATCAAATACCTTATTAAAGTCTAGGTATATCATGTCCACCGCTTCTCCCTTATCCACAGGACTTGTTATCCTATCAAAGAAAGCTATCAGATTGGTTTGACATGATTTGTTCTTTACAAATCCATGCCTGTTTTTACCTATCACCTTATTATCTTCCAGATGTTTGCAGATGGATTCCTTAATTGCCTGTTCCATTATCTTTTCTGGCACAGAAGTTAAACTGACTTATCTGTTGTTTCCTGGGTTGTTCTTATTTCCCTTTGTATAGATGGGCACTAGATTTGCCCTTTCCCAGTCTTCTGGAATCTTGCCCAACTTCCGTGATTTTTCATACCTAAAGTGGAAATTATTTATGGTAATGAGTCATTCCCAGTCTCTATTCAGACCCAATCTGATGGTGTCAAATTTGCTCATGAATTCCAACTCAGCAGTTTTACATTGCAGCCTGTTTTTGATGCTGTTTGCTTTAGAATGGCAACTTTCAAGTCAGTAACTATGTGCCCAGGGAGGTTAAAATGCTCCCTCCCCCCAGTTTTGAATTTACCACTCTTGATGTCTGATTTGTGTCCATTTGTTCTGTTGTGTAGAGACTGTCCAGTTTGTCCAAAGTGCATGGCAGAGGGGCATTGCTGACACAAGATGGCACAGATCACAAAGTGGATGTGCAGGTGAATGAGCTTTTGATGATGTGACTGATGTAGGTAGGTTCTGTGATGGTGTTATTAGGGTAGATGTGTGGACAGAGCTGGCAATGCAATTGGTTCCTGTGTTAGTGTAGTTGTTTTAGGGTGGTGTGTGGCTGGTGGTGAGTGTGTGTTTCCAGCTGAGGGGCTGTCTGTAAGCGAGGAGTGGCTTGTGTCCCAAGGACTGTGAGAGCCGCAATAGAGCTGTTATTTTTAAGGTGCTACTGGACTCCTTGTTTTTGCTGAAACAGACTAACATGGCTGCCTCTGAAACTGGTTCTTACAGAACAAATGAGATTGGAAGTTCTAGAGACCAGGGTCCATCTGAAAGAGAATCAGGGCTGTTGATCCCTTTCTAATGCCATCTGAAAGGCAGAGGGGGGAAGGGTAGATTTGTCTCTCTCCTCATACCTGTGAGATGGTTTCAGAGGAAGCCACTGTGCAGATTTGGCAGCTTTTCTGTGCAGCTCCTTGGTATTTCTAAATGTTTTGTGATCTCAGTGAAGCACAAATCTGATCTGAATGTATGCTAGAAAATCCCATGTGCGTAGGAACCCCTGGAGCCCAAACCACCATAGTATCTAGTAACTGTAGGGAGTGGTCAGTTTTGGATATGCTATCTGATTTTTCAAATCTGAAAATAACAGCAGTATGCAGTTTCAGAATGACCTCCAAATCAGCATATCCAGATAGATTTTAAGCTTTTTTGAGGAGCTAACCAGACTCAGCACAACCTGCACATCATCTTATTGTAGTCAGTGTCTGTTCTTTGGTCTTCAAAATTTGCACAACGTTGGGGTCAGGTTTAGTGAAATTTGCCTGGGATTATTCACCATGAGTTCAGGAAAACCTACTTTTGCTTCTACTTTGTGCATTAGAAAAATAAATAAAAGTCCAATAACAACGTCTTGTATTTAGCTTATATTTATAATCACTGCAGTTGAGTTATTTCTATTATCTCCCAAGCATTTATACTGTGCTTTTCACCACGGCAGGGGCAGACTGGCCCGGCGGGATACCAGGAATTTCCCGGTGGGCCGTCGTCCAAAGGGCCAGCTGGTGGCTGCTGGAGGAGAAGGGGGATAAACCCGGCAAGCCATTCCTGGGAGCAGGGCTGGCTCTAGGCACCAGCGAAGGAAGCACATGCTTGGGGTGGCAAGTTTTCAGGGGTGGCATTCTGGCCCGCAGGAGGAGCAGGCGGGAGCCTCGCGGAGGCCGCCCCGAGCTGGGAGCCCCGTGCCTGGCTGCTTGGAGCCTGCGCCTGGTCCCGGGGCACTGGGAGCACTGCGTGGGCAGCCACGAGCTCTGAGCCCGGTGGCCTCTTCTTCGCCTTCGAGTGAGTGCGGCCCCCGCCTGTGTGCCCCCTCTGGCCGGCCACTCCCCCTCCTGTGTGCCCCCCCACAACTCCCTCTCCTGTGCCTCCTGCCTGTGGGCCCCCGGCTGGCCACCCCCACCTGTGTTCTCTGCCCCGCAACTCCCCTGCTTGTGAACCCCCTTGCCCAGCTGTCTCCCCTGCCTGTGTGCCCCTGCCCACTGTCCCATGACCCCTCCGTCGCTACCTTCCCCCTCTCTTCTCCTCCCCCGGCTCAGCCTCTGCCCAGCAATCCCGCACCCCACCTCCTGGCCCACTGCAACCCTGCAGGGACCCCGTCTCCTCTTCTCCCCGACCCTGCCTCCTGCCGCCCACCTGGATTCCCATCTCCTGTCTGGCTCTCTAAACAATCCCCCTTCCCCCTACTCTCAGGGCCCTGAACCCTCCCCTCCTCGCCACACGCCTGCCCAGGAACCCAGCCCCTGCTGTGTCCTGACAACCTCACCCCTGCCTGGGACCCAGGTGATTCTCCCTCCCCCTTTGTCTGAGGAAGGGGAACTCTGGTGTTCCCAGTGCCCATGTCCCCAAGTTCCTTCCTGTCTGGGGCAGGAGAGCTTTATTAAAATTGGAATTGTGATCCCATTTAAATAGGCTTTGTTTTAAAGAATATACCTTTAAAATTAAATTAAAAATTGTTATGGCCTAAATTTATCATAACCTATTTAAATAACTTATGAATTAAATTTAAAAATAAAATAGAACATGTGTCCTGTCAATTTTTAAATAAATTCTACCACTTCACTAGTGTAAGTTGCTGTGTAAGCACCCAGAACCAGTGTTTACATCAGCAGTAGCTTCTTCTGCAGGTGAAGAGAGAATGTTTTTATCACTTTGGTTTATTCAGCTAGTTCAATTCAATGATTAGTTCATTCACCATTGCAAAACCGAGAGTTGATGAAGCAGAAAAACTTGTTTTCCTCTTCTTTCAGTAAAAAACTGGTTAGGAGAGCATTCTAACATCTTGAAGAACATGATGACTAGAACTGATCTCTTAAATTCACTATGGATATTTCCTTTGTTTAATAAATGAATTTTAGATGCAAAATGTGTTTGGATACTTTTTTGTTATGTGTCCTTCACATTTAAGGTAGTTTTATTTCATACAAAAATTAAATGCTGGTTTTTTTTATTTTAAATAGAATTTCCGTCCAGACAGAAGTAGATGCAAATCATATGTTTTAAAATAAGTAGCCACCACTTGGCAAATAATAAATGGGGTAAAACCTGTCTCTTAAGTGTTCCTATTACACCCCATTTTGTAATAGAATAAAAATGTAAAAATTAAGAATCTGATTACATGTAAATTACACAATTATTTGGGCATTTATTTAGTTGGTAGCTGTACTGAGTGTATTCTCCTGGTTAGTAAATAGAAGCACCAAATTTGGCATAAAGGTTATATTTAGTTGTAAATCAACATGTTTTAAAGGTTGCTAATCAATAAGACTCAACCATCCTTTAGGAACATATTTTAAAAGTATAATTTAAATGATTAATTGCTCATTTAAACAATGATTTTCTGCTTGCCGGTTTAAATCATGATTAAAATTAGAGATTTAAATCAAAGCTATTTAAATCAATCCGCACTGCTTCAGAGGCTGTTTGGTCCATCCCTGAAGGAGAAAGCACAGGGCTGTGCTCATGGAATAGGTCCTAGGCTAGTGGGGTTTTGTTGTCTGGTGCCTGCCTTGTTCTGGACAGATGAGCTGGGGAATTGAAACAAAAGTTCTCTTAATCCCTTTGAACTGTCTCATTGTATAGTGAGGCTGATTCTTGTCCATGGACACCAAGAGTTGGACAGCTTATGTGTTGGAGTTGGAGTCTGAGTGATTATAAGGATTCTAATAATAAAATCCCTTTGCAGAGTGAGGAGTGGGACCAGACTCCAGCACTAGGTGATGTGAACAGCTGCATGCTTTGGAAGTCTTTAACTGACTTGCTGTGGATGAACCTGCCCTCCCATTGTCCTCATGTGGGGAGACCCTGGCGCTCTCCTAGGAGATGAAAATGCCCCGGGGTTTGGGCTCCCCCCGCAGCGCACCCCCACCCCCAGCAAGCCGTGCAAGCTGCATTTGTGTGCGCACCCTCCCTGGACAAAAAGGGGGGGGGGCAAAAATTTTTTTGCTTGAGGTGGCAAAAACTTAGAGCCGGCCCTCGATGCAGGGAAAAGGGGAGGGGCACACCGGGGTGATGTCATGGGGAGGGCCATTCTTAACCCATTTCCCGGGCCTATTTTGATTGCCAGTCCGACCCTGCACCACGGCAAGTAATGCTGTACGCATGCACTTGTTGGCTGTCTTTCTCCCTGTCCCTCAGTAAGCAGGAATTGTTTTATTTGATTATTTCTGGAGATGAGTGGTTAGGTGAAGGGCGATCCCTGCTGTTTGTCACCAGGAAGGAGATGCAAAGAGACATCAGGACTGAATAGAAATCTGTGGTTAAAATACTGTGCCCCACATTAAATGGCGTTTTCCAGCCTTACAAAATTACAGTGGCTCACCCACTTGGGACAAGTATTTCCTTTTTCACTGAGAGCTCGCTTACCCCCAGCCAGGGATTGGCTTTCCCCCTTCTCTGTGTATGTGTTCTGGCGTTGGCATGGCCATCTCCTTGTTCAGCTGGGTGTGCACCCTGGAGGCCTTTGTGTGACATGTCCCCTTCTCCCTAGAAATGCCATGTGATAATGTGGGTGTGTACCCTACACTCATTAACGGGGGGCAGGCCCTCCCATGGGGGCACATAGGGCAATTGCAACAGTTGCTGCTGAGTGGCTCTGCCAAAAAGCATCTCTTCATTGGAAGAGGCTTTGGATATGCACCATGCAGGTTCCGTGTGAGGTCACGTGGTCCCAGGACCTGCATGGGGCATAATAAAGCTTCTGCCAATGAAATGATGCAGCCGTGGCTTTCCCCAGAGCAGACAAGTTGGGTCTGGTGAAGGGGGAAGGACGGGTGCTCCACTGGTGGACAGGAGGGGGCGCTTGGTGCTTCTCTGGGCGGGGAGGGTTTGTGGCCCTGGCTGAGGGCAGAGGGCCCATTGATTTCTGCCCTGAGGACTCAAATTGCTGTCAGTAGGCCTGACCAGGATTAACAGGAGCTTGAGCCCAATTGGGGCACTGGGTGGCCCCTGGAGGGATGTCAGGCCTAATTGGTGATCAAATCCAGCTCAGGAGGCCCTGGATCTTCATGGAAGAAGGTGCACAAGGCTGTGGAAAAGGGGCTGGGACAGAAACACGCGAGGGAGGCTTGTTGTCAGAGCTAGGGAACTCTGGGCTATAAAGAAGGCTGGGAGGACAGGGGTAGCAGAGTCTGGGATGATAGGTAAGTTTTCTTGAGTTGTGAGAAGTTGGAGGCAGTGAAGCCAAATGTCAGTGATAATAAAGCCTACAGGGTGTGTGGGGGGAGTAGCTGTGGGAAGGGATGTGCTGCTGTGACTGCCACTGAGGAAGGTGACTGTGGGCCTTTGAGATTTCTTTGGCTGATCCACAGTGAAGATCCTGGCTCAGGACCAGTAGCTGCTAATAGCCCCCAGCCAGGGAAGCTGAAGACCCTGGAAATTCAGGCACTGCTTTTGGGACTGGAGTGCCCTGAAAGGTGAATGGATTGAAAACGTGGCCTGGCTAGATGCTGGAGGGCTGAGTTATGAGACGAGGTGGCCCACCACAGAACTAGCACGACGGTTGGCAATGCATGCTGGAGAGAAGGAGCTGCTACCCCATACCTGGCCACAAGGGCATGCACCAGCAGTATGTCCAGTCTCCTACATGTCACTAATCAAACACCAGTGGTAAACATGGAACATCTGAAATTCGGGGGTTAAAATGCAGTTGCTGATGCATTGAGCTTCATCACATTTAAAGCTATACTCTACCTTTGTGTGGGCTTCATCTGTCAAACGACAAGGCAGTTCAGCCATCCCAGTGATAAACCATCCAAATAATCACAGTCGCATCAGCAGTGTTTCTCAGTTTTTGGTGAGAGAAGGCAGTCTCCAACTCTTGCCAAGAAAACAAAGAGCTTCTGGTGCTGACTGTGAGCTGTGCTATGCTTAACCAGTTGATATCTGATTTCCCCAAAGGAACACATTTCTAGGATGCTGCTTGTAGGGACTATAGAGCAGGGGTGGGCAATAATTTTTGAAGGGGGACTACTTCATAACTTTTTGAAGTGGCCCTGGGCCATCCTGGAAAGGGTGGGGGCCTCGGGTGGAAAGGGCAGAGCCAGGACACTTCCATACACCCCCCTACCCATAGACCCTGAGTGGACTGGGGAGGAGGGGGGGAGCATGTGAAGTCTTTGCCTTCCCCGAAAGAACTGCCAGCTGTTCTGAACAGCTGGCAGATCACTCTAAGCACTATGCACCCCTTGCAGGCTGGGAGGAGACCGTGCACTCTCTCCCCCCCCCGCTCAATCAGGGTCTGGGGCCGGGGGAGTGCATGAAGTCTCACCCTGTCCCTGGTAAAGGAGGAGGCCTAGATTGGCCTAGGGATGGGGTAGAGATAGGGCATCCGCGGGCTGGAACCCTACACCTGCTATAGGTCCTGATTTATTGGAAGTGAAGACTGGTGATGTTCGTGTGAAGGACTGGGTCACTCAGGAAAATTAGTGGAACACAACGACTTTAATATCTCACCTGTTGGTCTGAGTCCAGGACAGTCTGATGGTGGCAAAAAAGTCATCCCACGTGATGGCCTTTTGGTGCCTCTCACTCTATGTGACTTGAATTTCCAGGCTGAAAGGATCACGGCTGCCCACACCATAGTTGGTACAGATTGACCCTTGCTGTCACTCTTAGAGTCAGTGACAAGGGCTATGGGCTACAGAGACAGAAATTCCCCTTTATATACATACTACATTCAGTTACCTATTTGCAGGGCAAAAGTGGTTGTTGCACTTTTCCTGGAACCCTGCTATCTTCAGCTGATGTCTTGGCAACTGAGAAGTGAGCTAGGAAGCAGAACTGCCAGAACTGGTGGGTTAATGACATAGAAGTAACATGGAAAATTCTCTTTCACACACATAATTATCTCTTCCCTGGGAAACTACAGCAGTTTGGGTTGTTTTTCCCAGAAGATTAAACATAGACTGTAAACTTTCTCTCTGCAAAGCACTGAAAGTAGATGAGTTCTCACCATTCATGAGTTCTCCATTGTTCATTGTTGATCAGACTCACTCTTCTCTCTTACATAGAAGGTAATTAATCACATTCATTTCTTCATCCCAGAAGCCCAAGTGTATCACTACTCCTGAATTTCACAGAAAGCTCAGTGGAAACAGCAACACCGAAGCATTTGTCTGTCTGATAGCAAGAGCGTTAACTCAGTGATTGAGCAATCTGAAGTTTGCATGGCAACAACAATTAGGGAGGCTATTAAGCTGTAACTATTTATTAAACAGGAACTAAGTACAAAGTCAGTGTGAATCTCCAGGACTAGATAACTGCATCTCACAGTTCTCTTTGGCGAAACCTGTAAAAATACGTTGCCATTGATGGTGAGATTTAACATATCTCAAATACTGAGGAGGTTCCAGAGGACTAGAAAAAAGCTAATGTGTCAATATTTAAAAAGAAGAATAAATGGAATGGCCCCATATCAATAGACCAGTTATCTTAACATTGATCCTGGGCAAAATCACAGAATGGCTGATTTGCGAATGCCACTAATAAAGACTGTGAGGGTGTTACTGTAATTATTGTGATAGGTTGCCCCCTCTGAGATGCCAATGGATGTGCAGAGACATAGCTAAGCTTGCCTGTTCTGCCTGCATGGGCACCCTTGATGCCTATCTTGCTGAGCCAGGCTATTAACCCTCCTCCAGCACAGAAACTGGCAGGCCACACCCAACTGTAGAATGACAAGCTCTGAGATCCGCTCTGTGAAGATTCAGCTTGTCTAGCACCCAGGTATCTACCTCCCTTGGAGTGCAGACCCACAGTGATATCAGGTAGTGATCAATGGCTCGATGTCAAGTTGGCGGTCGGTTTCTAGCGGAGTGCCCCAAAGATCTGTTCTTGAACCAGTTTTGTTCAATATCTTTATTAATGACCTGGATGAGGGGATGGATTGCACCCTCAGCAAGTTTGCAGATGACACTAAGCTGGGGGAGAGGTAGATACGCTGGAGGGCAGGGATAGGATCCAGAGTGACCTGGACAGATTAGCGGATTGGGCCAAAAGAAATCTGATGAGGTTCAACAAGGACAAGTGCAGAGTCCTGCCTGCACTTGGGACGGAAGAATCCCAAGCATTGTTACAGGCTGGGGACTGAATGGCTATGTAGCAGTGTCACGTTATCATGTGAGGATTGTGAGGGGAGCAGCCAGGTCACTGCTGCACCCGGGGGGGGGGGTGTTCGCCCCAAAAGTGGTACAAAGAGGGCCATGTGTGGGGTCAAACAAAAGCTTACTTTCTTCTGATTCTGTATCTGCTCTTCATATGTCTGTATAATGTCTGTGTGTGGAGTTAGGGATCTATACTCTGTATGGAGACTGGAATCTCTCTGAATGGGCTTGAGTAATGGGCTAGGAATGTTTGCCTATGGACATGCTAATGAGCGAAGCTACAGGGGACAATGGGCCTCTGAAGGCCAAAGACACACCTGGCCACTGGCCATGTGACTCTAGCCAGCCTGGAAGAAACCAGGAAGGAGGTATAAATATGCCATGTGGTAGACTCCATGTTGGACTCAGATCTGCTCCTGACCCCAGATGCAGCCTTGCAGGGGATCACGAGCCGGGAAGACCTGTGGACCCATCCTGCCCTAGGATGTGCAACAAGGACTTTTAAGCCAGCAGCTATAACATCTCTGCTAGAGCCTGCATCGAGAACTGGGAGATTCGATGCATGTAACGTATGATACTTTAGCAACCTCACTCTCGTGCTTTTCTTTCTCGTAGTAATAAACCTTTAGATGGTAGATTCTAAAGGATTGGCTCAGCGTGATTTGTGGGTAAGGTCCAGAGGGTAAATTGACCGGGGATCTGTGGCTGGTTTCTTGGAACGGGACAGAATTTGTTCAGGGAAGGTGAGATTGGGTTCTAGACCCCTCAGCTGTGTATGAGGCCGGGGCCATCTGGGGCACAGATATTGCTGGGGTTTCGGAGGGATTTTGCTCGTGAGGCTTCAGGCAGGCAGCTGAAGCGCTCTGTGGGACTGGTTTGTGGCCTGTTTGGGAAGGTAAGGTTGTAAGGAGCCCTGAATTTGAGCAATTCGCCCTGAGCGGACGCCCTCAGCAGTGCCCAGACCCAGCCCGGTCTTTCACAAGCAGTTCAGCAGAAAAGGACCTGGGGATTACAGTGGATAAGAAGCTGGATATGAGTCAACAGTGTGCCCTTGTAGCCAAGAAGGCTAATGACATATTAGGGTGCATTAGGAGGAGCATTGCCAGCAGATCCAGAGAAGTGATTATTCCCCTTTATTCGGCTCTGGTGAGGCCACATCTGGAATACGGTGTCCAGTTCTGGGCCCCCCACTATAGAAAGGATGTGGACACGCTGGAAAGGGTCCAGCGGAGGGCGAGCAAAATGATTAGGGGGCTGGAGCGCATGACCTATGAGGAGAGACTGAGGGATTTGGGTTTGTTTAGTCTATAGAAAAGAAGAGTGAGGGGGGGATTTGATAGCAGCCTTCGACTTCCTGAAGGGAGGTTCCAAAGAGGATGGAGAGAGGCTGTTCACAGTAGTGACGGATGGCCGAACAAGGAGCAATGGTCTCAAGTTGTGGTGGGAGAGGTCCAGGTTGGATATTAGGAAAAACTATTTCACTAGGAGAGTGGTGAAGCACTGGAATGGGTTACCTGGGGAAGTAGTGGAGTCTCCATCCCTAGAGGTGTTTGAGTCTCGGCTTGACAAAGCCCTGGCTGGGTTGATTTAGTTGGGATTGGTCCTGCCTAGAGCAGGGGGCTGGACTTGATGACCTCCTGAGGTCTCTTCCAGCTCTAGGATTCTGTGATATGAAATTGGGGGAGGAAGGTCTGCTCAGCTTCTTATGCACCTCCTAAATATGAATTGCACAAATGGGGTTCTCTTGTAAAGAAGAAATAAGTTTACTAATGACAAAAGGTGAATTTTAGGTGGTGAAAGAGGTAACCAACAGAACAAAGTAAATTACTGAGCAAATAAAATAATCAAGCTAAACTTTATATATTCAAGAAACATGCTATAAAATGTAATTTGTTACCCTAACTGCTATTTTAGACAGGTTGCAAAGTGTCCGTAGCTTAGAGTTCCAATGAGATCTCTTTTCAAACTGTGCCCCCCATTTGCCTTCCCTTGAGGTGTCTTTAGGAGTCTTTCTTCTGAGGCTGGCAGGCAATGGTGGAGAGTCCTGTTTGCCTTCCATCTCAGCATTAAATAACATTTATGCGAGGCAGGAATTTTTAAAATTTCCTAACTTGACCTCCCCTTCCTTTTAGTGGAAAATTACTGTAAGTCCAAGATGGTGTCTAGTACTAGGTGACAGAACTACCTGACCTAGCGGTATCATAGCTACACCCCAGGACACCTTTCAGGGAAGAGAGAGATTGGTATTTTCAAAGTAGGGCTGCCAATCACAGTTAACTCATGCAATAAACTCAACAAAATTATGATTAAAAATATGCTGTGATTAGTCACACTATTAATTACCAATGGAAATTTATTAAATATTTTGGATATTTATCTACACTTTTAAATATATTGATTTCAACTACAACATGCAACATGTACAGTGCTCACATTATTTTTGCTTATAAATATTTGCACTGTCAAAAACAGAAGCAATAGTATTTTTCAGTTCACCTCATACAATTACTATAGTACAAACTCTATATCATTACAATTGAACTTACAAATGTAGAATTATGTACAAAAAGCTGCATTCAAAATAAAACAATGTAAAACTTTAGAGCCTATAAATCCACTCAGTCCTACTTCTTGTTCGACCAGTCGCTCAGACAAACAAGTTTAGTTACAATTTTTCAGGAGATAATTACGTTTCTTGTTTATAATGTCATGTGAAAGAGAGATCAGGGGTTTCCTTGGCACTGCTGTAGCCAGTGTTGCTAGATATTTATGTGCTAGATGGGCTAATGATGCATGTTTCCCTTTATGCTTCAACCACCATTCCAGGGCACATGAATCCATGCTGAGGATGAGTTCTTCTCAATAATGATCCAACCAGAATGGATCAATGCATGTTTGTTTTCACCATCTGAGTCAGATGCCATCAGCTGAAGGTTGATTTGCTTTTTGGTGGCTTGGATTCTGCATTGAAATGTTGTTCTTTTAAGATTTCTGAAAGCATGTTTCTCATCTCAGCCCTCTCCAATTTTGGAAGGCACTTTAGGTTTTTAAACCTTGGGTCAAGCACCGTAGCTGTCTTTAGGAATCTCACATTGGTTCTTTGCATTTTTGTCAAATCTGTGGCAGAAGTGTTCTTAAAAAGAACAGCATGTGCTGGGTCATCATCTGAGACTGCTATAACATGAAAAATATAGCAGAATGCAGGTAAATCAGAGCCGGAGACATACAATTCTCCCCAAAGAAGTTCAGTCACAAATTTAATTAATGCATTATTTTTAATGAGGATCATCAGCATGGCAGCATGTCCTCTGGAATGATGGCCAAAGCATGAAGTAACATTTCTGGCATGTAAATACCTTTCAGGGCTGGTGTGACGGGATGGACCAAGCACTGGGGCCTCCTGCTAGAAGCCTGGTGGTCCTGCCACACCCTGCACTAGAAAGTCGCAGGCTATGTCTACATTTGCGGCTTCTTGTGCAAGAAATCCTGCGCAAGAAAATGTCCACACTGCCATGTGCGAGCTGTGCTTTTGCGCAAGAGCGCCCATGGCAGTGTGGACGCTCTCTTGCAGAAGAAAGCTCTGATGGCTATTTTAGCCATAGGGCTTTCTTGCGCAAGAAATCCCTGCTGAGCATCCACACTGCCCTCTTGCGCAAGAGCTCCAGCGCAAGAGGGCTTACGCCTGTTAAAAAAGAGCGTAGCTCTTGCGCAAGGAGCTGTCTCTTACGACGCCGTACTGTAAATTTCCTTGTGCAAGAGCAGGCGGGCAGTGTAGACGCTCTGCGGATTCTTGCACAAGAACGGCTGTACTTGCGCAATAACCCACCAGTGTAGACATAGCCATAGAGAATTCCTCCAGGCAAGCTAGAGTGGCTGCAGGAGGAACCAACCAATCAGGGGCCAGGAGGCCTATAAGAAGAAGCTGTAGGACCAAAGTCAGCTCAGTGTCTCTGGAGCCTTGAAGGAGTAGAAGGCCTGGTGGAATAGCTGTTTGAGGGAGCAGCAGCACCACACACAGCTCCATGTGGGGAGCCAGTGTGGACTGATGTTGACACTGAGATAAAGCCCTAAGGTGAAGGCAAAGAAACCATCTCCAGGAGGGGAAGCCCCGGAGGCATCACTCTCTCTGGGTATGTCTACACTACAGCGTTATTTCAAATTAACTAATTCGAAATAACGCATCTAGGCTCGTGCTTAAAGGGACCCCCCTGGACAGCCGGTTCTCAGCTTCCCCGCTTGCTTGCCTACCTCGCCAAGGGACAGCAAAGCGTTTTCCTCTCCGCCTGCTTCGGTCGCTCTCCTTTGGGACACCGCAGCACTCGGCACCATGGAGCCAGAGCCGCCCCTGGGCACTCTGGTGCTCATGCTGAACGTGTTGCTGCAAGCCTGGCAGCAATTGCTGGAGGTTGCCTGGCACCTTCTGCTGCAGACCAGCCCCCTGGCCCTCCCCCTGCCCCCCCGGGAGCCCTGGAGGAGCGGCGCCCGGACACCAGCATGCCCCGCCGCATCTGGAGTCTGGACACCAGCAGCAACTAGTGGGACCGCAACATCCTGGAGTGCTGGGGAGACCAACAGTGGACCCAGAACTTCAGGATGAAGAAGGACATCTTCCTGGAGCTCTGCGAGTGGCTCGCCCCTGCTCTGCTGCGACGGGACACTCGCATGAAGCCCGCTATTCCCCTCCACAAGCGGGTGGCCATCGCCTGCTGGAAGCTCTCCACGCTGGATAGCTACCGATCCGTGGGGAACCAGTTCGGCGTGGGGAGATCCACCGTCGGAGCAGTGCTCATGGAGGTACGGCACTCACCGGCCACTGGGCCAGGAGGCGGGGGGCTGCAAGGAGGATGTGTGCTGCCCCGGGGAGAACGGGGGGCGAGGTGGTGTAAGTGCCCTCCCCAGGAGGTGTCGGGCCATCCCGGCCGCACTACACACCGCCCGCGGTGGCCAGGATTGCAGCGGGGGTTGCTCCTGGGAGTGGGGCACGGGGCAGTGGGGGGGAACGAACACTCCCAGCCACCCAGGCACCCCAGTGACCCTCAGTTTTGTGTGTCTCTCTGCAGGTGGTGAAGGCCATCAACAGGGTGCTGCTCTGCAGAGTCGTCCACCTCACTGACCTGGACTTGGTCATCCAGGGGTTCGGCGCCCTGGGCTTCCCCAACTGCGGGGGGGCAATCGACGGGACGCACATTCCCATCTGCACCCAGTACCACCAGGCCTCCCTCTTCATCAACAGGAAGGGGTACTTCTCGGTGATCCTGCAGGCTGTGTCTGACCACTGGGGCCAGTTCACGGACATCAATGTGGGCTGGTCCGGCAAGGCACACGACACGCGGGTGTACCACAACTCCTCCATGTGCCAGAGGCTGCACACCGGGACTTTCTTCCCCACGTGGATATGCCAGTGTGCCTGGTGGGGGATGCGGCCTACCCCCTACAGCCCTGGCTCATGAAGCCCTACACGGGACACCTCAGCCCCTCCCGGCAGGCCTTCAATGCCAGGCTCAGCAGGGCCCGCATCGTGGTTGAGGGGGCCTTCGGCCGACTGAAAGCATGGTTTAGGTGCCTCCTCACCCGCCTCAACCTCTCCCAGCACAATATTCCGCATGTGGTGGCAGTGTGCTGTGTGCTCCACAATATGTGCGAGAGGAAGGGGGAGGCTTTCCTGCCAGCCTGGATGACAGAGGCTGACCGCATGGCTGATCAGTACGCACAGCCCCGCATGGCTGCCAGCCGGGAGGCCTTCTCGGGGGCTGGCCGCATCCGGGAAGCCCTGAGGGAGAGCTTCCAGGTAGACCAAGACTGAAGTCCCCCTGGCGTGCCCCACTGGGGTCTGGGGCCTTACATTCCACCCCCACCTCCTTCCCCTTTTCCCCTCCCTAACCCCCCTTCCTGATCTACAATAAAAACACCTGTGTTGCCACAAAAAAAGTCTTTATTTCACATAACTGGGGCAGGGGGAGGGTAGGAATGAGGGCGGGAGAGGGGAGGGGGGAAACCTGGGAGGAGGGAGCTGGAAGGAGAGGCAAGAGGAGGAAGGGGGAGGAAGCTCAGGGTTGGGGGTCTTGCTGGCTCTCCCATCTCGCAGCACTGCGGGTGCGGGGCGTCGGGGAGTGGGTGTGGAGGGTTGGGCAGGAGGGACGGGGGGTGTGGAAGAAGCGGGAGGGAGAGCAGGGGTGGGAGGAGGAGCGATAGCTGGGGCGGCCGCAGGGGCTGGAGCAGCAGGAGGCAGCAATCAGTCCGCCAGGGCCTGCAGGTGCTCGCGGAGGGCACGGCCCTGCTCCCGCAGCTCCCTCAAGCTCTCCCGCCGCAGCTGCAGGTCCTCTTGCACCCACTGCTCCTGGCTGTGGACCTGCCGTCCCTGCAGGCGCAGCTTCTGCCTCTGGAACTCCTCTTGGTTGCAGGTGCACCTACTGGCCCGGGTTTAGGTGGATGGTCCAGGCGGGGTGGTGCGTCCTGCACTCGCAGGTGCTGCGGCTGTGGTGAAACAAGAGAAGTGGTCAGTTCTCCTTGGGGACACAGTGGGTGAAACCCAGCCCGCCTCTGCAAGGCGAGGACTGCAGGTGTCCGCACCATCACGTCCTGCTATCCCCAGGAGTGTGAGCTGGCCCAGGACTGCACCCCAGCCCCTGTGCTGCCTATAGTGTGGTGTGTGTCGGGGAAGGGGAGATGTGCCCTGCCTCTGTGTAGAGGGGGTGTCTGGAGGGAGGGCAGTGTGCAGTGTCTCTCCCCGGGGTAAGGTCCCTGGACTCCCCCTATCCCCCGCTCCGCATAAGGGGACCGTGATGTCACTCACATGTGGAGGCCTCCCCGGCCTTGGATGAGGCTGCTGACGGGCTCTCTGGTTCAGCTCGGGGTTCCTGGGTGCAGGGCAGGCTCCCTGCAGGCTCCTGGCTGCCGTCGTCGTCCTCCTCCTGTTCCCCTGTGTCAGGGACAGGGCCCTCTGCCCCGGGGTCGATGACAACCGGGGGGCATGGACCGTCTGACCCCCCAGGATGTGGTCCAGGGCCTCAAAGTGAGGGCAGGCCTCCGGGTCAGCCCCTGTTTGGGAGGCCCTGGTGTAGGCCTGCCGCAGTTCTTTTATTTTGCTGTGCATCTGCTCCTGGGTCCACATGTGGCCTCTGGTGGCCAGGCTGGCAGCCATGCGGCTGTAGATGGCTCCTCCCAAATCTCAATGAGGCCCACGATCTCTGCACTTGACCAGGAAGGCGCCCGCCTTTTGCGGCCCCTGGCAGGCTCCTGGGAGCCGCCAGCCTGGTCCTGGGGAGCGGTGGAGGGCTGGGTGGCAGCGGGTGGCTGGCTCATCCAGTGCCAGGTGCACAGTCTGCTGGCTGTGTGCTGGCAGGCTGGCAACTGGCACAGGCACAGTCTGCCCCTTTAAGGGCTCCGGGACTGGGGGGGGAGCAGACAAGTTTTCCTGGTTGTGCCCAGAGTGGCCACCAGGGCTCCCTGGGAAGGGCTGGAGGCCAGCTAATTCGAAATAAGTGTCTACACAGCACTTATTTCGAATTAGCTATTTCGAATTAGGCGTTATTCCTTGTAGAATGAGGTTTACCTAATTCGAAATAAGGGCTCCGCTATTTCAAATTAATTTCGAAATAGCGGTTTGTATGTGTAGACAGCTATTACAGTTAATTAAAAAAAAGTCTGTTATTTTGAATGAACTCTGTAGTGTAGACATACCCTCTGAGGGGGAAACAGAATGAGAGACTATGAATATGGCACTGAGATGAGCCCTTTTTAAGGGTGTATCCTGGTAGGGCTTTTGAGTATTTCATATCGAGGTTGACTTGGTCGAAGGGATGAGTAGCCAAAAAGACTTTTAAAACTCAGGGAGTGCAGGCACACACACTCAGTCAGACAGGGTCACTTGTGGGAGGTGAGTGCCACCTCATTACAGCCAGCTACAAAACACCTGTTCTCACTTTCAGGAGATATTGTACATGAGCTTTGTCTACACTATGCAGCTTAAGCTGGGCACTGTAAACATTGTTTGTCAGCCCTTTTGTCGACAAAATACTTCTACTCCCTATGAGCAGGATTTGTATGTAAACAGAAGAGCCCTTCCACTTACAATGGCCATTTACACTGCCACTTGCTGCAGCAAAACTTTTGTCTTTTGGGGAGTTGGGTTTAAGCATCTACACTATCATAAACTCGTCCAGGCAAGGTCAGGAATAGCATTACTCCTCATAAAATCGTGAGTATCTGATGTCGAAATCAGCAGCCCTTAAGGTTAACAAGACAGGCTTGGTAGCATGGACGTGTCATATAGAAAATCAACCTTATGGAGCTAAATTTGGTGTAAACTCCTAGTGTAGACCGGGCCTATAAAACAGGCAGCATTATTTCCTGGAAATGTAAGGAAACTTGTTTGTCTTAGCAATTGGCTGAACAGGAAATAGGCTCTACAGTTTTACATTGTTTTGTTTTTGAGTGAAGTTATGAACCATAAAAAAATCTACATTTGTAGATTGCACTCTCACAATAGAATTTACTTTAGACTTTTAGAGTACTTGTATGAGGTGAATTGAAAAATACTATTTATCTTGATTATTAGTTTTACGGTGTAAATTTGTAACCAAAAATAATATAATATGAGCACTGTACACTTTGTATTCTATATTTTTTGAAAAGGTAGAAAATATCCAAAATATTTAAATAAATGGTATTCTGTTTTTTAGCAGTGTAATTAACTGCAGGATTAATCACAATTGATATTTTTAATTGCTTGTCAGCCCTACTTCAAAGTTTTTTAGTTTCTTCCTAATGGCCTGTCAAGGCTGATGATGTACTGTCTGGTGGGTGTCATCACCCAGTTGTAATTATTACATAGTCATATTCCTAACTTTAGATACAGAAATAATACATGCATATTAATTGGATACTGACATTCAGTAAATCATAACCTTTCCAATGATATCTCACATGTCCCATCTTGCATAAAACATACCTTAGCTATGCCATATTCATATCAGAACATTTCCATGAAGAACATGGAGTGTAACACCATAACTATTGCCAGCTGATAAGGCTTTATGGAGATTTATGTTCGACAAGCTTTATTATTTTTGGAGGAGATTGCTGGCATTCGTCTCACCATTTCTTTGCCACTGGGGCTAAAATTATACCCAGAGAACTGAAGGCCAGAGGAGATTATTATTGCCACCTACTTTTCTACACAACTCAGGTCATAGAATTTCACAAGTGTGTAACTTGTGATGGTGTTGGAGCCTAGTGTTTAAGTCTTAATTTGAAGAGTACAAGTGATCAGAGAACTTCTTACATCCTAGGCCAGTTGTTCCAGGCGTTAACTATCCTAGCTGTTAAAAATGTCCTCTTCCCAGCCTGAATGTGTCTACCTTGAATTTAGATTTTGTTATGCTTTTGAGTTTCAGCAAGTTGTTTCTGAATCTTCTCTAGGATAAATGAAGTTGATTGAAACTTCCTAGAAACAAATGCAGCTCCATGCACTACCAAAGAGTTACAAAGCTCAGTTTTTAATGCATTATTAAGATTAGATGGTGTCTTTTGAGTAACCTGGCTATGTCCCTTATCCTAGCTCACTTAATCCATGTCTACACTAAGAAACTATTTAGAAATAACAAAATTTGACTTAATAACTCCTGAAATAACAAAATTGAAATAGCGTATCCCCACCACGAGGAAACCTCAAAATTAGTCCGAGGCAGGCTCCGTTAATATGGATGTACTACCTCGACTTAGAGCCCCAGGAAGCACTGGGCCGTAATTAGTTCAAATTACTTTGGGGAGCCATTATTTCAAATTAGCAGCTGTGGAGCATCCACACTAACACTATTTCAAAATAACTATTTCAAAATTAGTGTTATTCCCTGAGAAAAGCAGTACAGATTTTGAAATAAGCGACCCCCTTATGTGAAAATAAAAGGCTTGGTAGCGTGGACACTCTGCTTATACATTTGTCCTAAGGGGGGTTATTTTGAAATAAAGCCCTAGTGTAGACCAGGGCATAGAGATTTAGTTTTTAACAGACAGTTATTTAAGGAGATTTCTATTCTTTGAATGAATGAACTATTGGGAAGGAAGTATGGTGAACAGGTTTTGCAGTAAGTGCAATTTGATGCCTAGATAATACGGTGACTAGCCTCTAAAATTCCTGAAATTAGGTATTTGTGAATAACACAAGAGACAAATTAACTGCTGGTATAAATCCACTGGTCTTACTCTCTTGCTTATCTGACTACAGTGGTACAGATTTGCACTGGTAAAAGTGAAAGAAGAAGCAGGCCCATTGAATTTAATGGAGTAGCTTCATGACTTCAGGAGAATTATACCATAGATCCATTTGGCTCAGGTATTTATCAAATATAACTAACTAGATTGTGGTTTAGCCCATCTCTGCACAATGCGAGCTCTAAACCCCTTACATCAGGGTAGGCAAAATATGTCTGCAGGCCAGATCCAGTCTGCCAAGCCACCAGATTCAGCCTGCAGCCTAGTGGGAGCCTCAGGTAGGTTCCCTGTCCTCCATGCTGCTCAAAGCAGCTGGCTGCAGGTGCTTCTCTGAGCACCATGAGCCAAGTGGAGTGAGAGGCTTTGTGCATTGCCTCCACCTACAGCACAGACTCACAGCTCCCATTGGCCGGACACCAATGGGAGATGCCTGGGCCATGTTTGTGGTGCAGGCAGCACACTAAGTACCCCCTGTAGCTGTGCAGTGCACAGAGACCACATGGGCCCAGCAGCTGGCCACTTTGAGTGGTGCGCAGAGGCAGGGCAGGTACGACACCTACTAGGGACCTGCTGGCTGCTAGTCATGAGCTACCTTAGGTAAGCACCTCCCAGTGAGAGGCTGCACCTGGCACCCCTCCTTTTCTGCACCCCTGTTCCAGGTCAAAACCCAAACCATCTGCACCCCCACAACTTCCTAGACCCTGCAGCCCAATCTCCTGCCCCAGGACACAACCCAAACATCTGTACACCCACCCCAGGTCACAACCCTCTTCCAGTCCATGCATCCCAACCCCCTACCCCAAGCTCCTAGCTGCACCCAACCTACATCCTAGATCCTGCACCTCCTCCATTAAAATCATGGAAGAGTGCGGCCCTTGACCACATAACAAATTCTTGGAGTTGCCCCCATCAAAAATTATTGCCAACCCCTGGCTTCCATCACCAAATTTGGGTCTGGCCCCATACCTTGCAACATGAGATCCTTAGAGCAAAATATCTGTAGCATTGCATTGTTACCATGAAGACTAATGGGATAAATCAAAGTCTCCTGAGAATAGTTTCAAGCCTCTAAGCAATTATCATCAATGAGAGTCTATATTAGACTGCCTGGGCAAAGACTGTGCTGCATAGCAACGGCCTGGGGTCTTGTTTGAGTGTTTTGCTTTATTTATCTTGGAGATTAATGTCTCACTTTTATCCACACAGTAAATCCTACTTTAGCTTGGTGTTCTGCTCTCACTATGTTTTAATAAGACTGGGAGTTCCAAACCGTAGCTGGTGTTCCCACCCTGCCCCTCCCAGGACACTGTTCATGTTTCCATCCACTCCATTCATCTTGGAGCAAAGCTTCAGGTAAAAAGGACAGGAGATGTTTGTGTGTGTGTGTGTGTGTGTGTGTGTGTGGAGGGGGATGGGGTATCTGGCTTTTCGAGTCTGAATTTCAGCTGGATCAGATGCTATCATGTGCTTTCTTAACGTATAAAAGGTCCTGCCATCACATCCTTGATTATCACTGAGGGAGGATGACAGATGACTTGTTCTTATCACTGGCCCTTTGAGCTGCCTTTAACTGATAGCTGGCGGGGGGAGGGGGAGCAGGGCCGGCTTTAGGAAGTGCAGGGCTCAATTCGAACAATTTTGACAGGGCCCCACAGCAATTTTGGCTGAGCAAAAAAAAATAGCACCAAAAATTCCCCCACCAACACACACGCACACCTGTGGCACAGGAAAATCCTGTGCTAAATTCACACCTCCTGTGTATAATTTTTGGTGGTGCCCCATTAGCCACACCCCCTGACCCCTGTTAGCCACACCCCTGACCCCCATTAACCATGCCCCAACCCCATTAGCCACACTCCCTGACCCCCATTAACCACACCCGACCCCATTAGCAACACCCCGACTTCGTTAACCAGGCCTCTGGAGGTAATACGCTCGAGGCAAGATGGACACATGACCAGAAGTAAAAGGTGTCATGTCACCCCTCTCGAAGGACTTTTCCCACCATCCTCTTACCAACAGGTATTAGTTTGGCCCCCACCAAACCCCCCCTCATGCAACTATCCTGCAATTGCATTAACCCAATGTGTGTGACATTAACTCGGGGGCAGAGAGGCTGGGGGAAGTGTTCCCTCTAAGGCTATGTCTACACTCGCGGCTTCTTACACAAGTACAGCCGTTCTTGCGCAAGAACCCAAAGTATCCACACTGCCCGCCTGCTCTTGTGCAAGGAAATTTACAGTACAGCGTGGTAAGAGAGGGCGTCTTGTGCAAGAGCTACGCTCTTTTCTAACAGGTGTAAGCTCTCTTGCGCAAGAGGGCAGTGTGGACACTCGGCAGGGATTTCTTGTGCAAGAAACCCCTATGGCTAAAATGGCCATCGGAGCTTTCTTGCGCAAGAGAGCGTCCACACTGCTATGGATGTTCTTGCGCAAAAGCACAGCTCACACATGGCAGCGTGGATGTGTTCTTGCACAAGACTTCTTGCACAAGAACCCTTGCGCAAGATGTTCTTGCACAAGAAGCCGCCAGTGTAGACATCATATATATAGTAGCCCAGTGTCTGTGAGTCTGTAACGCCGAAATGCTGGCTGTTCCCTCTGGGGGGCGCTGTTGCCTGAAATGCTGGCTGTTCCCTTTGGGCGGCCCGTGCTGCATGGGGAGTGCAGGGCCCAAATGGCCGCTTGCTCTGCTTGCTCCCACGCGGTGGCCCGGCTGAGCGGCGCAGAAGTCAGCCGAACGCCACGGCGGGAGGGGAAGGGGGGCGGGCGGTGATGTGTGGCGTGACAGCGGCTCCAGGCCCCGCCCCCTGGCTGTGAACATCACCGCCCTGCCCCCCTTCGCCTCCCGCTGTGGCACTCGGCTGACTTCTGCACCGCTCAGCCAGGCCGCTGTGTGGGAGCAAGTGGCGCAAGTGACCGTTTGGGCTCCGCGCTCCCCATGCAGCACGGGGAGTGCGGTGCCCAAATGGCTGTTTGGGCGCCATGGTCCCCCGAGTGAGAGGCAGGAGGGGGAGGAGAAGAGAAAGAGAGAGACGGAGAGAGAGGCAGGAGGCGGAGGAGAGCTGAGAGAGAGAGGGAGAGAGACGGAGCGAGAGACTGGAGGCTCAGGAGAGAAGACTGACATGGAGGAGAGACCTGAAAATCCCATCTTATGATGGGCTAATTGGCTAGTAGCCTAAGAGTTTCCTCCCATGAGCAGAATGGATTTTGTGTTGTGCACCTGTACTGAGTTCATGTGGCTTGTTTGGATGTGCCACTGTGGTACCCAAGTTATTAATAAATACCTTATACACCTCGACCTCTTCCCTCTGCTGCCATGTCTCCTCCCCTTGCTCCATCAGCTCCCCTGGTAACTGCTGCCCTCTAATCCCTCACCCTCCTCTGCTGTCCTAACTCCTGCCCTTCTCACTGCCCTCAGCCCTCCTGCAACCTGCCCCCCTCCACCAGCCCTTCTCTCCCCTGTGCCCACTCCTCCAGTAGCCCCACTCTGATCATGTGAGCTACCCTCCTCATCCCCTCTTCTAACACCTCCTCCACACACCTGCCCTGCCTCTCTCCTCTGGTGCTGGTCCGTCCCCTGCAGGTGTCTGCCCTTCTGCTTCACCCCAGAATCCCCTGGCACCTTCCCTTAGGCCTGCACCCTCCTGGTGCCTCCCCCTTCCCTTACTGCCCCTGCCCCCTTTGCCCTCTTTTTCCCTGATGCCCACCCCCTCACCACTCTCTGCCCCATTCCCCTCCTGCCCCTCTGTGCCCTCACACATGCCTTGCTCCATCCCCACCTTTCTCATGCCCACCCCTTCTTTCAAGCCTTCTCCCAGCACCTTCCCCTCCCCACTCTAGCCCCAATGCCCTTCCCCTCTCCTCTTTCAGCATCACCCTGTCCCCCCTCCCACTGACACCTCCCCTCCTGCCCTTTTCCTCATTGTCTGCACTTGGCCCTGTGGCATTTGTCTCTCCTCCACCCTGTCTCATGGTGCCTTCCCTTTCTTCCCCTTCCCCTCCGCACAAGCCCCTTCCTCTCCTACCCCTCCCCTCCTCAAGCCCCTTCCTCTCCTACCCCTCCCCCTCCTCACAAGCCCCTTCCTTTCCTCACCCTCTGCACAAGCTCCTTCCTCTCCCCTCCTCCTCCGCACAAGCCCCTTCCTCTCCCGCCCTCCCCCCTCCGCACAAGCCCCTTCCCCCTAGTTTTCCCCCCTACCTTCTGCCTTCCACTTTGTGGGGCTGGAGTCTGCACTCGGGCCCCGGGCTCCGAACTCGGAGCCAGGCCACACGACGCAATGTGGCTCCGAGGATTTTTAAAGTCCCGGGCCGTGACGTCACGTTATGCCCGGGCGTCCTCCCCACTCACCTGCAAATGCTGCGCATGGCAGCAGCAGTGCGTGCTGGCAAGGATGAGCTGCACTGAGAGCCGCGCACAGCAGGGACGGTCCAGGGCCAGGGGGGACACTCTGGGGGCAGGTGGGAGGACGCGCGGGAGGGCCAGCAGGGAGGGTCTGGGGCCCACTCCAGGCAGAGCCGGGGGAGAGGCCCAGCTCCACATATTGCTGGAGCAGGGCCCCGGCTCTGAATATTAACTCGCTGCCCATAGCGCCCGGCACACTTCCGGGTTCAGGGCGCCAGGCCCCTTTAGGCGCGGGGCCCCATTTGGGGGAATCGGGCGAATCAGCCTAAGGAAACCTGCCCTCCATCACTATTTACTGAGCTAATAAACGCTCTATCACTGGCCACCCCTGCCCTTCAGACCTTTTATTGAGGAGTGCAAAGGAGGGAAGCCAGTAGGCAGGGCCATACCTGCGGGGGTGCAGGGCCTGGGACAACCTCCCACCTCATCTCTTCCACCCTTGCTCTACCCCCAATTGCATCCCTCCCCCAAGGCCTCTGTGATGTGACCAGGGAGAGTACCGGGGGCCTCACATCGGCAGCAGGGTGTCAGTGCCCTCCCCACTCCGCTCAATGGGGTGGCAGGAAGTGGAGCTGGATGGCGATGGCTATACTGGATGGTGATGGTTATACTGGTGCAGCTGAGGCTGCCACATACTCCTTGCTACTGTAAATACACGACCATCTGCTTCCAGGAAAGAGAGAGCCAAAGAGAGCGGCAATGATATGGCTCCATCCAGCCTGTCCCAGGTTACATCTACACTGCAGGCTTCTAGCGCAATAACTGTTTTGTGCAACAGTTCTTGCACAAAAGGTCTTGAGCAAGAGTGCGTTCACACGGCCATGTGCTTTTGCACAAGAGCATCCATGGCTGTGTGGACTTTCTCTTGTACAAGAAAGCTCTGATGGCCATTTTAGCCATAGGGCTTTCTTGTGCAAGAAACCCCTGTTGCCCATCCACACTGCCTTCTTGTGGAAGAGCTCTTGTGCAAGAGGGCTTATTCCTCGTGGGGAGAGGAATATCTCTTATGCAAGAAGCGCTCTGTTCCGACAATTTACTGTAAATTTACTTGCACAAGGACACGTGTGCAGTGTAGACGCTCCACAAGTTTTTGTGCAAGAACCGCCATTCTTGCGCAAAAAGCCTACAGTGTAGACGTAGCCCCAGTGAACAACATTGGATGGTTTGTATGTGTAACCACTGCCAGGCAGATTTGAACCTGGGACCTCTGAAGCTTAGTATAGGAGCCTCTACCCTCTGAGCTAAAAGTCAGCTGTCTCCCAGCCCATTCTGTAGAGGTCTCTTGGTCTTAGCTCTTGCTAAGGTCTAGGTGCCACTGCATGGGACAGTGAACCACACTAGATGTGTGGGTTACATATGCGCTTGCTTCCCTTCAGCTTCAGAATGGGTAACAGCTGCGTAATCTTTCAGGGAACCGGACTTCTCTCTGCCATGTGCCTTGGGCAGGCACGGAGCCCATCGCTCCCCTTTGGCTTTGGGAGTGTTTCTCCAGGTGCTATGGGGAAGTGAAGAAGCTGTGGGATCACATGCTGGCAGGAGAGGGCTGGCTTTGTTCTAACTCTTCATGGAGGGTCTGGGTTTTGGAAACCTTCCCTTGGTGTCTGCAGCTCCTTTGAGTGCACCATAAACACAGGTGAGGGTGTGGAGCTGTCCAGAGTGCACAGCTGCCTGCCCAACAACCTACAGGGAGCTGCCTACACTCCAACTGCTTTGCACCCTGGCCCCCGCCACATAGTGCCTCTTCTCACAGTGCCCAGCAGCTGGGAACAACTGCCTCTTCTGTGTGACCAAGCTGTGGTTCATAGGTGTTTGTGTAAAGATACAGCTACATTGCACACTTCCTTCCACAGCACAGACTGCACACAGCCTTGTGGCGTGACTCTACATAGCAGTGTAGCTGCTGCAGTTTGGCTTAGATAGGTAAAGTAGGTGTGTGGATGTGAGTGGGGGTATAGTTTGGTCTTAATGAAATGCTGCACCTGCCCACTTCCAATGGCCCCTCTCCCAGCTCATCTGGAGGAGCCACTGGACCCAGGATACAAGTGATTGCAGGGACATGAGGGGCACAGGAATGAGGGACATAAGTTTGAAACGAGGGATCCAGAGGACACTGAGCAGAGAGCCCCAGACAGTGCCCCCTGCTCTTTGTAGATGTCTAGGGAGCCAGTAGATGCTGCCCAGATGCTCTGTCCAGATACGTGAGACCAGGGAGGAACAGAAAAAGGCCCCACAGAAACAGAGCACTCCTGGTCCTGCATCCTCCTCTTGGTGGTACAGATAGCCACTTTACTCAGGGCCAGGAGGAGGCTGATGAAGAGGTCTTGCCACTTTGTGGGGCCATGCACAGGGTGTGAGAATAAAAACAAGTGTGGGGAAAACCTCAACAAGAAGTTTTGGAGGAGCTGGAATAGGGACAGCAACCTGGCACTCTGCAGAAAAGTGTGTGCTTGGGGGGCACCCAAATCCCCCCCCCCATCATTGTCCAGTAGCTCCTGCTCTTTCAGACATTTTAAATCTGCCTAAAAATCACAGTTTTTTAGCAATAATGAAGCAGTACTATGAGTCTGGCAGTCAAAAAAACGCAAAAAAAAAGAAGGTCAGACAAAAAGACAAAGCTAAACAAAAAGACAGTTTGTCGTCTTATCTTAAATCTTGAAGTATTGAATAGAGGACATTCATCAAAAAGTATGGGCAAGGAAACATCTCAATTATCTGATCACTTGCCGAGTTGTGGGGATACCATGACGACTGCAAAAGTTGAACAAGTGGACTCTGAAGTGGCAATGAAAACACAAAATTTTGGTAATTTTGTTGAAGTGAGGGAAGAACCCTACACTGAAGACACTGCATTATGGCCAAAATGTATTTCAGTGGCTATGATAGAATATTTCTTAGTAAATAAACTGAAAATCATAGGTAATATGGAGAATTTGAGAAAAGAGCATGATGTTGGATTCTGAGGTCTTCGTGAGTCTCATTTCCTGAGGATGAAGAAAAATGGGAAAGTGGTTGATTTTTTCAGAAACCTCAAAGGCAGTCTAATGTTATGTTTGTTTTCCTTTAATATTTTCAGGGAATAATTTGCAAACTTTTGTCAATAGGCACTCTAATTGAAGAAATGTTGCAAAAGATATTGCTGATCATGAAACTTCCAAAGCTCATATTAATGCTACATGTGAGTTTGTTCAAAGACATAAAGTATCTAGAAGAACTGATTCTACATTATCGGCACAGTTTGAGATGGAGTGTTCTTATTGCAAGAAAGTGCTGAGCTGTGCTATTGTCATGGTGAAACTGTTGTCTTCTTTGGGACTACCTCTAGGAGGATATGATGAGTCATCAGTATCAAATCAAAAAGGTAATTTTTTAACCTGCCTTGAATATCTTAGTGATTTTGACAATTTTCTCAATGAACATTTGAAAAATTATCTGTATTGTGGCTCAGGAAAGATCAACTTTTTAACACACCAAATCTACAATGATTTCATTACTATAATGGCAGAGCAGCTCAGAAACCAATTCACTGATGAAGTAAAGGATGCCAAATACTGTATGTAGACCAATGAATATTAATTTTAAGATAAGTGACCGGCAATGTTTAAGTTGTAGAGTGATTTCTTTGTTTTGTCCCAGTAAAATTTCACACTTCTGAATGTTTAGTTTTGGAAAACATTGCAAATTTAGATTCGGACATCAAAAACTGTCATGGGCACAGCTTTGATAACGCCACAAATATGGCAGGAAAATATTCAGGTTCAGAAGCAAGACTGAACAATACAAATCCCTCTGTTTTATTCATACCATGTTCCAGCCATTCCTTAAATGTAATCTGCAATGCTGTAGCCGCATCTTGTGAGGGAGCTACACTTTTTTTTACTTTGTTCAAAACATATTTTTTTTTTGGTATCCACACATCGGTGGAGTATGTCAAAATCATGTTTGGACCTGGCAAATGAAAAACATTTGACAGTCAAAAGAATTGGTGACATCAAGTAATCTGTTTATGCAGATGCTGTTTTGGCTTCGAAAATTATCTGTGATGTTATAAAGAGAACCTTATTAGACATAGCCACATCAAATTCTGAAAACAATGTTCAAAAACTGAAGCAAAATCCTTAGCAGAAAAGTTTGAAAAGTATGATATTGCTGTTTTTACTATTTTGTGGAATCATTTACTTCAAATAATTAAATCATTGCAAAAAGTTGATACAAATTGATTGAATGTTGCACACTCGTTAGGTTCAGTTACAAGTTTTGTCAAGGAAGTTTGAAATGACTGTAAGTCTGTAGAAGCAGAGGCACTAACATTAACAGAAAATATAGGTTCCTCTGATGTATCTGATGAGAAGCGTAAAAAACCCAGGAAGTTATTTTTCGATGAAACTAGAGACAAAGAAATCAATTTAAAAGGGAAAGATCATCGTTGAGACCGTAAATGTTATTTGTGACACAATAATAGTGCAATTGCAGAGTAGAGGTGAATCTCTAAAGAAAACTGTTGATTTATTTTGCATTTTTTTGACAGAAGTATGGACGAAGAAGCTAAAAGCCACTATGGTGAGAAATTAAATGAATTCTACCGACAGGACATAGACACAAATCTTTTTGAAGACGAAGTGAAACATTTCACTCATTTTATTGAAAATGATGAAGTCTGTGCTTCAAGATCATCCGCTGATTTGTATAGACTTGTACATGATGATTTGCAGGCAACCTTTTTAAATGTAGAAACCATTCTGAAAATATTTTTAACAATACCTGTCACAAATGCTTCTGGTGAACATTCTTTTTCTGTATTGAAATGAGTTACAAATTATTTGCGAAATATGATGAGTCTATTCAGCAATATTGACAACTGAATGTGCCTTTTTACAAAATACTGCTTATGATGACTTAATTGACAATTTTGTAAAGAAAAAGTATAGAAAGAAAGTTATCTGAATAATTTTTTTTTTTCAAATTGAGTAAGTTTCTTCTGAGGAAGTTTGCTTTTATTTTTCCATTCATGTGTCATCTGTGCATTTTATTTTTACACATTTTTCACATTAGCTTAATGCAAATACAAGTTTTCATTTAGACCAGAAGTTCTCAAACTGTACTCTGAGGACTCTATTTAGCTGGACTGAGGAATGGTTATTATTATTTTTTTTATTAAGGGCTCTTATCCAAAGCACTTTACAATAGTTAGCTAATGGTACAAACAATATTTGGAAAGATCATTAGGTAGTCCAGCAAGACCCTCAGCAATTTTCAAGTGTTCTGTGAAAAAAAAACCCTTAAAAAACAACGAATGGTCTGGTAGCACTTTAAAGACTAACAAAACATGTAGATGGTATCATGAGCTTTCATGGGCGCAGCCCACTTCTTCAGATGACTGGAGTGTTGGATGTCCAGAACCAAAATAAATGAGGGAAGAAGGGAGCGGGAGAGAGGAAAAGAAGGAAAAAAAATAGGAGGGGGGACAGAAAGAGGCAGAGGGTAGATAAGTATCAGAGGCTACGTCTACACTACAGGGTTTTTGTGCAAAAACCCGCGGCATGTCCACACCTCAAGCACGTTTTTGCTCAAGTAAATTTACAGTAAATCAAATACGCGGTGCTAGTCTATTCGTATTCAGTCACCCACATGATCCACGCTCCCTGAGAGTGAGTGCGGGGATTTACGGTGGTATATAACAGGCGATCGCACCACTGACTGACTGCGTGCGCAGCACTGAGAAGTGACATCATCGTCCTCACTCTCTGGCTAAGCTGGCATTACACAGGGACACTTATCATGGCAAACACAAATGAAAACTGTTTTAAATAAAAGTCATAAATGCTTACATATTAATTATTATTTTTTAATCATAAAATGTGATTGTAATGGAATTTTCTCGTGGAACTCTTATTTTCACTTGACGGAACCTTGGGGTTCCATGGAACACCATTTGGGAAACACTGAACTAATCTGTATAGGTCACTCTGGACCTTGTCCCTGCCCTCCAATGTATCTACTTCTCCCCCTAGCCTAGTGTCATCCACAAACTTGCTGAGGGTGCAATCCATCCCCTCATCCAGGTCATTAATAAAGATGTTGAACAAAACCAGCCCTAGAACCGATCCTTGGGGCGCTCTACTTGAAACCAACCGCCAGCCAGACATTGAGCTGTTGATCACTACCCGTTGGGCCCGACAGTCTAGCCAGCTTTCTATCCGTCTTACAGTCTATTTATCCAATCCATACTCCCTTAACTTGCTGGCAAGACTATTGTGGGAGACCATATCAAAAGCCTTGCTAAAGTCAAGGTATATCACATCCACTGACTCCCCCATGTCCACAAAGCCAGTTACCTCATCATAGAAGCTAACCAGATTGGTCAGGCACGACTTGCCCTTGGTGAATCTATCACTTTCCTGATCACTTTCCCCTCTTCCAAGTGCTTCAAAATGGATTCCTTGAGGATCCCCCTCCATGATTTTTCTGGGGACTGAGGTAAGGCTGACTGGTCTGTAGTTCCCTGCATTGTCCCTCTTCCCTTTTTAAAAGATGGACACTACATTTGCCTTTTTCCAATCAGCCGGGATCTCTCCTGATCTCCATGAGTTTTCAAAGATAATGGCCAAAGGCTCTGCAATGACATTTGCCAACTCCCTCAGTACCCTCGGATGCATTAAATCTGGACCCATGGATTTGTATGTGTCTAGCTTTTCTAAATAGTTCTTAACCTTTTCTTTCTCCACCAAGGGCTGTCCACCTCCTTCCCATACTGCATTGCCTAGTGCAGTAGTCTGGGAGCTGACCTTGTCCGTGAAGACAGAGGCAAAGAAAGCATTGAGTACTTCAGCTTTTCCCACATCATCTGTCACTAGGTTACCTCTCTCATCCAGTAAGGGCCTCACACCCTCCCTGACTCCTCTCTTTATTGCTAACATGCTGTAGAAACCTTTTGTGTTTCCCTTCACACCCTGTTCTAGTTGCAATTCAAATTGTGCTTTAGTCATGGGGGGCGGGTTCATTTTTCAGGTGGGGCTTTGCCCTTCTTATTTCCTTGTCCCTTTTTACCAGCTGAGGGGGCAGCAGTCATGGCATGGCAGAGTCTAGACTGGTGGTTGAGAGGTCGGTGGAAGGGAGATGTGTGGGTAGTGTTGGGGGGCCACCAGCTTGGCAAGGGTGGGGGGGTCCCACATGCAGTGTCCTCCATTTTGACAAGGGGCAGGAGGAGGCACTAATGGGGAGAAAATAAGGTTAGCTGCTCCACCCCGCTAGGCTGTAGTCCAGGGAGGAGGGTTCTAACAAGGGAGTAGAGGAGAGGGCAGAAGCTAACCACTCCTCCCTGCTAGACTGTCAGCAGGGAAGTGCCAGTGTGGGGGTTAGGAGTCTTGGGAGAACTGGGGGAAGGGAAAAGGACAACCACTCCCCTCCTAGTCTCCGGGCAGTGGTGGAGGGTGCCAGTGGTGGGGGGAGAGGCATGGGGGCAAAAGGAGGCAGGAAAAGGGGTGCAGGCACAGGGTGGGGGTGCTGGCTCCTCTGGCTGCACTGGGATGGGGAAGCACTGTGAGGGGGTACAGTGATCAGGGTACAAGATATAAAGAGAAAGGAGCACAGGTACTCAGGGAAGGGACAGGGGTGCACAGGGCAGTGGTGGGGTGGTGGTCCCATGGGTGGGAAGGGAACAGGAACAAATTCAAAGCAGGCTGAGGGTCGGGCAGGTAGAGCACAGGGAAAAGAACCACTGGGGGAGTTTTGGAGGAGCAAAGAAACACACATGAAAGGGCCAGGGCAGAGCAGGCAAAGCAAAAGAGGAAAAACTGCCAGGGGTCTGAAGGAAAAGAAAACAAACTGGCCTGTGGGGGTGGGCAACAAGGGGAACAGGGACAAGCTACTGAAAGGAGGAGGAGTGGGAGCCCGGCCAAATGCAACTAGGGGAGGGATGCCAACTGCCACATCCAAAAAGGTGGGGGAACCAAGTGCAGCCTTGTGCACTTGTATAACTCAGTCTGTGTGTCCTGCTGCAGACAGTTCTAGAGGGTGATGGGGTGGAGCGAGCAGCCCCATTGTGGGGTGCAGAGCAGGTCCAGGAGGGACGCTGGATGGCGGAGGGGGCAGCGGTGGTGGACGGGACAGCTGGGTTTGGGGGAACACAGCTAGTAGAAGTCACTTAGCCCAGCACAAATCCCTCCACACTGTGCTACAGTAGGCTCCAAAGCAGCAGCAAGCCAGCCAGGAGAGGACCCAGAAGTGGGGGTGGCAGTGGTGTCCTCACTTCCCTCCAAGGGCAGGCTGGCCGGCAGGACCCCCAGCAGCCTTCTCCCAGGGGGAGAGCTCCAGCCAGCAGCGCAGCCCAAGCTAGTCGCTGTGGTGAATCCCAGGGGGAGGAGCCCCTCACTGTGCACCCAAGGGCAGAGCCAGGCCTGAGGCCAGAAGTCAGTGGGCGGGACAGAAAGTATAAAAGGAGAGTCTGGGAGCTCAATTGAGCTGGAGCCCCCAGAGGAGCCAACTGTCTCCTGCTTGCCCCTGGCCTGGGAGACCGGCCACAGCTGGTAGGGCCATATGCTGACCTGGCCAGAGAGGAATTGCCAGGACTGCCCAAGGCTGTCTAGCTGGATGATCTACAGATCCAGGTACGCCCTCATCTAGCCCCTTCTGGCTGGTTCTTGCTGTAGATCCAGGCAGTGTGTGGCATCTGGATTCCCTGCTGACCCTGGGGCAGACCACGCTGCCGCTGCCAGGGCCCTCGGGTGCAGTGCAGTGGGTGGGCCTATGTCTCCACTGCAACTCCACCTGGGTGGCCAGCTCCCTTTTCCTAGGCCAGAAAGCCTGCATTGGTTGGCCACCACCCTGAGCGAGGATGCCCTACCCCCTTGCTACTTACTCCCCTGAACACAGGCCTGACCTATAGAGTAGGGGTCTGGGCTCCCAATTGTGTTTGCTGCTTGCTTCCTGAGATAGGTCGGAAACTAGAGACTCTTGCCCCCTTGGTAGGCAATGCACAGAGACGTTGTGAGGCAGAGCGGCCTCCCACATGACAGGGGGGAGGGAATGGGGGGGGTGGAGGGAGAGGGAATCCCTGCCATTAAACTAGGACAGGGTGGAAATTAGCATAGCCCCTACGTGCTCTCTCCTTGCCCAAGCTGTGCCACACTAGCTATGCTGCCCATTTTAAGTGTGGTGTCTTGCTGCCAACAGGAAAAGGCTCTGGCAGAGTGAAGGCGGCTGGGCAAGGCTGAGCAGTGAAAAGCAGGCTGTGCACACTGATGTGTAGCTATACAAGTCACTGACAGGCTCTGGCGGACAGTGGGATGCCTCCCCTGGCCAGTGCAATGCAATTCCTCCCTGCAATGAAAGGCTCCAGGAGCAGAGAGCTACTGACACCTTTCTGTCCTGCCTCCCTTGTGCCAGAGCCTCTCACTGACATGCGGCAGGGTAGATGCGCAGCCTGCTTTTCTCCATGGCATGTAGCTACTTGGCCAGTACACACAGCTATCAGTGGTGCATAGCAGAGATTTAGTCTCACATGATTCAAGTTCTGTCCATTGCAAAAGTTTGTTCAGTACTGCAGAAATGAGAGGGATTTCTTCACCTAATACTGAAAGGTAGTGGAGTGGCTGCTGCAAGCCATCCCAGATTCTGTGTCAGTAACCCCCCACAACAGGGGAAAGAGGGGAAAATGAAGAATTCTGCCTGGTGCCGGGGGTGTGTGTGTGTGTATGTGTGAGAGGATAACTCTTTTCAGGAAGGCACCACGTGTTGTAATGGCAATATGCAAAAGTGTGGTCATACACTGCAGGTGTGCCACCAGAGAAATAGTTGACTCCAGCTGAATCTTGGTGAAAGGTTTCGGGTTCAAGCTCTCCACAGCATAGTAAGAAATACTACTTCTCTTTTTAAGGCTGGGAGTGTGTATAGGATGCACAAGCAGAGCTGAATTTAAGATTTATGGCACCCCAAACAAGGTCTTGGTGTATAGAATCTACAGTTGTACCATATGGTAGATGCTTAATGCTGATTTGACTCTACACATGCTTGGACTGAAATGTGCATTTGTCTACTTCTTTGTTTAAAGACCAGTTCAATTTAATTTGACCAGATTACTAAATTCCTGTTTGCTGAACCTCAAGCATGAAAAGGAACTCTTCCTGTGCATCAGAACAGCAGAGGGCTTCTATTAGATATACATAAGTGTAGATTCACTCCATGATCCACTTGTGGGATTTTATTTTCTATGGGTCTCCAGTGTGATTATTCGCTATGGGTGCAGAAAATGACCCCATTTCCTCAAGGAGGCAGGCAAAGGAGAAAAGCCTGAGACACGGCTGACCAGGGGGTCCCTTTAAACACAAGCCCCAGATAGCCTCCAAGAAGTGAGTACTGGCCTAATGCCCTGCCTGAAGTGCATCTGGGTGGCCTTAAATGCGATTCACTGGTGTGGATGTTCTATTTTGAAATAGCTCAGCGCTATTTCGCCAGGAGTTTGCTGTGTAGACGCGCTATTTCCAAATAAGCTGTTTCGGAGTATTTCTTCCAAAAAAGCTTATTACAAAATAAGTGTGCAGTGTAGACGTGCCCATACGTGCCTAACAAAGAGTGATTTGGAAGGCTTACTTCAGAGCTGTAAAACTAGAATTGTAATTTCATATTAAAAAATGAAGGTTCTTCAGAAGCTGATATAGAATCAGCATTCAGCAGGAAAGTTCACCTTACCAGTGGCAAGTGGGACTTTTCAAGGTTGTTTGAATAGCTGATTAAGTTCTCAATCATCTCACTTTTAAGGCCCTGGATCACTTTGTTGCTGATCTCTGAATTCCTGTGCAGCTTCAGGACTAAGCTAGCAACACAATGGGGAGCGCATATCTTAATATCAGGTGATAAAAAGAAAAACAATCTCTACCCCACTAATGCCATATAACCTATGAGTGCATTTGGGTCATACGAGCAGTAAATACAAACTTAATGCTGATCAGCAGGGGGAGCTAGCTGCCATATTCTGAAGGCTGGAGTCTCCTGGCAATCAGTAGCACTGGTCTAAATGATGCTCCCTGAGCTAGTCAGTGGTTTGGCAACATGACATGTTAGAGACCAGAAAAATAAAAACGGCTTTTTCTTGTTATCTGAGCAGCTCCAATTACCACATTTTCTTCTTTCTGCAAAGAGATGAACTAACCCTGGAAGGCTTGACTGAGTATATAGTTAACCACAAGTAAATGAAAATTCCAGATTACCTTGAATCTAGAAGAATTTTTATCCTGGTTCATCGTAAGGTTTGGCAACAGTTTTCCTTATTTCCTTTGTCATTGTCAATTTTAGGCCATGGTCAGTTTTGCAGTTTAAATTAAAACAGAAATCAATGTGAAAGTCTTCCTCCTCCTCTAGAATCTTGATTAAAATATAGTAATTATCATCAAATTAAAATAGCATTGGTGTCAGCATAAGAATTCTATATTGTCAGGAAGTGCAGAAAGGATTATGTGAATAAAAGTGTTACACCTCTACAAATATTTACATTTGCCAAAAAATTAGCTATTAGATTTCATCTTTAAGTAGTACATATTTTCATACTTCAATGCACTGGAGAAAGATAGGATAATTAATATAACCTGTCAATATAAAGACAACCTTATAAAAAGGCTAAAGAAATTTGAAGTGCATTTACATTATGTAGAGAAGGGAAACAAAAGTCTTGACTTTTTGCACTTGGCATAACACACAACCTGAAAAAGAGCTCTGTACAAGCTATAAAGCAGTGTTTCTTAAACTGTGTTCCGTGGCACACCAGCAGTTGGAGGTGTGCCGCAGAGAATAACAGAGTTCAAAATGGCCACCCTTAAAGGGACAGGTGACCTTTTTTTTGCTCAATAACTTTCCCCGACCCTATTTTTCTTTTTTTTCCTCAATAACTTTCCCCCCGGCCCTGTTTTTCTATTTTTTGCTCAATAACTTTTCCCCTGCCTCTTTTTTTTCTCTCAACAAAAAATCCTTGGTGTTCCTCATAAAAAAAAAATTGTTTGGTGTTCCTCTGTCTTCAAAAGTTTAAGAAACACTGCTATAAAGTCTTTCTCATCAACAGAATTTGGTCCAACAAAAATTATTTCTTCAGTCATGTTGTGTCCTATCCTGCGAACAATGTGGTTATTCTACATTGCAATAAATAATTTTGTTTTAAAAAATGCTAACTAGGTAATTAGTCATCTATTTGAAAATAGAGGGGTAACAGACAATAGAAGGGACTGAAAATGTCTCAGTGAATTTGTGCAGTACAACTTCACTCAAGGTTCCAGACAAGTGCAGCTGATGCATTTATTTACCTGGAAGTACACGCTTTGATCACTTCCTGAATAGAAGCGGTGTTTCATATAGCATCCATTTTAGATCAGAGCTTTCATTCATCTTAATTCAGGTTTTACTCAATGTACAGCAGCAGTCAAAGAAGCAAGCTATGTTTGGGGGTCATTAAGAAATGAATCTATAAGACAGAAATTATTATATTGCCTCTGTTTAAGTCCACAGTCTGCTAATATCTTGAACAGGGTAAGTGGCCACCCCTTCTCAAAAAAGATATACTGAAATTGGAAAAGGTTCAGAAAAGGGCAACAAAAATTATTAAGGGTATGGGCAGCTTTCATGAGGAGAGATTAACAATACTGGGACTGGTCAGCTTGGCAAAGAGGCATTTAAGGGGGATATGGTAGAAATCTATAAAATCATGATTGGTGTGAAGAAAGTAAACTTTTCCTTATTTACTTCTTCCCATAAGCCAAGAACCAGGGGCCACCAAATGAAATTAATAGGCAGCAGCTTTAAAATAAACAAAAGTACTTATTCACACAATGCACAGTTAGCCTTTGGGACGCCTTGCTCAGAGTATGCTGCTGTAAAGATCAAGACAATAAAAGGATTAAAAAAAGAGCTAGATAAATCCATGGAGGTTAGATCCATTAATGGCTGTTAGGGACGGTGTCCCTAGCCTCTGTGTACCAGAAACTGGGAATGGGTTGCCTGTAAAGTTCATTGTCTGTGAATCACCTGGCAATGACCACTGTAGTAAGATAGAATACTGGGCTAGAGAGACCTTACCCAGTGTGGTTGTTCTTTTGTTCTTAAATCAAGGTATATGTAGTGCCTTTTCTGTATGGGGTCTGATCATAACCTGGTCTTTGAGCAATTTAGAGTTCTCCAAAGCAATGTAGTTGTTATAATGGATAATAAAGTGATACACACTTTTGCTTTGCCCTTCTCTTTGCTCTGCCTTAAAAGGAAATGATAGAGTTACTGCAAGGCTGAGCTTTGCCACACATATCAGGAAATTCCAAAATTAGGATTCCCAGTATAACGCAGTAACCCTGCACTTGTGCAGCATCTAAAATAGATCCTTCCTGTATAGCCAAGTACTATAATGGATTACTATTTCCCCAAAATACTTGTGATGGATTCACCAGTCTGCTCTGACCTGTCTGCTGCTCAGGTGATGGGAAGGGGACAGATTCCAGTCATAGTTGGCCAAAGGAGAATCTTCCCTTCAGGAGGAGAACTGGC
Source organism: Rafetus swinhoei (assembly GCA_019425775.1). NCBI lineage: Eukaryota > Metazoa > Chordata > Testudines > Trionychidae > Rafetus > Rafetus swinhoei. Next base: position 28,494,757 of record CM033425.1, on the reverse strand, counting down.
CACTGCATAAGGCTGGCAGAGTTGACTCCTCTTGCATGAATTCCTTCCGTCTATCTTTAGTAGGAAGAGGAAAGGGGAGGGGAGTATGCTGGGGAGGGAAGGCCACAGCAGAGTTGTTCCTATCCTCCCCTGGTCTTGTCAGAACTCTGTGCCAGTGAGGCGGAAATCAAAGCAACTGGAGGCCTGCTCTAAACTTTTCTTGAACTGGGCAGCACAGGATCAGCTGGTTCCCAGTGCTCTCGCCTTCCAATCACTCGCAAGTGAAGCCCATTTGCATTTCTTAGTAACAGAACTGTGTGGAGAACAGAATTCAGTTTTGTAAAGGGTTCTGTGACTTCTACACTTGGCCTTATTCTGAACTGGAACAAAAATTAAATATTTTAGAACCTGCCAAATGAAAATGATCACCCCTCTTCCAAAATCATTTTGGGGCAATCCAATTTTTTTCCATTTTGATGTTATTAAAATAGTGTATGATACATCACATGGAATGATTACATTTTAAACACGAGACATTTGTTTTCAAACAACTTATTTTTTGATGTTTGCACTTTCTGGTGAAATAAAATCCCAGCAACACTGACTTAACTTGCAACATGTTCCAATTTGGACAGAACTGTATATCCTTTAATGGACCCATATTGCATCAATATTTCATCACAATTGGACATGCCCATCATACTAGGGGTGTGTGTTCACATATCTCATGCACGAGTGATGGAAGGTTCCCCTAGCAGTGTTCATGAGCTGACTCATCTGTGCTTGGAGTTGATTCCTTACCTCTCTGGTTAGAGCATGGAATTAGTGTTGGTTGGGGTTAATGGTACTCTCTTTTGGGTCCTCAGGCCTCTCTCTCTCTTGCCTAGTGTACTCTACTGTTCATAAATCAATGGTCCTAGGTTCTAGTACTAAGCAGAGCTCAGTCGCTAGGTCCCTGAGCCTCAAACCCTGCCATGTGGTGGTGACTGTGAGCAACCCTTTCTCACGGTCTAATGTGCATGGATGAGGGCTATGTTGGGGCCCAGTGTCCAATTTGCTGACCAGACATTAAGAATACTACAGATATACCATTACAGAGACTGCCCTTTCCCTAGTATCAGGACCACAGCAGGCAATCTGAAGGAGTTCCTTCCCAGCCAAAAGAGCCTTCCTGGAAGGCCACAAACGGAGATTTCTTCTCTAAGGTCATCTAGACTGCAAGCTTCTTTCAGAAGAACCTATTCTGGAAGAGATCTTCTGAAAAACTTTTTTTAAAAGAGAGCGTCTACACAGCAAAAGCAGAACGAAAAAGCGATCTGCTTTTTTGAAAGATAGCGTCTATATTGACTGGACGCTATCTTGCATTTCAGTTGTGATTACTGTGGACGGAGTGGCCACCAGGGCACCTGTGCTTTTTCCTGGAGGCTTCTTCTTTCGAAAAAACTCCCTCTTCCGCATCCACACACGCCTTTTTCTGAAAAAGGCTTTTTTTCTCGTAGACTGAGGTTTACCCTCATTGGAAAAACGCCTCCGTTCTTTCGACTTTCTGTCAAACGAACGCAATATCAGTGTGGACGTAAGTGTAGTTTTTCTAGAAAAATCGCTGTTTTTCTAGAAAAACTCTGCAGTGTAGACATACTCTGATGCATAACAGTCCTTGAAGAGATGCGAATACTTACAGCTTCTTGGGCCTGTGAAGCCAAAGCAAGGGACAGTTTCCCAGGGCTGGCCTTACCATGAGGTGAACTGAGGCAGCCGCCTCAGGTGCCAGACTGTGGAGGGGCGCCACTAGGACCCAGAGTGCAGAAAATTGTGTCTGCTGCTGGTGCATATGTATTCTCTCTGCTCTAGATACACAGAGATGGTGGAGTGCTGTGCTGGAGGAAGAAGGCAGAATTGAGACCTTTCAAAGTTTTGGCCCAAGCGAGGGGGAATGGGGGCATTGTTTGAGCTCCCCGCCTCAGGTGCCAAAATGTTGTGGGCCGGCCCTGCAGCTTCCATATCACCACAGTCATCCATGCAGGCCTCCTCACCTGCAAAAGCTAGTCCCTCTTGTACTGAGGGCAAAGCATTCCTTTCAGCTTCCTGATCGCTCTGCTGACACAGGGGATAACAATGGTGGGAACTGGACTTCTGCAAGCTATCAGTCACCTCTTCCTCTGCTTCCAAGCAAGGATCTGAGAGTGCACCTGACCCCTAGGCATTGCACGTCATAGTCTGGTTCCTTGGTCACTAGACCCCGAGGAAGTACATCATTCAGAAGCAGCCTCCATGAATGGCTACTTCATTTTTAAATGAAAGCAGGTCTCAGTCTGGAGAACTAACCATGGACACCTCTGCAAGCCACAAATCAGATCTTGGACTACGTGTTACATCTAACAGTGAGGTTTGATGGTGAGCACTAGCCAAGTGCACTTGGACACAATCCCAGCATTACACTCTTATATCACAGCAAGAATTTTCTCTAATCCAATGATGTCCAGATTCTACTTAATCTCTGTCGCACAATGGGATTTGAATTTAGTATTATCAAGTGCTTTGGATCTCTTGCTCATGGTCACATCTTTCAGCAAAAGCGATATTTTTAGTAGCTATCATAGCCATGAAGAGCACAGAGGAAAGGCATGCTCTTGTAATGGACTCCCCATATATGCATTTTTCCCACACATATAGATTGGCCACATCCCAAGTTCCTTTAATCAGTATCTAATTTTTTTTTCATTTCAAACAGCCTATATATTCACCAGTTCTGTCCAAAGCCACATACTCATATGGACAAACAAAAGCTGATGCCTTTGGATGTTTAGTTGAACTCTAGCATTTTTCCTAGGCAGAACAATACCTTCTGTTCTCTTCCTAAATATTTGTCTACTAAGAAGACAGAGGGTACGTCCAGACTATAGAGCTTTCCAGGATACCAGAGGTATCCCGGAAAAGCTCTGCCACGTCCAAGGAAAAAAAATTCGGAAAAGCAGATGCATTTTGTTGGCACCCTGTAAACCTCATATGAGGAAGAAGGGATGTTCTGAAAGAGGGGTTTTTTTTTCTGTCTGATATTTGGCCCTGTGTAGAAGGGCCAAATGTCGGAAAAGCCTCTTTTGGAAGAAAAGCAGAAAAAGATACGCAAATTGTGGTTCGCAATTTGCGTATTTTTTCTGACTTTTCTTTGTAGTGTAGAGACAGCCTGAATGAGAGGGCATCCTGTACCATTACAACAGCTGCCCAATTGGATCATCAGCTGCATCATGGGCTACAATGACAAGGGGACTGCATTGCTTGTGGAAAAGTTTGTCATCTGCACATTCAACCAGTGCACAGTCTGCATCCATGGTGTTTGAGAACACCAACATAGTCCACAGCTCACATCTTTGCTAGACTTTACATGGAAAAAGTGAGTTGCAACTCAGGAAAGCTTATACCATAATAGAATTGTTAGTCTCTAAGGCTGTGTCTACATTGGCCGCGAGTATTTGTGCAAGAACACTGACATTGTAATGTACAAAATCAGTGCTTCTTGCGCAAATACTCTGATGCTCCCGCTCAGGGATAAGCCCTCTTGTGCAAGTATTCTTGCGCAAGAGGCCAGTGCAGACTGGCAACGTTAATTTCTTGAGCAAGAAAGCCCGATGGCTAAAATGGCCATCGGAGTTTTCTTGTGCAAGAGAGCGTCTACACTAGCACGGATGCTTTTGCGCAAAAGCACATCTCTGCGCAAAAGCACATGCCAGTGTAGACGCTCTCTTGAAATACTTTTAACGGATAAACTCTTCCGTTAAAAGTATTTGCGCAAAATCTTGCTAGTGTGGACGTAGCCTAAGAGTATGTCTACACTTGCACCCTAAGAGTATGTCTACACTTGTGAACTAGGGATGCAAATATAGGCAACCAAAATTGCTAATGAAGTGGGGATTTTAATATCCCGCATTTCATTAGCATGATCTCGCCGGCATGTTACTCCGCTCAACAGCTGTTTCTAAAGTGAAAGTGCACGCTGGGACGTGTTAATTCGAACCAAACCCCTTGGTTCGAACTAATGTTACTCCTCAAAAAATGACGTTATTCCAAAATAACAGAGCGTGCATCTACTCTACAAACCATTATTTCAGAATAATGTCGAGCTGGAGGACTTCTTATTCTCACTCATGGAAATCCTCATTTTACGAGGAGTAAGGGAAGTCAGAGGAAGAGCGCTCTTCCTTCGTCTCCTGCTGTGTAGATAGCACCAAAAGCCAAATTAAGCTATTTCAACTTAAGCTATGCAATTGACGTAGCTGAAGTTGCGTAGCTTAATTCGACTTTAGCCCTGCTGTGTAGACGTGCCCTAAGGTGCCACCGGGCTCCTTGTTTTTACATCAGGGGAAGAGGGTAATGTGAGGACAGAATTCTGCAGTCTCTCATCAGGTGAAACTCTTATCCCGTTCTCCATTGGAAACAGTTTGGGTTGGGTGTTGCTTACTATACCAGATCTATGCAATCACTTACAGAGGAGAGAATGATTACTCACTTTTTGTAGCTCATCATTGAGATGTCAATTTCCATTACATGGTTCAAGAGCCCATGTGCAGGAACTGGAGGTCCTTGGGGGCCTTGGTGAGGAGCATCATGGGACAGCCATGGCTGCCCCCTTAGGCATTGCTAAGGAAAACTGTGCAGCACAGGTACTTGAACACAGTGTAATGGACACATGCAACACGTCTTAAAGAACAACAGTTACGAAAGGTGAGCAACTGTTTTCTCTCTGTCCAGTGCTACCTACTAAGAGCTGGTCGACACGAACATTCGAAGTCTACCTGAGTTACGTAACTGAAATTGAGGTAACCTAGGTCGACTTACAGCAATGTCTGTGTCGCACTTTTTTGGCAGATGTTCTCCCACCGCATAGGGAGCTGGAGTACAGATGTGGATGGGAGAGCGCTATGCCATCGACTTGTCGGTCTTCACCAGGTACATTAAATTGAAATCACAGCCTTGAAAGCAGCAGGGAATCTAGCTGTAGGTATTGACCTGCCCAAGTGTTCTTTTTTATCCTTCTTCTCTTAACAAGAAGGCTGCTGCCACTTCCTTCCTGTTAGTATATTCACAATATGCCTCAGGCACCATGTGACCAGGCTTCATTACCAAATTTTGTCCCCTGGTTAGACCACTAAGCTTCCCCAGCATGGGCTGGGTACTGATGGGAAGTGTGATGTGAATGCAGATTCCTCTCCTCACATGAAGGAATTTGTATTGCTTATTTTATCTAAGGGTTGCTACAGCTTCCCACAGAACTTACTTATCCCTATTATTAGTACTAGCATTACCCGCCCTGTTGGGACGGCATACGTATATACCCAGGGTGGCCTGGTGCAGGGGGCAAAAGCAGACCTGGCCCCCATCTTGCCCATGAAGGACCCACTGCTGCCATGGCCATGTTCCCGCTACTCGGCCCCCACCTTTGGCCATCCGCTCATGCCTGCTGGAGAGCAGTGTGGGGCTGCTGGAGTCCGTCATCCAGATGCCAGTGGGCTGGCTCCTGGCCAGCCTCTGCAGACCCGCCAGCTGGACTCCCTGCACTCCTGGCGAAGAGCGGCCTCCATTCCACACTCGGCCCATGGGCCGCTAACTTATTCCCTCTATGGAGTAGCATCTGGCTGCCACGTGGGAGAGACTGTTACAATAAATAAACCCTGTTATGGACACTGGGGCTGGGCCTTGGGGTCCATGCTCTGCAGGCAGAGCTGTGCCCCAGTGGGATCAGCTTGGGTAGGGGGGAAGCTGGGCTGCTCTCCTGTCCCTCGTGGCCTGGCTCAGGAAACTGGCCAAACCTGAGCCAGCATTATCCCCAGCTGCAGGGGAAGGTGTGGCTGAGGGCCTGCAAGCTGCCCTGCAATGGCAGGCTGAGATCTGCCCTTCTCAGAGCAGGGTGGTACTGGGAGCTAGGGGGAGCTGTTCTGCACATCCCAGAACTTGCATGGCTCCCTCCACATGTGCAGTCCCCCCTCCCCCAAGCCAGTCACTCCTCCACTTGCTGCAGTCAGAGCAAGCAGCTCAAGCTAGCTGCTTGCACCAGTCCTTGGGAAGCTGGTAATCCATCTCCCTATCCTTAGCTGGTGCCAGCTCTAATCCTGGGGAAGCTAGACACAGCAGCCTAGCTGCTCCTAGGGCAGGACTCAAACCCACAACCCCAGATTCTGGAAGCTAACACCTTATCCATTAGGCCACTGGAGGACCCAACCCAGACATGCCCCCCCCCGGCCTTCTCAAGTCTTCCAGTGTATTCTCAACTGTTCTCTGTGACAGACACCTCTCCTTTTATAATAGTATAGATTGATATAAAATTATAGTCATCTCATTTTCTTGGTTACCTTTAGCTGAGGCTCAAATTCTGCTCATAGCATTGTCATTGGGTGCTACAGCACGAACGCGACAGGATGTAAACTCCTGGGCACCACGTCACCGACAGTGTTTGTTTTAATTACAAATGTTCTGGCTGGATACACAGGCAATGCTGTGGGTAAACTTCTAAAGCGTGCGGGAGCTTAGCCCGTTAAAATCAATGGTAGCTGCTTCTATTTGGTGCTTAAGTGATGCAAACTGAAGTGCTTCTTATTTAACTCAACTGGCTCTCTGTGTTTCCAACCCTCTGAAATGGGAGCAGGTGTGATAAGCCCCATTCTACAGGTTTGGGTCTGGGACACAGAGAATCAGGTAAAAAATATCCACTAACTTTGGATGCCCAACTGGAAACACTCAGGATTTGTGCAGCTGAGCACTTGGCATTATATAGCACTTCACAGCGGAGCTTTTGTTGACTTCAGGTGCAGCCGTAACTGCTCAGCACTTCTGAAAATCAGGCCTCAGCATATCAAGTTATGAACCCAGAAAATGAAGCACACACAAAGGCTGTGACTACATTGGCATGATTTTGAGCAAAAGCGACTGCTTTTGTGCAAAAACTTGCTGCCTGTCTACACTGGCGGGGAGTTCTTGCACAAGAACACTGACGTTCTAATGTATGAAATCAGGGCTTCTTGCACAAGAACTCTGATGCTCCCGCTCAGGAATAAGCCTGTGTAGACAGGCCAGTGTAGACAGGCAACATGAATTTCTTGCGCAAGAAAGCCCTATGGTTAAAATGGCCATCAGAGCTTTCTTGCGCAAGAGAGCGTCTACACTGGCATGGATGCTGTTGCGCAAAAGCACATCTTTTGCGCAAAAGCACATGCCAGTGTAGACGCTCTCTTGCGCAAATACTCTAACGCAAAAACTCTTGTGTTAAAGAGTATTTGTGCAAAATCTTGCCAATATAGATGTAGCCAGAGAGTTCTTTGCTTTAAGTGCCTCGGCCAGCATCACACAGGAACTTTTTTTTGGCACAGCCATGGATCTAATCCAATTATCCAGGCAACATTAAATTACCTTAATCTTGAGACTATCTTTTGTCTTCCTGCAAACCTCTGCTTCATTCATTACTCACCTTCTACCTTAATCAACAGAAGTACCGGGGATACTACAGTTAACTTTCCTTTACTACACAGTGTAATTAATCCCCAGAGTGAATCCATCTTGAGCATGGAACAAGCCAGAGGCTCTGTGTGTGGGAACCGTATGCATCATGATGACACTCCACACATGGGGACTAAATTAGGTTTGCACAGGGTCGTTAATCTCCACATTTCCTAACTTTTAAGGATTTTAACTGTGCATGTGCCTATGCATGCACTCATTTTTTCACTGGTTCCCCCCATGCTTTCTGTAAAATCTAATTCCAACCTTGACACTCATATGGGTCATTGGTAGGGTTGGAACCTCGAGAGCAGTGATTCCCAACTTGTGGTCTGCTGACCCCTGCTGGTCCACAATGGTACCTCAGGGGGTCAATGGAAAGTTTAAAAATAAGGATCGGGCCCATTACAGTGGGCCTGATCCTTTCTTTCCTTTTTCTTTTTTTTCCTCCTCCAGGAAGGGGGGGTCTGTGACATTTTAATAGATTAAAAAGGAGTCCATATGCTTGAAAAAGTTGGGAATCACTGCTCTAGATCCATTCCACAGAACTTTGCCACTTGTGCTAATGGAATAACTGACACCTGTAGTGGGGTATTCACCCTGCTCTAATGGGTGCAGGACATATTGCCAAGGGGGTTTCACAGATACTTGCTGAAAGCAGAGGAAATCAGGAATCTTAAATTCTGTTCTAAACTGTGGAGGGAAATGTGCTCTAGGAATAGACCCTGCTGCCTCATCTCCCCAATCCATCTCATCCTGTTTCTTCTCTATTCCTTGTCTTAGCCAGTCCCAGAGTTTCAGATTCCTCATCCCAATCAGTCTCTTTATCCAGTAAAGCTGCATCTTATCCCTGTGGGCTCTTGTCCTAGTCTGTCTGTATCTTTAACTGTGGTGTTGATGACTCTTCACCTAGAATCCAGCTCACTCCAGAGTCAGGTATCTCTGACCATGTATTTAAAGGCATCTTACAAATACCTAATTGCCATAAGCTTGGCTACCACAGTGATGGGCACAGTACAGTGCCCCTAGCTGTGCCAATGTGAGTAAATCCCATTCAAATCTGTAGTTAAGTAAATGGATAAGACTTATTAAAACAAAGACACTCCTTGAGAGAGTGCCCATGTCAGTTCACTAGGAGTGTGTGACTCATGTAGTTACTGGAGAATGTTTCCCCTGAGTGGTACCTGTGGGGGGCAGATGAAGTGCTCACTACAGCTGTACGCCATTTTGTGTCCCTATAAGACGGCAGTGCAGCCCAACCCCTCAGTCTATAACCACAATGATGGCTAGCGCATTTCCATCCTGCATTGTGATGGCAAGCTTATTTCCCTCACTCTCTTGTACAGAGTTTGTTTCTCTTTTAGTATTTCTAGTCGTTCATTAGATAGTGTAGCATTAGGTTTTAGTTGTGTGGGTCCCTTTTGGGTCAAGTTTGATTTCACCCGGGGCCTGGCACTATGTCTCACTTGGTGAGGCTCAAGTCCTGCTGGTCTGTGAACCACATGCCGCCTAAGATGTCAGGGGAGTCCCACATCAGTGGTGAGCATCACATTTGCAGGTGATGTAAGCCTTGCTCAAGAAGAGATAGAGCAGTGAGATCAGTCTTCTTAGCGAGGTGGCAGAACACACTGGCAGATCATCTGAGCAGTTTTCTCACCCCACCATGAATGGTCACTAGGTCCAGATATGGCCAGGCTCATCTTCCAGCTCTAGGGAAATTCCACACGTGGACCTGTTTGGTACTGGGGAGGTTCTGCCCTGTGTCTGCAACAGTTGCTTCCCAGCGACCACGGACGAAATCTGTGCTGTGTGCCTTTCCTCCAGTTCCATTACTGCCCAGTGCTGCTCACGGCCATGCAGCAACAAGTTTGCTTCATTCTAATAGCACCAGAAGTACCTTGACAACATTCATTTTTGAACCAATTAATTAGTGAGGCTTCCTGCCTCTCCCATTAGCTCCAGATATGATTTCTCAGGCCCATGGCAGTCTACTCAATCCTAACCTACAAACCTTCCACTTAAGTGTGGATACTTCTCGGCTAACAACACAAGAAAGGACTTGCTCAAAAGATGTTCAGGAGGTGATTCTGAACACCAGAAAGCCTTCAGCTGGCTGTCTTACATGTCTTCCTGGAAATTTTTGTGTCTGGTCACAGCAAAGTTGTCTCTCTCCAGTGCAGCCTTCCATTAATCAGTTTGGAATACTGTTACATCTAAAACAGCAAAGCCTGACCAACAGTTCTACTGAAGTTCACGTGGCAACCATTTCAATGGTACTACCCACTGCAGAGTAGTAGATCACGTTTTCTCCCAACCCCATAACTGTCAGATTTCTAAAAGGGTTAGACAGATGATACCCTCTGGTACAAGAATCTGTTTCCCCATGGGATTTAAACCTTATGGTAACACAATTAGCATGGTCTTCATCAAACAAGGGTTGATGGCAAAAGGGCCCCCATGGGCCGGATCCGGCCTGCCAAGTGGGTTAATGTGGTCCATGGAGGCCCTGCTGTATCCCCCATCCCCAGGCCAATTAGGGCCTGGGGGTGGGGTGAGAAGTGTGCAAAGTATCCTCCCGTCTTGCCCCTGCCCTGAAAGCAGTACGCGGTGTGCGCATGCTACTGGCAGGGCGGGAGGAAACTTTGCACGCTCTCCCCCACTCCCAAGCCCTGATTGGCCTGGGGGGAGCACACAAAGTCCCCTCCCAGCCTGCGAGGGGTATGGTGCTTCTAAGCACTGCAGGCTCCTTGCAGGACAGGGGCAGGGTGGGAGGAGATTCCGTGCTCTTCTCTCACCCCCAGGCCAATCAGGGTTTTGGGGGCAGGGGAGAGCGCATGAAGTCTCCTCCAGCTCTGAAAGGGGCTCAGCATTTAAAGTCAACTGCCAGCTGCTGCTCAGCTGGTGGTTGACTTGCAGGGCAGGGGTAGGAAGCAAGAGACTTCACATTCTCCCCTTCCCCAGGCCCCAGTTGACCTGGGGGCAGCAGGGGGGAGCATGCGAAGTCTCCTCCCACCGCCAGGGCCTCAGTACTTAGAGAGAACCACTAGGTGTTCAGAACAGCTGTCGGTTCTCTCTGGGAGGGTGGGGTGGAGCAAAGACTTTGCAGCTCCTCCACCCCCAGACCAATCTGAAGCGGCCCCTGGTCAAAAATTATTGCCCACCCTGCCATAGAATCATAGAAGGGTAGAACTGGAAGGACCCTTGAAAGGTCATTGAGTCCAGTCCTGTGTCCTCATAGCAGGACCAAGCACTGTCAGATCATCCCTGACAGATGTCTGTCCAGCCTGCTCTTAAATATCTCCAGAGATGGAGATTCCACAACATCCCTAGGCAATTTATCCCAGTGTTTAAATGTATTCCAGTGTTTATTTCAGTGTTTGTTCTAGTGTAGGAAGTGTTTCCTAATGTCCAACCTAAACCTCCCTTGCTGCAGTTTAAGCCCATTGCTTCTTGTCCTGTCATCAGAGGCCAAAGAGAACAATTCTTCTCTTTTAGACACTTGAAAACTGCTATTATCTCCCCTCTCCGTCCTCTCTTTTCCAAACTAAACAATCCCCAATTCTTTCAGTCTCTCCTTTAACTGTCCTTATAGCACGTTTTCTAGGCCTTTAATCATTTTTGTTGCCTAGCTTTCCCTGTGCAGGGTTGGTACATCCTGTCTCAGAGCCTCCCCCTTAAGTGGAGTTGTTGGGAGGGCACCCATTCACTATCCTCCCTGGCCTGTGAAAAGAAGTTAGTGTTAACATGGACCTTACCTGGCTACTGTCCTGGGTCTGTCCCCAGCAGGTACATTTCCTGGCACAACGTCAGCAGCATGTCTCTGGGCTCATTCTAGCCTGGTCCAATAAGTGTGCCTTCACTTTGGGGTATTCCAGTGCCTCTTGTGGAGTCTAAAGTTTCAAAAGGCCTTTTGGGCTGTGTCTGTCAAATATGGGGCGAGGATGGAATCTCAATGGTCAGCTGGCCACCAGCCGGCAGCAGTGATCCTCTCCAAGGTAACCAGATACGCCTCTGGGTCATCACTGGGACTCATCTTGGTCAGGGTTATGGGCACCCTCAACAGACTGCCGCTGGCTCCCTTCTCTGCCAGGTGAGGGCCGGGGGCTGGCGCAGACCTCCACAGAACAGCCATCTGCTGGACTAATTGCTCCTGTTGGGCTTGTTGCTCAGTGGCCAACTCCTATAGCAGCGGCTGCTGTTCCTGCTATTGGGATGCCTGTAGCTGTTGTTGAGCGACCAACAGTGGGAGCAGACAACAGACAACAACTGTGTCTGTTGTTGCTGCTGTTGAGTTGCCTGTTTCTGCTGGTTCTCAACGAACCATTCAAAGAACTTGCTGGGATCCATTCTCTCTCTTTTTTTCCTAGTTCCTTCCCTCAGTCTTTCTGTTGCTCACTCTTCTCCTTATGTCAAGGGTTGGATAGTGTTAAAATGCCCACTTTCTCCACCACATGTACTGGGCTGATAGGCTTGTTCCTCTCCCAAGGGGAGCTGCCATGCCCCTGGTCTTCTTGGGACCATGACCAACCTTATGTATCATCAACGCAACTGTGGTTATACACTTGCGCCCCTCCCACCAGGGCCATGTGTCATAGCAGCTGGAGTATATAGTAAACACCCCTCTCAGCAGGGTAATGCTTCCCAATGGCTGGAGTCTCTAGTCAACGCCCCTCTCCCCAGGGCAGGGCAGCCTAACAGATGGTGTCTCTAGTCAGCACCCCTCTCCCCAGGGCAGGCGCCCCTCATCTGCACAGTGCGCCCTAACAGCTGGAGTCTCCAGTCAATGCCCTCTCACTAGGGCAGAGCTGCCTAACAGCCAGAGTCAGTAATAAACGGGTGTTGACACCCCCCCCCAGCTCAGGGATTGAGGAGGTGGTAGGGAGACTGAGCCTCTCTCCCGGCTTTTATACTTTGGCTGCTGTGTGAGCATGCCCGGCAAGGTTGCGGGGGCAGGTCTTCTTCAGCCAGGTGAGCCTGGTTAGGCTCAGCTTTCCCAGTGTGGGGATGGTACACCCTGTCACAGACTCCTAGAACCCTTTCAGTGGTACTCCTTCCTAGAAAGTCGCTTCCCATTCTGTGTGTATGACACTGATTGTTCCTTCCTAAGTGGAATACTTTGCATTTGTCCTTATTAAACTTCATCCTATTTACCTCAGACCATTTCTCCAGTTTGTCCAGACCATTTTGAATTATGACCCTGTCCCCCAAAGCACTTGCAACCCGTCCCAGCTTGGTATCATCTGCAAACTTAATAAGTGTACGCTCTAGACCATAAAGTACTCTCCTTTAACCACCTTACACCATGCTCCAGCCTCCATCTCCCTATAGCATGCTGCTTGCAATAACCATAGTAAGGAAAGTGGGTGAACTGAAAGACTGGGTTTCAAAATTTCCTTTTTACAGTTTTACATGGGCGTTTCCATGTTGATCAGTTTCAGAGAGGTAGTTGTGTTATTCTGTATTCGCAGAAACAAGGAATCCTGACGCACGTTACAGACTAACAGATTTATTTGGACACAAGGTTTCATGGGGGAACCCCCCCCCCCACTTTTCACTTATGGTGGCAACCCCCCAGAGTGTTGGCTTATTTGACTAGGCGTCTTTCCTAATTCAAGTGGAGACCTCTGCAAAGCACCAACTGGGTCATGGCTATACACTTTTGCTGCGCATCTTACCATTTCCCATCAGCCCAAGGCTAAAGCCAGTTTTGGATGGGTTGTTCTACAAGTGTTCAGGCACACTCCAAGCCTACCTCCATGTGAATCTGCTGGTGAGTCATCCCTTAAGGAAAAATAGTTACCTACCTTCCCAAAAGAAAAACGTGTGGCCCCTGTCTACTGCACAAGCTGCCTCCTTCCCCCCCTCGGCGAGGTGGTCGGGAGTGGGAGAGTGCCAGGCTCTTAGGCTGGCAGGCGATGGCTGGGATGCCCCTGCCCCGCAGGCACTGCTCCGGCAAAGGGTGCTGTGACAAGCAGGCCCCTGCCCACAGCGACAGGACCCAGCGCTGCGGGCGGGCGGGCCGGGCAGCAGCTGTGCGCTTCAGCGCGGCCAGCCCGCAGGCCCCTTCCTCCCGGCGCCCGCCCCAGGCCCCAGGCCGCAGCCTGCGCATGGCGGGGCCGCGGCCCGGAGCCCCTCTCGCCGGCTCGCTGCCCCCGGAGCCCGAGAGCCGGGCCCGCGGCGCCGCGGGGCCCCCGCCCGGCCAGGTGCGGCTGAGGCGGGGCGGGCGGGCCGGGGCGGGGCCAGGCCCGGGCCCGTCACGTGGAGCAGATGAAAGGGACGCGGCTTGGCAGCAGGCGCGGAGCCGGAGTGAGGGGCCGGGCTGGGCGCCGCGGGGCAGAGGAGCCGCCCCGGACTCCCCGCGCCCCGGAGCTGGAGCCGCCGCCGCCGCGCGATGCCCCGTCCCGGTCCCGGCGCCGGGCCGGCCGCGCCGCTGCTGCTGGGGCTGGCGCTGCTGGCGGCGGGGCCGGGCGCGCTGGCGCGGGACACGGCGTTCGTGGAGGTGGTGCTCTTCGAGCCCAGCGCCGCCGGCCACTACAGCACCTTCAGCACCGGCCTGCAGGGCCGCTTCGCGCGCGCCGGCGCCACCCTCAGCGCCGAGGGCGAGATCGTGCAGGTGAGCGCCGCGCGCGCCGGCCGGGCCCAAGATGGCTCCGCGGGGCCGGGCGGGCAGGGCCCGGCGGCTCCCGGCGGGCGGGGGAGGCCCGGGGGCTCCGCGCTGCCCTGGGCCCGCGCCCCGGCCGGGGCTCCGCGCCTCGCACCTGGCGCCCCGCGGCGGCTCGGCCTGGTCGCGGCGGGGCCGGGGCGCCGCTGCAGCCCCAGCCCCGCTGGCTGCTCCGGGCCTGGCCCTGGGGCCGCACGTGGGCAGCGCCCCTGCGCGGCGGGCCCGGGCTGCTGTGGTGTCCTGCGGGCTCAGAGGGCCTGCTGCGGGGTCCCTGCCCGCGCTGCCGTGCGCCTGGCGGCTGGGGCAGGCTCCCCTCTCACCTGGCTAGGCGCTTGCCCCGGCACGGGAGCGCAGCAGCCTGGGGACTTCTCCCTCTCTGACAGGGCCTCCCTTTCTCTAAAGGGGAGAGGGCTGCCTTCCAAAGATGTGGAGGCATTCTCACACTCTGCTGTTTGCAGGGCTTACTTTGTCTAAGATGTGAAGGAAGGCAGTGGGGCTAACTGACTGCTTATGATTGATGTAATAGGATGCTGTTCATCTGCCTTTGCAAAGGCATTGGAGAAACTCTAGTAGGTCTCTGGATGTAAACTACATAATGCCAAGGCTGCTGCTGGTGGGAAGACTTTCAAAAAGCTTGCTATCTCTTTAAACCTACTTAAGTGGTGTGCACATCTGGGTCGTGTTGGCCTTCAGGATTTGTTGGTACCCTGCTCATCCCCCTGAGAATTACAGTGCTTTGGAGCTTTGATATATGTGCTACAGAATCTTGCTGCAAAGAAATCCCATTGACCTCAGTTCCTTTCCTCAGCTTCTGAGTGAACCTTGCTTGTTGTCAATTACTGTAGTTAGGACTTCTCTGCATTCTTGGAATATATAGTGTTTCTACTCTAACAGATTTTGCACTTGCAGCAATGAACACAGTTCTAGGTAGACTGGGAACAACAGTTTGACACAGCACAGTGGTAAAAACCAACTCTTAGCCAGGTTAGACATGGTGGTGAAAGTGCCTGTGCCCAGCCTACATGTATGCTACCCCTGGGAAACTGCAATGCTGGGGAACGTCTCAAAACATGCAAAGCTTGCATGAAAACAGATTAATTACTCTTGTGCCTCATGGTAAAATACTACATC
This sequence comes from Rafetus swinhoei, assembly GCA_019425775.1. NCBI lineage: Eukaryota > Metazoa > Chordata > Testudines > Trionychidae > Rafetus > Rafetus swinhoei. The sequence goes on along the minus strand of CM033425.1, from coordinate 28,479,501 downwards.
TCTGGCTAGGTGGTTTTTGCATGAATAGAAATGGTTGACCATTCCAGCTTGCAAAACAAAGCATTAAAACTCCAGTATGCTGTGTGAGAGCCCATATGACTCCCCCATCAACTCTTGTAGCAAGTGGAAGAGGGAAGTATTCAAGTGTACTGTGTTTAAGTGTGTTGGAGAAAGCAATCAAGAAGCTGTGGTTCTGGATTTTTTGCCTATTTATCAGTTTTTGTGATTTCCCTTATATGTGCAGAAAATTCTTTGCAGAATTATGTAGCTTTTTCTACAGCTTGGCTTTGTGCGGAATGGTCTTGCTCACCCTGGTTGGTTGGGCACTGGTCATATATTAAAAACGTTTGAAAGTTGATTTGAGGCTTATTCCAGGGAGCTGTGGAAGTTGCTGTTTTAAAACTTTTGAAAACAGAATATATATATATTTCTAGCCATATATGCAGTTTCTGACGCTGAAATACTTGGTTAATCTACCTTGTTCTTTCTCTGTATTCAGCTTTCTTGGGTCACTCTGTTTGATGTATTCCCTAGTCCTTCACTTAATCCTAACTTCTGGTTAGCCATTTAATACAAAATTTAAACATCTCTTAAAACTAGCTTTATTCATCTATGCAGGTAGCCAGTGTTAGTATAGCAGAAACATGCTATTCCCTATTCTGTATGGAGCTTTTGAAGTGCTTATCTAATTCCTTTGCAGTCATTAGCAATTGTTGACTTAATTTTCTTTACTTAGCCTAGCCAAAAGAAGAAAAAGTAACAAACTTATTAAAATACCATTTAAGTAATCACGAATAGTTCTTCTTATTTCACTTACAGCATCCATGGAATTGGTTTGTTGAGCATGAGATCTGTATAAAAATACTAAATTTTCTTTTTGTAGTTTTAGAGTGTTCTTGTTCCCTTCTTGGCTTTCTTATGAAAGTTTACTGTGAAACTTTAAATCTTCTAAATGACACAATTTTGTCACAAGAAGAATTGTGAAATCAGATTGCTGACTGAGGGGAGAAGGACCTGGTGGAGGAATGAAGCAATTGACTTTACCTTTTAACTTTTTTAAATGATTGTATGGGCCAAAATATATACATTCCTAGAAAAATCAAGTTGTCCCACTTTGATTTACAATACTAAAATTAACTTTGTTTTTTTAGCATGAAAATTTGCCATGAGATGAAACTTTGAATACGTGGTGTTGAGAGGCTTCATGAGAGAGAACTTGAGAGACTGTCTTGATTTTAAAATATAAATGTAAAGACATAAATACATTTTTAAGATGTGAAGTGACATAACAGAAGCAAATATGTTAAGTGAATCTTCCTTGACCTTTTATTATGATATGGACCAGCTGTTTTGCCTTGTACTCAAAAATGCAAAACCAAAAACTTTGTGGGTTTTTTGGGGGGGGAGGGGAAGATTTAATGGAGAAAACTATTTTGCTTTTTTTACTGTGCATAATTTTTTTGGTAATGGTTTTATGTGCATGCATACACAGCCATGATTTTACCTTCCAAGCTGTACTGTTAGAAATCAAATGAGATTTTAATTTATTCATGTAAATAACTCATACTGGGGTATTTCAGCCACTAGAGGGTGAACTATATGCCAGATGTCATTCCAAAGCAGGTAAAACTAGCACTATCAAAATCACTTCCTGTGTGCTCTGGCACTTAGATATGTAGCATGTTGCTTTGCTCTCTGTCTCTTCGAGTGAGTGAGTTGTATGGTGTCTAATCTTGTTTGTATAATTGCTGAAGGGCTTGCATTTTTAACAGATTTCATCGATGCATATTAGAGCTTGGGATCATGAGCATTTCCAAGTTTTGATGAATTTCAGCTAATCACTTTGCTAGTGATGTTAAAGATCTATCTAACTGTAGCTAGTGTTATATCCGTTCATTTAAACAAATGAGAAAATTCTCATTCAAGAGATGACTTAAAAAAAAAGTGGAAATGTATTTTGCATTGAAATATTTAGAAATGAATGAATAAAGGAAATGTGAGTGTTTGTGCAATGTCTGACCCATATTAATAGTTCCTGTTGCTGGCTTGTCTCGAAAGCATTAGAATTAAACTGTCAGAAATAAAAGCTAAATGTGCATAACTTCTTTAATATAAGGCTTATCAAATGATTACTGACCAGTTTTCTGTCTAAAGGTGATACAGTAATGGTTTTTCATGTTACTTGAACTGAGTCTGGCTGGAGGAGGTGTATCTGGGATAGCTCAGAGGTGAATTAACACTTCAGTGTGGATGGAGTGAAGAGGGTGTCTTTTTTTTTTTTTTTTTTTTTTGGGGGGGGGGGGGGGAAGCATGTCCTTTGGGGGTTTTTGTGCATCTGATAGCCCTTAAATTGACTAACAGTCTGATCCAGTAGTTACATATTAGCAACAAATGTTCAGAATATTGAATATCTTTCTTCCCAAAACCACACAGGATGTTTCTCTAGAGTTGGGTAGGGTATGGATGGTAAGAATGGAATACTGGGCCATCTTTTGTGGGGAGGAGGGACTTGTGCACTTTGAGTGGCCTCCACCTCAGAAGAGGGGATCAGTTTTCTCAAGGGTAGACTGGCTAGACAGGAGGGTGTTAAACTAATAACAAAAGGGGAGCATAAAAAGAAGGAAGGTATGAGCCCTCCACACAACAGAAATGAGAAGGAAAATCAAGGAACCAAAGGAAGATAAGCAAGTAAAAAATGTCTGAGGAACCTTGGTAACCAATAAGGAATTGGAATTACTTGGTATTACTGAAATCTGGTGGAATGATAACTAGGGCTGTCAAGTGACTTCTTTTTTTTTAAACCCACCATTAAACACTAGAATACCATTTATTTATTTTTGGATATTTTGTACACTTGAATATATTGATTTCAGTTGCAACACAGAACAGTGTATTTTCTCTTGAAAAATAACAAGTGTTTATGCTGTAAAATACAAAAGAGTATTCTTCAGTTGACCTCTTAAAAGTACTATAGTGCAGTCTTTTTATCATGAAAACTCAATTTACAACTGTAGCAATACAGTATATACAAAAATAACAGTATTCAGAAACAAAATGTAAAACTTTAGAACCTGCAAGTCCACTCAGTCCTACTTATTGTTCATCCAGTCAGGCACACAAGTCTGTTTGCAGGAGATAAGAAGCCAGCATCATTATTGACAACGTTAGTTGAAAGTGAGAACATGTGTTTGCATGGCACTGTAGTTACAAGCTGGCGTTACAAGATGTGTACAAGCCAGGTCCCTTCATGCTTCAGTCAACACCACAGAGAACATACATCCATGCTAATAAGGAGTTTTGATTGATAATGATTCCAAAGACCAATGTATATTCAGTTTCCTAATTTGCGTCAGATGTTTAGCAGGTGTGGCACATAAATACGTTGCAGTGCTGGCTACGGAAGTGCCATGTGATTGCCTGCTGTCACTTTCAGGTAATGCTGCAAATATGAAGTGTGTATCCATGTTTCCTGCAAATGTAAACTTGCTGTCTGAGTGAGTGGTTGAACAATAAGGAGGATTGCAGGTGGTGAAGCTTTTTATGGGTTTTTCCCAGTGTAGTTATACAACACAAATCTACACTTGTAAGGTGCACTTTAATGATAGAGCTTGCATTATGGTATTTGTATGAGGAATTGAAAAGTGTAATTTTTTACAGTGTAATTGTAATCTGAAGTGAGCAGTGTAAACTTTGTTCTCTGACTGAAATCAGTGTACTTGTAAATGTAGAAAAACATCCAAAATATTTAATATACTGTTAAATACCAATTGAATACTGATTAAAACTGCAATTAATCAGACTAATATTTTTGCGCTAATCATGTGGATTAACTGATAGCCCTAATTATAACCTATTTAGGAAGAATAAAGTGGGCAAAAGGGGAAAGGTGTAGGGGAGGGAACTCACTCAGTATTTTAGTCATCAATAAATTGGAAGGAAATGATCTTGAATGATAAATGTACTAACACAAGTGTATGTATAATGGGGTCTTAGTTGGTGTCTTCTACAGAGCACCAAACCAGAGCATAAAACAGGCTGTTAGATGAGTAGGGTGCCAGTCTAGGTGTATGAAAAGAAGCTCTATGATTAGGGCAGACTTCAGTTTGAGTGGTGTATGCTGTAGGTTTCAGGCTTCCAGTACTGAAACCAGTGTTTGGTAAGCTTCGCATTCCTGATCTAGAATTAGTTACCCATTCACTCTTAATGAGAGAGGCTTACTGATTATGGTTAACCACTAGGGGCTGTAGCAACACCCTTCCCATGGTGGGCAGGGGGCTGCTCCAGCCTGCCTAGAGCATTCCCCCACCTGCTCTGTTTAATTGGTTAACTAGTTAACCAAAGTTTTTAACTAAATGGGATTTTACATCCCTAACCTAAAATATAGATGACTGTTTCTAACTTGAAATGTGTTGTAGCCAAAACTGAGGAATTCTGTACTAGACTTCATCTTGAGAGAGTAACTTCTCACAGAAGTAAAGGAGCATAATATGATTCCATTTATAATGTGCAAACAGAATAAAAAGCAGACCAATGGTGCATCTAGTCAGCCTTTAAAAGGGCCAGTTCAACAAAAGTTGAAAACTACTCTGAGCCAAGTCAGCTGTACAGAGGAATTGAATCAGAAAAATCTGAATAATTTTGGAGTTGTTTACACTTGATGCCCCAAAAGCCACAGTCCAGGAAGAAGATTCTCTTGGTTTAAAAACTAACCTGATTTTCTATGGGAAGTTAGATATAAAAACAAATGGAAGGGGAAGCTGAAAGTAATAAATACAAATCAGAAGTTGTCAATTTCCCCTGGAGTTCTTGTACGTTTCAGAGGAATGCGTAACTCCACATACAGCCCAGAGTCAGTGGGAAGTCCCACTGACTCTGAGCTGCATGCAGGTGCCTTCTTTAAAATGCACAAGAGTCCCCAGCAGGGGCTCTTGTGAATTTCAAAGCCATGGAACCCGGGATTAGCAGGGGACTCCCCAGCTGATCCTGGGCTCCCTGCGGCATTTCCCTTTGCTGCTCCTCTGGAGCTCCCCACAGCTGCCCCTTTGAATTGTGCAGATGTGTGGTTCAAAGGGACAGCTGCCGCACAGCTGACCTGTGGAAAAAAAATTGCGACTCCTGACGGAACCGCTCAGGTCAGTTGCTCTCATGGCCAGGCCGCTGTCAGCCACATGCGTGCTCACGGCCCACGCTGTTCCGCTCACGGCCCCCAGCGCACTGTGTCATATCCTGCACGTGCAGGCCCGGTCACACTCAGCATCCCAGCCTGTACGTGCTAGCAGCCAGCTGCTGAGCACAGGTGGTGGCTTTAGTAGTGGTGGCAGCGGATCTGGGCATAAGGTTGGAGAGGAGGGGGTAAGGGAATTGGGTTAGAGTGAGGAGATGCCTGGCTCTGGAGAAGGGATGGGGAGGAGGATTGGGGAGGGAGGGTGCACATGGTGTCCCAGATGCGGCGCAGTGGCTCTGGCTCCGGGACCCAGGCATAAGGTTGGGGGGAAGGGGGATTGGGTTACAGCAGGGAGGGGAGGTGTCTGGCTCTGGGGAAGGGGAGAGGAGGAGGATTGGGTTGTGCATGGTGTCCCGGCCAGCTCATGTTCAAAGCCGGCCGCTCAGCGCATGTGCCCCAGCACCTGGAGAGAGACATGTGGCGGCTCCGGGACCCGAGAATTCGGTTAGAGCAGGGGGATGGGGTTAGAGCGGGGTGTGTGTGTGCTTGGCTTTGGGGAAGGGGAGAAGAGGGGGATTGAGGTAGAGCGTGGGGCGGGGGGAGCTGGCTCTGGGGAAGGGGAGGGGGACTGGGTTACAGCAGGCTGCTCTTCCCCTCCCCTAAACAGCTGGCAGGCTTCCTGAAATGCCGGGTCTGTCGCACCACCAGGGACTCCCCCCTGCTGCCTGCCTGCGCAGAGGGAGAGCGGGGAGGGAGTAGGAATCCTGGTACTGCATGCCAGTTCCAACTTCTCAGGAAGCATGCGGCTGTTGTGGGGAGCAGAGGAAGAGCGTGTGCTTCCTGAAAAGTTGGAGCTGGCATGCAGTCCCGGGACTCCTACTCACTCACTCCGCAGGCAGGCAGCAGGGGGGAAGGAAGTCCCCGGCGGAGTGACAGAATGGGCATTTCAGGAAGCACGTCAGCTGTTTAGGGGAGGGGAAGAGCAGCCCATGCGCTTCCTGGGATCCCTAGGTACTGGCCCCAGGGCCTCCTGGCCAGACCCGCCTCCCCCTTGAGTACTCTGCCCCAGCACGCTGTCCGCTGCCCCCACTAGCACAGTTGGGGCCACATTAGTGAGGCTTGGAGGGGGGGGGTGTTTTTTGCATCTCACTTGTGTGGCCCCGACTGACTTTTCTGTGGGTCAGTGACCCCTGACTCAAAAGAGGTTCCCTGCCCCTCTCATAAATAAAGACAATGTTGAAACATTTTGTGTTTGACATATTTTATTTAAAAATGAAGCCTGGCCACCAAGCCCTATCTGGCTGCAGCATCGTAACACTCCTGCACCTCCTCCCCCCAGAGCCCAAACCTGAGCCCATCATACACTGAAACCCCCTGTCCTGAGCCTCTCACATCCCCAGTCTTCTGCCACCACACTCCTGCACCATCCACACACTGCAAACCTGTGTCCTGAGCCCATCATACTGCCAGCCTCTCTGCCCTGAGCCCCGCACACATCCCAGCCCAAACTCCTGCACCCTCACAGCCACAAGCCTGCGGCTTGCGCAGCACTCCAACCCTCCACCTGACCCCAACACTCTCCAGCCTGGAGCCCCCTCCCTGAGCCAGCAGCCTCTTCTCCACCACCTCCTGCACCCAAATTCCCTCCCAGAGCTTGCACCTCTGACCCTTTCCAAGTGCTTTTTTTGTGAGCCACAATAGCAGCGGAGATAGTGTGAAAAGCCAGGACAAAGTTGTTGAGCACCTCCTCTCCCTCTTCCACCCCCCCCCCCAAAAAAAGCAGGGCTGCAAAGATGAAAAAAAAAAAAAAGCAGCCATGCCCTGGGACGGTGTACCAGCACCTATTTTCCCCCAGCGCCGTGGTGGTTTTTTTTTGTTTGTTTGTTTTTGGCTCAACAACTTTGCCCTGGCTCTTCATGCTGTCTCCACTGCTATTGTGGCTCTTTGTCTGGAATGGGTTGGCCACCCCTGCGATAAGCAAATACTTATCGGATAGTTGACTAGCCTTTAACATCCTTACAAGGGACTCCAGTAGAAATCCATCGCCAGCTGAGTTAAGGACACTGAGAAGCAGTTTTAAGTATATTAGAATAAAGAATCCTGATTGTGCATTTAGATGAAAATAATAGAATTATCTATCAGAGGCAGAAGTTGTCCAGTAAATATGTCAGTTCTCTTGTTGGGGGAGGGGAATAGATATTGTTATCACATGAATGCACTCATTCCATTCCAGTAGGATGTTAAACAGTAGCTACTAACATTGGACATGCTTAAATCAGGTGGCCCAGATAACTTACATCTAAGAATGTAAAAAGACTTGGCTGCGGAGCCTGCTGGACTGTTAATGTGTTTTCTAATTTACTGGGGGGGGGAAAAAAAAAAAAAGAAACCTAATGTAGACAAAGGCCAGGGATGTGGACTCCAGTCTTCCTGGTTTCTTTTTTGCTCATTTTTGCCCTTGTAACAGAGATTGTGCTTTAGTCAGCCCTTAAGTGACAGTAGAAGGATAGAGCATCCAGGGGACATGTCTTCACTAAGTGGGAGATTGACACTGCTGCAATTGATCTTCCTGAACTTTGATTTAGAGAGTCTAGTTAAGACTTGCTAAATCAAACCCAGAGGGTGCGCCCATCAGTGGCCAGTACTTAACTCCTGCAAGGTGTAAAGGGAAACTGGTGGGACGGTGGGTAACCTCGAATCAAGGTATGTTGACTCCAGCTACATAATTAGCATATCTGGAATTGTGTATCTTGATTGGATGTTCTCTTAGTGTAGACATGTCACAAGAAATTATTGGTATTGGAGTATAATAGCATAGAAACAAAATCCAGAGTCTTAAGCAGGCTCAATAAAAACAACTCAGTTGCTTGGGTCTCACTTCTTGGATCATGTAGGGTCAGAGTCCACTTACTTGTCAAGTTGCCTGTCTTCTTTCAGGGGAAAAAAGATGAAGGAAAACATCACAAACTCTCTGGTAATCTTTGGCAGGTCATCTATAAATACTGAAGCATAATGGGGGTAGGGCTTGGACTATTGGCAAGCAGGTAGCTGGAATAAAAGCTGCAACTAAGAGAGAAGGGTGCCAGTGATTAGAGGAGATGGGCTTAAGCAAAGTTTGTATCTGTTAGTGGAAAGTTTCATTACTTGTCTCTTCGTTCATCCATAGTTAAAATGATTGGTGTGTTTATTTTATTTTTTTGCTTTGTTTTCTCTCTCAAATTGAGAGCCTATAGGCTAATTTGAACCAGGAAATGGAATTATTTATGGCTTAGAGTTATAAGTGCTTTGGATTTTTTGGGCAGTTATCTTTTTAATGTGAAGACAGCTGATTTGTTTCATATCTCTTCTGGATGCCTTGTCATTAAGGTGGTGTTAAGGTACTGCTATAGTGTCCTGTTATGCACGACTCCGGACATCTGCTGAAGTATAGTTCTCTGAAATTGCTTGTGACCCTAAGCGCAGAGAGCAACATATTCATCAGCAGTGATCAGTACTCAGAATTCCTCCCCTCCCCCTGTTTTTGGAATTTGGTTTCTTGGCGATGAATGCAGGAGTTTCATACTACTAATCTTAGTAGAGCTGGGATAGAACCTCTAATAAGTCCTTTTGTGTAAAAAGTCAGGGGATGGAGATGAGCCTGCTTATTTCCCTGTTGAATCCAAAGCCAGAAGTATATCTGGACTAATCTTGCCTTTAAACTTGGTTTTTATGGCTGCTTTCTGAGCAGAGCAATCCAGGTTCACATCTTTCTTCCCTCAGCAGGGTAATGCTATAGTACTAGTGCCTTATGAGTTTCTTGGTACCTGGTGAGCCAAAATTCAAGTGTGGTGTTCCTGACTGTCTTCAAAGCAACCAGGAATTGTTCACACCTTGACGACTACTCCTTTGCTAACCCAACTATGGTGCAGTATTTCCTCTAACTTCAACCTCCTTGTTTCTACCCTGTTCTAGAGGTTTTGTCACTGACTTGCCTGCGGGTATCTGCCCTGGCTTAAGCAAACGAAATCTTTACATTACTGCACCACTCATGTATGCAATAGCCTAACATGCACATCTGTAAGTTTCAGCCAGATATTTTCTTATAATTATGTCTTTAGTTAGAGTACACGCTAAGTGCTGAGACATGAATCTGGTTTTAAAAACACCTTGTGAGCTGGCAGGACCGATCAGTGATGTCTGTTTAAGCAGGAGGTTGGGTATGTCAGCATTATATTAGTAAAAACTTAAACAACAAATAGACTAGCAGCACCTTGGAGACTAACAAATCATGTAGATGGTGTCATGAGCTTTCATGGGACAGCCCACTTCTTCAGATGACCAGAGTGTTAGAAGTCCAGATCCAAGAATAAATAAATAAATATTCTTGGATCTGGACTTCTAACACTCCGGTCATCTGAAGAAGTGGGCTGTGCCCATGAAAGTTCATGATCCCATCTACATGATTTGTTAGTCTCCAAGGTGCTGCTAGTCTATTGTTTCTTGTGTTTTTCCTGTTACAGACTAACTCAGCTATCACTCTGAAGCATTTGAATTAGATAAGTACTTTGCCAGTCCTTCTCCCAGGCTTCTGGGATTCCTACCGAGGGGCAGTGCTGGTAGCTTGTTCTGGGGCCATGCAGAGGACTATGTTGAGAGGTTACCAAAATATATAAGGGCCCAAAATTTCTTCAATTCCAAGACACAAACTAATAGTGAGTACACACTAGTAACTTACGGATGAAAGTTGCAGGCGTGTTATAACTATCCTATAACTAAGCATTACAAACCAAGGGAATTCAGAGTGACTCTGGAGAGCCAAAGATCATAAGGTAGGGCAATGTACAGTGAAGGCACTGAGCAACCTAGTTTATTCTATATTCTTGCAGTTATGATGCCCAGGAAGTTGTGGGAGTACTTCATAGAGTTCAGTGGATGTGTGGTGGAACCCACTTAAGAACCCCATATTACCCACGGGTGAATGCTTTTCACAAAGTGATAGCTGAGGTCTCTGTCCTTAAAGAACCTGCACAACACCTTCACAAGCTGTGGGAGCTTCAGTTCATAAGTCTGCTGGACACTCAAAATCATGGATTTAAGAGACCCAGGATTTATGGTTTATTACAGCAGTCTGTAATCCATTAATACCTTTTGTCGAATTACTGCAGATGTGTTAACTGTGCACTTCACCTTATAAGGTAAGAGACCATTCATGCTAAACCATCTCTTCCTCCGTTTAGCTTTGATACTGAGTAGCTTTCCCAGTCCTGAAGGGCCCTGTGTATACTTGAAGTGTCTCTTGCTCAACAACAGAAGTTGGTCCAATAAAACACATTACCTCATCCACTTTCTCTCTCTCTTATCCTGGGACCTACACAGCTACAAACAACTACGATTAAAGCATTTAGCATCAATGTTTTCTGATCTAAAAAAAAAAAAAGTCAGTTTAAAAGATAGCTAACTTCCCTGCCTGGCGTAGTGTGCTAACATTACCCTGGTGCAGAACACTGGAAGTAGTGTTCTAAATCAGCTCGCTGTAGGGAACATTTTTTTTGAACTGTGCATAGCTACACTGCACTGGGAAGAGTGAAAAATCTTTGTGCTGGGTGACTTGAGCTATAGCCTAACCACATGATAGCTAGTCCTTTCTCGTTCACAAGCGAGAAGTAACAAGCATTATTGAAAGCAGAATGTTTGTGCAAAACAATGCAACCGGTGATGTGAAATGAGTTCCTCACACAGTAGCCTGGCAGGATTTGATCTTGTGTTCTCAGCCTTTTTACTTGTTCCAGCTTAAATATAGCTAGAAGATTTATTTGGTGTTGCTTGGGTCCTTAGCTCAATTGTGTGTGGGGTGTGTTTTTCTTTCTTTCTTTCAATCATTGCTCTGGGGTGGGGATAAAAGGGTCAATGTGCAGGATGCCGCAGGGAGAGAGGACAAATCCAGCTCTCAAACACTGCAGCAGCTTGGGGCCAGGTGAGAGGCACCTCTCAAGTATGTTCCCCATCTGGGGCAGGTCCAGGTTTGTCTGCCCCTGCATGCCCTAGCCAGAGTGAGGGATGCAGTAAACTGCATTCTCCTTGCTCTCTGATGAAGAGGAACAGCTAGCAGTGTTCCCTTTTAAATCCCTGATGATGCCTGGGAGGTGGGGGGCTTAGGCCATGCCCCAGCCAATCCCTTTCACCTGTCTGGTGGCTGTCTCTTTTGGAAGCTTTATGAGAAGCAGTCCTATTCCAAGCACATCCCCATTGTCCTGTCACAACCAAACCCTGACCTTGCTTTAAGTTATGACAAGGGAACCATGTACTGAATTTGGTAGCCCTGGCTCTTACCCTTTAGGAGGAGTTCTTGAATAAACAAACAGTCAGGTGGACAAACTCTTTCAAGTGTATAGTGGATAAATGACAAACAGCTGTTGTTCTTGAAATATAACCTGCCTTGGCAGTGTTAAGGGTAGAAAAGAGATTGCCAAGTTAGTTCTACCTGCATATAGTTCAGTTTTGTGTGTGTGTTCTAGTGTGGGTCTCTGAATGGAGGCACTTAACAACACACTTTTGAGGGACTAATATGTTACTCATACCAGTTACCTTGAGTGTTGTAATGGTGGTATCCTATAGCTTGTATTGGGTCCCTATTATGCTAGGTCTGTGATGGCACAGAAGCTTGGTTTCCTGGCTTGTTTACCATCTAACCTAAGATGTAACAAGTGCAAGAAACACTGGGTAGGAAGGTGAGAAGGCAGAAGAACCTGGTTATGTAGGGCATTTGTGACCCATAGTTGTCAATGTTTCTGTTTCTCTCTCCTAGTCTCTCTCGTTTTGATCACGGCTTTGAGAGAACAATAACTATTTAAGTGAGGTTGTGTGGTTTTTTTTTTTTTTTTTTTTTTTTTTTTTTTTTTTTTTTTTTAAGAATAAAAATTGTCAGGGGACTTAAAAGGTAGATGTTGCAACATGAACCACTTCTACCTCTTTTTAAAAAGACTAGATTTGAGTTGGTGTCACTTTTAAACTAACATGCTCAAATTTTTGAGTGTGGGAGACCAAGAAATTCCACTTCTGTAGAATCTAAACTTTGATGTAAAAAGTTTTTAGCTCTTGTGATTTGAGAACCTTCAAAATGTGAGCAGCTGTAGTAGGTAGAGCCAGAGACAACACCTGGTATATGGGGCCTGGTGTAAGGCCCAAGGTGGCCTGGACTCAAGCGAGGCTCTGCTACTGTAAAGCACAGTTAACAAGAGCCAAGCTATGAGCAAAAGAGAGGCATGTTTTTTTTTAAACAATGCCTATTTGCAATACCAGCTCTGTTTCTGCCAGGTTCTGTGAACTTTCAAATAGGCAGTTAGAGGCTAAAACATAAACTTCTTCAACTGGTTGCATGTTCTGTTGTCTCACTTGTGCTAAGTCTGGATCCGTATGAGTAGGATGGATTAAATGTAATTACAGCCCTTGTGTTGCCAACAGTTGTGGCCAATAGTGCCCCATAGACAGAATTGGCGCACAGCCTCATTGTGCCAAGTACTGGCAGATGTGATTCTGGGACAGGGTGACTACACTAGGCTGAGTAATTTGTGCCTTGAGTGGTCCCAGGTGAAGCATGAAGAAGAGACATGATTTGATGTTGCTTTGCTTGCTGGCAGAGACACAGGCAGCTGCACTAAGAAAACCCTCAAGCAGCTGTATAAAACCATTGATTAGTCTACATAGTAATTGTCCTTCTGTTTAGACCATTTTGCTGCCTAGCATATATTTTAAAATGCTCCCTTTTTTTATTACAGTTATCTAGACCCTTTGTTCTGAGATTTCAAAGTGAGGCCCGTCTTTTATTCTTGTGTAGACTACTTTGATCTAAACTACTAAAAGTATGTAGTTTGAGTTGTACATCTTGTAGATGAGGAAAGGTGGAGACAGCGATCCCTTGCATGGTTTTGTTAGATAAGTGTACACTCTTCTGAGAGAACCATATAGAGTCTGCATTTAAAGTACAGTGAAAGATGACAAACTGAAAGCCCTGAGTTCAGGAAATATGGAGGTCTAATTGTATGTGTTCTGACCTGGTATGTATGCATTATTGTCTAATAGTCCTGATTTGACCCTATTAATGCTCACAGATCACTCTATTCTGATTTGCTTAAACAAGTACCCTTCTTTGCAAAGGGGGGAAAAAAAATTAGCTCTAGCTGCTGTCTTATGATGTACGAGAGAGCTTTATTTAAAAAAAAAAAAGGCATTAAGAAATTCAGGCCCTTTTTAATTTGAGACTCTGGCCTTGTCTGCACTGAAGAATTCTATCTCATTCCTTCCCCCCACTGCTCCAATTGGCTGCAATGCATGAGTATAGTAACAGCTCTAGTGTAGATGAAGGCAGAGGTTGGCAACCTACCACAAACGTGTTACAAGTGGCATCCAAGCCAACTTTCATTGGCACATGAGGCAGGAACTCAGTCCTGCCTCTCCTTCCCCGTGCAGCTGAGAGCCTGTGCCAGTCTTCCCTTAACGTGTGTGGCAATGCACAAAAAATGCTAATTTAAGCCCACTCCCCTCTGCAGCAGCACTCGCTTTCCTCCTGTGCCTGGAAGGCGAGTGTCATGGCTGCTCCTGCTGGCAGGGACAGGGATGGAGACGGCCTGGGGCCGTGTTGGGGCTGCTTGGATGGCTGCTCTAGTGGCCAGGGACACATTGGGGGCCTGCTGCTGCTGGGTCTGGCACTGAGGCCGCGTTGTGCGGGGTTGCCACTGGCATCTCAGGCCTAGAACAGGTGGTGGGTGAGAGGGTTGCTGCGGGGGGAGAACGAGTGGGGATGGGCCTGTGGCTGCTTTGGCATGCTATAGGTTGCTGAACCCTGACTCAGAAGCTTGTGTGCTGCTTAAAGTATCGAACTACAATCCTGAGATTGAGAACTCAGCAAGGCCAAGGATCACACCACCTGGTAACATCTGCTTCTTTCTTTATTAATGAAGCTGCTGTAAGTAGGACTGTTTACTTTAAAAAGTATCACTGGCATGCTGTCCTGTAAATAGAAGTGAATAAGTTAATCTTGGCACACCACTTCTGAAAGGTTGCTGACCCCTTTACTAAGGGCTTGTCTTCACTTACCCAGAGATCATTGCTCCGGTCTCTGATCTCCTGGGGTTCAATGACTCTCATTTTTTTTTAAAAGCAGGTCTATTAAGGACCTGCTAAATCGACTGCTGATGGCACCCCCGTTGAGCCTGGTACTTCAGAGTTGTGAGGAGTAAGGGACGGCAATGGGCCAATCTGTCCCATCGACATCCTGCAGTGGGGATGCTGTGGAAATTCAGCTTTTGATACACTGACTCCTTCTACGCTGTTCTCCTAACTGGAGCTAAGTATCTTAGGTTGGCTTTCTCAGGTAGTTTAGATCTGGCCGAAGGCTGTGGGGGAGGAGGGATAAGCAACAACAACTAAGTCTGTTTGCATTCAGTTTTTAATATCTGTTATGCTTTTTCTGTTGCCCTGAAGGTTAAACTGACAAACTTTGGTTTTATGGTGCTTCAGGTACGGTACAGCCTTGTATCATTTTGAGGAGCAAAACAATTTGCAGGGTCAAAGAGGCTGGAGGGCTTTTCAGGGAGTGCTGGGGCCGCATTTCAAATGCAACAGCCATTCTTTGTGTACTATCGTCTTGCCCATGCTGCACAGGTGTGCACATTACAAGTACGCGCCGCCTCCTGTGAACTTACTGCATGTGCTTGGTAAGCAAACTTTGAATGCTTCCGATTTTAGGTGTTTGCTGAACTAGGAGGAATTTTTTTTTTTCCAAAGGCACTAGTACTGGTGGCACTCTGGGTCAGATTTCAGCATTCAAACTCAAACCTTTTTAATGTGAGCCTGTTCAAAAATGTAACAAATTTGTGTGTGGGAGGGGAAACATTTTTTTTCTTTCTCCACAAAAATGAAATGTTTAAGACTTTTTTCCCCCCCTCAATCTTCCTATAAATTGACCTTTGGGAAAACATTAAGGATGGAAACTTTCAGTTCCAAAATGAAATGTTTAAGAAAAGTAGAGACATGTAGACATGCCAGATTTTTAAGAGTTGTGTGACTTCGTTAGTATTCTGAGAACTGCTACGTTCTTGTTTGTGCATTAGTTTAGTACCAGAAGAATCTGCAGTGTTCCAGGGGAATTTGCCTTCCAGGCTGTGAATTCCTTTAATGGCACTTTCCTGAAGGTGTTTAATAGATTCTCTCCCATTGTAGCTTGGGCTTATCTGAATGTATGGTTTAAATGGCTGAAATCTGGGACATCTTATCTAAAACTAAACATTTTACCAGCTCACAGATGGTACTTAAAAGGCCCAAGCCAGCTGTTGCACATACTAATTTTGCGGACTTGTTTCTCCTTAGTGTTGCCCATCCCTACTGAAATGTGGGTGTGGACATGGGAATAACAGCCAGCCTCCCTCATGGAGTAACGGCTTCCTTTCCTCTGAACCAGAGCTGAGCTTCTCCTTTCTGATCTTTTATTTGCCCTATTCCATTGGTGGCTTAGTCCACTTCATCTCCAGCCTTCCATGAATGTAACCCTTCAGCTACCCAGTCTCATTCCCACACCTTGTTGCTGCTCTACTTCCCACTTCCTTCAACTCCTCCTTCAGCGGTCTTTTCCTCTCGTTCGCTTCATCTCCGTGCACTCCCCAGGCCCCCAAATGAACCCGGTGGTAGCATATATTAAAGGGCATGTCTCCTAGTGGTAGTGTAGCTTCCATCACTTTGATCACTTGGCTTGTGTGCTGTGTCTTGTCTCCCACACTTGTTTCCTAAGCTCTTTGAGGAAGCAATGGCCTCCCTGTGTAAATACCCCACCTAGTACCGTGGGGCCCTGACTCCAGTTTTGCTCTGTTGTAACAGATTTAACTTTAAAGAAATGTGGCTTCAAACCATCTAGACACAGAAATAAGCTGTACAGATCCATAGTTCCTGGTACTGAGTGTGTGTTTTGTATGTGCTACACTTCTCAATTTCTTAAGTAATGCCTTTTAAAAATAAGGTGTTTGGTCATGAGGTAAGGAAACAGTGTTACTGTAACAGTTGCAAACAAAATCTGGTCTTCAAAAGATTACTCCATGTTCTTAACATTGGAGTATTTTGCAGTTAAATATGAGTTCATGTGGCTATGAAATTTAGCTTTTGCATTACATTACCTGACTCTTGCACTTCAAATATTTGCATATCAGACTAGTTCCTGAATTTCTGTATTGCATCAGAGGGGTAGCCAAGATAGTCTGTAACTAGAAAAACTTAAACAACAAATAGTCTTGCAGCATCTTAAAGACTAACAAAGCATGTAGATGGTATCATTAGCTTTCGTGGGCACAGCCCACTTCAGGTGTCACTGAAGAAGTGAGCTGTACCCAGGAAAGCTCATGATATCAGCTACGTGTTTTGTTAGTCTCTGAGGTGCTACTAGACTATTCATTGCTTTTAAGAATTATTGCAGTCACCTTTAATTGGATAGTTAAGCATTTCATAGTATCTCATCATTACTGAATTTTCTCAGTGCGCCCCCATGTTAGTACACTTTTTTTGGGTCAGGGGCCACTGACCCACAGAAAAATCAGTCAGATGTGCGCACAAGTGAGAGGGAAAAACCCCTCACTAATATGGCCCCTGACTGAGGAGGAGAGATTCCCCTCACACACCAGAGCCTTGGGGAGGGGGAGCAGCCTTGTAGATTTTATGTGCTCCAGCCCTACGGTGAGGCAGCAGGGGGTGCTGGAGCACCAACCTGGGGTCTCCAAGGTTAGGGGGGCCCCTGAGCCTGAGGGACCAGATCAGGCAAGCCAGGGGCTGCATCCACCCCTCCAGCCTGAGGTTCTCCACCACTGTACTCTAACAGATTGCAATAGTTTGCCTAATAGTATTTTTTTTTTAAGTGTGCCCAATGGGAGACATTCAGCTTCCAGTGGCTGAACGATGAGATCAAAAGTACTTCCTACTGTGTTACTCTGTTAATATGATCTGTCCCCTGAATTTCCCCTCGAAATATTTGACCAAACAGCCTCAATAGTGTTGAATATTGAATCTGAGAACATACCCAGAACTTTCCTGAAATATCTGTTCTGTGTGGTGATCAGATTAAATCAAACTTATACTAAGGCGAATGTAGGAATGGCCATCCTGGGTCAGAGGAGCTATTCTATTTCTTCTGAAGACTGCAACGTTTGTTTTTTGGGTTTTGGATGCCAGTTCTAGGATCTAGAAAAATTCCCATTGAAAATGTTAAGGTGTCCTTGTCAGTTAAAGCTCTGAAGTGCTTTGACAATATCTTGAAAGAGTTAAGCTTTAATTAACTCACTCATCAGGTATTTAATGTACTTATTAAATCTCAACTGCTTCTTTCTTACAGTGAATACAATTTCTTGAGGAACTGAGCCTTTGCCTCTCAGATCAGAGGCTCACATGTTGAAGCTGGCAGTGCTAGAGGCTAGTTCCTATCTGTGTGACAGTATTTTTAATTTAAAAGGACTGGCTTTGATGTTCTCAAATATTTATAGGCAGCTACAATCACTTCAGTATGCACATTTTTAACTCGAGTAAAAGTGCCCTCTTACGCAACCAGCTTTTTCCCCTTTTATCTGTTGTGGATTTTGCAGACTATGAATGTAACAAAATGCAAAACAAAAAATACTATGAAAAAACACGGGCTCTCTTCTAGGCCCTGTAGTGTAGTGGATCATCAAATGAAATGAATAGGCAGCATATTTAAAATCAACAAAAGGAAGTGTTCGGTGCATAGTCAACCTGTGATGCTCTTTGGCAGAGGATGTTGTGAAGTCCAAGACAAGAACAGGGCTCAAAGTTCACATAAGACAGGACCGTCAATGGCTATTGGCCAGGATGGGCAGGAATGGTACCCCTGGCCTCTGTCAGAAGCTGGGGATGGGTAACCAGGATGGGTCATTTCGTTACTTGTTCAGTTTATTCCCTCTGGGGCACTTGGCATTGAATGCTCAACTAAGTGGACCATTGGTCTGATGCAGCTTGGTCATTCTTCTATTAAGAGCATTGTTTTTTGCCAGACTGCATCAGACCTGAGTCCATCTAGTTCAGTGCCCTCCCTCTGACGGTGGCCAGCACCAGATGCTTCAGGGGCCAATAGAAGAGACCTGCAGTCATTAGACTTGGGGTAGTTTGCTTCCTTTTTAAGTCTCACACTCCTCTTTAGCTACTGCAGACCAGGAGAAGTCCTGAGCATGAGTTTCCAGTAGAGCTGGTTAGAAAAATTCTAACAATTTTTTTTTAATTGGAATTTTCTGATTCCTTAAGATTGGGATGTTCCACGGATGGGGTGGCTCTGTCAGTGAAGTTCTGCTAGAACCCAGGTTGGACTAGGCTTCTCAGCAGCTCCCCTTCTGGACTACCTTGGACTCAGGAACTTCAGAGCTGCTGAGTCTGCAGCACCACACTTGATGCACTGCCTAAGAGCCCAGGGCTCCAGTCCCCTTTGTGGAACTTCAGCAGTTTTTTTTTCCTCTTGATTCCGAACAAAATCAAATCAAAATATTGAAACCCTCTGTGAAATGGAATTGCCTCTTTAGCACAGCTCTGGTTTCATTACGCCTTCCACACAAAGTTCTTCATTAGCTGCTGTTCAGATAAATGTCTAGCCATGGTTTGAGTCTCATGTTAAATTCTATCTGCACAGCAAGGAAACCTGGAGCTGGCTTGTATAGATGCTCAGGCTGGAACCTGGCCTCTGGGAACTTTCTACCCTGCAGTATCTTGGAGCCAGGGCTGTAGTCCAAGTGAGCCTGAAAGTTTACACAGAAATGAAACAGCTCCTCAGACTGTAAGCCTGACCTGGCCAGCAGTAGGTGTTTAGTTGCTGTGTAGGCATAGACAGTGACTTCCCGTGGTAGTGAGTCCCAGAGATTAATTACATATAGTGTGAAAAAGTATTTTCTTGTCAGTTTTGACAGTCTGGTTTTCTCTGTTCTGCAGAGCTGCTGAAGTTCCAATATTCCCTCTGCAGCAAAATTCAAAGAATAGAGCAGACTGACTTATCACTTAGACTCAGTTCCTCATAGAACCATCTCTCCTAGCCAGCAGAATAGTATTGTCCATGTGAACATCAAACATTTCAGCTTATCTTTTGCATGCTTATTTTTTTTGTACTACAGAGCTGAGGGATTCACTTTCAGTAAAGACTTTTTCTTGCATAATATTAACCTGTCTTTTTCTTTAGCTTGTATTCTTCCCCGGTGCCTAGTCAAAAAGGGTTGAGTAAGTCGATTGCTAAGTAAGGCATATAATGCACTAGTTTGACTTCTCAAAGTTATTACCCTGCCCCCTCAGCCTTGATCCACCCATGCACAGCATTTTTATGGTGATTTCCTTCCCTCCTCCCTCCCCGCCCCCGGCAAATCGTCAAGTGGCAATATCAGATGGTGATGGTCTTTGAGGCTGTTTGCTTGCTACTTTGTAGTGTAAACTGGGCCTCAAGGTTTGCTGGTTTTGCTATACTGGCAAACCCTCCCTAGTGTACAAGTACTATTTTATAGAGTTTTGGCAAGTAAAATAATCTGTACTGGCAAAAGCATTGTCAGGATGGTAAAGCCAAATCTCTACAATTGGACTTTTGGTATTGAAATTTTACCCTCTTCCCCCACACACACCCCTAAATAACCTTACACTGGCAGGCTTCTAAATGTTCTCTGCTCTAGTTTTACATGTACTGACTGGTCAAGCTGAAGCCATGACACCCTTTTTAGGCTTCAGCTTGGCCAGCTAGCACTCATTAAAGCTGCTGCTTTCTTGTCTGTACTAAAGTTTAAGAACATTAAATTAACGTGCTAATGCCACATCTTTTAATGGAAGGCCTTGTTCTCACTACAAAAGAGTTCTTTACACAAGTCCTCTAACTGCACCTCAGTCCTAGTGAGGATAAGGCACTGTGTTGTGTGAGGGGAGGAGGGAGGGAAATGCACAAGGTAGCAGTGGTATAGAATTTGATTTGTATGGAAACTAGGTTGCCTTGTCTTCACTCGGATTTTACCTTGCGATAGCTAACTGAGTTAACGCTGCGTAGCTACACAATACCCATGACAAGACACGGTTCAATCACCCTTTTCTGTGGTGATGGCAGAGGTCCTACATAGAATCCTAGAACACTAGAACTGGAAGGGACCATCAGGGATGGTCTAGACAGTACTGGGTCCTGCCATGAGGGTAAGGGACTGGACTTGATGACCTCTTGAGGTGCCTTTCAGTTCTAGTATTCTGTGATAGAAACTCTTGTTACCCTTTATGTCTGTAGTTAGTTTGAGCTAGTTTTGTGTCTTTGCCTTTCTGGTCTTGCCCCTGAATACCTGTGGTGTTTGCTTATATTAATCCTTTGTAACTTGTCCTAGTTTCCACTTTATATGACTCCTTTTTGACTTTTAGATCCTGTAAGACCTCCTGGTTGATCCAAGGTGGTCTCTTGCCATACTTTTTATCTTTCCTACACAGTGGAACAGCTTGCTTTTGGACCTTTAATAATGTCTCTTTAAAAAAAAACAAACTACCAACTCTCTTCAGTTGTTTTTCCTCCATGTCTTGTCTCCCATGGGACTTAACCTACCAGCTCTCTGGGTTTACCAAAAATCTGCCTCCCTGAAATCCATTGTCTCTATTTTTTTTCTGTTCTCCTTTCTACCATTCCTTAGAACCGTGGTCACCAACAGGTCGATCGCAATCGACCGGTTGATCACAAGGCCTTGACCAGTCGATCGTGAGGCGTCCGACACCCCCCCCATTCTCCCCCCACCCCTGAGAAGCCCCACTACCTACCTCCAGTGAAAATGGAGGTAGTGCCGGCTTCCCGCGGGTGGACGAAAGTCCCATAGCTTAGCACCACTTCCGCAGGTTCCGGAAGTGCGCTTGCTGCTCTGCCGGGCGTGCTGCGGGAGAGGAGGGCGTCAGCCCCAGAGGAGGAGCATGGCGACTTCCCTGCACTGGCGCAGAAG
Source organism: Rafetus swinhoei (assembly GCA_019425775.1). Classification (NCBI taxonomy): domain Eukaryota; kingdom Metazoa; phylum Chordata; order Testudines; family Trionychidae; genus Rafetus; species Rafetus swinhoei. The sequence continues at coordinate 28,458,390 of CM033425.1, read as the reverse complement.
GGGGGAGTTGGCCCCGGGGCAGGCGTGCGCGGGGTTTCCCTGTGCCGCGGGGCAGGCACGCATGGGGTTTCCCTGCACCCTGGGGGGGCAGGCGTGCGTGGGGGTTTTGGACCCGAGGCAGGCATGCGTGGGAGTGGGGGGGGAGGGGAGGGGAGTCGGGCCCGGAGGAGGCACGCGCTGGCTTCCCTCTGGGGGTGTGGAATCCTGGGAGGAGGCAGATGCAGGGGACTCTCTGCCTCCTCTGGCACCCTGTTCCCACTCGCCAGTTCCCTCTCCCCTGCCCCCAGTTCACTCTCCCCATTCCCCTGTCCTCACTCCCCTCTCCCGAGCCACAGAACTCTGTCCCCTGCTGCAGAACCCTGTCCTCTGCCCTCCCAGCACCCTGTTCCCTCTCCCCTGCCCCCAGCTACAGAACCCTGCCCCAGCACCCACTAGCACCCTTCCACAGTATTATGTCCCCAGTTCCCACCAACACAGTTGAGGCCACATTAGTGAAGCTTGGAAGGGGGAGGGGTTGGAGGAGGCTTTTTTTGCATCTCACTTGTTTGGCCCCAGGAATGTGTTTGTTCTTCTGCTTCTTTTAGTGGAAGAGCAAACATGATCTTCCGGTCACCCCTATATTCCTCTTTCCATGAGGAATAAGGGGGCTTCCGAAAGAAGGGGTTTTTCTGACATTTGGTCCAGTATAGACAGGCCATATGATAGAAAAACCTCTTCCTACAGAAGAATTGGGGTGGTGGTGGGGAGAAGCAGCAGTATAAGGATTGGAGATGGCAAGTGATGGAGAGGAGGAGAATAGAAAGGGCAGGGCAGTAGATCTTGGCTTGTTCTGTCATTTAAAAAGTGATCTTGGGTGTAAAAAGGTTGGAGACCACTGCCTTAGAATCATGAACTCTATGATTTCATGGTCACTTTCTCCCAAGCTGCCTTCCACTTCAAATGCTCAACCAGTCCCTTCCTATTTGTTAGGATCAAATCTAGAACAGCTTCCCAGCAGGAGCTTTCTCAACCTTCTGAAATTGTCTCCAATGCACCCTAAGAACTTATTGGATAATCTGTGCCCCGCTGTGTTAGCTTCCCAACGATGTCTGGATAGTTGAAGTCCCCCATCACCACCAAATCCTGCGCTTTGGATGATTTTGTGAGTTGTTTAAAAAAAAGCCTCATCCAGCTCTTCTGCCTGGGGAGGTGGCCTGTAGTAGACCCCTAGCATGACATCACCCTTGTGTTTTTTACCCCTTTTAACCTAACCCAGAGATTCTCAACACGTCTGTCTCCTACATCCATCTCCACCTCGGTCCAAGTGTATTAATTTTTAATGCAAGTCAACACCACCTCCTCTTTCCCCTGCCTAACCTTCCTGAGCAAGCTATCCCCTTCTATACCAATATTCCAATTGTGTGTATTATCTTACCAACTCTCTGATACCAACTGTCATAGTTCTGTTTATTTACTAGCACATGAGCATTTAATGCTTGTTGTGCATTCAGTTTTTGTACTTTGCTGTGCAAAACAAGGTCCGTAACTTTAGTTTTTAGCCACAAAATAGAAGATTAAGATGTTTTGTAGTGACACACAAATTCCATTTATTGTACTGGATGTAGCCATGTGTGCTCTTTCAAACATTCTTCTGTGCAGCACACCTTTCAGTGTAGTTTGACAAATACATTCGGTCATTCCCGGCAGTGTTCAGAACTTCTGTATCTCAGCACTGTCTAAGGAAGCTAGGTTTGCAGGCTTCTACCAAATACCATTTCACAATGGTAGTGTCTCTTTGGAGGACCTGTGTAGCAAACCCATTCTGTTTTCTTTTACATTGAACCAGTGTCTGATCTCTGGTGTTGGGGATTTGGTTCCCCTCTCCTGTGCACATACCCTTGTACTGGCCCAATGAGAGCTAGGGGACGTTTAAATAGCCATGTAGCTGGCAGGGCACAAGTCATGACAGTGCAAGCACAGCTTAGCCGTCGCCCCAGTTCCAGGTACATTTGTCTTCCATCCAGCTGAGCTATGCCTCTGCTGACAGGGCCGGTCAACTGCAGCTATTCCTCTTGTGCTCTGGTTAGCTTGGTGAGAGCACAGGTGGGTCTGTTTGTATGTGAGCAGGTGCATCAGACCCCTAGTTTGTAGTGTAGCCATTGGGTGTGTCTGCTGCAAATGAAGTGTGACCTGTAGCATGGGTAACCAGAGTAGTGTGAGCCTGGGGGCACAGGCTTCAGCCCTGGCTAGCCTCCAGAGACATAGCCAGGCTTTGGCAAGCCTCCACCCGGACGGCAAGTCTGTACCAACACTTCAAAACCCTTTTTGATGCCAAAACCCAGAGAACACTAACATTGTGATGCAACAAATGCCCATTTTTGGTGACAGACTTCCACCTCTGCACAAGACTTTTGTGTCTCTCTCCCCTTGCTTTGCCGACAGTCACGTGTACTACTGTAAGTGTGGTGTCATGTTCACTGACCTTCAGCATGTTTTCCACGATGCCCAATTATCCACTCTGGCCAGCGCTTTGAACTCTGCTGCTCTTCAGCCACGTAAACAGATGTGCCCCTCTAACCAGCAAACCCAGGAACTTTAAAAATACATTTCCTTGTGTCTGGCTTCTTGTGTAGTGATCCTCCCGGCAACTTCTCAGGGAACCAGCCGTGGGCATCACTTAAAAGGCTCTCCTGCTTGGAGCAGTGCAGAATGATTGGCTCTTATCAGTGTGTGGGGTGAAGAATCTGTGCAATCACAGCTGTGAGGGACTAGTAGGAACTGGGACACGTATGGTCACATTTTGAGCCCTGTGTGAGAATGGGTGACAGAGACCCTACAGTGCAGAGCCAAGCTGAAGGAACTCTGGCAGGCAAACCTGAAGGTGAAGGAGGCAAACAGCCAGTCTGGTGTTGCACCCCCAGCGTGCTGTTTTTATGAAGAACTGGACACAATCCTAGGTGGGGACCCTACATCCACAGCCAAGGAGGGTGTGGATACTTGCCATACTTCATCCCCCTTTCAGTCTGCCAAAGGCATAGTCAACAACCATTTTGCAGTGGCTTACCCTGTTGTTGAACCACTCCTTACTGCTGCCCCCGTGCCCTGTGTAAGGCTTCACAAGCCAGGGCTGTAAAGGGGTAAATGGATCACCTAGGGTCACTATGGACACTTCCACATCCCCCACTGTAATTTTCTGGTGTAGCAAGAAAGTCCTAGCCTGCAGTCTCCTGTGCTGGCCATTGCTACCGAGGAGATGTGCATCATGCACCTTTCCAGACCATCCAGTGTCTGTGAAATGCCCATGGTGATCCTGAAGCACCGTGGAGAAGTACCCCTTACAACTGATGTATTCTGAGCCACAGAGGGGTGATGCTACTAGAGATGCAAGATTATCAGTTAAACTGTAACATTTATTGGTAACCCTGACCAGCAGTTAAATTCTTCATGGGGCTGCCAGTGGCAGCAGCAGCTCTGAGTTGAGCGCCATGGATGCGGGGATAGGTGTGCCCCTCCTGCCTTAGCACAGAGGTGCCATGGATGCAGGGATAGGTGTGCCCCTCCTGCCTTAGCACAGAGGTGCCATGGATGAGGGAGCGGTGCCCGTTCTCCCCCTCCCCCTCCCCCAGCATGGAGCTGCCGTGGCAGTTCTGGAGTAGGAATGTTAAAGACTAGTCAACTATCCGATAAGCAAATGCTTCTTGGATAGTCAGTCTACTAGTTGATATCCTCCCCTCCCCTCCCCTTGCCACGCCCTGCCCCACCCCCTGCTGCCTCCTATCAGATAACAGGCAGCAAAGGGGAGGAAGTGGTGGCACTTGAAAGTGGCAGCCCTGGCTCTGCTGTGCAGCACTGCATGCGTGGAACCCGGGGTCAGCTACCCAACGGGGACTCTTGTATATTTCAAACGAGGAATGTGAAAGTGCCTATTGACTAGTCAATGGCATTTCCATCGACTACTTGACTAGTCAACATCCTTATTCTGGACCAACAGCTCTGTGCTGGAGGCTGTGCTTTGTGCTAGAGCAAAGGCTGTGCTTTTGGCACCAGCCTTAACGAAGCTTGCACAGGACTTATTAGGCAGCTGTATGGCCAGGCAGTTTTGAGGGAATCTTAGGCCAATCCTGACTCTCTGCCATGCTTTTTGTATGCCTTGGGTAAGTTGCTCTTTTCTCTGAGCCTCATTTTCTGAAGATCTATAGTACTTCCGAATCTCATGTGTGCAGTGAGGCTAAATTGAGTCATGTGCTTAAAACATTTTGAGTCTCAAAGATGTGAACAGAAAACCTAATTATGAGAAGACACTTATCAGCATCAAATCCCTGCCTGCACTAGCTCCAGATCACTGCTGTTAAGGTGGAGCACTAGCAACATCATAGTCTTTGTTTAAACTCCTGGTAATCTTAAATGTAAGTTTCAAACCTCTCTAAAGCCAGCATATGTAATTAGTAGGGATGTAAAAGTTTAATCGGGTGACGAATAGGCTGATGCTTACTGGTTTTGGATTAAGGGCTAAACTCAGCTGCCAGGACCCTGCTGGTGACTGGGAGAGGGGGAGGATCCTTCCCTCCCCACCCCTACATCCCTGGTAAAATGTTAACTGTGTAACCAATCAACATGCTATTGGTTACATGGTTAATGTGTGGGGTGTGTTTTTTTTTTTTTTTTTTTTTTAAACATCCCTATTGGCTAGGTCAACTTGAAAACTGGCATGCCAATTCATGTTCCCAGTGTAGTTAAAAATCTGGGTTCCTTTTGGTACATGCATCCCAGTGACCTGTTTTGTCTGATCTTTGTGCAGTGATGGAGGGTGAAGAGGAGGAGGAAGGATGGATCCATGTTACTTCTCAACATAGGCATCCACTGAGATTGAGTGAACAGCATGAAGATCTGACTCTTAAATGGACCAATTCAGCAGTTACGAATTTGTGTTTGACTCTGTGAGCTGTCCAACTGCTGCAAGCTCTTTGATCACTGTTGCAGGGGAGAGATGGTCAGCTACTGTATGTTAAAATGTAGGGGAAGATGCACTGAGTTAATCTCTCGTCCTCTCCTGCTGATTGCAGTTACTATACTTTAAGCTAATCTGCTTAAAGGCAAATTCTGCATGCCCTCTAAAATCTGTCAGTCAGATTGGTCTGAAAATTACTACATTGGGCCTGACATATTCTACAGGGTGACTTCTAGTGGAGCAAGGAATAGAAAGCAATTCTTACTCAATCATGCTGACTATTGGAAGGAGCAGGCTAATTATATATTCATGGCTGTTTACCCAGTGGGGTTACACCTGCATACCTGTCTCTGCCCAGCACTTGAGGAACATTAACTTCCATAGCATGTACTAACACACGTAGGGAATGAGGAAGGCAGCTACTGGAACAAAATGGACTGTCCTGTAGCAGGAACTAGTGATCACTGGTTTTTGGCTCTGAGGCGATGTGTTCACTGCAAGTTCTTCTGGCAGAAAATATGCTAATGAGGGACTCATTAGCATAAGTCGATCTCATTTTGCGTCAGAAAAGCCCATCCACCCGCTTCTTTGCGCAAAAACCCTGTGCGCAAAAAGAAATAGCAGAAAAAATGCGAATGAGATCGTGACTTATGCTAATGAGTCCCTCATTAGCATATTTTCTGCTGGAAGAACTCTGTGAAGATGAAGCCTGAGAGAGTCTGATTTTTATTTTATAGTGGTAGGGGTGGGGGGAAAGGTGCAAGTAATTTTACAAGAGGGGACAGCTGCAAAATGCTTACCTTGTGCCTCTCTTTAATAAAAAAAAAAAAAAAAAAGTAGGGGTCAGACTTTTGCCTCACAAGGACAAACTCTGCAATACTTGAAATAAAGTTAGATGTTATGTAGGGAGAAGTGTAGGGGAGGAGCTTTCTCATCTGGAGAAGTTCAGCAGTGATGGGAATGTTGGACTTGAGCTGGGATGCAGGTAATTGTGGAAGTCCTTGTATTTCTGCTGTGCAGGGGAGAAAAGGCTGGGATTAAGAGAAGTGGTCTGGAGAGTTGAGGGATGATGCTAGGTCTGACATTTGTGTAGGTCCTCCTTGGTGAACTTTAAGAAGCAGCATAGTCTTATGGCTAAAACAGTAGACTTGAATTCTGCAAGCCAAGGATTCAGTTCTTTGCTCTCTCTTACTTTGTCATCTTGTCCAAGTCCATTAGTTTCTCTGCCTCCGTTTTCCTCTGTGTGTTAGGGATGTAAGCGACTAGCTGACTATTGGACAAGCATAGGCTTATCAGTTAGCCAAGTAGTGACTCAAGTAGTTGCTCCTCTACCCTGCTGCCTCTATCAGAGAGAGGCAGCGGGGGGTGGGAGGGGGAGGAGCTGGTGCTGGGGGAGGTGGCAGGGGTGCAGCAGGGAAACAGCGTGAGCGAGCACTGAAGGAGTCCCTGCCTGCAGGGGCTCTTTTACATTTCAAAGGCTGAAGCACCACGGTGGGAACACGGGGCCAGTGGGGACTGCTTGAGTTCTCGCTGGCCCCATGCTCCCTTTGCCCCCCACCCTTGCTGCCTCTGTTTTGCCTCTGGCAGTAGCCCCTGTCCGCCGCAAACAGGGACTGCTGGACTCAGTGTGAGCCGGGACCAAGCAGTCCCTGCTCATGCTGATCTCTGCATTTTCAATGTAGTAAGAGCCTGGTGGCTCTTGCTACATTTAAAATGCAAAGCTGTAGCGCAGGTGGCTCCCAGAGCTGGCACGAGCCAGGACTGCTCAGTCCCAGCTCAAGCCAGCTCCTGGAGCGACCCCTGCTGTGGCTCTACAGAGTGGTCCTACCGACTAATTGTATTGACTATACCAGTGGTCCCCAACCTTTTGGGGCTGCCGGGGGTGGGGGCCACGCATGCACCGGGCTAGCCCTGGTCACTAGGCGGGTGCCATGGTGCCCGCGGGCACCGTGTTGGGGACCACCGGACTATACGATTAGCCTGCTAACCACTTTTTTATATCTTTAATCTATGTGGGAGCATTATTCCGTTTTATAAAACATGCTAAATACATTACTGTGAGGGTTAGATGCTGTGATAGTAAGGACTTGTAAACTGCTAGATCAGTGCTCCCTTGAGAGCTTCAGTTGTGTTTCCAGCATTAGAAGGGTTGGTAAACCATAATGAGTCTCAGCTTAAGGAGGCACATAAGGACCACCAGTAAGCTTTATCAGACTACTTCCCCCCGTAGGGACCGGCCTTATTTAGGGAGTGCTGAGATTTAAGGTTTTGAGGGCTTGGTATATACTATAGGAGGCTGAGGGGCTTGGTATATATTATAGGAAGCCCATCAGAGGGGGACAAGTTGTGGATCTGGGGGCTAGTGTTATATATAGGGACACTTTAAATTTTTTTTCTAGAATTGTCAATAGTCATAGAATCACAGAAATGATAAAGGTCTGGAGTGCACCTCAAGAGGTCGTGAAGTCCAACCCTTTGCTCTGAGGCCAGACCATATAAACTCACATTCCCTGGTAGATGTTTGTCCAGCAATAGGAATTTAACAGCCTCCACATTCTAGAACTTAACTACTGGTACAGTTAATTTTTTTCCCTAATACCAACTTAAATCTCCCTTCTGGCAGATCAAGCCCGTTATTTTTTGTACTACCTTCCGAGGACATGGAGAGCAATTGGTTGCTGTTCACTTTGTAACAGCCCTTAATGTATTTGAAGGCTATTATCTTGGTCCCTTCTCCAACTTATTTTCTCAGGGCTAAACATGTCCAGGCTTTTTCAACCTTTTCTCATAAGTAAGATTTTCTAAATATTTTTATTGTCTTTTTGGGGGGCTCTCCAATTTATCTATATTTCTTCTGAAGCATGTCCCCCTGAATTAACCACCATACTCCACCTGAGGCCTCTGCTCCTGAGTAGAGCAGGACAGTTGCCCCCCACTTCTTGTAAGATGTTCCCATTAATACATATCACAATATTAGCCTCTTTTTGCAACTGCACCACTGGTTGACTTTTTTCAGACTGTGATTCATTATAACCCCCAGATCCTTTTCAGCAGTACTGCCATCTAGCTCAGGGGTGGGCAGTATTTTTTTTTTTTTTTTTTTTTTTTTTTTTTAATGGGGGCCCACTTCAAGATTGTGGCAAGTGGTTAAGGGCCACATTTCTACCAAGGAGGTTTGGGGTCTGGTACAGACGTTGAGTGCAGAAGGGAGCTTGGGGTAGGAGACTGGGGTGCAGGAGGGGGTGTGGAGTCTGAGAGGGAGTTTGGGTAAAGGAGGGGGTTGTGATCTGGAGCATAGGCTAAGGGTGTAGAGTCCATGAGGGAGTATGGGTGCAGGAGAGGATTCTGGCCTGAGGGATGGGCTCTAGGAGGGGGTGCAGGGTCTGGGAGGGAGTTGTGATCTGATGAAGGGGGTGCAGAGGGTTTGGGTGATGGCCTGGGGCAGGTAGTTGCAGGGGTGGGCAGTTGAGGAATCAATGTTGGCGGTGCCAGAGGCAGGCTCTGGCTGGGAAGCGCTTACCTAGGCAGCTCCCAGTCAGTAGCCCTGCAGGAACATGAAGGCTGCAGTCTCAAGCTGCTCCAAGTGGCTCTACTCCAGGCAGGGTGAAGAAGGGAGGGAGGAGGCTGTTGGCTGCCCCTACTACTAGCAAAATATCTCAGCTGCTATTGGTTGGAAACTGGCCAGTGGGAGCTAAGAGATTTTGCTGAGGGGCGGGATAGAGCACAAAGCCTCCCCCCTCGCTCCTAGAACAGAGCAGCCACATTCAAAGCAGCTGCTGCTGTGCATGAGGGTCCCAGTGAGGCAGCCACGGGTTGGATCCAGTGCTTGGCAGGCTGCATCTGGCCCACTGGCAGCAACTTGCCCACCCTGATCTAGACAATTATTCCCAATTATGTAAATTGTGCATTTTTTGTTTTTGTTTTTGCTAGTCAAATTCAGTAGAGAGCATAGTACTACATTTTATTGCTCTGACCACTTCTCCATTTTTATCAAGGTTGTTTTGAATTCTAATCCTATCTTCCAAAGTTCTTGCAGGTTAGTGCCATCTGAATTTTTTTTTATAAGCATATTTTTCACTCCATTATCCAAATCATTAATGAAAATACTTAGTGGTGTGTTTAGGTCCACTGCTACTGTGTGATGCATTTTTGCACTGATAACACTGCTCTACAGCCAAAATGCTTCTGAAATAAATGTAGTCAAACTTTACTAATTCTGGGTCACTGAGAATGAAAATGATGCTTAAAATTGTTGATTGGCTCTAGTTTTAAGATATGCTATTGGGTCAGTATATACGACCCCCTTGACTTGGGAATGGCAGAGGATAAGTGAGTTATAAAGGGAAGGGATCTCAATTTAAACCAGAAATGACTAAAATACATATTTGACTGGATCTATGAATAAATCTATGACTGGGTTTGGACAGTACTTGCTTTTTTAGGCAAAACAATGAATGATGCAATCTGAAGCTGGTATTGCATCATACATGATATGAATTTCATCATGTTATTCCTAGAAGTCATGGATGATGCAATCATAACGAAGCTCACATCACTCTGCTGAACAAATTGCCCTATATCAGCTCTAGAAATCATACAGTGTCGTGCTCTCTTATTTGTCAGTGTTTGATTTTGCAAAGGGACACATTTCTGTTTAGCCAAAGTGAGCAGAGATGCCTCGTACTTGTGTGAACAGTGCAGATAACTTCTGCTATGTTTGTGGTGAAGTGACTTGTGCATCACAAAAGCGCAGTATAACCACTATGGTTAAGAAAGCCTATCACCTTTATTTTGGCTGCAAAATTGGAGATCAGGACAAGAGGTGGGCTCACATATGCTGCAACACTTGTGCAACAAATCTTCACCAGTGGTTGAGCAGGAAAAGGAAATCTATGCCTTTGCAGTGCCAATGATTTGGAGAGAGCCAACAGATCATACCAGCAATTGTTACTTCTGCATGGTGCCTCCTGTTGGGAAAGGTGTGTCAAAGAAGAAAAAGTGAACTGTGCATTATCCAAACATTCCATCAGCTATACGCCCAGTACCCCATGGAGAAAGGACTGCCGGTTCCTGATGCACCAGAATCATTCTCACTTGAGTCAGACGAGGAAGAGGAAGAGGATGAAACTTCTGGTCCTGAACCATCAATGTCACAGGACCCACATTTTCTCCCATCCTCCTCCTCTGAACCACACCTCATAACACAAGGTGAACTGAATGACCTTGTCAGGATTTGGAACTACCCAAGAGTAAGGCAGAGCTGTTGGGCTCCAGACTACAGCAGTGGAATCTCCTGGCAGGTGATGTTAGGGTTTCCATGTTCCGTGACCAAAAGGATCTTGTCCCATTCTTCTTCATGGAAGGTGATCTTGTAGCCTGCAACAACATCGATGGTGTGATGGCAGCCCTCAACATCGCGTCGTTCACGATCCAGATGAGTGGAGACTGTTCATTGATTCATCAAGACGAGTCTTAAAGCTGTTTTGCTGCATAATGGCAATGTTTTGCCATCAATTCCAGTTGGTCATGCAGTCCATATGAAGGAAACCTATGACAACATGAAACAACTTTTGAGGTGCATAAACTATGACCAACATCAGTGGCAGCTTTGTGGCGATTTGAAGGTTGTTGCTCTCTTGCTTGGTCTGCAGACTGGATACACAAAGTACTGCTGTTTTCTCTGCGAATGGGATAGTCGTGCAAGAGATTCCCACTACATCAAGATAGATTGGCCACTCCGACAGTCATTGGAGCCTGGGAGGAAAAGTGTTCAGCATCCACCACTTGTTGAATCAAGGAAGATTTTGTTACCACCCTTACACATCAAGCTGGGTCTGATGAAGAACTTTGTCAAGGCCATGGACAAAACACAAGCAGCTTTCAAGTACCTCCGTGGAAAATTTCCAAGGTTAAGTGAAGCTAAGATAAAGGAAGGTGTCTTTGTTGGTCCTCAGATTCGTGAACTTCTTCAAGATGATGCATTTGACCATGCATTGCGTGGCAAGGAAAGACGGCATGGAAAGCCTTCCAGTTAGTGGCAATAAATTTTCTCAGAAACAACAAGGCAGACAACTACAGGTTGTTGGTGGAAAACCTCCTCAAGGCATACAAAAGCCTTGGTTGCAACATGTCACTAAAGATACATTTTTTTGCACTCTCATCTAGATTTTTTTCCACCGAACTGCGGAGCAGTGAGCGACGAGCACGGCGAGCGATTTCACCAGGACATTGCAACAATGGAGAAACGCTATCAGGGCAAATGGAGCCCATCAATGCTTGCAGACTATTGCTGACAGTGACAAGAGATGCTCCATTTAATGAATACAAGAGACAAGCCAAGAAGCGCCGAGTAGACACTGAATAGGACTAAACTATGTACATAATAGTTTTTTGCCTTTTGTTTCATAATAAATTTTATTTATATAACCCTTTTGCTGATTTTTAAAGTGTTATATAAACAGGACAGGTGAAATATTATCATGTAAAGCAACCATAAACACATGAAAAGACCTAGGTTTACAATTTATGATTAAAACTCTACTATCTACACAATATACATAGACGTAAATGTAAAAACTTAAATATCTTGGAAACAGTAGCCAATCAGTTGTTTTAATTGTCATATTTGAATTCAGCACATCAAAATACATAATAAATAGCACATTTTATCTCTGAAGCAGACGACTTCTAAAAAATTGTAGACCAGTGTAACTACTCTTGAGTGTGCTATTTTAACAAGTTGTGCACTGATCATATGGTGACTTTAATCTGGACCACATTTCCCAAGGCCGTTTATGAAACTGTCATGTGGACAATGTCAAAAGTCTTTCTAAAATCAAGTGATAGAGATGCAGCCGTGTTAGTCTGGTCTAGCTGAAACAAAAGACAGGACTATGCAGCACTTTAAAGACTAACAAGATCGTTTATTAGGTGATGAGCTTTCATGGGCCAGACCCACTTCCTCAGATCAATTTGTGGAAGAAAATTGGCATGACCATATATACCAAAGGGATACAATCAAAAAAAGTGAACACATATAAAATTGACAAATCAGATTTTAGAACAGAGGGTGAGTGAGGGGGGAAGGTTAGTGTCTGTGAGGTAATGATGTTAGGGGTGATAATTGGGGAAGCTATCTTTGTAACGGGTGAAGATAGCTTCCCCAATATGCATGTTTTTGAAGCAATATGCATGTTTTAAGGTCACTGAGAGAATGGTCAGTCTAGTTAAAATGGCAAGCAACAGTTTTAAAATGAGAGAAAATTAAGCATTCATGCTTAAATTTGACACTTCACGTATGGGCCTTAACAAAGATGCTAATTATCTCAGCCATTACAAAGATAGCTTCCCCAATTATCACCCCTAACATCATTACCTCACAGACACTAACCTTCCCCCCTCACCCACCCTCTGTTCTAAAATCTGATTTGTCAATTTTATGTGTTCACTTTTTTTTTGTTTTTCTAAAATCAAGATACAGCACATCTACTTCCCTCCATCCACTGGGCCAGTAATCATGTGGCAGGAAATTTGGCTGGTGTGGTGTAATTTGATCTTGACCGATCCATGCTGTCTTACTTTTCATATAGCCCTGTGTATCCTCTGGGTGCTTACAAGCTGTTTCGTTTTTTTTCTAGCAATTTTCAGCAGTTATACAGTTACTTAAGCGCATTTTAACATCCCTAGGTGTAACTTATTTTGTGCCCTAGCCTTCCGTATTGTGTCCTTGCATGCTTGTGCCATTCTTTTTATACTCTTCCTTGGCAATTTGTCCATGTTTCCACTGCTTGTAGGATTCCTTTATTTTATTTTCAGACCAGGACAGCAAACAAAAACCACAAAACCATCAGAAGGAAGAAGCCTGCAAAACAATCAGTTGGGGTTGTTGGATCAAGGTGCTGCTGGAGCACTACAAGAAGACAAGTCATTTATGGTGGAGTTAAATAAACTCTTGGCATCTGTCTTCCATCCTCAGGATGGGGAGAGATTCTCATATCTGAATTAGTCTCTTTAGGTGCCAAATCTGCAGTCATGTCCCAGATTGATGTCAGAGGAGGTTTTGGAACGAATCAATAAATTGAAGAGTAGTGAGTCACCAGGACCAGATGCATTCACTCAAGGATTCTGAAGGAAATGAAATACACACCACTTGCAGTTCTGCTAACCTGGCCCATAATATTGGCCTTTGTATGAGATGCCTGGAGGACAGTTCCTGTAATACTCATCTTTAAAAAGTCTGTAGAAGCAATCCTAGCTGTAACAGGTTGGTAAGCCTAACTCTGGCACCAGGCAAATTGACTGAAACCATAGTACAGAACAGAATTCTCACACCTGGAGGGATATGATATGTTGGAAGAATCCACAAGCTCTGTAAAGGGAAATCATGCCTCCTTAATCTACTAGAACTCTTTAAGGAAGTCAGTACAAATGTGGGTGCTGACCAACTCAGTATTCTGTATTGGATATTAAAAAAGCCTAGGAAGGTCCCACACCAAAGGCTTTTAAGGAAGCTAGCAGTCAGAGATAGGAGGGAACAGGACCTGGTTGAAAGTAGGGATGTCAGTGTGCAGTCATTTACATTAACTGGTAAGCAGCAGTGTGGAGGGTGGGGGGAGCAGGTGGGAGACAGTACATGTGGGAAGCCGGCTTCCAAGGAAGCTCCTCACATGTATGGACTCCCGCTGAGCTACCTGCCCCCTGCCTCCCACAGAGGCAGCAGAGTGAGGCATGCAGGAGCATGCTTGTGGGAAGCCGGATTTAAAAAAACTGCTTCTAGCGACCACTGACTCCTGCCATTCCCCCCTCTGTGTAAGTGTGTAACCGCTAAAACTTCCAGCAGTTACATGTGAGTTAACATCCCTAGTTAAAAGACAGAAAGGGTAGGAACAAATGGTCATTTTCGTAGTAGAGAGAGGTAAACAGCAGGCACCTAGTTGAAATCCTTGGGATACTATGTTGTTCAACATACAGTCATAAATCATCTGGAAAAAGGGGTGAACAGTAAAGTGGCAAAATTTGCAGTGATACAAAATAGTTAAGTCTAAAGCTGATTGCAAAGAGTTACAAAGGGATCTCACTAAACTGCATGACTGGGTGGCAACATGATGGATGAAATTTAGGATTAAGTGCAAAGTAATGCACATGGGAAAACATGACCCTAACTATACATACAAAATGATGGGGTGTTAGCTGTTACCACTCAAATATCTTGGAGCTATTGTGGATAGTTCTATGAAAACATCCTATCTGCATGAGGGCCGCTCCTGGAGCGGGCCTGCCCCATTGCCGATGCCGGAGCTGGAGCCTGGGCTGCAGTGCAGCTGCTCCTGGGGCCGGGGTTGCAATATGGCTGCGGCTCTGGCCCCCAGAAGCAGCTGGGCAGCCACCATGCAACGCTGGGGCTGGGGCTACATTTCGAAGGCAGAGATGCCTTTATCGACTAATGAGAAAGTTGATGCATCGACTACTTGATTAGCCCATTAATTGAAAACTTACACCCTTGTAGGGCCAGGGCCATGTGGTGGCTGCTCCTGGGGCGGGGCCACAAGGTGGGTGGCTGCCCCATGTGCTGGGGTTGCAGCCAGGGATGTGGTGCGGCTATCCCAGTGGCCCAGCCTGCCCTGACCATTGCTCCAGCCTTGGGAAAGGCTGAAAGTGGGGCTAGGGCTATGGGTTGGCTGCTCAGCTCCTCCTAGTGTGGGCCCCATGGGGCGTGGCTGTGCTGTGGTTGGACCCAGCACCCCTGCTCCAGCCCTGGCACATGGGGCAGCTGCCTGCCGTGCGGCCTCACCCTGGGAGCAATTAGGCACCCACCCCATAGCCCTTGCCCCACCAAGCCCACCAGCAGCAGCAGCTTACCGTCCATGTCCAAGGCAGGTGAGTGTTGCTGTGTGAAGAGGTAGGCGGGATTAAAATTCTTTGTGCACCCACACAGGCAAACACCTGGAGGAACCAGCAGCTGCTAAAAGAGCCATATTTGGTTCCATTGAGAGCCACAGGCTGCCGACCCCTGTCTTAGGGGGAATATGATAGAGTTCTACACTTGACTGGTTTGGTGAAAGTAAATAAAGTGTTTACTTCTCCCCATAACACAGGAGCCAGGGATTTGCTCAATGAGTTTAATAGGCAGCAGATTTATAACAAACAAAACCTCTTCTTCATACTGTCATCTTGTGGGACTCTGATAAGAGGGTGTTGCCAAGGCCTAGACAATAACAGGTTTGGAAAAAAGAAAAAGCCCCCTGGATAAGTGTGTGGCAGATTTGCCCATCCTGCTAACAGTCATTGATGGTCCTGAGTGGTGTCCCCATGTTCTGTTTGTCTGAAGCTGGGAATGAGCAGCAGGCGATGGATGACCTAGTTCAGAGCCATCCTCGTGGATGTGGAAATGGTGGAGGGGAACAGGGGAGTGGCCACTCCATGGGGTGGGAGCTGCACTCGGCCTGCTGGTTTCCCCCCACAGCCCTAAGCAGGCATAGGCGTGGAAATTAGGTTTTTTTGCAGTACTCCTACATCTTACGTAGGTTCCTAATTGCCACCCAGGACTCTGCTATAGGCCCTGTGCCCAGGCTCCCTGCTGCTTCCCAGGACTTCACTTCCAGTCCCACACCTGCCCTGAGCCTTGGACCCCAGCCCTATTGGGGTCCCTGCCATCCGGCTACATAGCTTTGCACTGACCCCAGCAAGGTGGAGTGGATGAGCCAGTGACTGGGTGCAGCCGGGGTGTGTGCGTGCACTGGGGCTGGTGTCCAGAACCAGCATTGCGGGTGTCTTGCAGTCCTGTCCTGTAGTGGTGGCTCTAGGCATAGGCAGCTTTTAGTGGTGCCCTATGCAGAGGCAAATTCTGCCTATGCTTAATCATGGCACTGACTTGATTGCCTGTCCTGTTCATTTCCCTCTGAAAGATCTGGTTTTGGTCAGTGTTGGAAAACGTGATGCTGGGCTGGATAGACTCATTATGGTCACTCTTACATTCTTGCGTAATTTATAAACAGAATTTAACTGCCACTCTCCACTACGTCAGACCCACAATTCCATCTACTCCAGCATAATCAAACTAAGGTATGTGAATTAATGAGCTAAAACAAAACCCTTTCATTAGGCAGCCTGGCTCATTCTCCTCCACCATGGAAACAGAAGCAGATGGCGCATAGGAGAATTCAAGCAACTTCTTCTGGAAATGTGCTAAATGGGAATATACATGAGGGTGGTGAACCTGTGTCCGAGGGCTGATTGGGCATGTCCATGGACAGGGCTCGACAAATAATGTAATCTACTCACCCATGGTGAGTAGATTACAACCTGGAAGAGCCGGCGCAGAGCTATCTGCGCAGGCGTAGAACGCAGAACCGCGCGGCTGGCGAATGGGGCTCGCCGCCGCATGGCGAGCCCTGCCCATGGATAATCTTTGTTCTACTTTAAAAGTTCTATTTAATCTTCAGTATTTATAATGAGAAGTTCTTTGAGTGGTGTCCCTGTGAGTGCTCCACTCAGGTCTCGGTGCATCCCTGCGCCGGTGATCAGAGAGTTTTGCATAGCAGTGCCCCTAGCCCTGCGCCTGCGCCTCAGCCCCGAGGCTGTGGAGCACGCACAGCTGAAAGCGGAAAAGCTGAAGACGGAAGAGCATTGCTGAAGACAGGGAGCATGAACGCTTAGACACCTTGGGCCACAAAGTATACTTCTCGGCCACATTGCAATTCCGTATATCTAATTATACAGCATTGTTGGCCAATTATGATCATGCCAATTATTCCAAATTACAGGATCTCCTTCGAGAGCTCCCTGAAAGCAAACGCCCTCTCCTTCAGTCCATCATGAGGGAGGGCTTATCTATAGCAAGAACAGCTCTTCAGGCCGCTATGGATGTCGCAGACACTGCGGCCAGAACCACAGCCATGGCCATAGTTATGCGTAGGGCCTCCTGGCTACAAGCATCAGGGGTCCCAAAACAATTGCAAGCAAAGGTGGAGGATCTCCCCTTTGATAGGAAACTATTTGCTTCAAATACAGATGAGATCCTTCACTCTATGAAGGACTCTTGTACGACCTTACGTACCCTGGGGATGTACACCCCTCCCAACAAGAAACGCAAATTTACTCATCAGAAACCAAGGGGTTATAGTTACAATTACAGTCAATATAGGCAGCAGCACAGGCCATACGATAACAGACCCAAGCAACACCTTAATAGGAGGAGGAACTACCAAAACCAGTCCTCCGCAAACCAGTCCACCTCTGGCAAATGGCAAATTTGAAGTTTTGGTCGGGGGTCTGAGCGACCACCCACATCCCAGTGCAGTCTAATGTCATCTTCGGTCACTGCCTGAGGCCTTTCTACCACCAGTGGGCCCTAATTACTACAGACAAATGAGTCTTAGAAGTCATCGGATTGGGCTACACAATCCCCTTTACTTCCATGCCCCCTTCTCATCTCCCACCCCGTCCCTCTTCAGGGACCCATCTCAAGAACCTCTGTTACGGGCGGAGGTCCTGAAGCTTCTTGCTCTAGGAGCGGTGGAACCCGTACCCGAACAACATCGCAGGAAGGGGTTCTATTCCAATTCCTTCCTCACAGCCAAAAAGTCAGGGGGCTAGAGACTGATTTTTAGACCTCAGGAACCTCAACAAGTTTATTCGAAACTCAAAATTCAGAATGGTGACCTTAGCAACAATAATACCTGCACTGGACGAGGGGGACTGGTTCTCAGCCCTCGACCTACACAACCCGTATTTTCATGTGACTATACACCAGTCCCACAGAAGATTCCTCAGATTTGTGGTGGGACAGGATCATTACCAGTATACTGTCCTCCCCTTTGGCCTTTCTACAATTCCTTGTGTGTTTTCAAAGACGCTGGCCGTAGTCACAGCGTTTCTCAGAAGGCAGAACGTCATTATCTTTCTTTACCTAGATGACTGCCTAATCAAGGGCCCCACCCATCACCAAACCACTATCATGACAACTACTACCAGGGAATGTTTTTTTGCATCTGGGCTTGCTTATCAACATACAAAAATCCACCCTACAACCCGTGCAAAAGATAGAATTCATTGGGGCATTACTAGATTGTCACAGCGAGAACCTACCTTCTGTTGCAAAGATTCACTGCAATCTGCGACCTTGCCCAACAGGTCCGACAGGCCCCTTTATCCACGGTCCACACGTACCTACAACTGCTAGGCCATATGGTGGCTATGACCTTTGTGGTCCCCTTCGCAAGACTGCACATGCATTGCCTACAGCAATGGCTTGCAAACAACTATATACTAGCCCGACACAGCATCGCCAAACACTTCTCACCTTCTCCAATGGTATTACAGTCCCTAGACTGGTTGACATCCTTGCACAACCTTCTCACCAGTGTACCCTTCCACCAATCAGACCTCTCAGTTACTATAACAGATGCATCCCTTACGGGATGGGGAGTCCACTTTGGGTCAACATCAATACAGGGCACATGGACCCAGCATGAGACACACCTTCATATGAATATCTTGGAGCTCAGAGCCATTGGCAAGGCTTGCGCCCACTTTTTGCCTTTTATAAAGGGCAGAATGATTCGTGTCCTCACGGACAACACACCATCAATGTTTTATATCAACAGTTAGGGGGGTGCCCGATCATGCTGTCTGTGTACTGAGGCAGTCAAATTTTGTAATTGGTGCATCAGGAATCACATAACGCCAACGGCAATGTACATTCCAGGAGAACAAAATGTCAGGGCTGACAGACTGAGCAGACATTTCTCAGAGCAGCATGAGTGGGAGATCAATACCAATGTCCTTCTCACAATCTTCTGCAAATGGGGCTTCCCGACCACAGACCTATTTGCAACACTGCACAACTGCAAGTTCTTCTTCGAGAGTCCCCGGGGGTGCTCCACTGTAGATGCTGATTTTGCCCCGGTGCTGCAGGACGGAGACTTTTTGCAGTAGTAGTCTGGCCGGGCCGCGCATGCGCGGGGCGTGTCTCGTGGTTTTCGTGCCCTTTCTCGCTGCTCAGTCCGGTCTGAGCCAGTTCCTCTCAACTGCTTCAGGCTGCAGATGGAGCAACACTCTTCTCCCTGGATATCTTCGGTCACGGCGAATTCAGGCTTGTTAATGTTGAAATCCACTTTTACTAACCCTTTTCCCAGTTCTATAATCCTACGTTCTTATTTATATTTAAAATAAATAAATAAATAAATAAATTTTCCCTTATAGCTTAAACGTACTGGTTGCACTTAGTAGTTACCTTAAGTTGTTCTTACCTTCAATATATGTTGCAGTTCTTCTCCCAGTTCGCTCATTCCCTGTTTTTTTTTTTTTAAAAAAAAGGGGGGGGAGGGGGATAAAACTACTAGCAACGCGCTACAGCAATGCCCTTCTCCCCGGGATTCAAAAAATGCGAGGAGTGCCGAGAGGCCATGCCGTCTTCGGATGGCTACTCTTTATGTATCCGCTGCTTAGGGGAGGCCCATGTTCCCCAGAAATGCCCTCGTTGTAAGCTCACAAGCCGAGCAAGATGTGAAAGGGAGATGAGGTTAAGGATGTTCCTATTCGACAAAGCCCTCCAACCTCAGGGGTCTGCCTCCTTCCCATGGCCCTTACCAGAGCCGCAGAAACAGAGAGCCTCTTCACCTACCGCTGAGCCACCAAGAAAAACTAAACCATCTTCAACCTGCTCTCTGCCTGTAACCTCAAAAAGCAGATTGAGCATTGGTACAAAGCCGGGCACTTCAGGCCTCTCTAAGGTGCAGTCAGCACTGCCTAAAGCAGCCAAATCTGTAACATCGGTGCTGCTGGCACGCCATTATCAGCATTGGCACGTACCGCACCGATAGAATCAGCTCGCAGCATGCTGGTACCGTCAGCCCTGGCAAGTGCCTCTAGAGCCACACCTGCTCCACCGGCACCGGCCCAGGGGCCGGCACCGGCTGACTCTGAGGTCCGTACAGCACCGAGCCGTCTGAAAGACCGTGCACCGGGTGCACCTCCGACCCCAACGGCACCGCAAGCACCTTTGGTGCCCACCACCCCTCCAACTAGGGGTAACGACCCATTGCCGACACTGGCACCGAGGGGGCCTCAACCCAGAAAGGCTACGGCCAAGATGCCGCGGCAAAGGAGCCCATCCCCACGATCTCCTTCGCCTGCATTCTCTCCGGAACCCACCTCTCCTCCGCCACTCCAGTCACCCAGGAGGATGCCACCTAGGAGCGCCTGCACTGGGACGCCTTCCGTCTCCATTCCCAACGCCACCAAGGGAACACCGGTATCGAAGGGAGCATTGCCAATATGAGCGCTTCTCTGCCTCTCCCTCCCCCGTACGGCACAGGTCTTATTCATCCCCGCCATCTTCTTGGTCTCCAGTTTGATCCTACAGAAGATCATACAGCAGGTCTCGCTATTACGACCGTTCTCCATCCCATTCTTCCTATTACTACAGAGATCCATATGACAGCCGGACATACTGTAGGACTCACTTGCCGAACCACCGAATTTACTACCGATCCTCTAGGTTACCAATCAGGTCCTGGACACGTGATTCTTCTTTGAGATACTCTCCGGCCCCCGACCTATCTCCCTCAGTGCATACCCCACACTCACCACCTCCTCCCCACCCTCAAGCTGAGTGGTCCACTAAGTGCTATCCCTAATCACACCAATCTGAGGAGTCCCCGGCAGACCCATCATTATCCTCCCCAGAAGAAGCGGTGATACCAGGCGACATTTTGCCCGCAGATGATTTCAGACAATTTCAGGAGCTTTTTAAAAGAATCGTGCTCTCTCAGGGTATCCAGCTCACTGAGATCCAGAGTAAACATCACCGTCTGTTTAAAAACTTAGACGTCCCAAGCTCCCAAGTTGGCTATCCCTTTAGATGAGGCCATAGTAGAGGTCGCCAACAAACTGTGGCAGACCCCAGCATCGGTACCACCAACAAATAAAAAGACCGATGATAAATACTTCGTGCCACCCAGAGGGTCAGAGTTCCTATTTATGCACTCACTTTCAAATTCCTTGGTGGCTGATGTGGCGTGGCAACGAGCACGGGCCCCGCAATACAAAATCCAAAACTCAGATAAGGACTAAAAAAAGTTAGATTTGTTTGGAAGGAAGGTGTATACGTCTGCAACTCTCCTTCTTCGTATAGCCAATTACTTGGCTCACCTGTCCAAACACAATTTCGATAATTACTCAAAATTTATAACTCTCGCAGAATCCTTACCGGAGTCAAAGAAACCCATTTTGAGGGCACTCGTGCAGGAGGGATACGCCACCACTAGAACGAGCTTGCAGATAGCAGCTGATGTGGCAGACACAGCAGCCAGGGTCACGGCTACAGCAGTAGTCATGAGAAGGGCTTCATTCCTCCAGGCAGCAGCGATGCCCAAGGATTTGTAATCAAAGGTTGAGGACCTACCCTTTGAGAAGGATAACTTGTTTGCTGAGAAAACAGACACCCTACTACATTCTAGCAAGGACACCAGGTCCATGCTGCGAACTCTTGGCATGTACACGCCACCATATAGAAGACGTCAGTACACGCCATTCCAGAGATGTTATGATTCTTACCACTAGAGACAACCATGGCTGCAACAGCAAAGGCCATTCGACAATTCCCGTCAACGCCAGCGACCACCCATGCATTGGAACCAAAACACCCATCCACAAGGTCAAACTGACACCAAACAACACGTTTGACTCCTTGGTCGGGAGCAATCAACCAGCCCCGTCACCCACCATCCCGCTGTTTCATCATTGCCTGCGCCCCTTTTACTGTCAGTGGGCAGGCATCACCAATGACAGATGGGTGCTAGAGATTATAAGAACATACTACTCTATACCCTTCCTCTCCATCCCCCTCAACCTCCCCAGCCTGTCCCTTTTCAGGGACCGCTGTCATGACGATCTGCTCAGGTCAGAGATGCATCATCTACTGCAAATTGGCACGGTGGAAGTAGTACCGCAAGAATTCAGAGGGAAAGGGTTCTATTCCCACTACTTCTTAGTCCAGAAAAAGACGGGTTGGAGGCCGATCTTGGATCTCAGGCAACTAAACAGAGTTTCCGAAGGAATTTGTTTCAAGGTGGTAACCCTCACATCAATAATCCCAGCTCTAGATCACAATGACTGGTTTGTTGCTCTCGACCTGCAAGACCTTACTTTCATATTACAATTCACCCTGCACACAGACGATTCCTCAGGTTTGTGGTGGGCGACGAACACTATCAGTACAGGGTCCTTCCATTCGGGCTCTCAGCGGCTCCATGAGTGTTTACAAAGGTGCTTTCAGTGGTTGCAGCATACCTCCGACGCAACTGGGTCACCATATTTCCCTACCTTGACAGCTGTCTCATAAAGGGTCAGTCACCCTCACAGGTAGACAGAATGCTGGCCATTACAATGCAAACTTTCCACTCTCGAGGACTGCTAGTAAACAAGGACAAATCAACTTTATGCCCCACCCAAGACATAGAGTTCATTGGGGCGAGGCTGGATTCAAGGGCAGCAAGAGCATTCCTTCCCCTGGCCAGATTCCAGGCCATACAATTCCTAATAGATATCTGCAGATGCAATCACAGGATGCAGGTGCTCTTAGCTCTCAAGCATCTGGGACATATGGCTGCAACTACCTTTGTGGTCGCGAATGCCAGGCTTCACTTTTGCGCCCTCCAACATTGGCTAGCCACCGTGCACAATCATACCATCCCCGATGTGCACAGGACAGTCATGATGTCAACCAACGTCATCACTTCTCTCAATTGGTGGACCGTGGTCAAACATTTGCTGTCCAGAGTGCCTTTCCAACTGCAGTTACCAAACTACCAAATCACTACAGATGCGTCCCTCCTCGGATGGGGCGCACACATGAGCGGAATCTCGGTACAAGGCCGATGGACATCCCAAGAAACTTTACTCCATATAAATCTCTTGGAGCTCAGGGCAGTCTTCAAAGTGTGCAGACATTTTCGCGACCACATTCACAAGTCCGTGGTGAAGATTCTCACAGACAACATCACCACAATGTTCTACATCAACCAACAAGGGGGAGCTCGATCACGATCCCTATGTGCAGAGGCGGTCCGACTCTGGAATTGTTGCATCACCAACGGCAGCATTCTTGTGGCATCATACTTACCTGGCATAAACAATGTGACAGCAGATTCCCTCAGCAGGAACTTTGTGCCGGATCACGAATGGGAGCTTCACCATGGACCCCTCCGCTCCCTCTTCCGTGAATGGCACACCATCGATGGACCTATTTGCCACGTGCAACAACAGAAGGTGCCCTTAATATTGCTCCAGGGCAGGTCTCGGTCGCCACTCCCTGGGAGATGCATTCCTCATCAACTGGAACGGCCCACTGATGTATGCCTTCCCACCTATACCACTAATTCCCAGAGTGTTACAAAAGATTAAGACAAATCGAGCCACAGTGATACTGATAGCTCCCGCATGGGCCAGGCAACACTGGTTCCCACAGCTATTGCATCTTTCCCGTTACCCGTCCTATCAGCTGCCACTATTTCCATCATTACTGACTCAGGACCACGGCCGCCTGCTCCAACCACAACTCCACACGTTGCACCTCATAGCGTGGTACCTAGTTGGCTAAACAACACTGAGGCCCTATGCTCTGAGGGTGTCAGAAACGTTCTCATACATAGCAGACGAAGTAGCACAAGAACCACGTTCCTAGCAAAGTGGTCACGATATACAGCCTGGTGCTCAGAGCGCCACATGAACCCGATATTGATTCCTATCCATATCATACTTGATTACATAATAGAGCTCCAACAGATGGGTCTCGCTTTAGCATCACTGAGAGTACATTTTGCGGCAATAACAGCCTTCCACCAACAGATTGAGGGATTTTCAGTATTTGCACATCCCCTCACGAAGAGGTTCGTCAAGGGCCTAACAAATTTGAACCCACCCTTGTGCACGCCGCCTCCGCTTTGGGACTTCGTGCTGCGAGCCCTCACGGCCCCACCATTAAAACTGTTGGCCACAATACCTTTGCAAGTCCTCACCCAGAAGTTGGTATTCCTGCTTGCGATCACCTCCACACTCAGGCAGTGAGCTCTCCGCACTGATGGCCGTACCTCCGTACACTGTCTTCCAAAGAGACTGTCATCCTTAGACACCACCCGGCTTTTATACCTAAGGTCTGTTCCGACTTCCGTGTCAACTAACCTGTACTGTTACCTGCGTATTTCCCTAAGCCACATTCCTCACCTAAGGAAGCCGCTCTCCACACTTTAGATGTCCGTAGAGCCGTAGCCTTTTATATTGACCACACCAAACCCTTTAGAAAGACAGACAGGCTCCTTCTGTCCCTAGCAGAACATTCTAAAGGTGAACCCATTTCTGCACAGAGGGTGGCTAATTTAATTGTGACACGTATATCACACTGTTACATGGTTCGGGGAATTCCCCTCCGTGCACATCCTATAGCACACTCCACTAGGGCCATTGCAGCTTCCACTGCCTTTCTCAGAGGGGTTCCCCTTGCAGACATCTGTAGGTCAGCCACATGGGCGTCCTATTGGATGTTTGTGGAGCATTACGCTGTACAGCAAAGATGGCTGTCAGATAAATCCATAACAGCTGCATCCTCCCTTCGGCTAATCGATAAAGGTCCCGAATCCTATCTCCTCCGTGCTTGGGGGAAAGGGATACTGCTGTACAGACACCTACAGTGGAGCACCCACAGGGACTCTCGAAGAAGAAAGCGAAGTTACTCACCTTGGTGCAGTAACTGTTGTTCTTCGAGATGGTCCCCGTGGGTGATCCATTACCCACCCACCTCCCCGCTTCGGAGTCTGTTTCCGTTTCCTTATATATTACAGATACTGAGGCGGGTACGAGGAACTGGCTCAGACCGGACCGAGCAGCGCGAAAGGGCGCGACAGCCGCGAGATGCTCCCCGTGCATGCGCGGCTTGGCTGGACTACTGCTGCAATAAGTCTCTGTCCTGCGGTGCCGGGGCAAGCCCAGCACCTAGAGTGGAGCACCCATGGGGACCATCTTGAAGAATGACAGTTACTGCACCAAGGTGAGTAACTTCGCTTGTCACAGATTCTGCTCTTGGGCAGGACTAGGCAAGAGGTCAGAAGGGGACGCTTTCACCATCACCTGGACAGCTCCTCTTCTTTATGCCTTCCCACCATTTCCACTCATCTCCAGAGTGATCAACAAGATTCAATCCCATTGGGCCACGGTAATCCTGATAGCCCCAGCATGCCCGAGACAGCCCTGGTTTCCTTACCTGTCCATAGACCAACTGATCCCTCTCCCGGCGTTGCTGAATCTCCTCACACAACGCCACGGTACTATACACCACCTCAGTATCAAGACCATGATACTTACAGCTTGGCTCCTCAATGGTTCCTGAATGAAGAACTTACCTGCTCAGACAGGGTCAAACAAACTCTTCTAAACAGCCGTCATCCCTCCATGAGGAACACTTACCAGGACAAATGGACGCATTTCCAACATTGGTGCACGAGACGCAATCTGCATCCCACGGCAGTTCCCATACCTACCTTACTTGACTACCTTATGGACCTCAGCGACGCTGGCCGCTCCATCTGGGTCCATCTGTCTGTGATCACAGCCTTCCATGACTCAGTAGAGGCTTCTCCCTTTTCACATACCCATTGGTGAAGTGTTTTCTCACAGGCCTGCAGAAAATGCGGCCAAACATCCACCCTCCAGTACCACTGTGGGACCTGAACCTGGTCCTCGACATTCTTACCAGGCCTCCATTTGAGCCACTAGCCACTATATCGTCACAATACCTATCTATGAAGGTTGCATTTATAGTGGCAATAACGTCAGCTAGACAGGTAGGAGAGATCGCAGCCCTCATGGGAGACCCGCCCTTCACTACATTCACTAGGGATAAAGTCATACTTAGACCCCATCCCAGGTTTCTCCCTAAGGTTATATCTAACTTTCATGTAAATGAGCCCATTTACTTACCAGCCTATTTCCCTAAACCTCATGCCTCCGTTAAGGAGTCTATATTACACACCTTGGATGCGAAGAGGGCAATCGTGTTCTACCTCGATGGAATCGGACTGACCAGGAAGTCAGACTCTTTGTTACATGGTCAGGACCACGCACAGGAACAGCAGTTTCTGCTCAGTGCCTATCCAGATGGATCGCAGGCTGCATACGCATTGCCTATGAACTTAAGGGCAGACAGCCACCGCAACCCATTAGGGCGCACTCCACACAAGCGACGGCCATCACAGCGGCCTTCCTCAATAATGTACCGCTGACAGACATTTGTAGAGCAGCCACATAGTCTTCACACCATACTGTTGCGCATCACTATGCCTTACACAGCGGGCTGATACCTTCCACATCTCTAGCAGAGGTGGTTCTTCCCTCTTCCACCTAGAGAGACTCCAATGCCCACCTCCATTAGACGGAGACTGCTATGGAGTCACCTGAGTGGAGCACCCACAGGGACACCACTCGAAGAACCACCGTTACTGCACAGGGTGAGTAACTTCTTCATTTACTTGGTGTTGCTTGGGTTCTTACCTCAATTTTTGTGGGTGTGCTTTTGTTTTTGATTTTGAAAATAAAATGAAAATGTCCAGGCTTCCTGTAAATCATTGCTCTGGAGTGGGGCTGGGGATGAGGGTTTCAGTATGGAAGTTGTCCACCACCAGCAGCAGCAAGTCTGGGGCAGCTCCAGGTTGAATGCCATGGCTCGGGGGGGGGGGAAGCACCCCCTCCTCTGGCTCCAGCACAGCTGCTACAGCTAGAGGGGAGGCACAGCTCTTCCGCCAGCCCAGAATGGAGCTGGAGCTGGCAGGCAGAGGTGGCACTCTGTGTGCCCGTCCTGAGACCTCTTCCAGCACTCGCTCAGTGATGTCCGTTTTGTGGACTGTACTTGGTGATTCTGTCTCCTTTCTGTCTGGCTTTAAGAGAAGCAATCTCTTTCCTGGCACAACCAAGCCCGTACCTTGCTTTATCTTGTGATAAGAGGAATTTGGTGGTCCTAGCTCTTATATTTAGGAGGCGTTTTTGAACACACAGACAAACTCTCTCAAATATACAGTTTGTGCCACAGGTTGAACCTCCCAAATCCAGGACTCTGGTCCAGCAGCAGCAGGACCACGGATGTTGCCAGACCAGAGAAAGTCCTGGAGGCTGGGAGCCCGAGCCAGCCAGAAGTCCTGCAGTAGTTGGGTCAGCGCTGGAGGGCCCAACCCTGAGGAGCTCCCACTCTAGAATCTGTGGTGACAACTGGGGGAATCTCTGGCAGGGGCAGATCTGGCAGAGGCTGGGGGGAATCCCCAGGTGGGAACCCTTGGCAAGAGCAGGCAAGCAGCATCCAGGAGTGCCAGTGACAGCAGTGATGGCCTTGGTTAGAGAGCCTCAGCCCAAAGAGCCCTGGTAGCATGGGGCCAGGAACCCAGGCTCCAAGGACCCCCACAGCCCAAAGGTGAAGCCAGGAGTAGGTCAGCAACTAGCAGAGGACCATTGACCTTCTCTTGGTTGGGCAAATGCCCTGATGCAGCATGCTCAGGTCCTGAGGGTGCTGGACCACAGAGGTCCAACCTGCAGTAGATACCATAATGAGTAAGGAAGAAGTCTGCTCTTGTAAGTCAAGAGGCGTATGATGCCAGGTGTAGTGGAAATGCGAAAGACGATTGAGAGGTTGAGGAAATTAGGTGGTGTACCACAATCATTCTTTTTGTGCCTGCATTTTCTTACAGGCCTGGATGCTCTAGGCAGCCATTTGTGCTTTTTGCTTCTTCTTATTCTTTTGTGATTCTCACAGAGTGAGCTGTTTGCTCAAGATGGTACAGTGTAGGAATGGACTGTTGACTTTCAACAAGTTCTGGGACAGGTCCCAAGGCCATGCACCTAGTATAGGAGTGCAGGAGGGCTTGGGTAGATCACATAGCTATCTGTGCTGAATGTTTCCCACCTGATGATTGCTAATTATTTGGCCTGGGAAAATATGCAAAGTATCAACAAGCTAATTACTGGATGTAGGAAAATATGCAATGTATCAGCGATCTTGTTAGGTTCTCAAAACAACAGGGGTGATTACTGTAGATCAGTGGTCTCCAACCTTTTTACACCCAAGATCACTTTTTAAATCTCAGAACAGGTGAAGATCTACCGCTCCTTCCTTGAAGCCCCGCCCTCTCTATTCTCCTCCTGTCTATCACTTGCTATCCCCAGCCCTTACTTACACACTCTGATAAACAATTTATTTTTAAATTATGCGATATATAAAATTAAAATCACGTGTTTATAGTTATGAAATAAATGGTCTTTTTTTATTCATGCTATTTAAATCTAAAATGAAGCACTTATAATTATACATTTTGTGGGGACAGAGTTCTGCTGCTGGGGGCAGGGGAGAGGAAACAGGGTGCTGGGAGGGCAGAGAACAGAGTTCTATAGCTGGGTACAGGGGAGTGAGGACAGAATTTGGGGAGTGGGGACGGGAATGGGGACAGAGTTCTGTAGCTGGGCACGGGAATGGGGACAGAGTTCTATAGCTGGGGACAGGGGAGTGGAGACAGAGTTCGGGGAGTGGGAATGGGTACAGGGGAGTGAGGACAGAGTTCGGGGAGTGGGGACGGGACTGGGGACAGTTCTGTAGTTGGGGACAGTTTCTGTAGTTGGGGACAGGGGAGTAGGGTCTGGGGGGTGCGGACAGGGGGCGGGGTGCCAGTGCCAGCGCCAGCGCCAGCGCCAGCAGAGTCCCCTGCATCTGCATCCTTCCAGGATTCTCTCCTCCTTCTCCCCGCCCGCCCCCCATGGCTGGGCCAACCCCTGCGGGAGCCTGCCCCAGGGCCAAACCCCCTCTCCCGTGGCACGGCCCGGCCAGCCCCTCCCGCAGCACAGCCAACCCCTGTGGGTGCCTGCCCTGGGGCCAAGCCACCTCTTCCGCGGCGCGGCCAAACCCCCATCCCGCCGCGTGGCCAAACCCCCACAGGAGCCTCCCCAGGCCAAACCCCGCGGCCGACCCCCGCTCCCGCGGCGCAGGGAAATCCCTGTGCTCAACTCACCCCTCCCAGGGAAGCCACTGGACTCCTCTTCTGGAGCCGACGCCCCCTCTCCTGGCATGTGACAGAGCTGTGGTAGGGGAGCAGCCTGCGCGCTTCTGGAGCCCCTGGAAGTGACACAGGCTTCACCCAGGACTTCCGTCCACCCCGCAGGAAGCCGGCACTACACTAGAGGTAGGTAGTGGGGCTTCTCGGGGGTGGGGGGGAAATGGAGGGTGGGGTGGCCAGGCTCGAACGACTGGTCGAGGCCTCGCGATTGACCAGTCGATCGCGATCGACGGGTTGGTGACCACGGCTGTAGATCCAACAGTATATAAGTGCTGGGGATATTCCTAACATTGGAACCTCGGCGTAGACCAAAGCCGCAGAAGGTGCTACACATTGGCCACGGGGGTCCGTCCGCTGTCCTTCTTCAGGGGGTTCCTGGCAGCAGAAGGGACGTAGGCATTGCATTTTATTTTGAGGTTTGCTTAGGCTTAATAAGTATTGTATTTTATTCTAAGGTTTGCTTCATTGTATTTTACTCTAATATTAAGCTTTGTATTTTACCCTAATATTTGCTTAGTAAAATCTGTAATCCATCACCCAATTTGTGTGCTTATTCCCTCTGAATCCCTTAAGGGAAGAACCATTGCCCCTTCGCAATACACCAGGTGCCTGGTTTTGTGAAGAAAAATCACTCCTGCAAAGCACTTTGGCATGTGAATGGCCATATTGGGTCCGATCAAAGGTCTGTCTAGCCCAGAAGAGAAATAGGCACTTGGGGGAAAGAGCCTTGTATGCTTATTAGTGTTTTCTCCATCATGCGTAATCCTGCAGTGGGCCGAGGACCTAATAGAGAGAAGTCAGATTTTCATCGTTCTCTAGCAGGGTGGGAACAAACTTTTTTCTTCGGAGGACAGTGAAATAGAAAACAGATTTCTAGTTAGTTCTGAACTTATCTGAACTTATCTGTAATCAAGCTCGCTCGCTTGTGATCAAAAGGACTGTCCCTTTTGTACTGAACCACAGCTGCTTTGTCTTGTGTTCACATGGTGGCAGGAAGTACTTCTGTCATGAGCTGGTACAGTTCCGTTCTACTTCATTATGCTCTCCGTCTGGGAAAACTGCCTTCATACGGAAGTCTTGTACAAGAGTGACCTTAAATGGTGTTATTTAGTGAGCTGTCACATGATCTGTGTACGTTTCTGTAATGGTGCTGAGAGAAACACAGCAGGGCTTTGAACTTATGGTGCTCTCAGTCCAATCCTTTTGTGCCTTGGCACGGCTGCTCGCAGAGCCCTTTTGTGTCTGACTCGTAGTGTATATTCTATTGTTATGGCTTTATAGAACATAAAAGATTGGCGCACAATGCGTATCTGTAGGTTTGGCGCATGTAATTTACAGCAAGAGAGGTCATGACCCCTGCATTGGGGTTGCCTGAAGTTTTCTATTAACGACTCTTGACTCTTTATGGAAATGACTGTTAGGCTTTCATGGTGCGCAGAGACTTCTGAAATGGGACAAGAGGAGGGGGCTCAGCTGTCCTTTTTGAGCTGTGGGACCATTAACCAGCAGAAGTAAAAGTCTGTGACCTTATAGGAAGGAACAGAATTCAGTGTAATACTAAAACTGTGGTTTACTTGTGTCCGAGTAGCCCATTCTACAGACATCACAAACATATGGCCAGCTCTTTGAGAGCCTGTTTAGCTAAAAAGCTGAGACTTGGTCTGCTTTAGAGATCTGAGTTCTAGTACCACGTGTAACACCACCAGTGAGTTAAGTTGTGAAAAGTACAGAGTTATCAGCAGAAGAGAGTCTAGAACTCATGGTCTCTTGGTTCCCATCCCAGTGTATGTTCCCTTTATGTCAAACGGTGGCCAGGGGGTCCCCCCCTTTTCTGTTGGGTGAACTCTGTGTGAAACACTGAAGCTGGACACATGGGCGGTGTACACTGCTACAGAAGCTTAAGAGCATACCAAGGACAAGCTGTACTATGCAACCACAAATGGGGATTTTCAAGTAGGCGAAATCTGAATGGATTTTCATGGGGTCAGTAAAAAGGCATCGCTGTGCAGTATTGCCAGTTCTTGCTATTTTTGTGTGTGTGTGTGTGTGTGTGTGTGTGTGTGTTTAAAGCCCTACCTTCTAGAGTCATATTATAGGAGAACCTCGTTTAAATAAAGAGTGAAAGTTGTAGTTGAGAGAAACCTTTACATTATGAACTCTAAAGTTTCCAAAACCAAAAGTCAAATAAAAAAACCCAACCAAACTTAGATTTCTAAAATCTGTTTCTGTTGTTTGTAAACCAGGCTCAGGCTGTTTTGAGGCCTGATCCTTGGTTTTGGGGTTGGCACTACTGATGAAGGTTCAGGATTCAAGCTGTGTGTGGTCAAGTAGCAGCTTTTATTTTGCGGTTTCTCATTTATGTACAAAAGTAGGTAGAAGGCTTTGAAAAACTATAAGAAGTGGATAAAAGAGTGCTTGATTTATCATTAATTTTAAGAATGTCAGAACTAAGGTAGTCTGTGCAACCTTAAATTTGTCCCTTGTGCATATGTTACAAAAATAGTAATTTTTTCTGCTGATATCATTTAGTCTCAGAAACAGGTAACCCTAGACCTGTTTACAACACACTTTCAGGGAGGTTGGAATTACTAATTTATACATTGGCTTTTTGGCTATTACTGCTGGGGCTCTTGTACATTTCCAGGGTGGCACACCCTGTGGCACTTCTGCGGGCTCTTGCTACATTTCAAAGTGAAAGCGCCCTTATCAACTAGTCGATGGAAATTCCATCGACTATTCGATTAGTTGATCTAATTTTAACATCCCTATTGTGATCATGAGTGTTTGACATTTCAGGAACTCCAGCTCCAACATGTGTGTTCAAAATTCAGTTTCCAGAACATGAAAGACGAACAGTTAGTGGGCACCGGCTAAAATCTTGTTTTGTGACTCACATGGCATTATCTGAGACCTCTTATAGACCAGGGGTCTCTAGCCTTTTTAAGCACAAGATCACTCTTTGAATTTAAGTGCAATCAAAGATCTACCTGAAACCCAAACACTCTTGTCCTGCCTCCTTTGTGCCCCTTCTCCGAGGCCCCACCTCTGCTCACTCCATCCTCTCTCGCTCCCCCATTCTCCCTCACTTTCACCAGGCTGGAGCAGAGGGTTGGGGTGCAGGCTCTGGTCTTGGATTAAGGGATTTGGAGTGTGAGGGGGGGCTCTGAACGGTGCTTGGGTCAGGCAGTTGGGGTGCCGGAGGGGTTCTAGGTGCAGGCTCTGGGAGGGTGTTCGGGTGCAGGGGTGCTCAGGGCTGGGGCAGGGGCTTGGGAAGCAGAAGGAGGTTCATGACTGGGGCAGGGTTTCAGGACGTGGGCTCCAGCTGGGCCCTGCTTACCTCAGGTGGCTCCTGAGTGGTGATGCAGTCGGGCTAAGGCAGACTCACCCCTGCCTGACCCTGCACCACTCCCTAAAGCAGCCAGCAAACTCCATCCCAAGTCCTGTTGTGCTCTCTCTCTGCTCTGTGGAGATAGGATGCAGAGTGGGAGTGGGGGCACCTTGACATGGGCACCTTTCCTCCGCATCCGCTGCACAGAAAGCAGGAGGCTCCTGAGGAGACAGCTCCAAGGCAAAGCGCAGGAGGTGCAGCAGTGGGGGGAGGGGCAGCTGAAGTGTCATCCCTTGATAGCCTCTTGGCCAAACCAGTCAGGATCCCCTGTCAGAGGCTCCAAGATCTACCAGTAGATCCTGATCAACTGGTTGGTGACCAGTGCCATAGACTTTAAGGCTAGAAGGGGTCGTCATGCTCCTCTGGTTTGA
The DNA here is from genome assembly GCA_019425775.1 of Rafetus swinhoei. NCBI lineage: Eukaryota > Metazoa > Chordata > Testudines > Trionychidae > Rafetus > Rafetus swinhoei. The sequence goes on along the minus strand of CM033425.1, from coordinate 28,425,621 downwards.
TGACCTGCACACTGCTGGCCACAGGACCTTGTCCACCCACTCCTGTAATAGATGCCTACACTTGGGCTGAGTTACTGATGTCCTCACATCATGATTGAGAGACTTCAAGTTTCAGAGACTCTACCATTTAAACTACAGATTGTAGCTCTCTAGTCTGGCACACTCTGGTCTGGCCACATCCACAGTGCAGAATGATTTCCCTCTTTCTTTCCAGGATCATTCACCCATCTTCAACATGAAACTTAGTGGAGTAGATAATTGCTGTTTGTGTATCTTTTGAGTTTTCAGAACCACTTTTGCCTTGTGACTTACAGTGAGTCTAGTTGATTTGTGTTAAGCTAGTGGGTTTTCACCCTTTTCCTTTAATTTTTTGCCTGTCCTTAGATTGTGAGCTTTCTGGAGCAGAGACCTAAATATCAGGAAAGCAGCCATACACTAATAATTATTGGTTTCCATTACTTATGTTGGGAGGTGATTGGTATCATAGATCTGGCAAGGAAAGTGGCGAGAGTGGGCATTTCCTCAAAATAAATAAAAACCTCACTGAGCTTCTCCCAACAAGCAGGGGCACTGAAGCTCAGGGCTTCCCCTGGCAAGCCAGGGTTCATACTGCAGCATGGGGAGAGGGATGCTGAGACTCAGACTTGCCATGGGATGTAGCCACTGGGTTACTTGGATACATCTGGCCAACGGGCCGTAAAGTTCCCATCTCTGGAAGACTTCAAGTTACAGCGAATTCACCATTTACAGTATTTCACACCTGCAAGTGGCCTGTGCATTGGTCTACAGTGGGAAGCAAAGCTAGAGTAACCTCTTGCTCACATGAAGGTGATCTCCTAGGACCACAGTCACCTCCTTTATCCCAACTTTTAGGCCCTCCACCTGAGAATATGGATGCTTCATGGGTGACCAACCTAAGGGATTTTCTCCAACAGGATGCGAGAAGTTCTGAGTAATAGTACAGCTCCTTCACTTAGGTCTGCTCACCTGGCTAAGTGAAAGAGAGTCACTATTTTGGCTCAGAGCTGCCCCCTTCCCTCCAAGTTGACTGGATTCTCTTGTTTCTGAAATAGCAATGGTTAGCACTTACTTCTATCAGAATCAGTTTGGTGGCTGCCTGAAATTTCCACCCTCCTGTGGATTATGGATGTGAAAGGTTAACTGGTAAGAATCACCCTAAATGGATGCTTACTGGTTCCGGTTAATCAGTAATTGGTGGGTGCTGGAGCAGCTCCTTGCCTGCCACATGCAGGGGAGCATCTCAAGGCCTGTAGGGCAGTGTTTCTCAACCTTTGTAAAAAAAAGTACCCCCTTTTCCAAAAAAAAAAAAAAAAAGTACCCCCAATACCTATAGTTTCAGACACACACAGTTTTTTCCTATCATTGCGGCACATTTGTTTAAACAACTGAATCGTAGCCAGGCGGGCAATTAAATTTTTGGATGTAAAAAGTACAAAATAACAAAGTGCTGTAAAACTTAAAACACACATTCATTTTTCTCCAAATTTTCAGTTGCGTTGACATGCTCATACCACTGGTTGAAAAACACTGCTGTAGGGGGCCCACCGTGGACGGGGGCTGTTCTTGTCCAGGGTAGTCCGTATCCATAGCAGGCCTGGGTGACCTGTCGATTGGGACTGCTCTGGCAGGGGCTGGATCGGTCCCCAGGCTGGATCCTGCTTAGTTGGTTAACCACTTAAATGTTAGGTTGACCTAATGTTTTACTAATTAACTGCTTAACCGGGATTTTACATCTCTTGTGGATAAATGATTCATTTTTCAAACCTTATGCCCATCAGATTTCTGTAGGGGTTGCTCAGACTATCTCCCTAGTGAAGTTGATGTGTTTCCTCTTCTTGGAGCTGCTAGTGACATGTTCTGTTACACTAGTCTGTGCATGTGAGGTTCTTGCTTACAATGATGACTTCAGCTGGGAGAGGAGGGGAGTTGTGAACTGTTGGGGCAGTGCCCTTATACAGTTCTCTTTCAGGTTTTTTTTTTCCGTCCTTATCCAAAATACTCATCTTAGGTGGCTTCAGGTTTTCACATTAATCAGTGAGTTCATTCAAAACTTCCTTTTCCCAAAGCCTCATTCCAGTAAAGGAGGGGATGTTCGAGTTTTAAGCTTTTTACCTGGATTGAAGTAGACCTGAAAGGCCTGCATCTCAGCTGCTCTTGTATGCCTTTTCAGACAGAGGAAAGGGACACCCTGAAGCACTTTTCCTGGATTTATGGCTGAATTGATTTGTGCTACCAATTGGCTGATATTGCATTTCCAAGTAAAGGGATACTTCACTCAGTTTGGTCATCTGTGGCCTTTCATGCTCCTGTATCTATACAGGACATTTGTAGGGAGGAAACCTGGCCATCGGGCCGCACATTCACTTCTCACCCCTCTCCTCAGTCTAGCAGTGATGTGATGAGACTTGGATGGGAGGTTCAGCAATGGCTGTTTAAATAGGCTCTGAGCTTTCTCCAGCTCAAACTGCTGGTGACCTGCAATGGAATGGACATGTGCAATTTCTTGAAGGAAAAAGGTAACTGCTTTCCTATAGCTTCTCTTTGAGAAGTTGCACGTGACCCTTCTCTATTGGAGTCTTTGCAGTAAAAAGGACCTAAGGTCAGTGCTGCCCTTCATACCTGCTTGCAGTGGCATGTTGATATTTGGCTGGTGGGGAAGTTGAGGTGTGTGTGGTATGTGTGAGAGCATGAGCAATAAATACCACTGAGTCTGTGCGCCTAAAGGAATGAGGGGTAACGAAGTGTCTCAGCACTGCATATGCATCTGTTTTTGAGTGACACGTGTGGACTAGAATGTTGATTCCTAAAAATAAGCTATTTAAAAAAAATCCTCCTACTTGTCTATTCTCCTGCCAAACTTACATTGTTTTAATTTCATACAAAAATGTCTCTCTCTATATACAACTTTTTTCCTGTGGGACGGGAGAGCGATGTCATCTGTGTCCTCATGCTACCTCCTCTGTCCTCAGCCACTTGCTGTGGCTAACCTTGGTGCCATTCCCTCCAGGCATGGGCTGCTCTGGCTCCGGCTCCCACTTCATGCCCTGGGGGCTGTGCTTCTGGTGAGGAGCTGCTGGGGCTGAGTCCCCTCTGCCATCTGAGCCTGACATCCCCTCCTTTTCTCCTTCCCCCGCCTCCCCCTGGCTGTGTTGGGTCCCCTTCACCATCTGAGCCTGATACCCCCCTCAACCGCACCAGGTCCCTGCCATCATTTGAGCCTACCCTCTGCCATCTGGACCCCCCACATCCTTGGTCCACGCCGGCTCCTCTTTGCCATTCGAGCCTGATTTTCTCCCCCACCAGTCCCAACCTCTTCCACCTAGATCCCACACTCCCAGCCTGGCCAGACACCTACCCCCAGAGGAGGGGGGTTGGGTTGGTGAGTGTAGCAAGCAGGAGGTGTGGCCTCCTAGTTTGTATATAATGAGCATTTGTGTCTGTCTGTCTGTCAGTCTAAAAATGATGAGTAGTCCTAAAGCACCTTAGAGACGAACAAAGATTTTATATATATTATAAATAAATATAAAAATAATAATAATTATCATCGGGGCTCGCCAAGCGGCGAGCCCCGCTTGCCAGCTGCACGGTTCTGCGGGCTGCACCGGCTTTGCGGCTTGTAATCTACTTGCCATGGGCGAGTAGATTACATAATTTGTCGAGCCCTGATTATCATTTTGTGGGCAAAACCCTCTTCCTCAGATGAGCATCTGTGAGTCTGTCAGTTCAAGAATTCCTCCTAAACGGTAAGAGGTCGGACCACCAAGTTTGGAATGCAACTTCCTTTTGTCCTAACTTAAAGCAAGGTCAGGAGGAGTAACAGTTAATCCGAACTAAGGGCTTAGTTTGGATTAACTTCTGAATGCCGCGTGTAGCCGCGGGCAGTCAGTTCAAACTAAGGATTTAAAATGGCCCGCCATTGAACGTGCAAATGAAGCCCGGGATATTTAAATCCCGGGCTTCATTTGCAAGTTCGAATGCCTACATTAGCCACCCTAGTTCGAACTAGGGGGCTAGTGTAGACATACCCCCAACAGAGCAGCAAGAGTGAGGGGGAATGTGCTTAGTTGAGGGACGAAGCTGGCACTGGGCGATACTTTGCTTTCCATTGCTTCTCCCTCTCCTGCTGGCAGGAACAAGGGTGTTGGCGCCAGAGATCTGTATTTGAAGGCTCTCAGCAGAGGCACCTTTTGGTGATGGATGGGCACAGCCTCTGGCTGTTGGCACCAGGTGAGAGCTAGCCTGCGGGGAAGGTCCAGCTGCAGTGGTTGCTGTCGCACTCTGGGAAGAACCGAACCATGTGGAAGGTTGGGATGTGCTGATGGTCGAGCAACCTGTGTGTCTCAGGGTAGGAAGTCAAGCACGGATGTTGAATACTTCACTGTATGACACTAAGCTAGGGGGTGAGGTAGATACGCTGGAGGGCAGGGATAGGGACCAGAGTGACTTAGACAAATTGGAGGATTGGGCCACAAGAAATCTGATGAGGTTCAACAGGACAAGTGTAGAGTTCTGCACTTGGGATGGAAGAATCCCAAGCATTGTTACAGGCTGGGGACCGAATGACTAAGTAGAAGTTCTGCAGAAAAGGACCTGGGGATTACAGTGGATGAGAGGCTGGATATGAGTCAACACTGTGCCCTTGTAGCCAAGAAGGCTAATGGCAAATTAGGTTGCCTTAAGAGGAGCATTGCCAGTAGGTCCAGAGATGTGATTATTCTTCTTTATTCGGCTCTGGTGAGGCCACATCTGGAGTATTGTGTCCAGTTCTGGGCCCCCATTACAGGAAGGATGTGGATGCATTGGAGAGGGTCCTGCGGAGGGCGGCCAAAATGATTAGGGGGCTGGAGCACATGACCTATGAGGAGAGGCTGAGGGAGTTGGGTCTATTTAGTCTGCAGAAGCGAAGAGTGAGGGGGGATTTGATAGCAGCCTTCAACTTCCTGAAGGGAGGTTCCAAAGAGGATGGAGAAAGGCTGTTCACAGTAGTGATGGATGGCAGAATAAGGAGCAATGGTCTCAAGTTGTGGTGGGAGAGGTCCAGGTTGGATATTAGGAAAAACTATTTCCCTAGGAGGATGGTGAAGCACTGGAATGGGTTACCTAGGGAAGTAGTGGAGTCTCCATCCCTAGAGGTGTTTAAGTCTCGGCTTGACAAAGCCCTGGCTGAGTTGATTTAATTGGGGTTGGTCCTGCCTTGGGCAGGGGGCTGGACTTGATGGCTCCTGAGGTCTCTTCCAGCTCTCTTCGTGTCATAGAATCATAGAACCATAGACTGGAATTATTTGAATTGCTTTTTGTGCTGAAGCCAGATCACCTGCCATTCTGTGTGTGTGTGTGCGTGAGCGCTGGAGGAGGAGGGGATTTTGTTAGCTGGAGTTTCCACTGAAGTGCTGAATTGCTGGGATCCTTTTGAACTGCCAGCCTGGGAGGATATTTATAGTCTGCTCACTGGGTGCATTGCTGGAGGAACTGATAATTTGCCTGTTAGACATTCTGAAGCACCGCTTAAAGTGTCCTTCCTAAGGTGTGTGGGGCTTTTGTTTTTAGTAGAAACTCTCCTCCCCAAAAAGGGGGAGGAGACGGTTTCAAAGGGGTCTCCTGCAGCAGCTAATGTGTTACAATGGACTTGATTTCTGGTTCCTGCGATCTTCTCTCTGCCATCCCCCCTGCAGTAGGGGGAGCAGGGTGGTTGTGCAAGAGTTAAGTAATCTTGCTTTGGAAGCAGCTGGCCAGTTTACACTCCTTGCTGGGCAGTATGAAAATACTTCTCCTTTGAAGTGCTGGGAGGAGCGGCTAAGAGTAAAACCTGGAGCCAGGTTGTGGTGGAGTAGTTTCCAGTTCGCTTGCCTAGCCTGCAGCCTGCACTCAGGCTGTGAGGTGGGAGCAGGGCCCAGCATCTATTATCACCTCACCTGTTATTTGGCTCCGGCTGTCTCTTGACTCTGAAAATGATGGGTAATTTCCGTCCTTCTCTTGATTTGCGGTAGGCCCCAGTGTTGCCATGTTTAAGTGAATAAGTGCTCAAAAAGATACCTGGATGCAGCACAGAGAAACATCCTCTCTGCTTTAAAAATCACTCCTTCTGCAGACCCCACTCTCCTTTCTTTGTGCAGAAGAGTGACACTGAATAAAGTAAAAACTTAAACAACGAATAGTCCTGCAGCACCTTAGAGACTAACAAAACATGTAGCTGGTGTCATGAGCTTTTGTGGGTACAGCCCACTTCTTCAGATGACCAGAGTATTAAAAGTCCAGTTCCAAAATAAATAGGGAGTGAGGGGTGGGGAATAAAGTGACCTCAGAGGGGAAGAAGTTTGGAGTTCTGAAAATAGCTGGTCTGGTCTTTGAAGAGCAAATGATCCAGCAAATGCCCATCTCTTCATTGCTCCAAGGTTTAGCCGGACTGGGGCTGATGTAGGCATGACCCCTGGGTCACAGGAGGAGGGGAAGGGAAGGTAAATTTAGTACCCTGTCCCACTACATTAAATGGGAGCAAGCGGTGGCCTTTTTAGAGGGGATTTCTAGTCTGTTTAAAAACTTTAGCTTGGGAGGCTTGTTGCTGGAAGTCAAGATCCTGCTGGGGTCTTGAGTAGTACAGGGGAGGAAGGGGAAGCAGAGAGAAAAATCTCCTCTGGGGAAGGCTACAGTATTGTGCTGCCAACCCTGACTTCCTTTGTGACGATTGAACTGAAACCTGTGATAAAGGGGTCCTGCCTGCCCTGTGAAGCTCACACTGGAGTGGTGCGCTTATGTGGAGTGTAAACAGAAGGGCGAGGACTGGCATGTTTCATGAAAGTACCAAGCCTAGCAAAATGGAGTTGGGCTTGTTAGGCATTAATACAGTAGAGATTAGTGAAAAGAAAGTGGAGCTCTCTGTCCTTCCTTTCCCCACCACACTGCACTGTTAGAACACCCCTACACTACTCCTCTCTGCTACACACCGATAGCTTGGAAAGACTGCTTGTTTGCTAGGGAAACCTAAATACATGAATGCACTGAGAGCCCTAATTGAAACACAACCAGCCTGCCACTTACGATACTTAATGAGCATGTTGAGTCTTCTCTCTTCATATGTTTATAACTCTTCTGAAAAAGACTCTTAGAACTCAAAAGTGGATGACGGCATTTCTGTAGACATTTTAACAATGGTCAAAAGCATGATGGCAAAAAACCTATTGTAGAATTCTGTAGGTTGATCTAAACATTCTATAGAGCCGTGGTGTCCAACACACTAGCCACATGTTGGCTATTTGAGTTGAGTGTGGCTAGTTCGCTATAGCAGAACTGGTTTGACACAGCTATGGCATTTCATTGTTATAAGTACATATTTTTCTATAGCATTTAGTAGGCTTTATTCCTATTTAAATTGTTTTCCCCAAAATGAGTAATTCTTTAAGTACAGGTGTGGAGTTGGTTTTTTTTTTTTTTTTTAAATAAATGGCAGGGTGGGAAACAGTGCTAAGGTATTTGTAAAGGGAAAGGTGGTTTTTGTATGTGTGTTGAGGAACCTTTCATAGACTTCTTCAAATGCTAATGGGAGTGGTAGTGGCATATAGAGTAGGCCAAATTTAGGGCCATCAACTTTGAGGATAAAATTTTCAGGATCAGTTCTGTCTAGAACAAGTAAGATTTCTCCACAATGAAGGTGGAGGGAAGGGAAGAAGGTGGAATCCCAGGCTGCAAGCCCTTTTCCAGCCAGTAAAATACATTTTTAGAGCTTCAAAAACATGTTTATAGAACTTGGAGAACTCAAGGAAATTGCATGCACTGGGACAGCCAACAGTCAGACCAACATCAGGTGGCTTACACAGTAGGGGTGTAAAAGGGTTAAGTATTAACCGATAAGCATCAGCTGATTGGGTTTCTGTTACATTTACACACTAGATGCTACCTACCAGGAGTGGAGCCAGCAGGGGCTGGCCATCCTGCTCCCAGGGAGGCTTCTCTATGGGCTTTGCAATATAACTTCTATAGTGCAGAGCCTGCTGCATGGGGTGACAGCTGTCTCCCCTGGAGGGGAGGCCAGCAACGCTCACCAGCTTTGCTGTGGGCTCATGTAGTATAAAAATTATACTTGAATAAACATCTTGAATGCATAATTGAAATAGGGATCTAGTGGCAGTGCTGTTTCCTGTCACGAAGAACAGCTGTGCTGCACTAGCTGAAACTTCAGAGTGGCCTTCAAGTGCAGCCTTGTGCATTTCGTTAATTGTCTAGAAGTCACAGACATGTGGTGATGGAGGCAAGGCCTGGATCTGTTTTCTGGCACTCTTAGGTGCCAACACCACTGAAGATTCCAGCAGTCTGATAGCGAGCCTCCTCAGCAAATCGTGCACAAGTGTCCTCACTAGTTCGATAAAACTGAGTGCATTAGTGCTACATATATTTTTGAGCCTCCTTCCCCACTCACTAACATTTCTTTAGTCTTTCTTGGATTAAGTGCCAACCACCTCACTCTCCAAGCCCTACCCTGGGCATGCATTTGGAGCCAGGGTTTAATCTAATGCATTTAACACAGAGTTGCAATACTAATTTACACCTCTCAAATAACCCTTAATTCTCTCCTCTTTTATGGTGCTCACAGCCCTGAAAACCTAGGTTTGTAGGTGGCTATTGGATCTTCCCAGTGGCTGAACTCCAGGTATTTCCTCACTTCAGTATTTTCCACACAAATGGAACCCCTTGATCCTCTTTCTTGCTCCTATTAGGGTCCCAGTGCTCAAACTTGCAGGTGCAGAATTGGCCAGAAGAGACTGTTGTGTTCTAGAGGCAATTACACCAGCGATTAAAGAGAGGCACATATAGTCTTTCTTGCTCTTCCCAGCCTTCTCTTGCATTCTGTCTTGCAAGTGAAATGAACACCCAGAGGTGTATGAACTTCTGTGCTTTCCCTTTGAACATATGTAATTCTGTAGCTCTAAGAGAGACCGCTTCGTAACAGACTATTTGGCTCCATCGTAGCATTACTATCCCCCTATTAGAATACTACTTCTTCATCCTACCTCAGTAGATGGGTCACTTCGTGTTGAAGTTGAGAGAGTAGTCAGGAGAGGTACTAAAAAGGCTCCAAGGATAGGTCTGAAGTACTGAGTTTTGTTGAGGAAACTAATGTTTGACACACAGAAGTTGCCAAAGTCACCACAGTGTGTTTACACTTTGCTCCCTCTGCGAGACTGCGTCCACCTCTCTAGTGCTCCTGCTGACAGTGGGAGCAATGCACGTTGGGTATGCATTCCACAATGCTCGGTGACACCCTCTGTCACTAGGGTTGTGGGCCCTCTGAACAAAGTGCGGGGCACCGTAGGGCTGTGTAAAATGTCCCATCCGGCACCACTTTGTCCAGGGACTCCTGGCATCCTTAGTGTCTCTTTCCAACTGCCATTCTCTGCTGTGCAATCCGGCATCTGCAGTGAGGGAACGGGTCCTGCACGTGTCTCGTGCTGTGTTAACGGGCAAGGTCTGCGTGTGGCACGGAGATCCTCTGTCAGTAACTTCAAGAGGAAGAAGATTCAGGGAGCTTAACAGGGCACATGGTATGGCCAGCAGCGAAGTGGCATTGCATTGGGCTGTCACAGAGCAGCTGTACAGGTGCTTCTGGGCGAGGGGAACCAGTGCTGAGTGGTGGGATTGCGCAGGGGTGGGGGGAGGAGCAGCGGCTGCAGAATTTTCAGATGTGTAAAGCGACCTTTCTGGAGCAGTGCACTGAGCTGGCCCCTGCACTGCGAGTGAGAGCTGCCCTCAGTGCTTTGCTCCCACTCTTGATGGGGGAGCTAATGCCCTATGGACACAACCTGTGGACAGAGGGAGCAAGTGTGAACATACTTTGACATGCAGAAGTCCCCAACATTAGTTTGCTTGACAAAACTTGGTAGTGTAGACAAATGCCAAGTGCGGCAGTTGATAGGCCATGCGTTTCCTCCTCTTAGATTGCCAATGTAAATGTTACAGCGGCGTGCACAAATGCAGCACGTGTTCATGGGCTTGCACCACCACTTCCGTGTCCTTAGCAAAGCTTCCCTTGGGCAGGAATGGGTGCTGCTGCATTACCTAAAACTGTGCAGGCAAAGCTGATATTATCAGTGTTGGCTTGGGGGTGATGAAATGCAAAGATCAAAGCCTGCAGCAGCAGCTCCTTGGAGAGGCTCTTCAAAGCCCCGGCAAGGCAGGGTTGCTACAGAGAACAAGAAGCTTCTTGCTGATGTAATCGTAGCTTGTGAGACAGGTGTTTGTTTAAATTTAAAAAAAAAAGATACAAAGCTGTCCCTTGTTTGTTTAGAGAGGGGAAGCGTGTGCCACGGGCAGGAAGACTACCTGAATGTTTGGAGAGGTTCAGCAGTTGTGCTGAGGCCCCACGCTTTGAAATGTTGCAGGCTTGTTAGTTTAGTTTTCTTACTTTAGACCACACAGTTGCTGTGGATGGAAGTTATTCCTCTTTTATTTAAATGTTTGAGGGGGTTGAGTGAGAGGGAATAGATACTGATGGAAGCAGGAACATCTAGTGGCTCAGCCCTCCTCCTGCTGTTCTTTCCTACCCCCTGGACCCTGGATTTCTAGGGACCGTATGGAGCAAGTTCAGGATACATGAATACAGAGCAGTGGTTTTCAAAGTTGGGTCACAGGTCTGCTTGGGTAAGCTGCCAGCGGGCCTGTGATGGTTTATCTAAGAGTCCGTAGCCCCAGAGCCTCGCAGCTCCCATTGGCTATGGTTTGCCATAGCCATGGGGAGCTGCAGGAAGCAGCATGGCCCAGGCGGGCCTGCGACCCAGCTTTGGAAACCACTGGTATAGGGAAAGGAGAATAGGGGTCAGTCCATTTCTTTTGAGGAGCCCCTATCACTGCTCCACACAGCCAAGAGGACGTGGTGGGTTTTTTCGTTCAAAGAGCAGTAGAGAAACTGTTTCCGACTTTACTTTCCCCCTTCAATAATTATGGGGAAATTAAGTGGGGAGGAGGGTGACTTTTCTGGGAGCTGTAGATGGGTAGGCATTTCAGTTGGCTAAATCAAGCCTCTCTTTGTGATCTGCAGCTGCTGTGTATGAGTCTGGGTGGAGACTGCATCCGAATTATGCTCCAGGTTTTTGGGTTTCATTTTAAAAATAAAATTTCTAGCCTTCTCCATTATGAAGAACTTTAAAAAATGTGCCAACAGTGCTCCTCTACCATGTATATTGGCCAAGCCAGACAGCGTCTAAGTCAGGAGTTGGCGACCTTTTCAAACCAAAGAGCCAAACTACATCAAAATTCAGAACAAGTGGTCAACAAAGAGCCCTATAAGAATGCCAATTTGCACGACTGAAAATATACAAAACTTCATATTATTGGGAATGGACATGCTGATTAATAGTAGCAGAAATAAAGCATTGTTTTAGGGTTGTTAAATTTTGATTAACTAATCAAATAGTCGATGGGATTTCCCAGGCTCCATGTGGTGCTTCCACTTTGAAATGTACAACAGCCCCAGTGGGGAAATAAAGTAGGTGGTGGGGCCCTGGGCCTGGATTACCTTATCTAGCTGTGGCTGAGCTGCTGCACCGGCCAGCTGTGTTTGGACAAGGGGCCAGGCCAGGATCATTGCAGCCAGATCATAGCCTCCCTTCCTACCCTTGCTGCAGCAGGAGGGGGGCTGTCACCTGCCCTTCCTGTGGCCAGATGGGGGGGCCAGACTTCAGGCATTGCTTCAGGATCAGGGCTGGGGCCAGGACACTTCAACCAGATGGGGGCTGGGCCCCAGTTGGGGGCTTGTTGGCCAGGCTTCGTTTTAAATAAAGTAAAATATGTCCAACAGAAAAGATTTCAAAATTGTCTCTTTCTTTATGGTGGGGTGAGGAACTTTCTTTTTTTTTTTTTTTTTTTTTGGGGGTGGGGAGTGGTCACTGACCCACAGAAAAATCAGTTGAGGACCACACAAGTGAGAAGCAAAACAAAAAAAAAAACCCCTCCAAAATCCTCCAACCCTCACTTATGTGGCCCTGAACTGAAATGCCCTGATCCTCTGGTGCTCCAGCCCCAGGAGGACTGAGGTTCAAGGCCTCAGGCCCGATTAACTCTTCTGGGATTCCAGAGTTAGTGGATTTTGTGGGGGCCCCCCCCAAGCTCTGCGGTAGAGCCAAACATGAGGGGTTGTGTGCGAGACAGGGCTGCCAGTGAGTGGGATAGGGATGGGGGTGCCAAATCTGGGCAGGAGGGGGTAAGGTTGCGAGGTCTGGGTGGGAGTTAGGGTTCAGGAGCAGGCTGGAAGGAGGGTGCAGGACCAAGAAAGGTTGGAGGAGCAGACTGGAGGCAGGGTGTCTGGCTGGGAGGGAGGGGACAGGAGTGGGCTGGGGGCAGTGTGTCTGGACATGAGGGGAAAGGTGGGCCGTTTGCTTTCACATGGCTCCCAGCACCGTAGCCGAGGCGGCACCTGCTGCTGCTGCTGCTGCTGCTGCTCCCGTTGGCTGGATTTGGGCCAAGTGGATCAGCATGTCTCTGCGCTGCTGTTCCCCCCAGTCAAGGGAGGGGGAAGCGAAGTGGCAGTGCTCGCAGCCACTTCTTCCCTGCAAGCTGGATCCAGTGGGCAGCCTCAGGCCTTTCTCCCCCCACACAGGAAGCTGGCAGTGGTGTTCCAATCTTGTAGGGAGCCATGAGGCTGGAGCACCAGCGCGGACTCCCTGCTACAGGGAGAGCGAGGGGTGGGGGTGGAGCTGGAGCTGCAGCTGCAGAAGAGCCATATTTGGGTTGCTAGCCATAGGTTGCCGACTCCTCCTCTACACCAAAGGATAAACTAACACAAATCCAGAATGGTGACACATACAAACCTCGAGGGCAGGGCTACTCAACTTTGGAAGCCCCGGGGGCCACAATGATACTCACAGCACATGTTGAGGGCTGCAATTTAAGCGTGGGTGCATATACATGCAACCTTATATGCAGATGGCTTCTTTCACACTGACGAGCATGAATACAAAGCACTTCCCACAATGCCCCAGTGCTCCCGGCACCCCCTCCCTGCGGGCTAGAAACACCGACACCCTGTACCCATCTGTTCCAGCCAGCCTGTCCGCTTGTGTCTTTCAGTGCTCACCTTGCCTGGGAGATGCCTCGCCGTTGTGGAGCGTGTTCAAAGGATCCCACCCACAGGCCGCATGTTAAGCCCCACGTAAACCCAAATCGCCCTGCGGGCCACAAACAAATGGGCCACAAACTGCGTGTTGAGTAGCCTTGCTCTAGGGGAGCATTTTAACCTACCTGGACATTGGCTACTTTTAAATTCAGTAATCATTCTCCTGCAATGGAATTTCAAAACCTGATTACAAAGGGAGACAGCTGAACTGGAGTTTATTTGCAAATTCGATACAGTCAATTTAGGATTGAGGATATCAACTGGTTAACACACTACAAATACAATTTCCCCTCCCTTGATATTTACATCCCCAACAAAATGCTGTGAATGAGCCACTTCCACCCTGACTTGATTAGCCTCATTAAAAGTATATGTATATTTGTACCTCTAGCTTCCACTCCAGCTCATCGCTGACCATAAAAGCTTCTTCCCTAAAAAATCTGTTAGGCTACGTTTAGATTGCAAGCCTCTTTCAAAAAAGAGCATCTAGACTACAACCAGTACTTTGGAAAAAGCAAGCCACTTTTTTGAAAGAGAGCACCCAGGCAGTCTGGATGCTCTCTTGAAAAAGCACAGTTTGCATTACATGGCGCCTTTTTTTGAAAGAGCACTTTGGAAAAAAGGCGTTATTCCTCGTAAAACGAGGCTTTCCACTGTAGAAAAAATGGCCGCATTCTATTTACTTTCAAAAGAACGTGGCAGCAGTCTAGACATGGGAAGTTTTTTCAGAAAAAGAAGGCCACTTTAAAAAAAACCAAAAACCTGTAGTCTAGACACATCCTTAGTGTCTAAAGTACCACAGAACCCCCCCTTCCTTTTTTTTAAAAATGTGAACCAGATAGAACAATAGAGTTGTCTACCTGAGTCTTCAGACAACCTGAAGCAGTTCTGAAGGTTGGTGAGCTGCTCCCATTAACTTACAGTGGGCTGTTAACAACACTAGAGCTTGATGGGGTCCAGAGACTCAGGTAAACCAATTATTCTGTGGCCAATTATGCTATCAAGAATGTCTCTGCATAGAAGCCAGATCCAGCCTGGTGTTACGTATCTCTATCACCGTTGGATTGGTAATCACAAATCAATCAAGACACAAGGTTTAGGGCCAAACCATGTATTTTTAAAATGGTAGAACACAGCAATAAACACATTGAATAACAATCCCACCCTATCCCTAGACGAAATAGAGGATAGACAGACCCGGAAACAGAAGGGAATACTTTACAATAGGAAACAGTGATTGATGACTGCGACCTACTACCTCAAAGCTAATTTTAAGCTGTGAGGGAGGAACACAGGGAGGTCCGCTAAAGCGAATCCTTCCACTGGAATGGATGCCTGGAACTGATGGATCCTCTCTTCCCTCGCGGAATGGTTCCTCTGGATTCGGCCCCTGGTAGTCCTTCGACCCTGCATACCAATCCAGTAGATCAGTTAGTATGTGAGCTCTTAAGAGTCCAAATCCAATTGGCATCTGCCAGTAATCCAGTGCGTGGAGCGTTCTCACACACACGGTGGTCAATGCACCAAGGTTTGGCCTCGCCAACTCACTTCCAAGTCCATGGGTAGCAAGATGATGGAACGTCACAAGGGAAAGAAACAGACAAGCAGGTAGACAGACAGACCAGAGTGAACGAACCTGAGTCCTTCACAGAACAAAGCTTTTAAACCCTTCAAGGCAGGAAAACAGGGATAGCAACTGGGTGCAAACATATGGGGCCATGCGCAAAGATTCGTGGCTGAGTGAATAGCAAAAGGGTTGAGTGCAAAGGCTGACTGCCATGTGCACCAGATACAGAGAAGGGTGCAAAAGCATCTGTGATAGTGTGCACTCACTGGTTTTGGTGGGAAAACCAGGATTCCTGAGGTAAAATATAAAATGGAACCCTGGTAAACTCCATTTTACATCATACTACTCTGACCAGGGTATCATTGAAGATAACCATTTATAAGTTAACATTTCACTGCTGATCATTTTATTAGATGTATCCAACTAATTGGTTTATTTCCACAATCCCAGTCTGGTTTCCAGGGTGTCAGGAACAGCTGTGCTTTTTATCTGGCTGGCAGACCCTTGGGGACTTCTCTTCCCTGTCCTCCGTGAACCCTTTTTGTAGCTGTGTTGTCAGTATAAACAAGCTGTTGCACTTTGAAAATGGGAACTGAAGGGACAGCATAAACTATGTTGTACAAGGGAAGGAAGGCTACACTGACTGCTACTTGTTTTCATATTGAATTCAATAAAAAACTCCCATTGTTGCACTCGGATGAAACTGTCCTACAATTTCCTGTTTGCTGCTTCAGTAATGTTGCCAAAATAGGAGGCCTTGACCTGGAGTTTGAGGACCATTTTTCCACAGCACAGAAGGGGGCTTGGGCGGGATTTTTGAACTGCATGTTCTTTCTGGGAGGCACTCTCTCTAATTCTTCCACTGACACCGCACCTGCTTTTTTGTTCTTTTGAGTCTCTTTTGCCTTCTTGGTCCCCCCTCCCCAGTGTATCTTGATTTTGAATACAACTGGAATATGCTGATTAGGTTTTTACTCACTTGACCTGCAGGCACTAAGGAATGTCCAGATCTTACAAAGCTCTGAGATGGGCCATGATATGTATTGTTACTGCTGCAGCCATTTCCCCTCCACCCTCTTATTCTGTAAATTACTACGAAGTAAACAGGCTGGATTTCTGAAGTGTGATCCCAGGAGAGGAGATCTGAGGGGAAGGGTGGTTATAACCATTTTGGGGAATTGGCTCCCCTTCCAAATATCTCCTTTTGGAGCGTACATCGTGAGTCTTATAGGACCAGGTATCCCAAATAGGGATGTAAAATCCTGCTTGTTTAGTTAACCGTGTGTGCGTGTGCGTGCGCATGTGCGTGCACGCAGGCGGAAGGAGAGCTACTCTGGAGAGGCCCCTGCACCATGGGCAGGGGCTGTTCCACCCTGGATGCTTCTGGCCCCATGCAAGGCTGCCGGCTCCCAGTGCACACAGGCTGGGAGTGGGCAGCCCAGTGCAGGGCGAGGAGCAGCTGACGTAGCAGCCAAGGGAGGAGGGAAGGGCACTGGAGCAGTCTTTTGCCTGCAGTGGGCTGCTCCCGGGTAACTGTCAATCATTACCCAGTAAATATCACCACTCCATGACCAGTATCACCAGTAACTGGTTACCCATTTACATCCCTAATCCCATACTGTCCTAGTGAATGTCTTGTAAACATTCCCACTGTAGGGAGAGGTGACGAAGTGTTTGGGGTTTCCTTTGAGCTGGAGGAAAAATGAGTTTTTGAGATGGCAAATAGAAACTCTGTCAGTAGAACATCTGCGGCATTCTCTGTGGTCAACATGATGCAAAGCAGATACTTTTACTCATTTCCCCTGGACTTGTTTCGCCTTCTGTTGCGGAGGGAAAACAATGTATAGGAGTACCATTGCTACTAGCATGACCTCCCTGGGCAGCCCCAAGTGGGGGAGACAGCAGCTCTCACCCCACCCTTGCATCTGTGTTAGGGTAGAGACGTTTGTGCTCATGCTTGTCAAAGAGGGAAGAAGCTGCTTGATGGCTTCCCTGTGAGCACTGCCTGCTGTTGGTAAGGGCTTGTGGGTTTGACAGAGAGGAGACAGGAACTGAATAAAGGAGTAATTCACCACAGACCATTGGTTTATGTGGCCTGTCTCTTGCGTGTTTTTTCCATCTCCTTCATCAACTTTGAGCCATAAGCTGAGGTGGCCCAGATGACAGGTCTGTGCTAAGGATGTTAACTAGCGATTAATTTACTATTCCATTGACTACTCAACCAGTTGATAGGCACTTCCACATTCCGCCTTTGAAATGCACAAGAACCCCAGTGGGGGCTCTTGCGCATTTTAAAGCGGAAGCTCCTGCATGGAGCCCGGTATCAGTGGGGGACTCAGAGTCCTGCTGGGGACTCTTGTACATTTCAAAGCTGGCATGCCGCTCGGAGCCCGGGGTCAGCAGGGGAGTCCTCACTGATCCCGGGCTCCAAGCAGTGCTGCCGCTTTTAAGTACCCCCCTCTTTTCTCACCGCTTGTTGCCTCTATCTGATAAGTGGGGGGAAGTGACTAGTCAACTATCCGATAAGCATTTGCTTATTGGGTAGCCGACTAGTCCTTCACATCCCTAGTCTGTGCTCCCGAGGAAAAGGGGGCAGCGTTAGGCGGCTGTTTGCTACCTTTCTGCCCTTACCGTTCTAATCCAGGCCACTCTGACTTCCAGGATAATTAGAAGCAGTGTCAGGGCTGTTCTTCCATAGCAAAGGCCCTTGCTTGCTGATGCATATGTGTGCTAATCACTCCCCTTTTTATTTGAGGAATGCCCCTGTGTTGGTAAGGTGGCTTGGAGATGCCAATTCTAGCTGTAGAAGTACCCACCAATTCCTCTCTCTGGGAGAGCCCACAGCTAGTTGGTCACTTACTGTTCCTTTTCAGCCAGTGTGTGGGACTCAGGATATGGCCCCATAACACTTGGGTTTTGATGGCTGCTGCTTTGGGTTGAATCGCAGGCCTTTGTTAAACCATCTATGTCGCCCCCAGGTCTTTTTTTTCCTGACTGGCAGTAGTTCAGTCTTTGGCTTCAACACTGTAGCTCACTAGCTGAAATTACTCTTTGCATTTGTCAATACTGAATTTCATCTGCCAGTATGTTGCCCATTCCCATAGAGTTGCTGGGTCCCTTTGAAAATCCTTCGGCTGCTTCTGACTGTGGTTGGAGGGAGCACGTACATGTGCTGTGCAGATTTCCTTTGCTCCTGCTCCCGCACATTGCTCTGCAAAACCACCCCAGCACTGGCATTGCTGTTTTCTAGGGAACTCCACGGCTCTTGATGTGTCTGTGCTGCCTTGTAGCACGTCCTGCTGTCAATCCATATCCTGAACAACTCTGTCAAGGCACCTCATTTTTGGTGCTAGATTTTCCTATTGCATGCTTTCCTGCTAGGGACTGACTTTTAGTTTTAAGTTGAATTTTGCTTAGGATTTTGTATTTGTTTTTCCCTAATAGTGTTGGGGGTTGCGAGCTGCTTCACATCTGGGAAATGAGAGGGGTTTTTTGGCTACTAAGCTGGGGGCATTATAAGGGGGTGTGAGAAGCAAGATTAGTGCTTGTCCTCCTGTACTTGGGTGTTGAAATAGGATTCCTACATAAGCAGTTCACGTCTTCCCCTTGTGAGCAGTACAGTTATTCTGAGGGTGCGCCTTTGGCTGCTTTGTCTTTGGTTGGGAATTGCATCCAGCTCTCTGGCAAGAAGGATGCAACACCATAAAGAAATCATGTTTTTGTGGGCTGAGGGTGACAAATGAGGAGCTGGTGGTGTACAAATCTGAGCTGAGCTGTTGGGAGAAGACAATCTGGCATGAGTAAACAGTGTTTGGTACGATCTATGTTTTTGGTTAGTCTCTAAGGTGCTATAGGACCATTTGTTTTTCGTTTTTTTAAATATTAGCAATTGACTTTTCACTGCCATTGTGTGTGAGGGAATGAAAAGTTCATGATGTCTGGATCCTCCCTATTAGTCAAGTTCCCAATCTCGGTTTATCTTTGGCTTCTCACTGTCTCTTTCTGCAGCCTTTCCCACCATCCCATTTAAAATCTGCCATTCCTCTCTGTTCCTCCTGCAAAATGTTCACAGTGTGATTCTCTCATGTGGACTCCTGAAAACGCCTCGCCTCGCCTCTTCTCTTTTCACTCTCTCTAGCACACTGCAGCTAATGTCATCTTCACTCCTCACGTGTCCGCTCCCTTCAGGGCTTTCTATATGAAGACTTAACTTCTGGGATGTGTTGCGAAGACTCTGCTCCGCCCTGTGGTGTGTGGGGTTTTTTTTTTTTTTTTTGTCTTTTTTTTTTTTTTTGTCCTTTCATCTCCTCCTGTCATGCTTATTGACGGCCTTTTCCCTCCTGGGACTTGTGTACTTCTGTCTCCCTTCAAATTCTTCATCAATGCTTTGCACCTTCAGTGGCCTCCACTCCTGGCATGACTACTTCTTCTGCCTTGCGCTCCTCTGTGCTGCCTTTGTGGTGTGAATTGCAGACCTCACCCGAGTGGTGTGTTCTCATGGCTGGTGCAAACTAAAAGGTACCTAATTTTGTGTTAACATAGTCTTGTTTGAAAGAGAACTGCATTAACATGAACTAGATCCCTTTCGTCTGTGTCAGCAGCATCCGCATTGGGCAGTGAGAGCAAAACACTTTGTGGTCTGCAGTTCACAACCATCCATTTTCCACGCTGCTGCAGAGAGTAGCCATAGCCTCTCTCTAAAAATAGAATTGACAAGACTTGCTCACAACACCACTCACTTTCGCTTTAAGTCTCATCCTTCCTCTTTATATTCCCACTCTTGGGTTCAACCAGTGCCTGAATGCTCACTGGCCTGTGTGACAGGGAATTTGGAGGGTTGTGTCTCAACCCAGTAGCTGGTATGCAGGTGTCCACTACTCACAGTCCAACCTAGTCTGCCTTATTGGGAGTCTTCCGAGAGGCTGTTTGTGCCAGTAAGCTCCATTTGGACATAGAATAGAAAGGTCTGTCTGCATCAAGTCCCACTCACGGGAATAGAAGCACTGTGGTGAGTAAAACGCTTCTGTTGCTGTTCCCTACGTTGTGCCAGGTCAAGGGAATAGCAGAACTGTCTCCAGGATGTTAAGTGCAGTATCATTCATTTGACGTGCAAAAGTTATAGTCATTTGTAAAGACAAAGCCTGAGCCATGTTAGTGTTATTAGAGTTTCTATCGTGCAAGACAACGTACCTCCCTCCCTTTCTGAGTGGGGAGGATACACCTGACGTCAGTCGTGTTTTTAGTGCCTTACATGATAGTAACTGTAAAAGTGCTCTTACCTTTAGACTGAGGGGTGGCTCTGAAAAAGAGGGATGCTACCTTGTAACTGGAGACCAGAGTTAGGATTGCCAGATAGTTTCACAAAAAATACTGAACATGGCGGGGAAAAAAATTGGTTGAGGGGGGAAAAGAAGGGGGAGAGCAAAGTTGTTGAGCACCAAAAAAAACAAACAAAAAACCAACCCCCCCAAAAAACCCTGCACAAAACGAGTCACTGCGCCTTTAAATTCTCCCTCCCCCACCAGACGGGGCCAATACCAGACATCTGGCAACCCTAATCAGAACAGAAACCTGGGCTGTCTTGTGGGATGGTTGTTGGTTAGCAAAGCACTGCATCGACATATGAACTTTTAAAAAACACGTCTATTAAACCTCTCAACTTCTGCAGCGAATGAGTCAGGGGGTCCTTCAGTAAACTCCCTTTACTGCACAGTCCTGATGCACCAGCAAGGGTTGACGGGTGTTCTTTATCACTGAGGTAATGCAGTAACTGGTATCAGTAGGAGGCTGTCATTCTGTGTTAGACTGAGACTGAGTCACTGAGAGAAGACTCATGGTAGCACCTAGGAGGTGCACCCTCTGTGCCCCACTAAAATTTTAATTGCTAGATGGGGTGCCTCATGTCCTCTTCTTGCAGGCACCAGTTGCCTGTGCTGCCATTAGAGTGTTGAGGCGCCCTTGCGCAGTGGGTTTCACAGCAAAGGAACACTGCAAGTCAGAAATAAAGGTTTCGATTCCAGGCTCTGGTGCAGAATGTGCTCTAGAGCTTATGCAGACCCTTCTGACCCTGTCCATGTCTAGCGCCCATGCCGCCTGCCTGGCTCCTGGCCCTCTTCCCTCTGCATTGAGTGAGGCCACTTCCTCCTTCCCCTCCGTGGTGCCAGGTGCCAGCAAGAGTACTGACAGCACAGGTGAGACCCTGTCCCTGCCCTTAATACAGTATATGTGCTGCAGTTGCATCCTGGCTGGCAGGGGGAGCAACTGTGAAGAAAGCCCTCATCTGCCTCCTTAGGAATGGAGCAAGCTCAGCTGCCATGTAGACACAATGGCTATGTCTAAACTACATTCCTCTTTCGAAAGTGGAATGTAAATGAAGCTGATCGAAAATTCAAATGAAGCGCAGGTTTACAAACCTCGCGCTTCATTTGCATAATTGCGTGAGAGCGCTCTTTCAAAAAAGGGTTTTTTGAAAAAGAAACTGCAGTCTAGATGGGGTTCTTTTGGGGGGGGGAGAACCAACCCTTTTTTGAAAGAACCCGTACACCTCATTTTTTCAGGAGTATGGGTTCTTTCAAAAAGGCTTCCTCCCCAAAAGAACCGCATCTAGACTGTGGTTTCTTTTTCAAAAAAGCGCGCTCGCGCAATTATGCAAATGAAGGGCGAGGTTTGTAAACCTGCGCTTCATTTGAATTTTCGACAGTTTCATTTACATTCCTCTTCGAAGACTTAATGTAGTTTAGACGTGCCCAATGGGCCCTGTCGGGTGCTGTGTTGGAGCTAGGAAAGGAAGGAACCTGCTCAGTATGGACTGAACATTTGGAGAAATTCAATGCCAAACAGGTCTGCACTGAACATGTGTAAACTGAGAACTTTCAAAGGCTTGTAACTTGGCCAAACTTGCTTCTCCACTTCCCACCCAGGACAGCAAAAAGCATGTCCTTAACAGCAGGACACTTTGAAGAACATAAGAACATAAGAACGGCCGTACTGGGTCAGACCAAAGGTCCATCTAGCCCAGTAGCCTGTCTGCCGACAGTGGCCAGCACTAGGTGCCCCAGAGAGGTGGACCAAGACAATGATCAAGCGATTTGTCTCCTGCCGTCCCTCTCCAGCCTCTGACAGAGGCCAAGGACACCATTTTATCCCCTGGCTAATAGCCTTTATGGACCTAACCTCCATGAAATTATCTAGCTTCTCTTTAAACTCTGTTATAGTCCTAGCCTTCACAGCCTCCTCTGGCAAGGAGTTCCACAGGCTGACTACACGCTGTGTGAAGAAGAACTTTCTTTTATTAGTTTTAAACCTGCTACCCATTAATTTCATTTGTCCTCTAGTTCTTCTATTATGGAAACTAATAACTTTTCTTTATCGGCCCTCTCCACACCACTCATGATTTTATAGACCTCATCATATCCCCTCAGTCTCCTCTTTCTAAACTGAAAAGTCCCAGTTGTTTTAACTCTCTGTTCATATGGGACCTGCTCCAAACCCCTAATCATTTTAGTTGCTCCTTTCTGAACCCTTTCCAAGGCCAAAATATCTTTTTGAGGTGAGGAGACCACTGTACACAGTATTCAAGATGTGGGCGTATCAGTTTTATACAGGGGCAGTAAGATATTCTGGGTCTTATTTTCTATCCTTTCTTAATAATTCCTAGCATCCTATTTGCCTTTTGACCGCTGCACACTGTGTGGAAGTTTTCAGAGAACTGTCCATTATAACTCCAAGATCTCTTTCCTGATTTGTCGTAGCCATATTAGCCCCCATCATACTGTAATGTATAGTTGGGATTATTCTTCCAATGTGCACATTTACACTTATCCACATTAAATTTCATTTGCCATTTTGTTGCCCAATCGCCAGTTTGGTGAGATCTTCTTGGAGTCCTCACAGTCTGCTTCTGTCTTGACTATCCTAAACAGTTTGGTATCATCTGCAAACTTTACCACCTCACTGCTTACCCTTTCTCCAGATCATTTATGAATAAGTTGAACAGGATTGGTGCTAGGACTGACCTTGGGGACACCACTAGTTACCCCCTCTCCATTCTGAAAATTTACCATTTATTCCTACCTTTGTTTCCTGTCTTTAACCAGTTCTCAATCCAAGAAAGGACCTTCCCTTTGGAACAGGGAAGCCCCTGTTCCAAAGTATGGGGGCATTAGAGCTGCATAATGAAACATTTGTGAGAGTGTTTTAAAAACAGTAAAACAATTTATTTCTCCTTAAGCTTGCTATCAGTAGTGGCTGAATCATTTTTTGCTAAAACTTCTCCCAAAATTGGCCGGAAGCAGACACCTGACATGAGACATTTCAGCCTGCGTGGTTAAACTTGGCAAGGTTACAAGCAGCTTGCAATAGGGTCTTCTAATTGAACTGTCATGCCACCTTAGGGTTAGGCAGCACTCCTGACTCAATCTATAACTTTACTGTGTGTGGCACTTGGCTACATTCCTTTCCAGTTGAGTCCATCAGTTCTCTGGTTCTAAATTCCTGTTCCCAGGTTCTAGTGTCTTTTGGAAAAACCTGTCACATGTAGGATATTGTTTGGTTTAAAAGTTTCCTTATTGAAAGGCTCTTTCTGTTTTTTGGATTGAGTGCATGTGTGTCTTGTGTAGCATTGCAAACTGAGCACCCACCATTAACTAACCAGTGACAAGAATCTTTATTAAAGGTTTCTTATTATCTCCTTTGTGTTTAAACATTCACTAGTATCACGTTGTTAACGTTCACTTGGAAGGTTTTAGGGACTTTGTTTGTTCCTTATGTTGAGATGCTGTACTATGACAAGAATGCATGTTGGTAGGGTGCCAGGGAAAGGCCTTGACGGCAGGAGCTTTATTATTATGGAGGCACCAGCTGCTGCGCCGTAGTTGAGATTGAGTTGAATTTTGCTTTTTCAAGCTGGGTTTCAGTTGCTTTGTTATATTGGGAAACACAGCAAATTGCTCTCAGTCTTACAGCAGTAACTCTTTGAAGGCAGAACGATTTTGAGAACTTACAAGTAAATCTGTTTATAGTTCAGGATTTAAAATTTATTTTATAATCGGTCCTCTAAGAAGCTTAGATGTGGGTGACAAATGTCCTTTTTTTCTTGAAGGGAAATGTACTTGCTAACAGAAAAACACCTATGCTCAAAATCTGAGCGTTTAAATTAAATAGGACTTGCCAGCCTGGCCCACCCACACTCCACCCGCAGAAGGCCTACTGTAGGTGTACTGGGGGCAGAGTATTGTTGCCCTGAGCACCCGCCCTCCACATTATCCAGGGCCGGGGAGGCTGGGACCATGCTCTGCCTACCCGCCCCGTGTTCCAGGGCCAGGGAGGCTGGAGTCGCGCAGTGCCCACCCTCCCTGCCTGTGGGGTGTGTGGCAGGAGTGTGGGAGGTGGCTTGATTCCAGTGAGTGGTGGGGCCATAGAAGAAGGGGTAGGGTTGGGGGCTTGCCTCCCCCAGCCCAACCTTCACCCACCATCCATGGCTACATTTAAAGATTTCAGGAACAATGCACATTTTCTCATTAAGTCAACAGGAGCTGAAAAATGTTTAATTCTTGATAACACCACCAAGGACTGACCTTTTTCAAAATGGCTTCTGATTTCACATTTGTAACAATGGCAGTGAAGTTGACTGTCAGGTGGACATTTTGAGAAGGGCATCTGTCTTCTCTTGTGGTCACTGGGATTGAATGTTCCCGTCCCTCCTTGCAGCCTGGGAGCCACCATCTTATTTAGAATCCTAGGAATGAATGACCTTGAGAGGTCCTCAAATGCTTGTACTTGTGGCAGGACTAAGTATTGTCTAGATCAGAGTTTCCCAATTTTATTTGGCCATGGAACCCTTTTAAACTTGAAATAATTTTGTGGAACCCCTAATAACAGTCTTATATATGGAGCTGAAAAAGTAGACCACAAATAAGGAAGGATAATAATAAACAAAGTGAAAACAAGGTCATGAGATGAACATTTAGTTTAATTGCACATATTTAAAAACAAATATCACATAATATTCATAATTATAATTTTTTAATCATAAAATGTGATTGTAATGGAATTTTCTCACGGAACCCTTATTTCACTTCGCGGAACTCTAGGGTTCTGTGGAACACCATTTGGGAAACACTGGTCTAGATCATCCCTGGCAGGTGTCTGTCCAACCTGCTCTTAAATATCTCCAGAAATGGAAATTCCACAACCTCCCTAGGCATTTTATCCCAGTGTTTAACTGCCCTGACAATTAGGAAGATTTTCCTAATGTCCAACCTAAACCTCCCTTGCTGCAGTTTAAGCCCATTGCTTCTTGTCCTGTCCTCAACGATTAAGAACAGTTCTTTCCCCTCCTCCTTGTAACAACCTTTTATGTACTCTGAAACTGGTATGTCCCCTCTGTCATCTTTTCTCTAGCTTCATTCTCACTGGGAGCAATGGAAGATGGAGGGGCTATTCAGAACGAAGGTGCCAATAACAGCTGCCAAAAGAGGGACTTTGTGTAGTTTTGACTGGAATGTCTAAAAGTGAAAAAACTGTGCCCTTCTCTGTCTTGTGCTGCTTGTCTGGTTTCTGCTTCAGATGTGTCTCAGTCTCTTCATCTGCGCTTCACTTCACATCTGTCCCTCCGTGACCTCTACTTCCCGGCCCAGCCACCACCCCCCTTTCCTGGCTCGCTTCTAGTTCACCAATCCCCTCCTAACTGAAGCCACTACAGTCCATATGTGGGACAAACGCATGAAGTTTGACACCCTCACATGACTCACTCTGAGTGTTGTGATCCCTCTCCCACCCTGTTTATGTCTTGTCTTGTTAGATGGTTAGCTCTTTGGGGCAAGGGTGTCTACTGAAAAAGCCAGCTGTGGGTTTTGATTGACTAACAGGTACCAGACCCCACAGCTGGAATTGGGGAGACCTCTAGTAAGCATTTTGGCATGCATGTAGGTTCTTTCTTTTTTTATTGTCTTTTGTGTAATGCTTTCACCACAAAAATTTGCTTCCATACAAAGAGCTGTGTGGTAACGTACAACTGTAGCCCATGATACTAATTAGAGCCTCTGGAGGGAAAACCAAGTGCAAATGCTGGCCTGTGTAGACAGTCTGGATTGCTGGAAATATCACTGCAGCCTGGAAAACCCCGAGTTAGGGAGGAGTGAGTTGTGGGTCTGTAGCCAAGAGATACGCTGTCCAAAGAGCCTGGAGCCAAGAAAGGGTAGCCTGGGTGGATTAGGGATGTAAGTGACTAATTGACTAGTCCAGGGTGGCCAACGTGTTCCGGACGAAGAGCCACAATAGCAGTGGAGACAGTGTGAAGAGCCGGGGCAAAGTTGTTGAGCCAAAAAAAAAAAAAAAAAATGCGCTGCGGGAAATAGGTGGTGGTACATCTGTCCCAGGGCACTTTTTTTTTTTCTTTTGGGGCTCAACAACTTTGCTCCGGCTCTTCACACTGTCTCCACTGCTATTGTGGCTCTCAAAAAAAGCACTGGGAAGGGATGAGAGGTGCAAGGTCTGAGAGGGAATTTGGGTGCAGGAGGTGGTGGAGAAGGGGCTGCTGGCTCAGGGAGGGGGCTCCAGGCTGGAGTGTGTTGGGGTCAGGTGGAGCGTTGGGGTCCTGAGCAAGCTGCAGGCTTGTGGCTGTGAGGGTGCAGGAGTTTGGGCTGGGGTGCTGGAGTTTGGGCTGGAATCCCCTTCCCCTCCCTTTTCCCCCAGACTAGAGCCAGGCATCCTCCGCCCCGCCCCGCCCCCGCCCCGCCCCGCCCCGCTCTAACCTAATTCTTGGGTCCCGGAGCCACGGCTACAGATGTCGTCTCCTCCAGGTGATGTGTGTGCTCTGAGTGGTCGGCACACCGTGTGCACCTTCCCCCAACCATATGCTTGGGTCCTGGAGCCAGAGCCGTGCCGCCGCCTCTACCACCATGCGCATCCAGGACTCCTTGTGCACCCCCCCCCACCCGATTCCTCTCCTCTCCTCTCCAGAGCCAGGCATTTCCCCTCCCCCACTAACCTTATGCCCAGGTCCCGGCGCAGCACCCTGAGCTGCTGCCACTGCCTGTGCTCAGCAGCTGGCTGCTAGCACATGTAGGCTGGGATGCTGTGTGCGTCCCGGCCTGCCTGTGCAGGATATGACGCAGTGCGCTGGGGGCCATGAGCGGAATGGCGTGGGCTGTGAGCACGCATGCGGCTCACAGCAGCCCGGCTATGAGAGTGGCTGACTTGAATGGTTCCGGGTTCCGTCCCAGTTCTGTCAGGAGCGGCAACTTTTTTCTTTGCGAGCCACATGTGGCTCGTGAGCCATGGGTTGGCCACCCCTGGACTAGTCACTTCTCTCTCCCTTCCCTCCTCCCCCCGCTCTCCTTGCTGTTTCTATCACAGAGGCAGCAAGGGGGGGAAGAGGCAGAAATGCTGGGAGGGGGCAGGGGCCAAGCTGCAGTGTTGCAACTTTTAAATGTACAAGAGTCCCTGCTGGGGAGTACATTTCAAACCGGAAGCGCTGCATGGTGCCCGGGGCTACTGTGGCACTCCATGCGGCATTTCAATCTTAGAAATGCACAAGAGCTCCTGCTGGGCTCGAAATTTAACATCCCTGGGATGGACCACAAGAGAGAAATACAGGCGTGATTGCCTGAACTATGACAGCATTCTCTTGAATTTCTTATTTAGTATCATGTATGAAACTTGTAACTGAGAATTCTTCCTTTTTGAGAAGCAACTACATGAAGCTGGATAAAAAGTTGGGCATTTATCACTAATGTAGATAATTATGCATAATTTGCCGCCTCCAGCATGTCAGGCTCGGGTAAGCCATTCAGAGCCTTGCAGAAAACGTTGGTCCTGAGATCTTCATCTCATGGCAAGTTTTTTCCTTTTAAATAACAGGTATCGGTTCTGTAAAATCTTATTGGTGTCCCCATGAGAAACTCTGCAACTAACTCCTGGTTGGCCTTCAGATTTTGTTTGAATTGCAGGTAGGGTTATAAGCGACTAGTCAAGCGATATAAGTGATTAGCAATGCTAATCCTGTAGCAGAGTTGTCACTCAGGTAGTCGCTCCCTGCCCACTTTGCTGCCTCCATCAGAGAGACAATTTAAGAGCTACCTTTCACAGAGTTGTGAACTGACGGGGTGGATTGCTTTGCCATGTGGAAGGGGCATGCCTAAGAGGGACGAAGTGAGGTTTGAGAAGCTACATAAAGCAGGCTTTTTGGTTTTTCCCCCCAAAAAATAAACTTACATGACACCAGAGATTGGTTTATTTGCTCCAGCGATCATAGCTTGCAGGATTAGAGTTCTGAGAATAAACTCCCTCTCTACTCAATTCCTGATTTCAGTGCTGACAACCCAAAACTTTCATACATTGAGATTTTTAACATGTACATTTAAGGCTTTTTACTTTCTGCAGGGTGCACATGGGTCACATTTTCTCTGCTCTCTTTAAGGCTAGAGGATTACTTTTATTTTTAAATGAAAACTGAAATTCTCATTCATATAGTCACATCTTTTTCGAGAAGGGGAGATTAAAAATCCAACCAAACGTTTAGAAAGACACAGTAAAATCATGTGAATTGGCAACAGATTGGTTTTGAAGTTAATGAGGATTTCTAATAAGGTCCCATTTATGTTGCCTTTAGTGACACAACATCTTTACATTATATTAGGCAAATCCTGTCATCTGAAGAAGTGGGTTGTGCCCATGAAAGTTTGGGATGCCATCTACATGTTTTGTTAGTCTCTAAGGTGCTACTAGACTATTTGTTGTTTTTTAAGTTTTTCTTGTTACAGACTAACTCGGCTACCCCTTTGATGCTTATTTATACTTGTTTTTGATTTGTTACATACAGAATCATGTAAACAAACCATATGGGTTCTGACCTCTCATCTGCTAATTTTCATAGCAGGCTTACAATGAATAAGGTTACAGAAGCATGACTTTACAGAAATATGTTCTGCTGTGCATCGAGGAGCAACCCTTGAGAATCAGTAATCAATCAGTTTGAAACAAGCAGTGAGAGTAGGTAAGAGTCTGATCTTAGTGGTTGTGTGTCTTGTGTTTGCGTTTTTTTGGTAAGGGGGTTGCTGTGTTAGTCTGTTTGAACAAAAAACAACTAGGAGTCCTATGGCACGTTAAGAACTAATACGTTTATTTGGGCATAACTCGCTTGGGCTGGAGATGAATATAATGAAGTGGGCTCCAGCCCATGGCTGCTTATGCCCAAATTAATATTTTCACTTTTAATGTGCCACTGGACTCCTGCCTGGCTTTTAGTAAGCCTCCCCTCCCTCCCCCCCCCCCAAAAGATGTAAGCTTCTTTCCAGGACTCTGCATTTTGGAGATGATTCCATTTGTTGTGTCCATATCTTGTCAGATAAAATTCACATTGACCTTCCTATTGTGAGACTAATGGCTGCAGGATCTGATTTCTGGGGGGGAGAGGGGAGTAGGTGGGCAGGAGGAGAGTGTCTTTTGAGTTTTGCTCTGGAATTTTCCTAATGTAAATACCTAATAGCCCCCCCTCCCCTTCACCATCCTTCTCTGCCTACTTACCCTGGGATGTGAGTTGTAATTTGAAAATTGCCATTTAAATGCAGGAAAGGGCCATCTTTGTGCCTCTCCTAGTTGTGGGAGGGGCACAGTGGGGCACTTTCTGGGTGGTGTATCTAGGTAATGGCTTAGGTAAAAGTTGGTTGGCGGAGGGAAATATTTGTAGGCATTTTTCTGTCTTGCCCTCTCCCTGCTGGGCAGCACAAAACCACCAATTTTTATATTCCAGGAGCCATCTGCTCCCCCAGCCCCAAGGGAAGCTGTACCTTTGGTTCTTTGGCAGCTGCTGGACTTGGATAGGAACATGCCTAGCCTTTGCACTCGCTTCCCTTGGCAACCAGCCCTTTGAAGATGACCTCTTGCTGTGTGCCTGTTGTCTCTCTCGTGTTGGTTTATAGATGAGAGGTGGGGGTTGGGTGGAGGGTTGATTTTTAGTTTATTTCCTTTGAGATTCCCAGCTCCCCTCCTCCCTGGTTTCACCTCTCTGACTGTAGCTAAAACATCCTTGTGTGGAAATGGGCACATGGAAAATGGTGACAGTGCACGTTTCTGCCTCTGCTTGATGTTTGTGCCATAGGCCTGGGAGTCAGCTCAGTTTGCAGTGAACGTGTTGCTGTTCAGCCTGTAGGAACCCATTTAATTTATTCCTCTTTCCTAGGACGGTGCTCTTAGCTGTCAGGGAACCCCTTCCCTGTGTAAGACTCTCTTCTCTCCACCCCTACCTTGGCCTCTCCTGGGCAACACAACTGCTCTTGATGATTAGCAGAGGTGCTGAGGAGCCCTGCAGAGAGACTCAGTTTGTATAGAAACTAAGGCCTGAAGACCCCACTGAATCTGGTGTGTGTAACTCAAGACATAGTACTTGCCAAAATGAGAAGAGCAGATTTTATAGAAAACCATCCAATCTTGATTTTAAAAATTCAGTGATGACAACTCTACCACAAGCCTTGGTAAATTGTTCTAAGGCTAATTTACTCTGTCAAATGTATGCCTTTTTTCCTCGCTATTTGTAAAGAGTCAGTTTCCAGTGATTGAACTACTAGCCCTCTCTCGGATAGCTTGTAGAGTCCATGATGAAATATTTCTTCCCTGCATGGGTACTTACAGACTGTAATCAAATCACCCCATAACCTTTTTGGTAAATTAAATAGATACTCGAAGAGGTCAGTCACTTGTATGCCTCCTAACCCTTTCATTACTCTTCTCTCATCCCTCTCCAATTTATAAACTTCCTGCTTGACTCATGGGCACCAGAACTGGACACACTATTCTACTGGTGGTTATCTCAGTATTTACACAGGCCAAGAAAACCAGTCCACTCCTCCTTGAGATTCCCTTATTTATGCATCCTAGGATTGCATTAGCTCTTTTGGCCACCGGTTCCTGTTGGGAGTTTATATTCAGCTGATTATCCCCAACAGCCCTCAAGTCTTTTTCAAAATCACTGCTTCCCAGACAGTCCCCCATCTTGTAAGTATTCTTTGATCCTGTGTGTGCTAACATGCAGTTGTTTTAAAACTGCATATGATTTACTTGTGTCCAGTTCACCAATTGATCAAGAGTACCCTGAATTCAGTGACCTGTTCTCTTCATTATTTGCCATTTCCCCAATTTTTACATCATCTGTGAACTCTCTGTGATGATTCTGTGTCCTCTTTCAGGTCATTGATAAAAATTTGAAATAGCACAGGACCAAGAACAAGTTCCGGAGTGCCTGCCTTCTCCCTCAAACCCCTCATCTGACCATTTTGTGTTTACAATTGCATTTTGAGACTTGCTAGCTGGTTTTTAGTTCATTTAATGTGTGCTATGTTAATTTTATATATTCTAGAGTTTTTAATCAAAATGTCATGTGGTACCAAGTTAGACACCTTGCAGAAATCTACATATATTATGTAGTCTCAGAAGACACTGTTGTTACCTTTATCGACCGAGCTTATAACCCTATTTGTGTAGCCATGGACTCTTTTGATTGAAGCCTGCAGCCCAAACTTTCCAAAATCTGACATAATATCTCTCAAGAGGCTTCTTTGGAAACCAAGTAGCCATAGAGTGGGTCAGAAACTAGCAGAGACAAGAAAACAGAGTAAGAATAAATGGCCAATTTTCAACCCTTTGCTGTGATAAGAGGCTGTGTGAAGTTCTGCATTAGGACAAGTGGTGTTTAGCTTAACAATGATCTGTAAAAGGGAAAGAACAATTAGCTGGCAAAATCTGTAAATTTACAAAATTATTTAGGTGAATAAAAAGAGTCAAAGTCAGAGGAACTTTAGAGGAATCTAACACACTTAAGTGAATGCACAGCACAATGCAGATTACATTTGTACACAAAGGCAAGGTAGTGTGCATTGGCAGGTATGATTTTGGTTCTATATTAATTGTGCATCTTTATGGACAGCTCAGTGAAAATGTCTCATTATTTGGCAATGGGCAAAATCCCAAAAGCATGAGGATCTATTGGCTACAACTTCAGTATTTTCCATATTGCTCATTAGATAACTTCCAGAATACACATTTCTGGGAGAAGTGATGCTGAATGGTATCCTCAGGATGCACAGAGAGATTTCTTCTAGCACCTAGATTTCAGTCTTTTAGCACCTTTTAATAATCCTGTAGATGGTGCTGTTGAGTGATGTTAAGTTTAGGTCATGTCTGCGCAACATTTTGATGACCTAAATTCTATCAGCACACAGCTGCTATGGTAATACACTGCTTTTGTATGTCTACACTTTGTCAGGAGTGCGCATCCTCTAACTGGAGGTAGCATAGGTAATTATCCCACTGTGCAGTTCACCACCAGTCAGGGTAGGCTGCTTTGGGAAGTCTTTGTAATGCCTGATGGGGCTGAAGCAAGTCATCCAGGGGTGACTGGGAGTATGGGGTCAATTTTCAATCCTGCATCCCATAATATTCCACACTGTCTATTCTAAATCCACATGCTCCCCTCCTGACACTGCCACTATCTGTGATAGAAGCATGGCTAGGCATGGCAACTTTATTTGTGCAAAACCAAATACCTTTTCCCTGCCTCTTCTCAGTGGCTCTGCTCCTGTTCACTCCACCCTCCTTCTGTTACTAGCTTTCCTCTACCCTCACTCACTTGCTTATTTTCACCAGGCTGAGGCAGGATATTGGGGTGCAGGAGGGGTCTTTGGGCTGGAGTGGTGGGGCCAAGGGATTTGGAGGGTGGGAGGGGATATGAGCCCTGGGCTGAGGCATGGGCTCCTGCTAGGGTTGCCAGGTGTTGGGTTTTGGCCGCTTTTGTCCAGTAAAAAAAAAAAAAACCAGAAAATACCGGACATGTAAAATATTTTTCTTGGACAGAAGGCCAGTGGGGACATTCGTCTCCTGCTGCGTCTGGCGGGGTCTGGAGGAGCGGGGAGATTTAAAGGCGCAGTGATCTTTTCCTTTTTCTTTTTCTTTCTTTTTTTTTTTTTTTTTTCCACCCAACAAGTTTGGACCCCCATTTTTTCCCCCCTCAACCCATTTTTCCCCTACCATGTCTGGTATTTTTTTTGAAAGTATCTGGCAACCCTAGCTCCTGCATGGGGCAAGGAATGAGGGGTTCATGGTGTAGGAGGGAGCTCAGGGCTGGGGCAAAGGGGTGGTGTGAGGGCAGGGTTTCCGGATGTAGCCTTCTGATGGCTCTCACCTTGGCCAGTTCCCAGCAAGCAGCAACATGTCCCTTGGCTCCTAGGCAGAGGTGCAACCAAGTGGCTCAGCACGCTGCCTCCAGCTGCAGATGCTATCCCTGCAGCTCTCTTTGGCTGCAGTTCTGGGCAGACCATGCTCGGGGCAGGGGCAGTGCACTGACTCCAAGTGGCCACCACTCCACCTACAAGATGAGAGATGTGTCACTGCTTCCAGGGAGCTGCAGGAAGCCAGGTACGGAGACTGCCAGCCCTGTGGCAAGTGGACTTTTGGCTGTCTGGTCAGCAGTGCTGACTAGAGCCGCTAGGATGCCTCTTTGACTGAGGGTTCCAGTCAAAAATCAGGCTCATGGCAACCTAAGCATGGAGCTCATAGCTTTTCATTATTGTCATAAGTGGGGCAAACATAGGATGTAGGAACTTCCAGTATCTGCAGAGCTGCCTGAGCGGGGCGTGGGGAACTGGATGATTCTTCGGAGTCTACATTGCCATAGGACATGTTAAAAAAACATTCAGGGTTGTTGGAGCCATTCATGGAATTGTTGGAGAATGGTGGAAGCTCTGTTGCATCCCAACCTGGAGTCCCTTTACCTCGCAGCTTGGAACCCCTTGGCACTAGCATGTTTGAACTTGGGTAGAGAGGTTCTCCTTAGCAGCAGGAAACCTTCCACCTGCCCCACTTAATTGACCAAGTAAAAGAGTTTTTCCATTTGGCCTCTTCAGAAGGGATCCTTCCAATGGCGGCCTCAATCCCCATCATCCTGAATTATTTGCTTCATCTAAAGCAGCAGGGCCTAGCAGTGGCATCAGTAAAGTTCACCTGGCAGCTATCTCAGCTTTCCACCCTGACTCAGCTCACAATGGGATTAGCAAGCAGCCCTCTGTTTTCTCAAAGGTCTGGACAGACCCTGCCCTCGTATAAAACAGCCAGTTCCCTTCTGGAATCTCAGTTTAGTGTTCTCTAGCCTAATGGGTCTCCCTTTCGAGCAACTGGCAACATGCTCCCTCCTTTACGTTTTGTGGAAGGGCAGCCAGAAGGGAGTTTAGAACTTAACATCTGAGCCTCCGTATGTAAGGAGAAGGTGCAGCTCCATCCACACCCAGTATTTCTTCCTACAGTGGTTTTGTTGTTTCATGAAATCAGGACCTTTTTATACAAGGAATGTTCACTCCACTCCTGGGACGTTAGACATGTGCTCGTCTTCTATGTCGATGGCACAAAGCTGGTTAGGAAACGCATTCAGTTGCTTGTTGCTATGACTGACAGGATGAAAGGCCTTCCTGTCTCTTCTCAAAGGCTTTCTTCTTGGAGCACGACTTGCATCAGGACCGGCTATGACCTGGCCAGAGTTCCTGCTCCTCCGTTAACTACGCACTCCACAACAACACAATCTTCATCTGCTGCCTTCCTGGCTCATGATCCCATCCAGGACATCTGCAGAGGCAACATGATCATCCGTTCACATGGTTGTATCCCATTATGCTAGAGATGCTGCTGCGTTCAGCAGAGCCATGCTCCAGGCTGTCTCAGTGATTTCCAACCCTCCCCTCCAGGGAACTGCTTGGGAGTCACCTCACTTGGAATTGACATGAGCAAGCAAGCACTCAAGAGGAAAAATGGTGACCTACCTCTCCTAACTGTGAAATATGTATTGCTTATGTCCGTTCCAAGACCCACCTGCCTCTCCTTTGTCATCCTGGTAAGAAGGAACTGAGGGAGCGAGGACCTATAGAGACTGCTATAAAGGTGCCATCCCAAAGGGCTCCCCAACTAACCCGGCAGATACTGTTAGGGGGAAAAACTTTCTGATAACTGTGCACGCACGTGCGTGTGCGCGCACACACGCACACACACACACACACACACACGGAAAGGATGTGAGCAACACACATAGAAGAACAACAGCTACAAGAGGCAGGTGACTTTTTTTTTTTTTAAACTGTACTGTGACTGGCAACACACTTCTGCTGAAAGAGTATGAATGACTTCTTTCATACCTAATTTTCCCTACCCTCTATCAGTGGCCTTATGCCCAAATCCATCTCCAGCTCTTTTCCACCTAGGCTAAGTGTACACTGGCACTTCACCGTGCTGTTAACTTTCTGGCCCAGGGGCATGAAGGCCCCAGTGTGCTGCAAGTGACAATTCTGTAAAGTGCCAGTGTGAAGCAGGCTGCAGCACTGCGACCCGTGCTCACAGCACTATTAGCTGCTCCCCTCTGTCTTAGAGCTCTCTCCCGACACTCATGCTGTGATCACGCTTTCAATGAAAGCGTGGCTGGGTGCTGCACTTGAAACTGTTGTGCAGACAAAGCCACAGCAAGTGCTTCCTCCCCACAAATCCAATCTGGGGCTCTGTCCCTGCGTTGCTCTCTCAGAAGGGGCACTTGCATTTTGTTGCTGTAATTAAAGCACTTTAATTTCTTGAGGTCAAAA
Source organism: Rafetus swinhoei (assembly GCA_019425775.1). Classification (NCBI taxonomy): domain Eukaryota; kingdom Metazoa; phylum Chordata; order Testudines; family Trionychidae; genus Rafetus; species Rafetus swinhoei. Next base: position 28,390,325 of record CM033425.1, on the reverse strand, counting down.
TTTACTGTGGATATTGACATCTTTGTGGGGCTGTGTCTTTAATGAGACTCTGTGAGGAAACGCAAAGGCTAACATCTGATGCAGAGCTTCACTTCCAAGCGAGTCTTTGCCCTCTGCAAGGAATACCTGGGACTGGAGCGTGCCCCATTGGCATGCACACTGGATCTGTGTAGCATGCTCTGCTTCAGTGTAAAGGAGACACAGTGTGGGTGAGGTAATATTGCTCAATTGGCCAAGCTCTGTTGGGGAGAGATGAGCTTTCCTGTGACTCGGACCTCTTCAGGTTTAGTAAAGGAATGCTGAGCATCACAGTGAAATGTACAGTGGAGCAGACTGTTCAGTGTGACACACATCCTAAGAGACCATTCAATATGGTGTGGCCTGTTAACACCTCTGCAGTCACAGGACAAAAAGGGGGATTTAGACATTCCAGACTTGTTGTAGTAAGACTTGGATTAATGTCTTACTACCAGAATGTGATTATTAGTATTTAGCAAAGTTATGAATTGTAGTGAAGGGTCGGTTTGGAGAAGCCTGCTTGTGTCACTTCACTGATAGCAATGCCAAGTGCTCAACGAAAGCTCATCACCTAATAAACTATCTTGTTAGTCTTTAAAGTGCTACATAGTTTTTCCTTTTGTTTTACCAAGATCAGACTAACACGGCTACCTCTCTATTACTATTCAACATGCAAGGCACTAAATTTAGCCGTTTGGAACGGAAATCCATCAACCATATGAAAAAACTTGCACAGATCCAGACAGACATCATCTTTCTATCCAAGTGCAAAAAGATGGACATCGTAGCCAAAGGACTGAAAGTGAACAACCCATTACAATCAACATTGTACTGATTATAGTGAGAGACTGTGCCACACATTATCCAAGAAATTAAGGAACCACTTGATGAGTATCCTATACAAGAAACAGAAGAGTATCAAGAATGACATCTCTAAGCTTGAAACTCTCATCTCTAGACAAACATCCACACTGTTTAACACCTTACAGGACTTTTATTCTACCAGACAAGAAATCTACAATACACACTTCTACACCCTACAAAAAAAGAAAAGACAATAAACGTTCTAAACTACTCCACGCCACAGGATACTACAACAGTGACTACCTCAGCCCACCAGATAATATTGTCAACATTTCTAGCTACAAACTCAACCCAGCAGAAGAATCTGTCTTATCCCGAGGTCTTTCTTTCTGCCTCACCTCCCCCATGAACCGGGTTCACTTTTGTGGTGACTTTGAAGCTTTCTTTCGCCACCTCCGTCTATGGGAATACTTGTAATCCATCTTCATGTGCAATATTGGTGTAAAGAGCTTCTACATCCATGGTGGCAAGGATGGTGTTATCAAGGAGGTTATCGATGTTTTGTAATTTTTTCAGGAAGTCAGTTGTATCTCGGAGATAGCTGGGAGTATTGGTAACATAGGGTTTGGTTCCAAGTTACCAATGAACATCAGTCTGACAAACTAGATCCCCCCCTATCAACACCAAAAGAAAAAAAATTCTATGTGAACTCCCCCTGACGGTTGTAACTACAGTCTGGATTTCTATATTCAGTGCTTCCACAACAATGCACAGACTGACATTATGCACAAACAACAAGTGACATACAATCTCAGCCGCACTGAACTCAATGCTATCCAGAGTCTCAAAAAGAACTCTGACATTACAATCAAACCAGCTGACACAGGGGGTGCCATGGTCATTATGAATGTCAGACTATGAACAGGAGGCAGCTAGACAACTCTCTAACACCACATTTTACAGACCTCTGTCCTCTGATCCCACTTCAGAATACCAAAAGAAACTACACTGTCTTCTTAAGGAACTTCCTGCGTCTACATGGGACCAAATTCACACAGAAACGCCTTCTGAACCCCGACCAGGATTATTCTGTTTGCTTCCCAAAATCCATAAACCTAGACACCCCGGACGTCCCATCATTTCAGGTATTGGCACACTCACTACTGGATTATCCAGCTATGTAGACTCCCTCCTCAAACCCTATGTTACCAATACTCCCAGGTATCTCCGAGATACCACTGACTTCCTGAGAAAATTACAAAACATCGATAGCCTCCTTGATAACACCATCCTTGCCACCATGGATGTAGAAACTCTTTACACCAATATTGCACATGAAGATGGATTACAAGTGATTAGAAACTCTATCCCAGAGGTTACCACAGCTAATCTGGCAGCAGATCTATGTAACTTTCTCACCCACAATTATTTCCAATTTGGGGACAACTTATTCCTCCAGATCAGCGGCACAGCCATGGGTACCTGCATGGCCCCCTAGTACGCTAACATCTTTATGGCTGACTTAGAACAACATTTCCCCAAATCCCGTCCCCTATTATCCCTCCTTTACTTACGCTACGTCGATGACATCTTTATGATCTGGACCCATGATCAAGAAACACTGGACGCATTCCACAGAGATCTTAACAACCTACACCCCACCATCAATCTCAGCCTGAACCATTCGACACGAGAGATCCATTTCCTGGACACCACAATACAAATCACTGATGGCAAACTCAATACCACTCTCTACAGAAAACCCACTGACTGCTACGCTTACCTACATGCCTCCAGCTTCCATCCAGGACGCACCATACAATCTATCGTCTGTGCTCAAGCCCTTAGATACAACCGCATATGCTCCAATCCCACTGACAGAGACCAAAAACTTCAAGATCTCCGCCAAACATTCGTAAAACTCAATTACCCACCAGGGGGAAATAAAAAAACAAATTGAAAGGGCCAGACAAATACCCAGAAACCAGCTATTTCAAGATAGGCCCAAGAAAACCAACAATAGAACACCACTTGTCATCAACTACAGCCCCCAACTTAAACCCCTCCAATGCATTATCAATAACCTACAACCTATACTGGAACAGGATACTACACTCCGAGAGGCCCTGGGTGACAGACCTATACTCTCCTATAGACAACCACTTAACCTCAGGAAGATATTTACTAACAACCACAGGGCACACCATATCAATACTAACCCTGGAACTTTCCCTTGCAACAAACCCCGTTTCCAGCTTTGTCCACATATCTACTCTGGTGACACCATCACTGGACCTAACCATGTCTGTTATACGATCAAGAACTCATATTCCTGTTCATCCAGCAATGCGATTTATGCCATCATGTGCCAGCAATGTCCCTCCACAATGTATATTGGACAGACTGCTCAGTCACTTCGCCAAAGGATCAATGCACACAAATCCAACACCTTCACAAAGAAAAACCTGTTAGTCTACATTTTAATCTACCTGGGCATTCCCTTGAAGACCAGATAACGTGCATCTTACTTCAAAGAGACTTTAACACCAGATTACAGAGAGAAACTTCAGAACTTTCATTCATGCTTAAATTCGACATGTTACGAATGGGCCTTAATAAAGATGCTAATTACCTTACATATTACAAATACAGCTTCCCCACCTATTGATAGTCCTAGTAACTCCAGATTAGCCACTCATTGACTTACAATAAGGTATTTCCTCCTTCCCTCTCCCTCCTCCCACCTTCTGTTCTAAAATCTGATTTGTTAGTTTATAATGTGTTCACTTTCTTCATTGTATTCCTTTGTTATATATGGTCATGCCCGTTCTCTTTCAGAATATGATCTGAAGAAGTGGGCCTGGGCCATGAAAGCTCATCAAGCTAATAAACTATCTTGTTAGTCTTTAAAGTGCTACATATTTTTTCCTTTTGTTTTACCAAGATCAGACTAACACAGCTACCTCTCTATTACTATTTCATCCAAGTTAGCCTTGGCTGAAATGTAACCTAATGGCCAAAGGTGACCATTAGTTTGTAGTTCTAGCCTGTGTAGCCTCCCTGCTGGGTTTCTCGGTTTGCTGGGTGTGTTCAGCTGCCATGCCCTGGTTTCACATAAAATCAGAACTCCAGCCCATGCTGTAATCCCATTCCTCAGATCTTCCATGTTCTTGGGCAATGAGGAAAGGAAGTGCACTTGTAGACTTCTTGAAGCTTCTGGTTCTGAGATTAATTTTCAGCAGGACTCTGTTGTAAAGTGGAGGCGGTGTCCCTGGCCTCGACTGGAGGGATCATTCGAGGATTCCCTGTTCTGTTCCCTCCCTCTGGGGCACCTGGCATTGGCCGCTGTCGGCAGACAGGCCACTGGTTTGGATGGATCGTTGGTCTGAGCCAGCATGGCCATTCTTATTTTGTAAATTCACTGTTAGTTTGAACTACACAATCCCAACTGATGGCCAAGAGAAGCAGATTTATTGGATTATTCAAGCCCTGTAACGTTACAGGTTCCTAGCAAGATATCCTTGCAAAAAAGCTCTATTGTGAGGCTTTTGTTGTGCTTGCATATGAGAGTGTGCTGCTGCTGCTCACCTGGGTGAATTCCCTGTCCAAAGAGTGCAGAATGTTGAGGAAAAACTTCTGGCTTTCACCTTTAGCATATCTGCTCTACTGCAGCTCCTGCTAGCATGGAAAGTTCATCCACTTCATTGGACTTAAGGGACACAGGCAATAATTCTTTAAAATGGCTTTGTTACTCTACTTCATAGAGCGATTTTCTCTGATTTATTTTTTTCTCCTTTTGTAAAACACTACCTCACCCTTTTCCACATGTTTGTTTGACCCCCTTAAAGAATGATAATAGAGGGGGTGAGGTATTGTTTTCCTCTACAGAAGCTGTGTTGACTCTCCCTCAATATATCACAGGGCTGTCAGGGACTAAGAGAAACAGTCTAGTCTAGTCTCCTGCGCTCATGGCAGGACAAAGTAGCATCATTTAGATCACTCCAGGCAGGTGTTTGTCTAAGCTGCTCTTAATCTCCAATGTTGGAGATTCCACAGCCTCCCCAGACAATTGATTCCAGTGCTTAACCACCCTGGCAGGAAGTTTCTTCTAATTTTCAACTGTGGTGGGGCAGTAGAGAACACCCCTGAGCTGCATAGAGGGGCTGCTTCCCACTCAGCCAATCAGGAGTCAGCAGGTCAGGTGAAGGTCAGTATAAGAAGAGGTGTATGGCATTTCCTTGCTTGAGTTTGTGGAGGGCAGATGGTGCTCCAGGCTGCCTGCTGGACTCCTCCGGGACCAGCCCTGAGGTGAGGGTGAAGGATGTGCTGGAGCCAGGGGGCAGTGGCCCAGGGGATTAGGTCTGTAACTCCATTATTGAAAGGGACATTGCAGACAGCTGCTAGCTACGGGGTCCCTGGGCTGAGACCTGGAGAAGAGGGTGGGCCCAGGTCCCCCACTAAGAGAAGTGGCCCTGACAGCGAGGCACTGTGGGGGGAGGGAACTGAACTATCGTGACCTAGCTGATGTGGTGGGGCAGAAGGGCCCTGATTGGTCAAAAATGTTGCCTTCAGGGAAGGAGAGGATGAGGGCTTTTTCTCTGTTAGCAGCTTATCGGGGAGGAGATTTCTCGCTTCCCTTTCTGAGGACAAGCCATGATTTGGACCAAATTTTCCTTTGGAATAAGCATCCTTCAGGAAGGGAAGTGTTCATTAATCACAGGAGCATGTTACTGTATTGTACTCATTTGCTGTCGCCTAATCTGCTCTGAGCTATGGCATGTTGTTGTAGGTGTGACTCAAACCTTTGGAAAAGGCAGTGGGTGTGGGGAAATCGATGGGGAGCTCATAAGTAACTGACTTGCTTGCCAAGAAAAGCCGAAAGGCTGGGCAGCAGTAGCTCTCCACAGTGCACTCAGCACTGAATAACCAAACTCAGCCTCAGTCTACATCCGGTAATTTGGGGAAAGTGGGAGAGGTTGCATTTCCTCTGTGATGCAAGCTTCCCATTCAGATAACTTTGCCCTGGGAAAATCATCCGTTTACTTTCAAAGCTTGTCTGGTAAGGCAGTGTGAATTCATGTTAAGGGAGCCAAATCAATGTCAAACACCATCTGGGGAGGGAAGTTATGGTGTGTCTGTCAGGTCCCAGCGCTGATAAAGAATTCAGGTCCTCACAAAAGAGACTGAGTCTCTTCTGATTGCTTTTGAAGACTCATCTTGAGTGTAAATTTTTTGTTTCGCCTTTTAACTATGACGTTTTGGAAACAATTAGATTTAGAATAATTACTCAAATTATTTTGCTGTCAGGGCGGTGTGCTTCCTTTTCACTCTAGTTCAGTGCATCAGAGTTGCATGGGGATGGCAAAAAAATAGAGTTAATGGGTAAGCAACAGAATTTGCTGTCCTGTGCTCTGAAATTTAGCTGCGTTAACACCCAGTATGTTTGTGTATATATTCCCCTGTATAATCAGAAATGGATCCCTGAATCTCTCCAGAGGTGAGGTAAAATTTGTTTTATATTGCTGTTGCTTATCTCTTCATGCACCCCCTCTTTCATTTGCTGCAGTCCTCTGTCCTTCCATGTTAAAAATGGAGTATGATTCCTAAGATCACATCGCAAATCCCTCAACGTAACTCTGCATGGTTGCTGTCTGTCTGTGAGAGGCACCGGGTAGAGATGTTTGAGTGCTGGAGGAGAATATTTGGGTTTCTCATCCAAGCTCTATGGGGAGGCCAGAATTGGAATCGTAGAGGGCTTACAGTCAGAATTGAGGGGCTTTTCGAACTGTATTGGGAACCTATTGGCAGGCCTGCACAATGCCTCTCACTTCTTAATGAACAGATTTACTTGGAAGCTTCACTGTAATTTTTAATTGCTCTCCCTTCTGTGGGAGAGCTGAGAAGATGCTGCTCCCTTTCCCCAATGCGCGGACTGTGGCTGTGATGAGGGGTTTTTGTTCATGCTATTTCTCTGGTTTCGGTGGCAAGCTGGATTGTGTGGGGAAAGAGGGGGAGGAGGCTTTTTGCTTGTGAGAGCAAGGGAGGTGTAGATAATTGCCAGGAGGGGTTTCAAGTGATCTCGTCATAAAAACTGGCGCTTGGATCTGGCACCAGGGTTGTCACTGGCAGGGCTATGCCTTGCAGCTGCCTAACACAAGTTAAGGGGGTGTATCAGAAGCAGCAGCGTGAGGCGGCAGGCAGCTCCCTGGGAGCAGTGCCATCCAGCTCCTGGGGAGCCAGAAACTGTGTAGCTGCTGAGTGTTTCAGCAGTTACACATTTACCTTCATTTTAACATCCTTACCAGGTGCAGAACCTTAAAGACGAATTCTACAAGGCTGAGCTTGATGTAGAAGATGAGAAGAAACCACAAAAAGGAGTTTGAGAGCTGAGAAGCCTAGTCCACGGAGTAAGAAAGACAGGAAGATGATTTTGTCTATAGGATTTTATATAAACTGAGGGGAGGGAGCAGGTTGGGATGTGCGGAAAGCAGAGAAAATAAGATAATATAGCAGAAACTTAAAGTGATGCAGGTTTTGGAAGAGAATTTGAGCATTTGGGGTGGAGAGGAAGGGAGAAATTGCAGGAATGGTGATGGGAATATTGGACCGAAATAAGACAAGGGCCTGAGGCATGGTGAAAGTAATGGTGGGGAAGAGAGGAGATTTGGGAGGAGAGGTCAGAAGCTGAGTTGGTTTGAAGTGGAGAAGGGGCATGCCGGAGACAATAAGTGAGAGACTGAGGAGCAGGGTTCCCTGTAAGGTGTGCGCACCTGTGTGGGCGCACACCTCATATTTCAGTCCCGCCCACACTGTGGCGGTCCCAGCAGCTCCTGGGGCAGGGCTGCATGGCGGGTGGCTACACCACCCCAGGAGCAGTTGGGCAGCCATCGCACAGCCGGGATAGCAGCTGCGGTAGCTAGAGCCTGGGCCTTGATACTAAAAATAGCACCACGGCCTGGTACACAGGGCAGCCGCCCTCCATGTGGCCCCACCCAGGGGAGCAGCTGGGGCCGCGGCTGCTGGGGCTGGGACTACAGTACTAAAAATAGCACTGCAGCCCTTGTGCCAGTCCCAGCACATGGGGCTGGCAGCTACCCTCCACACAGCTCAGCCCCGGAACCAGAGAGCTAGAGGGGGTTGAGGGGACAGGTGTCAGGAAGGCAGAAGGGAGGAAGGAAGGAGCAGGGGGAGAACTAAGGGGAAGGTGGTGAGGAGAGGAAGGAACTTGTGCTGAGGGAAGGGGGCAAGGCAGGAGAAGAAAGGGAAAGGCAACAAGGGGCAGGGTGGAGGAGAGACAAATGCCAGGGGGCCAAGAGGAGACAATGAGAAAAGGCAGGAGGGGGAGGGGAAGGGAAGGTGTCAGTGGGGGTGGGAGGCGGAGGGGACAGGATGATGCTAGGAGGGGAGGGGGACAGTGGGGGCAAGAGGGAGGAAGAGGAGAGGGGAGCAGTGGTACATGGAGAAGAGGTGTTGAAAGAAGGGGTGGGCATGAGGAAGGCAGGGGATGGAGCAAGTCATGTGAGGGCTCAGAGGGGCATGAAGAGAAATGGGGCAGAGGGTGGAGGGTCACCAGGGAGGAAGAGAGCAAGGAGTGTAGGGGTATGGGAAGGTGCAGGTGCCAGGGGATTGTGGGGGTGAAGCAGAAGGGCAGACATGGGGAGGGGAGGGACGAACACCAGAGGGCAGAAGAGAGAGGCAGGGCAGGTGTGTAGAGGCCGGTGTTGGGAGAGGGGATGGGGAGCCAGAGAAGGTGGACGCGAGGTAAGGGTGGGTGCAGGGGTCAGAGGGATGGGGAGATGGGGCAGGTCCCCAAAGGGCTGAGGGGAGTGAGAAGGGCAGGATCCAGGACAGCAGACGAGGGTGAAGGGTGGGGGCAGAAGGCACCAGGGGAGCAGATGGGTTGAGGGGAGGGTGGGAGACACGGCAGCAGAGGGAAAACGGAAAGGTTTATAAGATATTTATGAATAACTTGGGTGCCTCAGGGACACCCTCTGAACAAGCACACGTGAACTCAATCTGGTGCACAATACAAAACTTACCCCGCTCATGGATGGAAATTTCAGAGGGAATGCTGCCGGGGAGGAAAGGTTGAAGGCTACTCTTGGCACTGTAGCCTGTGTCTGTGCTGGAGTTAGATGATGTCGCAGACCACCTGAAGATAGTTTTATCATACTGTTTGCACTGCTGCTACCACCAGAAATGCTCCACCTATTTGGAATGACAGGTCCTGACTTTTTCTAGTATAGGCCAGGTAGGTATAAATAGCAAAGATTGAGTGGTACAACCTTAGAGGCATGACACTTATTCTGAACATTGTGGAAATACCTGGAGGTGGATTTGCACAGCTTCCCTACACATGATATGCCAGGTATTGCACAACCGGGCTTTTCATAGCCACTGTCTCTTCTGTTGTGCGGTGCCTCTCCTCTTTCTTTACTCCTGCGCTAATGGCCCATAATTGTGGCAGTAGGAGGTGGTCTAGTGTGGTTGCTGCAGCTCCATGACTAGACTCTGCTTTTGAGCTCAAGCCACTGGATCTGCTGCTGCTGTCAGTGGAACAAATACCCTGATAAATCTGACCACATTAAGGTTTTAAACCTTAGTGTCTCGTCCAGGGCCGGATTAAGGGGGGGGGGCTAGCCAGGCAGCTACCCGGGGTGCCAACCTATGGGGGGCGCCTGATGGCAGCTCTAAGGGGCGCTGGGGGGCGGAGCCACACATGCGTCGTGCGCCCACTGCCCAGGGCGCAGGAATGGCTCGAGCTGGCCCTGGTCTCATCTTCGTCTTTCCTTTGATGAGGAAAACAACAGAGTGGTCATTTCAACCTCTAGCGTCCCTGCTGTGGACCTCCCTGCCAGGCTCCTTTGCCCCCTTCAGGCATGGCAGAACTGCCCTGCAAATCCCACGCGTCCATCTAATCAGTGCTCCCCGGGTGTGATGCTGGAAGAGGAGAGGGGAAATTATGCCTTGCCTGTGGCCAGCCAACCAACCCTAGCATTGTTAGTGTACAGGGCTCAGAATCATTCTGGCATATCTGGTCCCCCCTTGAACTGAAGAAAGCCCTGTCAGGCGCTTTTGACCTTTGGAGGGAGAGTCTAAGAATGGAGGAGGAAGCACCTGGCTAGCTCAGAGGTAAGCCCTGCAACAGACATGGGGTCGAGGGGCAAAACACTTGAAAGGATCCAGAGGCCCAAACTCCTAAAGATACTTAGGGCATCTCCGCTTCTTGGAGGGTGGGGGAAGCAGGGCTTCTGCACAGCTCTCCTTCTCACACTTAGAATCTGAGATTTTTAGGGGCTCAGGAGCAGGTTTGCAAACCCCAGAGATACTCCAGGTCCTGAGAGGCAAAAATGAGTGGTGTCTTCCCAGGGCAGTAATTCGTATTGTTAGTGAGGAGAAGATCAGGGGTTAACCCACGTCTGCCCCAAGTGTCTGCTGTGCTATTTCTCTTACACAGAGGCTTTTGCAGTGCTCCGTGTCATGGTCCCCACCCTTCCCTACTCTGCAGCACGTCTGGGCATGCAGAGAAACCTAATCCCCCTGTGCAGCCCAATGGTGGCTGTGCATGTTTGGGTTTCAGGTTGCAGCCAAGGTGCCTCAGTTTGTCCAGGGAAGGGCTATGAAGTCAGGCAGCTGTGGATGGGAGATGTGGCTTCCCATCACCAGCCATAACCTATTGCTCTGCAGGGAGTGCCTGAAGCCCTGCTATGTGGCATCCTACACAACTCCAACCTCAAGTTCTTTGGGAACATTGTCAGGGAGAAGAGTTCCAAATGTACATGGGCTTTAGGCCCAGACCAGAAAAGAAGAGACTTGTTTGAAGCTCCCCCTCAGTCAGCACTTTGGCTGCAGCTGTTTCCTGCAGCCTTGGTGTGCAGTGCAGCAGTGTCCATGCTCCATCCCTTGGTACTGAGGAAGGACTCCGGATAGGGTTGCCAGATGGTTTAACCAAAAATACTGAACACCTCCCCCCTCCGCCCGCAAAAGAAAAAAAAAAAAACCCATACCTGGGGAAAAAATTCTGTTGGGGGGGACGGAGGGGGAGACCAAAGTTGTTGAGCAAAAAAAATTAAAAAAACCCAAAGAAAACCCCAACAGCGTGGCCCCTTTAAGAAATGCTTTTGAGGCTTTTTGGCCCTAACAGGCTGACGGCGGCTGTCTGCCATCTTGTCTTTCTGCTCTGGTCCAGACAGCTCCCCTGCAGAACCTGGTAAGCACCTGGGATTTTCGCCTCCTGGCCAGGAAAAAATCAGAAAATACGGGACATTTTAGGTGTGTGGTATTTTCTGAATTTTTTAACCGGACAGAGGCAAAAATACCGGACTGAAGGATGAGGGATTTGGGTGTGGGAAGGGGTGAGAGGTGCAAGCTCTGGGTGGGAATTTGGGTGCAGGAGGTGGTGGAGAAGGGGCTGTTGGCTCAGGAAGGGGGCTTCAGGCTCGAGAGTGTTGGGGTCAGGAGGAGGGTTGGAGTGCTGCGCAAGCCGCAGGTTTGTGGCTGTGAGGGTGCAGGAGTTTGGGCTGGGGTGTGTGAGGGGCTCAGGGCAGGGAGGCTGGGAGTATGATGGGCTCAGGACACAGATTTGCAGTGTGTGGATGGTGCAGGAGTGTTGTGACAGAAGACTGGGGATGTGGGGGCAGGAGTTTGGGGATGTGAGAGGCTCAGGACAGGGGGTTCCAGTGTATGATGGGCTCAGGTTTGGGCTCTGGGGGGGTGCAGGAGTGTTATGATGCTGTGGCCAGATGGGGGCTTGGCCCCAATTGGGGGTTTGTTGGCCAGGCTTTATTTTTAAATAAAATATGTCAAACACAAATGTTTCAGCATTGTCTTTATTTATGGGAGGGGCGGGGAACCTGTTTTGGGTCAGGGGTCACTGTCCCACAAAAAAATCAGTCAGGGACCACACAAGAGAGATACAAAAAAATAACCCCTCCAAGTCTCACTGATGTGGCCCCAACTGAGACACCTCCCTCCCCTGGCACCCGAGCCTGATGGGGGGAGGGTAGGTAGGACTGAGGTTCAAGGCCTCAGGCCAAATTAACTCTTCTGGGGATCCCGGGCAAGTGGAATTTGTGGGCTCCTCTACACTCTGAGATGGGGCCAAAAATAAGAATTCCAGTGTGCAGGACAGGGGATCCAGTGTGCCAGTGAGTAGTATAGGAATGGGGGTGCAAAATCTGGGTGGAAAATAGGGTACAGGAGCAAGCTGGGGTAGGTGTCTGGCCAGGAAGGAGGGGGCAGGAGAAGGATGCCAGTGGGTGTTTGGCCCCGAGGCAGAGGCATGGTGCTGGTGGTGTCTGGGCAGGGTGCAGGATGGGGTCTGGCCACGGGGCAGGGTGCTGGTGGGGCCCTGGGCAGGGTGGAGGCAGGAGTCTGGCCAGGGGGCAGGGTGCTGGTGGAGTCTGGGGAAGATAAAGGTGGGAATCTGGCCAGGGGGCAGGGTGTTGGTGGGGTGTGGGGCAGGTTACTGGTGAGGCCCTGGGCAGAGTACTCATGGGGTCCTGGGCAAGGGGGGCAGGGTACTCATAGGGGTCTGGGCAGGGGGAGGGGACAGTGACAGCTCGGCTGGTACCTGGGGGTCCCACAGCTGCACTCCAGGTCTGGGTCTCAGGAAGCACGTGAGCTGCTTTCCCCCTCCCCAAACAGCTGGCGCGTTTCCTGACTTCCTTCCGCCTCCTGCATGCAGTGGTAGGGGAGTGGGGTGAGGAGTCCCGGGACTGTGCCAGCTCCAACTGCTCAGGTAGCATGTGCCCTGCTCCTCCGCTCCCCACATCAGCACGCGCTTCCTGAGACCCAGACCTGGTGTGCAGCTGAGGGACTTCCTCCTCTTCTCCCCCCCCGCACGCTGCAGGTAGCCGGCGCTACATCCATTTTAGCAGGAGGTAGTGCCAGTGCAGGCTCTTTCTTAGGGTGAGGGGGAATGACGAGGGGGCTGGGTCGCCTCATGCCCCCCCTTGGAATTTTCATGCCCCCACAGGGAACCAGTGCCAGTTTGGGAACCAATGCCTTAGAATAACCTGTCTCCACAAGGGGAGACTGTGTACGCATGCCAACAGACAGGGCTTGGAAAGATGTGACTGGTGAAGATAGAGGAAGTCAGAAGAAAGGGCCATGATGATGTCAACATGCTACTGTAATCCCCAGTGGAGATGAAGTTTGAGTCTCTGAGGCAGATTAGAAAGAGTACAGGGTTTGAATGAAGAGATGGGGCTTGGAATCAAAGTTAGAGTTTGAGACTGTGGAGAGATGAAGGGGGAGATGGCTTGAAAGAGGTGTTTGGAGTGGAGAGTAAGAATTCAGCATAAGTGACAATCCATGTCACAGGGTGATGTTGGGTGTGGGACAGTGAAGGTGCATGCATGTGTGTGTTTTTTAAAGGAATTAAAATGGAAGTAGGGTGGGAATGCAGCAATTAAAATTGTTATATAATGAACAGAGAGTTATAGTTGTGAAATTGAGATTTATACTCCATCATGGATTCCAAAATCCACTTAATTAACCAAGTCTCCTTGAGTAAAGGCAGTAAACCAGGTGTGTAAATATATTTGGAGTTTGGCACCAGCACAGCTTCATAATCCTGAAGAAAGGTTTCTTTGGCTCAAACCCATTCTAGTTAAGAAGGGAGAAGGCAGCTTGTACTCTTCCCCTCTTCCCTCTACTACAGGAAATCATACAATCACACTCGCATTTCACTAGCACACGCTCTCTTAAAAACTAATTCAGAAATATTTATTCATATTGAAGAACTGGTCTGTTCTGCATTTAGAAGGAAACAAGATGATGTGTTTATATTTTACAGAGGTACTGGAGTAGCTTTCACTAGGGAAGATAGTAAACAGTAACAAATAAAGTTTGCGATTTGTGAATCTTCACACCTGGATAACTTGCCCCCAGGAGCAGTGTTCCCTCTAATTTTTCCCACACTTGTGTGGAATGAATTATGTGCACTGTCATATGGAGTGATTTGTCACACACCTTCATATTAGTGCACATAACAAATCTTAATGTGCTGGGTGTAGGGCCAAAGGGTTTGGAGTGTGGGAGGGGGCTCTGGGCTTGGTCAGAAGATTGGGGTGCAGAGGAGTGAGATCTAGGGTTGAAACAAAAATACTGACCCCCCCCCCAAAAAAAAAACCCAGGAAAAAATTCTGTTGAAGGGGGGGAAAAAAAAGGGGAGACCAAAGTTGTTGAGCAAAAAAAAGGACTCCAAGTAAGCCAAAAAAAAAAAAAAATTTGAAATAAAACAGCATGTCCCCTTTAAGAGTGAGTGCAGGGATAGGAACAGGGGAGCAGTTGAGCACTAAGACCCAGGGGAAAGCATTGCTTCCCCTAGGTCTTTTGGCCGGCAGCCTTGGGGAACCAGGTAAGCATGGGGGCTGGGGTTGGGAGGCTGGGGGTGTTGGGAGTCAGGGGAGGGCTCGGGGGGGCAGGGAGGCTGGGCGTTGAGTGTTTGTAGGGTTGCCAGGTGCCCGACATTTTCGCCTCCTGGCCAGGGAAAAATTCAGAAAATACCGGACAGCTCAGGTGAATACTGGACACCTGGCAACCCTAGTGAGAGCTCTGGCTAGGGATGCGAGTTCTGGGGTGGGGCCAGCGATAAGGGATTCAGGGCTGGGGCAGGGGGTTTGGGTGCAGGATGGATGAGGGTTTTGGCTGGAGGTGTGAGCTCTGGGGTGGTGCTGGGACTGGAATGCAGAGAGGAGAGAGCTGCGGCTGGGGGTGTGCTGGAATGGAGCCAGGGAGGAGGATTTGGGGGCACAGGACTCCCCAGGGCTGTGAGGGGGGAGAGGACTCCCTAAAGCTCTTTCTTGGGTGGGGCCATGGCTGAGGTGGGGCGGGGATAGACTAATCTCTCCTGATGGCAGTCTTGAGTGCTTGCACGGCGCTTAATTGTCTGCTGTGCAGCCCTGCAGCTTAGGCTAAGAGTAGTAAAGAACTGGTTACGATGGTCTCTGAACTCTGAATGTAAATCCTACAATATTGGGCAAGTTCCAGAGGACTGAACAAAAGCTAAGTTGTGCCAATTTAAAACTGGGTAAATTGAATGACTTAAGTTAATTATAGGATGGCTAACTTTTGACATTGATCCTTTGCAGAATTACTGAAAGACTAATATGGGATGCACTCTGTAAAGACTTAAGGTCTGGTAGAATGAATAATGCCACTCACTGTAGTTTTATGGAACACTCATTAAAAAACTATCCAGTTTGGATAGTTGGGCAAGATCGCAAGGCTAGTTGAGAGAGGTAACTATGCTGACAAATAAAGACTTGTTTAAGACCAGGGTAAGTAAACGTCAGTCATTTTTGGAAAAAAATCAATTTGGATTTTTTATTTTGTTTTTTTTTTAAATGAACCTGTTTAAAATGAAATCTGAATTTAATACAAAATAAGACCTGAACTTATAGTTTCTTAAACTTTAATGTATAAAAGAGGGTCTCACAGATGCAGCTTATCAAAAGTATAGAGTTAGATTACTTTTCTCTATAAAGAAGTTTTCCCCGATTCTAATTTTTGAAGCCATCCTGTTTACATATGGCATTGTCCTAAGTAATTTAGAAGTCAGTCTTATTTTCAAGGGACATATGTGAATAGAACTTTAAACTTCAGTCTCTTTCTCTTAGGCACATTTGAAAAAGTTTCTAATCTGGTTTAATTCAGAGTCGTTATTCTTACTGTTAAACAAATCATTTAGTTTTAAGCGTGAAACATGTTTTGAAATTATTTTGTGTAAAATAAATAAATAAGTAAATAAATTTTATATGACGTTCAAATAAATTCCATTTACTGTCCTAATGCCATTTGACACATCATGGACAAGAAGTTTAATTATGTGGTAAATAAGCAATATGTTGTTCATCTCTTTTTAATATAGTGAAGTAGTAAAGTTAATAAGAATATGAAAATATTAAGCTATATAGTGGCTTAAATTTATATTGTAATGTTGTTCCCTCCTAATGAGCAAAAAAGTCCACCAAATCTTCTTGAGTTGTAAATCAATGTTTGAATGATGATATTAACCAATAAGAATACACCTTTCTTTAGAAGATAATGAAGAACAGATGGAAAAGATTAAAAGGGATGATTTACCATAAATCCTTTTATATAGCCTTAATTTAAATTTAAGACACATGATGTAGATCCATGTGACATTGAGGACGTATCTGAGCCATTATCTATCATCCTTGAAAAGTCATGGAAGATGGGAGAGATTTCTGAAGATTGAAAAAAGGGCAAATATAATGCCCATCTGGAAAAAGGGAAATTAGGACAACCCAGGAAACTATGGACCAGTCAGCCTAATTTCTGTTCCAGGAAAGATACTGGAACAAATGATTAAGTAATCCATCTGCAAACAAATGGAAGATAATGTGATAAGTAACAACTGGTATGGATTTGTCAAGAACAAATCATGTCAGACCAACCTGATAGCTTTCCTGGACAGGGTAACAATCCTTGTGGAAAAGGAGAAGTGGTAGATGTGATATATCTTGACTTTAGTAAAGCATTTGAAACAGTCTCACATAATATTATGAAAAAAACTAGGGAAATACAATCTAGATGGGTGGGTGGGTGCATAACTGGTAGATACAGATCTGGTTGGATAACCATTCTCAGAGTCATCATCGATGGTTCAGCCATGCTTGAAGGGCATAAGAACATAAGAACGGCCGTACTAGGTCAGACCAAAGGTCCATCTAGCCCAGTAGCCTGTCTGCCAACAGTGGCCAGCACCAGGTGCACCAGAGATGGTGGACCGAAGACAGTGATCAAGAGATTTGTCTCCTGCCATCCTTCTCCAACCTCTGACAAACAAAGGCCAGGGACACCATTTCTATCCCCTGGCTAATAGCCTTTTATGGACCTAACCTCCATGAAATTATCTAGCTCTTTAAACTCTGTTATAGTCCTAGCCTTCACAGCCTCCTCTGGCAAGGAGTTCCACAGGTTGACTACACGCTGTGTGAAGAAGAACTTTCTTTTATTAGTTTTAAACCTGCTACCCATTAATTTCATTTGGTGTCCTCTAGTTCTTCTATTATGGGAACTAATAACTTTTCTTTATCGGCCCTCTCCACACCACTCATGATTTTATCACTTCTATCATATCCCCTCAGTCCTCTTTTCTAAACTGAAAAGTCCCAGCTTTAACCTCTGTTCATATGGGACCTGCCCAAACCCCTAATCATTTTAGTTGCCCTTTTCTGAACCCTTCTCCAAGGCCAAAATATCTTTTTGAGGTGAGGAGACCACATCTGTACACAGTATTCAAGATGTGGGCGTACCATAGTTTTATACAGGGGCAGTAAGATATTCTGGGTCTTATTTTCTATCCCTTTCTTAATAATTCCTAGCATCCTATTTGCCTTTTTGACCGCTGCACACTGTGTGGAAGTTTTCAGAGAACTGTCCACGATAACTCCAAGATCTCTTTCCTGATTTGTCATAGCCAAATTAGTTCCCATCATACTGTACATATAGTTGGGGTTATTTTTCCCGATGTGCATTACTTTACACTTATCCACATTAAATTTCATTTGCCATTTTGTTGCCCAATCGCTCAGTTTGGTGAGATCTTTTTGGAGCCCCTCACAGTCTGCTTCTGTCTTGACTATCCTAAACAGTTTGGTATCATACTGTTTGATATCAACAGTTTGGCATGCGTGGGATTCTGCCAAGGTCAGTTTGGGGACGAGTTCTGTTCGATATCTTTATCAGTTATTTAGATAATGGCTTAGAGAGTATGCTTATAAAGTTTGCAGTTGATACTGAATTATTTCGATCTTCCCATATAGGTCATTTTTGTGCTATTCTCTGCGCTGTCTTCAGTTTCTCCATCTTTCCTGAAACGTAGTGCTCAGAACTGGACACAATACTGTAGTTGGGGCCTAATCAGCGCAGAGTAGAGTGGAAGAATTACTACTTGTATCTTGTTCACAACATGCCAGTTAATACATCCCAGAATCATGTTTGCTTTTTTTTTTTTTTTTTTTTTTTGCAACAGTGTGTGTTTGTGAGCTTGATTTCCCCCCCATGTATTTCCATGTTCGCTTTGTATTGTTGGGTAGAAATATGATTAAGTGTTTAGATTTTGTCTCCTGGCTGAGATTTACAGTTTTCCCTTCTCATCTTCATCCTTGTTCATTGTTGGATATTTATTTTTCATTTGGTTTCAGAGTGCACATGTTTTTAATTGGGCACTGGAATGTTTTCATCACTTGTCCCTCTCTGGGGCGTGTGGACTGTGAGAATGTTACCAGGATTATTTAATTTGTTTGGAATCTCACCAGGCAATTAACCAATGTGATGCAACAAAATCTTGTGAATGTGTAGCCTACAGGTGTAGCTAATGAGTCCTCTACATCTGCCAGCACGGAGGCTGGGGCATCTTTTTTATTCACTTGTTGCTTACAATGGGTTTCACGTTTGTGGGTTTTCAATGTGTGGGATTTTTTTGCTTGTGGATGGCAGCTTATTGACATTCATAATTTCTAAGGCCAGAAGGACCATTTTAGCCTGACCTCATGTGTAAGACAGGCCAGAAAATGTCCCCAGAATGATTCTTAGAGCAGAGCTGTTGGAAAAACATCCAATCTTGTTTTAAAAATTGTTTTCGTTGGAGAATCCACTTCAACCCTTGATACATTTTTCCAGTGATGATGATCTCCCTGCTATAAATGTAGGCCTTATTTCTAGTCTGTGTTTGTCTAGCTTCAACTTCCAGCCATTGGATTGTGTCTTTCTCTGCAAAATTGAAGAGCTCATTATTAAATATTTGTTCCCTTTGTAGGTACTTCATCTTTTATCATTCTAATAGCTCTTCTGTTGACTGAACTCCTTTGCTGGAGGCCCCTGTGGCTTGTATGAGGTTTAGGACATCGCCTGTGCTATTGGACTGCAGCGTGAAGCTTTCATTTACCCCTTGTGACACTGTTCTAGCAGCACTGCTTGTCAGCAAGGGCTCCTGCCATGTTAGGGAGAAGCTACCCTTTCTGCCAGCTTCTTAATTCAACCTCAGCCATGCTTTGTCTGATGGACGTCGTCACATCAGAGTGTCTGCAGAACCGTGCTGTTGCCTGTGTGGTGAGGATCTAAAATGCGAACATTTGTGGGTAGGGAGAGTCGCATTTCTTTGAGAAGCCCCTCTTGGAACACATGCCTGACTCTCAGGCAATTTCCTTGCATCCTTCTAGGAGACCTCTCGCATTAGTGTGTGTGTGCTTCCCAGCAAGCCTGATGACTGTTGTTTCTGGGAGCAGGCCTGTCCCAAGGGAGGCATGGGGCATGGTGCCTCTTGATAACGTCCCCCAAGCAATGTGGCTCAGAAGATTGAGGCTTGGTATGGTAGCAGCAGGGGTTGCGCCCTCCTCCCCCCCCCACTCCCCATGCAGGTGGTGGGAGCCAGAGTGCTCCGGCAGCCTGCTGCACTCCGCTGCTCTCTATATACCATTTCTCCACAGCAGGGGGGACTGGAGAGCCCGGGGCCAGGGCACTCTGCTTCCCACCACCGTGGAGAGCCCGAGTTGTCACCTTGCGCCAAGCTTTCATAATCCCCTGGCTCCTTCCCATTCATTGGATGCTTGGGGCAGCCGCTGTGAGGTCTTGAGTGGCCACCCTGAACCATCCTATGCACAGGACTGCTCTGGGAGTAATAGATGCCCTTCTGGCAAAAACCAGTTGTGAAATGTAATGCGATGTTCAATACGGTCACAGCCCCAGTCTCTCTATGGAGTGAACCTGTTGTTTCCCAGGTCCCTGCCTCTTTCACGTATCCATTCTCCACCGTTGCTTCATCGTACTGTTTACAGGTGCATAGTGCGTTTTTCTGTGTAGCTAGATCAGGGGTCTTTCTGCACAGTTTTCTTTTTTTTGCTCTTGGATCCACATCTTGCAGATGTGGTTGCTAGATCCCTGCTGCAGGCACCCCGTGCTTCAGCTAGTGTTAGGGGAGGAATGATGATGCACGCTATCAGAGACAGCTACAAGGTCTGTGCTGTGGAGGAGTGCACCATGCATACCACATGCCCAGTCCTGCTTCTCAACATGCCTGTTCTCCATTCATCTCCCCTGTGAGATGTCTATTTTGACTGAGCTGACAGGAGCCAGTGAGAGGACCATGCATGAGGGCTTTCTGGCAGTCTCTTTAGGTAGCATATGTGATGCTGTATGGAATTTGGAGGACACTGTAGGATACAATGAATATCAGTATAGTAGAATGGCAAAGTTATGCCAGATATGCCATGTAAGGTATCTGCAAAAATGTCACCATCTGCCAAATACAATAATCATAGAATCATGAGAGGTGACATGATAGCGGCTTTCAAGTACCTAAAAGAGTGTCACGAGGAGGACAGAGAAAAATTGTTCTTTTTGGCCTCTGAGGACAGGACAAGAAGCAGTGGGCTTAAACTGCAGCAAGGGAGGTTTAGGTTGGACATTAGGAAAAGCTTCCTGCCTGTCAGGGTGGTTAAACACTGGAATAAATTGCCTGGGGAGGTTGCAGAATCTCCATCACTGGAACAAAATACAGGACTATGTAGCACTTTAAAGACTAACAAGATGGTTTATTATATGATGAGCTTTCGTGGGCCAGACCCACTTCCTCAGATCAAATAGTGGAAGAAAATAGTCACAACCATATATACCAAAGGATACAATTAAAAAATGAGCACATATGAAAAGGACAAATCACATTTCAGAACAGAAGGGGATGGGGAAGGTAAATGTCTGTGAGCTAATGGTATTAGAGGTGATAATTGGGAAGCTATCTTTGTAATGGGTAAGATAGTTAGCGTCTTTGTTGAGACGGACGCGTAGAGTGTCGAATTTTAGCATGAATGACAGTTCAGAGGATTCCCTTTCAAGTGCAGATTTAAAAGGCTTCTGAAGCAGGATGCAGGTAATTAAGTCGTTGAGACAGTGTCCTTTCTGGTTGAAATGGCAAGAAACTTTTTCTTTGTGATCCTGTCTAATATCTGTTTTGTGGGCATTGATCCTTTGGCGAAGTGTCTGAGACGTTTGTCCAATGTACAAAGCAGACGGACACTTTCGCACATGATAGCATAAATTATATTTCTGGATGCGCAGGAATATGTATTCTTGATCTTATAACTCACTTGGTAGGTCCAATAATGGTATCAGCAGAGTGGATATGTGGACAAAGCTGGCAACGGGGTTTGTTGCAAGGGAAGGTACCAGGGTTGGTATTAGTGTGGTATGTCCTGTGGTTGTTGGTAAGAATCATCTTGAGGTTAGGTGGTTGTCTATAGACAACCAATTGTATCCTTTGGTATATATGGTTGTGACTATTTTCTTCCACTATTTGATCTGAGGAAGTGGGTCTGGCCCACGAAAGCTCATCATCTAATAAACCATCTTGTTAGTCTTTAATGTGCTACATAGTCCTGTATTTTGTTTCAGCTACACCAGACTAACACGGCTACATTTCTATCACTATTCCATCACTGGAGATATTTAAGACCAGGTTAGACAGATACCTGTCAGGGATGATCTAGATGGTGCTTGGTCCTGCTGTGGGGGCAGGGGACTGGACTCGATGACTCTTGAGGTCCCTTCCAGTTCTAGTGTTCTATGATTCTATAGCACTGTTTCTCAAACTGTGTTCCGCAGAGCCCCAGGGCTCCTCGAGACATCTCCAGGGGCTCCGCGAAGTTGACAAACTGGAAACATCGATAGGTACAACACATACAATCAGTGGACTGCTGGGGCTCTGCATAAATATTTATGCATGTAAAGGGCTCCGGAGCCCAAAAAGTTTGAGAACCGCTGTTCTATAGAATATTAGAATGGGAAAGGACCTCGAGAGGTCGAGTCCAGGACCCTGCCCCTCGTGGCAGGACCAAGCGCCATCTAGATCGGGGTGGGCAATGATTTTTGAATGGGGGCCACTTCAAAAAGTTTTGAAGTGGTTGCAGGCCGCCCCGGAAGGGAAGGGGCCGTGGAAAGAAGAGGCAGAGCCTTGGGCAAAAAGGGGCAGAGCCTTTATATAGCAGAAGTTGAAAGGGCTTGCAGCTCCCAGGCATCACGTTAGTGGGAGACAGGAGCTGCAAGCTCTTTCAATTCCTGCGATTTAAAAGGGCTCGCTGCTCCCAGCATTGCTTCCAGGAGCGCTAGAGCCTCGTTCCCGCTAAGATTTTTTCATCCTTGGGCTGGTTGAATCTTCTTTTGGGTGGGCTGAAATTTCTTATGTGCAACACCAGTATTGAGGTAGTATGTGGTTGTCCACCCACCAGTACAAACAAAAACCCTAGATATAAATATGTATTTTAAGTAGTCCATAGGTGTGGAAGAAAATATATTAAAACAAGGGATAATTAACAAGGAGCAATGTTTATGATTGTTTAATATGAAATCAAATGAAAAGAAAATCATGGCTGAAGAAGTGGACTGTGCCCAGGAAAGCTCATGATACTATTTATACGTTTTTGTTAGCCTCTAAGGTGCTACAGGACCATTGTTTAAGTTTTTTAGTTAGACTAGCAGAGCTACCCCTCTCAGAGCATGCAATGCATGTATCATTACCCTTTCTAAGAGACAGATGCATGTTTCAAAGAGCTTGCAAATAAAGTTTCAACCAGAAAACAGCATCACTTGCTACTTCTGACTCCTAAGAGCCAGAACTCTACCAGAAAGCAAAGATTTGGCTTTAATGCAATACAGTTTACCATGTGTTAATTAGTAACGCAGGATTTAAAAACAAATCATTAAGATCAGAATTTTAGATATCTGCAACAGACACAAAAATTCTCTTAATCTTTTTCTTTCTTATCTTAAGCTATCAACACCTCTTTAAACTTTGCTTAAAATGTCATCATGAAAATGTGGGGCGGGCGTACACACACATACGCACGCACGCACACACCTACGTGCGTGTGTAACACAGGGGATCCCAGCCCAGACAATTCCCCAAGGGAGGACTAGGGGAGACGCACAAAGCGGGGAGGCTGCGACATTGCTTGCAGTTCACAGGGCAGGGGAGGATTTGCAGAAGAGGCAGAGCAGTTGAGCCTATCTGGCAGGCCTGTAACTTACCCAGCTTTTTACACCTGGTTGGTTGTAGGCAATGAAGCAAAGTTCCCTCCTCCCCTTCATCAGTAGCTTCAGCATGATCTGGGTCACATGATACCCTTGCGAGTACAGGCCCTTAGAGGGGTGGGGAAGGGAGCAGGGAGGAGGGCAGTAGAGGCTGGAGCTAGTACAGCAGGCAGCTGCTGCTGCTCCTGCTCCTCTACCACCAGGAAGTGAGTGCCTCCCTCCTCCCCCCCAGCCTGAGCTCCCTGCCTGCTGGGGGCTCTGAACCTCTGGACTGCTCAGAAAAGAGCTGGGTGGCTGTGGGGTGCACAGCTCACGGGGCACTAGAGCCCTTTCAACTGCTTCTGTTTACAGGGCTCATGCCTATCCTTTACACGAGCAGTTAAAAGCACTCAGGGGGCTCTGGCTCCTAGGGGGCGGAGCCTGGAACAGCTGCTCAGGCCAGGTCTGGCCCACTGAGAGGCTTTGGCTCACCCCTGATCTAGACCATCCCTGACAGGTGTCTGTCTAACCTGCTCTTAAATGTCTCCAGGGATGGAGATTCCACAACCCCCCAGGCAACTTATCCCAGTGTTTAATCACACGGACAGGCAGGAATTTTTTCCTACTGTCCAACCTAAACCTCCCTTGCTGCCGTTTAAGCCCATTGCTTGTCCTAGCTTCAGAGGCCAAGGAGAACAATTTGTCTCCCTCCTCCTTGTAACACCCTTTTAGGTACTTGAAAGCCACTATCATGTCCCCTCTGTCTTCTCCTTTCCAAACTAAACAAGCCCAATTCTTTCAGTCTTCCCTCATAGCTCATGTTCTCTAGACCAGTTATATGTTTGTATTCCTCAGTGTTTTGGGTTATGGATAGGTGTGTATGTCTGTATTACAGAACTTGTGCTATGCCTCTGGGTGACATGCACAGACAGTCTGTAATACACTGCCTAGCGTGCTTGATGGCCATCAAGACCCTTCAGCTAAATTGGCCCATTGGAAGAAGGGATGGGTTATGACTTGTGACTCAACAAAGCACGCAGGGGCATACTTATGGACAAAGCTCTCAGGCTTTCTGTCCATCTGAGGATAGCTTGGTTTGGGACAAAGGAAGTGAAAGCCACATGGCAAAAGGAATAAAATGGAGAAGATGCAGCTGTCTTATGTCTTTAGCACAGTTTCTTACCTCTGGAGTAACCTTTCTACAAACAAAAGTCTGAACAAAGGATTGAATGACCCGTCCAAGCTGTGGATTTGTTCCAGTGGGACTTTCAAGTCAGCAAACTCACTAGTACTGCTAGGAATTTGATGGACTTTGAAGTCTTTGTATATGTGACTGCTTTACCATTCAACCTCTCTTTTTGTTATTTTTTTCCCCCTCTTTATTATAAACTTTTAGTTTTAGGCACTAAAGGATTGGCTGGCAGCGTGGTATTTTGGGTAAGATCCAAACCTAAAGCAACCTGGTAATGTGGGCAGCCCTTTGGAATCAGAAGAACATTTTGTACATGTGAGCAGAATTGTAAAATAACTTCTCATGGCACTGGACCTAGGTGCTGACTGGGAACTAGAAAACTGGAAAGCAATAACAGGGGCTCTGTAATTTCTTTCTTGGCTTCTGGATAACCAGTGTGGGAGATCAGAGGCAGTTTGTGAGTGGTTGGGGAATCTGTCTTCACTGTGCTTTGGGGAGGGGTATCACCTGTGCCAAGTCCTGTGGGTGGGAGGGCTGGCCCACAGCTGGCTGGGGGCTGGAGGAATAGGAAGGGGGCCTGGTGTCTGCAGCAGGGACCAGCCCCCACCACTCGCTGGCAGTGGTATGGGAAGTGCAGCAATGTGACTTACTCGCGCTGTTCTTCGGTTACGTTGCTCAGGGGTAAGGGGTGGGACCTGATCTCTGGTGGGAAGTGGAGTGGCTGGATATGCAAAGCAAGCTGGGGCTGCCTTGCTCTGCTTCCCCTGTTGCTGCCAGCCCCCCAACTCTGTTAGTCTCCTGGGCCACCTTAGTTGGGGGAAGTGGTGGGGAGAGGGCAGAAGACGGCCGGGGAGTAGTGAGGCCTGGGACAGAGGGATGTTGTCCTAGGCCTTCCTCAGTCTGGGGTTGGGGTGTCATGTGGCTGGTGGCCCCCGGGCCTCCCTTCATCATTCACCTCTGACTGTACCAGCCAGTGTTGGGAGTGTCTCATCTCCCTTTTGCAGCCTGCCCTAAGCAGAAGCTGGGAATGGATGACAGGAGAGGGATCACTTGATAGTTCCCTGTTCTGTTCATTCTCTCTGGGGCGCCTGGCATTGGCCACTGTTGGCAGACAGGACACTGGGCTAGATGGTCCTTTGGTCTGACCCAGTGTGGCCATTCTTATGTTATGCCTCCTAAGGCTATGACTATCCAGGCTACTGTCAAGATGATCTGGTAGCTCCCACCTCTGTCTCTCTGGTGGCTAAAGATGTACTTTGTTTCTGCCAAGGGGTTTGAGTATCTCTGTACCCACCCTCCACCTTTCTCCTTCATGGTGGAGGCAGATAATGAGAAGGAGAGACCGCGGCATCAAGCAACGGTTCTAAAGTTCAGGGATACTAAGCTTTTGATTTGTTTGGCCACCCAGTGTACTCCACCACGGGCTTCTGCCCAGGATAGCCAATTAACAGGCTATTCTGAACAGATGTTACTAATTCCTGGGACTCTCCCCAGAAGTTTCAAAGGCTCCTGCCTCGGGACTCTTGTGACTAGTTTGAGGTGCTCATCCAGGAGGACAAGACGATAGCCCGGACCTCCCTGCAGTCATTCTTGGATGCGGCAGACTCAGCAGCCCAGATCTTCTTATTGGGCATCTCTGTGCACTTTAGTGCACGGCTCCAGCCATTGCGTCTTCCCCTGGAGGTCCTGCAGGGTGCCCATTGCCAATTCACGGCTCTCTTTGGGCTGCCTGTGGCCCCTGGTGTTTTCACAACGTGTATTGCTTTACCCTGTTGCCAAGGAGTATAGGTTTACCCAGATTTGGAAGATCGGCTCCTCGGGATTCAGTCTCGCCACGCAGCTGCAACTGGCCCAAAAGACTCTCATGTGCCTAGGTCCCATGCTCAACACACAGAATCACAGAACACTAGAACTCGAGGGGTCCTGGAGAAATCAAGTCCAGACCCCTGCCCTCATAGCAGGACCCAGTTCCATACAAATGGGAAAATCATTCAGTAGATTATAACTTGCCTTAGGTAACATGTCATAGGAATTTCTCACAAAGCATATTCCAGGTATGTCCTATTAATGTTCATAATCTTATGCATACAGAGTGCAACGACACAGGGAGTGACTTGGGGGGGCCTTGAAACAGCATTTATGCAGCTTATTTTTGATGCAATAGCAAGAGGGCACCTGCCGATGGGGCAATATTGTCAAAACAGCATGCTAAGAAAACTCTCTTTACAGCACCACTTTGGAAGGGTGTGGGTGGGACAAGACTGTGTTTGTCAAGGATCTAGAGAAGGATGTTGTAGTGATTGGGGTGAGATCTTGGATGAGAATTTTAGACCTTCTGTAGGGAAAACCAGCAAGATTTAGATCAAGGCTCATGAGAGGGCCCAAAGAGAAGTCAGAGTCAAAGGTGACAAAAGGATCGTAGGCCTGAATGACAGGCAGGATGATGGTGGTGGTAGCAGTGATGGAGAAGGAAGGTTGCCCTTTCCTACTTACCAGAGCACAGATTTGTTACAGAGCCTTAGGGAAGGTGTTGCACAAAATGATCAAGCAGGGAAGAAACAGGTTATGCAAGAGTTTGAAGTGAGCGGGAAGTGTGGAATTTCGAAGGATAAACTTTAGGTGGTGCTACCCTCACCCTGACAGTCAGGTGCGGCAAAGTGTTTTGCTTCTGTGCTCTGATTGCTAAAGACAGACCTAGAGCCTCTAGGAAAATAAAATGGTTGGTTGGTTAAGCACTTTGATTCCAGTGGTTTGTCACCTGCCAGGGACTATTAGCACTGAAGAGTCTTAGTTTGGCAGTCTGTGCCTGTGGCCTCTTGGGAAAGTTTTAAGTTTGGTTGGTTGAGAGGAAGAAACACTATACTAAAGGGACATAATGGTATTTAGAACAAAGTGACTTAGAAAATTTTTCCCATGTATGTACTATTCTTCTTCTCAGCCCCATTCCAAGAATCTTTTTCTGGCCTATGAAAAGTAGGTAGACACAGTTTTCTATGGGTGGATAGAGAATACAAGCCTTTAATCTAGTAACAATGTCTTTAAGAGGAGGTCCTGGGCTGTTCATTTGGAGGCTAGTAATACCATGACATCCTACCCTGGCAGACGGGAAAAGGACAAAAGGACGGAAGTTTTCCCTTTTAATCTCCAGGACTTTTTGGAGGAGATAAAGTTACACAGTAAAATGTCCTTCCCTCCTTCCCAGTTCACTGTTTGTCTGCTCTGTAACAGTAACCCACTTAAAACTCACGGCTCCTTTGAAGTTAATTTAAACCCTTAACAGAGTATATTGATATTGTAACCTTGGATAAAAGCACCGCCCAGCTGTGGTTTCAGTTTTGCCCTTTTAGACGTGTGGAAAGAGCCCCAGTATATTTCAAGGATTTTATGCTGGATACTTCTTAAAGAGATGTGCTATGGTTTCAAAGCTCGATTGATAGTGTACACAAGGGGACTGTTTCTCTATTTCTCTAGATGTTTAACATTGTCTGTACTTTCTATTGGCTTAGACGTTCCCATAGATTCTTCTCCACTAACCAGAGAAAGCAGCTATTATAGCCAAGCTTGGTGGATTTGGAGGAGTTTGCAAACTCTATTTTTATTCATATTGGAAAGACAAAACTTTGTAAGCTGAACCCTTTGGAATTGGTGAGTTTTGAGAATGTTGAGGTAGCTGGTTTTTTTCCAAGGCTTTTTGGCCAGAAGGGGTGTGTTTCCTTTCCCCGCTCCTCCCAGCTCCATTTCCTTGTTTATATAGCTGAACGGAACAACTTTCTGTGTGTCAGATGCTGAATTTAAGGCTTGGTTTCTCCTGCAGAAATCAATATCTCAGCCCCTTAAAGCAGGGGTTCTCAAACTTTGTGATACCACGACCCCCCTCTAAGTTGCTTGAGACCTCCCGGAGGGGTCGGGACCCACAGTTTGAGAAACGTGGCCTTAAAGGGAGTAATTTGGCCTGTTCATCCACATTGCACATGGTGTTCTTTGAGCTGTCCACATCTGACTGTACAGTGGTAAGCCAACAAATAAACAATGATAACATGCGCAAAATAGGATAGGATTTAGTACTTGACTGTCCAATGTTTAGAAGACTGTCTCAAAAATAGAGTGATTCAGAGATGGGCCATTGAAAATAGAGCACTGGGAAAACTACTGTCTTGGAGATTATTATTGTTTAACACTTTATACTGCAGGAGGGACCTCCAATAAGCCAGGGCCCCACTGTGTTAGGACACTATAAGTCATCATCCCTGCTTCAAAACATTTGTAAATTAAACGACAAGACAGAACACATGGCTGAGATAAACAAGGGGATGAGCAGGAGGGATGGGGTAACCAAAATAATAGGATGTTATTTTTAGCACAGACGAATGTTGTGTGCAATTCTTAGCTTACTGTGCAATTTGTTAACTGTAAACACAACTTGCCACCTGTCCTGTTGTTATCATATTGCAATTTCTGTGTGCTGGCAGAGATTAACTTTGAGGACTGGCTTGAAGGAGGATAAAGTAGTGGTGCTATGGATTTTGACTGGGAGTCTTTCTTGTGCATAAGGGCAGCAAGGGAAAAGAGATGTTTCCCTTATAAACACTTTCATGATATCTGAAGACTGGGATATTCAGTTGAGAGAGAAGATAAATGGCAGAGGCCATAGATGAGTACAGTATAGCAAATGGTGTACAGAAATAAATTGAGCATTCTCACTTCCCATTTCATAATTCCAGAAATATATTAGATAGATGGAAAGACAGCACATTTTAAAACTGATCAAAGGAAAGGAAGTACTCTTTCAATGAGGCATTAGCAACCTGTGGAACTCCTTGCCACAACATAATGAGGTAATGAACATAAGGTTGGAAAAAGGATTTGATACTTTCTACGCATAACAAGAACATGGATGCTACATGAGGTAGAGAATCAAAATTCAGAGGAGATTTAAACTTCTCTGTTCCTTAATTATGCTCTTCACTCAGTGCACAGTCAGCCTGTGGAACTCCTTGCCAGAGGATGTGGATGTGGTGAAGACTAGGACTTTAACAGGGTTCAAAAAAGAGCCAGATAGATTCATGGAGGTTAGGTTCATCAATACTTGTTAGCCAAGATGGGCAGGGATGGGTGCCCTTAGCTTCTGTTTGTTAGAGGCTGGGAATGGGTGACAGGAGAGGGATCACGTGAGGATTACCTGTTGTGTTCCTTCCCTGTGGGGCACCTGGCATTAGCCACTGTCAGCAGACAGGGTACTGGGCTGGATGGACCTTTGGTCTGACCCAGTGTGGTCATTCTTATGTTCTTATGTGCTCTGTTTGTCATTACATGAAGCAGGAGTGGTCCTGCTCCTGTAGAAAGGGACGTGATCATGGTGATTTACAGCCAACTCCGCACTTCCTTCAAGGCAGCTGGCAGCAGGCTATGAAGGTGGAGACTACAACCTCAGACCTCGCTGACATACACTAGCTGGTGCTTCCTGTGTTGGAACAGTTGCTTGCTTCAGCAATGGAAAGCCTGCTGCTCCCGCCCCAACCAGCACCAGCCTTGTCTTAGACGACACCGCCCCCGCATGGAGCAGCTGCCTGAATTCCCGTCCGTCAACGCAACTGCAAGGGAGCTATCTGAAACAATACGGTAGCTGCATGCCTCCCTCGTGAAACAGGCAATCTTGGATTCTCCACCTCCCACCGCCTAGTCAAGGCTGACTGCTAAAAGGTTTGACACACTTGCAGGGTCCTTAGAAAACAGGAGCTTTGCCTTATCTCAAGGAAGTAGGCACACGTCTGGCCTGGGAATCCCACTTCTTTCCATTATGTAGAACCTGTCTTTCCCTGACCCTGGAACTAACCAGTGATGCCAAAGAAACCAAAAGGAAAATATGCTCCTAGGCCTGATACAGACTTTGTATAGGAATATCCCTGTAGTAACAGGAAATGTCTGAACACCCAGAACGGCCGGGGTGATGGTAAGAGTGGCAGGAGGTGTTTGTGTCTCTGCATTGCCCACATGTTCTTCATATGTTTGTTGACCTGCAGTGCAAAAGCCCAAAGGCATCTGTGGCTTATTGCGCGCAAAATGGGTCTGCAGGTGAAATAGCTCATCATGCCTTCTAAAGTCTTGCCAGTGGAGGGTGAAACGAGTGTTTCATGGACAAGGCTATAGCTGAAACAGATAGGAGGAGAAAAATCTCCCCCTTCCACAAAGCAGTACAGAAGGGGCTACAAGCAGTCATCTTGTGCTCACCAGCCTTCTAGATTCCAGCAGTGAGACTGTTAGGAAGATAGCTCTGGAATAAATTTTATAAGGAAGAAAATCCAAATCTGATTGAAATTCCAAAGACCCTGAAAAGATTCTCTTCCAAATAAACTCAAGGGACAAGAATTAAAATGGATATTTACAGGTCTAACCTCTTTAATCCAGCTCTCTCTGTTCTGGCAGTGTCTGTGGTCTGGCTAATTAAAGTCATGCCTGATGTCCACTGATCATGGGTGTGGCCAAGTTTCCCGTGGCCCCACACAGTTTGTTTATAGCCACCAGTCCTGGCTCTGTGTTTTTGTGCTGTTATTTAGTTCCAGTTTACCCCTCACTGTCTTCTCAGAGCGCAGCAAGCAGTGGGGGTGTGGGTAATGCTTCTAGACAATACTGACCTCCCGTGGTCTGGCAAATTCTCTGGTTTGGCAGCGGTCAGGTCCCAAGGGTGCCAGACTAGAGAGGTTCAACCTGTAGTAGAAAGTGAGCCAGCTTTCCCTAAAAGACATGAGATCTCAGAAACTGGAGTCCAGAAAAGTTCTTCAAACTGCAGCAAAGGTGGGTCATAGAATTCAGAGAAAGCACAGCAGAATGGGAGTACAAATGGGGTCATGGAAGCCTCTTGATTTTGAAAGTGAGATTTTGTTCCCTCATGATGACCTGTAATAGACAGATCCATATCCCTGTCAGATGTGTCTGCATTCCTGCCACCTCAGGAGGCACTTCCAGTGCATCGAGAGAGGCATCTACAACTGGGAGAGCCTGCGGCCTTCCTAAAGCAACGTGTATTTATGAAAGCTTCCTGATTCTAGTCCCAGATGCAGTTGGAATCCTCACCTGGAAATTAATGTGCTGTCAGTAACGTTCTGGCTTGTGCTGGACAACTCATGGTGATAGTATTGTCAAAACACCTCAGTGTATCTGCTGCCACAGGACACTGCAGAGATTCCTATTCCCCCTTTCAACTCTTTCTTTCTCAGCTTCAAACTAAGGGTTGCAGACCCAGTAATTCAGTCCATGGGACTGTGGACTTCCCCCACCAGACTTGAACTGGGATATCCCATGTGATAACTGGAAACGATCCTCATTGCTAGCAGTGCTAGAAAACCAGTTCATAGAGAGGGTATGTCTAGACTACAAGCTTCTTTCAAAAGAAGCTTTTTTGAAAGAGGTTTTTTGAAAAGGCTTCTTTCGAAAGAGAGCATCCAGACTATAAAAGTGGATTGAAAAAGCGATCTGCTTTTTTGAAAGAGAGCATCCAGATTGCTAGGATGCTCTCTCACGAAAAGGGCACCCAGAACCACTTCTGGCAGACCATTTTTTTTTTTTTTTTTCCCCCCATGAAAAAACTGCCTCCCTCGCATCCACACATGCATTTTTTCTAAAGAGCTCTTTAGAAAAACGTGTTCTTGCTTGTAAAAAGAAGTTTACCAATTTTGAAAGAAGCGCTGCGTTCTTTCGATTTAGTTTCAAAAGAACATAACTGTAGTCTGGACGCAGGTGAAGTTTTTTTGGAAAAAAGGGCAGTTTTTTCAAAAAACTCTGTAGTCTAGATACACCCACAATGTTTTGTCCAAATGGGAACAAGGGAAAAGCAACTCCACTGTCTGGAGCTCAGGGTGAGATGGCTTCCTCCACTGTATTTCTAATTTAATAGTTCAGCATAAGCATGTCATAGTCCTTACCACAGCAGCATGCTGGTTGCATGCTTGAGTAAGAGGGAAAGGCTTATTTCCTGGTGAAAGGAAAGCTGCTTAACTGGGTGGAAAATCATTGTCATATCCGCGTCTCCATGTCAGGCTCTGTGCTGCAGGATATGTGATGCTTTGGAAGGAGACCCATGTTGAGATCTAACAGGGAAACTGATACTTCTGTAAGACAAAGATTCAGAAGTGAAGGCAATAGATACTGTCGCACTGCACAAAGGACTCTCTAACCATTCTTAAGGATTAATGTATTGGCAAAGGTCACACAGATCTCATACTGGTTGGTGCACCTCAGTCATAGTGATCGGTTCCTGTCCATGTAACTCAGTGACCAGTTGTGTCACGGGGTGGCCTGGGGATTTTAAGAGGGAGCTGTTCCAGCACACCTGTCACTTGTTAACACCCTTGAGGGAGCCTGACAAAGGATGGAGGGCTGTGGAGTTCCCTGCGTCATGGTGGAAGAGGGCTGGGCCTAGACAGTCACTGCAGAGCACATGCCCTATTAAATAACTGGATTCCACCTGGAAGGGTTAATTTTGGATGAAACACTGTGGACTGTGCCGTTCTTAAGGGGCCTTAGTGAGGTGGAAATGGAGGCATAGTGCTGCAAAGTGACCTCCACACACCAGGGATGAAACTATGAATCAGGACGGACGCCCCAAGCCCTGTGCTTTCTGGGGTCTTTTGGGGGCCGCCCCAACTGTCTGTGGCTGGGAATGATCTGGGGGATTACAGGGGCAGCATGGATTCTCTACCCCCTCCCTCCACTTATCATGTGGGCAGTGGGAGCCAGAGTATCCCAGCAGCCTGCAGTGGGGGATTGCCCCAGGCTCTGCACCCCCTTGGCATGACCCTGAGTGAGTGCTTAGGAGGTGGCTGACTGCTTAATAGCTTGGTAATCAAATATATAGTAGCCCAGTGTCTGTGCGTCTGTAATGCTGACGTACACGGCCACGCCCCCTGGCGGTGTACGTCAGCGCCCCACCCCCCTTCCCCTTCCACCATGGCGCTCTGCGCCGCTCAGCTGGGCCCCGGGCTGGAGGGGAACGGGGCCGGGGCGGTGACGTACTGGGGCATGGCCGTGTATGTCACTGCCCCCCCCCCTTCCCCTCCCGCTGTGGTGCTGCGTGCTGCACCTCTCAGCTGGGGCCCGGCAGGGGAGGGGAAGGGGGGGCGGTGACGTACACGGCCACGCCCCCGGCCGTGTACATCACTGCTCCACCCCCTTCCTCCCTTCATGGCGGCTGGTCTGAGTGTTGCACGCTCAGCCCAGCCACCACAGCGGGAGGGGAAGGGGCCGGGGTGGTGACGTACACGGCCGGGGGTGGGGCCATGTATGTCACCGCCCCCCCTTCCTCTCCTGCTGTGGCGCTCAACTGAGTACCGCGCCCCTCAGCCTGGCCGCTGGGAGAGCCAGCAGTGCAAGGGGCTGTTTGGGCTCCCCCGCAGCGGGAGGCGAAGGGGGCAGGGCGGTGACTTACACGGCCCCGCCCCCTGGCCGTGTATGTCACCGCCCTGCCCCCCTCCCTCGCGGCAGCCCGGCTGAGCAGGCAGCACTCAGCCAAGCGCCACGGCGGGAGGGAAGGGGAAGGGGAAGTGGAGAGATGGAGGGGAGGGAGAGGCAAGAGGAGGAGAAGAGAAAGGGAGAGTGAGAGGCAGGAGGGGGAGAAGAGAAAGAGACAGAGAGAGAGGCAGGAGGCGGAGGAGAGCTGAGAGAGACGGGGGGAGGCAGTAGGTGGGGAGAGAGAGAGAGAGAGAGAGAGTGAGAGAGCTCAGGAGAGAAGACCTGAAAATCCCGTCTTATGACGGGCTAATTGGCTAGTTCCTAAGAAGGGCCATGCAGCCCTTGGGATAATTGGAAACGGACATCCTGCTTCCATTCAGTAAACAACCCACCAGTATAGCACCAATAGACAGAGCTGTGAACGCCACATATGGGCACCCCCAGCTGCAGTGACACTGTGACAGGGTAGCAGTAGCACTCCAGGCCAATGCTCAAGATGCGCCTTCTAGCAACCGTCAGTGTTATCTACTGTAGAGGGCCAGGTGGGTAATGAAACTCGATTGCATCGCTAGAGCCGTATTGTGTTATGCCGACCAGTGATGCACGTTCCCTGCAAGAAGCGAGACCTGTGTGCACCCTAACCCTGTAACCAGGGTGTGCAAGTGAGGTAGTTGCCAGGATGCAAAGCCTTGAGGACAGAAAATGACGGAGGAGAAAACTGTAGGGGGTGCAGATATGCTTGCTATGGGTTCAGGTTTTGTAAGGGTGCGTGACATCGGTCCTTAGAAACTGCTCACTCTCCTCATGTTCTCATTGCTTTCAAGGTGCGGTGCTCTAATGCCTGCTCGGAGCCTTGTCAATGGGAACACTGTTGGTAGAGTCAAGGCTCTGGTTTCCATGAGAGCACAGAGTGGCTCTGAGGCCAGGCCCATACCTCTGTGCCAAAGATCAGCGAACTCCTCAGAAGTAATTAGAACGTCTCTGGTAGAATCTGAATTACCCATTGTGTGGGGGGTGGTACCCTGGGCATGTCAGAACAACCACTAAAAAAGTGAACTGCACTCCTTATGCTTCACCAACCAGCAGCCAAGCACTAATGCCTCCCCCCTCCACAGCAAGATGGCTCCCTACACCTGTAGTGGAAGCCTGTGCAGTGACCCAGGCCTTGGCTAGACTCCCTCTAGAACAAGTCAAAAAATCACCTAGAAAAGTTAGATGCCTGCAAGTCACCAGGGCCTGATGAAATGCATCCTAGAATACTCAAGGAGCTGATAGAGGAGGTATCTGAGCCTCTAGCTATCATCTTTGGAAAATCATGGGAGACAGGAGAGATTCCAGAAGACTGGAAAAGGGCAAATATAGTGCCCATCTATAAAAAGGGAAACAAGAACAACCCAGGAAACGACAGACCAGTTAGTTTAACTTCTGTGCCAGGGAAGATAATGATTTCCTTAATTACTTGCTCCATCTGTAAACACTTGGAATGTGGCAAGGTGATAGGGAACAGCCGGCATGGATTTGTAAAGAACAAATCGTGTCAAACCAATCTGATAGCTTTCTTTAATAGGATAACGAGTCTTGTGGATAAGGGAGAAGCGGTGGATGTGGTATACCTAGACTTTAGTAAGGCGTTGATACGGTCTCGCATGATATTCTTATCAATAAACTAGGTAAATACAACTTAGATGGGGCTACTATAAGGTGGGTGCATAACTGGCTGGATAACCGTCTCAGAGAGTAGTTATTAATGGTTCACAATCCTGCTGGAAAGGTATAACAAGTGGGGTTCCGCAGGGTCTGTTTTGGGACTGGCTCTGTTCAATATCTTCATCAACGATTTAGATATTGGTGTAGAAAGTATGCTTATTAAGTTTGCAGATGATACCAAGCTGGGAGGGGTTGACTAATCTGGAGGATAGGGTCATAATTCAAAATGACCTGGACAAATTGGAGAAATGGTCTGAGGTAAATAGGATGAAGTTTAATAAAGACAAATGCAAAGTGCTTCACTTAGGAAGGAACAATCAGTTTCATACATACAGAATAGGAAGCGACGGTCTGGGAAGGAGTACGGCAGAAAGGGATCTAGGGGTTATAGTGGACCACAAGTTGAATATGAGTCAGCAGTGTGATGCTGTTGCAAAGAAAGCAAACATGATTCTGGGATGCATTAACAGGTGTGTTGTGAGCAAGACATGAGAAGTCATTCTTCCGCTCTACTCTGTGCTGGTTAGGCCTCAATTGGAGTATTGTGTTCAGTTTTGGGCACCGCATTTCAAGAAAGATGTGGAGAAATTGGAGAGGGTCCAGAGAAGAGCAACGAGAATGATTCAAGGTCTAGAGAACATGACCTGTGAGGGAAGGCTGAAGGAATTGGGTTTGTTTAGTTTAGAAAAGAGACGATTGAGGGGGGACATGATAGCAGTTTTCAGGTATCTAAAAGGGTGTCATAAGGAGGAGGGAGAAAGCTTGTTCATCTTGGCCTCTGAGGATAGAACAAGAAGCAATGGGCTTAAACTGCAGCAAGGGAGATTTAGGTTGGACATTAGGAAAGAGTTCCTAACTGTCAGGGTAGTCAAACACTGGAATAAATTGCCTAGAGAGATTGTGGAATCTCCATCTCTGGAGATATTTAAGAGTAGGTTAGATAAATGTCTGTCAGGGATGGTCTAGACAGTATTTGGTCCTGCCATGAGGGCAGGGGTCTGGACTCGATGACCTCTCGAGGTCCCTTCCAGTCCTAGTATTCTATGATTCTATGATTAACAGTAACAAATCACCAGGACCAGATGGCATTCACCCAAGAGTTCTGAAAGAACTCAAATGTGAAATTGTGGAACTATTAACTATGGTTTGTAACCTATCCTTTAAATCAGCTTCTGTACCCAGTGATTGGAAGATAGCTAATATAATGCCAATATTTAAGAAGGGCTCTAGAGGCGATGCCGGCAATTACAGACTAGTAAGTCTAACATCAGTACCGGGCAAATAGTTGAAACAATAGTAAAGAATAAAATTGTCAGACACATAGAAGAACATAATTTGTTGGGCAAAAGTCAACATAGTTTCTATAAGGGGAAATCATGTCTTACTACTCTATTAGAGTTCTTTGAAGGGGTCAACAAACATGTGGACAAGGGGGATCCAGTAGATATAATATACTTAGATTTCTAGAAAGCCTTTGACAAGGTCCCTCACCAAAGGCTCTTACGTAAATTAAGTTGTCATTGGATAAGAGGGAAGATCCTTTCATGGATTGAGAACTGGTTAAAAGACAGGAAACAAAGGGTAGGAGTAAATGGTAAATTTTCAGAATGGAGAGGGGTAACTAGTGGTGTTCCCCAAGGGTCAGTCCTAGGACCAATCCTATTCAACTTATTCATAAATGATCTGGAGAAAGGGGTAACCAGTGAGGTGGCAAAGTTTGCAGACAATACTAAACTGCTCAAGGTAGTTAAGACCAAAGCAGACTGTGAAGAGCTTCAAAAAGATCTCACAAAACTAAGTGAGTAGGCAACAGACTGGCAAATGAAATTTAATGTGGATTAATGTAAAGTAATGCACATTGGAAAAAATAACCCCAACTATACATATAATACGATGGGGGCTAATTTAGCTACAACTAATCAGGAAAGAGATCTTGGAGTCATCGTGGATAGTTCTCTGAAGACGTCCACGCAGTGTGCAGCAGCAGTCAAAAAAGCAAACAGGATGTTAGGAATCATTAAAAAAGGGATAGAGAATAAGACGGAGAATATCTTATTGCCCTTATACAAATCTATGGTACGCCCACATCTTGAATACTGTGTACAGATGTGGTCTCCTCATCTCAAAAAAGATATACTGGCATTACAAAAGGTTCAGAGAAGGGCAACTAAAATGATTAGGGTTTTGGAATGGGTCCCATATGAGGAGAGATTAAAAAGACTGGGGATATGATAGAGGTATATACAATCATGAGTGGTGTGGAGAAAGTGAATAAGGAAAAGTTATTTACTTGTTCCCATAATATAAGAACTAGGGGCCATCAAATGAAATTAATGGGCAGCAGGTTTAAAACAAATAAAAGGAAGTTATTTTTCACACAGCGCATAGTCAATCTGTGGAACTCCTTGCCTGAGGAGGTTATGAAAGCTAGGACTATAACAGGGTTTAAAAGAGAACTAGATAAATTTATGGAGGTTAAGTCCATTAATGGCTGTTAGCCAGTATGGGTAAGGAATGTCCCTAGCCTCTGTTTGTCAGGGGGTGGAGATGGATGGCAGGAGAGAGATCGCTTGATCATTACCTGTTCGATTCACTCCCTCTAGGACACCTGGCACTGGCCACTGTCGGCAGACAGGATACTGGGCTGGATGGACCTTTAGTCTGACCCAGTATGGCCATTCTTATGTTCTTATAGTTCTAGAAGCTCACGGTCAGGAGAGAGCTCAGAGTATGTTGTTGTGCTTCTAATCAGCTGAGAGATCAGAGGTGGGAAAGGTTTATTTATAGGACATGAGGTATCCAAGAAAGAAAGTTTCTAGTCTAAGATTAAACTTCCCTCCTTTACAAATAAATAAAGGTAGAAAAGTGTCAAGTCTGCACATACACTGTTTATGATTTCGGGTATTTCCTGGTGTTGAATGGCTTTTGTAAAAATAGTAAAAACCCTGTGAATACCTTTTTGAGAGTGAGATCTGCCTGCAGCCAGGGAGTTAAAATACTTTAAACATTTGCCTCAGTCAGATTAGATTTGATGTCAAACTTAAATGGGTCGTAAACCTCATTATACTTTGCTGGGTCGCTGTCCCTTGGTGTGATAATGGCTGGTAACCAGTGAGGGGTTTTAAATGTGTGTATGAGCCAGTAACATGTTGTGATTAAATGCCAGAGCAATGTTTGTACCTTGGGAAGCTCTGTCCTCATGCTGTTTGTAAGAACACTGTTGGTAGCCAAAAATAAACAAACTAAAGGCAACCAGATGAATTATCAAAGATCCAGAAGAGAGACTAAGCCAATGTTGGATGAAGAAGCTTTAAAGGAGCAGTACCATGAGCTGATACTAGAAGACAGGTTCAAATGATTATCCATGTAAAACAAATGGCTGTGTAACGTTTTGCACATTGGTATCATGTTCCATCTGAGGCTCTCAATGCTTTTCTACTAACCTTAATCTGTCACTTATAGCTCCCATGGTGGGTAAATCAGTACTACTCCAATTCTTCTGGTAAGGAAACTGACACAGATAATGGAAATGATTCGCCCAAGTTAATTCTGTGCCAGAGCCAAGAGCAGAAACCAGATCTCTGCCAATGATTTTGAAGGTTTCTATCACCTTAGGAGCTGCTATGTGCTGGTCTTGCACTCTATGCTTCTTTGCACTAAAGTGGGAATGCTATTTTAAATCCAAACCATATTGGTGGAGGGATGTTGACTTTGTTGTAGTGTAAGGAGCAATTACTCTGGCAGAAAGTGACCTCCCGACTTGTGGAAATGAGCAAAGCAGCTTGATTATGAAACATTTGCAAGCAGACTCTGAACTGGGCCAGTGAAACACACAGCATGCTGTAGAATGATGGGGTCTTGGCATGGGGGACTATGTGTGAGCTGCTTTGACAGAGCTGTCTGGTGGTCTTATGACTGATTAGCAGTGAGTGCTGCTGTTTGGAGATGGTGTTAATGAATGAAGGGCTGGGTTAAGATTGCTATAGAGCAGCGATGGGCAACCATGAATATTGGGTGGGTGACATGAATGGCCCTTCACTGCAGTGTGCTACAGCAGCCCATGGGCCACTGAGGTTCCACCTACCGCCTACAGAACCCCTGTCTGCCCCCCCTCAAGTACCCTCCTCTCAAGCACTGGGGCACTGGAGCCCCTCACTTCCTACTCCCCTTCCCTGCCAGCACATTCGGAGCACCATGAATTGACTGACTGTGCTCTATCCCGGCTCCTCCTCCGCCCTCCCAGAGCTGGAACAGCTGCAGATTCGCAGAGGAGTGGGACGTGCCTGCTGCTGTAGTGGTTTCATTGTACAGGTTGGTCGCCTTTCTGTGGATCCCTTTCACAAGAACTCTGATATTCTGTGCTCTACATATTGCTCCTTCATGTAGCCAGTACTGTCATCTCAGCAAAAGCAATGAGGAGTCCTATGGCACCTTAAAGACTAACCCATTTATTAGGGTGTAAACGTTCATGCTCCGGAGCCCACTTCATCAGTTGCATCGGACGAAGGGAGCTACAGCCCTTGAAAGCTTGTGCCCACATAAATAGTCTTTAAGATGCCACTGGCTGCCATGTTGTTTTTGCTGAAACAGACTAACAGGGCCACCCCTCTTGTAATAATCCCAGTTGTATGTAGGTATATGAGTGTTCTTCAGAAAAAATAATGCAAACTGACTTGGTCCCACACTTAGAAGTGAGTCTGTTTCAGTGAGAGAGAAGCTCCTGCACTAAATACCCTTCTAGGTCAAGGGAGACAGGCCAGAGCTGGCAGCTCGAGGGCACTGAGTTCAGATGTCACTTCTACCAACTTGTGTTTATATTGTTCCCCTTTTGCTACCTCATTTTATTGACTGTGTGCCCCAGCTGTAGGTGGCAGTCAAGGATGAGTTACAACTCCCGTCGTGAAAAATGGCAGTTACACAAGATCATTGTATGCACAGTTAGGAATAGAGCCCAGGTCTCTAACATGGTAAACGTACAATGGGATCATTGTTCCGGTTTTGGCTGCCCTGTCTCTAGTCACTGAACCACACTTCCCACTCAGGGACAGATTCTAGGATTTCTCATCTCATCTCATCTGGCTCATCTCATCTGGCTCTTCTCATCTCATCTGGCTCATCTCATCTCATCTGGCTTATTCCTCCACCTGGGGGCAAGGCCTCGGGAAGGCTAGCAGTCACTTCTGACATTGAAGTGGGTAGGGTCTGAGCTAGAGAATAGAAGACCCAGGCTAAAATCCTGCTGCTGATGTATGTGGTAGATGCTGTGTCTGTATCTCTTTCAGTTTAAAAGAGGGTTTGTTCTTACTGTACAGATCATGGCTACCTCTTCAGCACAGAGGCTGCCAGATGCATAATGCACCTCCATAAGGTTCTGTCGTGAGCTAAACCCGGTGTGGGACAGGATGCCTGTGCATGTCTGGCCCTAGGGCTCAGGAAACTCTGCATTCTCCCGGGGTGCTGTAGCCAGGGGAGGTCTCAAGGGGCTTGGGCTTCCCCTCACTGGCTGCAGCCTGGTCTCAATGCCATGTGTCAGGAACTCCAGCTTCCCTGCTCCACCCTGAGCAAGATGGGAGAACCCTCTCCTCTGCCACTGCCCCGTGGTGTCCCAGTCTCCTAATCCAGCCTCCGCGATCCACTCGCAGGAGAACAGCGCTTTCCCCTCCCCTGCCCCAGGCCTCCAGTAGCTCTTTCCATGGGTCACCTGACTTAAAACCTGGCCAGCCAATGGAAGGTGAATGGGGCATCTCAGCAAGCCAATGGGAGCTGGAAGTTGCTGGCCTCTTCCAGGTTGTGAGGGGAAGGGAAGAACCTGAGAACTCAGTGCAGGACACAGAAGAGATCAGCAAGTCTTTATGTGCCCTCAGCTCCCAGGGAACCTCTCCCTGTGTCTTCCCAGTTCCCCGTGCCCCCCGCTCCTAGGGGACCCACCTGTGGCTGGCCCTGAGCAGTAACAATGCCAGTCACTTCATGCAGCCAAGTCAGTTTCCCAGTGTGGGTGCAGGAGGGAAGTACAGTGGTTAGGGATGGAGAGGGCATAGAGCAGGAAGGGCAGGGGTTGGGGCAAAGGCAGCTCTGTGCAGAGGTCATGGATGAAGGGGGCCCAGTGCAGGGATTAGGGTGCTGGAGGGAAGCGGGAGTTTGTGGAGATGGGGTGCAGGGATTGGGGAACCTAAGGGGGCCAGGGGCTATAGGAGGCACCATGACCACCGGGCCAGAGGCACACAAATATAAGTTTGCCTAGATGCCATTGTCTCTAAGGCTGGGCCTGTGCCAGTGAGAGAGAGTTGTCTGAGGGTGGCCAGACATTGTTTTAGGTCAGGGCTACTCAACACGTGGCCTGCAGCCTGTTTGTTTGTGGCCCACGGTGCTGTTTGGGTTTACACAGGGCTCAACACACGGCCTGCAGGTGGGATCCTTTGAACATTGCCTCCACTGGGAACACGCTCCACAACGGTGATTCAGTATACTGGTCTTCTGTTGATAACGTGTTTTAGTAGTTAAATTCCTGCACTGTCTTTGCTCACTAAAAGTGCTGTCATATGGGTGGAAATGGGTAAATATTGCATTTTATTAATATCAGCAGAAGTGGCTTAAATGGGGCCTGCGTGTGGTGTAGTCTTGCCTTAATCTTTGTATTCATGCCTGTCAGTGGGAAAGAGGCTATTTGCATATATTTGCATATATATG
Organism: Rafetus swinhoei; assembly: GCA_019425775.1. Lineage (NCBI taxonomy): Eukaryota > Metazoa > Chordata > Testudines > Trionychidae > Rafetus > Rafetus swinhoei. Next base: position 28,348,438 of record CM033425.1, on the reverse strand, counting down.
CAACCGCACTTAAGTTGTGGCTCTCAGCATGTGCTGTATCATTGTGGCCTTGGAGGCTTCCAAAGTTGAGTAGCCCTGTTTTAGACTGAGGTCTCTTCCCATGTACATACTCTGAGGGGAATTGCATCAGGCCATGCCAACTTACATCTAACTAAAGCAAAGTAAAAAGCAAGCTGTCCTAACAGAATCTGGCTTGAACAGGGTTGATGATGTAAACCCCTTGATGGGCGCTAAGCGGAGGCCGGAAGTGCATTTCAGAGGGATGGTAACAGAATACCTTGTGAAGAAACATCTTGGTACCAACACTCTCTGCACAAATAAAAACAGCCCAACACACATGATGGATAGTGATGTATGAGGTAATGGGTGGTAACTAGGTAACACCAGAGGGTGGCAATTTCACATGTTGGGAGTGATGTGTAACTTGTTTGTACCTGTGTATACAAATGTACCCCAAGGGCATAAAGACAAATTGCCTCTGTCCGACCAAGGGGGCAGTGGAATTAAGAATGCATTAGCCCTGATGCATAGGAGGACACAAACAGAAGTGTAAAAATTGGGGAAACGCCAATGTTTGCACCTTTGGTTGATGGAATGTCTGTCTGCCATGGCGGTTCCTTTGAATTCCTGCTGTATGAAAACACTGACTACTATATTCATCTTCTGAGCTAAACTCTACTTTTTCTTCTGTGTAATCTTCCTCCCCCTCTCCACCCCCGTAAACTCCCCAGGACACTCCCTCATATGAGTATTAACTGATCTGTGAACATAAGAATGTCCAGACTGGATCAGACCAAAGGTCAGGGATAAGATACTTAAATCTAGCCCAGTATTCTGTCTGCCAACAGTGGCCAATGCCAGGTGCTTCAGAGGGAGTGAACAGAACAGGAAATCATTAAATGACCCCTTCCCTGTTACCCATTTCCAGCCTCTGACAAGCAGAGGCTAGGGACACCATTCCTGCCTATCCTGGCTAATAGCTATTAATGGACCTGTTCTCCGTGAATCTATCTAACACTTTTTAAAACCCTGTTGTTCTTAGTCTTCACAGCTTCCTCAGGCAAGGAGTTCCACAGGTTGATTGTGTGACAAAAAACTTCCTTTTGTTTGTTTTAAACCTGCTACCTAGTAATTTCATTTGGTGACTCCTAGTTCTTTTGTGTTATGGGAAGGAGTAAATATCTTTTCCCTGTTTACTTTCTCCAAGCCAGTCATGATTTCATAGACCTCTATTATCGCCCATTAGTCATCTCTTTGCCAAGCTGAGAAGTCCCAGTCTTATGAATTTCTCTTCACAAAGCAGCCGTTCCATACCTCTAACCACCTCTGTTGGGGCTTTGTAACTGCTAGACACACTGTAGTTATGGGATTCAGAAGTTCTCATGTCTTGTGCTGAAAAATCTCCTGTTGATTAGGAGTCCATATTTGATGCCCCATTCAGCATAAATGCAATATGCTGTTGTTTTTGCATGTGTGTAGGTTTGAGATGTTGTTATGGTTCTGTATCTCACTTGGGAATCAGAATCTGCCCCTTCTAGAACACATGATTTTTGTACAGTATGCTAACAGTTTCATATTGGAGTTGTAGTTAATTTGTCAGTGGCTTACCTTTTACATACAAAAACTGAGTCTTTCTCTACTGCTTGTACCTGGCAGATGCCAAATTCTCTTTCATAAGGAAAAATATGAGGAGCCTAACTCTAGAAGCCTTCAAAAGATGCTTTACCTTCTATCAGTGAGGAAGGGACTGGTCCCTTTATTTATACCAGTGGTTACACCTCTTTTTGAAGTGATGGAACATCAATGAGCATTAGAACTTCTCTCAACTTCTGACATGCCGCTGTCTGAACAGCAAGCAGATATTTCTCTGTTTAGTGTGTGTTTCACAGATAAATATACTGTGCTTTGTATTAAGGCTACCAGTGGAATATTTTGGTACTTGCATCACAGTGACCACTGTCTTGTTTTGATGTTAATGTTTTGGTGAAGGCATTTACCAACTTCTCTCCTCTCCCCTTGTTCTGTTTCAGATGCACCCACTGGGACTGTGTAATAGCAATGATGAAGAGGACTTGTATGAGTATGGTTGGGTAGGAGTGGTGAAACTGGAACAGCCTGAGCTGGAGCCAAAGCCATGCCTCACTGTCCTAGGCAAGGTAAGAGAAGAACGACTACCAATACTTGGGATAAATGGAGCCCACAACTCTACTTCTAGAAGGGGACAAATGAGGAAAACTGGAGGAAATGTTTTTTCCAAGAAAATTCTTGTTAAGGTTTCCTACTGGATATGCTGATTGTATCAAGGGCATCTCCGGTATGGACCATGGTTGGAGGAGAGGAAGGACTTGGGGCATAGCAGGCCATTTTGCTCAAGGAGGAGTTCTGCTGGTAGTGACCTCATTGCAGTCATGCAGGGGTGCATAGAATGGGACAGAATCAGAGACTCCAAAGTCCGCAGGAACTATTGTGATCACTTGGGACATGTCTACACTAGGAAATTATGTCGAAATAATAACTCCCGAAATAACAGTTTTGAAATAGCATGTCCACACTACAGGGAAGCCTCGAAATTAGTGCAAAGGCAGGCTCTGTTATTGTGAACGCGCTACCTTGACTTAGAGCCCCAGGAAGCACTGGGGAGTAATTACTTCGAATGACTCTGGGGAGTCATTTGAAATACTGTAGCAGCATTGGAGCGTCCACACGACTTCTGTTTTGAAATAACTATTTCAAAATAAGCATTATGCCTTGTGGAAAGCAGGAGTTGTTATTTGGAAATAACCAGCCCATTATTTCAAAATAACGGGCTTGGCAGTGTGGGTACTCCGCTTGTTGTTTTGAAATAAGGGCTAAGAGTAGACCAGGGCTTACGGACCTGTATGACACTGATCATAGAACTTTCCAAATTCCAATTCCTGGAGCAGATCTTTTAGAAAAATATCCCATCTTCTTTCAAAAATGGCCAGTTTGGAGAATCCACCACAACCCTTGGTACATTGCTCCAGTTTCACTTGCTGTTAAGAATTTATGCCTTATTTCCAGTCTGAATTTGCCTAGCTTCACGTTCCAGCTACTAGATCACATGAAATCTTTCTCTGCTATTCTGACAAGCTTATTAAATATTTGTTCCTCTTGTAGGAGCTTACAGACCATAATCAAGTCACCCCTTAACCTTCTCTTTGTTAAACTAAATATATTGAGCTCTTTTCTGGGAGTTTTGTAGACACATAAGGCATGAAAATCTACCAGATACCTACTAGCTGGGGGTTAATATGAAAGATGTAAGGAAGAGTGATGTAGGGAAAAGATGTGGGGCAGTGTCCTGGTAAAAAGTCTAACACTCTACTGCTGAGCAGTGCATAGGGTAAAGGAATAGTAACAGAGATGCAGCCGTGTTAGTCTAATCTTGCTAAAACAAAAGAAAAAACTATGTAGCACTTTAAAGACTAACAAGATGGTTTAATAGGTGATAAGCTTTCATGGGCCAGACCCAGATCTGAGGAAGTGGGTCTGGCCCACAAAAGCTCATCACCTAATAAACCATCTTGTTAGTTTTTAAAGTGCTACATAGTTTTTCCTTTTGTTTTAGGGTAAAGGAAGGGGTTCCTGGGCCCTCCTCATGGACTCAGTCTCTTGTACCAGTTTTTGGCAGTTAGCTCCTTTCCTAGCCTCTTCTGGCAGCTGGAAAGTGCCCTTCCCTCCAGACCAATACCAGGGCCTTTGGTTTATCGAAAGAGGATATCTCCCTGACTGTCACCAGAGTGGGGAGTTTATTTGGCTGCTTCTCCACCATCTTGGCTACTAGAAGAGCAGGAGAGTATTTTGCTGTTCCATCCATCCCCAGTGAAGGGTGTTTGAGCTGCTATACCCTGCCCCATCCCCTTTTTGTGTATTCTCCTCTCCAGTGTGTAAGTCATGTGCCTCTGTTGTAGCTCTGGGCTGTAACAATTCAGTAGCAGCAGTACTATAGAACTAACTCAATTCTTGGCAGTTTCACTACATACAGCCCACAGAGATTCTGAATAGGAGCCATAAAAATTGACCAGTTCTGTTAATGTCATGTTGCTACTGAACAATGCTCTGAGCAGTAGCTGGGGTACTAGAATTACTCTGAAGGTAAGTTTTTAGAAGACTCCAAACTCAGTGTCCGTAGTTCTATTATTCTGTTTCAATATCCAGTTCTCTTGATCTTCCAGCTAAAGTCCTGCTTGATCACTTAACATTTTAGGTTAGTGTTTTTCAAAGACTCAAGTTTAAGGAAGAGATTGTCACAGATGTAGTTGGAAATGACACCTCATTGAGGTTGCTTAGTGCTTTCCATTATACGACCTTGTTTTACAGCATTTGGACTCTAATTCTCCAGTCTGGCTGTCTTCAATTATTTCTTAATAATTACTAGGAATTATTAACAAAGGGATAGAAAATAAGACACAGAATATCTTACTGCCTCTGTATAAAACTATGGTATGCCCACATCTTGAATACTGTGTACAGATGTGGTCTCCTCACCTCAAAAAAGATATTTTGGCCTTGGAAAGGGTTCAGAAAGGGCAACTAAAATGATTAGGGGTTTGGAACGGGTCCCATATGAAAAGAGGTTAAAGCGACTGGGACTTTTCAGTTTAGAAAAGAGGAGACTGAGGGGGGATATGATAGAGGTATATAAAACCATGAGTGGTGTGGAGAGGGTGGATAAAGAAAAGTTATTTATTAGTTCCCTAAATAGAAGAACTAGAGGACACCAAATGAAATTAATGGGTGGCAGGCTTAAAACTAATAAAAGAAAGTTCTTCTTCACACAGCGTGTAGTCAACCTGTGGAACTCCTTGCCAGAGGAGGCTGTGAAGGCTAGGACTATAACAGAGTTTAAAGAGAAGCTAGATAATTTCATGGAGGTTAGGTCCATAAAAGGCTATTAGCCAGGGGATAGAAATGGTGTCCCTGGCCTTTGTTTGTCAGAGGCTGGAGAAGGATGGCAGGAGACAAATCGTTTGATCATTGTCTTCGGTCCACCCTTTCTGGGGCACCTGGTGCTGGCCACTGTTGGCAGACAGGCTGCTGGGCTAGATGGACCTTTGGTCTGACCCAGTACGGCCGTTCTTATGTTCAAGCTTGCTTTTTTATTTTTTTAAAGCTTTACATTTAGCTGTGTTGGTATGCTTCAGAAAATCATCATTTCTACAGGTTCTGTCCAGGTTTTCTAGAGGTTGGGAGCAAACTTCTCTGGACATTCTGTCTTGAGCATACTACCGGATTGTGGCAGCAGAGTAGGACTTGTTTTGCATTGGTTGTGTCCAGCAGCGCTGGGATCATGTGCAAGGCACCAGAAGTAAGAGCAATGAAACTAACCTTTTTGTACATTCAGGGCTCCCTCTGCAGGTGCCCAGGGAGCAAGGAGGAGAAAGAGAAAGCCCCCTGACTCAAATGCAGATTGTTGAGGAGTAAGTTTGGTTGGGGATAAACTGTGAGGGATGGGAGCACAAGGAGCTGAAGAATACTCTTCTCCAGAACTTGAAATGAAAAAGAGGATTTCAGAGCCCTCAGCTTCCTTTGTTGTCTAGCAAATAGCTTTGAAAACTACTGACAAAATGTGACTTGCATCCTCCTCCGGTGTCAGGGCCTCATAGAGGATAACAGCCTCTTGCTGCTGCCGCTCATTATTGGCTTAAGTGGTAGAAGTCCGTGCTATGGATTAAAAGTTCCTACTCTGCTGATGAGCCATGTGGAAGTCTGTAGTGCTCCATGTGAAGGGATTTTGATTTTTATAAAACTTTAGGAAGTTTTGTATAATGAAACTGTGAGATTGAAAAGTCAAGCATTCAAACTTTTTAAAAAATGCCAATATTAAGGTTGCCAATATTACTTCAGCCCTTTGTTTGTATAAATTGTGATTTTATATATGATCAAAAACTGTTTTTGGCCATAACACCCCTCCTTCCCTCGCTGTAGGAGAGCTGCTGCTAGGAATAAATCTGTCTTGTGCAGTGAAGGAGGCTATAGGTAATAGAACCTCCGCCTCATGTGCTGAACATTTGAGAGGTATACAGGGAAGGAGACGGTGTTGTAGAAAGAGGAAAGATGATCTTGTGGTGGAGATAAATGTAATGCCCCTCTAGAGTACCAAATTCTATCCCTGTCCGTGCCACAGAGTTTCTGTGTGATGCTTAGTAAGTTATTTAAACCAAACTTTCCATTTCTGGGGTCTGATTTTTGGATGTGCTGGGCACTTGTAACTACAACTGTGCTTTGGCAGAATAAAGTACAATAAAATACTCTTGCTAGTTTAGTTTTCCTTTTTCAATCTGGCCTCTAAGCATCTTAGGTTGGGAACCTAAACTAATGGACATTTTAGGAAGTTTGGGCTTTAATATCTTCGTCTCCATTCCTCATCTATATTGGGAATGAAAACACTGTACTTTACAGGAATCTTGTGACAATAAATTCATTGTGTGTGAAGACACTGGTGTGATGGGCACTACAGAAAAGCCCATCAGGATATTATTAATTCTGTATTCAGTTCAGGGGCTGGCTTGCATGCAGTATATAAGGCGTGAAGCCACATAATGAATAAGGATTTTAAACAAATTGAATGAGTGAACACCATCCAGATTGTATGCTAAATGAAATAGGTGCCCTCTCAGGGGGGGAAAGAGTAGCATATAACTGAATGTGTAATGCATATACATGCAAGGGCTGAATTAAGTTAATTTTATGCATGAAAACCTTAATTCTGGCATTTTCTAAGTTTTGAGGCCTTAACTTCACAACCTCAGTGCTCTCGTTTGTGCATTTATGTATGTAATTAAACTATAGAATGACATTGGTTTGCAGCATCAGTCATTTCTCCATTCGACATCCTGATCGCCCGTAACATTTTTTACAATTTATAGTGAGTTGTTTCTCATTTTGCTGAGGATCTGATGCTAGAATTGGGGAGATGCAATGACTGAGCATACTTAACATTCCTGTGACAGAAATAATATCAGGAGCATTGCTCCAACCTGCTATCCTGGCCTTTCCGCTGTCTAATTGTTTTAATGTGGGAGATAACCCTATTAAAGCTACCAGTCTTTCAGGGTGTGGAGAAAAGTGTGAATATCCTTCCAAGCTTCCAATACCTTTGATATCAGCTGTGCCAAAGGAACTTGTTCCCTGTGTTTTGTTAAGCCACTTCAGGATCCTCTGCAACCTCATCTCTGACAACCGATGTCACTTTCTCCCAGAGATCTTGCAGGTGGCAGGCACTAAAGATAACTGTCCACCCCCGTGCTGTCCGAGCTTGGTTTTCATTGGACCTGAGACACCAAGGAGGAAGTGTTAAAAGGCTTTGTATTTTGGCTGTGAAGTCAGTCACAAAGTCACTTCCACAGCACGTTATCTGAAATGCAGTGGATCCCTCATAAACCAGGATTTAAAGGACTCCTGCTTTTTTACTGAGTGCTGGAAGATGTCATCTCTTATTTCTCATTTTACACACACTTCTCACAATACAGTTTCCAATATAGTTTCAAAGGTTAGATATGTGCAAAGGGCAGACACAAACCTGAGAGTTCTGTTGCAAACTCGGGGGTTCTGCATTGCAGGATTTGAAACAAGGCTTTTGCTGACTAATTTGTGTAGCAGTTTTCATGATTTCTACAGTGCTGTACAGGGCATGAAAGGTAGTACAAACCATAATCCAGCAGAGTAAAAGATACAAAGTTCCGATTTAAACCAAACTAAGTCGTAAGTGGCCAGTTTCCTGGGAAGGATAAAAGATTTAGGTTCTGTAGGCTTGTGTATGGTACACTATGAATAGCTGTAAGTGTCAAGAGACAATTTTTCAACTTTACAGGTGTGTGTATTGGCTGATGTCTGAATAAAGGAGCAGGAGATGAAAAAAGGAGCAAGGAAAAATCAAATGACCCGTGGAATTTGGACAGAATGTAGGCCAAAAAGAGATGAGGCAAGAAGGCCAACAAGGAGATAATTAGTGATTGAGGCCAGAGAAAATCAAAGCATGGAACAGCATGTGGAAATAGTTACCAGACAGCATCTACATAAATAGTGAGGGAGAATCTGAATGAAGTGATGTTCATAAAGCTCAATCTAAAGGATTGGTAGTGATCTAGGAGAAGTGAATCTGAACATACTTATGTATGTGCAGAGTAGTTGTAGCTGTGTCAATCCCAGGATATTATTAGAAAGGGAAGTTGGGTGAAGTAATACCTTTTTTATTGAACCGACTTCTGTTGGTGAGAGAGACAAACTATTGAGCCATGCCGACTGCAATAGCTAGACCTGAAGAATAGCTCTGTGTGGCTCAAAAACTTGTCTCTCACCCAAAAAAAGTTGGTTTAATAAAAGATGCTACTTCATCCACCTTGTCTCTAACACTTGTATGTTGGAAGAGGCGATAGATCCTAAAAACATAAACTTCTGGGTTTTTTCACTTGTGTTAAATGCTAAAAAGTTCTTGAATATCTAACTAATGATCTCAGCCAGAGAGCATGAAATTAGAAGACAAACCTCCTCAGGATAAACCAAAAAGAACCTGTCTCTACAACTTCTGCGGAAATTAATTAAACTCTTGACAATTAAAGCATCAAATGTCTGCAGATATGAAGTGAGGAAAAAGCAGTAGCGTACGAAGAGAGGTTGGTGGAACATTCCATAAGAAGATCAAAAGATGCATGTGAGTTTTTTGCCACCGGCTACAGAAAAGAACAATCTTTGAGCAATTGTAGGGCTCAAGCCAGGAGTGGAGAAAACTGGCGCAGTGTGACTGGCAACCCTTGCATAACTTGTTAGTGGCCAGGATTGGAACTGGTGGGCGATATTGGGTGTGACAGACAATGACCCTCTGGCAGTGCTTCGGCTTGGATGGAATGAGGGTGGGCTCAGTCCAGTTCCCTGTAGAAAGATGAACCCACCACAAACCTATCACCGTAATTGTTGTTAATTGCTTCCTGCTGCAGGTAGTCTTAACCAAGATGCTAACCAAGAGATATGGGAGCTAAATTTTTTTTCATCCTTACTGCAAATCCCACCACATCAGGAATGCAGCATGTTGGCAGATGGTATATGGTGGAAGCTTGAATTGCCACTAGGGGTATAAACATTTGTTTAAAAAAGTAACTGCTAAAAATCCTAGCAGTTACATAGTTACCTGCGGTGCGGGCTCTGCAGTTATAGAGCTTAAGTAAGCTTTATACTGCAGAGCCCTCAGCCAAGCCTCTCTGGAAATGGCCGTCAGCCCCTCCCAACCCTGCTTCTGGAGAGCCAAGGTGTAACCTGGGACGGGGGGGGTGGGGAGGGGGCGGAAGAGGAGAGGAGCTGGGCCAGGCCTGTCATAGACAGGAGCTGCTCTGGTGGGCCCCGCGGGGCTGGAGCACCACTTGCCTGGGGCGGCGGGGAGCTGCTCCAGCCCCTACTAGTTAACCAGAACTAATAAGCCTGTTAGACTTATTGATGAACCATTTACGTCCCTAATTGCCACTGTCTGGCCTCTTGTGCTTCTGGGTATAAATAGAGAATTCTGGCCTTCAGGGCTTTCAAAACAGTAATTTTCATGAGCACTGAACACAGGGGTAGATGTGGACACGCACACTGAGCTCCTAAAAAACAAGTCTGTGTGGGAAAAATGTTTTAAGCATCTAATCAACATAACTGTAGAAAGCAGTGTGACCTATACAGTATCAGTCAAGGCTAAGAAAACAAATATATTGCAGCAGGAGGTGACAGGGATGCATTTGACTTCTAGCTGCTATTGTTAAGAGTTCTTTTAGCAATTTGGACACCAGGATTCCTGGCAAACAAGAATAGAAAACATGGATCAGCTGTAAATACAGTGAAACCAGTGTCACCCTAACCTTCCCCCCTCCCAACTGCAAGGTCTAGTTGTAAAGAGTAGCAGTAATGTTTATATTCTCTCTGCAGTCTCTTAAGAAAATGCCCAGTGTGGCAGAGTCCTGGCAGATTGTTACAGGCTGTGGTGGAGAAAGAAAGGCCTGGAGGCACATGTTGGGAAAAGGAGTTCATAGCAGCACAAGGACTTCAAGTGAAACAGATGTTGGAGTTGCCAAAAGTTCCTTTAAAGCAAAGTCTTAGTTCATTTTTCACTTCCTCTGCTACTGCTGTTAGAGAAGCCTAAACACCTCTCACATCTGCTCTTGCCCTCCCCAAGTGCCAAATAATGGTTTTAACATGTGACTTAGATACTTTGGATATAGTCCACTGGGAGAGTCTGGCTGAGCATCCCCACTAGAGTGTTCGTGGCTGAAATGATAAACTTTCCTTTGTGAGCATGTTCTTTATCTGGGTTGTATCCATAGAAAGGAGGAAAATAGAAAAGTTCCATATTTTTCCAGTAGGTCCAGGTATAGTGGAAACAATTTGAGTTAACAAGTCAGGGAAATATTTTGAAATCTCAGCAAAGATATGGAAGTTAAGATCTGTCTACCACATTATATATATATATTTTTTTCCCCTACTTGCAGTCCCTCTTTGGAAAGACAGTTTTTCATGAGACATGGGCTAGTCTGTGTAAAAATCCAGGATTTAAGGCTGCTGGACTTTAATTCCATAATGAGCAGTTGTTCACCGGGAGGGATTTTATCTTGTTTCTCTTCATTCTGACCAAGGAAACAACATAGTTGCCATTGGAATTTCTGCTCCTTTCCCAGATCACGTGGACTTCCTAACTCTGAAGTCAGGTGGGAATCTGCCAGTATTTGTCCTTAAACCTTAATTCTATTGGAAGCCATTCTATTAACTGAGAACTAAGTTTGTTTTAATGTGGAAAGTAGTTTATAAAGAGTTGGATTATTTAATCTGGCAATTTGATGCTGGAAGAAATTGGTAGTGTGGAAATAAAGAAAAGGACTTGTCTACACAAATTTAACTATTGATTTTAAAATAACTTAAATATGTGCAATTTTCTGTATGAATGTTATCACTTAAAACCCTGTAATATTCTTTATATTTGTTTACCTTGCATCTATAATTTACAGGCTGCAAACTGAACCAATATAAACAGCATTTAAACCGATATAAAAATGTCTGTATACAGAACTGCTACAGTATAACTGAATTGGTTTACAGTCACACCTTCAGATAGACTGATGCAACTTTTATGTGAACCAGGACTATAGATGACTCAGAAGATCTAGGAAAATCAAGAGCTGCAAAGAAAATGCCATTGGGAGTAACAGGGAAAGAGTTTCAGAATGATAGTGTCAGCTGGGTGAAGAACATTAAGTTTTCTCAAATTAGAAGCAAGAGGGAGAGAGCTGAAGGTGAATTTCAAGTTAATCTGAAATACAGGAAAGCAGGTCCGGAGATTTATTAAAAATGTAAAAATCTGCTTCACTTTAAGGCTGGACAACACTGGTACCTGCTTGGTAAGGTACATGGATTCTTTTCAGGGCAGAACCTTAGTCTGTTTCTTCAGTGGTTTACACCGGTTCTTTCTCTGCCCATTAAATAGGCCGAGTAGGTATATAGAATTTGAGAGAGATCTTTGCATCACCAGAAATGAGCTTTATATAATATAGTGAAGGACAAGACAAGCCCAAGAGTGTCATCCTCTTTGCTCCTCCCTAAAAATAGCTCCCATTTGAATCGCAGTGAAACCTGGGTATTGGTGGGCAAGGGGTGTGTGGCAGCCTTGATTTAACATCTCCTTTGATCACAGAGCAGCCCTGTGTAAGGCACCGCTGCATACAGGCAAAGCAAAGGCTTGGGCTTCACTGATCTGATGAGCTCCTGAATAGGGCTGCAAGGGGACCGAAGAAAGAAGAAGAAAGCTTTGAAAATGAAAAGGAAACCCCATGAACCCAATTGGCATTATTGGCTGGATTTGCCTACCAGGGAGCCGCTCCATTTCTGCCAGGCTAATTCTGCTTCATTCCACCCCCCCTTTCCTCTTTCAGATGTGGGGGGTGTTTTGGTTTTGTTTTGTGTTTGAATCATGGCTGTTGCTACTTGGTTCTCAGGCTGGGAACCCACTGAGCCTGTTGCCATGGTCGCTGGGAAGCTCATCATGCCATGTGCTTCAAAGGGAACCTTTTCCCCTTCTAGAATTCCTGCCTTCCCAGTGCAGCCTGCACAATGAGACTCGTTTTCCTTGGTCGACCAGGCCTCTCCCTCACTCTGCAGCAACACAACCTGGACTTCCCCTGGCTTCCAGAGTGACACTGCCTGTCTGTTACAAAGGGAGTGTCTGCCCATGCAGCATGCCTGCACGTGGGGAGTACCCGCCTGTGCTGCATCCAGACGTTGGGGGGGGTTCCTTCACTGGCACATTTCCAATCCTGACTGGCTGTTGGATTTTAAAGATGTTAAACTGGTGGAACCTAGAATTGTTGGTGCCCGGCCTTTTCCCCAGTGATCCTGGGGGAGGGCCATTCTCAGAATGGCTAGCAAGAGACTGTATTGAAGACCAGCTTTAAACCACCAAACCTGCCCTCTCTTACAAGCCTCAAAGTTCTCAAGAACGGATTTATTTTCCTGTGCCCCTCCTGAGGCCCACTGAAGAGAGATGTACTTTCTGTGGCTCGCAGGAGGTAAGAAATATCACAGCTTCACTCCCGTTGATTTCAGTAAGAGGGAGAATGCACCCACTTCTGAAGCGGCTACCTTTCCTCAGTCCAGTGTTAGGACTCCTTAAAGTTAAGTGTACTTCCATCTCCTCTCCCTCTCCTCCCATGAACCCATTTCTTGCTGTATTTATTGCCCTTGAACTTTAGTCAGAGCATCTCCACATTCAGACCAACCAGAAGAACCTGTGCAGTGTCTTTATGATCGTATTTCATTGCTTTTGCCATGGGTCAGAGTTAAGGTTGAGATTGCTGTCTGAGTGGGAGGCCGTGTCTAGTCAGAGAAGTGTAGCCATGGCTTCTCACTCTTTAGCTTTCTAACACTCTTTATAACTCAGACATTCTTACCAAGGAATCAACATTTAAACTCCAGATCTACAGGTGCAGCCCTAAAGCCAATGTATGGAGTGGGCTGTTCTAACAGGAGAGGCTTTTAATTCTATTTTAAGAATTGGAGGGGGAAGGGAGAATTAAACAATAATTATAAATCTGGCTTACTGTTCATTATCCAGTCCTTTATATTAGAGCAGGGTGTCTTAAACTTCATTGCACTGTGCACACAACAAAAATTACTACATGCCTGCAGGAGGAGTGACCGTAGGGTTGCCAGGTGTCTGGTATCTGTGGCCTTTGTCTGGTTTAAAAAAAAAAAAAAAATAGAAAATATCGGACATGTAAAATGTCCGATATTTTCTGTTTCTCGGACAGAAGGCTGCTTGGGACCCTCCTCCTCTGCTGCATAGGGCGGGGGGGAGCAAGGAGTGTGTAGCGCTGCGATTTAAAGGCACAGTGAGCCTTATTTTGTGCGGTTTTTTTTCTTCTCAACAACTTTGGTTCCCCGGTTCCTCCCCCCGCCATATCAAGTTTGGTTCTCCCCCTCTTCCTCTCCCCCCCCCCCCAACCAATTTTTCCCCCACCATGTTTGGTATTTTTTGCATAAGTATCTGGCAACCTTAGGTGGGTGTGATCGGTACAATCACAGAAGTCCCCTTGGGATTGTTCCTCAGTGTGCTGATCATGCCGCCTTGCTCTTCGGGACTCCCCACCATCCTGTCCTGTAGGGCCAGATCATCTGGGCTCCATTCAAAGGCAGAGCCATGGAGCCACTTCAGCTCTGGGAGGACGGAGTTCTATGGGCTCAGCACCCAAGAAGCCAACCCTCAAAATGTATCAAAACCCTAAACAAATCAGTCTCTTTGTGTGTGTGTGTGTGTGTGTGTGTGTGTGTGTGTGTGTGTAAAAGTTTTACACAGGGAAAGCTCATGAGTATGTTCTCTGCCTTTATCAATGAAAGTAGGGTTGCCAGGTGTCCAGTTTTGAACCGGACAGTCCAGTATTTGAGCTTTCTGTTCGGGAAACAAATTGAGAAAATAGAAATGTCCGGCATTTTCTAAATAAGATGTAATGTAGATTGTGAGGTAATGTCAAGGGTGTCCGGTATTTTTGTTGAAACCATCTGGCAACCCTAGATGAAAGAGAGATGCACACAGGGGTTGCTCCCCACAGATAACAGTTATTTACACTGGGCCTGATAGTAAATAAGTGTTTTTATTAAGTACAAAAAAGTAGGATTTATGTAGTTGCAAGTGAAAACAGACAGATTAGAGTAAGTTACTAAACTAAAGTGAATAGAAAATGCATAGATAGTTCTAATCCACTAGGAAACTTGTTACATGCAAGTTCTTATCCTAAATAGCTGTTCTTATTTCAGGTATAAGCTTCAAGTCAGAGCTTGTTTCTTACTCTGACTTGGGTCTCCAGCCCTTCAGAGTCCTTTTTAGTCTCTGAGGGTGTGCCATGCCGTTTCAAAAGCCAGCTGAAGACCAAGGGCTGATAGCATCCCATTACTTAAATAGACTTTTCCCCAGGGCACCAATCTTGCTTGGCATGCCCCCTCCTTTCCATGGAAAAACACCAGGTTCAAAATGGATTCCAGTACCAAGTGGTAAGGTCACATGTCTCTCCCAATCAATCGCTGTTTGGGCTCACAGGACAAACAGACTGTTTGCAGGTCATTGAGTTGATCACTGAGTCATTAATTTTCTGGGGCACCAGTAATGGCTCTCATTAGCGTATTTAAAACTATAAACAGACTCACACTATGTATTTCTAACTTCACATACAAAAGTGATTCATGCACAAAAAATGGATATACACATTCATCAGATTGTAGCATTAATATTAGTAGGTTACATGTGGTATCTAAGCATCTTCGAGTTATGTGTATTCCTATTCACAAGCCAATTTGTATAAAGCATGGGGGGAGCGGAGGATCACAACTTCATTGCACCATGCACACAACAGAAATTACTACATGCCTGCAGGAAGGGGGACCGAAGACTGAGCCCTGCTGCCATGGGCAGAGGGGCATTGGGAAGCCTGTAATCTGAGTCTTGCCACCCAGGGCTAAAGCTCTCAGTCTTCAGATTCAACCCTGGGCTTTGGCTTTGGCCTAGACCCAGTCAGTTGAAAGCCAACTCTGGCAACCACATTAAAATGGCATTCTGAGCCACTTTGGGGTCCCACCCACGGTATGAGAACCACTCTATTAGTTATGTCCCAGAACGTTATGTGACCCTAAGATGAACTGCTTTCCTTTGTGACAGTGGCTGCTTTTCCTGTCTAGTGCTAGGTTTTATTCAGAGTCTGTGCCCAAATGGTACCTATGGAAATTATAGCCATAAATCTTGGTGGGCAGAGCTGGAGCTGGAGCTTTTCAAATTCTTTACCAAGCGCTTGGTAAAGATAAATTTAAGGCCAGAAGTGCAGTTGCAAGAGCGTATTTAATATCAGAATGTCAACAGTGTGCTCTGGCAAGCTGCAGCAAATAAGAGGGTGAAGCTCTGTCCCAAAGAGCTTGATCTACAGTGGGCCTTAGGAACTGAACGCACCTGTTCATCAAAAGAAGAGTCTACAAAATCATTGTCTACAAACTGCCTCTCAACAAACCAGCTCCTGGAAACTCAGCTGAGATGTTGATGCTCCATTAGTTCTGCTGGCAGAAGCTTCTGGAACATCTGAGATGGGCTCATGCCACAGAGAAGACAGTCTCAGGACTTCTCCATCTCAGATTTTATTACCAGTTCATTTGCAAGGAAGGAGGCTTCTGTTTTGCAGGAATCATACTTAGTAGCGGCTCTTTTAAGGGTGGCAGTGTGGTGCCGGGGGACTGTAGTGTTACAGTTCTGTTGCCATGTACTGGTTACGACTTGTACAGGTCTTTGAAGGCAGCTGTACAAGTTGTTTCTCTCCTACTGGCTAATTTGTGGCTTATAAGAGAATGCGACCTAATTTGCTGCAAGAAAATTAGACTATCAAAGACACCAGTGAGTTAAATGCATAACACCTCATTGACATTGAAAGCTAGGCTTGGGACACTTCCAGCCCACTCAGCCTCATTAGCACCAGTACTACAACTGACGGGTTTGTTTTTTCCTCACCTTCTTTTCCTGTTATAAATTCTGGGTTCTTGCCACTTTCCATTCCGTATTCCATCTCCTCTGATGAAGTAGGTTTTGTCCATGAAAGCTCATCTCTCCCTATATCTAAAACATGTTTTTCCTGTGGGATGACAGTGATGTCCTCTGCGACCTCCCTAATCCAGACACTGTTCAGGGACTGCAAAGCCGCCGGGCAGCCCAGCCTGAGCAGATTCCACCTCCCGAAAGGCTGTGGCCAGAGCTGAGTGGGCAGGACCCTTGGGAGATGGAATCTGCCCTGGGCTGCCAGGCGGCTTTGCACATCCCTGAACAGTGTCTGGGGCAGGGAGCGATTCCATTCAGCCCATGGGTGCTGCTCCAAGTCAGCCTGCCGCAGGGAATGGGGCTGTGGCAGCGTTGCTGCCATTGCTCCCAGGGGAGACCCCAGGGCAGCTGGACCTGGGGATGTTGGGGCCCTTCCTGAGCCAGAGGTGCTGTGCAGGAGCAGGCCCACAGGGGAAGTGGCCCAGGGCCAGGTGGCTGAGGGGAGGCATTGGCTGCTCCCTGCTTGGAGGAAGGAACCACTGTACCATGTCCCCTTCTGACGGCTGCCTATGGTGCACGACCTTGTGCATGGGGTGGGCTAAGCTTTGGCTCTCTGCCCAGGGACGGGAGCCGCAAGGGGCTTTCAGCCTCCCCATGAGGGGAGTTACTTGCATGAGGAGTAACAGTTAATTCGAGGGAAGGGTTTTGGATCGGACTACTGCGCCTACACGTGGCGAGTTAATTCAGGCTACCGGCATTTTAAAATGGCGACCGGCCGTGAATATGCTAATCAAGCCCGGGATATTGCGCTTCATTAGCAACTTCGGTATGCTTCATTTGCCTCCCTAGTCTGAACTAGGGGGCAAGTGTAGAAATACTCTTACAGACTAACACAGCTCCCCCTCTGAGACGAGCTCATTGTAAATGAGATTTTAGCGAATTAATCTTCATCATGTCCTGGAGAGGGGAAGGGGGTGAGCAGGTGTTATGGGATAGACGTACGTTGAAGCAGAGAGGGAAGATGATTTGCCTATAGACAGCTGGTGAGTCCTCAGCAAAGGCGTGGCGACATCTGTGTGCCTACTGCTTCTTAGCTCCCTGCTCAAGCCTCAAGACCACACGACCTGACAACTGCAAGCCTCTGGCAGATTCAGGGGTGGCTTGAACAGGGAGAAGGGAGTGACTTGGCAAACAATGGATTCAGATAGGCATTCCTAGAAACATCATGGAAAGTGTGTGGAAACGGGCATCGTGGTGAGTTGTCATTGGAGGGCTGCAGAGCATGTGTGGAAACAATCTGAGAGGTAGAGTCAGCTGACATTGTGCAGGACTGCAAAGGTGAGGATGCGTCTTTTTTTTATTGTCTTTCCTCCTAAGCTTCTCTCTGGGTTGCGACTATTTCCTGTCTCGATTTCAGTGGTCTCCTTAAGGCAGAGCAAGTAGAAGGGTGTGAGAAGGGGAAGGACAATGTTCTGTTGACAGGTGAGGAAGTTAATGGTGGGTTGCAATCCAGGAGTGTGTCAAGAGAAGAGGGTGTAAGATGAGGAGTTTGATCTCAGCCATGTTAAGTGCCGTACAGAAAGAAATATGGAGAGGCTGACATGGGGCTAGAGAGAGAAGCTATGGAGAAGTAGATATGGGCCTTGTCAGAGTAAAGATGCCAACCTGATATAAGTGGTGTGAAAAGAATTGGAGCCTACAGAAGAACAGCGAGTACGAGAAATCAGAGTTACTAGGCCTTCACTATTACACTGGCATCTTGAGATTTTGGTCATGTTTTTTTTATGACCTGGAAAGAGCAGCAACATGCAAAGAAAGACATATCTTATGCTTCTCCCTTTGGCCTCTCTGCGGATTCTCTAACAGTGAGTCAGCTTTGCATAAATGTTCCTTTTGGGAATGAATGTTCCTTCGTAGTCCCCACAAGTGTGAAGCTAAATAAACTACTGTTATTTTCCAACACTTGTTACTGGCTCTTTGTTCAGACAGAACTTCCACTGAAGTCACAGGAAGTTCTGGCTGAGTTAAAAGGACTTCAGGATTTGGCCTGTTTTTCGTTTGGGTAAGATTTTTAGATCTCTATAATTGTACATGGTTTGTGAATCATTTGCAAGTGCATGAGCGGGACTTCATGCCACAAAGAGCTTACAGACCAAATCATGATGTGAGAGCCTTCCAGCTGCTGCTCTTTCAGTTATAGGAAAGAATAGATTTGGAGGTGACAAGAAGTGGTGGGGCAAAAAATGAGATTGCATGAAGTCCAGGAAAGCTAGCAACCAGAGTGAGAAAAAGGAGCTGTGAGATGCAGGGAGCAGATGTGGAGGCAGGAAATGGGATTGTTCAGGGCATGGTAGAGGAGAGTGAAGAGCATGGATTTAATATTCTAAAACTGAGAAGGGGGTGGTAGAAGTGCCATGGAGTTTTGAATAGAATAGCAGGGCACTAAAGAGAAAGGGGCTCCAGGATTCAGTCAGACTTGGCTGTAGGTTGGTCACTCTAGCTAAGGGGTGCGTTTGTGAGTGGTGAGCTCGGGGCCTCTTTACACAGCTACTGCATGAGTTGTGCTAAGTCCCCAGCATTAGATTCATAGTGAAACAATCAAAGTAAAAAATAAAAAAAACAATCAAAGTAAAAAAACCTACAGTCCTCAGCTAAAACCTCTCCAGCGCATCATTAGTGATCTGCAACCCATCCTGGACAATGATCCCTCACTTTCACAGGCCTTGGGTGGCAGGCCAGTCCTTGCCCACAGACAACCCGCCAACCTGAAGCATATTCTCACCAGCAACTACACACCGCACCATAATAACTCTAACTCAGGAACCAATCCATGCAACAAACCTCGGTGCCAACTCTGCCCACATATATACACCAGCAACACCATCACAGGACCTAACCAGATCAGCCATACTGTCACTGGTTCGTTCTCCTGCACATCTACTAACGTAATATATGCCATCATGTGCCAACAATGCCCCACTATATATATCGGCCAAACTGGACAGTCCCTACGTAAAAGAATCAATGGACACAAATCAGATATTAGGAATGGCAACATACAAAAACCTGTAGGGGAACACTTCAATCTCCTGGACTCTCAATTGCAGATCTAAAGGTAGCCATCCTGCAGCAAAAAAACTTCAGGACCAGACTTCAAAGAGAAACTGCTGAGCTACAGTTCATCTTCAAGTTTGACACAATCAACTCAGGATTAAACAAAGACTATGAATGGCTCGCTAACTACAAAAGCAGCTTCTCCTCTCTTGGAATTCACACCTCCAGATCAGCTACTAGAAGTGGGCCTCATCCTCCTGATTGGATCCACCTCGTCATCTCCAGCCTGATTCTGGCCTGCATATTTATACCTGCCTCTGGAAATTTCCACTACATGCATCTGATGAAGTGGGTCTTTGCCCATGAAAGCTTATGCTCCAACACTTCGGTTAGTCTGTAAGGTGCCACAGGACTCCTTGCCGCTCTTTCAAAGTAAAAAAATGTGTACACAGTTCTGGTGCATCAGACAGCATCTGGGCACAGGTACGCGGGTTTTCTTGTGAACAGGTCTGTATCTGGAAGTTTGATTCCCAACAAATCTTTAAAAGCACCTCAGAGATTTCCTAGCTTCCCAGTCTGATTAGCTTGAAGAGGGTAGCAAAAAGCTTGCAGAGCAATGGTTTTACTTCTCAGGCATCCAAAAGGCTGATGAGACAGTTCGTTATCTTTTTTTCTGACTGCTTTTGGGGAGGGATGTGTTGGTTCCTCAGCTCTCCAAAAGACACAGACTCTCAAGCCCATGAACAGTGTTGAAATTCACAAAAAGTCCTTTGGGCTGACTCTAGGGGTGTAATGAGCCAACCTGGCTGTTTATGGGTTGTGGTTAACCTCTTGCAAGTTAGGATTTCCTGTCACCAGCAATGGACTGCGACCGCCAGCACCACAGTGTTAATGGTGAGGTAGGGGCTGATTGAATGGCTTGGCTCCAGCCAGCAGTCTTCGCTGGCAGAGAATCAAGTGGCTAAGGGGAAAACACTGCTGTCTACTAGAGAAATAACACAAACTCCAAACCTATAATTCCCAAGTTTAAAAAAAGAAATAGAGACAGAAAGTGGGGTGAATTTCAAACCAAACGAAGCTTTTATCTCTGCGTTCTGAATAGAAAACGGCTCCTCAGCAAAACCCGCTGCAAAAGCCAGGCCAGTTAAAACAATATACAGGCAGCTTGCCTCCAAGTAACCAGAAATTGTTGGCTCAGAGGAGCCTGCTCTGAGAAGCCAACCTGCTGGGAGACGTTACCCAAGCCGTGGCCTGAATGTAATTCCTCCTGCTGTGGAATGGCTCTTTGGCAAATGAAGACCCTAATTAGAGCAGGAAAGGTTTCTATTTTGTTTTTCTTTAATTCTTACCCTGAGGCCTTTGCAATGCAGCCATGTCTCTGCTTGTGTGGAAATAAGTTTCCAGTTTCCCTTTGTAACAAGAACCCTTTTTCTGGGAAAAAAGCAACAAACTAACAACATAGGCCCACCACATTTCGGGTCCCTGACACTGGCCTAATCCAAAACCATGCACCATTTTGTTGAGAAAAGGTGATCATGTCATCTTTCATTAGCCACTAATGCCAAGCTGCTGGCCAAATCAGAGTTCCTCCTGGAGCTAGTGTGGACATGCATCCTTATCCTTAGCATAGCCACAGAAATGACCACTCAGGCAGGCGTCTCTGGTAAATAGTATAGGAGGGAGAGAAAGCATAAAGCAGACACAAAGTGGGAGTCTGAATTCAGGCACTGCTAGTGTACCCCATGCAGGGCCGGATTAAGACCTTTAGAGGCCCTAAGCACTGAAAAGATTATGGTGCCCCCCATATGTAATTCAAAATGAAAACAATACTGTACCCTAAACTCTCATTTTTTTTGGTGCCCCTGCTTTGCTGGTGCTCTAAGCACGTGCTTAGTCTGCCTATTGGGTAAGCCAGCCCTGACCCCATGGACACCGTCACTTTGTTTTCCTATGAGGAAGGGCATCTCATCTCAGACATGTATTCTCATCCTTCTAGATTGCTCCGCTGCATTCAGTGCTGTCAACCATGAGATACTGCTGTCCCACCTGAGAGGTGGCAGAGTGCCAAGAGAATGCACTAAAGTAGATTAATCCAAAGATTAATCATGGAGAAGTTGCACAGAATCGGTGAGATGTCATCAGTTCGAGTGCCAGCAATATGCAGGTGACGCACAGTTCTGTCTAGCCTTCCCCTGATAAGACCATACCAATCCCACGCAGGTGTCTCTGTGCTTGAATGAAGAGCATCTGATTGAACCTAAACCCTAGTAAGATGGAAGCTGTGGTGGTAATCTGAGGAGTTTGCAGTTGGGAATGAGCCTCCTTGTGTTCATGGTCCACATCCAGAATTGGTTAGATCAGTCTGTAGCTCCCTGTGCTCCTCCTTTGTGCCCAGCTCTTTCATACTCCTGGTTGCTGCTTGTGCTGCTTCCCTCCTAGACAGAGACTCCTTTCCGTCCTGTGAGATGTTGACCCAGCCTCAGTTGAATGTGATTGGTTAATGTGTAGTTAGTGCTAGTCATCCTGGTTATGAAGCCATCCATCTGCTCATGGGAAATTTTAGCTAGGTCAGAATGCAGCAGCATGGTTTTTCTGCCACTTGGGCTATAGTAAACCTATCAGACCTGTCTTCTACTATGCATACCATAGAATATTGAGCTCAGCTCAGGCTTTCCCTTTTCTATTGATGGCACTACGTTTTCTAGACCATAATATCAAAAGAACACCTAGAACTCTGTGGTGGTATCCCATGGTTCACATGTGCTTCTTGGAGAGTTCCATAGTACCCACCACAAGGGTAAAGTTAATCTGTGCAGGAGACAGTTTTCTAAGGGGGCTGGTCTCCGTCTGTCGTGTAAACTCTGTCTCAGGAGTTAAGGACTATAATAAACCTCATCGCCTTTCAGTCCCAGGAGAAAGCAGACTTCTATATCTCTTGCTTTTCTCTAATATAAACACAGATCATCTGGTGTATTTTTTTGTAGGGTTTTTTAATATATACTGTGCACATTCCCACGTGCCATGACACATGACAGATATTAATTACGTAGCTGAAGGTATTTGTATTTCAAAACTGGACTGCAATGTTGCTTTTAATTCAGTGTCCATATAGAAAGGTGATATGCATTCGTCACAGAATCAGAGAAATGTAGGGCTGGAATGGACCTCAGGAAGCCATCCAATCTAGCTGCCCGTGCTGAGCCAGAATCATGTATACCAACATCCTTAATCTGTTCTGAAAACCCTCCAGTGCCACGATCCAGCCACAGCAGATAAGCATGATCCAGCTGATACATTTGTACTTGGGCTTTCAGAATCTCTGGGACAAGGGTTACCTGTGGCTCTTAAGGAAGCTGTGTGGTCCTGTGATAAGAGGGAAACTCTACTCTTGGATCATTAAAGGAAACAAAGGGTAGGAATTAAGGATGTAAGCGAGTACTCGACTAATCAATAAACCTAGGTTTATCAGTTAATCTAGTCAACTACTCACTTCGCCTCCTCCCCCCTTGCTGCTTCTGATACAGAGGCAGCAGTGGGGAGGGGAAGCAGAAGCTGATGCTATTAGGAGCCAGCTTAAAAGCTAGTTCCACCAAACACCATTTCTGTGGTGCCCCCTTCTCCCCCCGTGCTGCTCCCTCTATCAGAGGCAAAAGCGCGGGGAGGGGGTGGCGGTAGGGAAGGCAGCAGGATTGCTGCAGGCAGAGGCTGCTCTGGCTGGGCATGTAGCCCAGCTTGCACCAGGTCCAGGACCTACCCCCCGGTGCAGCTGTTCAGTTTAAATGTACTAAAAGCTGGGTGGGCAGGTGGCCTGGCTCTTAGTACATTTAAACTGCAGAGCCACAGATGGGGGTAGCTCCCGGACCTGGCGTGAGCCAGGATTGAGCTGGGCTGCCTTCCCTTATTGACTATCGAGTAGTCGATAAAAATTCTGTCAAGTACTCAATTAGCCAATTAACCATATCTTAACATCCCTAGTAGGAATAAATTGTCAGTTTATTGTTTACAGAGGAGTAAACAACTGAGTCTGGAGCACATATTTCTATGTATTTGGAGATGGCAAAGTCAAAGAAATATATTCTGTGCTTAGAGTGAAAGGTGGTGAGGTTTGTGATCCTTAGTTCCTCGGCGGGTTCATACCACAGCCTTCAACTTGCCCCTCATAAATTTGTATCCTACACATCTGAACTTTACCCTTTTTTATGGAGGGCTCTTCTGTGATGGAGGAGTGTCATTTTTACCATGGACTTCATCCAGAATCTTTAGGGGGGGTCTTTTAAATTTCCCAGGACTGGGCCCTAGAGGCCATGAAGATATTGGGCTAGACTGTAACCTAACTTGAAATACAGCGTAAGGAGCTTTGTTTGCTTACAGGAGTCCACATTGCTGAGTAAGTGCACTGGAGCGTTCTATACTAGTTGAAATTCCTGAGGGCTGAAGGCTCTAGGCCAAGTTATTCATGTTGCTGTAGTCCAGATGATATGAATAGTTGAGGCCATGTCACTGTCTGCCAGGCTAGGACAAAGTCTCCTAGATGGCCAGAGTTGATAGGAAGCACGTATAGATTCTGTTGCATGAGCAGAATTTCATGAGTACTCCTAATCTATGGACTAAATTGACTAATTGTTGTGAACCTTCCACCAAAGGAGACTGCAGCATGACAGCAACCTCTTCAGAATGCTTTCCTGTGCCCAGCAACATCACATCTGCCTTGCTCGGGTTCAGCTTCAGCCAGCTATTCTCCATCCATGAGTCGATCTGATCCAAGAACTGGACTGCCCTGGTGGTAGTTGTGTGGTAGTTGTGTGGTAGAAAGGTTGGTAGAGCTGTGCTTCCCTGCATATTGCTTACGTTTATATTGTTTGACCAGTTTGCCTAGTGGCTCTATGTAAATGTTGACAAGCACCAGAGACAGAATTGGTGGTTATGGAGCCCCACAAGAGAGAGGTTTAGTAATAGAGGTGCTGTGTCTTGGTACTACTCATTGCATGAGTCTATCCGGGAAGGACCCACATCATTTTAGCACAGTGTTTCTTAAGCTTTTTAAGACAGGGGAACACCAAACAATATTTTTTTTTAGGAGGAACACCAAGGATTTTTTTTGTTGAGCAAAAAAAAAAGCCCAGGGAACAGTTATTGAACAATAAAAAAATGTTGCCTGCCCCTTTCAGGGCGACCATTTTGAACTCTGTTGTACTCCGCAGAACACAGTTTAAGAAGCACTGTTTTAGCCCATTCCCTGGGACCCTTGTCTTCCCTCTTAGGCAAGACAGCTGTATTTCATGGTCAGCAGTGTTGGTGGTGCCTAGAGATCCAAGAGGATGAGAATCATAGAACACTAGAACTGGAAGGGACCTTGAGAGGTCATCAAGTCCAGTCCCCTGCCCTCATGGCAGGACCCAGCGCCATCTAGACCATCCCTGATAGACATTTATCTAACCTTCTCTTAAATATCTCCAGTGATGGAGATTCCTCGACCTCCCCAGGCAACTTATTCCAGTGTTTAACCAC
Source organism: Rafetus swinhoei (assembly GCA_019425775.1). Classification (NCBI taxonomy): domain Eukaryota; kingdom Metazoa; phylum Chordata; order Testudines; family Trionychidae; genus Rafetus; species Rafetus swinhoei. The sequence continues at coordinate 28,323,834 of CM033425.1, read as the reverse complement.
CCTGACAGTCAGGAAGTTTTTCCTAATGTCCAACCTAAACCTCCCTTGCTGCAGTTTAAGCCCATTGCTTCTTGTCCTGTCCTCAGAGGCTCAGTAGAACAATTTTTCTCCCTCCTCCTTGTGACACCCTTTTAGATACCTGAAAACCACTGTCATGTCCCCTCTCAGTCTTCTCTTTTCCAAACTAAACAAGCCCAATTCTTTCAGTCTTCCTTCATAGGTCATCTTCCCATGACCTTTCATCATTCTTGTTGCTCTTCTCTGGACCTTCTCCAATTTCTCCAAATCTTTTTTGAAATGAGGTGCCCAGAACTGGAATCAATACTCCAATTGAGGCCTAATCAGCTTTGAGTAGAGCGGAAGAATGACTTCTCGTGTCTTGCTCACAACACTCCTGTTAATGCATCCCAGAATCATGTTTGCTTTTTTGGCAACAGTGTCACACTGTTGACTCATGTTTAGCTTGTGATCCACTCTGACCCCTAGATCCCTTTCTGCAGGACTCCTTCCTAGACAGTCGCTTCTCATTCTGTATGTGTGAAACTGATTGTTCCTTCCTAAGTGGAGCACTTTGCATTTGTCCTTTTTAAACTTCATCCTGTTTACCTCAGACCATTTCTACAGTTTGTCCAGATCATTTTGAATTATGACTCTATCCTCATAGAATCATAGAGCTGGAAAAGACCTCAGGAGGTCATCAAGTCCAGCCCCCTACTCTAGGCAGGACCAATCCCAACTAAATCAATCCAGCCAGGGTTTTGTCAAGCCGAGACTTAAACACCTCTAGGGATGGAGACTCCACTACTTCCCTAGGTAACCCATTCCAGTGCTTCACCACCCTCCTAGGGGAAATAGTTTTTCCTAATATCTAACCTGGACCTCTCCCACCACAACTTGAGACCATTGCTCCTTGTTCTGCCATCTGTCACTACTGAGAACAGCCTCTCTCCATCCTCTTTGGAACCTCCCTTCAGGAAGTTGAAGGCTGCACTAAACAGACCCAACTCCCTCAGCCGCTTCTCATAGGTCATGTGCTCCAGCCCCCTAATCATTTTGGTTGCCCTCCGCTGGACCCTCTCCAATGCGTCCACATCCTTTTTGTAGTGGGGGGCCCAGAACTGGACACAATACTCCAGATGTGGCCTCACCAGAGCTGAATAAAGGAGAATAATGACATCTCTGGATCTGCTGGCAATGCTCCTCTTAATGCAACCTACTATGCCATTAGCCTTCTTGGCTACAAGGGCACACTGTTGACTCATATTCAGCTTCTCATCCACTGTAACCCCCCAAGTCCTTTTCTGCAGAACTACTACTTAGCTGGTTGGTCCCCAGCCTGTGACAATGCTTGGGATTCTTCTGTCCCAAGTGCAGGACTCTGCACTTGTCCTTGTTGAACCTCATCAGATTTCTTGTGGCCCAATCCTCCAATTTGTCTAAGTCACTCTGGACCCTATCTCTCCCCTCAAGCGTCTCTTCCTCTCCCCCTAGCTTAGTGTCATCTGCAAACCTGCTGAGGGTGCAATCCATCCCCTCATCCAGGTCATTAATAAAGATATTGAACAAAACTGGTCCTAGAACCAGACCTTGGGGCACTCCGCTAGAAACCAACCGCCATCCTGATATCGAGCCGTTGATCACTACCCGCTGGGCCCGGCCTTCTAGCCAGCTTTCTATCCATCTTACCGTCCATTTATCCAATCCATATTCCCTTAACTTACTGGCAAGAATATTGAGGGAGACTGTATCAAAAGCTTTGCTAAAGTCAAGATATATCACATACATTGACTTTCCCATGTCCTCAGAGCCAGTTACCTCATCACAGAAGCTAATCAGATTGGTCAGGCACGACTTGCCCTTTGTGAATCCATGCTGACTATTACTAATCACTCTCCTCTCTTCCAAGTGCCTCAAAATGGATTCCTTAAGGATCCCTTCCATGATTTTTCCAGGAACCGAGGTAAGACTGACCTGCCTATAGTTCCCTGGATCGTCCTTCTTCCCTTTTTTGAAGATGGGCACTACATTTGCCTTTTTCCAATCATCCGGGATCTCTCCCGATCTCCATGACTTTTCAAAGATAATGGCCAAAGGCTCCTCAATGACATTTGCCAACTCTCTCAGGACCCTCGGATGCATTAAGTCCGGACCCATGGATTTGTGTACGTTTAGCTTTTCTAAATAGTTCCTAACCTGTTCTTTACCCACCAAAGGCTGTCGATCTTCATCCCATCTTGCGTCACTTAGCGCATTAGTCCGGGAGCCGACCTTGTCTGTGAATACAGAGGCTAAGAAAGCATTGAGTACTTCAGCTTTCCCCACATCATCTGCCACTAGGTTACCGCCTTCATCCAGTAGGGGCCCCTCTGATCATCATCTTCTTGTTAACATGCCTGTAGAAACCTTTCTTGTTATCCTTCACATCCTTTGCCAGTCGCACTCCACTTGCTTTTCCACTTAGTTTCGCCTTCCTGATAACCCCGGCATTCTTGAGCTATACATTTAAACCCCTCCTGGTCATTTGTCTAAGTTTCCACTTTTTGTAAGCTTCCTTTTTGTGCTTAAGTTCACCAAGGATTTCCCCTGTAAGCCAATCCCGTCTCCTACCAAGTTTGCCTCTCTTGCTACGCTTCGGGATAGTTTCTTTCTGTGTCTTCAGTAAGGCTTCTTTAAAATACTGCCAGCTGTCCTGGACTCCTTTCCCCTTCATGTTAGCATCCCAGGGGATTCTGCCCATCAGGTCTCTGAGGGAGTCAAAATCTGCTTTTCTGAAGTCCAAGGTGTGTATTTTACTACTCTCTTTTCTTCCTTTGGTCAGGATCCTGAAATCTACCATCTCATGATCACTGCTTCTCAGGTTGTCACCCACCTCTACTCCCCTATTAGTTCCTCCCTGTTTGTGAGCAGAAGGTCAAGCTGCACACGGCCACTGGTCGGATCCTTCAGCACTTGTACCAAGAAGTTATCCCCAACATTCTCCAAAAACTTCCTGGATTGCCTGTGTACTGCCGTATTGGTTTCCCAACAGATGTCAGGGTGATTAAAGTCCCCCACGAGAACCAGGGCCTGCGATCTGGAAGCTTCTCTCAGTTGTCCGAAGAAAGCCTCATCCACCTGATTCGGTGGCCTGTAGTAGACACCAACCACAACATCACTGCTGTTGTTTGCACCTCTAAACTTAACCCATAGACTCTCAACAGGTTTTTCTCCCTCTATATACTGGAGTTCAGAGCAATCATAGTGCTCTCTTACGTATAGTGCAACTCCTCCTCCTTTTCTCCCTGCCTGTTCTTCCTGAACAGTCTATACCCTTCCATGACAGCGCTCCAGTCCTGCGAGTCATCCCACCAAGTCTCTGTTATCCCAATTAAATCCTATTTCTTGGACTGGGCCAGGGCCTCCAGTTCTTCCTGTTTGTTGCCCAGGCTTCTCGCATTAGTGTACAAACACTTCAGATAACCAGTTGATCGCCCTATCTTCTCCATTCGAATCAGGGGTCCTCCTTTCTTGCTCGTTCCGCTTTGCATTTCTTCCCGGTATCCAACTTTCCCAGTCCCTTCAGGGTTTTGGTCACCTTCCCCCAACGAATCTAGTTCAAAGCCCTCCTCACTACGTTTGCAAGCCTGCCCGCAAAGATGCTCCTTCCTCTCTTGGTTAGGTGGATCCCATCTCTTCCTAACAATCCTTGTGCCCGGAACAGAGTCCTATAGTTGAAGAAACCAACGCCCTCTCTACGACACCACCTGCGCAACCACGCATTTACTTCCTCAATTCAACGATCCCTGCCCAGTCCTTTCCTCTCAACAGGGAGGATGGATGAGAACACCACTTGGACTCCGAATTCTTGGATCCTTCTTCCCAGCACTACATAATCTGCAGTGACCCGCTCGAGGTCATTCTTCGCCGTATCGTTAGTTCCCACGTAGAGAAGCAGGAAGGGGTAGCGATCCGAAGGTTTGATCAGTTTGGTAAGCCTCTCAGTCACATCCTGAATTCGAGCTCCCGGTAAGCAGCACACCTCTTGAGATTCCAGGTCCAGACGGCAGATGGATGGCTCATTCCCTCTTAGGAGGGAGTCCCCGACCACCACCACCCGTCGTCTTCTTTTGGGGGGGGTGGTCGTGGAACACCCATCCCTAGGACTACGCATCCCATGCCTTCCAGTAGATGCTGTTCCCTTGCGGTTTCTTCCTTTTGAGGTCCCTACCAAAGCATTCACCACTGCAGAGCCTGTGGAGAGAGCCTGAAAGCGATTACTTACCTCTATAGCATTGGGGGATTCCTGTGCTGGCCTTTTTCCCCTTCTAGAAGTTACATGCTGCCAGTTCTCTTCCTGGTCCCGTACTGCCCTCTCCGGCTCTTCCGTCTGCCGTGCTTGCAAGATTAAACGCTGTCTTCTATCTAGGAAGTCTTCATCCTCTCTGATCGAGCATAGGCTTGACACTTGGGCCTCCAGTCTTCTAATTTTTTCTTCCAAAATGGTGACCAGCTTGCACTTCGTGCAGATGAAATCCGTTGTTTCTTCCGGGAGGAAGACAAACATGGCACACGCTGTGCAGGTAACAACAGCAGACCTATCACCATCCATCCCTGCTGTCCTGGAGAAAGGATTTAAAAGAAAGGCAAGAGAACCTCGTGCCCTTTCCTCTCCCCTTCCCAATTACCTCTCTAAACTCCCTGTTAGCACTCACCTGTTCGCTAGCTCCTTGGTTGCTTGCTCACTGCTTTATAAAGCCCTGGACTGCCTGAAAGTCCCTCCCCCTACCAAGGCTCAGCCAATCAGCAGAGGCTTCTAGAATTCAAACTTTAATTAGAAGCCAACAGTTTCCACCTGCCACTCACAGCACACACTCCATGAAGGGGAGGCGGGAAGGGAAAGGGGAAGTGAAGAGGAGGAAAAAAAAGCCCCACTCACAAACACAGGGGAAAAAACAAACAAACAAAAAAAACCACACACCAACCCTCATTCACAAACACAAGCTCAGCACACAGTAAGAAAGCCCCAATAACACCACACACTTCCCTCAAGAGTCCTGTGTCTGCTTCTCCTCTACCTGGAGAACTCCCTCTCTAAACTCCCTGTTAGCACTCACCTCCAAAGCAGTTGCAACCCCTCCCAGTTTGGTATCATCTGCAAACTTAATAAGCATCCTCTCTATGCCAATATCTAAATCGTTGATGAAGATGTTGAACAGAGCCGGTCCCAAAACCAACCCCTGTGGAACCCCACTTGTTATACCTTTCCAGCAGGTTTGTAAACCATTAATAACTACTCTCTGAGAACAGTTATCCAGCCAGTTATGCATCCACCTTATAGTAGCCTCATCTAAGTTGTATTTGCCTTGTTTGTTGATAAGAATAGCATGCGAGACCGTATCAAATGCCTTACTAAAGTCTAGGTATACCACATCCACCGCTTCTCTCTTATCCACAGGACTCGTTATCCTATCAAAGAAAGCTATCAGATTGGTTTGACATGATTTGTTCTTTACACATCCATGCTGGCTGTTACCTGTCACCTTATTATCTTCCAGGTGTTTGCAGATGGATTCCTTAATTACTTGCTCCATTATCTTTCCTGGCACAGAAGTTAAACTGACTGGTCTGTAGTTTCCTGGGTTCCTGAGAATGGATCTCTGCTTTCTGTCCACTGAGAGCGGGACATCCATCAGTGACACGATGTGGTTTCAGTTCCATGCTGGGGGCTGAATTTGTGTTTTGTTGGGCTTAGAATGTTGTCTTCAGTTAGATGAGCTTGTAGTTGGCCTTTGTTTGCATCCTTCGAGTATGCTTAGGAAGTAGGGCATTAGATGGCTAGAACGGATATAGCCAAGGTGGGTTGCTTGTGTGTTTTGAAGGAGGTAGGGAGAATTCTCTCTCTGAATGAGGTGCTGGCTGTTTCAGCCAGGAATGGCACCAGTTGCTCATGACTCTTTCACAGGCCAGGAATAGAGTATGTCAAATTCACAAGTCTTGGACCAACTACCTCTGGGTGTCTAGAACTATTTGATGTGTAATAGGGATGTGAACAACTAGTCGACTCTCCGATAAGCTTGCTTATCGGACAATTGACACACTAGTTAACTAGTCGCCCCCTTGTTGCCTCTATCAGAAAGAGGCAGCGAGGAGGAGTAAAAGGGGGTGCTGGCCCTGCTGGCCCCGTGCTCCCCGCAGCGCTTTCACCTTTGAAGTGCTATACTTCAAAGGCAGAGGCGCTCTTATAAACTAATCGAATAGTTGATGCAAATTGCATCGACTATTTCATTAGCTGATTAATCTAAATGTAACATCCCTAATGTATACATGTATGAGATCTCTTTGAATGCAAGTGGGCTTTTGGTTGGTGAATGCCCATAAGGTGTGTCCATCCTGTTGGAGAAGACTTCCCAAGTGCATGTACAAAATAGGATAATAGTCCTTCGAGCAGTTGGTACTCAGTGGTGATTTATGATTTTGGTAGGTTCAATGAAAGCTGATTGGAAGGTTTTCTTGAGACGTGGTATTGCCCTCAATGCAGGCTTTGAGGAATTCATTAAGTTTTGCATCTTGTCCCTATCAGCCTTTGTGATCCACCATCAGTGCATGAGTTTCCACCCCTTTCCATTTAGCCAGTGCACCACATTAGAAACATAAAGCAACGTATGGGCAATAAGGAGGGAATTTGGGCATTTGGAAGGCAGTATGATGATGGTCAAGTCTCATACATCATGACAATGATTTGCCAGGTTCTTGATTTTTTTCAGTGCATGGAGTGCTGTTGACCTCTACCATGTTTCAGAATTTATTGGGAATCCCAGAGTCTTCATGGTTGAATCAAGATCATTGGTCTGCCTTGGTGTCTGGAATCTGGAAGGTCTCGCAACTGACCGTGTTGTGATGTCATTGATCTTGACTTGTAGTCCAAAGGTCAGGTCCAGAGTATGACCATGAGTCTGTTGCACAACTTTCAGTTAAAAAAGATGTGGAGAAACTAGCCACACTCAAAATACATGGAGAGAGTAGGGCTGGAGCTTAATATGATAGTGCCCTAAACAAAGGGGATCTAATGCCCTCCGCAGCTATAGACAATACTTAAACCCCCCCCAAAAGGCTGCAGGGGAGCATTGGCTTCATCATATTGCCCTGTACTTCTGACACAGGTAGGAGGGCCTAAGAGCTTCCTCTATTTGCAGTTCAGATACTTTGGGGACAGGTGCTATAGAAGACTCAGATTAGGTAATTCAGAAAACCTTCCTCACACCCATACATTTACTGCCCACATATTTTCTTTCTTCCTTTCTGCACACTCCCTTTACTTGTCCTGGTTCCAGTTTGCCATTCGTTCTGAACGCAAATACCTTCAATTCCAAGATAAGAATGGAATAGACTCCTTCAGATTGATTACTGCTATATATCAGAACAGGTTATTTTAGAGCTATAGCTCTTTTGTAGGAATTTGATTATTGCTTCTTAAGAATGAAGCCACACACCCCACAAAAACTCCCGTGAGAGATAAGCCACCATGGGCCTCAGCATATTCAGAACTAAACAAATATAAAACTGTTTCTTCACTTTTACTTTACTTTGTCATGTTTTTCTTTCTCACCCTCAAATAAACCAAGTAAGTTATTTAACCTATTGTCTCAGAAGCAAGAGAGATTTTCTTCAGGCTTTGGGTATTTAGGAGAAACTTAATTTTGTAAGTCTCAGAGGTGTAGTTGTGTTAGTCTGTAATTTTAAAAACAGTGAATAGTCCTGTGGCACCTTAGAGACATGGAAGAAGTGGGTTTTGCCCAGGAAAGTTCATGATACTCTACATTTTTTTTTTTAAGTCTCTAAGATGCTACAGGACTACTCGTACTTAATTTTGTAGGCAATGTTGATATATACCAGGGGTGGGGCCCCAGAAAAATCCACTGACCCACAGAAAAATCAGTTGGGGGCTGCACACAGTGAAAAGCAAGACAAACAGACCACAAACCCCTCACTGACGTAGCCCCCAGCCGAGGAGAAAGACGCTCCCCACATTCCTCTCTCACACCAGAGCCTGGGGGGCCCAACATAGTATATTTTGTATGCTCCGGGCCTGCGGTAGGGCAGCAGGGGGGCTGGAGTGCCATTGCAGTTTCCCCAGTGCTGGAGGGGGAGGGAGCTGAGCCTTGGGGGCTGCATCCAACCCTGGGCTTGAGGTCTCCTGCCCCACCCCTCACCCCCCCAATATGTACCATAGTGAACTGGATTACATACCTAGATGGAATAACAAAGAAACATCCTTTTTAGACTGTGTGTTAAGTGCCTGTGTTTCAAGGTTGTTTTGGGGGGACTATGAATCTGACAAATGGTCCATGACTTCATATTTTAACTCTGCATTTCCCCAGTCCTGGCTATCACCACCACATATCCGATATCAATAATATGTGTCTAAAAGATGAATCTTTAGTGCTCAGGCTAAGAGTGTTCAGGTCAGGAAGTTAATTTGTAACTTCAGACATAGGCAGTTTAGATACCATCCCTTTTATTCCCCACTTTCAGATAAAGAACTGACCTAATGCCCAGCTTTCTGATCCTGCTGGAGAATGGTGGGACAGAGAAATCTCAACCACACGGTGACTGATTTCAGCTGAGGATTAGTGTGTCTGACTATATTGTCCAAATGTCACACATTCTTTTACCATTGGTAGTTTTGAGAGACCAAGAAAAGTTCAGGGTTCTGCACTCCGGTGATGTAGTATAGCTCAGTGTTTCTCAACCAGTGGTATGAGTACCCTTAGGGGTACTCGAGAGAAGTCTGAGGGGGGGGTATGTCAACACAACTGAAATGTGGAGAAAACTGAATTTCTGTTGTAAGTTTTACAATGCTTTATTTTTTTTGTGCTTTTTATACCCCAAAATTTAATCACCCACCCGGCTGCGATTAAGTTGTTTAAACAAATGTGTTGCAATGGTAGAAAAAAAATGTGTGTCTGAAAACTGTAGGTACTGGGGGGACTTTAAAAAAAAAAAAAAATTACAAGGGGAACTTTATAAAAAAAAGGTTGAGAAACACTGGTATAGCTGACCTAGCATTGTGGGCTTCAGTAAAGAGTCTCAGCTCAGGTAAACAGTACACTGCAGGTTACACTGGAGTGTCTTAACCCAGGCATGTCAAACTCGAAGCCTAATGAGGGCCACACAAACGAAAACTGATAGCTTTCAGGGCCACAGGGCCATTCCCAATTTATCAAGCAAAAAAAAGAGGTCAGAGAGGTCAGACTTTGTCAGAAAGTCATAGTTATTTATTACATTATGTTTTATTGAAGGACTGTTTATAGCACAAAAAGCTAACAATGAAAAAAAACCCTTTAAAAATACTGTAACATTCTCACACTAAAAACCCCACTCCACTATGTATTTTAAATTTAACACTACTGCCCTATTATGTCTTGTGAGTTTTTTAAACTTAAACTGAACTGAGAAATAAATTAGCACAATTGTTTCACTCCAGCTTGTTGATCTCTGGTATGGTTTCCTCATTTTTTTATTTATTTTTTTTTACTTAAGAGGATTATGGGGGTTTCTTTAGTTCTAAAAATTCAGGTCTGTCCCAAACTGTCCTATACAATAAGGGAGAGACTCATATCTCAGAATAATTGCTTCAGCCTGGCAAACAATAGCGTTTGAATTTTCTTTAAAGAAACACAGTGTCTATAGTTAAGTCTATAGAGCAGAAAATGAAATAAGGATATGTAAAATGTAAGAGAGATACCAGGTTTGCAAAGTGGGAATTGATGAGCAAACAGCCAAAACATTACAAAAAATATTTGTTTCTAAGAAGCAGGAAGTCTATGAGAGACATAGTTGTCTGCTAGACTAGTAGAGAGTAAACAGAAAATTAAAGGAGAATAAAGACATTGCAAAGAAGCTAAGTAATTTCCTTTCCACAGAAACTGTTCCTCAACTTTTATGGATGTATTTAAGATGAGGTGCTAGAACAAAGTGATAAATCTAAGAGCAACAGGTGCAGATGAAATGATTCATATGTTTGGAAGAAATTTCAGAATGAACTAGGTGAGCTACTAATGAAGTTAAGCAATCTCATCAAAATAAATTCTTTCCTAGAGGACTGGAGAGTGGCGAATATTGTTTCTATCTTAAAAGCACTAGGAATGGATCTTGGAATTACAAAAAAGAGCATGGTCTTGAATACCAGGACCAATGGTTGAAACCCTATTTTAAAAAACAGAATTATTAACACTTTGAAAAATGTGAAAAGGGAGTAATTAACATAGCTGCTGCAGACAGACAGACCCAGTTTTCCTGTCCTTTTGACCAGCTTCACACACACAAAAAAGAACATTTGCTCAATGCGTAATAGATGTTAAAAGGGGAAGAGGGAGAGTGAAATCCATAAGGAAAGGATTTCACTGAATTCATAAGGAAAGGAAATAACACTGAAAGTATTGTAATGCCAATACAAAGATTAATAGGTCACCCTCACCTGGCTTCACTGAATATCTTTTTACATTTACTTAAATGACAACAAATTTAAAATTGATAAAAGGAAACTTTTTTTACCCAGTTCATCTGTGGAACTCACTGCCATTAAATAGCAGTAAAGTCAAAAGTTTGTAAGATTTTTTTTTTTTTTTTTTTTAAAGGATAAAGGCTTATTGATGATGAAAACATCTAAATTACCATAGGTAGGAGAAACAACAGAGTAAAACCCACTCATGTTTCAGGTCATAAGCCAGCCACAAAATGATGGGAGTGAAGAAACAACATTCCCTATCCGGGGATAACTGTTCACTGTAGTTTCTTGTGGACATATGAGAACATGCTCCCACCCCATCTTGTGACACATCTTGTATTGGCCACTTTTGTAGCTAGAATACTGGACTAGACTAGATGGGCCCATTGGCTGATTTGGCAATGCCTACATTCCAAGGAAATCATGATAAATATTAACACAGTACAGTTAGGTACTTAAAACTCAGGACATATGAAAATTAAACTGGGAATCACAAATCAGACCCTTGCATGTGTCTATATTACAGTACTCTTGATTCTATTCCATTCAGTAGAAAAAAACTGTATGCTATCATATTATTTGAGAAACAGTATGTGACATCATACAAATAACACTTAATTGTATGTTTGTACAAGGAGACGAGCTAAAGAGCTGTGGTCCAATGCCTCCCGCCCCCCTTCCCCAGAGCCAGGCACTGCCAGCCCCTCCGACCTAATGCTGTGAGCACATGCTGGGGGGGAGGGGTCCGTGCGCAGAGTGGCTGGCTGGCTGTGAGCACTGTGCAGGGGGCTGTGCACAGAGCTGCTCAGCTGGGGGCCGTGTGCAGAGCTGGCCGGCCAGCCTTGAGTAGTTGCTGTGGTGCCCTGTGCAGAGCGGCCGGCCAGTGTGACCTGCACTTGGCCACGTGATCTGAGCGGCCAGCAGGCCGCACTTCAGTCTTTCTCAAAATATACTGGCGGGCTGCAAAAAATTTCGATGGGGCCGCATGCGGCCCTCCAGACTCCAGTTTGACATGCCTGTCTTAGCCTATGGTCAACACACCACCGTGTAAATCCAGTGGGCTTGGGAGGGGGTTTCTTCTCTTCCTGCACCTATAGAAAAGCTTTTCCTGTGGGACGAGAGAGTGACATCATCACATCACTCTGGCACCCCACAGCCCCTCCCTCCCCCTTGCCCAGTGCTGATTGCCAGGCTGCACCACGCCTCCCTCCTCCCCTGTGCTTGGCAGCTGGCAGGAGAGTGCAGGGCATGAGAGGCCTTGGAGTGTGCCCCCTCCCTTCAGCGGCCGGGGGCAGAGTGGGGCCTGACATGGCCTCAGCCAGGGGGTGGGGTTGAGAATAGACCGTCGCAGGGTGTGGGGGAGAGAGCCCAAGCTGGCATGACTGAGGTGGGGAGGACTGGGCTGGCAAAGCAGGAGGTGGCATGGGGAGGGAGAAGGGTCCTGGGGTAGTGCACCCACAGCCCAGCCCTTGCTGATGGTGGGGTGGGGGGAGAGTATGGGGCCTGGTGAGGCCTCAGAGTGGCCCCCGTCCTGTCCCCCCTCCGGAGGCCAGGAGGAGAGAGACTGGGTGCTGTGGTCCTGGTGGCTGGGGAGAGAGCTGGGCCTGCCTACCCCCACAGACTGGGGTTGGTGAGTGTAGCAAGCAGGGGGCACTGCCCCCTAGTGTTCAATAAACAGATCTTTGTGCTCTTCCTTCCTAATAGTAGCATCCGCTAACTCAGTGGTCTCCAACCTTTTTACACCCAAGATCACTTTTTAAATAACAGAACAAGCCAAGATCTACTGCCCCGCCCCTTCCTTGAAGCCCCGCCCCTTCCTCTCTAGTCTCCTCCTCTCCATCACTTGCTATCCCCAACCCTTATACTGCTGCTTTTTTTCCACAATTCTTCTGTAGGAAGAGGTTTTTCCAACATTTGGCCTGTCTAGACTGGATCAAATGTCAGAAAAACCCCTTCTTTTGGAAGCCCCCTTATTCCACGTGGAAAGAGGAATATAGGGGTTACTGAAAGAGCACGTTTGCTCTTCCACTAAAAGAAGCGGAAGAACAAACGCATCCCTGGATGCAGAAGTGTTTTTCTGGGATATCTCCGGAATCCTGAAAAACTCCTGCAGTCTAGCCGCACCTCGCTGGGTTGAGACAGGATGTAGGCTCCAGGGTGGGAATGAGGGATTTGGGTGTGGAAGGGGTGAGAGGTGCAAGCTCTGGGAGGAAATCTGGATGCAGGAGGAGGAGGATAAGGGAACACTGGCTCAGGGAGGGGGCTCCAGGCTGGGCAGTGTTGGGGTCAGATGTAGGGTTGGTGTACTAAGCAAGCCACAGACTTCTGCATGTGAGGGTTCAGGAATTTGGGTTGGGGTACGTGAGGGGCTCAGGGCAGGGGGTTCCAGTGTATGATAGGCTCAGATGTAGGGTCTGGGGGAAAGGGGAGTGCAGGAGTGTTATGATGCTGTGGGCAGATGGGGGTTTGGCCCCAACTGGGGGTTTGTTGGCCAGGCTTCATTTTCAAATACAATACTATGTCAAACACAAAAAGTTTCTGCATTGTCTTTATTTCTGAGAAGGGCAGGGAACCTGTTTTGAGTCAGGGGTCACTGACCCACAGAAAAGTCAGTTGGGGCCACACAAGTGAGATGCAGAAAAAACCTTCTCCACCCCCACCCCACCCCAAGCTTCACTAATGTGGCCCCAACTCTGTTGGTGGGAGCAGGGGACATAGTACTGGGGAAGGGTGCTACAGCAGGGGACAGAGTTCTGTGGCTGGGGATGGGAGAGGGAACAGGGTGCTGGGAGGGCAGGGGACAGGGTGCCAGTGGGAACAGGTTTCTGATGCTGGGGAGTGGGGAGAGGGAACGGGGGCTGGGTTTTGGAGAGAGGGGTGGGGAGAGGGGACAGGGTGCTAGTGGGGACAGGTTTCTGAGGCTGGGGAGTGGGGAAAGGAGCTGGGGAGTGGGGAGACAGGGGAGTGGGGAGAGGGTGCCGGGAGGGCAGGGGACAGGGTGCCAGTGAGGACAGGTTTCTGAGGCTGGGGAATGGGGAGAGGGAACAGGGGGCTGAGGAGTGGGAAGAGGGAACAGGGTGCCGGGAGGGCAGGGGACAGGGTGCCAGTGGGGACAGGTTTCTGAGGCTGGGGATTGGGGAGAGGGAGCTGGGGAGTGAGGAGAGGGAACAGGGGAGTGGGGAGACGGTGCCGGGAGGGCAGGGGACAGGGTGCCAGTGAGGACAGGTTTCTGCAGCTGGGGACAGGAGAGAGGGGACAGTGTGCCCGGAGGGGAGAGGGGACAGTGTGCCAGTGGGTACAGGTTTCTGAGGCTGGGGAGTGGGGAGAGGGAACAGTGGGGGCAGAGAGTCCCCTGCACCCGCTTCCTCCCAGGATTCTTTCCACCCCCCGGGAAGTTGGCGCGTGCCTCCTTTGGGGCCGGCGTGTGCCTCCCGCGGCGCAGCCAGACCCCCGCCGGGCGCCTGCCCCGGGGCCAACCCCCCTCCCACAGTGCAGCGAAACCTCCGCGGGCGCCTGACCCGGGGCCAAACCCCGGGGCCGACCCCCGCTCCCGCAGCGCAGGGACACCCCGTGCTCGACTCACCCCTCCTGCAGCGCAGGGAAGCTGCCACACTCCTCCGGGGCCGACGCCCCCTCCCGCAGTGCGCCCGGCATGCCACAGAGTTGTGGGAGGGGAGCAGCCAGCGCACTTCTGGAACCCCCGGAAGTGGCGCGAAACTGCAGGCAGGACTTCCATCCACCCCACGGGAAGCCGGCACTACGCTGGAGGTAGGTAGTGGGGCTTCTTGGGGGTGGGGTGAAAATGGGGGTTGGGGAGGCCCGAATGCCTCGCGATCGACTGGTCAAGGCCTTGCAATCAACCAGTCAATCGCGATCAACCAGTTGGTGACCACGGCGCTAACTTGATGTATTGCGGATAGTGAAAGAGTTATAGGGACAATAGGTTCTTTCAACAGGTAGGTCTCAGAATGCCTTTTAAAGATTTTGCTTTGCTTTAAACCTAAAACAGTACGAAGCAATCCAGTAATGCCTCTTTACACCAATTAACAGGTGTTGCTGGGCTACTTCTGTTTTTTCCAAATAGAAGCTGCCTATTACATGTGACAACCATCACGTTAGAAGAAAGATACTGGTAACCTAAGCAGCTTCCAGTTAAGTGTTGTGCAGAGGCTCAGGGCTGCCGCAGGGAGAGATCTATCCCCAACTCCATGAGTCCTTTTAGATCAGATTTCAGTCTCGGCCAAGAACAGAGGCCCTGTGTCTTCTGGGTCATATAGCCTCTTGTGCTTGTGATGCCACATCAGGGTACATTTCATCCACCTCTTAGGTGGCTGAAGTCAATCTCAGCCAAGCAGACACGGCAAGATTGAGAAGTAGTTGTTCCCAAGAAATGCCCTGTCATCCCTTCTCTGGTTGGCCAGGTGTCTGTCAGAGTGTGATGTGCATGTCTCCAATTCCCGCAGACATTCTTGTGACAGATTCCAAATGAAAGTGGAGGCACTTCTGGCTCTTTGCTGATGGCTCTGAAGCATAGGTGCTGGCTCCAAAGGTGCTTTGGGGCTGGAGCACCCATGGGGAAAAATTAGCAGCTGCTCAGCACCCACAGGCAGTCAAATGCCCTTCCCTCTGCGAATCAGCTGTTTGTGGCATTTAGAGGCTCTGAGAGTGTGGGAGAGCAGTAAGGACACAGCACGCTCGATGGAGGGTGCAGAAAGAGGCAGGGCATGGGCAAGGGTTTGGAGGAAGGGGTGGAATTGGGGGCAGGGACTGGGACAGAGGTAGGAGGGTTGAGCACCTCCCAGCTAGAGCAACAGTCAGTACATATAGTCTGAAGTCCTTGTGGCAGGATTTGAACTCAGAGCCATTCTTCTGGCTTGCAGGTCCTCTCAACCACAGCTCTTGCCCGCAAGCACTGCCTCTCCAGCGCCCACTGGCTGGGAACTGGCTGGTGGGAGTGCAGAGCTGGTGCCTCATTGTGGGGGCAGCAAACAGAGTCCTGAAGCCCTGCCTAGGAGTGTGTTCTGCTACTGGCAGCTTCTTCACCGGCCCGGCACAGAACTGCCCCAGTCACCGTAGCTTCGTGCTGCAGCCAGCAGGGAGGGGCACCTCAACGCCGGTTGTTGCAGCTTCAGGGCTTGGGGAGAGGCTGCCCTGAGCCCTGCATGGGACTGAGTTGGAAGCAGCCTGGTTCTGTGGCCTTACAGCTTAGAGGGAACTTAGCTCACTACCAAACCAGCCACTTAAAGGGGACAGTTCAGTATTGATTTCTTGAAACAAAGTGTGGCTTGCTCCTCTTGCCCTCTTTTGTCCCCAGCGATGAACAATTTAAATAGGTCACTGAATGCGCAGGAAGGACAGCTTCTCAGAGCATCTGGGATGTGATGGGAAGTTTGAGATGCTTCAGAAAGTGAGGGGGGCAAGCTGTTCCCATTATATTCCTTCTTTTAGTTGTTCCTCTTGCACTCTCATCCAGCACCCACCTAGAAAAAAAACTTGCCACAAACTTGAGTGAACAGTGGAAACTCACATTAATGCCAAACTGTGGGGAATTAAGGTCATGACTCAAAAAATTCAGAAAGGTTAGGGTTCTGCCTCAGCATTGACCCTGAATGTTACATGTATCAATTACGTGGTATAAAAAGCAGCCCATTAAGGCTCGCATTGATCCCGGTGTAACAGTGTTCTTCCTTCTGTAGCTTTGTTGTCTGTTAACCTACTTCTCCCATTGGCCCACTCTACCCTCCTAATAGATGACTTTGGGGCTTGTGCATGGCACGTCAGTCAAATCCCAAGAGTCTTTCTTCCTGGATCAGTAAACTCACCAGTCCACACAAAGCAGGCTTGCACTCTGCTCTCTGATCCTTCAGTCCTAGCTGAGCTCAGTCCTGTCAGGCTCCTCATGCAGGGGTGTCAGCTTGTCCCCTCTTGGTGGTGTTGCTATAGCTCTGGGGACTTCCCTCCCTCATCTCTGGTTTCCAGGCGTGAATAGCGGAGCAGAATGTCCCTTCCCTCCAAGCCATCCTTCTTCCTTCTCTGCTCTGCTACTTGTAGAGTCAAATAGTCATCCAGCCTTGGTCTAGGACTAAAGAGCTTCCCAGCCCCCTCCTGCTCCTTGAAGGTTTCTCTCAGCTGTTCCAGGCTTGTGTTCTTCTCAACGGGTTCTCCTGCCGGTTCTTCCCTATTATTGAGTCCAAGCTGAATGACACCTCTGCCACACGACCCACCTAGGAGTATACCTGCCCTCCTTCCCTACCTGGAGACTGAATCGCCTATGCTTCCTTTTCCTTAAAGGGCAGATTGACTTGGGGCAGTGAGCCTCCTTACAGCAGCTCCCATGCTCAGTTACAGTGGAAAACTGGAATAGAAAATTAGACCGCTGTGTATAGTGGCTTGCTTAGTTAACGTGATTCGTAATTTATTTACAAGCTGCCAGTGTGGTCTTCCCAACACAAAGAAATAAATAGATTTGTCCCAGGGGGTCTTACAGTTTTAATCAATGGAACCTGTTCAGATATGCTGGTGTAAATCCAGAGTAGTTCCATTAAAACCAAAAGAGCTCCTCTGTATTTTACACCAGTGTACTTGAAAACAGAGTTATAGCAATCATCTGAAGAATGTATGGTTGACCTAGAGCAGTGCTATTCAAGTCTGCAGCTTGCAAGTCACAAGTGGCTCTTTAATGTGTCTCCTGTGTCTCTTTCCAGCAAGCACTCTGATTTAATTATTAATCAATCGGAATGCTTTTACTGTGTTTAGTGCAAGTTGATAATTTAATTGGTTAAGTTATTAACTTATTTGCTGAGGGAATTAAAATATATAAAGTACTATAGTGAATGAAACAATGAATTCACGCGACCATAGCTCTTTTGGGTAATGGAGATGACTAATTTGGCTCCTGAACAACAGAGGTCTGAGTATCACTGATCTACAAGACAGTTTTATTTGGAGTATATTTTGGCTTTGTTGGTTGATACACACCTGCAGTTTTATGTGTCTGGGTTTCATAGAAGATGCCTTTTTAGCATTGAGAGTTTGACATTTCATACTCTTAATTTTCCATCGTTGCCAGCTGTACTGAGTTTTTTATATAGTGCCATTAATGAACAAGACACTGTGGATTTTTACATTTAATTTTCTTTCTCCTTTTTCAGGGAAAAAATAAGGCTAAAGCGTGAAACACAATTGGCAGGCACGTGCTAAACTGAAGTGTCTTTCTTTATTTGAGGCATCTTTAATAACTGAGCAACTGACAGCCTTAAACAAAGGCAAAAATAAACAGAAGAATCTACTATACAAATGTGAAAATGCCACTTTACGTGTTTCTGATCTAGAAAGTACTAAACTAGTTATTTTGTTTACATTGTTCATTCACAAGAAATACAAATATTTCCTCAGAAAAGGAGGAAGTATTGGGGGTAGAGGTAGGATCTTACATGCTGTCTCCATGCAGAATAGCTGCCCTGGTTTTGCTCATAATTTTTTCTGAAAGTTCTTTGGAGGTTGGAATGAAGCATAGAAAAAAATTCAGTCCAAATGGAATTTATTGAGTCTGTTTATAAGCAGCTGAGAAAAGACGGGTTAGTATGCAAGTTGCAGAGTGACTTATGTCACTAGCTGCTGGCAGAGGCTTCAAGACATTGCTATAGAGTCATCATTAAGCTTTTGTGGATAATGCCATCTGCATTTCCCTGGCCATTTTTGCTAATTGACAAGAAAGGGGGTTTGTCCCTTCCTTAGCTGGGGGTTTGCCCTGCCTGAATCACTCTGTGATAACACAGTTCTGTGAATGGCCACAAACCTGCACCCTGTCTTATCTACTCTAAAGTTTCCCAAACACCATGGTTTTTCCTGCCAAACTGTACAAATTGTAGGCCACAGTTTCTTGTTGGTCAAGGCCCAAATGTCTTGGTCAAGTAAATAATAGTAAAAAACCAATAATAACTAAATAAAAAGAAGTCAGGGTCGATTCAATGGCACCTGGAGATATGGATTTGCCTATGGTCTGCCTGTTGACTACCCCTGGTGCCAGCTATTTCTGCATGACAGGTGAAGTCACCTGTGACTATCAGAAATGCTCTCTGTTGCCATTTCCCTAGTCACTGTGCGAATGAACGTGTGATTAGGGCTGTCAAGCGATTAAAAAATGTAATCGCGTATGCCTCCCCTTTGAGACGCCAGGGTGGCATTTCTTCAGGGCGGCACTGCATGGAGCCTGGTATCAGTTGGCGTCCCCAGCTGACCCGGGGCTCGGTGCAGCGCTGCCCCTTTGAAGTGCCACGGCAGCACTTCAAAGGGGCAGCGCTAAGTGGAGTCAGGGATCAGCTGGGCACTCCAGCTGATCCCAGGCTCCTAATGCGCTGCCCCTTTGAAACGTGTTGGCGGCATTTCAACGGGGCAGCGCAGCATTAACGCCTGTGATTAATGCATTAAAAAATTAACTCATTAATCCAGCCCTGCGTTAATCACAGGCTTTAACACACATCAATTGTCAGCCCTATGTGTGATCAATATATAATTATAAATGGGATTCTGCTGAAACCAACTGGGCAGAAAGCGTCTGTAGTAATTGGTATCTCTGAAAATCAGACCTAACGGCTTTTCCTCTATATCTGGGTTCCGACTTTCTCTGCCTTGTTGGTGCTGTGTTAATACAGTTAATCATGAGATGTCAGTAAGAGGGGAAAATTGGGGACCCGTGAATCCAATACAGGTGGAAGGAACCTCTCTAGTCTGGCACCCTTGGGACCTGACTGGTGCTGAACCAGAGTTTGCTGGACCACAGGAGGTTAACATTGTCCAGCAACATCACCAACATTCCCACTGCTTGCTGTGCTGTTAGAGGACATTTAGGGGTAAATTAGAGCTAAATAACAGCACGGAACACTGAGAGCCAGGACTAGGGGCTGTAATCAAACTTTATGGGACTGTGGGAAACTTGGCCAAGTGGATATCCAGCTAACTAAAGTCATGCCGGACCACAGATGTTGCTGGACCAGAGAGTGCCAGACTAGAGAGGTTCAACCTGTACAGTTAACTTAACTTATATAGTACAGGACAAGCACAAAGACAGCTGTGTAAATGGTCCCTAAGCTTCTGGACCCCATCCTGAGGTGTAATTGTGTCCTACTCAAGAAAAATGGTGCATGGAATAGGGATGTTAAATAGTGTGTATTCAGATAAAATGTGTATGCTGAAAATTTTATAGTGAGATGTAGAAGAATTGTACAGATTCCTGGTTAGATGCACAATATGCTGAATGTAGATGTTTCCTAGGCTCTGTTTAAAGGCTCATTCCTGCCAGGAGCAGAGAGCAGGCAGCATCTCAGGTGCTTAGGACTTACTTCTGAAAGGAGTGATGATTCCATATAATAGCCAACTACTCAGATGTTATACACAGAGCTATGGTATTACTATAGTCCACCACCCAAATGCACAAAGCATTACATAGAACAACTTTTGAAAAAGGTAAAGTCTAGAATGGTGTCAGAAATCACACTTCTTAGAGCAAACGTGTGCAATAACCGGATCTTCCAGTCTTCTATGGTATCCATTTTTCATACTCCACGTGCAGATAGAGCAACATGGGAGGCTGCCTGCTGTACAAGGCAGAGTTAAGGTATTTGTTTGAGAACTGCAACAATCATTCTGTTTCTGAGAGCTCTGCATTTTGGGAGGAGGAAAGAGAGGCTTGTTTCCTTGCTTCTTTTTAACTCTCATGCTCTTGAAAAGTAACTCTGAAACACTAATGTGTGCCTGCAACTTCACTTCACCAACATGGTTTGTGTGGGAACTGAGACTTAAGGAAATGTGTTACTGTCTGGCTCAGGGTATTACAGCCTCTGTGCAACAGCCTCCCAGCTCCTGCCTGTTGAGCTTGTCCCTTTACATTTTGGCTGCTGCATTTGTTTTAGAGCATCAGCATTAGCTGGTGTATTTTTTTAATGTTGAAAGGCACTTTACAAAGTAGTATCCTCTGAAGAGAGGCTTAAATTCGTGTTCAGTAAGCAGGAAGGCTCTCACTGTGCAGCAGATAGGAAACTTGCAAAGAGGTTAATGACTTTAACTGCCCATGGAGATGTTTCTGTGGAGGGGCAGAGAGGCCTGTGTGAAAGCCAGGAGGCTTTGTACCACAACTTTATACAGCTCTCTGTTGTTGTGTGGTGGGAGACATGCAGCTGCCTGCTTCTCCCTCTCCTGCAGTGCGGGTGCAAAGGGTTCCCTTGATGAGTTACCTTCACACAGTGAAGGGGAAAGCGCTGAAAATCAGATGAAGAAAATGCCTGTATTCAGGCCCCAGCCTGCTCGCACTCGCTCACTTCTCAATAAAGTGCTGTGGTTTTAAAATGAGGTGGGGGGAGGACCAGAAGTGGAGAGGCAGCAGTGTGTGTGTGTGGGAGGGGGGTGAGTGAGTGAGAGAGAGAGAGAGACTGCATTCTGCGGTGTGTTTGTGGCTCTGACTCTTTGATCTCTTGCCAGGCAAACCTGGAAGGTCAGGCCAAGCTGCAACTAAATTCTGGAAAGTGGAGCTGAGTGGAATGCTGGACTGGGGGATCCATGGTGTGTGTCTGTGTAAAGCACTCCGCCCCCGTCCCAGCCTGTTCTAGCAGCCACTCCTATTGCCACAGCTGATGCTTTCTGAGCTCACAGTTGCGCTGCCTGTATATTTACTCTGAGGAGGCCTCTTTTATAATTTGCTTCTTGTAGCTGTATTGAGCTGGAAACTCAGAGCCTTGATTTTTCATGCCTGTGGAGATGGGATGAGTCAGACTCTGTAATAGCTTAGTTCCTACACTGGGCCTGTTTTCACCCTTGCCTCAGCATCAGAATCTAAACCCAGTCTTTGAAGTGACTGCTGTGCTGCCCATCACCTTCCAGTCTGTAGCTGGGGGGAAGGGAGGGAGGAGAGAGAGAGGTCATTTCCTTTGGAATGAAAAGATTCAGTTTGAAAACAGGGCACTTTTTGAAACAAGACACCCAACCCCCACTCACTAGACTGATGGAGGGTTACTTGTGTCATGCTTTTGACTCATAACTCAGGGAACAGTAGCTGACCAGTATGCTTGTCAGCTTTGTGCTTGGGTGGCCCGCTTTATGGAAATGGGAATAACAAGGGTGGAGAGAGGAGAAAAAGTGACAAGTGCGAATTAAAAGTAAACTGATTCTTCTGCCTTTGCTTGGAGCCTCCCAGAATCCTGCTTTACCCTGCTGTAATTGGCTGAAGACAGGCAAGTTTACTGCAGAAAGGGGGAGTGCCATTTATTTAAGCTCAGTTGCCATGACAGGCTTGTCTACAACTAGATCTCTCTGGTTGACCATCCTACATGTTGTGTTTTACTGGGCCTGCTCTCATCTTCTGTGGGCACAGTGTAAATGCTGTGTTAAATCCATCACATCTGTGCTATGCACAGGGCACGTAAAATATGTTAATATTTCCTCACCACAGCTGAGGCCTGCTACTACTTATGCCCCGATGCCATTATTAAAGCTGGGAAATACAGCTGGTGGTATCATATGTTCCTGGGATCCACTGTCCGTAATGAGCAAAGCACATTGAAATTGATGCAGAAAAGTTGGAGGTGTGGGTGACTCCCGGCACGATGTCAGCCATTCTTGTCTTGTTCTTGGCAAAGTGGCCAGACGATGGTAACGTTGTTCAGCAGCTTGTCAATAGCTACAGCTTTGTGAACTACAGCAGTATTTCTCAAGCTCCACCTGTGGCAATACGACAGTTACTCTGGAGCTATACCACCCTGTGGACTGCCCCAGCCTCATGCCAGCCAGCCTAGAAAAAATACTAGGTGGGCACTGGGAAGAGTGGCGCTGATCACTTGTCAATGGAGCAGGAGCCTGCACTTGCAGTGGGGCTCTGATGCTGCAACATGCTCTGGAAATACGCCACAAGGTACATGGTGCCCCTAGGGACCCAATACAAGGAGCTGGAGCCGTTGTGGTTTTGTCATCTTCAGCATACAGTCTGGGTGTAAATGTTGTGAGCTGATGGGCCTTTTGTTGCTGAGCATGTATCAAGGGAGAACAAGTCAAGATGCAGTAACCCAAAATTGTACCCTAATGAGCCTTAGGATCACATGATTATAAATTTGTCAATTGTGCAGAATACTCCCTTTAACTAAAGGAGTATTGCATATTCTTGCTATGGAGAAGAACCTGTGAATACGGGGTTGGCCAGTCTGGGACCCCAAGAAATGTAATTCAAATTGGCTAAATAAGTGAATTTTAAGTGGATTAGCTGAACTGCATTTAGCCTCCGTGTGGATGCTTTCTTTGAGAGTCAAAGTGGCCTTTAACTTCGGGCTACAAGACAGTGATAAGTGACCAGACTTTGTTTTGGTAATTTATTGGACTACTTACTATAAACATCAAATGGTCTGGTAGTACTTTATAGACTAACAAAACATGTAGGTGATATCATGAGCTTTCATGGGCCCAGCCCACTTCTTCAGATGACCGGAGTTTTGAGTTTAGGATGTGCAGACCCAAAATAAATAGGAGAGAAGCGGGGAGAGGGAGACAGGGAGCTAGAGGGAATCAGTAAGTATCTGAAGATTGGGTAGTTAAAACGAAGCAGATAAGAATCAAAGTCAATTGATAGTATCCTTCCTGACATAGGAATCCACACAAAGAGCTGTTTGCACCTTCATCGACTGTTAAGTTGATAGTGTCCCAACCATCCTTCATCACGATTGAGTCCATTAGCATGTGAATTGAATTTGCGGATGAACTCTAATTCCAACGCTTCTCTGTGTATCTGTCTAGTAGAATTGGTTTGTGACAAGACAGCCACTTGAAGATCTTTTAAACAGTGATTAGGAAGATTAAAGCGTTCCCCAATAGGTGTCTGTATGTTTCCTTTACGTATATCTGATTTGTATCCCCTTCTCCCCTATCTATTTTGGGTCTGCACATCCTCAATTCAAAACTCCGGTAATCTGAAGAAGTGGACTGTGCCCACGAAAGCTCATGATTACCAGCTACATGTTTTGTTAGTTTATAAAGTGCTACCAGACCATTTGTTGTTGTTTTTTCTGTACAGACTAACTCGAATACCCCCTGAAGCTACTATAAAAATGCTTGGTCACCTTTCTGTGCAAATGAACCAAACCCAGACATGATTTAGAAGTACAATAATCTTGAGAGATCAAAACCCTTCACGTGTAGCCCCTGCACACAGAGAAAGAACTGCTCTCTAGCAGGCCCCAAAGTCTCCATGCCTGAAACACTTGAGTGAGTACTGGGCATCTGTGAGAGATCCCTTCTGGGTGAGTTGCCACTTCATTGACACATCTCCACTGCCGAGAAGAGCTTTACTAGATCAGATTCCTTTTAGTTCCTTCATTCCCAACAGCTATTAGTGATTAGCCAGGTGTACGGACTTCAAAGGAGATAAATATTTGCTGGGCGGTGGCAGTGGCTCTTTCTGGAAGCTGGTTTCCCCCAGCTGCTGTCTGATGTGCTTTATTAGGTTCTAAATGAAAACAAAATTAAGAGGAAATGGAGCAGAGAAAATGACCAGCTAATTCTTTACACTTAAAGCCAATTTTTTTCTTGTTCTAAAACCTCAGTTATACTCCATAAAAGGCGTGTTACCGTCTGTTTATTTCCTGTTGGATTTCAGCACATGATCCATTGGTCGCCCTGTGATTTATTTCTGTCACAGTGATTATTATTGTTTTTGTTGGAGAAAGCAGGGGAAAACCTAGTCCTGCATGGATGGCTGCATTGGAGATGTAGTGTGCTCTTTGTTAGGATTCAGTGAGGTCTGTTTGCTGCTTTTTGGAAATTACAGGAGAGCATTTTGGTAGAGGTTACAGAGACACTTATAGAAGCTGCAGTGAAAGGTGCCTGCAGCTCCCATTTCTTTTAATGCACACAATGTCCCTGACTAGCTCATGGTTATTCCAGTTCTGCATTTTGCTCTCTTGGTATGAACCTCCCACAAATCAAATGAAATCACTCTTCCCTGAGTGGAGACTTGCATGTGGTAAGACTGACGTCTAGTGGGCAGACATAGCAACATCCTTTCAAAACATCTTTAGTCTCGTTGGACACAATTTTTCATGACTGCAGATTGAGAGAGAGGGAATGGATGTAGGAAGACTTGACACAGTGGCCTTTGTAATGGCTATGAGTCTCCTTATACATCCGCCATAGGTGAATCTTTTTTCCACTTCCTCGCTGCAGAAAAGATTTTCTTCTGGACGCCCATAGTGCTTCCTTCCTCCTGTATGGTCCATGGAAGGGGCGTCTCTCCAGGTGACTGAATTCTTTCAGTTCCAAGAAATATTTTAAAACAGGGTAAAAGTTTAACTTTCATCTGAGACCATTAACTTGCTCAAAAAGAGCAGGAGTGGGGCTGGAAGGGCGTGGATGCTCTGGTGCAGTTGGCTCCACCCTGAGCTAGAGATTGTTGCCCCTGTGTTTGCAGTTGTTTCCTGAGTTGATTATATGGAAATAAAAACCATTTAAACCCTGTTCACTTCCTGCTTGGCATGTGAGGATGGGAGAGAGCAGGCTGCTGCTGGCCCCTTGAAGCCCTGCGCAGAAATATCCCCTGTTCCCCGGCACATACTAAAAAGCAAGTAGAGGGTCCCTGTGCTGCTCAGAGCCCTGTACATGCTTATTCTGCCTGTGCCTAGCAAGGCACTTGTTGCTGGGGGTGGAAGGAGATAGGGAGCAAGGGGCATGTTTCCCATTTGGGAGGTGTTAACGGGCATTATCTTTTTCTCATTGCAGGCAAAGCGGGCTGTGCAGCGAGGTGCCACAGCTGTCATCTTTGATGTGTCTGAAAACCCAGATGCCATTGACCAGGTACAAAGCTGGGAGTTCAGGCTTATCCCAATGTCGGTGGGCTTTACCCTCACTGTTATGGCTCTGTGAATCGGGAGCTGGTTTTTGCTCTCATAATACAGCTGTCCTGGGATGGACACACCTGCTCTTCTCTCTGGGGCTGTGGTGTTTGGTTGGGTTTTCCTTCCCCCTCTTTATGCACTAACTCCATGGAGGGTGATAGGGAATTTTTGATCCCTTTTTATCAGTGGCATTTCTATTTATGCTTTTTCCTGTGGAGGGAGGGTGGCTCCAGGAAAGGGAAGGTGAGTGTGTACTCTGCTTTGCCAAGCGTACACACGCACCAAGTACCACCTCAGCTTTTCCATTCCTTATGTTATCCAGGGTACCCTCTTTACCCCACCCCCCCATCTCCAAGCGGAGAGCATTTGTGTTCAGAGTGGAGGAGATGCTTCAGGGGATGCCACTGCAGTTCAGGTTGCAAAACATTTTCTGCTTTTGCACTGCTGTTCTCTCTCCCTCCTCTTACTGGAACATTCACGTTTTGGACGGACACTTCCAAGGTGTTGCCTCTTGCTGGAGTGCTTTGTTTTGTGTGTGTCACTTTTATGCACTTCGGGAGGGTCGGGATGTGTTTTTATGGGAAGTTTTGAGCAAAATCCCTTCAGCCAGTTCTGAGTAATGGGAGCAGGAAAATACTTTTACAAGCATGGAAAAGAATTCTAATTATGCTTTTCTGAGAAGGGCTACAGCAAAAGTAGCTCAAGTATGAAAGTTAATTTTGGGCAGTGAATAGTCCTCATGGATGAAAGCCTGCATGGTTAGGTTTGAAAGAACCAGCTACAAACGTGTTTGGAAACTGAGTACACACCATGTATAGGAGAGACTGCAAGTGGAGGTATAAAATATTAAAACTGATCACCTGTGTATAACTGGGGCCCTGATTCTGCATCGTTTACTCACATGAGTAGTTCATGCGTCTTCACACATGGAAGGAATCTTCTAATGATGAAACTGGCTACCGGAGGAAGTGAAACTCTGAGTGTTGGTGTCTAATCTGCTCTCCTTCTAGAAACCTTCCAGCTGCCTCCTTATAGGCCCACTCTGCTGCTTCTGTGCCAGACACAGCTTCTCACACTAGCTCAGCTTGGTCTTGAGGAGTTAGCCCCTCACTCATGGGTTCTGTTGACAACCCTCCTTTCTCTGCTCTCCTGGTCTTCTTGTTCTTCCCCCTGCTTAGTCCGTTCCTGCTCTGTGCCAGCAGGGATAGTGCTGTGGCCAGGATGCAGACATGGTAGCACTAAATCAGCAGGCAGTGGCCCTGTGGAAGCTCACTGCTGACCAGGGAGGGTGCTTCAGAGGTGGATGCACCGACTGAAGTCAGGGCTCCACTGCACAGGAGCAGTCTGGTTCTCGGAGAAAGTGACACAATGTCCCGTACAGAGATGAACAGAGCTACGGCCTGTGGGACAAGTGGTCAGAATCAGCTCACAGGGAATCTGCCCTGTGCTTGCAAGGCTGCCACATATGCCCCTCACCTGACTCAACACTATGACCCTTGACACCATGCCTCAGAACTGTTCCTTTCCAGGGTATTACTCCACCTGAAGATAGTAGTTTCCTTAATGGAACTCCATGTGTGGTCATGTGACAGCCCCATGTCCATGCTTCACAGATTTCACAGGGTGAGTGTGCACTCCCCTTGCTCTCCAGCCCAAGCTCCAGATGCCGTCAACACCAGATCTCTTGCAGACAGCTCAGGACATCTGGTCCATACCAATGCCACCCCCACCAGTAGTTGTGGGACCGCTCCACAAGGGGAAGCTGGCCATGGCATCACCCCGGTCTCCACAGAGGCACCATTCCCTCTCTGGTGGAACAGCGAAGGTCCAACCCAGGGGTGGGCAAAAGCCGCTCATGCGTCCTGGCTTCCTGGCAATTCACTAGCAGCGCCAGAGCTGCGAGCCCTTTCAATTGCTTCTATTTAAAGGGCTCGCTCCTGCCAGGCAGCCAAACCCTTTAAATAGAAGCAGTTGAAAGGCTCTAGCATCCCCAGCTCCCAGGCAGTGTGCTAGCAGTGAGGCTGGGAGCAGCGAGCTTTTTAAATAGCAGGAGTTGAAATGGCTCGCAGCTCCTGCCTCCAGCTAACGTGAATCATAGAATCCTAGGGCTGGAAGAGACCTCAGGAGTCATCAAGTCCAGCCCCCTGCCCAAGGCAGAACCAAACCCAGTTAAATCAACCCAGCCAGGGTTTTGTCAAGCCAAGACTTAAACACCATCTCATGATCACGGCTTCCCAGGTTGCCACCCACCTCTACTTCCCCTACTAGTTCTTCCCTGTTTGTGAGCAGCAGGTCAAGCTGGGCATGGCCCCTGGTCGGTTCCTTCAGCTCTTGTACCAAGAAGTTATCCCCAACGTTCTCCAAAAACTTCCTGGATTGTCTGTGTACTGCTGTATTGGTCTCCCAACAGATGTCAGGGTGATTAAAGTCACCCATGAGAACCAGGGCCTGCGATCTGGAAGCTTCTCTGTTGTCTGAAGAAAGCTTCATCTATCTCATCCAACTGATCTGGTGGTCCATAGCAGACACCAACCACAACATCACCCCTGTTGCTTCCACCTCTAAATTTAACCCATAGACTCTCTCAACAGTCTTTTCTCCCTCTAAGTATTGGAGCTCCGAGCAATCATACTGCTCTCTTACATACAATGCAACTCCTCCTCCCTTTCTCCCCCACCTGTTCTTCCTGAACAGTTTATACCCTTCCATGACAGTGCTCCAGTAATGCGAGTCATCCCACCAAGTCTCCATTTTTCCAGTCAAATCATTGTTCTTTAACTGGGCCAGGGCTTCTAATTCTTCCTGTTTGTTTCCCAGGCTTCTTGCATTGATGTACAAACACCTTAGATAACCAGTTAACTGCCCTACTTTCTCCATCCGAATCAGGGGTCCTCCTTTGTTGCTCTTTCCTCCTTGTGATTCTTCCCGGTGTCCGACTTCCTCACTTACCTCAGGGCTTTGCTCACCATCCCCCAATGAACCTAGTTTAAAGCCCTCCTCACTAGGTTTGCAAGCCTGCCCACGAAGATGCTCCTTCCTCTCTTGGTTAAGTGGATCCCATCTCTTCCTAACAATCCTTGTGCCTGGAACAGAGTCCTTTAGTCGAAGAAACCAAAGCCCTCTCTGCGACATCACCTGTGCAACCACACATTTACTTCCTCATTTCAACGACCCCTACCCAGACCTTTTCCTTCAACTGGAAGGATGGACGAGAACACCACCTGTGCTTCAAATTCCTTGATCCTTCTTCCCAGCGCTACATAATCTGCTGTGACCTGCTCAAGGTCATTCTTGGCCGTATCGTTAGTTCGTACATGGAGAAGCAGGAAGGGGTAGCGATCCAAAGGTTTAATCATGTTTGGAAGACTCTGTCACATCCTGAATGCGAGCTCCCGGTAAGCAGCACACTTCTCGAGATTGCAGGTCTGGACGGCAGATGGATGGCTCATTCCCTCTTAGGAGGGAGTCCCCGACCACCACCACCCATCTTCTTTTGGATGCCTAGCAGCCACAGGGGAGGTGCAAGCCCTTTCTATTCCTGCTATTTAAAGGCCCCACCCCTTCTGCCCAAGGCCCTGCCCCTTCCAGGGCAGCCCACGACTACTTAAAAATATTTTGAAGTGGCCTCCATTCAAAAATTATTGCTTACCCCTTGGCTAATCTCTTTGCAATGAGCGCCACAGAGCTCTCAGCATGGCCCCTGCAGCCCAGGCCAGTCCCTGCTGGGGCCCAAGGCCACTGAGTTCAGCAGGCAAATCTCCCCAGGACTTCAGCGCAGATCTTCTGAGGCAGGCATCCCCGGTCTGGACAGTGCACTTGGGGCCGGTGTTGCCTGGTCCAAGCGCTGCTCAAGGGACAGGTTCCTGGCATGGCACCACTCACCATGCGGACATCACTGCCCAGCTCGCAGTCCCCATGGCACATGTGTGAGGACCTCGGAGGCTGGTGGTCCGGCTCGACTTCGCGGCACCATGTTGGTGAATTGCAGCCACTCCCGAGTCAGTTAGGACACCAGAGGACCATTCCAGGTGCTTCTCGTCCTGGTTGTCGGTGTCAGTGACCAGCACTTGGTGCTGCATTGATGCCAGGCTTCATTGCTAGTCCCCAGCACTGCCCCTTCATCTGGGCCTTGGACCAAGCCTGGGTACCCCAGAGTAAGCTCCTCATCTGGCACTTCTGGTACAGCAGATGGGACCCCAGTTTACACAGTGGCCACAGGCCTGGCTGCCTCAGTGATACACCTCGAACCTGTGGGGTTCTCTGTACCATCCCAAGTACCACGCTTGGTAGACTGAGGGCACCATTGGCCCCTACACCTCTGCTAACGCCTCCCAGTACCCAAGGCTTCCCACAAGAGGAGCAGGGGGTTGAGACACAGGCTCCGACCTCCACCAGCCTCCAGATGAAGCCATTGTGGGGCCCCCCACTGGAGCCCCAACCCCCGATGATGTGCAGGCCCACAAGGAATTACTCAAGCGGGTGTACTCAAGTTGGCTACCAACTTGAACCTCCAAGTGGAGGAACTTGAGGAGCTGAAAGATACCCCCTTCGGGATGTTGGACGAGTTGGCCCTGGCCAGGGGGACCTTACCGCTCCACGAAGGGGTGACCAGGATCACCATGGCTGTGTGGCAAACGCCCTGCTCCATTCTTCCCTCTCCAAAAGGGCAGAAAGAAAGTACTTCATCCCAGCAAAGGGGCATGAGTGCCTGTACTCCTCAGCCCCGAATGTCCTGGTGGTGGAAGCTGCTAACCACCGAGAGAGACAAGGCCAGCTTGGGCCTTGAAGAGCTGCATGCATGTGGCTCTTCTCCACCTGTGCCACAGCTTGGGCTGTTGATAATGGTAGAAAAGTCACAGTTAATGCTGATTCAATGCATAGAGTTTATGGGAGACATGTTAGATCCGTCTCTGGCGAGAGCCTTGCTCCCTCCGGGCAGGTTTTGTGACCTCATGACTTGCCTGGGCACTTGGCCAACCACTACAGCCAGGGTATTTCTTCAGCTACTTGGGCGCATGTCAGCATCTACTTACATGGTTAAGTACGCAGACTCCGTGTTTGTCCCTGCCAGCAATGGCTGGCATCAGGCCATACCCCCTCCGGCACCCTCTGGACAGAGTGGTGATGGTGCCAGCCCCATCCTCAACTCTCACCTGGTGGACTGACCACAGCAACATTCTAGCAGGAGAATCGTTCCAAGCGCCTTCCCATTCGCACTGGTCTCGGAATGCATCAGACCTGGACTGGGGCATTCATCTCGGCTGTCTCCGTGCCCAGGATACATGCATCACATGGGAAGTGCCCCTCCACATAAGTATCAAGGAACTGTGGGTGATTTTCCAGGAACGTGAGGTCTTCCTCCCTCACCTGGCAGGCAGGATGATCCAAGTCTCCCCAGACAACACAATCACAATGTTCTATGTCAGTCGCCAAGGGGGGCCCCTGGTCGGGCTGCTCTGCCAAGAGGTGATTCCCCTCTAGGATTTCTGCATCCAGCAGGGAAATTCATCTGGGGGCTCACCACCTCTTGGGTGTGGGAAACCTCCAATCTGATCAGTTGGGCAGGGAGCTCTTCTTTTACCATGAGTGGACTCTCCATCTGCCAATCACTGCTGTGCTCATCCCGAAGTGAGGCATTCCCCAGGTGAACCTCTTTGCTGCTGTGCACAACACGAAGTGTTGCAGCTTCTGCTCCAGATACCGGGTGAACAAAATGTCCCTGGGAGTTGCCTTCCACATCCTGGGGAAGGTCAAGCAGACCAGAACCAAGATCATTCTCATCACACCAGCGTGGCCCTGCTGAGCCTAGTGGTTTGCCCCCAGTGACCCCTGCCGCTCTGCCCGGACCTGCTGTCTCAGGACCATGGCCGCTTCCACCTTCGTCTGGACCCACCATTGCTTCACCTCACAGAGTGGCTCTGTGGCTGCTGACGGAGAGTGCTCCTGCTCGTATGTGGTCCAGCAGCTCCTGCTGGGGAGCCATAAGCCGTCGACCAGGCAGGCTTACAGTGCCAAGTGGCTGAGGTTTTCCGTGTGAGCTTGACAGTGGGATCTCACCCCTGCAGAGGCTCCTGTCCAGATCATCCTTGATAATCTTCCTTGAAGGAGGAAGGCTTGGCGCTGTCACCCCTGGGAGTGCACTTGGCAGCAATCTCAACTTTCCACCTGCTGATCCAAGGTCACTCCATGTTTTCCTTCTACGTGATGCCGAGATTTCTTAGAGGCCGTGAGTGGTTCTTGCCACATGTGTGGCCCCTCGTCCCGCAATATTTGGTCCCTTGTAAGCTTACTGGGCTGCTCTTTGAACTAATGGCTACGTGTTCCCTTCTGCACCAGTCCTGGAAGATGGTCTTCCTCGTCATGGCTGTTATGTCATCTAGGAGGCTCTCCAAGTTGTGGGCCTGGACTATGGAGCCCTCATACGTGGTCTTCTATAAAGACAAGGTGCAGCTATGTACTATAGTGTGGTGTGTGGGGAGGTAATCAACAGGAGTGAGATAAATCTGGCTGTGCCAATAAAGTGGTCTCAGAGCTCCTTAGTGAAAGAAGGTACAGGACATCCCTGCTGTAAGTCACCCCGGAATACATCTGTTCCACACTAAAGTCGTTAACGCTTGTAGGAACCGATGCGTCATAGGTCATAACATAAGAACATAAGAACGGCCGTACTGGGTCAGACCAAAGGTCCATCTAGCCCAGTATCCTGTCTGCCGACAGTGGCCAGCACCAGGTGCCCCAGAGGGGGTGGACCGAAGACAATGATCAAGCGATTTGTCTCCTGCCATCCCTCTCCAGCCTCTGACAAACAGAGGCCAAGGACACCATTTTATCCCTTGGCTAATAGCCTTTTATGGACCTAACCTCCATGAAATTATCTAGCTTCTCTTTAAACTCTGTTATATTCCTAGCCTTCACAGCCTCCTCTGGCAAGGAGTTCCACAGGCTGGCTACACGCTGTGTGAAGAACTTTCTTTTATTAGTTTTAAACCTGCTACCCATTAATTTCATTTGGTGTCCTCTAGTTCTTCTATTTAGGGAACTAATAAATAACTTTTCTTTATCGGCCCTCTCCACACCACATTCCTGCCATTCCCCACTCTTAAGTGGTGCAAAACCAAAAAATTGCACAAATGGAAGTCAGCTGCAGGAAAAAATATCCCCGCTTTAAGTTGTTTCATCTAGGGTTGCCTGATGGTTGAAACAAAAATACCGAACACCCCCCCCCCACACACACACACACACAAACACCGGGAAAAATTCTGTTGAAGGGGAAAGGACTCCAAGCCCCCAAAATTAAAATAAAATAGCATTAAAACAGCATGTCCCCTTTAAGAGTGAGTGCAGGGATAGGAACAGGGAAGGGGTTGAGCACTAAGACCCAGGGGAGGCATTGCTTTTGGCCGGCAGCCATTTTGTGCCGGCAGCCTTGGGGAACCAGGTAAGCATGGGGGCTGGGGTTGGGGGGCTGGAGGTGTTGGGGGCCAGGGGGGGGTTCGGCCGGGCGCTGAGTGTTTGTAGGGTTGCCAGGTGCCCGGCATTTTCACCTCCTGGCCGGGGAAAATTTCAGAAAATACCGGACTGTCCGGGTGAATACCGGACACCTGGCAACCCTAGTTTTGCTATGAGTCCAAGTTTTGTGGCGCGTATCTTGGAATTACAGCAAGGACAGGCTGTGTTTACAACTTATTTAAACAGGAGTTGGACCAGTGGCGCGGCCATGGGTAGGACGGAATGGGCCATGGCCCACCCAACCTATCATCCAGGCCTTACCCGATCCCAGCTCTGCTCCTGCCCTGTGCTCCTGCTGGGGAGCAGGGTCGGACAGTGGGGGCTTGCCCTGCTCCACCTGGCCAGCGCTTTCACCAGGGAGCGGGACTGGGACATGGAGCTTGCAAGCCCCAACCTGCACTCACTAGCTGGAGGGCCAGAGCAGGGCAAGCTCCCATGCCTCCACCTTGCTCCGTCAGCTGGAGTGCTGGGTGGCCTGACCCCCCACTCTCCTCCACTAGAGCTGGGCAAGTCCCATTGCCCCGACCCCGCTCCTCAGGCACCCCGGGTGCATTGGGGTAAGTCCCCAACTCCACTCATTGGCTGGAGTGCCAGGTGGGGGGGGGGGGTGCATTTTCTTCATCCCTCCATTTTTCCAAGGCCCCTGGCCAGAGTGTCTAGCACCACACCAGGGGATTGGAGGGGGAAGTGGCCCTGATGGCTCATGGCCCCCCCATCCTACTGTAATTGCCCACCTACCCTAAATCATGGCCCTCCCAGGTGTCCCAGTCTGCCTGTGCTGCTGATTGGGATGCCCTCGGTGGTGTGTGCTGCTGCTGCATCTTGTGCCTTCACATCTGAAGCCACCTTGTCCTGACTAAAACCCAGTACAATGTTTTCAGGAGTCATCTAAGGAAAGAGAGCACCTCTCTTTCCCCCCCTCCCTCCCCCAAGAAAAGGAGACCTGCCCCCCAAAGGTTTTAACTATTCCAATGCTTCCTTTGATCAAATCCTGCCAGGGTAGATTTAATGGATAAGCTCTGCAAACTCTAAACAAAGAGGCCTGCTGTGCTGATGAACACCTGCTAAATTGATCGGTCATGTTGTTCTGCCAAGAGAATAGCTCCATTTTCTTCTGTACCACTATTTGTTACAAGTTTGCCCTCTGCTCCCAGCCCTCACTTAAAAAGAAGTACAGTTTGGCTGGTGCATTTCCACTTGTAGCCATCTCTGTATCCCCTTCTGGCACAGGTTGAGACCCTGAAATAAAATTGTGTAAGTGGGGAGTTGGGGTGGTTATCCCTTTGTTTGCCTGCATGTACATGAGAGTCCTTGTGTTCTAACCTAGAACATGGTTTTCATTCCCCTTGGAATCACTTTAGCTAAGAAACGTACATGATTGCAACCACCTCCAGAGCTCTCCTGTAATTGGGTGAAGTCCTTGACCTTAGCAGATTTTTTTTGTGCCTGAGGACAAAGCTGGCTCTGTGCCAGTGAGCAAAATTCATAGGTTCTGAAACCAGATTGCTTGTCATCCATCGAGGCTAAGCAAGTGTTCTCCTTGGCCTGTGATTTGCCATGAGTCCTTCTCCCTGGCACCAGGGTGACCAGGGAGTAGGCTGGGAAACTTGACCTATCTGGACTCTCTTGGGACCCTCTGCCCATCCAGTCGTAAAGAAATGGAGGATGGATATAATCTCTAGACCCACTTGAGGTTTTCTGAACGTCATGAGCCTCAGGCTGAGTCTCACTGTTCTAGATTTTGTGCTCTCATCTTTAAACGTTAACAGTGTACTTGAAGAGACACTATCCAGAGTGAGTCAGGCCCAGAAAATTCCCTTTCAGGACAAAATAAGTTATGAAACGGTGCAGCAATTATAGGGACAGCTACATCTCTGTCCCCTCCTGGCCATGCCTGTTCCTTTACTTATCTTGGGCTTCTTTGCTGTCAGTTTAGACTGTTTAAACTTATTGCATATATGTCATCCTGTAACACATAGGTTCCCAAACTGGGGGGTGCGCCCCCCTGGAGGGGCATGAAGAAATTCGGGGCCTCATGAGGTGACCCAGCCCCCTTTAATTCCCAAGAAAGAGCCCGGTCCGTCCGGTAAAAAAAAATTCAGAAAATACCATGTGAAATGTCCAATATTTTCTGTTTTTCCTGGCTTGGGCGTCCGCCGGAACACGGACAGCTCAGCTTGGGCTGGCTGTGGAGAGGGCGGGGAGGAGGATGGAGCGTCCTGGGCAGACTTAAAAATGGCTGCCTTAAAAGGGCATTGCCTGCTCTGCTCTTATAAGGGCACTTTTGATGACACAAAAAAAAAAAAAAAACCTTTTCCCTTGGAGTACCTGCGCCTTTTTTAACACTGGTCCTGGGAATTAAAGGGGCCGCGGCTGTTTTTCAGCCCCAGTCAGTTCCTTTTTTTTTTTTTTTTTTCCCCCTTCCCCCTTCAGCAAATTTTGCTGCTATTTTTTTTGTTTTGTTTTGTTTTTTTGTTTTGTGGGGGGGGTCTCAAAAATCAAAAAGGGGGCATGATGCTGAAAAATTTGGGAATCACTGCTGTAACAGGAATCCTGTTCTGTGGATTTTTCCCCACCCTGCTACATAATATATGCACGTAGGTTGCTAATGTTCAGTACTGTAGAGGTATCTCAAGTAGGTCTGTGCCATAATCACAGGACTCTTATTAGAGGAAGCAGTTTACATGCCAAAATTCTGAGTGTCAGCTCTTCTTGAGGCTGTGTTTGCTCTCCAAGTTAGTCTCTAGTTTAGAAGATTCCTCCCATATACAAAACATTTATGATAAATTCAAATTGTCTAATTGAATTGACTGCATATGTGTATAATTCTTTGCAGATTAGGACTCATTTTAGTTCAAATAAGCATTAGAAGCCAAATAACTCTATAACAGTGAGTTTACAAGTCAAAGGGCTTACACGCTGGGAACTTTATTCTGTTGAAAGAAGTGTGTGCTGCATGGATGATCTACAAGCTCAAAAGCCCTCAACTGCTGTAGAAAGACTAGGAAGCTTAAATACAAAAATTGTCAGTATAATATTAAAACTATACAGTTAAAACAACAACAAAAATAGAAAATGTACCCTGCAACCAAGTTAATGTTTTTGTAGCACTCAAAGTATTTTTATTCTTCTTCTTTAGCATGAAGTTTAATGTATGTCTGTGCTAAAATATGCACAATTAAAGCATATATATATTGCAGGTAAGTTAAAATTGTTGTTAATATCTCAACTTTTATTTTTCCTGTTTGTGAATTTTAATTGAAAAATTAATTAAGTTTTAACTAGGTCTGTCAAGCAGTTAAAAATTGTGATTAATCACACAATTAATAGCACGATTAATCATGCTGTGAAACAATAGAATACCATTTATTTAAATATTTTGGATGATTTTTCTACATTTTCAATTGTATTTAAAACAAGCTCACTTTATATTTTTATTACAAATATCTGCACTTTAAAAAAAAATTAGTAATTTTCAGTTCTCCCCATTAAAAGTACCGTAGTGCAATCTTTGTAATGAAATGTAGAATTTTGTACATAAGAAAACTGTATTTAAAAACGAAATAATGTAAAACTTTAGAGACTGTAATTCCACATAGGCCTACTTCTTGTTCAGCCAGTTGCTCAGAGAAACAAGTTTGGTTACGTTTACAGTAGATAGTGCTGCCTACTTCTTGTTTAAAATGTCACCTCAAGTGAGAACAGGCATTTGCACAGCACTGTTGTAGCTGGCATTGCAAGATGCGCTAAAGATTCATATGTTCCTTTAGGCTTCAACTACTATTCCAGAGGATATATGCATCCTTGCTGATGATGGATTCTGCTTGATAATGATCCAGAGCAGCGTGGACCAATGGATGTTCATTTTCATAATCTGAATCAATGTCATCTATTGAAGGTTGACTTTTTTTTTTTTATGGTTTCCTCATCAGAGCATTACTCTTTTAAGATTTCTGAAAGAATGCTCCATGCCTTGTCCCTCTCAGATTTTGGAAGGCATTTAAATTCTTAAGCCTTGGGTTGAGTGCTTGACTGTCTTTAGAAATCTCAGACTGGTACCTTCTTTGCATTTTGTAAAATCTGCAGTGAAAGTGTTCTTAAAACAAACTAGGGGGCTGCACCCCTTGCTCGCTATGCTCACCAACCCCCCTCTCTCTGGGGGTAGGTGTCTGGCCAGAGAGAGGGGGCAGGAGCAGGCTGGGTTCAGGGTCTCAGTGGAAGGGGTGAGTGAGGGGACGGGGGTTGCAGGATCTTGGCAGGGTGGTGAGTGAGGGGCTGGGGGTGTGGGGTCTCAGGTTGGGGGCTATAAGTGAGCGGGCAGGGAGTGCAGGGTCTCAGCCAAGGAAGTGTGTGAGGGGACTGGGGGGCGTGGGGTCTTGGCTGAGGGCGTATGTGATGGCGCTGTGGATGTGGGGAGGGCTTATGGCTCCTGCCCCCCCCGGAGCACCAAGAAGGGAGAGGGTGTGCGGCTCCTGGCTCCTATCAGCCCTCTCGAGGAGGGAGGGTGCACAGCTCCTGCTCCCCCAAGAGGGGGAAGGGCGCATGGTCCCCAGCTCCCACCCCCCCCCAAAGGGAGAGCACAGCTCTCGGCCCTCTCCCTGGATGGGGAAGGGTGCATGGCTCTCGGCTGCTCCTGGCTCCCACTGTTCCCCTGGGAAAGGGGACGACACATAGCTCCTGGCTCCCCACCGCCCCTAAAGCGGGGAGGATGCCCAGCTGCAGGAGGGTGTGCAGCTCTCGAGGGAGAGGACTGTAGCTCTCAACCCCTCCCTGGAGCACTGGGGAGGCGCACAGCTCCTGGCCCCCCTGGGAAGGGATAGGGTGCAAGGCTCCCAGCCGCCCTGCAATGGGGGAGGTCTTGCGGTTCTGGCGCTCCTGGAAAGAGGGATGCTGCATGTCTCCCATCCCACTGGAGAATCTGATGGGAGGGAGTAAGGAGGCAGGGTGACTGAGGGCAGAGAGGGTGGTGGGATGCAGATGACGCAATGACATCAATCTGTTGTCCCGCAGGAAAAAACTAATGTGTATATATAGAGACACAACATGTGCTGGGCCATCATCTAGGACTGCAATGACATGAACTAAATAGTAGAATGTGGGTAATACTGAGCAAGAGATATACAATTCTCCCCCAGCAAGTTGAGTCACAGATTTAATTAATGCATTTTTTTAACATGCATAATCAGCATGGCAGCATGTCCTCTGGAATGCTGGCCAAAGTACGAAGGGGCATACGAAAGTTTAGCATATCTGGCATGAAAATACCTTGCAGTGCTGACTACACAAGTGCCATGTGAACGCCCAGTCTCACTTTCAGGTGACATGTGAATAAGAAGCAGGCAGCTTCTTTCCTGTAAATTGTAACCAAACTTGTTTGTCTTTGCAATTGGCGGAACAAGAAGTAGGACTGAGTGGACTTGCAGGCTTGGCAGTTTTACATTGTTTTGGTTTTGAATGCACTTAAGTAACAAAAAAAATCTACATTTGTATGTTGCACTTTTACAATAGAGATTGTAATGTATGCATGTATGAGGTGAATTGAAAATACACTTTGTTTTATTTATTATTTTTCAGTGCAAACATTTTTAATAAAAAATAACTAGGGGCTGCACCGTCTGTCCACTACGCTCACCTACTTCCCTCCCAGGCCACTTTTGCTTCACTGAGAGAGCCTGTTGACGCTGATAATGTGATGAAGTCATTCTGTTGCCCTTCAGGAACATTCTGTCATCCGACAGGAAAAACTTTTTTATATATATAAATATCTAGTGAGCAGTGCACAATTTGTATTCTGTGTTGTAATTGAAATGAATATATTTGGAAAAGTAGGGAAAACATCCTAAAATATTTAATAGATTTCAATTAGTATTGTTTAACATTACAATTAAAACTGCAGTTAATTCAATTAATTTTTAATAGTGATACATTTTTGAGTTAGTTGTATGTATTAACTGCCATTGATTGACAGCCCTAATTTTAACTCAGGCTTTGAAGGTAATTTCATGTTTGTGCAGTGTTTTGAAATTCTCAGGTGAAAGGCTGTGCTAGAAAAGGACAAATGGCGGCAGTTGTGGTGCTGTCTTCATTCACCCGTGGTCTCCTCTCCATCCTCATGAAAAGAGAGCTGCTGGGCTGAAATCCATCTACTTAGTGGAATTTTACTGTGTTCTCTTCTAGCTGAACCAGGGTTCAGAAGACCCACTGAAGAGGCCAGTGGTGTATGTGAAGGGGGCTGATGCAGTCAAATTGATGAACATAGTTAACAAGCAGAAAGTGGCCCGAGCAAGGATTCAGCACCGGCCCCCTCGGGTGAGACTCAGTGTGCAGTGGGAACTGTGCTACTGTTGCTTCGTACAGCGCGTGTTAATACCATTGGTTGATAACATGTGCAGTGACACTTTCCATGCATGCTGACTGGAGAACAGTTAGTTACTCTCAAAGTGCCATTGACTTCCATGGGATTTCTCAAGTCAGTCACAACTCACCTGTGTTCCAGTGCTAAATTAGAGGTTCTCAGTCTGGCCTTATATCACATAGGGACTTTTGTTTGGTTTTGGTGTCATAATGGCCCTTTAATAAAGAAACAAAACATTTAAATGAAATAAGTTAATTGTTGCACTCTGCAGGGCTGAACTTCCAGGAAGACACTCTGTCTGAGGTTAGCAAACATTTCTAGATAGCATTTTTCATGCATGGATTAACAAAGAAATCTGATATTTTAGTCCCCTTCCAGTCTAGAATGGATATTCCCAAGTAATCTTGAACACTTCCTAGATATAGTTTATATGAGAAAAGCAAACATAAAAATCAGAGTAGATCAGATTTCTTCGTTTTTTTCTGGATTCTGAAAGCATCAACTCTGTTAGGAAGCATGACTCATTTAAGCAATCAGTCGTTTGCCAAGGACTCAGCCATGTTGATTTTACTTGCTTCTGAAAGAGAATTGTACCAAAAACCCACTGGAGCTGTTGGTAATTGTGATTCACTCTGGTGAAACCTGTTGTTTGTAGAACCAGCACTGAGTTCAGAGCTACTGTAAACCTTATACACTAAATCTGTGTCCCACCACACACTTAGGTTCCTGTGGCAAATGTGACTTCCTTCCAGTTTGTATTTGATTGTTTGCCATATCCCTAGATATAAAGAGAACCCCTGAATATTCACCATTAAGTACATGGAATTTTATAAAATAGTGTTAATTGACCTCATTCAAAGGTATTGACCTAAGAGTCTGGCTCATGCAGTCAGGGTTCCTGAGCAGCTGGTCAAGAGAGACTAACACATGACCCATGGCACAGTCACCTTTTCTATAATGGAATTCAGGCCCTAGGGGCATTCATGGGAACCATAATTATCAAGAAATAAGAGCAGGGGGGAATGGATTCGAAGGGCATTGAAAGGGATTTGAATGTGATCTGCCTGGGGAGGCAAGTTAAACTTACTCTGTCTTCTTCATGTCTAAGCAACCCACAGAGTACTTTGACATGGGGATTTTCCTTGCCTTTTTTGTGGTGGTCTCGCTCGTTTGCCTCATTCTTCTCGTCAAGATCAAACTGAAGCAGCGACGTAGTCAGGTAAGAGCTATCTGAGCTCAGGATCAGTAATGGTACTTTTCTGGTGGTCTGACCCCTACGTCTGTCCTCTAGAGAGTTGGGTCAGTGCAGTTGAAGAGGAAGAATGGGTCACTGTCTGGAAAAATAGCCATTGCGAGAAGGGTTTTATCCAGAGACGCACGGCACTGTAAAAAGGTGTGGAACTTGTCTAAGAGACCTGCTGTACTCTGCAGTGCTTGGTCTGTGTGTTGGGACTGCTATAGAAACTGTGGTTAGTCCAAGTGGGGGAGGCAGCAAAACAGAGTGGGGTGATATTCATGGCTTCTAACAAAGGAAAAGTGGCTTCATATCGGCTTCCAGGCTTTCTGGGTGCATAGTGCAGATGGAACCTCACACGTCCA
This sequence comes from Rafetus swinhoei, assembly GCA_019425775.1. Classification (NCBI taxonomy): domain Eukaryota; kingdom Metazoa; phylum Chordata; order Testudines; family Trionychidae; genus Rafetus; species Rafetus swinhoei. The sequence continues at coordinate 28,283,018 of CM033425.1, read as the reverse complement.
GGACTCTCTGGTCCCTGGTAGCCGGGAGCAGGAGCTATCCGGGAGCCCCAGCCAGCGCTGAAGTTCAAGCTCTGTGGTAGCAGGCTGGGGGTCGGGGCCAGAAGCAGGGAGGGGCAATGGGCTCGGAAGCCGATGACAGGGGGACCTCCCCAGCCATGTTTCCTCTGAGATTTCCATCCAAGACCGGAGTGAGTATTGTCTTGTGCACCAGATTAAGTTCATGTGTGCTTGTTCGGATGGGTGCTGCTGTGGCACCCAAATTATAAACCTCTCCATTATCCCTTTGCTGCCATGTCTCCCACCCTACCCTTGCCCCTGGTGCCTGCTCCCACCCACCCACCCACCCACCCCCCCCACACCCACACACCCCCTCCTCTGCTGTCCTGGCTCCTGCCCTCTCACTTCCTCAGACCTTTGGGGACCTGCCCTCCCCATCCTCTCTGACCCTGCACCCCCTTCCCTCTTGTGTCCACCCTTCTCTAGCCCCATCTCCTCTCCTAACACCAGTCTCTACCTACCTGCCCTGCCTCTCTCTTCTGCCCTCTGGTGCCTGTCCCTCCCCTCCCCATGTCTGCCCTTCTGCTTCACCCCACAAACCCCCTTGCCCCTGCACCTTCCTGGTGCCTCCTTCCCTCACTGCCCCTGCCCCACTTGCCCTCTTTCTCCCTGGTACCCTCCACTCTCTTCATGCCCCTCTCCTCATGCCCCTCTGCACCTCACATGTTACTTGCTCCATCCCCTGCCGTCCTCATGCCTCCTCCTTTCAATACCTCTTCTCCATGTACCCACTGCCCCTCTCCTCTTCCTCCTCTTGCCCCATTGCCCCTTTCCTTTCCCAGCATCACCCTCTCCCCACCCTTCTCCCCTGCTGTCCTCCCTTGTCCCCATGTTCCCTCCCCTCTCCCCTGCTGCCCTTTTCCTCATTGTCTATTCTTGGCCCCATGGCATTTGTCTCTCTTCCACCCTGCCCCTTGGTGCCTTCCCCTTTCTTCTCCTGCCCTGCCCCCCTTCCCTCAGCACAAGTTCCTTCCTCTCCTCACCCACCTTCCGCTTAGTTCTCCCCCTGCCCCTTCCTTCCTCCCTTCTGCCTTCCTGACACCTGCCCCCTCACCCCACTCTAGCTCCCTGGTTCGGGGGCTGAGCTGCGTAGAGGGCAGCTGCCAGCAGCACTGGCACCAGGGCTGCGGTGCTATTTTTAGTACCCTGGCCCCGGCCCAGGAGCAGCTGTCCCACGACCCAGCTCGAGTCCTAGGACAGCCACCCACCATGCAGCTGAGCCCCTGAACCAGGGAGCTAGAAGGGTTGAGTGGTGCAGGTATGCTGGGACACAAGCCTGGCTGCAGTGCTATTTGTAGTACTGCAGTCTCAGACCCAGCAGCTGTGACCCAACTGCTTCTTGGGACGGGGCTGCGTGGTGGGCAAGTGCCTCATGTGCTGGGACTGGAGCTGGGGCCATAGCTGCATGGTGGCTTCCCAACTGCTCCTGTGCGGATCTGCTGAGGGGGTGGGTGGGACTGAAATACTTGGTGTGCACCTGTGCAGGCACACACCTTACATGGAACCCTACTCCTGGGTGTGTCAAATTCCCTCCTTCAGAGCTAGTCAGGTCCCAAGGGTGCCAGCCTAGGGAGGTCCATCCTGCATGTGCATTCTCAGGATTTCCAGCAGCAACTGAAGGAGAAAAGAGGCAACTTTCTTTTAATGCGGATTTCCTTTGATTCCTAGAGGGAAAAGATTTCAAGGAAAGAAGTCTGGTTAGGAATTGTCCCTGGAACAGGGAGGCTTGAAGGATCTAAGCAGTGTGAAGGGAAGGCTGAGTAGGGGAACAGAATCAGATGCCAAAATTCAGTGCAACTTTTCATCATAGGCCAGTCACTCGCTCTAGGGGAAAACCCTTCTGCGGTCGGTCCTAGGCTCCTCTTTTCCCTGGTGGCAGCCCACCGGGCATGTGGGGGTTGGGGAGAACCTGGTCCTGCCCACTTACGCCGGGTTCTGGCCCAGGGCCCCAGCTAGTGGTCACTAGCGAGGCTCCTGCCCTTGTCCCCATAGAATAGCAGCCCTTCCCTGGGCCACTTCCCCAACCAATCCCACAGCACCATCTCCTGGCCCACAAGATGAGAACTTCTCCCGGTTGTAGCCTTCAGTTCCCTTCCACTCTGCACTTGCCTCCTCTCCAGCGCATCCCTCCTCTCCTTCCCCTTCTTGACTGAGGAGAAATCTTTATAGTGAGCCAGCAGGCCCAGGCGTCCCATTAGCCTGCTGCTGCCGCAGGGCTCTGAATAAGTCCTCGGTGCCTAGTGGCTGGGCTGCAGTCTCTGGCAGCCTATGGAGGGAACAGGTACCTGCCCGGGGTGCAAGTATGGCTTGGTCCGGCACTGACTGTATCAGAAGACTTATTAACAAAGTAAATAATACATTTACTTGTAAATCCTCTTCAGACCCAGACTAGACAATATGCTAACCCTAATTGTAGCCAGGTACACTTTTATCCTTCATTTTTAAAAAATTAGGTTTAATTTCTTCTTCCAGTGCAAATTCCAGCATAGCCTTAACTGAGAAGCTGCTGTATTACCTCTGAAACCTCATATACTGTGAAAAATTCAAGTTTTGTTGGCTAGTTCAATACGTTAGTATCAACTGTAATTATGAGAACTGTACACTCCCCTTTTGCAGGAGCCAAAGCTCCAAAAAAAAATCAAATCTAAGAACCAAATATCAGAAAGAACTAAACCTACCATGGAGGGAGACCAGAAGGGAATTGGAGATGGTGACAGTGAAAAGATAAGAAGTTGAACCCAATACACTATTCCAGGGCTACTCAACTTTGGAAGTTCCAGGGGCCGCAGTGATACTCAGAGAACATACTGAGGGCTGCATCTTAAGCGTGGTTGCACATACATGCAAATATATATGCAAATATATGCAAATAGCTTCTTTAACAAGGACAGGAATGAATACAGAGATTAAGGCAAGACTATACACACACAGGCCCCATTTAAGTCAGTTCTGCTGATATTAATAAAATGCAATATTTACCTGATTTCCACCCATGTGACAGCACTTTTAATGAGCAATGACAATTCAGGAATTTAACTATGAAAATACATATCAACAGAAGACAATTCTAGTGACGACTTTTTTGTATTGGCTCCCGCAAACAAATGGGCCATGGCCCGTGGGCCACGTGTTGAATAGCCCTGCACTATATGATAAACAGCAGAAGTCTACATATGGGATGTGTGAGCTGAACCTATGGAAAGCATTCATGACTCTTACAGGCTTCAATATGTGTGTGTATGATAGCGGAAGATGGTCAAAATATGCGTAAGTGCCCGGAAACCATTTAAGAGTTTTGCTGAGATGAAGTGCACACATCTACAATACTCTCCACTCTTCCTTCCCCCCCCAAGAGAGAGAGACACAGAGCCCACAAAAGTATGGGCCACTGGAGCTGGAACTGTGGCCATGGTGAGGCTGCCCCAGCAGGGACAGCCTCACCACGCCTTGGTTCCAGCTGGAGCACACGGGGGGGTAGCTGCACACCGCATGGCTTGGCAAGCGAAACCGTGTGTGGTTCCACCATAGTTGGAACTGGGCCAGCTCCAGCCAGAGCACAATGGGGGCAGGGCAGCCACCTGCTGTGTGGCCCCGCCAGAGCCCACCTCCTCCGCTCACTTTCCAGGCTGCAGGTTCAGCAGGAAACTGAGCAGTGAGCGCTGCTGTATGGCTCTGTAAATGAAAGTTGTGCCCATTAATTCCTGTACCAAGGCTGGCCCTGGGCAGATCCTTTAGAAGGGTATTTAACCTTGATTCACCAATGCACCACATCCTTTACATTGTTGTAGCCAGGGCTTGACAAATTATGGAAAACCCTACTTGCCAGACAAAAAAGGGACTCGCCACCCTCCCTCCCCAAAAAGTGTGTTTTTTTAATGGCATAAATTCCTAATAAGAATAAGAACAGTAATTACTAATAAGTTATTAATAAATATCTTATAAAGTTCTACTTTTTCCCTCTGCTGCCATGTCTCCTCCCCTTGCTCCATCAGCTCCCCTGGTGCCTGCTGCCCCCCCACTCCTCACCCTCCTCTGCTGTCCTGACTCCTGCCCTTCTAGCTGCCCTCAGCCTTCCTGAGACCTGCCCCCCTCCACCAGCCCTTCTCTCCCCCCTGTGCCCACTCCTCCAGTAGCCCCACACTGATCATGTGAGCTACCCCTCCTCATCCCTCTCCTAACACCTCCCTCTACACACCTGCCCTGCCCTCTCCTCTGAGGCTGGTCCCTCCCCTGCAGGTGTCTGCCCTTCTGCTTCACCCCAGAATCTCCTGGCACCTGCACCCTCCTGGTTCCTCCCCCCTCACTGCCCCTGCCCCTTTTTCCCTGATACCCACCCCTCACCACCCTCTGCCCCATTCCCCTCATGCCCCTGTGCCCTCACACATGCCTTGCTCCATCCCCACCTTCCTCATGCCCACCCCTTCTTTCAAGCCTTCTCCCAGCACCTCCTCCTCCCCTCTAGCCCCCAGTGCCCTTACCCTCTCCTCTCCCAGCATCACCCTGTTCCCCCTCCCACTGACACCTCCCCTCCTGCCCTTTTCCTCATTGTCTGCACTTGGCCCCCTGGGATTTGTCTCTCCTGCACCCCTGTCCCTTGGTGCCTTCCCCTTTCTTCTTCTTCTTCTCCTGACCTCCTCCTCCTCTCCCCTCCCCTCAGCACAAGCCCCTTCCCCTATATTTTTCCCCTCCCCCTCCCACAGCCCAGCCCAGCCACTTCCCTCCCCAGGGCCAAGCAAAACATTCCCCACTTTTTGGTGTCTTTTACACGTTTGCATTTTGCAATGGTTTTTTTTTCATTTTTGTCCCAGCATTTTAGCCCTATAAATAGCAAATAGCATTTTCATTCATTTTTTTTTCCATAAAGGCAAAGGCACTTCAAGTGAACTCCCCTTTCACTGCTGCTGGGTCACAGCAGCCTTTTCCCTGCCCTGTCCAGCCCCTCCCTATGGGCAAGCACCCCGCTCCCAACCCACAGGGGAAACAGGGTGCAGGGACAGCACAGAGCCAGAGGGGTGCAGGAACAGTGGGGGGATTGGACAGGGGTGGCACGGGAACAGGAGGCACAGAGGCAGAGGGACGCGGGGATCGGGGGAGCAGTGTGCGGGTGCGGTGGAGGCACGGGAATGGGGCGAGGAACGGGAGGGGCAGAGGATCGGGGACTAGGGGCAGTGCAGGGAACAGGCAGCACAGAGCTGGGGAGCAGGGATCGGGAGCAGGGTGCGGGGTGCAAGGGCGGCGCAGAGCCAGAGGGAGAGCAGGGGATCCGGGGTGCAGGGGCGGCATGGGGAATGGGCGGCGGGAGCCAGATGGGGCGCGGGGTGGGCGCAGCGAGCCGGGCGGTCGGCAGGGAGGGTCTCGCCGGCGAGGGGCTGGGGCCGTGGCAGGACTGGAGCCGGTGGGGCGGGGCCTGGCTCCGCCGCGCGCTGCAGCTGCCGGGGACACGCTGCCAGAGCCAAGCTGCTGCAGCCCTTTACAATTGGCGGGGCCACGCCACGCCAGCGTCCTGGCGTCTGCTGGCGCCCCACTCCTCGCGCCGCAGCTGCACGCGGGCAGCCCAGCTCTGAGTATCACCGCAGTTCCCCCTCCCCAGCAGCGCTCTGCTCCTCCGCCGGCTGGTGGATTGGATGGGGCCGTGCCGCCCGTAGTGCAGGCTTCGGCCAGTCCGTTACAACGGCCCACCGGGCCAGTCTGCCCCTGCAGTCGCCAGCTGGCAAAATCTACTCGCCACGGGCGAGCGGGCGAGTGCATTTGTCGAGCCCTGGTTATAGCAGTTAGTGCCCCGATAGTTAAGTTCAGGCTGAAAATAAGGTATACGTTTGTTTTGTAGCTTCAACTTCCAGCCACTGGATCCTGTTGTGACTTTGTGTGCCAGATTAAAAAGCCCTTTACTACCTAAAATTTTCTCCTCGTGGAAGTGCTTATAAACCACAGTCATATCACCTTTTGTTTTTCTGGGTCAGCCAGACAAATCTTCTTACTATCTCACCGTCTGAGGCAGGTTTTCCAGACTTCAGATCATTCTTGAAGCTCTTTCCTGACAACTTTCCAATTTTTCAACATCGTTTTTTAAAAGTGGATCCTGGGCACTGTTTTCAATAATGGTTTCACTAATGCCCTATACTGAGGGCATATCTCCTTCCTGCTCTGAGTCCTCATTCTTCTTGGTCTCAGTTCAGTTGGTTATCCATTTTGACCCCAACTCCTCCTCAGTCATTGCTTTCCAGAATACACTTTTCTGTCCCATACATGTAACCTACATTATGTCTTCCTAGATGCATGAACTTATATTTTCTGAATTATAGCACATTTACTTTGAATTGAGCCCAACTTATCAAGGAATAGACACCATGGGTTCTAAGTGGCCTGTGTCTGTCTGTGTCTCTTAAGAGATGATCTGTAACATCCTACCTCATTTCTGTTTCTATGGTATTTGGTTCCCCCACCCTCCCCCCCAAAAAAATACAGAACAAAAATATGTCTTGAGCACTTGCGTTTTCTAATTGACAATTTTACTATTTCTAGCCACAGATAAATTCCTTCTTACAGTCTTTAACCCTTCTACCCAAAAATTTTTCCTTGGCACTTTTGACTTCCTTTATCAAATTCTATTTTATAGTTACTGCTATCAGCTTCCTCATTTGCTAAATATGTATTTTTATTTTGTATTGTTGCTTTTAATCCTTCTCTTAGTTAGAATGGCTTTTTTAATTGAAGAAGATTTCTTCAGTGATTGTAAAACTGTAGGTGTTTTCGGGATTTAGCAAAATACTGTATTCTGAAACAATTGCCAATTGTCATTTACATTTTTCTATTTAAAATTTTCTTCCCAATGAATTTTGCTTTTTTTTTTTTTTTTTTTTTTTTCCAGTTTGGAAAACTAGTTCTCTTTAAGTGGTGCATGTGTATGAAGGTTTTACTTGGTTATGTAATTTGTGGTTGGTTTGTTGTTTTTTTTACTGGCTAGGCCTGTGTTCTGTTTGCACAGAAAATGTTTGGCCCGGTTAAGTTTATCACCCCCACTACATCTTGAAGCCACCTTGAATATTTTAAATAGAAAGCCGGGGTAAAAATATTTAAATAAATAAAATAAATAAATAAAGCTTGTAGCACATGTCATTTCCAGGGTGTCTCCCACATAGGGAGAAGGCTAAATGGGATCTGCTTAGCTTAGGAGACTTGACAGCCATCTCAGCCAGAGGGGATATGGTTTAGATGTTAATTATTAGGAACATTATTTCTCTGCTATTCCTATTGCCTCAGTCCCTCAAGCAGCTACGCTGTGGTTTCTACTGCAGAATTCCATGAACAGGCTTGCAGTGCAGGCTCTGGAAAAGATGGAAACCAGGAAGTTCAAGTTGAAAAATAAGGGTCACCGTGAAGGAAGCTGTGGAGCTCTGGACACACTCAGCAGCAGTTCAACCTCTGACTGTGCCATCTGCCTGGAGAAGTACATGGATGGGGAGGTAAAAGGAAGCAGTTTGACTAATCTGTCTGGCCAATTTTGGCACAGTTGACACCAGATGACTTTGGGGACTTCCTGTATTTACTCTGGTTCTATTTGGCTACATCATCATAATCTCACATTCTTATTTCATCCTTGGAACCTCGTACCCAAATCAGAGGCATTTTAAGGAGTGAAATAACCGGATACTTAGCCTAAAATGTTGTCTTGCACTTCATCCCAAAAAAAGGGGTTATGCAAAGGTCAGATGAATCAGGCTAAACTAGACCTACATTTAGATGGATTATCCCTTTGCTTTTATTTATATATGTATAATTAGCAAATATGTGCTACATGTGTATGTACAATCCAGTAAATACATTTTGGCCCCTACCACTTTACGTGAGGTAGGTTCACTGAATCATTTCTCACCTTATGGTGAAAATACTCTGGAAGAAACTTAAAGCTGCAGAAAGTGACATCTGACCCCTCAGCCTCCATCTGTGTTAGTGCCACAGTGACTTTGCTATGACTTTGCTCAGAGAAGTAAGGAAGGGAATAAATCCGAGTACAGCCCAAGGGAAAGAGGCTGTCTAAAATCTTAGGGTGCAAGTTGGAAGATGCTGAATATAAAAGGGAGATGACCCCCTTTTTAAGAAAAGCCTCCTCTGAAATAGAAATATACCTTCTGTCACACATCAAACAATAAAATACCTGGAGCAGGGATTCTGTGCTGCAACTGCACAAAAGTCAAGAATGCCCTGACTGTGGCCGTTGGGAACACTGCCAGGCAAAGCACAAAACTGGCTAGAACTCTTGGGTCCTTCTGGAGCCTCAAAGGCAGGCTGGAGGCTTCTGAGAGAGGAGCTGCTTGAGAGGACAGGATGTGACAGGGAAATGAGCCCAGTGTGGTTGCAGAGCATGGAGATGCTAGCCCTGCACCCTTAGCTATGTGTGAACAAAGCTGGATGGCTTTTCCTCCCCTCTTCTAGGAAGGGGCTAGGAACTGACCTGATCTGTAGCTGAGCCAGAAGAATTAGGTATGGGCTACGAGGACTCATGCCTTCTAGGGAGAGTCCGTCAGCTTCCTTCTTTCTCCCCAACAGGAGCTGCGGGTGATTCCCTGCACTCATCGATTCCACAAGAAATGTGTGGATCCCTGGCTGCTGCAGCATCATACCTGCCCACACTGCCGCCATAACATCATCGGTAAGTGGTGCCCCTGGAATGCACACTCCTCCTCCCCCCTCCCCCTCCCGATAGGGCTGTTCCTAGACTTCTCTGCTCTCTGGATGGAGGGAAATGGTGTGTGTTTCTGTATACTCCTAGGGAAACCCCTTTGAGGGTCAGTTTGTATAGTAACACCATCCTGGGACTGCTTGCAAGGGTGATGGCAGGTAATAGAGGTTAGAGATGTCAACATGTGGACAACTACACAATTAACCGATAACCCTGGGCCAATTGGTTAATCTTGTTGACTACACACATCCCTGCCTCCCCCTTGCTGCTGCTGCGTCAGAGGCAATGAGGGTAAGAGGCGGGAGCTTGTCCTTCCCATCTCGCTCCTGCACTGCTGCCTCTGGTAGAGAGGAAGCAGTGCAGAGGGTGAGGGGGTTGTGAGGCACTGATACATGCGGGAAGCTGGCTTTCAAGCCATCTGCCTGTGCGCATTGGCTCATGCAAGCTGCTTGTTCCCCCTCTCCCCCTCCCCTCCCCCCACACACACACTTGCTGCCTCCTATGAGGTGAGGGGGGACAGGCAGTAGCTGGTGCTGGGGGAGCTGGCTTAAAAGCCAGTTATCCCAGTACCAGTCCTGCAGCGCTACCTGCTGCGCGCCCTCCTCCACCGCACGCTGCTGCCCTTATCAGGGGTGGGCGGGGCAAGGGAGGGAAGCAGCCTCTGTTCATAGGGAGAGACAGAGCTCCTTGCAGACAGAGGCTGCTCTGGCATCCCATGGAGCAGCCTCTGTCTTCAGCAAGCCTGGGCCCACAGAGGCTGGTCCTTGGCAACAGTCCCTGTCTGCGGGGAGCTTGTACTCCCTGTGGACAGGGGCTGCTGCCACTCCACAATGCTGCCTCTGATAGAGAGGCAGCAGTGTGAGGTTGCAGGGGGTTCCCCAGGAATGGGGCTGGAAGCACACTGGCCCCCAGGAGACTATTGAATAGTCGTGTAACGCAGGTACACAACTATTCAATTGCACGCTAACATCCCTAATAGAGGTCAGTTAAGGAAGTTTCTTGAAGTGACCCAATGTCCTAAACCAGCCAGAAGACATTCCATCCATAGCACGTGTCCTGGGCATGTGCCCACCAGAGGGCAGCATCTATCAGCCTGTGTAGAAAAGAAGCACAAATAAATTTCACCCACATTCACGGTGCTTTTATGGGTCAATATCAAGAAAAGCAAATGAATTAGAAACAGCTGGTGTGTGGGAGGGAACTGTGAAATTCCTAGCTTCCTCTGTGCAACAGCATGGAACGTGGCTTCACTGATTTTACAGCATTTTACATTTTAAGTAATTTGTAAGAAAAATGGGGAAGTGGAGCAGAGATCATGTTCCTAAGCCAGAGGGCTGGGAATGCTGAGCAGGAAGCATCTCTGCTTAGGCTAAAGTCACTGCACTTTCCCCCTTGGCCAATAGATCCAGGGGTTATGAAGAACTTCTGGGCAAGTGTGTGGTGGTGTGTCACGTCTCTGCTGCAGACTGCAGCTGACTGAAACCCTCAGCAGAGTGGCTGCACCTCCAGGACATGGTTTTCTTTTCTCTCCATCCAGAACAAAAGAAGGGAAACCCAGGCCCAGTATGTTTGGAATCCACCAACCCAGTGCACAGCCGGCAGCAGAGGGTGATTCTGCCAGTTCATTACCCTGGCCGAGTGCACAGGACCAACCAGATAACTGCGTATCCCACCCGGACTAGCATGGACCCCCATGGGAATCCCATCACGGTGCTGACAGTGGACCGGCATGGTGAGCAAAGCCTGTACCCGGTGCAGTCCCCTGCTTACATACAAAGCTACCAGCCTGTTCACTTGGATCATGCCTTGAACACTCATCGCTGTGGCCTGGAGCACAGAGCATGCTCTCCAGCTCAGGCCTTCCGAAGGGCCAAGTTCAATGGACGAAACTTCTCCAAAGCAGCTTGTTTTTCGCAGTATGAGACCATGTACCAGCACTACTACTTCCAAGGCCTTAGCTACCCAGAGCAAGATGGACAGCCTCCGGCTGGCATCGCCTCCAAGGGTCCTTCCCGTGCCTTCCAGCCTGCTGGCAGCCTGCTCTTCCCTCCTGTGGTGCATGTTGTGCCCTCCTCCCACGCCGAGAGTGGCAGCACCTCCAGCTTCAGCTGCTATCATGGTCACCGCTCTGTGTGCAGCGGTTACTTGGCTGACTGCCCAGGCAGTGACAGTAGCAGCAGCAGTTCTGGGCAGTGCCACTGCTCCTCCAGTGATTCCATGGTTGACTGTACAGAGGTCAGCAACCAGGGGGTCTATGGGAGCTGTTCCACCTTCCGTAGTTCTCTCAGCAGTGACTATGACCCTTATATTTACCGCAGCAAGAGCCCCTGCTGTGGGGGTGATGCTGGTGGCACAAGCCCGAGGGCAATCCTGCTCCTGGAGGGCCCCCAGCAGGATGAGCCTCTGGCACATGGGCATGCTCTGGTGGGTGCTGACTGTCGGCCTGTGCCAGCTTCTTCCTCAGGGGACCAACTTTCTACCTGCAGCATGGAGATGAACTACAGCAGCAGCTCCTCCCTGGATCACAGGGATTCAAATGGCACTACCTCAGAGAGAGGCCTTGAGGGGACTCCCAGGGCTGCCTTGGCTGTTAAAAGGAACTGGAAAGGTCCAGAAGCTGCAGGGCCTCCGATGGAGCAAGCATGTGCTTGCTGCTTTGAGCTCCAGCATGCTGCCCTGGAGCCCAGCAATGGGACAACAGACTGTGGCGCTCTCTTCTTGGGCTCCCCGCTTTGGGGCGGGTGTGGCCGAGGCACGGAACAGCAGCTAGGTAGCTCCCCAGGCCTGTACAGTGTTAGCTCAGACCGCTTGCATAGGACAGATGGGGTGAAATACGAGGGCTTGCCCTGCTGCTTCTATGAAGAGAAGCAGGTTGCCTGTGGTGGCATGGGGAGCAGTGGAGGTGATGGCTGCTACGCAGAGGACTATGCAGTCAGTGTACAGTACGCACTTCCTGAGGAGGCCTTGCCAAGCTGCTATCATGGGGTGCATGACACGGGTCAGCGCATCCCCATCATTCCTGAGGACAGAGACTGCGCACTAGTTCTGCCGCCAGAGCGCCAAGGGACCCCTGGTGGCTGTAGCTCCTGGGACAGGGCGCTGGACACAGATGCTCATCTACCCCGCCAAGGCCTGGAAGAGCTACAGGGGGAGCGGGAGGCCTGCTGCCGAGCAGTGTCCCTCCTGCACCAGAGCTGCTCTCGGAAGGAAGGCACGAGGATGCTCTTTCACAGCCCCGCCCCGCGCTCCCAGGTGGCAGCAGCAACCGCAAGGGCTGCAGGTAAGAGTCAGACTTGTCTTTTCTCATCTCAGAGCGTGGCCAAGGGGATGCTGTGCCAGCTGCATGCGTGTTCCCAGAGATGGGCCGCATGCAGCCCTTACAGCTCATGCCGTGCAGAGCGGGGGCTGCTCCAGCCTGTCATCTACCTTTTTACAAAAACGCCTACATTAGCCTCTCCTCAGAGAAGACCCCCTTTGCTCCCTCCATGGGTGGGGGTGTTAATGGGCCATCTAGCCATGCTCAGGGCAGCTCTAGACACCGGGGGTGAAAACACAAGTGGCTGCTGGTACCTAATCTACGCTACGGATCCCACCATGTCCATGGCGTTAGAAGCTATGGGAGACTCAGGAAAATAGCCAGAGCAGAAAAGGCCGAAGTGCCATGTGTGGGGTAGGTGAGGAGACTGGTGCTGCTAAGGAGGATGAAAAGGAGTGCTGGAAAGTCTGACATAGCCTTGGAGGAGAAGCATGGAAGGGGAGGGAGATGCAGGCCTCTGCGATGCCTCAGAAGCAAGGTTCCCTCTAAGTTTTTTCCATCCTTGGGCAGAATAAATTTTGTTATGTGCACTGAGGAATATGCAGATGTGCACCACCACTAGAAACACACGCTGTCCGCTGTGAGCAGCTGTGGGCACTGTGCTAGTCAGCAAGGCAGCACCTGAATCTCTGCTGGGTGGCTGCCCAAGTGCTCAGCTTGCACGGAATGTTGCTCAGCAGTGAGTCTCGACTGGTCACAGAGCAATTAGTGGCAGAGGGAGAACCATCACTTGGGCTTCTCCTTCTCCTTTACTTGCAGCAAGCATGGGGGGGGGGACTTCTCCCTAGGCCTCTTTCTTGGATGTGTCTGAATTAGGTCTAAACATGGGGTTTTTTTTCCCTTCAGGGTCTGGATCTTACCTGCTGGAAAGCAGCCAAATGGGCAACTAGATCTCACATGACTGGGGAGCTTTTCATGAAGACTTCAAATTTTGCTGAACTTTCTTTCAGACTTTAGTAGCTTTGACAAACACACAAAAGTGGTAATGTAGAGAAGCCCCTACACCCAGTCCAGCTGAACGGAGCTTCCCCTCCATTCCTTGCCAGCTTCATGCCTCCTTTAGTCCATAAGGAGCAGCTCTGAACTCTAGGGCAGGGATGGCCAACCCATTAAAGGCAAACAGCCACAATAGTTGGGAAAGTCCCAGCCGCGTTTGGTTGGGGGGCGGGGGAGGACACTGCCCCTTTAAACAAAACTCTGGGTGGCTTTTTGCCACATTAGGCTCACATCAGCCGGCGCCATCTTCTCGGCATCATTTTGCTTCACCATGCCAGACGGTGAGCACAGAGAACTGGGGGTCAGGGAGGCAGTTTTTAGGGGCACAGAGGTGGCTTTGCAAGCCACATTTTAAGGGGGGAAGAGCCGTGGGTTGGCCAGCCCTGCTCTAGGGCCACTTCTGTACTAGTGACAATACGGTTCTTTAAATGTCTATTTTTTAAAAACCATGTTGCCAGTTCTTGCTAGCAGGTAACAGTGCTGCATTACACAAGCCACAGAACATAGAGATGCCGATCTCTCCTGAAGCGAGAGAAGGCCTTTGAGCTCTGGGCTATACCTGCCTTAGAAAACAAGTCAGCACCTTGAGTCAGAATTAGTCCAAGTGGATATAAATGCTGAAGCAGCCCTTGCATGCTGCCCTGTCCTCTGTTTGGCAAAGCTCAGTAGGAAGCAGGCTTCAGAATCTTGACTGGATAGGTGGAAGGTTGGGACACGGATGCAGGTTTGCCCGTTTCTCACACTTCTAGGGGTCTGCAGACAAGGCCTGCTTTCCTGCAGGTATGTCCATGGGAGCTCATGTGGAATTCTAGGATCTCTTGTACCTTCTGGCCTGAGGAGCAATAGGGAATAAGTGACATAGAAAGGCGGGGGGGGGGGATAGCAGCTTCCCACAGGAACTTCCAGCCTTCCTACTGCAGTTCCTCAGGAGTTTGCAAGCCCAGGAGAGAGGCAGCACCACAGCAAGAGAAACAAGCACCTGCAGTGACACGTTGCTTGCATAGTGTCTTGTTTTGGTCAGTTGGGGAAAAGCTTGCATGGGGGTAACTGGGTTGATTCCTTGGAGACGTGTGTGGGTAATTGGCTTAGGGCTTTCCATCAACCAGCATACCATACGTGTGGGGCATAGTGCCTGGAGCAAGCTTGCTTTAGCCCTTGTCTCTATCAGAAAAGAGACTTTGACATAGCTGCCATAGACCACACCAGCTTACAAGTGTCTTGGGCCCATCCAGTCTTGGCTGTCTTCATGCCTTGAGTCCAAAGAGCACAGTGGGGGAGTTTTGTTCCCATGAGATAATGCACATCAGTTCTTTCCTGTGGAACCGTGGCTTCTAAATAAAGAGCCATAGCTGTCGTGCTGTGACCCAAGGACATGGAAAGCACCTTCCTGTCTGTTGGTGTCCTCACACAGCGTGGATGCTCTTAAAGGGACCCACAATATAGGTCTTGTACAGTCTGGTTAGAAATGTTTTCATTGCATTGAAAATAAAAACGTGAAGTTTATTTTTACTGAAGTATTGCCCTCTGTGGGACCAGCATTAGGCTAATCACGAGAGCCAGGAAAAAGATTCTAATCAGTCTTGCTGGATGTCCCAGATGAATGAAAAAAGAACCAGAGCTTAAATAATTAAAAATAATTTGGAATTTTGCATTTCTTTTCTCTTCCAATACACTACGGGGTCCCAAAGAACACTAGAAAGGATAAATATATGTAAGGGAACCCCCCCCATGGTCTCTAAATGAGCAACCTTCAGTGTAGCTTTTCAAAGACTGGGTGAATCTTCACAGGAGCTGTGCTATAAAATGAAAAACCATTACTACACGTATGTGAATGTACAAAGATGCAGAAACCAAGCAATAGCTTCTCTGAGTACCAGTGGCTTATGGTGTGTTTGTAGAAATGAAGTTGTGGGATTTTATCAATTTTCCACTTTGAATTCACTCACCTTCCTCCTCCCTTCCCCCCAAGAAATGCACTAGAAGAGGTGTGGTCAGGATATGGTAGATGCACATCTTGGGTGTACTGAGAAGTACCACATCTTGGCCGTTCGAGATACTGGCACATTGTAAGTAGCAGACTGAGGTATGGTGCAAAGTGGATGATGAATGTTTTGGCTTATGTATTCCCATTTACATGGGCATGGTCTCTCTCCAAAGACCTGGAAATGCCAACCAGTTATGACATGTCCTCCTTGCAAGCCATTTTGTAGAGACATGTTCTCAGCCACTCCCATTTTTTATCTTGTTACCTCCTGCATTTGCTCATTTTTCCTGCTGAAAGCCCACAGGGGCAAATGTGTCTGCAATTACACACAGGCTGCTTAGCTGTGATACTGTTTTAAAACAAAAATGCCTTTCTATTGCTTATATAAAATGTTGTTCATGTGTTGGGCTCAGGAGGCACTATTTAAAATGTTTAATTAAAATTTATTCTGTAGCACTTAAAATGGTTTTGTATAAACTTTTACTGTAAAGATTTGTAATAATATAGTCAAAGGGCTCTTTCTCCATTACCATTTTTTACTGTTTTAAAGGCTAGGAAACAACTTGTGTATATTCTGTATATGTATAGCAGCACATTTCATTTATGGAAAAATGTTCTCAGAATATTTATTTACTAATATATTTATCTTAAGCCATGTCTTATGTTGAGAGTGTGTGACCTTATTGGAATAATCATTGAAAATCACTAACATGAGGCCCTGTAAATACATGATAATTGCACACAAAGATTTTACAATATTTGCCGACCAAAAATGATTTTAAGCACGTCATAGTTCTCTACAGTTTTGTAACAAAGTGTACAAACGTCTGTTTAAAAAACAAAACAAAAAGCAAAATACAGTTTTATCAAGTATGTTTTGAAAGTTGTTCTGGTGTTTTGTCAAGCTAGTTCAGCATTGTACCTCTAAAGACAATCCTAGGGTCTGCAAGTGAAATACTTTAAAATAAGTATTGAAAAGTTCTACTTGACCCTTGTGAAGACTGGTTTGGAGTATTACTCCTAGAAGCATGTTTCTCAGTAGAAGGGAGTGTAAATACCTCTTTCCAAACTCTCTGTCCTCCACAAAACTCTCCTAACAAAAATGCTTTCTTAGACTCACTTTTCATAAGAGTAGCCCGAACCCTAACCTGATTATAACACCTATGAATTATTGTAAGTGAATAATAATGATTTTAATTGAATCACTGGGATGTGGATATGACTAGGTAAAATAAAAGCAATCTTTTCAACTTTCCTCCATCTAACCCTCAATCACTGTTTGGTGCACCTATTCATGTGCCTTGGTTGGCATTAGATTTATAAATAAGCCCTTTGAAGCAAGAACAGTCAGTCTACCTTTACTCTCAATGCCTGGCATATTTTTGTGTATGCTACAGTAGATAGTTTTAGCCCTGGCACATACAGTTATAAAGCCAACTTATAATAGAACAGTATACTGAAAACTGCAGTAATTCCAAAACTAAAAATAATAGCTGAAGTAAGTGTTCTACATCTGAGTTGGAAGCCAGTTTCTGCTGTTGTAGCTCTGTTCCCATTAACCATGCTGTCACTGACCTATTGGCCTAGCTCCTCATCAAAAAATGAGGCAAAGCATTTGTTCAAATATTGAGCCATACCTCAATTTTCATAATCTCCACCATGCCCCCAGTGCTTTGTGGTCTGATTGATTTTTTTCTTTTTATTTATATAGCTAAAGAACCTTGTTCTGTTGGTTTTAATTTCTTCTGCAAAAAAGAACTGCTCCAAGCTCTACCTGGAAGTTCTCACTTTATCCCTGTACTTTCTGACCTCAAAAAGTTAGTAACTTTTCTTGCAGAACCATTCATCGTATGCTCTCTGTTTATCATAACAACCTGCTCCAGATGCTTATTCAGCTTGTTTGATCTGCAGTGCTTACTTATGAGAGTTCCCTATCCCCCTTTGCTTGGGATACAGGCTCAAGATAAGTTTCAAAGGGGTAGCCTTACATGGTGACAAGTTTCAGAGGGGTAGCCTTGGGCTCCAGCCCACAAAAGCTTGTGCCTAAATAAATGTGTTAGTCTTTAAGGTGCCACAGGACTCCTGGTTGTTTAGGCTCTAGAATGTGGGCTTAAATTCCAAGTCTCTTCCACATTCAGATTCTTGAGGTCTTTAGGCCAGTCCACTTCCTTAACTAATTCCTGAAAATTGTTAGAATTTTCCCTTTTGAACAAAAGGACCCTAGTTGCAGACTTATTTTTGTTTAGTATTCCATTTAAACTGATTTAGCTCTAGTTAGGTTAAATTGAATTAACTCAAGATCACAGGAATCAAGGTTGTCCTCTACAACAAGTTCATTGAAGATGTTCTTACTGCTTACTAATACTAAATCTCAAATGACATGGGCACTTGTTGCTTGCTCTTTGGTAAGGAAATCTGCCAACTTTCAGAGAATCACAGGGCTGGAAGAGATCTCAGGAGTCAAGTCCAGCCCCCTGCCCAAGGCAGGACCAACCTCAACTAAATCAACCCAGCCAGGGCTTTGTCAAGTCAGGACTTAAAAACCTTTAGGGATGGAGATTCCACCACTTCCCTAGGTAACCCATTCCAGTGCTTCACCACCCTCCTAGGGAAATAGTTTTTCCTAATGTCCAACCTAGACCTTTCCGACTGCAACTTGAGACCATTGCTCCTTGCTCTGCCATCTGTCACTACTAAGAACAGCCTCTCGCCAGCCTCTTTGGAACCTCCCTTCAGGGAGTTGAAGGCTGCTCTCAAATCCCCCCTCACTCTTCTCTTCTGCAGACTAAACAAGCCCAAATCCCTCAGCCTCTCCTCAAAGGTCATGTGCTCCAGCCCCCTCATCAATTTGGTTGTCCTCCGCTGGATCCTCTCCAATGTGTCCACACCCTTTCTATAGTGGGGGGCCCAGAACTGGACACAATACTCCAGATGGGGGGAATGATCACTTCGCTAGATCTGCTGGAAATGTTCCTCCTAATGCACCCCAATATGCCATTGGCCTTCTTGGCTACAAGGGCACCCTGTTGACTCATATCTAGCTTCTCATCCACTGGAATCCCCGGGTCCTTTTCTGTCAAACTGTAACAATCCCCGGGTCCTTTTCGGTCCCCAGCCTGTAACAATGCTTGGGATTCTTCTGTACCAAGGGCAGGACTCTGCACTTGTGCTTGTTGAACCTCATCAGATTTCTTTTGGCCCAATCTTCCAATTTGTCTTGGTTAGTCTGGACCCCATCTCTGCCCTCCAACGTACCGGACCTGATCCCTGCCCTCCAAAGTACCTACCTCTCCCCCAGCATAGAGTCATCTGCAAACTTGCCAAGGGCATAATCCATCCCCTCAACCACGTTATTAACAAAGATGTTGAACAAAAAGGCCCCCAAACCGATCCTTGGGATACTCCTCTTGATACCAACCACCAACCAGACATCAAGCCGTTGGTTGCTACCTATTGGGCCTGACAATCTAGCCAGCTTTCTATCCACCTTACAGTCCATTTATCCAATCCATACTTCCTTAACGTGCTGGCAAGAATATTGTGGGAGACAGTACCAAAAGTTTTGCTAAAGTCAAGGTATATCACATCCACCACCTTCCCCATGTCCACAGAGCCAGTTACCTCGTCATAGAAGCTAATCAGATTGGTTAGGCAGGACTTGCCCTTGGTGAATCCATGTTGACTTTTCCTGATCACTTTTCTCTCTTCCAAGTGCTTCAAAATGAATTCCTTGAGGATCCCCTCTAGGAATTTTCTGGGGACTGCACATCCAGAGTGCTGGCCCAGCACTATTATTAGCAGTTGTACACTAATCTGTAGCTGGGAAATTAGTTTCCCATAAGCACACAGTAGCATTAATTTAATTATAAATATTAATGATGTTTCTTGCTGTATCCAAACTAGATCCTGGATATGATGTAGACCTCCTACCTCTTTTTAATCCAGTCCTTTTCAAACATTTGTACTGCTGATCTCGACCACACAACAAGCCTCAGGGTATGACCCCTTATGAATTAATAACATTTAAAATATTTAACACTATTATCAATTCTGGAGGTGAAGCATGGTTTGGGGTGGAAGCAAGCAGCTTGCTACCCCTTTCATGTAACTAATCTTGGGACTCTCGGAGGTTTGCGACCCATAATTTATGAACCCCTCATTTAATTCAGTCCATCACTTATAATTTCTTTTCAGCAAAACAGGAATTACCATACAGTGCTTACTGGTGGGGGAATTCGGCACCGCTGCATGTGCACATAGTTCATGTCCCAGATGGATTTCTTTGCTTCCTTGGGGGAGAAGAAAAGACTTTCTGAAGAGAAGCAAAGGGAAGCCTCAAAAGCAGTCGTGCGCCCCTCTGCAGTGGAGGTGCGGCATTTCAGCAGCCCAGAACCACTGCAGGCTGGAAGGGTGGAGGCACAGGGCTGGGGTGCTCCTGGACAGCACCAGGAGTAAATGCTAGTCCAGGCTCAGCTGGAGGCAAGGAAGGATGGATCACCTAGGGCCATACCCACCTCCAGAAATCTCCCTTGGCTCCAGGAAGCACCACCCACCAGCCCCACTTCCTACCCCCATCACTCCTCAGCCACAGGAGGTAGG
Source organism: Rafetus swinhoei (assembly GCA_019425775.1). Lineage (NCBI taxonomy): Eukaryota > Metazoa > Chordata > Testudines > Trionychidae > Rafetus > Rafetus swinhoei. Next base: position 28,263,386 of record CM033425.1, on the reverse strand, counting down.
GTAGGGGTCACTGTATGGTAAGCAGCTCTCCTGTCTGCCCAAACCATGACCCTCTCCACCAAGACCCCTGCATCCAGACCCCCCACACAGACCAACCCCTGCAGACGGACTCTCACCCTCTGTGAACCTCTTCACTCAACCCCAGATCCCACCAAGCCCCCAGCACTTGGCCTCCCCAGGACCCACACACCCCACTCCCTGACACTCACTCTCCACTGAGTTGCAACTGCCTACAGCTGGCCTCCCCTATAATGTCCCATCGTTCCTGCACCCAGAACCCTCCCAATAAACCACTGTGCATCCAGATCCCCCACACGTCTAGACTCTCCCTGGTGTTACCAGCACCCAAACCCTGTCACCCCACCCTCAATCCTCCCCACAATGAGCCCCTCCACACTTGCATCCTGCTAAGCTGAGCCTGCGTGCTCACACATGATGTGGCAGCGCAGCATCCTGAGGTGTGTCCATCTCTGGCACTGAGCCATGGTTCGCTGCAGCCTCACTGCCAAGTCTATGGCCCAGGGTGAAGCAGAAGAGGGGCTGCAGGGTGATTTCCCACCTCTGTGCAGCCAGTGGCCTATGCTCCCCAGCACTGTACTGGAGTCTCTGCATTTATTTATTGATAAAAAATTGCAGAACTTTTAAATAATATGCACAGAATTTTTATTTTTGGGGTGCAGAATTCCCTCAGGAGCAAATTCTGCTTTACCACCTTTACCTTTATTTGTGTCTGTCTTGCACAGCATACAGAGATGTCACCACTTGGACTCTCGTTATGGCCATCATGTTTCTCCCTTTAATACCAGGTTCCACCTCCTGCACCAGGAACCCTAGTTCCTTCCTTTTGTTACACAGGCTCCTTGCATGAAGGATCTCTTCATTGTTTCTCTGTGGTGCCCCCAGATTCCTTGCTCTATTGACATTTTCTGCCTCTAATACCTACCTGCCTGGTGGTGGAGTTGGTACAAGCACAGTCTTTCCCCTCACTGTCGGTTCTCCTGCCCTCCATTGCTGCTTTCTCTTGCTGTATCCTCTTTTCCTTGGTTTTCCTCCTGCTAAATCAGGCAGGGTGATTACATGCGCATCTCCCAGCCATTCCCCCTGCCCCACAAAGTTCTAGGGTCAAGCTCTTTTAGCCAATGGTGCCAGCCTCCATTCCAGAAGTCAGTAACCCTTCCTACTCAGGTGAAATGCATCCTATGTGAACAGGCCGCTGCCCAGGAATGTCTCTGTGGCCAAACATCCCAGTGCACTCCTGACAGTATCCTTGCTGGACCACCTGTTGACCATGTCTTGCCTTTACCCTCCTCCTCCTCGTCGAGGGGCAGGTGGACTCTTCTAGGAGGCCATTTCTTTAAACATCTTCCCTGGTCTGGGGTAGTCTTTGCTGTGTCCAGTCCAGCAAGAGCCAAGCAGCACCCATAGTTCCCACGGGCAGGGGAAATGGCCTGCTTGCCACATCCATCGTGTGCACAGCTTTATCTCCGCTCCTCACAGGCAGCACATCCATCTCTTCTCCAGACCCACTCCAGGGACAGGCCTGCTCTTAGGAGGGAGGCTCCAGCTTTGTAGAGCTTCCTCTCGCTGGTGCTGGGTCCACTCTCAGGTCTTCACCCTTCTGTTCGTTGTGGCTTCAGAGTCCGCTGGCCTCACTGGCAATCTTCTGTGTATCCGCCTATATGCCCCGGGTCTCTGAACCCTGGCTGTACCAATTGGCTCTTCCCCGGTTTTGTCGGGTATCTCTGCCACTCATCTCTGCCTCCTTCCCTCCCAGCTCCTTTAACTGCCGGCCTTTGCCTCTTGTCACTCTGCAGTTTGGTAGCCCTAGGCCTCCACGTGCCTCTAACCAGACTCCCCATGAGACACTCCCCTCCCAGCTGTGGCTAGCTCGGGCGTGAGAGAATCTACGGCCTGCAGGCCAGATCTGGCCCATTTCATTGAGCCCACAGCAAGTCTCTGCACCACTGGCCAAAAGCCTGGATCCTGAGCGCCCCCTCCATGGCCCTGGAACTGTGGTTGCCAGCTGGCCTGCTTGTCCCTGGGGCTCCTAGGTGGTGCATGATAAGTGAAGTGCCATGTGCTGTCACTGCCTCCAGTGCCGCTCTGCCACTCCCTTTGGCAGGGCCAGTGGGTGCTGTGGAGGCAGTGTGCACTGCACAGAGCTGCCCAGTCCCTCCCCTTCAGAGTTGGGCATGGAGGCAGGACAGGAAGGGAACCTGCCTTAGTCCCACTGTGCTGCTGCTTGAAGTAAGTGCTGCACAGCCGGTGCCCACACCCAAACATCCTCCTACACACCCAACCCTGCTCCAAGTCAGAGCTCCCTTGCCCCCCACTACCTCCCAGAGCCCACACCTCAACCCTCCTGCATCCACGCCCCAGAGCCCATGCTCCCAGGCAGAGCCCACACCCTCGCCCACACCTCAACCATCCAGCCTCCTCCTGCACTCCAGAGTCCTTGGTCCCAGCCTGGAGCTGCCTCCTGCATCTCATCCCCTCCCCCTCAGCCCAGAGCCCAATCCTGCACCCGGAACCCTTAATTTCTGGCCCCCACTCTGGAGCCTAGGGGAAGCCCATAGCCTCTGCGCCTCCTCTCCTCATGAAGCTGTGTGTGGCTCCTGACTGATATTTTTCTGTGGGTCCACAGCACCAATAGAAAAAAGGCTCCTCAGCTGGCTAGTCAGTGAGACCACATAAGAACATAAGAACGGCCATACTGGGTCAGACCAAAGGTCCATCTAGCCCAGTAGCCTGTCTGCCGACAGTGGCCAGCACCAGGTGCCCCAGAGAGGGTGGACCGAAGACAATGATCAAGCGATTTGTCTCCTGCCATCCTTCTCCAGCCTCTGACAAACAGAGGCCAAGGACACCATTTTATCCCCTGGCTAATAGCCTTTTATGGACCTAACCTCCATGAAATTATCTAGCTTCTCTTTAAACTCTATTATAGTCCTAGCCTTCACAGCCTCCTCTGGCAAGGAGTTCCACAGGCTGACTACACGCTGTGTGAAGAAGAACTTTCGCTTATTAGTTTTAAACCTTACTTTTGTACCAGAGAATGAGTCCCACCAGCCTCTTGGTATTCAGTGAGACCAGTCTCAGCAGCTGTCCTTGTATCAAGCTATGGCCTGGCTTTGCATACCAAAGTCATCCTCCATTTGCGGGGAAGGGGCACTAGGTTGCAGTAGCCGTTGTTTCTGTAAATGTTACATACAAGCTGTCTGAGCCCTGAGCACCAGAGCCACATGTAAATCCCCAACTAGCGCCAGCCCACCTAGCCTACTATTTCCAGCGCTCTGACCCCACCATATGCAGCTCCTACCCTAAACTTCATCCAGCCCTCCCCAAGTCAAGTACCTGCAACACTCACCCAGCAATCCCAGACACTCACCAGCACCTTCTCACCTGCCCCAACAGCAACGTACACCGAGATTTGCGCAGTTTCTTGTTCCATTACACCACTGATTACAACAAAATACACATTGGCTGCAGTGGCAATACAATTCATATTACAATAAATGTCTCAGAAGAGTAGACATGTTAGTCTGTAACTTTAAAAATGAGTGTGCAATCTGTGCTCATTTAAATTAAAATCTTTCTTTTCTTACACTGTGAAGAATATTTCTTTTTCGCCAGAATAAAAGAGTCTTTTCCTGCTGTGCAATCATAGAACCATAGAACACTAGAACTGGAAAGTCATTGAGAGGCCATGTCCCCTGCCCTCACAGCAGGACCAAGCACTGTCTAGATCATCCCTGACAGGTGTCTGTCCAACCTGCTCTTAAATATCTCCAGTGATAGAGACTCCACAACCCCCCTAGGCAATTTATTCCAGTGTTTAACCACCCTGACAAGCAGGAAGTTTGTCGAACCTAATGTCCAACTTAAACCTCCCTTGCTGCCGTTTAAGCTCATTGCTTCTTGTCCAATCATCAGAGGCCAAGGAGAACAATTTGTCTCCCTCCTCCTTGTGACACCATTTTAAACACCTGAAAACAGCTATCATGTCCCCCCTCAATCTTCTCTTTTCCAAACTAAACAAACCCAATTCTTTCAGCCTTCCTTCATAGGTCATGTTCTCTAGACCTTTCATCATTCTTGTTGCTCTTCCCTGGACCTTCTCCAGTTTCTCCACATCTTTCTTGAAATGCGGTGCCCAGAACTGGACACAATACTCCAACTGAGGCCTAACCAGCGCAGAGTAGAGCGAAAGAATGACTTCTCACGTCTTGCTCACAACACTCCTGTTCATGCAGCCCAGAATCATGTTTGCTTTTTTTGCCACAGTGTCACACTGCTGACTCATATTTAGCTTGTGGTCCACTATAACCCCTAGATCCCTTTCTACAGTGCCCCTTCCTAGACATTCACTTCCCATTTTGTATGTGTGACATGGATTGTTCCTTCCTAAGTGGAGCACTTTGCATTTGTCCTTATTAAACTTCATCCTGTTTACCTCAGACCATTTCTACAGTTTGTCCAGATCATTTTGAATTATGACCCTATCCTCCAAAGCACTTGCAACCCCTCCCAGCTTGGTATCACCTGCAAACTTAATAAACGTACTCTCTATGTCAATATCTAAATTGTTGATGAAGATGTTGGGGATGTTCGAGCCTGTTGCCTTATTTTTTAAAAACAGATACTCTAAAAATATGACTGTGGATAACATATTACACATTCTTATCTATATATATGAGAGAGTTTGTCTGCGTGTGTGTCTGTCCAGGGCTACGTCTAAACTACACCCCTCTGTCGGCAGAGGGATGTAAATTAGACATATCGAAAGTGCAAATGAAGCTGGGATTTAAATATCCTGCGCTTCATTTGCATAATGGTGGCCATTGCTTTTTTTCGAAACAGGGCTTTTGGAAAAAAAAAAGGCAGTTTAGACGGGGTATTTTCGACAGAAATGCCCCATTTTGAAAGATCCTATACTCCTTTCGAAACAGGGCATTTCTGTCGAAAATGCCCTGTCTAAACTGCCGTTTTTCTCGAAAAGCCCCATTTAAAAAAAAAAGTGGTGGCCGCCATTATGCAAATGAAGCGCAGGATATTTAAATCCCGGCTCCATTTGCACTTTTGATATGTTTAATTTACATCCCTCTGCCGACAGAGGGGTGTAGTTTAGACGTTGCCCATGTGTCTGACTATGTCTCTAAGAACTGCTAAACAGTAAGCACTAGGACCACCAAATTTGGTGCACAGCTTCCTCTTATAACTTAAGGGAAGGTGGGGGTTTGGTTGTGTCATGGAAATGGGATGTACCTGGAATGGGATTGCTCCCCATAAAACCAGGCAGAAAAGAGAGAGAATCACCTGACAGGTGAAAAGGGCTAGCTGGGGGCGTGGCCCCCCATCTCAAACTGCCACAGCTCCAAGCCTCCCATCCCTCTGACACCTTTTAGGGAGGGCAGGGGGGCTGACTCCCTGCCCCCCAATTCATATGGGATCATTTCTGGTTGTTCCCCTTCACCAGGGAGCCAGGGAAAAGTAGCCCAGTGTCCCATCTTCTGACAGTGGCCAGTGCCAGGTGCCCCAGAGGGAATGAACACAACAGGGAATCATCAAGTGATCCCTCCCCTGTCACCCATTCCCAGCTTCTGACAAACAGAGGCCAGGGACACCCTCACTGCCCATCCTGGCTAAGAGCCATTAGGAAAAGGCAGGTGTTAGTAATGGGGGATTTGATCATTAGAAATGTGGATAGCTGGGTTTGCGATGACCGGGAGAACCGTATGGTGACTGGCCTGCCTGGTGCGAAGGTTGCGGATCTCTCAAGGCATCTAGATAGACTTATGTGCAGTGCTGGGGAGGAGCCTACATTAGTACATGTAGGTACCAATGACATGGGGAAGGATAGGAGAGAGGTTCTGGAGGTCAAATTTAGGCTGCTAGGAAAGAGACTGAAATGCAGGACCTCTATAGTGGCATTCTCTGAAATGCTTCCAGTTCCACGCGCAGGGCCAGGTAGGCAGGCAGAGCTTCAGAGTCTGAATGTGTGGATGAGACGATGGTGTAGGGAGGAGGGATTTAGATTTATTAGCAACTGGGGAAGCTTTTTGGCTAGGGGGAACCTATACAGGAAGGTTGGGCTCCACCTAAACCAAAATGGAACGAGACTGCTGGCACTTAACAATCAAATGGTTGTAGAGCAGTTTTTAAACTAAGGGCTGGGGGAAAGCAGATGGATGTGGAGGAGCACATGGATTGGATGGAGACATCTCTTAGGGGAGGGTCTATTAATAGAGATGCTCTATGTTCTAGTCAGGAGGAGAGGATGGAAGTATGGGTTGGATCAGATGAGACACAAATGAAAAAGAGTCTAACACATCAGGAAATGGCAGACAGATAAATAGTGACAAATTATTAAAGTGCTTGTACACAAATGCTAGAAGTCCAAATAGTAAAATGAGTGAACTAGAGTGCCTAGTTTTAAAGGAAGATATTGATGTATTAGGCATCACAGAAACTTGGTGGAATGAGGACAATCAATGGGACACAGTCATATCAGGGTACAAAATATATCAGAAGGCTAGAACAGGTCATGCTGGTGGGGGGGTGGCACTATATGTGAAATAAAATGTAGAATCAAATGAAGTAAAAATCTTAAATAAGCCTAAATATTCCATAGAATCTCTATGGATAGTAATTCCACGCTTCAATAATAAGAATATAGCAGTAGGGATCTATTATCGACCACCTGACCAGGACAGTGATAGTGACTATGAAATGCTAAGGGAGATTAGAGATGCTATTAAAATAAAAAACTTGATAGTAGTGGGGGATTTCAACTATCCCCATATCGACTGGGTACGCATCACCTCAGGACAGGATGCAGAGATAAAATTTCTTGATACCTTAAATGACTGCTACTTGGAGCAGCTGGTACAGGAACCCACAAGGGGAGAGGCTGTTCTTGATTTAGTCCTAAGTGGAGCACAGGATGTGGTTCAAGAGGTAAATATAACTGGACCACTTGGAAATAGTGACCATAATAAAATTTAACATACCTATGGTGGGAAAAACACCTCAGCAGCCCAACATTGTAGCATTTAATTTCAGAAAGGGGAACCACACAAAAATGAGGAGGTTAGTTCACCAGAAATTAAAAGGTACAATGACAAAAGTAAAATCTCTGCAAGCTGAATGGAAACTTTTCAAAGATGCCATAATAGAGGCCCAATTTAAATGTATACCCCAAATTAAAAAACACAGTAAGAGAACCAAAAAAGTGCCACCATGGCTTCACAACCAAGTAAAAGAAGCAGTAACAGATAAAAAGGTATCTTTTAAAAAAGCAAAGCCTAGTGAGGAAAATAGAAAAGACCATAAACTTTGCCAAATTAAGTGTAAAAATATAATAAGAAAAGCCAAAAAGGAGTCTGAAGAACAGCTAGCCAAAAACTCAAAAAGTAATAACAAAATGTTTTAAGTACATCAGAAGCAGGAAGCCAGCTAAACAAGCCTTTGGAGGATTGAGATGCTAAAGGAGCCCTCAAAGATGATAAAGTCATAGCAGAGAAGCTAAATGAATTCTTTGCTTCAGTCTTCACAGTTGAGGATATTGGGGAGATTCCCAAACCTGAGCCATTCTTTTTAGGTGACAAATCTAAGGAATTGTCTCAGATTGAGGTGTCATTAGAGGAGGTTTTGGAACAAATTGATAAACTGAACAGTAACAAGTCACTGCGACCAGATGGCATTCACCCAAATTGCAGAACTATTAACTGTGGTTTGTAACCTATCATTTAAATCAGCTTCTATACCCAATGACTGGAAGGTAGCTAACATGACGCCAATATTTAAAAAGGGCTCTAGAGGCGATCCTGGCAATTAAAGACCGGTAAATCTAACATCAGTACCGGGCAAATTAGTTGAAACTATAGTAAAGAATAAAATTGTCAGACGCACAGATTAACATAATTTGTTGGGGGAAAGTCAACATGGTTTCTGTAAAGGGAAATCATGCCTCATCAATCTACTAGAGCTCTTTGAGGGGGTCAACAAACATGTGGACAAGGGGGATCTAGTAGATATAGTGTACTTAAATTCCAGAAAGCCTTTGACAAGGTCCCTCACCAAAGGCTCTGAAGCAAAGTAAGTTGTCATGGGATAAGAGGGAAGATCCTTTCATGGAAGATCCTGGTTAAAAGACAGGAAACAAAGGGTAGGAATAAATGGTAAGTTTTCCAAATGGAGAGAGATAACTAGTAAGGTCCCCCAAGGGTCTGTCCTGGGACCAATCCTATTCAACTTATTTATAAATGATCTAGAGAAAGGGATAAACAGTGAGGTAACAAAATTAGCAGATGATACCAAACTTCTCAAGATAGTTAAGACCAAAGCAGACTCTGAAGATCTTCAAAAAGATCTCACCAGACTAAATGATTGGGCAACAAAATAGCAAATGAAATTTAGTGTTGATAAGTGTAAAGTAATGCACACTGGAAAAAATAGTCTCAACTATATGTACAATATGATGGGGTCTAATTTATCTACAACTACTTAAGAAGGAGATCTTGGAGTCATTGTGGAGAGTTCTCTGAAAACATCCACTCAGTGTGCAGCGGCAGTCAAAAAAGCAAACAGAATGTTAGGAATCATTAAAAAAGAGATAAAGAATAAGACAGAAAATATCTTATTGCCTCTATATAAAACCATGGGACACCCACATCTTGAATACTGTGTACAGATGTGGTTGCCTCATCTCAAAAAAGATATACTGGCATTGGAAAAAGTTCAGAAAAGGGGAATAAAAATGATTAGGGATTTGGAAGGGGTTCCATATGAGGAGAGATTAAAGAGACCTGGACTTTTCAGTTTAGATAGGAGGAGACTAAGGGGAGGATATGATAGAGGTATATACAATCATGAGTGCTGTGGAGAAAGTGATTAAGGAAAAGTTATTTACTTATTCCCACAAGATAAGAACTAGGGGTCACCCAATGAAATTAATAGGCAGCAGGTTTAAAACCAACAAAAAACCTTTTTCTTCACTCAGCACACAAACAACCCATGGAACTCCTTGCCAGAGGATGTGGTAAAAGCTAGAACTTTAACAGGGTTCAACAAAGAGCTAGATAGATTCATGGAGGTTAGGTCCATCAATGGTTGTTAGCTAGTATGGGTAGGAATGGTGTCCCTAGCCTCTGTTTCTCTGGAGGTGGGTGACAGGGGAGGTATCATGTTGTGATCCCTCCCTCTGGGGCACCTGGCATTGGCCACTGTCAGCAGACAGGACACTGGGCTAGATGGACCATTGATCTGACCCAGTGTGGTCCTTTTTAGGTTCTTATGGACCTAACCTCCATGAATGTATCTAGCTCTTTTTTGATCTCTGTTATAGTGTTGGCCTTCACCACATCCAAAGTAAGGTTTAAATAATTTGTGGTGTGATACCTGTTCCTGAGCATATTTGTCTAACCTGCTGTTAAATATCTCCAGAGATGGAGATTCCACAACCCCCCTTGGCAATTTATTCCAGTGTTTCACCACCCTGACAGGCAGAAAGTTTTGCTAATGTCCAACCTAAACCTCCTTTGCTGAAGTTTAAGCCCATTGCTTCTTGTCCTATCAGCTGAGGTTAAGAACAACAATTCTCATAATTACCATTTAGGTATGTGGTAATGGTTGTCATGTCCCCTCTCAGTCCTCTCTTTTCCACTAAACATACCCATTTTTTTCAGTCTTTCTTCATAGCTCATGTTTTCTACACCTTGCATCATTTTTGTTGCTCTTCTCTGGATTTTATCCAATTTGTCCACATCTTTCTTTAAATGTGGCTCTTAGAACTAGACACAATGATTCAGACCTAATCAGCACAGAGTAGAACAGAAGAATTACTTCTTGTGTCTGTCTTACACTTGTGCTAAAGGGGTGGGGGCCAAATGAAGATCCCAACTTGTCTGGATCTGGCCCCCTGAGGCTCGGGGCTTCCCCATAGAGCTGGAGCAGACAGAATTTATAGCCTGCCCCCTGCCCCCCACCAGGCTTTGGTGTGCGAGGGAATGTGGGGAGTGTCTTTCTGCTTCTCAGTCGGAGCTTTTGTTTTGTTTTTGGTTTTTATTTTTGTTTCTCACTTGTGTGTGGACCCTGATTGATTTTTCTGTGGGTCAGCGGACTCCTGACCCAAAAAAGTTCCCCACCCCTGTGCTAAAACATCCCAGAATTTATTTTTTTTTTGCAATAGTGTTACACTGTTGACTCATAAGGTTCATTGTGAACTCCAGAAATAAGGCCTACCCATGTCTATAGTACTTGTAATGAGAGAGCTCATCAGATCTTACTAAGCAAGTTCTAGATATAGAAATCAACTTCTCTATCAATGCAGTGTGGCTAGAAGGAAGGGAGCATGCACACCACACTACAGTTTAAATGAGGAAGTGAAATTGAATATCATTTTCAGCTGAGTGCAGGTGGAATTTAAGTTGGTAGAATACACTTAGCCAAACGGGAATTAGATCGGGACATTTGCTGCTAACACTAACAATCTTCAGGGCCACAGATAATCAGATGTTTTGTTTTATGTTTCCTCTGAAAGTCACCATCACAAATAGCAGTGCACCATACCACAGGAACTCTGCACTCTGATTCAAAGGAGAGAGTGTAACATTACCACATCTGCTAAGTTTTCCAGGTAAGTGTTGACTAGAGATGTAAAATTCCATGTAATTTGTTAACCAGTTAAACGTGATGTTTAACCAGTTAACCAATTAAAGGAGGGCGGGGGCAGGGGGAGGACTGTATTCACTGTCCCATTAAGGGGTAACATACCCTCACCACTATGCTATCACCGGCAGTGGGAATCATGCTGCGCAAAGATTCCCAGATGGGTATGGGCCCAGATGGAACATGCGGTTGATTAAAAGACCCACTTTTGCTTCCCTGCTTACCCTAAGCAGCAGAATGTTTTCCAGAGTGACCACAGACTATAGAAATTGCAGTGCTTTCCCCAAGTCACACCTTCCCTGAGTACAGGAATTCCCCTGCCTTCTGCACCAAAGAATTCCCTTGCTCCAGTGGTGAACTCACCAATTCTGGGGATCTTGTATCTTATGTGCGCTCGCCATGGGGCAGCCAGTCAGTGCTGGTGTGTACAGCGATCAGGGTAGTGCTGTGCCTAGTGCTAGCAATGGACCCTTTGAAATGTGTTCCTCTTTGGCCTTTTCCGAGTTGACCTTGGCATGACAGTCCGCACTGACATCTCCTGCAGAGAGGCTCCACAGGACAAGGAAATGGCCTGGAAGAACCAGAGAAGAGTGTTTGAGGGACGTCTTGAGTCAGGATGCTGAACAGAAAGAATTGCAGGAGTGGAGGGACAGTGCGAGAAGGAGGGAGTGGAATGAGAACATGGAGCAGTTCCTAAGCACTGTGGAGCACCAAGCAGACACACTCCAGGCACTGCTAGCATGTCAGATGGAGCAGCTGCATGACCAGCCCTCTGTGCAGCTAGTGACCCAAAATTGTTTTCCATACCCCCCATCACTCCCAACACAATTTGGACATCACCCTGTCCCAGAGCGGCACCCACCACACTCCACACCTGTCCCCTTGGTCTCTAGCCATGCAGACTCCCACAGGCACCCGATGCACTCAGTGTCCATCCCGTGCAGTGTAGTGCTGAAGAACTGCAGCCCCCTTTGCGCAGCATATCAGACAGCAGGGGTGCATATGAAACCTGGACACACCTTAATCTGTGAAGCTTTTGGGGCCTGCCTCTCCTCCTGCCTTCTCCCCACCGTGTCCACATGAGCCCTGGCCCTGCCACCATGCTCAGGTCCCTTCCATCCCACAGGCTCCTCAGATTTCACCTGAGCCCCATGCTCTGCCCTGCTGCCATGTCTGTACACCCTCCCATCTGCAGCCTCCTGCGGGAAGGGAAAATTGCAGTCATTTTCTGTCCCCTCTTCCTGGTGTTCCCTAACTGATTTCTGAACAGCAGTGTCTTTATTGCTTGTGTTGCATTGTGGTGGGCGCGGGGAAGGGTCAGGGTTTACTGGCAAGCACACTTAGTGCAGGGGTCACCTCATTAAGAGCAACATACATTACTCATACTGCTGTCTGGCCATTCACAAAGCTGGTTTTCAGAGCCTCTCTGAATTCCAGTGCCTGTCAATGTGCTCTCCTTGCCCTGAGCTATCTACACTGGCCAGTCTTGCGCAAGAACATATGCAAACGAGGTGCGGCGATGAATATTGCCATGCCTCATTTGCATACTTAATGAGCCGCCATTTTGTGCAAGGGGTTTTCGTGCAAGAAGGAGCAGTGTAGACTGCTCCTTCTTGCGCAAAAGCCCCTTGTGCAAAGATGGTGGCTCATCAAATATGCAAATGAGGCATGGCAATATTCATCGCTGCACCTCATTTGCATATGTTCTTGCGCAAGACTGGCCAGTGTAGGTGTAGCCCTGGTGTCTGGCTACTCCTAATTAGTGGCTAGGTGCTGTGCTTCAACTCTCCACCCTGGCATAACATTTTCACCCTTCCTTTCACAGATATTATGGGGCACATAGCCAGCCACCATAACAATGGGAATGTTGCTTTCACTGAGGACTAAACTAATCAGTAAAACTGCAAAACCTTCCCTTTAAACCCCCAAAAGCACATGCCACCAAAATTCTGCACTTGCTCAGACTGTAGCTGGACTGCTCCTTGCTGGGGTCTAGGCTGTCCATGTAGGGCTTCATGAGCCACAGGAGCAAGGGGTAGGTTGGGTTACTATAGATCCCTATTGTCATTTGAATGCCTCTGACGTTATTTGTCTGGTCTGGGGAGAAAGTTCCAGCATGCAGCTTCCTGAAGAGGCAGGATTCTTGAAGGTGCACATGTCAAGCACTTTTCCTGACTATCCCATGGTGATGTCACTGAAACGGCCCTTGTGATTTGCCAGTACCTGTAGCACCATAGAGACGTACCCCTTGCAGTTTATGTTCCCCAAAGCAAGGTGGTTGGGGGCCAAGATGGGGACGTGTGCTCCATCTGTAGCCCCACCACAGTTAGGGAACCCCATTGCAGGAAAGCTCTCCACTGTGTCCTGCATATGTCCCAGAGTCACTATCCTCTGCAGCAGAAGGGTATGGATCGCCTTGGCTACTTGGATCACAGCAGCCCCCACTGTAGATTTCCCCACTCTGAATTGATTCCCAACTGACCGGTAGCTGTCTGGCCTTGCAAACTTCAATGGGACTAGTGCCACTCGCTCCTCCACTGTCAGAGAGCGTCATTCTGGTACTGCTACGCTTCGGCAGATGGGGGGAGAAGGGAAGGGAAGGAATTTGCAAAGTTCCAGGAATGTTGGCTTGTGCATTTGGATGTTGTTCAGCTGCAGCTGATCATCCCATCTCTGCATCAAAGTGCGGTCCCACCAGTCTGAGCTTGTCTCATGGCGCTAGAAATGGTGTACCACTATGCTCAGGGAATTGACTGGCGCCAGTATCTGCCAATCACTCCACTTGGGTGCTTCAGACAAGTGTCTGTTCATGTCTTCCTCACATTCTCTCTTGCTTTGGAGGGCTCTGGGTAGGCTCTAGACATAATGCAGCACAACGCACGAGATGTTTGCAATGCTTGCCATAATACTTTGCTGTTGAATGGGGTCCATGCTTTCACCACTGTCAAGGCTAATTCCCCACTCTGGCATGATGAATGCAGAAGTGGGGGACCACAAAAGCAACCCCAAAACCTGATATCTACAGGGTTTGGTATAAAACTTCCTCCCAAAATCCTAAAAACCTAGTTTTGGGGGATAAAAATCCACTGCCACCATCAAGTGCTTTTGAACCCACAAACAGGGGTGGACACTTGAAACCAACCCCAGGGCACCCAAGCTCTTTTTCCCAAAGAGTTTGAAAAGAAAAGAGAAAATACCAATTGCAGTCTGTGGCTGCTGTCCCCTAGTCAGAGACAGGCAGATCCCACAGACAGATCTTCCAGGACACAGAACTGAACCAATACCAGGTTAATAAAAAAGAAAGAACTTTTATTATCAAAACAATACTCCTGTTGCAAGCATAATGACTAGTTGGAAAAGTCACTAATTAATAAACTCATGGGGACTCCCATGGGTCAAAACTTAGTTACAACAGAGAGGAAACCCCATTTCTAACCGCACAGACATCAGATCCAAAGTCCCACACAGAAAACAATAAATCCTGATGGATTTATCTAGGCTTTACCCTACTTACACATTATGAAGAGTCTTTTTCTTGGAGAGAGACATGTCTTCTGTCTCCCTCAGTATCTAGAGCAAACTGGCTCAGTGGCAAAGGAGGGGAAACCCCAAAATTCCTTTGTCTCAGTTTGAAATCCCTATCTGCATTTCTATTGGCTGACTCTACCTGGCTAGGTACAGTTAACCCCTTAGTCCCCAGGCTGCTGCCCATCCCTCATGACCATAACAATCACTATGGCATCTGCACAGATAACCAGGGGGAAAAGGGCATGAAAATATTGTTTGTTGTTGCTTTCAAGCAGGGGAGGAGGGGGCATGAGTGGATTATGGAATGCTGACAACATGTACCCAGAACCAATACTGCACTGTTTTGGTCCTATCGAGCACTAGAAGGCTATCCCAGAATGTTAAGGGGCATCAGGAACTGTGGGATAGCTACCCACAGTGCATTGCTGTCGAAGTCAATGGTAGCCACCCCACTAGGGATGTGCTACATCAAACTCATGCACACAGTAGGGACATGCACCTTCAACTTTACAAAATCGGGTGCTAGCAAATGGACTGTAATAAATTCACCCTTCTTGTCGTGTAGACAAGGCCCATGATGATTACCTTCAGGCCATAAAGTCTGCCAGGGTAACTGAACTGACTGCTTATGGGCTCTGCTAATATCCAGTACAGAAGAGCCAGGGCTGGGACTTCAGATTTAAATGCATCCCATTTTTCTAGCTTCGGGCAGTTCTCTAGCTCAATTCTCCCACAGGTCCAATCCCTAGAGATCTGAACAGATGTTGTTCCTCAGTAGCTTCGTTAAATGAAAAAAAATTGCCCATTTGCTCAGAAGCTGAGTGGCACAATTGATCTTTTTCCCCATCCCTCACATACAATCCTGAGAGCACCAGATTGCCTGGGACTTCAGCTTCTGCACTTCTGTCTATCCTGCTTGCTGCGACATTTTCCTTTTGTGCAACCAGGAACACACATTCTATTCTTCTAGCGCAGGGGTTCCCAACCTTTTTCGGTCCCCGTACCCTCTTGGCTTTTAGTAAACCTTCCCGTACCCCCTAGTCAATAGGAAAGGAAATAAATTCTAGACTCTAGTATCCACAACTTTTTTCACTAACACGACTACTTTTGGTATATTTCAATTAGGATAATCTAGTTATTTACCAAATATTCCCCGTAGCCCCTTGACTAGCTTCTCGTACCCGCGGGGGTTCGCGTACCCCAGGTTGGGAACCCCTGGTCTAGAGGGACATTCAGCTAATGAAGCCACTGAAGAACAGCACCTGTAACACACAGTTCCACAGAAGAGCCTCATTATCAGGAAGACACAGTCTGGTTTTGTTCTGGATGGTGTTTAGTCTTTGTTTGGATGGAAGCATAATTTCCGGCTGTTCTAGTGAGAAATCCAGTTTACCTTTGCAGAGGGGGAGCAATGTGAGTCTGTTTCAGCAAAAGCAATGAGGAGTCTGGTGGCATCTTAAAGACTAACACAGTTATTTAGGCATAAGCTTTCATGTGCTGGAGCCCACTTCATCAGATATATGATGTTTCCTCTTTGTAACTCTCCTGTAGACTAGTCTTGGATCTGTCTTTGTCATTCACCTGGCTCTGAGGTTACAGCATGGATTCTACCGCAGTGTCATACAGCCAGGGTGGAGGGGGAGCATGTGTTAATACAGGCCCACAGGCTCCTGGAACAAGACACTTTCTCCAGCCCTGCAGGGTATGAAGACAGCTGCACTGGTATAATCCCCTTTCCTGGATCAAAAAGACTGGAGTGAGAGCACTCTTGGCCTTCATATTTTGGCAAGAACATTCAAAACTACCTTTAACAGAACACAGCAGCTGACACTTGCCTTGGCCTCAGTTTTGCATTGTGTGGGTAGATTTCCCCAGGCTGGCATTTGTCATCAGCGTTTGTTTCTTCCTCATTCTGCTGTGTAACTGGAGCTTTTCTTTGCTTTCATTACTCACATTTTTACACTGTCACCTCTTAATGGAGACAAAACCCAGCTGTCCTCTCCCATCCTTGTGTAGCCCTGCAGTCTGGAATGCACAGCAAGGCAGCTTGCCTTCCCCATTGGGGTAAGGATTGGCTGCCACTATTCTCAGCCTGACCTCCAGATTGCTGGGAAGTATGCATTGCACTTGAAATACGATGTTGACAAGGTCACAATAGAAGCAGGTGCAAAGGCTGGAAGCATCAAGGAGTCCCCTGTGCAAGAAGTGGAGCCTGCTAACCAGACATAGGACCAGGAATGTGGGGGAGACTCATTGCTGCTTTTTTCAGCTGCTGTCATTGCACCCACTTCATTGGGAAATGGCGGACGAGTTTCTGGTGCATTTAGAATGATTCAAACAAGAAACAAAAATGTTCTGGGTTAACCACAGCTACCCCACCCACTGCACATAGCCCAGAGGCCACAGATGCACATGTACATTCAGGCTTCTTGAGAACAGCTGATTTGTCTGTCTCTATCCCATACACCTGTACTTGTTCATCTCTCTGTCAGTCACACATGCACACTCTCCCACCCCAAACTCTGCCTGGGAGCATCTTGTGCTCATACATCTCTCACCAACACGTATGCCCCCCCATAGTACCTTGGGATTCAGATTCCAGATGTATCCAAACATTCCAGTTATTACAGCACTCTCCTACATTCTCTCTCTCTCTCTCTCTCTCTCTGTGTGTGAATGTATCAAACGTGCTTATGCTGCATTCACTATTCTATGTTTCTTCTGTGTTAGGTTTTTGGCAATTGTCTCCCCTACAGGAGAGGCTGAGATTGTTCGTGACATCTGAAAACAATGAGTAGTCCTGTGGCACCTTAGAGACTAACCAAAATACATAGAATCATGAGTTTTGGTGGGTACAACCCACTTCATTGGATGACTGGAGTGGAAATAACAGAATCCAGGGTATCTATAACAGCAAAAGCAGTTACCTGTCAATTGTAGGACCCATGCTAATGAAACTAATTGAGTCAGGCTGGATGTGTCCCCGTCATAGCTTTGATGTATAAATGTGACTATCAAAGGCAGGGGAAATTGCCTTTGTAGTGTATTAACCTGTTAATAGCTTTATTCAAGCCCAGGGTAATAGTCTCAAATTTGTAGATGGCTTCCAATTCTGCAGTCTCTCTGTAACTGGCTGATGAAATTCCTTTGTAGAAGGATGGCTACTTTTCAATCCATGACTGAGTGAGCAGGCAGGTTAATATCCCCCAACAGGTCTGTGTGCTACCATTCCTGATGTCTGATTGTGCCCATTTATCCTTTGTCACAGAAATGCCCAGCCTGGCCAATGTACATGGCAGAGGGGCATTGCTGGCACTCGAAGGCATGTATGACATCTGAGACACACTTGCACACTCTGCTGCCCCTTACTGGTGGATTTGGGCAGTGTGATTGGCTGTGCTTATCCCTGTCTGTCATGCCATGCTCTGCAGTCATTTATCAGCTGTTACAGATCTACTTAGTCAGCCCCACCTTCTGCCCCTGTCAGTGATACCTTTAACTTTTGTTGTAGGGAATCAGCCTTGCTGTCAAAAGCAAACTGGATTCAGTTTGACTGAAAGGTTATAGCTTTGTTACAGCCCTACGGTCACAACCGGACTTGATACAAGGTATAAGAATGGCATACATTGGTCATTACAAATCTGGTGCTACTATATGTGACCTCTTAGAAAACAATTCGTGGGCATGCTGGCTCTGACACACAAACTTCAAACTCTAAACATCCCATGTTGCCTGTCGACCAATGAGCACCACCTATTTAACTTACATTTGCAGCTCAGGCTTTGTTGAGCATTTTCCTCCACATTTGACTTTGTAGTCTTAGTTTGTTCTCTGTATTTGTACTTTGGAAAAGAGGCCATCCAAAAATAGCACACTGACTATTCCACAGATACTTTCCCAAAGTCTATGACTCCCTCACCTTCATACATTGCCAGCTAGACATGTCTACAGCAGAGACAGCTCAGCACCAGTTGCTGCAGCAGCTGAAAAGATGGTGCCATTTATATTTGTGCTTAACTTTGATCTTAAAATGACCTAACCTATTACAACAGTCAAAGCAGACCCAACACCCTTATTTCCACAGGGTTCCCAAATTCATCTTGTTTTGTGAGTCCCTGTGGGACACCTACTGGTTTAGAGATTTTGCTTCTATTTTAGAAGGATGAGGCAGCTGACAAGCTCCAGATACTTCAAAATGGTTGTAGCAGTTGGCTTTCCCATGTCTGGTGTGCATCATAGGAACTCAGAAAAGGTCAGTCCTGATCCATTGGTAAATAAGGAGAAAACAGAGGAAAAGGATTATGCCCAAAATTGCAGGAGAATATTGTGTTTCATGCAGAGACTGGCACTTTAGTTTCCCACAAGAAGGTTGCAGTCATCTTGTTGGCTCTTAAGTTTTTTCTTGAAGATGGAGATGGAGGTGGATGGCTTGTAAAAAATACTCCAAATCTCTCCTGCAGTAATTGCTTGGTGAGAATCCGTTATCTCAGAGAAAGAAGGTACCCGATGAGATCTAAGAAACAATTATTTTACAGTTATGATCTTAACAACATGCTAAATTGTTTGGCAAACTGCTATTTACTGTTACTATTCTATGATTTGTCTTGGCTCCAAATGAGACTTGGGTAGCATTATGCTAGGCACTATGCACCACATAGTAAGAAACCATCCTTGCCCCACACAGTTTATGATCTAAATGAACTAGACAGAACAGGATGAGAGGAGACATAGAAGGGACTTGATAAGATCACAGCAAGTCAGTGACAGAACAGCGAAAAGAGCCCATGTTTCCTGAGTCCCAAGCCAATGGCTTATATGTTGGACTGTGCTGCATTATTGTTATTTCTACCTACATATGTATAATATTTCAAACAGTGGAGGCTTCTTTAATCTAAATGACAAAAGCATAAAAATGTCCAGTGGCTGAAATATGAGCCTATAAAAATTAAAACTAGAACTAAGGTGCAAGAGAGAATTACCAATCATACTAGATTAACCAAGTATGTGGTAAAACCTCGCTCACTTGAAGTCTTCAGACCAAGACCAGATGTCTTTCTAAAAGGTACATATGCTAATTAGGCCATTAATTATAGGGCTTGATGCAGAAATTAATGGGCAAAATTCTATGGCCTGTGTTCTTCAGGTGGTCAGATTAGATGATTATAATAGTTTCTTTTGAGCATAAAAAAATCTTGGCATCAATGCTGAATGGTGGTCAAAATAATAGCCATATTCTCAATCTAGTGCACTAACTCTTTTCATACCCCTGTTGCTAGTGAGAACACAAAGAGGAATCCAGTTGGAAGATTTCAGTGACTTTGAAAAAGACTTAAGGATGGCTAATCAGCTGAACATGATGTTAATACAGCTGGACACAGATTATTCAGCAAATTCTTGAAATGCACTGGAGACAACTTTTTATTACAGAAGGTGGAGAGAGAGAATGGGAGAGAGGCTATTATGCATTTAATTCTGACAAATGGAGAAACTAGCTGAGAATCTGAAGATGGAAGGCAACTTGGGTGAAGGTGACTATGAAATGACAGAGGTCAGGAAAAAAGTAGTGGACTTCAAAAAGGCAAATTTGATCCATCTCAGGTAGGAGACATGGGAAGCAAGTCTAAGGGAATTAAATTGTTCATGAGAGCTGGCAGTTTTTTAAAGGGACATTATTAAAGGCACAAGAACAAACTATTCCAATATGTAGGAAAGATTAAAAGACTGGCAGAGACTACCTAGCTCAGCCAAGAGATCTTCAATAACCTGATACATTCCTCTTAATTTTGAGTAAGTCAAATTACACAGAATGCATATGTAACTATGTCCAGATAGATATAAAACAACTCAAGCATGTAAGGATAAAATTAGCAAGACCAAGGCACAAAATGAGATTAAATGTGGCGGGGATAAAAATGGTAACAGAGCATTTTACAAATATGTGGGAAGCAGTCACATGATCAGCTGCCTAGCAGCAGCAGCAGCAGCATAAGTTTCCCTTGGGATGGGGAAGGCAGACCAAGGGCTGGGTAGGCCCATTACCCAATGAGGAGGGAATGACAATAACAGAGAGTTGAAATATTAAATGCTTTTTTTCACATTTTCATCCAAAATGTTTGCAAGGCTCTGATGACAAATGTAGAGAACAACCATGTAAAGGGGGTAGGATCTGGGGCTAAACCAGAAAAGATCAAGTTGCCTTCACATCAGCAGGGCCTGATGAAATGTACCCTAGAATGCTTAAGGAACTGTCTGAAGAGCTCTCTGAACCATCAGTAATTATTTCTGAGAACTCCTGGAGGATGGGAGAGATAGCAGAGGGCTGGAAAAGGGACAAATACAGAATCTGTAAAAAAGGGAATAAGGGCAACCCAAAGAATTATAAACCTGTCAGCTTAACTTTGGTACTAGAAAGATGCTGGAGCAAATAATCAAGGAATCAATTTTCAAACCTCTAGAACAGGGATGAGGAACTAGATGCTGACTGTGGCTTGCCTGGATCCTGCTCATGAGGCCTGGAGCTTTCCCCTTCCCCTGCAGCGGATGAGCCAGCATGGTGCCCTCCTCCGTAGCTGGACCACCAGTACTAGCTCACTCCACTGTGGGGATGGGGGGAGCCATGGGCCAGATCCAGGCAAGTTGTGCTCAGCATCCAGCCCATGGGCTCTTCCTGGCAGGGGGCAGGAAGCGGCTCTGCCCTGGGAATGGTGGCGCAGGGAAGCTCTGTCCCCTGTGCTGCTTGCAGGCTTCACCCCTAGCCCCATAGCTCCAATTGGCCAGGAATCCCAACCAATGGGAGCAGCAGGGGCAGTGCCTGCCAACACATAGTGTCATAGAGCCACCTGTGCCCTCCCAGGAGCTGTGCCTGGTAGACGCCCCTTAGTGGTCCCTGCCAGCCTTACAATTGATGGCTCTGAATATGCATTTATTAAGACATTAAACTCCACAGTGTTCCTATACAGCTGTTCCAATGGTGAATTACTCTCGCTGTTATTGTCTGCTATCAGAAATCTCTTCCCTGTGCAGGAACCTATAGACTGAAATCCTTAACTTTCTCTGGCAATTAGGTAAAA
Organism: Rafetus swinhoei; assembly: GCA_019425775.1. NCBI lineage: Eukaryota > Metazoa > Chordata > Testudines > Trionychidae > Rafetus > Rafetus swinhoei. Next base: position 28,242,120 of record CM033425.1, on the reverse strand, counting down.
AGATTCAGGGTCTTAAATCTCTTGATATAACACTGATTTTCAAGACTTTGGAGGTTTTATGGAGGTTAGGTCCATAAAAGGCTATTAGCCAGGGGACAGAAATGGTGTCCCTGGCCTCTGTCTGTCAGAGGCTGGAGAAGGATGGCAGGAGACAAATCGCTTGATCATTGTCTTTGGTCCTGTGGGGCACCTGGCGCTGGCCACTGTCAGCAGACAGTCTACTGGGCTAGATGGACCTTTGGTCTGACCCAGTATGGCCATTCTTATGTTCTTATGACTTTGGATCACTTTTGTGGCCCTGGGCTGTGAAAAGTTGGAATGGGCACAGAAGAGAGAAAGAATATAGACCAGCTGATTCACTGCTGACAGAATGGGCTGCTCTTTAACATTACATTAATACTTTGTGCATGAAATAGTAAAGTAATCAGCCTTCCCCCCATTGAGGCAGAAAAATCTTTGTTTGATTTCTTCTCCTCTGTAATTTTAGTTTGTACGAGACTCTCTCACCCCTGGCAACATGAACGGCAGTAAGATAAAACCACAAGGGATCCTCCAATTGCAAGTGCCATTCTACAAAGAATGGAAAGTTAGGTCTGTGCTTTATTCAGTAAGTGAATGAGGAGCCACTGAGAACAACATCCTACCCATGTTACTGAACATGCTGTCTCACACAGTGAAAGACAGTGAAAGTGGCTCCCTGCGGGACACACACAGTCCCGTGCCTGGGCCTGAGTCAGTCTGTCTGAGGTTATGGTACATCTGAGAAACTTAATTTTCTACTTACTTTTTTATGACATTCAAAAGTGTCCATGCCAATATGGCAGTGACAGTTAGGATAAGGAGAGCTGTGAGGCCATAAATTGTCCATTCTGTGGAAAAAGAAAAAGGCGTATCTCTTTCTAGCGCATTAATTTGCTTATAGTTCTAAAATAATGTATGTGCTTTCTTTTTAAAACACTTACTCCTGGCCACTCAAGTGAAAGCTTTATGTCAAGCAATGTTTAAATTAGAACAATTAAAGCTGAAAGAGATCTTTCACATTCCTATTTGGCCAGTGCAAGATTGTTCACTATAAAGTTTCCAGCTTCTGCACACATAGGCTATGTCTTCACTGTAAGTTCTTCTGGCAGAAAATATGCTAATGAGGGACTCATTATCATAAGTCACAATCTCATTAGCATATTTTCTGATATTTCTTTTTGCACAAGGGGTTTTTGTGCAAAAAGAAGCAGTGTGGACATTTTTTTGTGCAAAAACCCCCTGCGCAAAAAGAAACAGCAGAAAACGATTTCCTTAAAGGCATTTTAAAGCTGTGCAATTGTCTGGCTTTGAAAAGGATGGATGTACTCCCAGGGAATTTTAAGAATAAACCACAAAATGCTTATGGGCATGCAAGGAGATTGGGTGGCCTCACACCAGTATTTGCCCTATTCTCTTCCCATTGTAGATTCTGCTCGGTGTTTGCTCAGTGTTGTATTGTCCTGCTCTGTGTCCTGGCATTCCTTTAGCCTGTAGATGCTTGGGCATTGCATCAGATCCTTGGCCCTTCTTTCAATCCCTTTGCCATTCCAGCAGCACAAAAGAGACTAGAGAGGCCTTGAATTGCAGCAGCTGAAAATTCTCCTATTACAAAAGAGGTAAACTAGTACCTCACCAGGGCCTCCTGCCCTTTCCTACACACTTTGGCTTGAGCATGTCTTGGCAGGGGCACTATGCTCTGGCAATCTGGGCTGGTAGAGCAGCCCCAAGGGTGGGTCATGTATTTGAAAATGCAAGTTAAAAATCTCTGAGATCCTCAGCAGTTTCAAGCATCAGGGGAGCACAGAGATAGAGTAAAACCACTGAATTCCCCACTGTCTTGCCCCACGTGCATTCAGCACTGCTTGGTATCACGCTTACTTGTCCAAGGCACATACCATACAATAAATGTACGTCACTAGTGCATCACACAGAGAACGACAAGACAAAACCATTTCATAAGCCTTATGTCAGTGCATCTTTCCTGCTCCTTCCCTTTGGCTATTACCAGGCATGGTGCTCCGGGGATGACTTGGGCTGGTGGTGATGACATAAAGTATCTTTGAAGACTGGGCTGCATTTATATGGATATTTGCTTGTTCAGTTATCACCTCAGTAAATTTCTGATTCACTGTTGTAATGTCCTGGTGTAGTTTGTCTTTGATAGCTGAAAACACAAAAGGTTATACAAACAAGATCTTTATTTATTTATTTGGGCATAGATTTTGACTTTGCATTTAGTTACAGTAGGATTGTGATTCTGTCTGGATTATATTAGTAGAATCCTGCACAGTTACAAATGTCTACAGATACTGGGCTACAGATACCCACAGATAGACATCAGGATCCACAAATCCTCAGGGCTCAACTCCCAAGAGCCCCTGCAGCCAAGAGAGAAGAGTGTGGTCCCATCACACCTGTGAGCCAGCACCTCACATCAGCAGCTCGTCTTGGCAGCACAGCTGCACCACCCCACAATGACCTCCAGCCATGGCATCTCCTGTATGGGGTTGTACAGCCTTGCTGCTGGACGACCTGAAGGTGGTGCAGCTGCACTGCTGACATGGGGCGCTGGCTCCCAAGCACTACTGGGTCACACTCCCCTCCCTTGGCCACAGTGGCTCTTGGGAGTCAAACCTTGCAGAGCTGCAGCTCCCAATATCTATCTATGGGTATCCGCATCCCAGGCAGACATTTGTAACCAGGAAGGACTCTACTGGGAACTTAGACATTCATTTAATGGCTGATGCTGGAGAAGTTGTATCGGTCGCTAGGCTACAAATGGATTTTCTGACTGTTGTTCATCAAAACTCCATTGGACCTATTCAAGGATCAAAATGTTTTCCTTCTAAAGCCTTAGATAGTAAAGAGAGACATATAGAAAGTGGAATGAGACAGATTCTGATCCAACTCCTATACTCTGCTTTGAAGGCATATAAGCACCATAAAAGGGCTGGAACAGCTCTGTGGCCACTTTCTCTAGAACAGGATTATGTGAAGCTGGCATAGGTGGCTTTGCCAGTCCCCTTTGCAGCATCAACTATAGGGAACTAGCCAAAATAGGACAGGGAGTAGCCATAGCATGCAGTGAGATGCCCACTAGCAGTTGTAGGGGACAGAACAGCTCCCAGCATAGACAAACTCTCCATCTGTGCCTCTCAACTCCAAGTCTAGCCTTGTAATTCCAGAAGAAATTTCTCCAATAATCACATTGAAACTCAGGAACATGCAACAAACCAAACTTTCCAGGTGCCACCATAGCTTATTAGCTTGTTTGAAAGAAAAAGGCCATGGTCCAGAAAAAGACAGGCTAGAATGAAAGACTCATAGAATTATACTCTCTCTCATTTGCCACCTATGATCATAGAATCATAGAATACTAGGACAGGAAGGGACCTCACGAGGTCATCGAGTCCAGTCCCCTGCCCTCATGGCAGGACCAAATACTGTCTAGACCATCCCTGATAGACATTTATCCAACCTACTCTTAAATATCTCCAGAGATGGGGATTCCACAACCTCCTGGGCAATTTATTCCAGTGTTTGACTACCTGACAGTTAGAACTTTTTCCTAATGTCCAACCTAAACCTCCCTTGCTGCAGTTTAAGCCCATTGCTTCTTGTTCTATCCTCAGAGGCCAAGATGAACAAGTTTTCTCCTCCTCCTTATGACACCCTTTTAGATACCTGAAAACTGCTATCATGTCCCCCCTCAATCTTCTCTTTTCTAAACTAAACAAACCCAATTCTTTCAGCCTTCCTTTATAGGTCATGTTCTCCAGACCTTTAATCGTTCTTGTTGCTCTTCTCTGGACCCTCTCCAATTTCTCCACATCTTTCTTGAAATGCGGTGCCCAGAACTGGACACAATACTCCAACTGAGGCCTAACCAGCGCAGAGCAGAGCGGAAGAATGACTTCTCGTGTCTTAACACCTGTTAATGCATCCCAGAATCATGTTTGCTTTTTTTGCAACAGCATCACACTGCTGACTCATATTCAGCTTGCGGTCCACTATAACCCCTAGATCCCTTTCTGCCGTACTTCTTCCTAGACAGTCGCTTCCCATTCTGTATATGTGAACTGATTGTTCCTTCCAAAGTGGAGCACTTTGCATTTGTCCTTATTAAACCTCATCCTGTTTATCTCAGATCATTTCTCCAGTTTGTCCAGATCATTTTGAATTATGACCCTATCCTCCAGAGCAGTCGCAACCCCTCCCAGCTTGCTATCATCTGCAAACTTAATAAGCGTACTTTCTATGCCAATATCTAAATCGTTGATGAAGATGTTGAACAGAGCCGGTCCCAAAACAGACCATGAACCCCACTTGTTATACCTTTCCAGCAGGATTGAGAACCATTAATAACTACTCTCTGAGGGTATGTTCACATCAGCCCCTCAGTTCGAACTAGGAAAGAAGCTAATGTAGGCATTCAAGTTGAAATGAAGCCCGGATTTAAATATCCCGGGCTTTATTTGCATCTTCCTGTCTGGGTGCCATTTTTAAATCCCCTTAGTCCGAACTAACTGCCCACGGCTAAACGCGGCAGTCAAACGTTAACTCGAACTAAGTCTTTAGTTCGAGTTAACTGTTACACCTCCTGGAATGAGGGGGCTAGTGTAGACATACCCTCAGTACGGTTATCCAGCCAGTAATGCACCCACCTTATAGTAGCCCCATCTAAGTTGTATTTACCTAGTTTATTGATAAGAATATCATGCGAGACCATATCAAACGCTTTACTAAAGTCTAGGTATACCACATCCACCGCTTCCCTTATCCATAAGACTCAAGTATCCTATCAAAGAAAGCTATCAGATTGGTTTGACATGATTTGTTCTTTAAAAATCCATGCTGGCTGTTCCTATCACCTTACTACCTTCCAAGTGTTTGTAGATGATTTCCTTAATTACTTGCTCCATTATCTTCCTACACAGAAGTTAAACTAACTGGTCTGTAGTTTCCTGGGTTGTTCTTATTTCCTTTATAAATGGGCACTATATTTGCCCTTTTCCAGTCTTCTGGAATCTCTCCTGTCTCCCATGATTTTCCAAAGATGATAGCTAGAGGCTCAGATACCTCCTCTATCAGCTCCTTGAGTATGATGCTGAATATGGGATTCTCCTACCAAAGTATACACTGAAGCCATGGTAGCAGTGCAGTGGGGGTGTCAGAAAAAGGAACGAGACCTTGCTTATCTTGACGGAACAGAGAAAAGCAGCTGCATGGTGTCCCAGAGGGATAATATGCATTGGTTTGCCAATAGGACAACTGGACGGCTTCTCCAGATCTCAGGAGATGATGCTGAGGATTGCAGTTAAACATCCAACATCTTTTGTTTAGCACATATTTTCTTTTTTACAACCTAATTGCTATTAAAAATCAAGTTTGCTTATTGAAATGTCAAGTGGTGGCTGTAGAGTTAATCATTTTGAGGGCAACACCTGGCACAAAGAGTTGAAGCATTCTATCATCATTTCATTGCAACCTGATAAAATTAGTATAAGTGGCCATCTGATTACAGGCAGTCACTGAGGAGAGGGTGAGGTCTCTGTCTTGCAAGACATACAGTTAGAAACCCTGAGGATACAAAGAAGAACAATGGCTAAATCCACACTCCTTCCTTCCAGAGGCACTGGAACAATGTGTGTAGTGGAGGTGCTGAGAGACACTGTACCAAACTAAACCCTGTAGATGTTGGAAACCACTTTGAGTCAGGGGCTGTGGAACCACCTATAGCAACCCTAGTTCCAGCACCTATGCCTTTTCTCTTACGTTTTCTTATATCAGTTGAGCTTTCCTGGCATGAGAAAAAGTGTGTGTTGTAACAGAGGCAAGATGAAAATGAGCTGAGCAAAATGACTTGACTGTAACTGGTACAATCACCAAATGCCAGGACACTTTCTGGCTGAGTAGAACAGACAAGAAGTTGGAAAGAGCTAAGTTAAAAGAGAAGGTGTAGCTGGACTACTGGCACCATTTCAACTTTAGTTTTTCTTCCATCCCCACTATATCAGGTGTGGTCAGGGAAGAGAGGGAATGGGCTTTTAGGAACTGTTAACCCATAGTTAGTGGAGACAGAGTTGAAGAGCAGGCTACTAAATCAAAACAGAAGTTTGGGTGGGAGGCCTTACTCCCAGCACAATGAATGGAGAACCCTCCAATGTGAGTTAAAATATTGTTTTCTCTGTGTCCACAGGCAAGTCTCTATGGGCACATCTTCACTCACTGTGCCAGAGAGTGATGTTCTGGCATTTGATTTAGCAGGTCTAGGATGGAGCTGCAAATTGAACGCTGTGGGCAGATCTGGCCAGCATCTGTACTCCTCAGAGTCGTGAGGAGTAAGGAAAGCCGACAGGAGTGTATTCTATGTAGCTGGAATTGTGTTCCTTAAGATGACCTTCCAGGGCTAGTGTAGACCTGGCCTATGTGGTCTAAACACCTTAGAAAAATGGCCCATGAAGAGCTATACATGAAGCAGTTAGCCTCTTACCTCTGTACACGACAGCAAATCCCTGTGCCTGATTGATCTGATCTGAGAAAAAATACAAAATGACAAAATCCAAAGAGACATTAAAGGAGATGGGAGGCCGGTTCCTGCCATCAAAACGAGCCAGCACCTGGTAGGTATAGCCATCCAGCACCTCCACCATGTCAGTGGAGTCTTTGATGTCAAAGAGAGTGAAGTCAAACTGGATCTGAGATGCTCCAGGAATCTGTATGGTCCAGTAGCAGACCCTGCCTGTGGCATAGGTGTCAGGGAAATCTGGGGAATAGATCACAGATGTTGAGGAAGTATAGTTCCCTCCACAGGATCCAATGAGGGCTGTGGGAGAAAGAGGAGAAAAAGCAAGTGAAAATAAATGTGTATAATCTGTACCTCCATAGCATGTTTCATCTAAGACTAAATCTCACACACTACACGCATCAAGGCTCAATTGTGGCTTTAAGCAACAGACTTGCACAGGGGCAGGAGAAGCTGAGAACCCCAGGGGGTTCTGTATCTTAGACCAGAGCAAGATGACTGTCTGGGTACCCGGAAGCATGGCTGTGGTGCTACCCTCTTCCAGGTTGCATTCTGCATGTCTTTCACAGGGAGGCAACTCTACTGATACGGTGCAGAGCAGGGGATGGAGGGGATCAACCTCACACATTTATTTCAGGAACCCTAGTGTCAGTCTAGGCTATAGTTGTGTCTGTCTCTGGTATTGTAGCCAGCAATTTGTGCTCTCACATCACTTCACATCAAGGACAATCTGGTCAAAATGAGCTAACCACTAACCACCTCACCAACTCCCACCCTACCCTTGTGAGGTCCACACATAGAACACTGTGTCTTGCTTATGAGCTACTTCTCCCTGTAATTAAAGCATTCTTAGCAGCACTTTATCTTTTGCATATAATTGTTTTAAAATTGCAAGTGTTTCCTGTTTGTGCCATTAATAACTAAGTTGCACACATGGATAAGAGCAGTGATTTCACTAAGAATAATTCCCTATCACAGGATCTTGTGGTCTAGGGAATAGGGTGTTCACGTGGGGAAGGCTGTGTGGTGGGTTCTAGTGAGCTTCTCTTTCCCCCCACTCCTGTTGTCCCCCCACCAAGGAGAGGTGGGATAAAAGGGCATCCTGAAGCTAAGGTGGTAGGGCAGGTTCTGGTGTGGCCTAGCCAACAGGGTGTTTGCCTGGGGATGACAGGATTGTGGGTTCTAATCCCTCTCTCTCTTTCCCCCCCAACTCTGGCAGTAGAGGTTGACTTATTTGTGACACTGAAAAGTTTCCAACATGTTTTGTGTGCAGAAATGCCTGAGACTAGTTTATGATCTTTTCTTCCATGATGTTCTAGTGTGCACTGCTATTGTTTATGTAAACTAACATAGCCTGCTGGTATGTGATTTTGCACAGAAAGGGTCCATGGACAGTAAGTATATTGACTGATTTACAGAGACTTCAATGATGTGTATTGCTTACATCAATGCTCAAACATTATCTTTCTGGCTCTGATTTATATTATTTCACATTCTCTTTCTGGGGCTGGAGCTGGACTATCACTAGCTCAGCCACTGTGTACCAACTTGAAGATCAAATATTGTCAGATTTTAAATAAGGGTTTAACCGGTTAGACCAGGGGGTGGCCAACCAGTTAGATATGAAGAGCCAAAAGAACTGTGGATAGTAGTGCAAAGAGCCACACATACCTCCCCCAGAGCCAGGCACCCCCAGTCTTCCCCCACTCTAACCCAATGCTCTCCCCCTTCCCCAGACCCAGGCACCCCTCAGGCTCCTCCCATTCTAACCCAATGCCTGGGTCTCACTGGAGCTGCCACTGCCACAGCCATGCACTTCTCCCTCTAGGAACTGGGGCGTGTGCACAAAGCGGGGCATGCGGCTTTGAACGAGCCGTAACCCCGAGAGCCACATTTCTGTGAGCAAAGAGCTGCAAGCGGCTCAAGAGCCACAGGTTGGCCACCCCTGCATTAGACCATGGAGTGGAGGGGAGACATTAAAATACCTTTATGCTGAAAGTGGAAATGACAAGCATTCCTGCTGCTGAGCACAAACTAGGGTTGCCAACTTTGGCTGGGCGAATTCCTGGAGATTTCATCACATGACATAATCTTTAATGACAGCTTAATCTTCAGTTCCTGGAGATGCCAGGAGAATCTGGGGGGTTGGCAACATTAGCCACAAGACCATTTGGTTTGTAGTACGTATGAGAAATCAGACCTCTCAGACCAAGTCTACACTGGCCAAGAAAATTGATGCAAGATACGTAACTCCAGTCATATGAATTGTGTAGCTGGAATTGTCATACCTTGCACTGATTTTCTGGGGTGGACCCCACAGTGAGAGGTTGATGGGAGAAATGCTTCCATCAACTTCCTTTACTCCTTGTGATGGTGAGGAGTACTGATGCCAATGGGGGTGCCCTCTGCATTAGATTTAGTGGGTCTTTGGGTGGGTTAGATCACAGAAGTCCCCTGTGGGTTGTGCTAATCAAGCCAATGACACCTGCCTTCCCGCCCTCTGAGACTTTCCGCCACCCTGTCCTGCTGGGTCAAAAGCTCTGGTCTCCTTCAGTCAAGGCACAGAGATGGGGTTACCTCCCCCCTGCAGAGCAACACAGACATCAATCAGTTCAGCTCCACGAAGACAGTTATAAGGGCTCAGTATCCAGGAAGACAACCCCCAAAAGACCAAATCCCCCAATAAATCTGTCTTACCCTATGTAAGAGTTCTACACAGAGAAAACTCATAAAGATGTCTACTCCTCCTTTGTCAATGAAAGAGAGATATACATAGTGGTTGCTCCCCCAGGTAATAATTATTTACATTGGGCTTAATAGTAAACAAAAGTGTTTTTATTAAGTACAAATAGTCAGATTTAAGTGATTGCAGTGAAAACAGACAGCTCAAAGTAAGCTACTAAGCCAAAATAAACAAAACACGTCAGCTAATTGTAATTCACCAAGAAACTTGTTTCATGCAATTTCTTACCTTAAATAGTTGTATTCTAAATGTCTTTTTCACAAGCTAAGCAGCCTCCTAGCTTGGGCCCAATCCTTCCCCCATTCACTCTTAGGGTATGTCTACACTAGCTCGTTAATTCGAGCTAGGTAGGCAAATGAGGTGACCAGAGTTGCAAATGAAGCCCGGGATTTAAATAGCCCGGGCTTTATTTGCATGTTCCCGTCTGGTCACCATTTTGAATTTTCACTAGCCCGAACTCACTGCCGCGCGCCTACACGTGACAGTGAAATGTTAATTCGAACTAAGTCCTTAGTTCGAATTAACTGTTACTCCTCATTCCACGAGGAGTTGCCTCATTTGCCTACCTAGCTCGAATTAACAAGCTAGTGCAGACATACCCTTAGATACTTCCAGCAGGCATTTTAGGTAGTCAGTGGAGTTCACCAGTTGTCTGATAACTGTCCTATTGTTTAGTTCCCCCCTTATCTCTCTTTTGCCCAAGGTGGGAACTCTTTGTGCTCAGTTCAAACTTTTCTCACTTAGGCAACGTCTACACTGCAGGCTTCTTTCAGAATAAGCTTTTCTGGAAGAGATCTTCCAGAAAAGCTTATTTCAAAAGCAGGCATCCAAATGCAAAAAGCGCAATGAAATAGCGATTTGCTATTTTGAAAGATAGGTCCACACTGATTGGACACTATCTCCCATTTAAGGCCACCCAGAACCAGTTCAGGCAGGGCATTAGGTCAGCAGTTGCTTCCGGGTGCTGCTGCGTAAGGCTAGCTGAGACACATGCTTAAAGGGACCCTCCTTCCCTCTCCCTGGACAGCCATTTCTCTGCTTCTGCTGCCTGCTTGCCTACCTCTCCAAGGGACAGTAAAGCTTTTGCAGTGCATGTTCTGGTTGCCCAGCTTTTGGACATCACAGCACACTCCTTGCCATGGAGCCGGAGCTGCCTCTGGGAATGCAATGGCCCCACATGGCCATGCTGCAGTTTCTGCAGCATTCTGCTGCCTTCATGGTCCTGCAGGAGCTTGACTCCAAGCTCTTCATTGAGACCCTCTGCCTGTGTGTGGGAGAAAGGCCCTTGCAACTGCACCCCCACAGAGGAGACACGCTTCTGAAGGCTGGACGTCCGTTCCAACTGGTGGGACCGGCTCGTCATGGAGTGGTGGGATGACCAGCAGTGGCTGCAAAACTTCAGGATGAGGAAAGAGACATTCATGGAGCTGTGTGCCTGGATCACCCCTGCCCTGCATCGACAGGACACCTATATGCGACCTGCCATCCCCTGGAGAAGCGGGTCACCATCGTCATCTGGAAGCTCATCAACCCAGACAGCTACCGGTCTGTGGGCAACCAGTTTGGTGTGAGAAAGTTGACCGTCAGGGCACTCCTCATGGAGGTAAGGCACTCTCAGGCTGCAGTCCCTGCAGGGGGGGAAGTTCTGGAAAGGGGGACCATAGGGAAAGGGGGTGGAGTGGGGGTAAGCTGGGGGTCGGAGGAGAAGCCCCATCACTGGGGGATTCTGAAGTCCTGCCCTCACACAGCCCTGCAGGGGGGTGGCCTCATAGGGGGTGATTCCTGGGGTGTTTGCGGGGAAGGGAGGACAGGGACCTCCCAAGGTCTCAGGCACCCCCTCTGATTCTCTATTTTGTGTGCTTCTTTGTTTCCTTCTGCAGGTGGTGAGGGCCATCAACTCTATCCTGCTGCACAGGGTAAACTGCATGGGAGACCTGAACCCCATCGTGGCCAGATTTGCTGCCCTGGGCTTCCCCAACTGTGGACGGGAAGCCTTTGTCGACCGCTCCTGAAAACTTCATTCCACGAGGCATAAGGGAGTGGTCGACAAAGACTTCCCTTGTCGACTGCTCCGCGTCTTGACTTGCATGCTGTGCCGGCAATCAGCTGATCCGGCACAGCGTGGTGGCCATTTTTATGTTAATGAAGCCGGGGATATTTAAATCCCCGCTTCATTATGTCGGGTAGCCTATTTTACATGCCTCTGTCAGCAGAGGCATGTAGTCTAGACGTACTCTTGAAGGTACGGTTCAGGTGCTCCCCGACTTGCCTGGATGTCGAGAAGCCAAACATCCCTGAGGTGATCTCGGCCTGTTATGTTCTCCACAACATCATGGAGAGGAAGGGGGAGGCCTTCCATCTGGAATGGGGGCCAGAGGCCAGCCAGGAGGGAAGGGCCTTCAAGCAGCTGGGCACAACTGCCCTCCACCAAGCCCATCAATTAGGGGTGCACATCAGGGAGGCCCTGAGGGAGAGTTTCTCTCAAGGACCCCAGTAACTTTCCCCAGGGCCTCCCTACTAGAGGTCTGTGCCTTGCCCCTTATGCCTTTCCCACAACAACCCTCCCTTCCAGGGGTGGATGAGAGTTTTGCAGGGCTCAGGGCAGCACAATTTCGCGGGGCCCCCCTTTGGAGAAAAAATAGAAAAAAGGCGTCAAGTGCGCAAATTGAAGGCTATTTTCATATTAAATGTGAATTGGGTAAATTTGATAGAAACTTAATTTAGTTGGATAATTTTTATTTTAATTATATTGTAATTCATTCTTAAATAAAATTCTGCATTAATAATTAAAAACTTTCATTTGTATTTAAGTCTATCATAGCTGTCTAGCTCTTTTGGCAGCACATTTGTCAATTATGTCATTAAAGTCCATTTCTTTACACAGGTCATTTTTTAAAAAGTTTAAAAATTCTTCTTCACAAACAAATGCAATAGCAACCACATGACAAATATGTGTGACTGAGGACTACAAACATTAAGCAGTACATTCACCTGCCAACATAATTTTTAAACCCCTACAGCAGTGAAATCCTGCATGATTGTACGCTCAGTACTCCTATTATTCTGCATCCTTTTAGACCCTTAGAGAAAGGTTTTCAAAATCACAAATAGCAATTAGGCCCAACTGAAATAGCCTAATTCTAATGAAAACTCAGAGCTGGAAGTCCAACTTTATCAGATATACCTTTGAGAAAAATCTCCCATCTATATCTAAGTGACAATTTCTCATTTAAGGAACACATTTTCAGAAACATGCAAATGAACATATCCCAGATTCAGCCCTGCTGGCTATCTACATATTACTTCTTAGCTGGCCACAAAGTGAGACAAAGTTTTGATGTGTTATATGGACACACAGTATAGCAGTGCCAGACCGAGCCATACTTGTGCCCCAGGCGTGTGGCGCCTGATTGACATGGTAAGGGGCGCCGTGCCCCCGGGCAAGCGGCACATGCGCAGCCCCACCCCCGGGTGCCAACCTATGTGGGGGGGGACTGATTGAAGTGGTAAGGGGCGCCCTTTACCACTTCAATCAGGCACCACCCATAGCTTGGCACCTGGGCAGCTGCCCGGCTAGCCCCTTAATCCGGCCCTGATTATATGCAGTGTAATCTGGTGGAATATGCATTGCCTGTAACCTGGAGTGATTTCTATCATGAAGACCATGTAGCTCAATGAAAGAAATAGTCTGTAAAACGCAAAGGGACCCCTCCTCCCCCCCCGCCCATAGCTATTAGCTGGCTACAGTGAAGAGCGGGGATAATGTTTTATCCGAAGTATCTTCCTATCTATGTCCGGGAGACTTTTCTTTAGCTGTTCCTTTAAAGGTGATGTAAAGGCAAAACCAGACAACCTGAGTTCCTACTTCCTTCTACCAATAGTAGCCTCTGATATTATATTTGGCATTAGTCATTACTGTTGCTAACTGGTGCTTGCTCACATAAAACACTGCCTTAGTACTTAGTGCAAGACCCCACAAGAGGAAAACCTCTTAACAGCTTGCTCAGGTCTTCAGTCTTTCTAGCGCTATAAATGGCACAGCACAGTTTGGCTCTTCTTAGGCTCCCCAGGACTCCTCTCCCCATAAAACATTCTTAGGCCTCAGATATTTCAGTACAACAAACCAAATTATCCACACGCAAAGTTTATGCAACCCCTCAGGGAGCAGCTTATACAGCCTAACCACAGAAAACGTATAGCTCCATCCAAAATGAACAAGACTTTACCTATGCAATTTCCTTTCCTCCTAAGCAGCCATAAACTACCTTCAATATCCCTTTTTTGTCTCAACAAAATAGAATATTTAAGCGTTTTTACTATAACCCGAGAGCTGAGCAATTCCTCCATCCTGACTGGCTAATAGGAGTACAGCTCCGCTGACCCAATGAGAATGAGGATCCTAAATAAACCAATGAGAGAGCCTCTTTTCTTTCCTTCGCTCTGTTCACCTCAACTGTCAACACAAAGAGCTGAAGTGGCCGGTGCCCGATCTTTCAGAAGGCATGAACGGAACAAGGCACTTGCCTGGTGATCTATCGCTTGTCCTCTAGTCCCAGCATCTGGCATTCAGAGCTTAGGGACCTCTAGAGCATGGGGTTGGATCCTTGATAATTTTGTCTGAGAAATTCACCCGCTCCGTTTAAAACCCATTCCTCCCCACCCGCACCAAATCATCTGTTGAATTCCTCCATAAGTCGATTTATTTGTTCATTCATTCCTGTTCCTCTTTCAGTTTAGAGACACGGCGGGGAAATTTAACATTCGTCACGAGAAAAAAATCAAATACTGGTCCAGTCGGAGCGCAGAACTGCGGGTGTGTGCAAAGCTTTGGTGTTGTTTCCCACCCCCCTTCTTCCCCCTTCACCTTGCTCCCAAGCAAGTGATGGGTCATTCCTTAGGAGCAAGGCTAGAGAAAGAAACACCCTCCGGCTCTGAGCAAGATGCCTGGCTGTTGTGGAATAACAGGAGACCTCGGGTGGCTCTTGGGATTTCGGGATTTCAGACACACATGTTTTGAGGAGAGCCAGAGAGGCCGAGACAGGAGGGCCAGAAAGTTGATTCGGTTGCGCCCGGGTCCAGGCTATATTAGCAGCCTGCAGCAGCTATGGCTTCCAGTGGGTGGCGTGAAGGGGCGAGAGCGGCTCCGCTCGAAGCGCCTGGCAGTGGAGAGCCAACTGGCTTCTAAAGAAGAAGGGTGGGGTGGTGCTGGCGGCCGGAGAAACTGCGCCCCCTCTGCACTGCGATGAATGCAGCGCAACCGGGCGCTGCTGCTCCCGCGGCATCTGCAACCCCAGGCAGCCAAAAGAAAAAGAGAAAAAAGAAACCGCCCAGAAGACAGCGGCCGGCTTTCGCCCGGCTCCTCCTGTGGAGCATGGACTTCTCCAGGAACCGCAAGGGCTTCTCCTTGGGGGCCATCGAGAAGGAGCTGGCCGCGACCGGGGTTGATGTCCAGAGGAACAAAAGCCGCATCAAAGCGCTCAAGGACACACCAAAGCGGGGCCTATTGAAGCGTGAGGCCCGGGGCAGCCGCCCCGCTCGCCCTGCCCTATATCCGCCACTGCTCCCTTCTCCCTTTCCCTGTACAGTAAAACCAAAATCTCTGTATCTAATATATAAAGGAGAATGTTTGTATGTTTGTGCTCTAATAACTTGGACACTATAAGAGCTACCACAACCACACTTTGTATGGGATAACCTTTCCTCCAGGAGAAGTTTTTAAGGTACTTTTGGACCCCATCGGGGTCCCGTCCTGCCCCCCATTGCACCTGCCACCCCGAGCGTGAGCTGGGGCGCCCCTCCCGTGTGTAGCCTCCCCTCCACCCGGGGTCACTCCCTACCTGCCAACCCCCCCTCCGGAAACCAAAACCAAAGCCGGCCAGCCTTTCTGCTCAGCTTGCTGGGCTTATCGGAGCAGAAGGAATCCGTGTGCCTGCTGCAGCGCAGGGCGGAGGGGCCGTGTAAAACCCTCGATGCATTACACTGCTGTGAAGCCAGTCGGCTGCTGTTCGTACTGTGAGTGGGGCTCTTCTGGGTCTGGTTCCAGCCATCGGGGTGAGATGTGAGCTCTGAGCTTTTGCTTGCCAAGGCAGGGCAGGTGGATCCCTGAGCCAACCTAGCAAAGAGAAGTCCCCTTGCTACTGGCCGCATGGCAGTGTACTGTTCTCCTGGGGGCTGGCTGCTCGGTCCTGGGGGGAGGAGGCTCCTGCTGCTCTCACAGGGTCAGGTGTGGGCCAGGAGCCATCAGCCCCCAGGGTCTGTGGCTCTGGGGGGTCCCCTGGCTCAGGGTCCCCTCCTTTCCTACATTTTCTAAATTTTGTTCCTCCAGTTTCCCGAGCAACACCGGGTAAGTCCAGCTAGTTTTTTTTATAACAAAAGAAACTGGGGAGGAAGGGGACTGGGAACCTGGATGGGGGAGGAGGGAAGAAGGCTGGGAACCTGGATAAGGGGAGGGAGGAGGCAGGGCTCAGAGCTGGGACTGGGAGTAGTGCATAGTGCGGCTGGAAGTTCTGCTTTGGGGCTGGGGACCTTGGTTACCTTGGGGGTGGGGAGAGGCAGGGACAACAGGGGGATAGGAAGGAGGGGGGCTGGCACAGAGTCAGGCATGGCACAGAGAGAAGGAGCTGGCATAGACGTGGCAGGGGAAGGGTGCAGAGACAGGCCTGACAGGGAAAGGAGGAGACGGGACAGGAGCAGGGATAGGAGCCAGGTACGCCATCATCTCCCGTATGGTGGCACTCATGTTGTGACCCTGCTGCACCAGCTCGGTCCACATTTGGGTCTGCCATTGTGCATCATCCAGGACTTTCTGGGTCAGGGTTTGCTGCATGTCCCAGAGGACGGCCATGTGCTCCCTCATAAGGTCCTCCTGGACCCTCCAGCACCTGCGGCTCCCCTGCGGTCATGTGGCTGGATCGCCTGCTGGTAGTTGCTCCTCAGCAACGGCTGGTCTGGCTGTGGAGAATAAAGAGGGAGAGGCGGTCAGCCATCCATGCAGACACTGTCCCTGAAGCCTTGCCCTCCTCTGTGAGCTGCGAGCTACAGTCCTGGGGCCAGAGGATGGTGATGTCCTGGGAGCAAGGCCATGTGTGGCCTGGACAGCGGGCCCTGCCTCACAGGGGCCCAGAGGTGCCCAGGGGACCATGCTTCCCACACACCGCCGTCCCACAGACAAGTAGGCAAGGGACTTGTCCAGCCTGGGATCCCATGGGTGGGAGAAGGGCCTGGAGAAGCCTGGCCTTCCATGGGGACCACACACACACCTGCGCCTGGCTGCACTGTCTCTGGGAGCAGGTAGTGCCTCGTGCATGCAGGCATGCCCGTGTGCGGCACTCCTCGGTCTGTGCGTGGGTGGGCATGTGCCCTTGTCCCCAGCCCGCTTCCAGTGGTGGCTGGTGGTGGCATGGCGTCCCTCTCCAGGGGTCAGACGTGTGTGTGGCCTCCCCAGAGCCTGTGAGCAGGAGCCTGGTGGGGGGTCCGGGGTTGCCTTGGGGGCTGCATGCCGCAGACTGGCACTGAACGTGCTTCCATGTGCACAGACTGCAGTGCAAGGGCCAGGCCAACAAGGCCGAGTGATGAATAACCCCAGCCCCTCAGACTCGCCTCCCACACCCTGTGTGTGTGTGAAAAATTAAGAGCACTCACTTGAAGATCCACATCCAGGTCCTGGGGCACCGGCTCCAGAGTTAGGGTGACAGTGCTGGCTGTCTCCTCCCACTCCTCCTACAGCTTGGCATCCTCCTCCTCCTCCTTTGGGACCCCTGCCCAGGCAACAATGGGCATCTCCAGCCCTGAGTCAACAACAAGGGGGGGGAAGGCGCTGTACTGCCCCCCCCAGGATGCGGTGGAGCTCATTGAAATAGGAGTAGGAGTGGGGTCCTGCCCCAGAATGAGAGCTGTGCTCCTTGGCCTTGGCATAGCCCTGCTGCAGCTCTTTCACTTTGCTGCACACCTGCTCGAGGCTCCTGGGGTGGTGGCCCCTCATGGCCAGGGCCTCGGCCATCCAGTCATAGATTTTGGCATTACACTGTCTGGAGCGGAGATCCTGCAGGGTCTCCTCGTCACCCCATAGCTCTAGGAGGGCCAGGATCTCCACTCCAGACCACACAGATGCACACCTTGTGGTGCCCCTGTCAGGGTCCTGGGAGCTCTGGGCATGCTCCTTGTGAGGGCCAGTGAGGCGTGAGTCTGGGCCATGGCTCAGGCAGTGGCAGCCGCGTGCTGAGGTGCAGCTCCCAGGGCCAGCTTCCTGCCACAAGCCGTGTCCTGGGTGCCTGCGGCTTTAAGAGCTGTCAGGAGACAGGAACTATAGAGTTGTTATGAGTGTGGATGGAGTGGCCACCAGGACACCTGTGTTATTTCCTGGAGGGTTCTTTTTCCGAAAGAACTCCTACTTCCACACAGGTAGGTGTCCACACACATCTTTTTCCTTGTAGAAAGAGGTTTACTGCCGTTGGAAAACCCCCTCCATTCTTTTGACTTTTTGTCAAAAGAATGCAATTGCAGTGTGGATGCAAGTATTGTTTTTCCGGAATAACACTCGTTATTCTGAAAAAACGCTGCAGTGTAGACCTACTCTTAGAGTGAAAAAGTACAAGATCCAAAAAGTACAAGATTTCTGCATCAGGTGGACTGACCACATGTCTTTCTGAGACCAATTAGAGTTTGGTCTCAAAGGACAAACAAGAATATAAACAGTTTGTTGATTTGATCATCAAGCCAGTAAGTTTCTGATGCACACCAGTGGCCCTCATTAGCACATTTAGACTTAAAACCAGATTCACGCTTCGTATTTCTAACTTCATATACAGAAATGATACATGCACCAAAATAGGATATACAGATTCAGCAGACGGATCCATTTTGCAGGAAGCATCTTCAACTTATTCATGTTCATTAGCCAGTTTTCATAAGGCATTGGGGATACAACAAAATGATTTAAAAATCATAAATTTGGTGATTTCAGATCTTTAAATTTGAAATTTCATGGATGTTGTATTTCATAGAATTATAGAACTGGAAAGGACCTTGAAAGGTCATCTAGTCCAGTCCCCTGCTCTTAAGGCAATACCAAACAACATCTGGTTTGGGGTGGGCAAAATATGATCTTCAGGCCACATCTGGCCCACTAAATATTTTTCTCTGGGCTGGGGGAATTTTCCACTTTAGATATTCTCATCATCTTATCTACATCCACCCTGATTGAATTGGCTCTGGTGTAACACTTCCCTCACTGTATCCCCACCATCTGTTTCTTTTTCTTTCCTTCATGCATCTGTTGAAGTGAGTTGCAACTAATGAAAGCCTACTATATGTGTTAGTCTTTAACGTGCCACAAAACTCATAATTGTTTTTGCTGAATCAGATTAACATGGTTACCTATCTGAAACATAATAATTTTTGTTGCTCTTCTCTGGACTTTTTCCAGTTTGTTTACTGAAATGTGGCACCAGAACTGAACATAGTACTCCAATCAAGGCTTAATCAGTGCAGAGTAGACCAGAAGAATTATTTCTAGTTTCTTACTTAAAACACTCCTGCTAATATATCCCAGAATCATGTTTGCTTTTTTTGCAACAGCATCACACTGATGACTCATAGTTAGCTTGTGGTCCTTGCTGACCCCTAGATCCCTTTGGGTATGTCTACACTACAGTGTTATTTAGAAATATCTTATTTCAAAATAATTATTTCGAAATAGCTTATTTCAAAATAACGCGTCTACACAAAATGCATTTCGAAATAGCATTTTGCTATTTCGAAATGATGCATCCACACTGAGTAGACTCTGAATCGCATTTAAGGCTGGCCGGAACCAGTTCCAGCAGGGCTCCAGGTCAGGAGTTACTTTGTGTGGCTGCTGCCTGAGGCTATCTGAGGCCTGTGCTTAAAGGGACCCTCCCGGGTAGCCAGTTCTCAGGTTTTCCCGATTGCTTGCCTACTCGATGAGGGACAGCAAAGCATTTTGTCTCTGCGTGCTCTGATTGCCCTCTCTCGGGACACCACAGCACTCTGCAACATGGAGCCAGAGCTGCCCCTGGGCACTCTGGTGCTTCTCGTGGATGCGTTGCTGTGAGCCTGGCTGCACTTTCTGCAGGCTGCCATCCGGGAGGTCCATCGGGGGTCTGTCAGTATCCAGGAGACCCTGCAGGAGAGCTTCCACCCTGAGGAGCACTAAGAGCCTCTCTGGTCTGCCCCACTAGGGGCTTGTGCCTCATTCCTCCCTCACATCCTTCCACTTACCCCTCCCTAACCCCCCTTCCTGATGTCAAATAAAATACACATATTTTCATGAACACAAACACTCTTTATTTAACAAAACTGGGGGGGGGGGGGAATGAAACTCTGGTGAGACTGGGGAAAGGAGGCATGAAAGGGGAGAAGAGACGGTGGGAGAGGGGAGGGGGAAACCTGGGAGGAGGGAGCTGGAAGGGGGAAGCAAGGGGAAGAAGGGGGAGGGGAAGCTCAGGGCTCAGTGTTGGGGGTCTCGCTGGACCAACTTGATTTTCATGCAGACCTGCTCCTGAGTTCACATGTAGCCTTTGGTGGCCAGGCTGGCAGCTATCCTGCCATAGACGGCCGCGTTCCTCCATCTAGTGTGGAGATTATGGATGTTGGGGGCATCCCCCCCCAACCTGAATAAGGTCCATGATCTCCACCCTGGACCAGGAAGGCGCCCACCTTCTCCGGGCCCTGGCAGGCTCCTGGGAGCTGGCAGACTGCTCCTGCGGAGTGGTGGAGGGCTGGCTGCCAGTGGCTTGCTGGCTCATGTTTTGGGGCCACTGGGTCGGGGCAGTGACTGCTGGCTCTGGGCTGGCAGGCTTGGAGCTGGCACAGGCACTGTGGCCAGAGTCTACCCCTTTAAGGGCTCCGGGGAGGAGGGAGGGAGAGGAGTGTTCTTGGTTGAGGCTGGAGTGGCCACCAGGGCACCCTAGGAAGGCTGGAGGCCCCCTATTTTGATATAAGTGTCTACACAGCACTTATTTCGAAATAGCTATTTTGAATTTGGCGATATTCCTCGTGGAGTGAGGTTTACCAAATTTGAAATAAGCACTCAGCTATTTCGAATTTATTTTGAAATAGCGGTTTGGCTGTGTAGACACTAGGAAAGTTATTTCAAAATAACTTTGCTGTGTAGCCATACCCTTTCTGTAGTACTCCTTCCTAGACAGTCGCTTCCCATTCTCTAAGTATAAGATGGATTATTCCTTCTAAGTGGAGCACTTTGCATTTGTCCTTGTTAAACTTCATCCTGTTTACCTCAGACCATTTCTCCAGTTTGTCCAGAGCGTTTTGAATTATGACCCTACTAGCTGGATTTACCCAGCATTGCCCAGGAAACTGGAGGAACAAAATTTAGAAAAACAGAAGTGGGTCCTGACAGCCTCCAGCCACACCGCAGCTGACATCTGGCCATTATGGCAGACCCCCCATGCGTTTCTACTGCTGCATAAAGCAAAATCTTTGACTCAAAAAAGAGGCATTGCAATGTTGAGAATCAGAGCTATTTGACTTGGCAAACTTAGATACAAAAGTCACAATAGAAACTAGGTCTCTGTTTTCTTCCCATGTCATGAGTCTTGGAGCCATTAACAGCACAGTGGAAGGGAGAGCCCTCAAATCACCATGGCTTGTTTCCCCACCATTGCTGGAAGCATATGGAGGCCCCTCTTCAATAGTGCAATGTTTTGCTTCCTATCAGATGGTATTTTTGCTAATTATCCTTGTAGAAGCTAATGTTTTTTGGTAGGGAAGTAGGGGATAGGCATGCTGGGTCTGCAAATTCTCATCCAAGAGCTGAGTATAGGGATAGCTCAATCAATGGGGCTGGCCCTCCTGAATCTGAGAGATTTCAAGGTGACACCTCAAACTCTTCTCCCATCTTTTTGATGAAACTATGAGTCAACTACCTGAGCCTGCTGGCACCCTCTATAGTTCCTCCTCCAGCACCACCCCTTGGCCAGCTGCTCCTCCCATGGACTGCATCTCTCCCCCACTCCCCCCCAGGATCATCCAGTATCAAACCAGGACCAGTGCCCAGATTTGAGGGATCCCTCTCCCACTGCCTTGGATTAATTTCTCACCCACACAGCATCATCCAGTGCTGCCTTGGGCCAGTGCCCTCAAAGGAGACACTCCGCCATGGGCTTCATTTCTCACTCACTCCTGCAGGATTGTCCAGCCCCACTTCCTTCATGCCCCTACCATCCTGCCCTCCCCACTCACCCCCAATGGTCCAGCCCCACCCCTACAATCCTGACCTCCCCAACTTGCCCCCACAGTCCAGCCCCACCCCCCATCCTGCCCTACCCCCACTCACTCCCAAAGGTTGAGCCCCCGAACCAGCCCCCATTCATTCCCTCCCCTGCTCTCACCTCCAGGTCCCTGATGTGCCTCCTTCCAGACATTTTTTTCAAAGTGGCAGCTGAGCGGTAACACCAGCCTCGCCCCCTCCGCCTAGAGCGAGCCCCCCCAGCAACCCACCCACCCATTGGTCGGCCACCGGGCCCTGAGCCAATCGCAGTATTGAAGAGGGGACTCCATATGCTTCCAGCAATGGAGGGGAAGCTACTTCTCCCAGCACTGCCAAGCTCCATGCAGCCCCGGGGAGAGGCGTCGGTCTCTCATCTCTTCCCTCCCACAATACCTTAAAACCTTCTCCTGGAGGAAAGGTTACCCCATGCAAAGTTTGGTTGCGGTAGGTCTTATAGTGTCCAAGTTATTAGAGCACAAACATACAAACATTCTCCTTTCTATATTAGATTAGGGATGTGAATGACTAGTTGACTATCTGATAAGCAAATGCTTATTGGATAGTCAACAAGCTTGCTGACTAGTCACTCCCCCCCTTTGCTGCCTCTATCAGAAAGGGCTCTGTGCGGCACTGCCACTTTGAAATGCCTCAAGGAGCCTGACCCTGGGCTCCCACAGTGGCGTTTCAAAGTGACAGTGCCACACAGAGCCCGAGTCAACAGGGGAGTCCCCAGCTGACCCCAGACTGTATGTGGTGCTTTTGCCTTTAAAGTGTAGCAACAGCCCTAGGGCTGTTTCTACACTTCAAAGGCGGAAATGCCCTATCGACTAGTTGAACAGTCGATGCGAAATGCATCAACTGTTTGATCAATTACCCTAGACCCGTCTTCCAAAGCAGTTGCAACCCCTCCCACCTTGGTATCATCTGCAAACTTTATAATTGTACTCCCTATGCCAATATCTAAATCATTGATGAAAACATTGAACAGAATCTGTCCCAGAACTGATCCCTGTGGAACCCCACTTGTTATGCCCTTCCAGTCTACCAGTTATACACCTATCTTATAGTAGCTCCATCCAGGTTGCAATTCCATTGTTTGTTTATGTGACAGTCATCAAATGCTTTACTAGATTCTAGGTATACCACATCTACCACTTCCCCTTTTCCACAAGGGTTGTCACCCTATCCAAGAAAGCTATTGGGCCTGCTTGACATGATTTGTTCTTGACAAATCCATGCTGGCTGTTACCTATCACCTTTCTATCTTCTAGATGTTTCCAAATTGATTCCTTAATTATTTGCACCATTATCTTTTCTGTAACAGAAGTTAAACCGACTGGTCTGTAATTCTCTGGGTTGTTCTTATTTCCCATTTTATAGATGGGCACTGGATTTGCCCTTTTCCAGTCTTCTGGAAGCTCTCCCATTGTCCATAATTTTTTCAAAGACGATAGCTAATGGTTCCAATGTCTCCCTCAGCCAGTTCTATGATTATGCTGGGAGGCATCTCATCAGGCCACATTACCTTTAAGACATCTAACTTATATAAGTAATTTTCATCAGTTCCCCCCCCCCCATTTTTGCCTATTTAAGCCCTACCGCATTTTCATTGGCATTCACTATTTTAGGCATCCAATCACCATCAACTGTCTTGATAAAAATGGACACAAAGACGTCATTAAGTGTTTCTGTCATTTCCACATTTTTGTTTTTCCCCTCTTCATTGAGTAGCAGCCTTACTCTGCTATTGGTCTTACTTCTGCTTCTAATACATTTGTAGAATGTTTTATTATTACCCTTTAGGTCGTTAGCTATTTTGATTTGCTCCTACATACCTGTGTTATTTACTTATATTAATCCTTTGTAATTTGACCTCGTTTCCACGTTTTATAGGACTCTTTTTTGATTTGTAGAACATTCACAATCTCCTAGTTAAGTTATGATGGTCTCTTGCCAGACTCCTTGTCTTTCCTGTGCAGAGGAATAATTTTCTCTTGTGCCCTTAATAATGTCACGTTGAAAAACTGTCAGTGCTCTATTCCCTTACACATGCTTCCCTTGGGATCTTACCTACCAGTTCTTCTGCTGTTCTCCCTCCTGCCATTCCTTAGAATTATGAACTTTACCATTTCATACTAATTTTTGCCATGGGTGGTGGGTGAACCTAGGGCAAGGGGAGGCAAGCTCCCAGCTCCACCCTTTCCACCTGAGGGCCCAAACCCTACAAGAGCCAAGCCCCTCCACCCTAGGGAGACAAGTTTCTAGTCTCCCTCCCCCTCAATTCCCCTGCCACTGCAGGGTCTCCAGACTCCCATGTGAGCCTCACCCATGGAGCACCAAGAGGACAGGCAGCATGGAGCCCCAGCTACCATGGTCCTGGAGTATAGGGAAAGTATCCCTGCCCTGGAGCCCAGGTAGGGCACACTACCCACTATCCCCAGCGTCAGTGTAGCTGAAGCTCGGGGGCAGCCCAGGAAGCACACTGTAGCAGGGGGTGGAGTGTGGGTGTGCTCATGCTTAGCAGTTTGGGAAGACAATGCCCCCACCATAAACCCGCCACCCACGACTTTCATCCAAGCTGACTTCCACCTTCAAATTCTCAACCAGTTCCTCTCTGTTTGTCAAACTTGCCCTGCCCTAAACAGGAATTGTGGTAGGTCACAAGGTTATTGTAGGGGGCTGTGGTACTGCTATCCTTATTCCTGCCATGCTGCCTTCAGAGCTGGACCCTTGGCAGTGAGTGGTGGCCAATTTAGAGCCATTTGTGGAAAAGGGCACTCCAGTGCCTGGAGCATGAAGCAGTTGTCTGAGCAAGTCTTTTTTATTGGAAGAGCTATGCAAGCCCATTCAGAGAACTGGGATGAAGGGGAATTCATTTAACTCTGAATGTAGGTTCTCATTTTTCTGAGCTGGCCAGGGTCTCAGATGCCCTAGAGTTGGGCCCTACTGCATGTCTTCCATTGTTTTGTGTTCAGTGCTGCCCATATTCTTTGATGACTCTTTGCCCTCCGTTGCTAAGCATTTCAAGTCTCTCCTTTCAGAGATGCTAAGCCCATTTCAGTACTTACTGTCAAAGAGGATGACCCTGCCATCGCCACCACAGGGTTGGGTATGGTCCCCAAAGCAAACACTGTTGCATTCTGTGCTGGCAGCCTCCCCGGATTGCCAGTAGTCAGGGTTATTCCCACAGAAACAGGCATAGCCTGACTCCATGCCTGCAAACTATGAGAACAAAAAGACTTCAGGCAGGAAGGCCTGACATTTGGGGAATATAGGTAGCAAGATACCAGGGCATAAGAGTGTGCCATTTGAAGGAGAATGATTAGGAGGGGGTCAGGAGAAACCTGACAAGTTGTTCTGCAGATGTCTGGGCTGTGGGGGTACCATTAGGGCTGGAGAGAAAGCCGTGTGTGTGTGTGTGTGTGTGTGCATGTGTGTATGTGGTTACACATACAAGACCATTCACATGCCTGCAGGCACCTCGTCCTGGCACTTGAAGTATTCCTTTTTTGGCTTATGCCCAATCAGGAGGGAGGCTGGACTCCCCAGAGTAGGAGGATGAGGTTTCCTGGGGCATTAAAAACCCCTCTCTGTAAATGGAGAGCAGAGCAATTACCTTGAACTGCTGATTACGGCAGAAGCGGATGCAGGTTTGAATAGTAAGTTTGTTGGAGGTCTTGCTGAGGCCAGTCAGAGGGGGATCTCCATAGTCCTTGTAACAGCCAAGATACCCAGGCACTGGAATGAATGATGGGAGAACAAAGAGTCTAGCCAGGTGCCCATGAGTACACTGAGACACAGGCTTCCCTGTGTCACCCGGAGGGCTCTCTGCAGCCTTTCACAGAGATCTCATATTAGTGAGCTCCTGCTGCATGACACTGGCCTTTAGAAAACATGACTGCAGCAGAGGATGAGACGATAGCAAATGAGTAGGCTCCTTTCCTGAATACATTCACACAATGGGTTAGAACCATGTTCTGCTACTATGGTGCTAGGGACCACACAAGTAGATAAGATAGAGAATTTCATTACACAGCACTCTTGCTGTCAGCAGTAATAAACAGGATGTTTCCACTAGGTCGGAGGGGGACCAGGGTACATTTGGGTTTGGGATGGTATATGTTGTAATGAGGCCTTGCTACGAAATATGGTGAATATTAAAACCATTTTCCTGGAGATGACCATACAACAATAATCTGCCAAAGTGGAGGCCCCAGAGCCATTGGTTCAATGCTATCTTTCAAGGCACTTCCTTGCCAGGTAATCATAGATGGTTACTGGGCATAGAAGGAATTCAAATTGATTCCATGTTATAATGCATGGGGGAAGGGGTCAGAGGACAGACTCACCTAGTCCACAATTTGTCATCAAAGACTATAACCTTTAGTAGCACTGCTAGTAGTTGAGTAGTGTGTGCTAGAGGGATGTTACATTTCCCATAGGGCGTGTGCATGACTCATTGGCAATGGGCTGTAGCTGCATTTGGTGGCAGCAGGATGTCTATCACGGGGGAAGATCTAAGCCAATATTTTCATCCATCATCAGCAGAGATGCCATTCTCATCTGCAGTGCTGTGTAGTGAATATCAAATTGGAGTCAGCTTAGCACTCTAGTCTGCTCTTCACCCTGGCAGGCCCAGGACTAGATGAGCGCCATGTTCTGCCTGAGGTCTAGTTGGACTCAGGATTGAGGTATGCTGCACATGGCAGGAAACCCCATGCCTAGCTGGCACTTTAGTAGTTAGAGCCTAACTCATGAGCACAAAACTCACCCTAGAAATTGGGATTAGGAACCACCTTAGTGTGGGGTGGACACGAGACAAGCCCTGGGACTCTGTTTACCTCTTAATTCCCTGGCATCCATTCAAGATGAGCAACATTTGCTAAAAGAGTTTGTGCTGGTGTCCAACAGAGAGGAAACTCCCTGCACTTGGGATTCCCCATGCAGGATACTTTTGAAGAGTAGTCTGAAAGAAGTTTAGAGAATGGTACAGTAGTTGTGACTCCCTCCCTGTCTATCACTGTGGGACACCACACCCCCTTGCTACCACACTTCCTGGGTCACTGTGGGTCAGGCTCAGGGACCCCCCCCCCAGCCTTGGGGAGCCCACACTGGCACTCCAGCCCCCCTGCTACTCCATAGCAAGGCTGGAGCACACAAAATCTACTAGCCTGGGCACCCCTTGGCTCTGGTGTGTGAGGGAATGTGAGGAGTGTCTTTCTCCTTCTCAGTCACGGGCCACATCAGCAAGGATTTGGAGTTTTCATTTGTTTTGCTTCTCACTTTGTGTGTGGCTCCTGACTGATTTTTCTATGGGTCAGCGGCCCCCCCGCCCCTGCTGTAGGGGCTCTGGCCTCCAGTTCAGCAGTGCCACAGACAATCTCTGTTGGGAGAGTCCATGTCCTAATTCAGATGGGTGGCAGAACAATGCAACCCTCCTACCAACCGGGTGGGGAGGCAGCCATCCTGGAAGGCAGGTGACAGGGCTCAGGGGATACAGGCCGCCCCACCCCGCTGCATCCCAGCCCAGGGCCCTAGCAGTGCTGGAGTAGGCCACTGCTGGGTCAGAGGAGAAATCAGACTGCCTCGTGCAAGCTGTCTTACACTGGCACACAGCTGACCACTACTTGTCTTTCCTGCACTCCTTCCTCCCTGCCTCAGTAGTGCACCTGGGCTCTGGGGTTGTTGTCAGCCTTACTTGGGCAGATGTCAAATGGCAGCTCCACACACTTCCTCAGGGCCTGGCAGCTCCAGCAGTCGCCCTCCTCCCCCGTCTGGGGCACTGAAGCAGACCCCGTCAGGCTCAGGCTCCAGAGACTTCCTGCTCCTTCACCAGCTTTTCCCCAACTCAGCTAGAAGGAGGGCCTTTTACAGCACCATTTCCTGGTCTTGTCCTGCCCCTCCACTTCTGGTGGGGTGGCTGCAGATATCCTGCTTCTGCCTGCCTGGGGGAGGTTGTGTCTCCTGTCCCATCTGTCTTGGTGGGACCACACCCCCTTGCTATATGACCCCTCAAATCCGGCTTCCACTCTCTGGGGCTTGTATGGCCCCCTCCCCCACTCGTGAGAGACCATCCATATTCACATTCTCCCTGTTTGCCTGATGCTGTACAGGAAAAGCATAATGGCTACAGGTCAAGTCTCACGTGTGTGTCTTTCATAGGCAGGAGCAACTTGAGAGGGGCCTGGTGGGTGACCTCAGTGAAGAAGACCCCCCAGGAGGTTATATCACAGGGCCTCCACAAGCCATTTGATTGCTAGGGCTTGCTTCTCAATTGTCGATTTGTTGTGTTCCCACGGGAAGAACTGACTAATATAGAGGGTTGGCTGTTCTCTCAGTCAAGGGCTGAGAGAACAGCCCCGAGGCCTATGGCCGAGGCATGGGTCTGGTCTATGAACTTAGGAGCAAAAGAGGGGCTATAAAGCACAGGTTCCTTCCAGAGATGATTTTTAGCACTGAAATGGTTTGGCACACTCAAGGCACCAGTGGATGAGCTGGGGCTTATTTTAAGTTAGGGGCTCAGTCAAGGGGCAGTGCCTTTCCCTCAGTGCCCTATCTTTCTCCGTGTCACTTACAAACCAGATCACTAAGGGAGAATTAATGCAATTCACAACATATTTGTGAAGATGCTTCTTTCAGAGACACACTTGATATCTGTTGTAGCAAGTGCAAGTACTGTAGAAGTGTCTTGTAGTCAGCCAGATGGCTTTAGTAGATTATGTTTATGAGAGATCCCAGGTATAAACCCAGGCTCATCATTCACTGTTGGGGTGCTCCCTGTTCTTGTTTCATCTGAACCACATTCCTTTGCACACCAGAGTGTCTACTATTATTAATTATTTGTGCTACATTAGGACCCACAATTTGCAAGATGCTTTCTGACCCCGGTCACAGCCCTGGAGTGTACACAATCAAAGGGTAGTAGTGGTCTAGTTTGGGGGTAATAAACACAGCAATATATCATCTGAAACTTCATATTGCCTTGACACCAATGGTCAGATGGCTTCAGTCAAGTATGAAGCTAGTGCACCTGCACATTTTTAAATTATTTTCCTTTCTCCTAGCAGCACCACTCATTTCCCCATGCTCAGTTCCTCCCTTTGCTCTTCCACCATCCATGCTGTTATTTCCATCACTTGAAGACTGAGAGTTGTATAATCACCATCTGTGATTCAGACTCATGTGAAGGCAAGCAAAGTGCACCTACAGTAGGGCCCTGTAACTGGCATCAATGCTTCAGTCAGCAGCTCCTTATTAGCCACCTGGACACCTGCAATAGTCTGGCTGATTCTGAAAAAGTCTGCATGTAATGAAGTGGGCCTGGCTAACCACCACTCTGTTCCAGTCCCTGCCTGCATAAAGTAATGAAAGGATAGTAGCAGTCAAACAGATGCCAACAGCATTTAATTTCTGCCCCTCACATCAGATTTAACGTCAGGGCTTAGTAAAAGATTGGCCCTGGGCTCTGATTGATGACTGTGCTGATGGCCTTGCTCTGGGGCTACACCTCCATGTTCACACCTTTAATACCTCAGCAGCCTCCAACACTGTCCATTGTGAAGTGCTGCTCCCACCACAGAGGAAATACCAAGAGTGGATGCCTCACTATCCTTTCTCTGACAGTTCACACAGAACTGAGATGAACCATCGCCAGTAGGGCACCTCCCTTTAGCCCATTACTCATTTGGGAGAGGAGTCCAAATGTCTGTCAGTATCTTGTGTATACTCACTCCCATTTCAAAAGGCCCAGTGCTCTGGCCTGCCACAATAGCAATGGTGGTGGCCTGGAGCCCTGGGACCTTTTCAATCACGAGGTCCAGGGGATAATAGTGGATCAGAAGCTAAGTATGAGTCAACAATGTGACGCTGTTGCAAAAAAGCAAACACCATTCTCAAATGTATGAGGAGGAATGTTGTAAGAAAGACATGACAAGTCATTCTCCTGCTCTACTCTGTGCTGATTAGGCCTCAACAGGAGTATTGTGTCCAGTTCTTGGCACCACTTTTCAGGAAAGATGAGGACAAATTATAGAAGGTCCAGAGAAGAGCAAAAAACCAATAAAAGGTCTACAGAAGATGACCTATGAAGGAAGACTGAAATAATTGGGCTTGTTTAGTTTGGAAAAGAGAAGATTGAGAGGGGACATGATAGTAGCTTTCAAGTATCTAAAAGGGTGTTACAAGGAGGAGGGGAAAAAATTGTTCTCCTTGGCAACTGATGATAGGGAAAGAAGCAATGGGCTTAAACTGCAGCAAGGGAGGTTTAGGTTGGACTGTTTCTGAAAAAATCATGTTAATCTGTGTGTCTGATAATTCTGTTCTTTATTAGAGTCTCAACCAGTTTGCATGGTACTGAAGTCAGACTGACTGGCCTGTAATTGCCAGGATCACCTCTAGAGCCCTTTTTCAAAATTGTCATTACATGAGCAACCCTTCAGTTATGGGGAACAGAAGCTGAATTAAGTGGTAGGTTACAAAGCACAGTTAGTAGTCCTGCAATTTCACATTTGAGTCCCACTAGAATTCCTGTGAAAATGCATTCTGGTCCTGGATACTTATTCTTTAATTTATCAGTTTGCTTCACCTTGGGCAGTTTCTCAGATCTGTCACCTATGAAGAATGGCTCAGGATTGGGAATCTCCCTTACATCCTCTGCAGCAAAGGCCAATGCAAATAATTCATTTAGTTTCTCCATAACAGTCTTTTCTTCTCTGTATACTGCCTCACGTCTTATAATTGTGACCTATAACTCAGGGGTGGCAGGTATAATGGGCAGGGAAAGGCACTGCTTTCCCAAACCACCAGCCTTGGTCTGACTATTCTCCACCCACAGAATGCCTGCTGTAGGCATACTGTGGATGGAGTGTTGCTGCCCACGAGCATACATCTTCCCTGTGCTCTGGGGCCAGGGAGGCTGGGGTCGTGTGCCCTCCTCCCTCCCTGTCATGCTGGGGGGACAGCTTGGCTCTGGTGGGGATGGGACTTGGGCAGAAGGGGCAGCCCTACCTTCACCCCAGCCTTACCTTTACCCACTGCCCAGGCCTATACTCTTTGTTGCAGTGTTTAAATACATGCTGTTTGGATGAGGCCATTTTACCAAGTGATCCATAAATGTCAATGCAACTGATTTGTCCTGTCATTCATTCATCATTCCACCAATTTCTGTGTCAGTGTATGACAGACACTGAGGAATTACATTTCCAGCTATGAAATTAAACGGCGCTGAGAAACCTGTCATGCTGTCTGCATGCTTCCTTCAACAACTCCATACACTCGGTGAGATAACTTGAAGGAATGGTTTGAGGTGACCCTAACTTGGTGAACTTGTTTGGTCTTGTAATTGTGTAATTTAGTAAACTCGGAGAGCTGGTAGGTGAGGTCCCCATGGGAAGCAAGAGTAAGAGGAAAACAACTGAAGAGAGTTGGCAGTTTTTCAAAGAGACATTATTAAGGGCCCAAAAGCAAACTATACCACTGCGTTGGAAAGATAGAAAGTATGGCAAAAGGCCACCTTGGCTTAACCAGGAGACCTTGCATGATCTAAAAATAGAAAAAGGAGTCATATAAAAAGTGGAAACTAGGCCAAATTACGAATTCAAGCAAACAACACAGGAATGCAGGGGCAAGAGCAGAAAGGCAAAGGCACAAAATGAGCTCAGACTAGCTAGAGACATAAAGGGTAACAAGAAGACTTTATATAAATATATTAGACACAAGAGGAAGGCCAAGGACAGGGTTGGCCCATTGCTCAGTGAGGAGGGGGAAACAGTAACAGGAAACTTGGAAATGGCAGAGGTGCTTAATGACTTCTTTGTTCTGGTTTTCATCAAGAACTCTGATGATGAAGGAATGCCTAACATAGTGAATGCTAGTGGGAATGGAGTACGGTTAGAAGATAAAATAAAAAAAGAACAAGTTAAACATCACTTAGAAAAGTTAGATGTCTTCAAGTCACCAGGACCTGATGAAATGCATCCTAGAATACTCAAGGAGCTGATAGAGGAGGTATCTGAGTCTTTAGCTATCATCTATGAAAAGTCATGGAAGTCAGAAGAAATTCCAGAAGATGGAAAATGGGCAAAACTAGTGCCCATCTATAAAAAAGGAAATAAGAACAATCCAGGAAACTACAGACCAGTCAGTTTAACTTTCTGTGCCAGGAAAGATGATGGAGCAAGTAATTAAGGAATTAATCTGCAAACACCTGGAAGATAATAAGGTGATAGGTAACAGCCAGCCTGGAAGTGTAAAAAAAAAATTATGTCAACCCAATCTGATGGCTTTCTTTGATAGGATAACGAGTCTGGTGGATAAGGGAAAAGCGGTGGATGTGGTATACCTAGACTTTGGTAAGGCATTTGATATGGTTTCACATAACCTTCTTATCAATAAACTAGGGAAATACAACCTATATGGGGCTCCTATAAGGTGGATACATAACTAGCTAGATAGCCATTCTCAGTTCACAGTAATACTGGAAGGGCATAACAAGTGGGGTTCCACAGGGATCTGTTTTGGGACCAGTTCTGTTCAATATCTTCATCAACGATTTAGATGATGGCATAGAGAGGACGCTTATTAAGTTTGCAGATGATACCAAGCTGGGAGGGGTTGCAAGTGCTTTGGACAATAGGGTCATAATTCAAAATGATCTGGACAAACTGGAGAAATGGTCTGAGGTAAATAGGATGAAGTTTAATAAGGACAAATGCAAAGTACTCCACTTAGGAAGGAACAATCCATTTCACACATACAGAATGCGAAGCGACTGTCTACGAAGGAGACCTGCAGAAAGGGATCTAGGGGTCAGAGTGGACCACAACCTAGATACGAGTCAACAGTGTGATGCTGTTGCAAAAAAAGCAAACATGATTCTGGGATGCATTAACAGGAGTGTTGTGAGTAAGACCTGAGAAGTCATTCTTCTGCTCTACTCTGAGCTGATTGAGCTTCAATTGGAGTCTTGTGTCCAGTTCTGGGCACGACATTTCAGGAAAGATATAGAGAAATTGAAGAAGGTCCAGAGAAGAGCAACAAGGACGATAAAAGGTCTAGAGAACATGAGCTATGAGGCAAGGCTGAAGGAATTGGGCTTGTTTAGTTTGAAAAAAGAGGAGAGTGAGAGGGAACACCATCGCAGTTTTCAAGTATCTAAAAAGGTGTTAGGGAAGGGGGGGGGGAATTGTTCTCTTTGGTCTCTGAGGATAGAACAAGAAGCAATGGGCTTAAACTGCAGCAAGGGGAGGTTTAGGTTGGACATTAGGAAAAACTTCCTAAGTGTCAGGATGGTTAAACTCAGGAATAAATTGCCTAGGGAGGTTGTGGAATCTCCATCTCGAGATATTTAAGAGCAGGTTGGACAGACCCCTGTTAGGGATGATCTAGATGGTGCTTGGTCCTGCCATGAGAGCAGGGGACTGGACTCGATGACCTCTTGAGGTCCCTTCCAGTTCTAATGTTCTATGATTCTGTGATCTGTTGTAATTTGGTCTCTCTCTGGAATTTCATAGTCATCTGATTACCAAGGAGAAAGAAACTCAATCATGCTACTGCTGCTTCAAAGCGTAACATCTGATATATTTAGAGGCAGTTACTATTTTCAGTTAGTTCTTCTCCACACCTTGAGCTGCTCTTCCTTGAGCATTCACACAATTGATGCTGAAATTTTGTTTTTCACAATTTCAAGCCTCTTAGAAACTTCTCATAATGCAGAGGTCGGGGATAGAGAGAGACCAGGCACACTCTGGAACCATCACTACTGCCATTTTTTACTAGGAGCATTTATTCTATATGACATACTTATGAATGCACCATGTCAACACATACTTCTCCATGACACATGGTACTAACCATTAATATTGTTGGGCTTGAAATATGGTGCAATTGCTTTCCACGAAAACTATAAGAACAGATTGGAATTAGTTATAGCAATCTGTAAAAGAGAATAATGCTACACAAGTCCCTCCGCACAATTACTATGGCTTGATGTTTCCTGCCTTCTACCTGTCCTAAGCTGTGTTGAGTCACACTACCAGAAATTCTTTGTCTCATCAAGCAACATCCATGCTTGAATACAGCTATGCAGATGGCTGCTTGCAACACTGGCTCATTAATTTTTGAAAAACCGAATAATCAATTTCCAACCCAATTTCTCTATCCCTCCACCAAGCTACACAAGTCCTGAGGGTGTATTATTCAAATCTAGCTACAGTCTGCCTGAAGCTTATCTTCAGGCCTGCAAGAAACAGAAAAAGGGGAGAAGAAATAAACTCTTCTGACTTTAATAACTGCACAAACCATCAGGTTTGCATTAAGACTTGGAGGGACTTGCAATGTATGGTTTGTGCTAAATTGATGTAATTCCCTTTCCTAGGATCTGGTTTCAAGGCAATGCTTGAAGCAGCTACTACTGGTCAAAAGGCCATTTTGTAAATGTAAATCTGGGATTATCTGTTCAAATAAAAATGTCCAAATTTAAATCATACGTACGCTCCCCATCACTTAGAAAATGACTGGGGCTAATACTAAAAGGATCTCTGTGTGTGGAACAAATGGGCAGAAAATTTGCTTTCCAGCTTATTTTTTTATTAGATCCAAATCCAGATAATTTGCTAGTATCTGTGCACTTTAAAGAAAACAGATGTCTCATTTTAAATCCAGAAAGTGCCCTGAAATTCAGAGTTGCTTTGAGCTGGAAGAGCTTCTGTTATCTTGGACAGGTGGCAAGCAAAATCCATTATAAATCATGCATTGTGGCTCTAAATTATAAAATAAGACCAAAACTTTCATTCCTTTTTAAATCCTACATAAAAATGCCCCTGTGCTTTAAGACAATTTTAAAAATTAAGTTGTCTAACTTGCATATACAATCCTCTTGTTTACATACCTATAAGAGAGAGTGGTGAGCAAGATCCAGATCATATTATACTCATGTACTTCAAACTGGAAGTGTTTCTGAGGGTACTCATGTACTTCAAACTGGAAGTGTTTCACAGCTACACTGTGGAGTGTGGGGGTGGGTTTTGGAAGAGGTATGCAAATAGCGCTTGCATTTGCATACCTTCTTCTGTTTTTTTTCCGGAAGAGGCTTTTCTGCCATTTGGCTCCGTCTACATGGGGCCAAATGTTGGAAAAAAAAACCCTCTTTTGAAAGCCCCCTTATTCCTTGTAAAAAGAGGTTTTACAGGGGTTTTCGAAAGAGGGATTTTCCCCTAACATTTGGCCCCGTGTAGATGGGACCAAATAGGGTTGCCAGATACTTTCACAAAAAATACCGAACATGGTGAGAAAAAAATTAGTTGAGAAAAAAGGCGCTGGGGCAAGGAGACCAAAGTTGCTGAGTGAAAAGAAACCCAACAACTGCGCAAAAAAAAAAGTCACTGCACCTTTAAATCTCCCTGCTCCCTCCACTCCTGCCAGACACGGCAGGGGAAGAATGTCCCATGTGCCCTTCCATCCAAGAAAAACTGAAAATATTTTCTGTTTTTTTTTTTACTGGACAGAGGCGACAAATACCAGACTGTCTGGGCCAATAACGGACATCTGGCAACCCTCAGGTCAAATGGTGGAAAAACCTCTTCCAGAAAAAAAATGGAAGAAGGTATGCAAATGCGAGTGCTATTTGCATACCTCTTCTGAAACCCCGCCCACAGTGTAGCTGTACCCTGAGTAAGGACAAAGGCTCTGATCCTGCAAATACATAATGCAGATGATTAACATACACACCTAAATAGTCCTCTTAAAATCAGTGAGATTGCTCACATGTAAAGTTAAGTCAGGTATGAAAAATTTTGGTCTGTGTTAATAGGCACTATAGAAAAACTAAGATAATACAATACATTCAGGAATGTGATAATGGATAGTTGTTTTGGTTTTGTCTTTTTGAATATTAATTCTTTCCTATTTGCTATTTATTTACTTGTTATTTTTAATAAGCATTTCTATATTATAAGAAACAAGCAGCACTTCATAGATTTTGAGCTAATGCCTGTACTGTATTATATTGTAAATAACATTCAGAAGTTAGGAGAGTGGATGGGGTATGGAGGATGCAGTAAGTTTGCTGTTAGCTCTGGAGCACAGAGATGAAAATTTTGCTTAGGTGACAAGTGGATAAAAAAAACCTGTTTGATTTCATTCATGTTCCCATTATGAATGTCACTAACCCACTGCCTATTCATGTGACTGTCATTCTTTGTGGAAAAGTAAATCAGGCCAGGAATAATGGTTTTTCTTACTTCGGCAAGATGGAATCTCACAGTATTTCCAATATACTTCATCCTCACAGTCTGCAATATAGCACCAGGGGCTAACATCTCCATCAGGGTTCCTAGTATGGGAAGAAGACACCAAACATTTGTCAAACATTTTTGTGATCCATATACAGATCCTCTATTTTTGTATTAAATTCATCATGATCATAATTATTTTAATTTCTACTGCAGTGTTTCAGCTGGTCTGTCTTTCCAAGAAGGCAGTGGAGAACAGAGTGTTAAGAACTGCTGAGCTAGTAGATACTGGGAAAATTAAAAGACTTTATATGTGCAGATTTTTGGTAAATCAGTGAAGATCATAGTATTACAGTAAGAGTCTCAATTTTCTGGTAAAGGCTTAGCTTACTGGCACAAACAATGGGAATTCTCACTGCCAAACTACTGACTACCTCATTACCCAAGGCAATGCAGTAAAAGCTGCACTTCTGAGGATTCCCCTGCCTTTGTGGGGTCAAAGGATAACTCCACAAGCCTTGTCAGCAAATGGTGGGAAAGAAACCAAAAGGGCCTTTTTACACAAGATACAGGGAAGAAGAGAATCAATCCCAAAGGGAATGTAGGACCATTGAGAACTTACAACATAGACTAAAATAATGAGAGAAGCCCACAAGCTTTGTCATTTTTGGGAAACCCATTTTATATTCACTGAACATCTAGCTGTCTCAATCAGCCAGTCTCAAAATAAGACTTTCTCTTTCAGTCAGCTGGTCCTGCTCCACTGGTAACTCCCTGAGTCAGGAGTCAGAGGATGCTCCAAGGCTGTGTGGATGGGGAAGCTCTTGTTAGCTATGTGCTCCTCTGTATTGTGCACTGGGTATAGTGTAGCCTGAGGGCCATTCCAGCACTTTGGCAAGGTCACATTGTGCAGCAGATGCCATTTTGCTCTACGAACGGATGTCTCCGCACAGAGTGACCTTGTACCTGTGTGTTGGGGCAGGCTGTTCTAGCAGCATGGTACATGCACATTCAGGACTACACCACACCTAGCTTAGCTAGAGGTAGGAAACACACCTAATATGACCCCCATTACCATGGCCTCACCGTCTTTACTGTATTTGCCCTCCAAGTCCCAGCCCTGCAAGGCCTGCCATGCTACTAACCCCCTTTGAGAGACATGCACACAAAGTAACTTGCCCAAGGGCACTTAGGATGTCTGCAGTAGAACAGGAGTTTGACCGTGGCTCTCCTAAGCACTAGAGCAGCCCTAGATTTTAAAATGAAATGTGATCAAGGACGATTTTGTTCTCATAAGCACAAGGGACTTACGTAAAATAGCCAAGGCATCCAGGTGTAACGAGACCCAGGAGCGATGGTCAAACCATCCAGCCCATGCTTTTTATACCTGACATGGAGCACGTACTATTGCTGAGATACCATTCTGAGGAGAGGGCCAGTCATTCTGTCCCAGGTCAGGCTGTGGTTGGCTTGTGATGTGGATTTCAGAGCTGGGCTGACATGTACCTTTATGCTAAAGCTGCTTGAGCACACCTGCAGATGCCAGAGTGAAGGGAACTGGAGGTGGGATGTAAAGATGTCTGTCTGATAGCAGAGCTTTGGCTGTTAGCTCCATTGTGTGCCATCAGACTTTCAGCTTTGCGTCAAAGGCCGAAAGAGACATCAGGCGTGCTGGCAATGTTAGCAGCAGTGAGACTGCTCCTTACCTGCAATAGTTGTGCTCTCCAAGCCCTCCTTCTCCATGGGGATACTTCCGGGTATTGTAAGGATGCTGGAAAGTCTCATTCCAGAACAGACAAGGTCTCCCCCCATGCAGGGCAGTTTGGTTCTGAGTGCCCCGATAGTCCACCCCATTTGCTGTGTAACATTCTAGAAAATGGAGAGAGAGTGTGTGTGTCATTTTAGGCAAAGTTTGTCCCCATTTTCCATTTAATTAAACTGTTCTTGCATCAGTTCAGGCTGTAGAAGACACTGTCCAGGATGTCAGTGTTTCTTTAAATTAAACTTAGCTTGACTGGCTTTCATATGACTGAAAATTACTTTTATTATATTCCATGCACCATGTATTAATGTGCTCAGATGCATCCTGAAACTAAACTACACTTTTAAATAAATGACCAAACCATATTTTGTGATATCCTCTTATTTTGTAAAGGATTTAGCCCTCACTTTATTTGTGCAAAATGTGTGAAATGCAGTGATGTGATGGGGCTCCCATTTCTCTGGCTGGCCACATTGCTGAGTTTTGATTGCATTTTGACTAAATGTATCAGTTTTAAAAAAAATCTTTAATCACCATGTGAATGGAAAAGAGACTGTAGGACCAGGGAAAATGCCACTGGGGAGGCTGGCGGCTGGGCTGGGTCTTAGCAGGGAGTTGGCATGAGTGGCTGTGTGGAGAATGCAGAGTGGGCAAGAATAAGCGGCAGGCTGCCAGCAGATGTTGGTTTTATTTCAAGGATTCTGGTGGTTAAAATTTTTTACACATTACTCAGAGGATTCGTCTAGGGAATTTTTTTGTATCTTCAGCTTGTGTTTGCTTAGGGGGGGAGACTTGTGCCCGCAGAACTTGTGAACACAGAACTTGCTATTTGCTACCCCAGCAGCTACACAGTTCAATGTTCAAAGCTCCCAGATGACTTTCTTCCTCATTCATTAACATTTATCCCAGATTTCCCTGTTTTTCTTAACTTACCAGCATTTAGCAAAGTGGCTGTTAATGTGAAACAAGAATCAGCAGTAGCTCCAAAAACCTCACCTAAGACATCCCATTTCCCTGTTAAATCAGAATTTTGACCTTATTTGAATTTATATTTTCCCACTAATGACACAAATTGATCAAATGCAAGCCCCCATACACACATAATTGTACCATAAACTGACAACACAATACAATTTTTCTATTAATTATATAGTATTCTCAAGAAACAGCCATTATAAGTAACAAACTAAAAAAATTCCTCTTGCCAATTGATAAATGTAGTAATTAGTAACATTTCTCATTTAATTGTTTACTTTAAAATAATTAGGGTCTGATATCAGCATGGCACACCCCTTGGCTCAAAGTTAAAGTTGCTGTGTTTTACTGACCAACATTTTTTTGTGTGTGGCATCAGAACAATGGGGGAGCATCACCAAGTCCTGTATGCACACCATGCTCTACAAGGGCGGACATGACTGTGCAAGTTCTGGTTGATGTGGCAGTGACGCACCACCAGTGTAGAGGCTCTGCTGCCACTTTTCTAGCCCATTGCCTGGTGCAAGGAACTGTGTAGCCGTTCTGGGTGCTGGCCCTGAGATGGTTTGTCAGCATTATGAATTTAATGAAAGTTTAATAAAGATGAAGTTTAATAAAGACAAATGCAAAGTGCTCCACTTAGGAAGGAACAATCAGTTTCACACATACAGAATGGGAAGTGACTGTCTAGGAAGGAGTACGGCAGAAAGGGATCTAGGGGTTATAGTGGACCGCAAGCTGAATATGAGTCAGCAGTGTGATGCTGTTGCAAAAAAGCAAACATGATTCTGGGATGCATTAACAGGTGTGTTGTGAGCAAGACACGAGAAGTCATTCTTCCGCTCTACTCTGCGCTGGTTAGGCCTCAGTTGAGACAGGTCTAGTTCTGGACACCGCATTTCAAGAAAGATGTGGAGAAATTGGAGAGGGTCCAGAGAAGAGCAACAAGAATGATGAAAGGGCTAGAGAACATGACCTATGAAGGGAGGCTGAAAGAATTGGGTTTGTTTAGTTTAGAAAAGAGAAGATTGAGGGGGGACATGATAGCAGTTTTTAGATATCTAAAAGGGTGTCATGAAGAGGAGGGAGAAAACTTGTTCATCTTGGCCTCTGAGGATAGAACAAGAAGCAATGGGCTTAAACTGCAGCAAGGAGGTTTAGGTTGGACATTAGGAAAAAGTTCCTAACTGTCAGGGTAGTCAAACACTGGAATAAATTGCCCAGGGAGGCTGTGGAATCCCCATCGCTGGAGATATTTAAGAGTAGGTTAGATAAATGTCTATCAGGGATGGTCTAGACAGTATTTGGTTCTGCCATGGGGCAGGGGACTGGACTCGATGACCTCTCGAGGTTCCTTCCAGTCCTAGTATTCTATGATTCTATTATAGCACTTCAAACACTCCACATTCCTTCTGCATGCAGTTTGTATATGCAGCTGGAGTGCCTCTCACCCACAACGTGCCTATTATGTAGGCCATATTAAATGTACTACATCCCTAACTCTTCGTTCCTGTGATGAAGTGCTTGGGATGTATACATAATATGATAGTGTAATACCGCAGGGCCAGAGAACAGCAGCAGAGGGATAGAGGGGAGATGTATACGCACTAGGCTAATTAAGGCCTGAGTCCCTGCACACTAGGGAAGGTTACAACGGGTTAATATAGGCACCTGTAGCCAAGTAAGGCCGCCTCAGGAACCTAAGAAAACCCCCTGCTTCAGGCAGACAGGGTGGAGGGAAGAGAGAGGATTGGAGCTGGGAGGTGTGTTGCTGAGATTTGCAAGACCAGAGAACTAGAGGAGGGAGATCTGTCTCTGGAGTGAAGGGCTGAGGGTAACCCTACCCAAGACGCGGGGGGTAAAGAAACCTGGGGTGGGGGGGGAGGCTAGAGAGGGGATGGAGGGAGACTCAGATCTCTTTCCCACTCCTCTCTCTCTCCCCCACTGGTGTTAGCCAGAAAACTCTTGATCTTAAGCTGAACTGGCTTTCAGGCCCGTCCCCAAACCTGCTTCTGTCATCGGGAGCTATTAGGCTTTCCCCAAAGACTAAGACAGACAGTTAAGATAAACTAACACGGTTTATTAAACAGTAAACAAGGTAAATATAACTATGAACAAAATAAAATAGGACCCCACTACAGGAAATAGAACAAAGGTAGCTGGACTGTGACTCCAGGTAAGTAAAAGGTAAGAACCCAGGTAACCCGGAGGAGCGTTACAGGCACTGTACCATGTCTTGCAGCTTGGGACCCTCATGGCAGTGCCTGGATTCCAGACTTGATCTTATGTGTCTGGAACAACCGAATCAGAACAGCTGGATCGATCCTCCTTCTGCTAGGTCCACTTGGCCTAGCAAACCCCTTCCCCTGCGCTGTTGTGGGTGTGAGTCCCAATTGGAGAGGAGTGACAGGTAGATGTTCACTCCTTGTGTGCAAGTGTGTCACTTCTCACAACCCTAGACTACAATGCGTGGACCTGGTGTACCCATCTGAATGACTATTGTACTCTGCCACTCAGATGGGCAGTCCCAAACAAAGCCAAAGGCAGCCCTTAAATAACCTGCCATTGCAGGGCAGACTAGACTCACGTGTCTGCTGTCACTGGACAAACTTAGGTCCCCTGACACCAGGTTTCCAGCCAAAACACAGAAAAGGGCGGGAAAAGGAGGGAGAAGAAAGGCGGCCAAAATGGAGTCCCAGTTGTTGTTTGGACTCACAAGATGACGCTTGTACCAAAATGGCATCTCAGAGAATTAGACCCTATACTGGGGCATGTGTAGAGTGCACAATGCCCAAGAATAGGAGTAAGGGGTGGTACCTCTCCAAGGTGAAGTGTGGGACACCCCCAACTAATGCTAGCCTTTTTTCACATGTGATGTCGGGAGTGGGGTATCCAAGCTATGACCTAATGCATGGTGAGCCCAGACTGTAAGCCTGAGACATAATAGACCACCCCTTTCTCAAGAAGGAGGATGGAGTCAAAGCATGGATATGGGCCATGGCTGCCCAGCAGGAGGTGACCTGTGTCCAAGCAGTTGCCAAACAGGAAGCAATGTGGCTGCAGAGAGAGACCAAGTGCCTGTTGATGAGCCTGGCCACCCAAGACTGTGCTATGTTGCAGGAACTGGTAAACCAGGCGAAGACCCTTACAGAGCTGGACCGTGGCCATGATGGGATGCAGACCATAGGGGCCAGTAGTTGCCTGCAATAAATGATGCAAGAGGATGGGGCAGAGGCATTCCTTTTGGCCTTGGGAACAGGTGGGGCAGATTTGAAGAAATGTTGGTGATGCCCAGAACTCCCAGGGCCTGCATCCCACCCCACCTGCATAACACTCTGAGGGAATTTGGGTGGGATGGGGCAGAGGATTGGCGTGCAGGAGGGGATGGGCTCTGGGAGGTAATGTGGGTAGAGTAGGGAGGCAGGATGCAGACTCTAGGATGCAGACTCTTTTGGGGCTGGAGAGGAAGTGGAAGAGTGCAGGAGGGAGTTTGGGGACAGGAGTGGGGGTGGGTGGGAAGGGAGTGTGGGGATAGAAGGTGTGGCATTTACCTGGGGTACCCCCCCATAAGGCTGCTCTGGCAATGAGAGATGAGGAATCAGTCGCTAAGGATGAGTAGGAGAAGCCATGTACTTCCAAGGCTGGGAGGTCTGCTGCCACCACTGTGAGAAGAGTAGGGTAGTGGTGGTTGGAGACTCTCTTCTGAGGGGGCTGGAGGCGCCCATCTATCACCCTTACATGACATCCTGGGAGGTGCTGCCGGCCCGGAGCCCATATCCGAGACATTATGGAGGGATTGTCAAAGATCATCTGGCCCTCTGAC
The DNA here is from genome assembly GCA_019425775.1 of Rafetus swinhoei. Lineage (NCBI taxonomy): Eukaryota > Metazoa > Chordata > Testudines > Trionychidae > Rafetus > Rafetus swinhoei. Next base: position 28,199,792 of record CM033425.1, on the reverse strand, counting down.
TATTACTCCATGCTACTCATCCATGTGGGCACTAAGGATACTGCAAGGTGTGAACCTTAAGTAGATCAAGAGTGACTATAGGACTCTGGGGGTACAGATGAAGGATTTTGGAGTGCAGGTGATGTTCTCCTCAGTCCTTCCTATCAAAGGTCAGGGCCCGGGCAATGACAGTGCATCCTGGAGGTGAATGCCTGGCTGCAAAGATGGTGTCATCAGGAGGGCTTTGGCTTTTTTGCGGTTCCAGGAAGAAGGGCTGCTAAGCAGGGATGTGACCCCCCCCCTATTGAGGAAAGGGAAGAGAGTATTTGGATACAAACTGGATAACCTAGTGAGGAGGCTTTAAACTAGGTTCAAAGCAGGCAGATGACCAAAGCCCACAGGTAAAGGTATGTCTACACTACAGCGCTATTTCAAATTAACTTATTTCAAATTAGATAATTCGAAATAAGCTAATTTGAAATAATGCATCTAGACACAAAAACTAATTCGAAATAGCGTTTTGCTATTTCGACATAGCGAGTCCACACTGATTGGATGCTGGGTCGCATTTAAGGGCAGCTGAAACTGGTTCCAGCAGGGTATCAGGTCAGTAGTTGCTTTGTGTGGCTGCTGTCTGAGGCTATCTGAGGCTCGTGCTTAAAGGGACCCTCCTGGACAGCCGGTTCTCAGCTTCCCCACTTGCTTGCCTACCTCGCCGAGGGACAGCAAAGCGTTTTCCTCTCCGCCTGCTTCGGTCGCTCTCCTTTGGGACACCGCAGCACTCGGCACCATGGAGCCAGAGCTGCCCCTGGGCACTCTGGTGCTCATGCCGAACATCTAGCTGCAAGCCTGGCAGCAATTGCTGGAGGCTGCCTGGCACCTTCTGCTGCAGGCCAGCCCCCTGGCCCTCCCCCTGCCCGCCATGGGGGCCCTGGAGGAGTGGCACCCGGACGCCAGCGTGCCCCGCCGCATCTGGCGTCTGGACACCAGCAGCGACTGGTGGAACCACATTGTCCTGGAGCACTGGGGAGACCAACAGTGGACCCAGAACTTCAGGATGAAGAAGGACATCTTCCTGGAGCTCTGCAAGTGGCTCGCCCCTGCTCTCCGGCGACGGGACACACGCATGAGGCCCGCCATCCCCCTCCACAAGCGGGTGGCCATCACCCTCTGGAAGCTCTCCACGCCGGATAGCTACCGATCCATGGGTACCCAGTTCGACGTGGGGAGATCCACCGTCAGAGCGGTGCTCATGCAGGTACGGCACTCACCGGCCACTGGGCCAGGACGGGGGGTTGCAAGGAGGACATTGGCTGCGCCAGGGAAAACGGGGAGGTGGGTGCCCTCCTGGGAGGGTTCAGTCTGTCCCAGCCGCGCTACACACCGCCCGCGGTGGCCAGGATTGCAGCGGGGGTTGCTCCTGGGACTGGGGCGCGGGGCAGTGGCGGGGAACAAACACTCCCAGCCACCCGGGCACCCCAGTGACCCTCGGTTTTGTGTGTCTCTCTGCAGGTGGTGAAGGCCATCAACAGGGTGCTGTTCCGTAGTCGTCCGCCTCACCGACCTGGACATGGTCATCCAGGGGTTCGGCGCCCTGGGCTTCCCCAACTGTGGGGGGGCAATCGACGGGACACACATCTCCATCCGTGCCCCAGAACACCAGGCCTCCCTCTTCATCAACAGGAAGGGGTACTTCTCTATGATCCTGCAGGCCGTGTCTGACCACCGGGGCCAGTTCACGCCATCAATGTGGGCTGGTCCGGCAAGGCACATGACATGCAGGTGTACCGCAACTCCTCCGTGTGCCAGAGGCTGCACGCTGGGACTTTCTTCCCTGACTGCCACATCAGGGTCGGGGACATGGACATGCCAGTGTGCCTGCTGGGAGATGTGGCCTACCCCCTACAGCCCTGGCTGATGAAGCCCTACACGGGACACTTCAGCCCCTCCTGGCAGTCCTTCAATGCCAGGCTCAGCAGGGCCCGCATCGTGGTCAAGGGGGCCTTCGGCCGACTGAAAGCACGATTTAGGTGCCTCCTCACTCACCTCGACTTCTCCCAGCACAATATTCTGCACGTGGTGGCAGTGTGCTGTGTGCTCCACAATTTATGTGAGAGGAAGGGGGAGGCTTTCCTGCCAGCCTGGATGGCAGAGGCTGACCGCCTGGCTGGCCAGTACGCACAGCCCCGCACGGCTGCCAGCCGGGAGGCCCTTCGGGGGCTGTCCGCATCCGGGAAGCCCTGTGGGAGAGCTTCCAGGCGGATGAGGACTGAGATCCCCCTGGCATGCCACACTGGGGCCTTGTGCCTTACATTCCAGCCCCGCCTCCTTCCCCTTTCCCCTCCCTAACCCCCCTTCCTGATCTACAATAAAAACACCTGTGTTGCCACAAACAAATCTCTTTATTTCACATAACTGGGGGTGGGGGGGAAATGAGGGTGGGAGAGGGGAGGGGAGAAACCTGGGAGGAAGGAGCTGGAAGGGGGAGGCGAAGGGAGGAAGGGGGAGGGGAAGCTCAGGGTAGGGGGTCTTGCTGGCCCTCCCATCTCACAGCACTGCTAGTGTGGGGGCCTCGGTGTTCCCGGGGGAGAGTGGGTATGGAGAGTGGGGCAGGAGGGACGGGGGGTGCGGAAGAAGCGGGAGGGGGAGCAGGGGTGGGAGGAGGAGCGATAGCTGGGGCGGCTGCAGGGGCTGGAGCAGCAGGAGGCAGCAATCGGTCTGCCAGGGCCTGCAGGTGCTCGCGGAGGGCACGGCCCTGTTCCCGGAGCTTCCTCAAGCTCTCCCGCCGCAGCTGCAGGTCCTCTTGCACCCACTGCTCCTGGCTGTGGACCTGCCGTCCCTGCAACCGCAGCTGCTGCCTCTGGAACTCCTCCAGGTTGCGGGTGTGCCTGCTGGCCCGGGTTTAGGTGGATGGTCCAGGCGGGGTGGTGCGTCCTGCACTCGCAGGTGCTGCGGCTGTGATGAAACAAGAGAAGTGGTCAGTTCTCCTTGGGGACACAGTGGGTGAAACCCAGCCCCCCTCTGCAAGGCGAGGATGGCAGGTCTCCGCACCTGCTATCCCCGAGAGTGTGAGCTGGCCCAGGACTGCACCCCAGCCCCTGGGCTGCCTATAGTGTGGTGTGGTGGGGGGGAGGGGAGATGTGCCCTTCCTCTGTGTAGAGGGGGTGTCTGGAGGGAGGGCAGTGTGCAGTGTCTCTCCCCGGGGTCAAGAGCCTGTCACGTGCCTTCACGCATAGACACGTCTGGGGAACAGGACAGGGCCCCTGCATGGCACCCAGCTGGGGCCACAAAAAGTCGCAGCTGGCACGGCAGATGCACAGGTTGCCACCTGCTCCGTGGTCGTCAAGGCCGACGCGCACGGTCCCTGGGCTCCCCCTCCTCCCCCGCCCCACATAAGGGGACCATGATGTCACTCACATGTGGAGACCTCCCCGGCCTCGGATGAGGCTGCTGACGGGCTCTCCGGTTCGGCTCGGGGGTCCTGGGTGCAGGGCAGGCTCCCTACAGGCTCCTGGCTGCCATCGTCGTCCTCCTCCTCTTCCCCTGTGTCAGGGACAGGGCCCTCTGCCCCGGGGTTGATGACGACCAGGGAGGCATGGACCATCTGACTCCCCAGGATGTGGTCCAGGGCCTCAAAGTGTGGGCAGTCCTCTGGGTCAGCCCCTGGTTGGGAGGCCCTGGCATAGGCCTGCCGCAGTTCTTTAATTTTGCTGCGCACCTGCTCCTGGGTCCGCATGTGGCCTCTGGTGGCCGGCTGGCAGCCATGCGGCTGTAGACGGCCACATTCCTGTGCCTAGTGCAGAGATCGTGGGCATTGGAGGCTTCCCCCCAAACCTCAATGAGGCCCACGATCTCTGCACTAGACCAGGAAGGCACCCGCCTTTTGCAGCCCCTGGCAGGCTCCTGAGAGCCACCAGCCTGGTCCTGGGGAGCGGTGGAGGGCTGGGTGGCAGCGGGTTGCTGGCTCATCCTGTGCCAGGTGCACGGTCTGCTGGCTGGGTGCTGGCAGGCTGGCAACTGGCACAGGCACTGTGGCCAGAGTCTGCCCCTTTAAGGGCTCTGGGGCTGGGCGGGGGGGGAGCAGACAATTTTTCCTGGCTGTGCCCAGAGTGGCCACCAGGGCTCCCTGGGAAGGGCTGGGGACCCCCTAATTCAAAATAAGTGTCTACACAGCACTTATTTCGAATTAGCTATTTCAAATTTGGTGTTATTCCTCGTAGAATAAGGTTTACCAAATTGGAAATAAGGGCTCCACTATTTCGATTTTATTTTGAAATAGCGGTTTGTATGTGTAGATGCTATTAAAGTTAATTTGAAATAATGGCTGTTATTTCAAATTAACTTTGTCATGTAGACATACCCTAAGTGAAAAAAAAATGGAAATCTAGGAGATGGGTCAGAAATTGGGGGAGCATGGGCTATAATAGCAGGGATAAAGGAGAAACAAGGCAGAACTGGAGTGGAGAATCAAATCAATATCTTAGTTGTCTGTGTGCAAATGCAGGAAGTCTGGGGAATAAGCAGGCAGAACTTAAAATGCTAGTAAATTAACAGAACTATGACATAGTTGGTATCACAAAGACTTGGTGGGATAATACACGACTAGAGTATTGGTATAGAAGGATAAAGCTTGCTCAAGAAGGATAGGCAAGGAAAAAGGGGAAGAAATGTTGCCTTATATATTAAAATGTATATACTTGGATTGAGGTTGAGATGAACATCGGAGACTGACTTGTTGAGTCTTTGGGTAAAGTTAAAAGGAGTAAAAAATAAGGGTGATGTCATGGTAGGGGGTCTATTACAAATTACCTCACCAGGCAGAAGAGCTGGATGAAGCTTTTTTTAAACAACTCACAAAATCATCCAAAGTACAGGATTTGGTGGTGATAGAGAACTTCAACTATCCAGACATGTGTTAGGAAAATAACACAGCAGGACAGAGATTGTCCAATACGTTCTTGAAATTCATTGGAGACTTTTTTTTCCCAGAAGGTGGAGAAAGCTACTGGGGGGGAGCTGTTCTAGATTTGATTGTAATAAATAGGGCTGAGCTGGTTGAAAATTTGAAAGTGGAAGGCAGCTTGGGCTGCTAGAGGAGTTACCTGGCACTGGCCAGGTCCTTATGGGGGCTCATGATAGGGGGTGGAGGATTCAGGGTAGCGGTGGGAAGTACAGGACTCAAGGCAGGTGTGGGAGGTGGGGGTTTAGAAGCAGGGTGTGGGGGCTCAGAGCAGGGTGGGAGGGGTGGGGGCTAAGGGCAGGGGGCTCAGGGCAGGAACTGGCAGGTGGGGGGCCTTACCAGGGTTTCAGTGAGGGTGGTGGTGAACCAGTTGCAGCTCCTCCCAGAGGGCTGCCTGTCCCAGAGATGGTCCCAGGGGGGCTACTGTGGCAAGGCCAGTGGCTGGCAGGATTTCACTTTCCGGCAAGGCCAAGGCTTGGGGGAGAGATTTGGGACAGAAGAGCCACTTACTTGGTCCAATACCTGGCAAGATGGCAAGTCCTGGCTCTACCTGGCCATTGCCTGTCTGGTGCATCCACCCCCCCACCCCCCTCCCATGGTCACTCTGCAGTAAAGCTGTCCTCTGCACTCACTGTCCCTAATAGTCACTTTGCATTATTGTGGCCCTCCTCTCTGTCCCCTCCTTTTCCATGTGATGGAAAACAATTGGATTCCAGGTACATCCCATTGTCCTGGGACAACCAAACCCCAACCTTCCTTTAAGTCAAAGGAAAAGGAAGCTGCCTATCAAATTTGGTGGCCCTACCTCTTACCCTTTAGGAATTCTTGAACAAATGGACTCATGGACAGACAGACAAATGCCCATTTCTAAAATACCTAGATAGTCAGCGTTCATGAATCTAAGAAATGGGAGGCGAAGTTCCTGCTAAGCAGCACAGCCACACAGCTGCTGAATGAGCCCTGCCTGGGGGCTCAGAGCTCCCGCACATGGAGCTGCCTGGTAGGGGGTGGGGTACCGCTTCCTCAGCTGCAGCACTCCCCACTGGAGATAGAGGGACATGCCTCTCCCAGCGGGTAGGTGGGGGATGTAAGGAGGGAGGGAAGGAATGAGTAAGTGGCTGGGGTGGGGGGCTTGGGGCTTCCCATCTCTTGGCTGGGTGGTGGCAGTGGGGAGAGGAGAGAGACTACTCGCATTACTGCAGCTGAGTTTGGCTGAAACTACCTGTTGTGAGAAACTCAGCACTCTCCCTCAATCCCAATGGGGGTGGGGGGAGCAGACTGCACGGGGGAGTTTAGAGAAATAGGGGGTGGTGGGTGCAGGCGTTAGTGAGGTGGGGGTGGGAGTTTGTTTGGGGCATCCTGACTTCCATCTGGGCTGCAGCAGGAGTCAGACTCGCTCACTGTCAGTGCAGCAGCCTTAGCTGGGCTGCAGCTGCCAGTGCAGAGGAGAGACATAGGACTCTTTCCTGGGTAGGAGGGGGAAGGGAAGTGGGCTACATGGAGGGAAGGTGCCACAATTTCAGGTATGTTATGCTGGAACACGAGGCTACATGGGAGATTGGGTGGTGCTGGGGAAACTCCCTTGTCTAATTAATGCAACAGAGGAAGCTTAGTTCAAGTCTGTCTTCCCTCTCCTTGAGGCTGGAGTGAGGAGGAGTTGATATTACCAACTGATTGGTGACATAATTACAAAGTCTGAAATGTGCCAGGAAAAATATGCTATGTGTGTGTGTGCGTGTGTGTGTGTGTGAAGGAATCATGTAGCCCTCTCTTCTGAAAGTCCAACAGTGGAAAATAGCAAACACAACACAGTGAATCCTCTGTAGCGCTAGACCAAAATGTTTTTCACCTAGTATCAGGAGGGAAAGAATCAAGAGCTCGATTTTGGCCATGATGAGTTTGTCCATGATGTATTTCACAGGTGGCTGTTTGCCTGGAGATGTTAGAAAGCCTGAGCTAAAATGTTTGGAGGGAGGCAGATCCAGAGCAGAGAAGTAAGGAGGATGGAGAGAGTCTGCATTAGCAGCTCTTAATGCAGGATCTGACATAATTTGTGTTGGTGTTTTTCCATTGTAAAGCATTTAGGCTGCTTTTATAGATAATATTCAGGCTTTAGTGAATGAATGCTAGAGTGGAAGGGCTTGCTCATGACATTTACATGGTTATATTTCAAACAAAGTTTGCAGAGGTGTTAATGGTATAAGGTAAGAAAGGACTGATAGAATTTTTTGACTGTTGTAGATATCTGAAAACTGATATTAATGATGTTTAAAAAAAATCCTGTGTTACTAATCTCCACAACTTTAGTGGAGATTCTGATGATTTAGTGGTCTATGGGAGTAAGTTGTTAAATTGCGCTCTGGTGCATATTTTTATGCTTTTACTTAATGGCCATTTCTTTGATTTATTTATATAGCTGTTTTCAGTATGCTTCATTCTGATGTGTTTACTAGCTTAAGTTAGAAAGGATGATAATACATGTGCTCCAAGAGTAGTGTTAATTTTCTTTTTATTTGATTTCATATTAAATAAACATTGCTCCTTGTTAACTATCCCTTGTGTTAATATTTTTTCTTCTTCTTCCATATCTATGAATGGTTAAAATATATATTTATATCTAGGTTTTTTTATTTGTACTGATGGAGTACATCCACATACAACCTCAATATTGGTTTTGCAAATAAGAAAATTCAACCCACACAAGAACTGAAAATGTTAGAGGGAACATTGATAGCAGGGAAAACAGAAAAATAAAGATGATTGATTTCATGTAGGTAAACATTAGCAAACTCATGAAGCTGGTAGGTAAGATCACATGAGAAGCAAGTTTAAGAGGAAAAACAATTGAGGACACTAGACAGTTTTCCAAAGAGACATTACTAAGGGTCCAAGAGTAAACTATTCCACGGCACATGAAAGATAGGAACTATGGCAAGAGACCAACTTGGCTTAACCAGGAGTTCTTCAATGATCTAAAAATCAAAAGAGTCCAAAAAAAAAGTGGAAACCAGGTCAATTTACAAAAGATTAATATAAAAAAAAAAAAATAACACAAGTATGCAGGGGCAAAAGTAGAAAGGACAATGCACAAAATGAGCTCAAACCAGTTAGAGATATAAAGCTTAACAAGATAACATTCTATAAATATATTAGAAGCAAAAGGAAGATCAAGGACTAGGTACTCTTATTCAGTGAAGAGAGAAAAGCAATATCAGATAATGTGGAAATGGCAGAGGTGTTTAATGATTCTTTGTTTTAGTTTTCACCCAGAAGATTGGTGATGATTGGATGCTGTCAAGGGGCATCCTACCTGTCGAGGCCCCTCAAGTTTAGTCCCCTTTCCCCAAGACCGTCTACAAGCCCCCCCAACCAGGATTAAAACAATCTGACAGCCTGAGTCCACATGCACATCCCCTTGCATAGGGGTATTACAGCCCCGAAGCCTAGTCCAAAAATCTGTTCCCTCTTCTAGGGGTAATACGGCCCAGTGGCTGAAGTCCATAAGTTCATCCCCTTCACTGGGGATGATATGGCCCAGAGGCCTATCCCATAGGCGAGTCCCCTCTACTAGAGATAAGACAGCCCAGAAGTTTAGTCTATAGGTGAGCCCCCTCTATTAGGGTATGTCTACACAGCAAAGTTATTTTGAAATGACTTTACAAGTGTCTACACAGCCAAACTGCTATTTTGAAATTAATTTGAAATAGCGGAGCACTTATTTTGAATTTGGAAAACTTCATTCCACAACGAATAACACCAAATTGGAAATAGCTATTTCGAAATAAGTGCTGTGTAGACACTTATATCGAAATAGGGGGCCTCCAGCCTTCCCAGGATGCCCTGGTGGCCACTCCAGCCTCAACCAAGAACACTCCTCTCCCTCCCCTGCTCCCCGGAGCCCTTAAAGGGGTTGACTGTGGCCACAGTGCCTCTGCCAGCTCCAAGCCTGCCAACCCAGAGCCAGCAGTCACTGCTCCTGACCCAGTGGCCCCAAAACATGAGCCAGCAAGCCACTGGCAGCCAGCCCTCCACCGCTCCCCAGGTGCAGTCTGCATGCTCCCAGGAGCCTGCCAGAGCCTGGAGAAGGTGGGTGCCTTCCTGGTCCAGGGTGGAGATCATGGACCTTATTCAGGTTTGGGGGATGCCCCCAACATCCATGATCTTCGCACTGGTCGGAGGAACATGGCCATCTGTGGCAGGATAGCTGCCAGCCTGGCCACCAAAGGCCACATGCGAACCCAGGAGCCAAAACCTCAAAACACAATAGCAAAATGTTTTTTAAGAACATTAGAAGCAGGAAGCCTGCTAAAAAACAAGTGGGTCCCCTAGACAATCGAGATACAAAAGGAGCAATCAAGGACGATAAAGCCATTGTGGAGAAACTAAATGATTTCTTTGCATCAGTCTTCATGGCTAAGAATGTTGGGGAGATTCCCAAACCTGCACCGTCTTTTGTGGGAGATGAATCTGAGGAACTGTCTTGGATTAAAGTGTCATTAGAGGAGGTTTTGGAACAAATAGAAAAACTTAACGGGAACAAATCTCCGGGACCGGATGGCATTCACCCAAGGGTTCTAGAAGAACTCAAATGGGAAATTGCAGAACTGTTAACTGTGGTTTGTAATCTATCCTTTAAATCGGCTTCCGTACCTACTGACTGGAAGATAGCTAACATGACACCAATATTTAAAAAGGGCTCTAGAGGCGATCCTGGCAGTTACAGACCTGTAAGTCTAACATTGGTACCGGGCAAATTAGTCGAAAGAATAGTTAAGAATAAAATTGTCAGGCACGTAGAAGAACATAATTTGTTGGGCAAAAGTCAACATGGTTTCTGTAAAGGGAAATCCTGTCTTACTAATCTATTAGAGTTCTTTGAAGGGGTTAACAAACATGCGGACAAGGGGATCCAGTAGATATAGTATACTTAGATTTTCAGAAAGCCTTTGACAAAGTCCCTCACCAAAGGCTCTTGTGTAAATTACATTGTCATGGGATAAGAGGAAGGTCCTTTCATGGATTGAGAACTGGTTAAAAGACAGGAAACAAAGGGTAGGAATAAATGGTAAATTTTCAGAATGGAGGAGGTAACTAGTGGTGTCCCCAAGGGTCAGTCCTAGGACCAATCCTATTCAACTTATTCATAAATGATCTAGAGAAAGGGGCAAGCAGTGAGGTAGTAAAGTTTGGATGATACTAAACTGTTCAAGGTAGTTAAGACCAAAGCAGACTGTGAAGAGCTTCAAAAAGATCTCACCAAACTAAGTGATTGGGCAACAAAATGGCAAATGAAGTTTAATGTGAATAAGAGTAAAGTAATGCATGTTGGAAAAAATAACCCCAACTATACATATAGTATGATGGGGGCTAATTTGGCTATGACAAATCAGGAAAGAGATCTTGGAGTTATCATGGATAGTTCTCTGAAAACGTCCACACAGTGTGCTGCGGCGGTCAAAAAGGCAAATAGGATGCTAGGAATTATTAAGAAAGGGATAGAAGATGAGACACAGAATATCTTACTGCCCCTGTATAAAACTATGGTACGCCCACATCTTGAATACTGTGTACAGATGTGGTCTCCTCACCTCAAAAGATATTTTGGCCTTGGAAAGGGTTCAGAAAGGGCAACTAAAATGATTAGGGGTTTGGAACAGGTCCCATATGAGGAGAGGTTAAAGTGACTGGGACTTTTCAGTTTGGAAAGAGGAGACTGAGGGGGGATATGATAGAGGTATATAAAATCATGAGTGGTGTGGAGATGGTGAATAAAGAAAAGTTATTCATTAGTTCCCATAATATAAGGACTAGAGGACACCAAATGAAATGAATGGGTAGCAGGTTTAAAACTAATAAGCGGAAGTTCTTCTTCACACAGCGTGTAGTCAGCCTGTGGAACTCCTTGCCAGAGGAGGCTGTGAAGGCTAGAACTATAACAGAGTTTAAAGAGAAGCTAGATAATTTCATGGAGGTTAGGTCCATAAAGGCTATTAGCCAGGGGTAGGAATGGTGTCCCTGGCCTCTGTTTGTCAGAGGCTGGAGATGGATGTACGAGACAAATCGCTTGATCATTGTCTTCGGTCCACCCCCTCCGGGGCACTTGGTGCTAGCCACTGTCGGCAGACAGGCTACTGGGCTAGATGGACCTTTGGTTTGACATAGTACGGCCATTCTTATGTTCTTATGTTCTTATGAAAATCAAGTTGGTCCAGCGAGACCCCTGAGCCCTGAGCTTCCCCTCCCCCTTCTTCCCCTTGCTTCCCCCTTCAAACTCCCTCCTCCCCTCTCCCACCTTCTCTCTTCCCCTCTCCCACCTCCTTTCCCCAGTCTCACCAGAGTTTCATTCCCCTGCCCCCAGTTTTATTAAATAAAGAGAGTTTGGGTTCATGAAAATACATGTATTTTATTTGACATCAGGAATGAGGGTTAGGGAGGGGTAAGTGGAAGGACGTGAGGGAGGAATGAGGCACAAGCCCCCAATGGGGCAAACCAAGGAAGCTCTTAGTGCTCCTCAGGGTGGAAGCTCTCCCGCAGGGCCTCCTGGATACTGACAGCCCCCCGACGGAGCTCCCGGATGGCAGCCTGCAGAAAGTGCAGCCAGGCTCACAGCAACACGTCCACGAGAAGCACCAGAGTGCCCAGGGGCAGCTCTGGCTCCATGTTGCAGAGTGCTGTGGTGTCCCGAGTAAGGGCAACCAGAGCACGCAGAGACAAAATGCTTTGCTGTCCCTCATTGAGGGAGGCAAGCAAGCAGGGAAAGCTGAGAACCGGCTGTCCAGGGCGGGTCCCTTTTAGCACAGGCCTCAGATAGCCTCAGGCAGCAGCCACACAAAGTAACTCCTGACCTGATGCCCTGCTGGACCTGGTTCTGGCCGGCCTTAAATGTGATTCAACGTCCACTCAGTGTGGACGCGCTATTTTGAAATAGCAAAATGCTATTTCGAAATGCGTTTTGTGTGTAGACGCGTTATTTTGAAATAAGCTATTTCAAAATAACTATTTCGAAATAAGATATTTCAAAATAACACTGTAGTGTAGACATAGCCTTAGAGATAATATGGCCCAGAGGCCTAGTCCATAGGTGAATCCTAAGGTTTCCTCCACAACAACTAGATATGGAAGAGGTAGGGGAACCCGGGGCCTCCCACTCCACCGGGAGCCAGCCCAGGGCCCTATTAGTGGTGGCGCAATCCACTGCCTGCTCAGTGGGGAATCTTACCACAACACGCTGAGCACCTGGAAAACAATTCCCTGCCCTGGGCTATTTCCTACCATCCCTTGTTTGCAATTCTCTCCCATTGTCTCACTCGGGTATGGTGTCTCTTTGGGCTGCCTCCCTGGCCCCGGCTGCTGCTGGAAGTTCCAGCTATTTCCACTCCCCTGGATCTGGAGTTCTCTCCATGCCTCCTTCTTCTTCTGCAGTCAGCCCCGACTGAGCTGCTTCAGAGGCTTTTATACCCTGCCTCCCCTGGGAGCATGCCCAGCAGGGCTGTGGGGGTGTGGCCCTTTCAGCCAGCTGGGCCAAGGCAACTCCTTGATCCTCAGTATGGGGTTGATACACCCTGTCACAGATGCCCAACATGGTGAACGCCAATGAAAATGAGGTAGGTTCAGAAGCTAAAATAAGGAAAGAACAAGCTAAAAATTATTTAGCAAGTTAGATGTATTCATGTCCCCATGATCTGATGAGATGCATTCTAGAATAGTCAAGGAGCTGACTGAGGAGGTATCTGAGCCCTTAGCTATTATCTGAATAGTCATGGAAGACAGAAGAGATTCCAAAAGACTGGGGAAGGTCAAATATAGTGCCCATGTATAAAAAAAAGGAAATAAGGGCAACCCAGGGAATTACAGTCAGGTCAACTTAACTTCTGTGTCAGGAAAGAGTATGGAGCAAATAATTAGGGAAACCATTTGCAAACACCTAGAAGATTATAGCCTGATAAGTAACAGTCAGCATGGACTTGTCAAGAATAAATCTTGTCAAACCAACCTGATAGCTTTTTTTGACGGTGTTGTGGATGTGGAAGTGGTAGATGTGATATATCTAGACTTTAGTAAAGTACTTGATGATGATCTTGCATGATTTTCTTGTTAAGAAAATAGGGTAATGCAACCTAGATGCAGATACTATTAGATGGGTACATAACTGATTGGATAACTGTTACCAGAGAGTAGTTATCAATTATTCAAATTCATGCTGGAAGGGCATAATAAGTGGGGGTTCCTCAAGGACTGGTCCTAAGACTGGTTCTGTTCAATACTTTCATCATTGCTTTAGATAATGGCATAGAGAGCACACCTATAAGGCTTGTAGATGATACCAATGTGGGAGGGATTGCAAATGCTTTGGAGGTAGGATTATACTTCAAAATGATCTGAGTTAAATAGAATTCAATTTAATAAGGATAAATGGAAAGTACTCCACTTAGAAATGAACAATCAGTTACACCCATATAAAGTGGGAAATGATTGCCTAGGAAACAGTATTGTGGAAAGAGGTCTAAGGATCACAGACGACCACAAGTTAAATATGAGTCAACAGTGTGACACTCTTGCAAAAAAAAAAAAAGCAAACATCATTCTGGGATATATTAGCAAGAGTCCCATAAGCAAGACATGAGAAGTAATTCTTCCATTCTATTCTACACTGGAGTGTTGTGTCCAGTTCTGAGCACCATATTTTAGGAAAGATGTGGAGAAATTGGAGAAGGTCCAGAGAAGAGCAACAAAAATGATTAAAGGTCTAGAAAACATGAGCTATGAGGGAAGACTGAAAGAATTGGGCTTGTTTAGTTTGGAAAAGAGAAGTCTAAGAAGGGACATAATAGAAGCTTTCAAGAACTTAAAAGGTTGTTACAAGAAAGAGGGTGAAAAATTATTTTCCTTAACTTCTGAGGATAGGTCAAGAATCAATGGGCTTAAATTATGGCAAGGGACGTTTAGGTTGGACATTGGAAAAACTTCAGCACTGGAATAAATTGCCTAGGGAGGCTGTGGAATCTCCATCACTGGATATATTTAAGACCAGGGTAGACAGACATCTATCAGGGTGGAAGAGAAGAAAATGATCAGGAACAGTCCACAAGGATTCACCAAGTGCAAGTCTTGTCTGACCAACCTGACTGCCTCTTATGACAAGGTAACTGGCTCTGTGGACATGGGGTAGGTGGTGGATATGATATACCTTGACTTTAGCAAGGTTTTGATACGTTCTCTCACAGTATTCTTACCAACAAGTTAAGGAAGTATGGATTGGAGAAATGGACTGTAAGGTGGATAGAAAGCTGGCTAGATTATTGGGCCCAACAGGTAGTGATCAATGGCTCGATGTCTGGTTGGTGGTTGGTATCAGGCAGAGTGCCCCAAGGGTCAGTTCTGGGGCTGACTTTGTTCAACATATTTATTAATAACCTGGAAGAGGGGATGGATTGCACCCTCAGCAATTTCACAAAGGACACTAAGCTAGGGGGAGAGGACCTTGGGATTACTGTGGATGAGAAGCTGGATATGAGTCAACAGTGTGCCCTTATAGCCAAGATGGCTAATGGCATATTGGGGTTCATTATTAGGAGTATTACCAGAAGATACAGGGAAGTGATTATTCCCCTTTATTCAGCACTGGCAAGGTCACATCTGGAGTATTGGGTCCAATTCTGTGCGTCCCATTACAGAAAGGATGTGGGCGCATTGGAGAGGGTCCAGCGGAGGGCAACCAAAATGATTAGGGGGCTGGAGCACATGACATACGAGTAGAAGCCAAGGAATTTGGGCTTGTTTAGTCTGCAGAAGAGAAGAGTGAGGGGGAATTTGAGAGCAGACTTCAACTTCCCGAAGGGAGGTTCCAAAGAGGATGGAGAGAGGCTGTTCACAGTGGTGACAGATGACAGAACAAGGAGCAATGGTCTCAAGTTACAGTGAGGGAGGTCTAGGTTGGATATTGAGAAGAAAACCTATGTCACAAGGAGGGTGGGGAAGCACTGGAATGGGCTCCATAGGGAAGAGGTGGAATCTTCATCCCTAGGGTTTTTGAAGTTCCTGCTTTACAAAGCCCTGGCTGGGATGATTTAGTTGGGGTTGGTCCTGCTTTGAGTGGGAGTTGGACTTGACCTCCTGAGGTCTCTTCCAACCTTATGATTCTATGATTCTAGATCAGGGGCCGGCAACCTTTTCAAACCAAAGAGCCAAACTACATCAAAATTCAGAACAAGTGGTCAACAAAGAGCTGTATAAAAACACCCATTTGCTTGACTGAAAATATACAATGTAATATTATTGATAATTGACATGATGATTAATAATAGCATAACTGAAACATTGTTCTTACAGCCTTTATTTAATGGGACTTCTGCTGCTCCATCTTTTTGCACATTTCTTTGAAGTTTACATCATAACTGATCAAATCCAGCTTCATGCACACATTCATTCTGTGTTCTGTCAATCTTATGTCGGGGTGCTGGGGATGTGGGGGTGCAGGAGTATGGGAATGTGGTGGTGTGAGGGGCTTAGGGTAGGGTGTTCAGGTGTATGATGGGCTCAGGGCTGTCAAGTGGGGGTGGGGGGTGGGCAGGAGTGTTATGATGCTGTGGCCATATGGGGGCTGGGCCTCAATTCAGGGCTTGTTGGCCAGGCTTCATTTTTAAATAAAGTAAAATATTATGTCCAACACACAAGGTTTCAACATTGTCTTTATTTGTGGCAGGAGTGGGAACCTTTTCTGGGTCAGGGACCACTGACCCACAGAAAAATGAGTCAGGGACCACACAAGTAAGAAACAAACAAAAAATCCCCAAAGCCCCAACCCTTACTGCTGTGACCCCCAACTGAAACACCTCACACCCCTGGTGCTCCAGCCCTATAATTGGGGGAGGGGCAGGGAGGACTGAGGTCCAAGGCCACAGGCCAGATTTACTCTTCTGGGGTTCCAGGGTTAGTGGATTTTGTGGGTCCACCTACGATCTGGGTTGGGGCCAAAAATGAGGCATTAAGTGTGCAGAACAGGATTGCCAGTGAATGGGATAGGGATGGGAGTGTAGGATCTGGGCAGGAGGTGGGGTGAAGGAGGGGGTGAGGGTGCGAGGTCTGGCCTGGGGTCAGGAGCGGGTTGGGGTCTGGATACCTGGCCAGAGGGCAGAGGGTGCCAGGCCAGTGGGTAGAGGGTCTCTGGCCAGAGGGCAGTAGATGTCTGGCTGGGGGCAAAAGGTATCTGGCCCCAGAGCTGGGGGTGTCTGGCCAGCGGGCTGGAGCATGTAGTCTTGGCTAATAGGCTGGGGGCAGGCTGTCTAGCCAGGAGGCTGGAGGGGTGGGGTGGGGATTTTGGGTGGGGGCAGAGGGCAAGGGAGATTTTGGCCCGAGGGCAGGAGGTGTCTGGCCATGGGTCTGGAGGCAGGTGGGGTCTGACCAGAGGGCCGGGGGGTGAGGGAGGGGATGGGGGATCTGGGGATGAGTGGGGGCACTTACTTGTTTTTGTGCCGCATGGCAGGCACAATGTAGTACACCTCTCACTGCTCCCATTCTCCAGAAGGAACTCTCCAGGAAGGTTGCAGGGAAATGTTTCCTAGGGGAAGGAAGACGCAGTGTGCATGGAGCTATATTTAGTTCCTGGTTTTCCACATGCAGGGAAAGGAAAAGGCATGTAGGGCAGGGAGCCATATTTTGCTCCACTTGTTCCTTGCATGCCTGATCTGAAAGGGAGGTTTGGGGCTTTCTCCACTCACTGCCAGGAAGCCAGCACTGGCTTTCTAATCATGCGGGGATCTGTAAGGCTTTAGTGCCAGCGCTGGCTCCCTGCTGCAGGAGAAGCAAGGGGGGGGGGACTCACGAGCCTTTGGTTGCCAACCCCCATTCTAAATGGTGGTTGGTCCATGAGTGCAGGAGACTGGACTTGATAACTTGCGAAGTTCTTTCCAGTTCTATTATTCTATTTCTGTATAAGTGACCAGGGCACTTCAGATTAAACTGATGTGGAAGAAACGTCCTTTATGTACAATGACAATTGATGTTATAGTTAAAAGAAATCTAAACATGTTAAGTACAGAAATGTGTGGCAAAGGCATCTAAGTAGCCTTAGATTTTCCATGTAGTGCATACAATAACTGTGCAACTAGGGTTACCAGATGGCTTAAAAAACAAAAAACAAAAAAACCCCAGACACACTTGATCTCAGATGGGGGTGGGGGGACCGGCCTGGAGGGGAGTGGAGCTGGCTGGGAGGAGGTTGCGGGGAGCGGGGCTGGCTGGGGAGATGGGGGTGGGGAGAACTGGCTGGTGGGAAGCAGGGCTGGCTGGGAAGGGATTGGGGGAGCGGGGAGAGAATTGGCTGGTGGGGAGCGGGCTGGTTGGGAAGGAACCGGCCGCCAGGAAGCAGGGTTGGCTGGGAGGGGGCCACAGGAGTGGGGCTGGCCAGGGGAGGAGCTGGTGGTGGGGGGGGGGGGAACCAGCCAGCGGAAAGTGGGGCTGGCCCGGGCTCACGCAGATCCCGGGGTGCTGCCTGTTCCGCGAACAGTCCTGGAGGAGCACGAGTGACTCTGGCCCCAGGTATTCCATCCTGCCGTGCCCTCCCTCCTGTCTACTGCGTAGTTGCATACTTCCTGGCAGTACACAACTACATACTGATACTTATAATAATAAAACTAACTAAATTAGAAAATATCGGACATTTCTATGTCCGGTATTTTCTCAATTTATTTCCCGGACAGAAACCTCAAATACCGGACTGTCCGGTTCAAAACCGGACACCTGACAACACTACGTGCAACTATGATTAAGAGCTTTCCAAGATGTCCTCCAACTGAGAGGGGTTGAGGCCTCTCTCCCACTGAGAACAATGGGAGATGGAAGACACATTAAAAGGCAGCTGTCTATAGAATTTTGTGTAATAGAATATTCTTCAGCCTCTGCTGAAGGGGAACCTAAGCTATGAGAGTAATGGAGAAACCTGACCATTAATCCTAAAACAAATTATTCTGATGTAGCTGATGCGTAAGCATTTAATGTATTTTAGCTGTAAAGGAAGTTTGAAGAGTCTCTTAAACAATGATAATGAGAGGTGGGAAAAATAATCTGACACCTCATGTTAAATTTCTTAATGGACCCACATTTAATTATTTTTAGTACTGTAACTAACAGATTTACTGGTTGGATCTCAGAAAAGTCCTTTTATACTTGAAATGACAGCATGTACTCTTACAGGATAATAAACTATATTTGTCATACACAACAGAGAGGTGAATCCCTGGATTAGGTGCAAACCTTAATCCAGCAATAAATATCAAAGCACAACCAGTGCTTTCATAATAATGGCTTTTTAGTACTTTCAGCATTGTTTTGTCTGTTTCCTTATGCAGACTGACACTTTCTTTCCTTTTCTTATTGCCACTGCACACTGAAGAGCAGTGTCCATTGTTTTATGGTAGTTCCTGCTTCAGCTTGCTGGCTTCTGTGAATCCCTTGTTTAAGTGCCCTGCTCTTCCTAGACATTGTACAGATTCTTTGAGCGCCTCACACAGAGTTGAGAATTCCACAAGGGAGCAGGGCACCTACAAGTTTGGAATTGCAACACTTAAGTGTTTATGGAGCTACACAGTCTTCAGGTCCAAGAAACTTATCATTTGATTTAGACAGTTCTGGAAACCAGTCAAAGTTGTCATTTTTCCAAATTGGTTTACATATCTCTATCTAGAAACACTACCACAGAAAACAATGATTCGTCATTGTTTTATGGACAGCAGTAGACATACACCTCCTCTAAGAACAGGGTAGTTATCAGCCCAAAATATCTCCTGCTCAACACATTTTAAAATACCTGAATATTTCAGTTTTCTAGGTGAATGATTTGTATATTCCTAAAAATGCAAATCAGGTATTTCCATCAATCAAACAAGTTGCAATGATTTGCAAAATCATATGAAATAGATTTAAAGTTACCATATGTTGCCTTGTCCTTCAATTCCTCCTCCCATCTTACTGATAACTTTTCCATATTTTAGAGAAGGATAATGAGACAAATTTGCCAGAAAAAAAGAGGAAAAATGCGGAGGCAAAAATTAGGCAAAACAATATAGAAGCATATTGAATAAAGGCAGCTGCCAGGACTAACAGGCACACCCCAGAAAGATATTTGCTGTAGTTTAGTGCTTTAACCATTTTTAAAAACCAGAATATACATTAGCTGAAGACTCCTCAGAAATTAGAAGAATGCTGTACTATTAGTCCGACCTCACTATAAACCAACACAAAGATTTGTGACTAAAGATAATACCAGCCTGTTGTAGATTTGTTAAAACTGCTTTGCAGAAAGAATGGCCAGGTTCAATAGGATGCCCAATTAGTGTTGCTGCAGACAGGCCAGAGGCAATCATGGTGATCCGAGCTCTGTTCTTGATTTTTGCAATAATCTTGCTCATAAGCAGAATTGCATACATCTGGTCTCCTGCCCATGAGATGAGAAAGGCATTAGACAATGACCCCATGCCTTGTCTTCTCCTGGAACAGAAACATTTCCTGTTCGATTTGGATTGCAAACAGGTCCACTTGTAGTTCCCCATCTCTGGAAGATCGTGCGGGCCACTACTGGGTGGAGCTCCCACTTGTGGTGAGAGGAGAAATCCCTGCTTAGGTGATCTTGGCCCGTAGGTGACAGGCTTCAAGTTCAATTTCATGGGTGGCGCAGAAGTCCCACAACTTTTTAGATGAAGACATAGAGAGCACATTTGTAAAGTTTGCAGATGATCCCAAGCTGGGAGGGGTTGCGATTGCTCTGGAGGATAGGGTCATAATTCAAAATGATCTGGACAAATGGGAGAAATGCTCTGAGGTAAATAGGATGAAGTTTAATAAGGACTAAGGATGTTAAGAGGCAGGTAATCCACTAATTGTGCAGTCAATAAATTTTTTATTGACTATGCGATTAGTCAATAAAGGAAAGCTTCCTCAGTCTCAGCTTATGCTGAGTCCAGGACCTACCTCCGCTGCGCCTCTGTAGATTAAATGTAGTAGGAGCTGGGCTACCTGCGCACTCTGCTCTTACTGCAGAGCAACAGTGGGGGTAGTTCATGGAACTGGCATGAGCTGGGACTGAGCAGAGATTGCTCAGTCCTGGCTCTTGCCGAGTCCAGCAGCCACTGTCAGTGGGAGGTCCCATTGGGGAACTGGGATCCCCCAAGGACACAGGCTGCTGCAGGAGCAGCCTCTTCCTGTGACCAGACCAGGCCACTACATACAGGGGCTGCTTCGCAGCAGCTTCCTCTACACCCCCCATGCCCACTGACTCTGATGGAGGCAGCAGGATTGGGGGGGGGGGGAAGGAAGTGGCAGGTGGCACTGCAGAGATGGTGCTGGGGGGAACTGGCTTTTAAGCTCGCTCCCCACTGCACCGGCTCCTGCTTCCCCATCCCCATTGCTGCCTCTGATACAGCAGCAGCAAGTGGAGAGAAAATGAGTAGTCAAGTAGTAGACTCAACTACCCCATAAGGATAGGCCACTACTTGCTTACATTTCCATTAAGGACAAATGCAAGATACTTTATTTATGAAGAAACAATCCATTTTACACACACAGAATGGGAAGTGACTGTCTAGGAAGGAGTACTGCAGAAAAGGATCTAAGGGTCAGAGTAGACCACAAGCTAAATATGAGTCAACAGTGTGACATGGCTGCAAAAAAGCAAACATGATTCTGGGATGCATTAACAGGTGTGTTGTGAGCAAGACACGAGAAGTCATTCTTCCACTCTACTCTGCGCTGATTAGGCCTCAGCTGGAGTACTGTGTCCAGTTCTGGGCACCACATTCAATAAAGATGTGGAGAAATTGGAGAAGATCCAGAGAAGAGCAACAGAATGATTACAGGCCTAGAAAACATGAGCTATGAGGAAAGACTGAAAGAACTGGGCTTGTTTAGTTTAGAAAAGAGAAGACTGAGAGGGGACATGATAGCAGTTTTCAAGTACCTAAAAGGGTGTTATAAGGAGGAAGGAGAAAAAAAATTCTCCTTATTCTCTGAGGACAGGATAAGAAGTAATGGGCTTAAACTGCAGCAAAGGAGGTTTAGGTTGTGAGGGTGGTTAAACACTGGACTAAATTGCCTAGGGAGGTTGTGGAATCTCCATCATTGGAGATATTTAAGAGCAGGTTAGACAGACACTTGTCAGAGGTGATCTATATGGTGCTTGGTCCTACCATTAGGGCAAGGGACTAGACTGGAGGACCTCTCGTGGTCCTTTCCAGTTCTAGGATTCTATGACCTTGATGGCCTCCTGGCAGAGTGTAGGTGTGTGGGGGCACCCCTTGCCTGTTGATATAAAACCTGGAGGCAGTGTTGTCTGTGAAGACTCTGCCCTGCCCACCAGTTGAGGTAAAAAGGCTGTGCATGTGAGGTGAATAGCCCCGAGCTCTTTGATGATTATATGCAGATTTGCTTTCTTTGGTGACCACACCATCTGTGTTCTGATGTCCCCAACATGAAACCCCCAACTGAGATCCGAGGCATCTGACATCAGTTTGGCAGACAGAGGAACTGGTTGGAACAGAACTCCTTCTAGAACATTCTTCAGGTCATTCCACCACCAAAGGGAGGGGAGCACAGCACCCAGAATGGTAAGAACCTTCTCCAAGTGCTCTTTTGACTGGGAGAACACTGAGGGCAGTCACAGCTGGAGGGGCCACACGCAGAGCCTGGTACAGCATACCATTTAGGTGCACACCACCATGTAGCTTAGGAGGCAGAGGCATACTCTGCCCATCATCATGGGGTATCTGGAGACCTTGTATGAGGCCTGTCAGAGCTTTGAACATTTCCCTCAGCAGGAATGCTTTTTCTGCTATAGAGTCGAGCACTGTGTGTTCTGTGTGCTGCACTGGAACTAACATGGAGTTTGTCATTTGCCAGCAGGCCCAGAGTGTGCCATGTGTCCAGAAGGCCCAGAGTGTGGCATGTGTCCTCTGCACTTGAGTCCTGGGGCTGCTCTTCCCATCGAGGTCTGTGTAGATCTGGGTACCCCAACACCTGAGGTAAGCAGCCACCACTGACATACATTTGGTAAACACCCTGGGTGCTGTCAATAGGCCAAATGGGAGAACTGCAAATTGGTAGTAGTTGTGACCTACCATGAACCACAGGAAATGTCTGTGGCCCTCAAAGATCGTGATATGAAAGTTGGTGTCCTGTAGATTGAGGGTGGTGTACCAGTCTCCCAGATCTAGGAAGGGAATAATGGAGGTAGGGAGACCATGTGGAACTTTAGTTTTTCCAGGTAGCAGTTTAGATCTCACAGGTCCACATTAGGCCAGAGTCTGCTCTTGGCTTTGAGTATGAGAAAACAGTAAGAATAGAACCCTTTGTTCCTGTGGTCTGGAGGAACAGCTGTCAGTGCCTCATCTGTAGGAGTCCTTGTACCTCCTGGTCAAATAAATGCTCATGAGAAGGGTCCCTAAAGGGGGAATGGAGAATAGCTGAAAGGCTTAACCCTGGGAAAAGACATTGAAGACCCAGTGGTCTAATAGAAAATAAAATATCAAATTTAAAGTGATTCATCAAACATTTTAACAATACTATATTAATAACATAGTTCCAGCAGTATCCAGCATCATCAGCACAAAATCATGCCTCACAAGGCATGGCTGAGCAAAGTGGACTTTCACATATTGATGTCATGCCCATTTCAGCTGCCATGAGCATGACAGGAGCATGACATTAGCTCTAATGGCTTTACTTTGGATCTAGTATTCAGAACAGAGTCAGAGACACGACAGTTCCCCCAGTGCCATACACAGACTATTGTCTTCCACGGTTTGCTTGATGCATAGTGTCCCTGTGACATGAAATGACTGTTTCGATGATCAGCTCTCTAAAACCAACAGAGACTGAGAAACACCATAGAAGATCATGCTAGCAATGGACAGGTAGAAATGTATTACAACTGTAGTTCCCTTACTAAAGGAGCCTCTAACTTTTACTGGGAGGATCCTTTATGCTGCAATCTAGCCCTAGAGACTACAACTCCCATGAGCCCTTGGAAAAAAGGACGGAATGGTGGCTCTTCCAGGCATGGAGAGAGAGAGAGTTGGTAAGCTTCATTTTTGGAGAGAGGAGCCAGGCTGCTGTGGAGGTGCCTTTTCTAGTCCAGGAGCTGTGGTGTTGCACCTATTGCCTGGGACTGAGAGCCTTCAGGGCTTGGATCTAACAGGCTGCTTCAGAGGCTCCCTAGAGGAGAGAGAATTTGGCTGAGAAGAGTTACATAAACCTGCAACCAGGAGGTAACTGTGAGTAACTGGACTCTTTGGGAAAGTGCTGCCTGGGAGGAGCACAGAAGATAGCCTGACTCTGGGTCCAAAGGGAGCCAGAGTGACCAGCCCACTGAACCAGAGCTGCTGGCATTTCGTGGGGCCGGCTCCAGTGGCAGAGGGATTTTGCAGCTGGCTGCTCAGCTTGGACTAACACACACAGAACCTGCCCAGTGCTGTCTCCACTCCTGCTGCAGACCTCCAAGTGCGCCCCCACAAGCAAGGGTCTTGGACTCTGACTCCAGAGGAGTGCACACTCTGGGGTGGGATAAATGGTGGCAGGGTAAATGCCAGATAGATATTTCCTTTATTTCTGTTTATTTTGTTAATTGATTGTGTTCACTTTTTATCTGTTAAACCCTGTTTCTTTAAGCCAGGGGTCTCCAACCTTTTTAAGCACAAGATCACTTTTTGAATTTAAGTGCAATGAAACCCAAACACCCTTGTCCTGCCTCCTTTGTGCCCCTTCTCCGAGGCCCCGCCCCTGCTCACTCCATCCTTCCTCACTTTCACCAGGCTGGGGCAGAGGGTTGGGGTGCCGGAGGGGTTTTAGGTGCAGGCTCTGGGAGGGTGTTTGGATACAGGGGTACTTGGGGCTCAGGCAGGGACTTGGGGTGCAGGAGGGGGTTCATGACTGGAACAGGGATTCAGGATGTGGGCTCCAGCTGGGCCCTGCTTACCTCAGGTGGCTTCTGGTTGGTGGTGCAGTGGGACTAAGGCAGGCTCACCCCTATCCTGGCTCTGCAACACTCCCAAAAGCAGCCAGCAAACTCCATCCCAAGTCCTGTTGTGCCCCCCCTCTCTGCTGTGTGGAGATAAGATGCAGAGTGGGAGAGGGGGCGCTTTGACATGGCCCCCCCCCCCAGCCTCCACTGCCCTGCACAGAAAGCAGGAGGCTCCTGAGGAGACAGCTCCAAGGCAAAGGGCAGGAGGAGCAGCAATGGGGGAAGGGGCAGTTGAAGTGCCAGCACTTGATAGCCTCTTGGCCAAACCAGTCAGGATCCCCCCTGTCAGAGGCTCCAAGATCTACCAGTAGATCCTGATCGACTGGTTAGTGACCACTGCTTTAAGGTGTGTTAATTCTAATTTAATCAATGAGATGTATATTATTTATAATTGTTGTCTTGGAGTTAGATCCAGATTATTGCTGGAATAAGTTTTTTCCTCGAGGCTCCCAAGGCACACCATTAAGTGTGTACAGGACCAGCCAGGTGGAGGCACCGCCACTGTATATGCTTTAGGTGCAAGGGACTGCAGCAAGGGGGTGCATAGGGAATCCTCAACTAAACAACATCACCACTGGGATACTCAGGATCTCCTTTTATGTTAAAACCATCAGGTGCCGAGGCACACCTGTGAGTGTGACCTGCTCCTGAGTAACCCGAGGAGGAAAAAGGGGGTTACACAGTCCTTTTAGTTCTCCACCAATGCAACAGTGGCTCCTAAAAGGAGATTATGGTTTACAGATGGCCTGCAAGAAGTGAAATGAGAGGGAAGGTGAGTCACTGACATTGGCAGAAGTCCTAGGATGAATCTGATCATTTCCATCGCAAAGGATTCTCAGACGTACACCATAGCTGAGTAGGTAGCAAATAATTGTTTTTCCTTCTAGACCGCACAGCAAGTCTGTTCCAGGTAGTTGGTGACTTTGTGGATCTGGTCTGCTTCTTCTCTGTCAGGGAGCTGTTCTCGTTGCAAAGAGCTTTTGTGTTACTTTGAGAACAAATATGAAGGAGACTGAGAACTAATTAGCAACAGAGAAATGGTTTGAAGGGGCTAATGTTTATTCTTTGTTTGCATTTCAGCTAGTCTTGCTTCCTGAGATTTTGGAGGATTTAAGTTTGCTTTGTGTCATACTCTGTGAATTACAGCCATGTTATTTGTGCCTGCTGAAGACCAACAGAAAAGTAAGGAACTTTTTGTTGGGGACAATTGTCAGTGCCTCTCAAGAAAAAAATGCAGGGGAGGAATACCCATCTTCCCTAAGGAAGGCATTGTATGGCTTTTGCTTAAGGATCCACTGCTTGATTTCTGTCAACGTGTCAGTTTTTGGAGAAAGGCCAGTGAGAAGGCTGTGATAAATAAACTCTGGAAATTTCTGGAGTCCTCATATTTCCTGGATCTGTGTCATCTAGGTTTCAGGCCTATGTTTGAAGTTGAAACTGCACTGGATGCAGAGCATCATCTACTGGTGGGTAAGAATAATGTGTCCACACTGATTATGTTAGACCCATCAGCTCTCTTGTGATACCTGGATATTTTCTTGGCATGTATGCAGTCACTACTATGTATGGGCGGAATTACTTGAATGGTTCTGATCACTCACAGCTGGAAGGTCTGTTCAGTGTGTATATGGAACTCCTAGATAAGTGGGTGGAGTTTGCAGTGTACTAATGGCACTCAGCTGTTTTAATAATATCCAGCCAACCCAGTACAGTGGAACAAACAACCCATTTTAGATTTGCAGAGTCTGAGAGTGGCTAAGGATGAGCTGGCTAAGGCTTAGTCCAGAGATGCCGAAAAGGTATTGACGGGTCAGGAGGAGAAAACTCAAAAGAGTGTAGTGAATGCTATACCTCATGTCTGGAGCATGCCTGCTACATGGGATTCAAAATTCAGTTTTATTAGAGCTAGAGCTGTGTTTGGAAGATCAAATAGCAGCTGAAGCCCATAAGAGTGTTTTCCATCTGCCTCTGATTAGACATGTGTGACCTTTCTTCTCCCATGTGGGGGACCTTACTACCATTATCCAAGACCTCCGTCACCCTGGGTCTAGATGGCTACCCATGCTCCTCATGGGACACTTGGAACCGTAAGGAATCACAGAATGCCACTGCCTACCTCTGCTATGTAAGGGAGAGGGAGCAGCAAGAAGGATGCTTTATCTGAAGATGTTCCTAACTGTTGAACGTGTGTCCCTTCCTTAACAATAAATGCAAGATTTTGCATCCCTTATGAGTATGCTGCAACACTTACTAGTTAAATAAATACCTCCAGGAATAGATGTCAAGACTGATGGATGGGGAGGGTTGAAGGACACAGTATGAACTAAACAGAGTCTTAGAATATTCTTGTAAAATGGGGTAGAGTGTTTTTTGGTTTTTAATTAGAAAATTTAGAATGGGAAATCTGCTGATTCAAAGTATTTTACTGAAAAGCGTTGAAATTTCTGGTGTTGTTTTAATTTTAGGAAGGCAACAAGAATTCTGGATTGGTGCCAGATAATCTGGTGCCACCCTCGGGGTTTTTTTTTTAGAATAATTTAGCATCAGCCAATTGGCAATGGCTATAGTGTAGAGGGCTTGCGAACAGGAATTGCTAACAGGGAGTTTGGAGAGGGAGTTCTCCAGGTGAAAGAGGAGTAAAAACAGGACCCTTGTGGTAAGTGGCTGTCTGGAGTGTGTGTTTGTGTGTGGGGGAGTTATTTGCTGTGTGCTGAGCTTGTGTTTATCTGGTTGGTTGGTTGGTTTGATTGTTTGTTTGCTTGAAGGAGCTTCTAAAAGGTTTGAAATCTAGAAGCCTCTGTTAATTGGCTAAGCCTCAGTCAGGGGGAGGGGCTACCAGAGCTATATAAGCCTGTGACTCAGCGACCAGGGAGCTTGCGAACAGGAATTGCTAACAGGGAGTTTGGAGGGGGAGGTTAGAGGGCACTAGTGACTTCTGGCCTTCTTTAAAACATAACTCTTATCATAATCTATATTCCAGAGGTTTAAAAAGAATCCCAGTTTATACTTAAACTTGTTCATTAGAAAAATGGAGACAGAAGCCCAGCAGCAGAGTGGGGCTATCCTGTTTATTGCGCGAGTGTAACATGTATGATTACCTGCCCTGTGGGTGGTGGCGATGTGTGCACCGTTGCAAGGAGCTCCTGACCTCAGAGACCGAAGTTCGGGCTTTGGAGGCCAGGTGGCTGAACTGGAGGAGCTAAGGAGGTAGAGAGATTTGTGGATGAGACTTTCTGGGACACTGTAGTACTGTCCCACCTCCAGTCTGAGAGCCCCAGTGCTCTTAAGGAGGATGAAAGTCTCAAGGGAACAGAGCATTCAATGGGAGCAGAGGGAAACCATCCCAGTAGTTGGGACCCTCCTCCCAGAGGATGTTGCGTATCCTCTCGCACTGAGGATACCTCTGAGGGGGAGGGAATGCCAGTTCGGAAGAGGCAGGTGTTAGTAGTGGGTGATTCGATCGTTAGAAACATAGATAGTTGGGTTTGTGATGACCGGGAGAACCGTATGGTCACTTGCCTGCCTGGTGCGAAGGTTGGGATCTCTCGAGGCATCTAGATAGACTTATGTGTAGTGCTGGGAGGAGCCGTGGTCGTGGTACATGTAGGTACCAATGACGTAGGGAAGGGTAGGAGAGATGTCCTGGAGGCCAAATTTAGGCTGCTAGGAAAGAGACTGAAATCCAGGACCTCTATGGTGGCGTTTCTCGAAATGCTTCCAGTTCCACGCGCAGGGCCAGGTAGGCAGGCAGAGATTCAGAATCTCAATGCGTGGATGAGACGATGGTGTAGGGAAGAGGGGTTTGGATTTATTAGGAACTGGGGACACTTTTGGGAGAGGGGAGCCTATACAGGAAGGATGGGCTCCACCTAAACCAGGGTGGAACCAGACTGCTGGCACTAAACATTAAAAAGGCCGAGAGCAGTTTTTAAACTGAGAGATGGGGAAAGCCGATTGGTGTGGAGATGCACGAATCGGAGGGAGACTTCTCTTAGAGGAGAATCCATTGATAGAGATTCTCTAAGCTGTAGTCAGAAAGAGAGGAGGGGAGAGGGCAAACCATGGGCCAGAGCAGACAAACAACCAGCACAAAGGAATCCAATGCATCAGGAAGGGCAGACAACAAGCAGTGGCAAATTTTTAAAGTGCTTCTACACAAATGCTAGGAGTCTGACTAATAAGATGGGTGAACTAGAGTACCTAGTATTAAATGAGGAGATTGACATAATAGGCATCACTGAAACCTGGTGGAATGAGGAAAATCTGTGGGACACAATCATACCGGGATATAAAATATATCGAAAGGATAGAGCAGGCCGGGTGGGTGGCGGAGTGGCACTGTATGTGAAAGATAATGTAGAATCAAATGAAATAAAAATATTAAATGAATCAACATGTTCAATAGAATCGCTATGGATAGTAATTCCATGCTCCAAAAATAAGAAATTAGCAGTAGGGATATATTACACCACCTGACCAGGACAGGGATACTGACATTGAAATGCTGAGGAGATTAGAGAGGCTACCAAAACAAAGAACTCTATAATAATGGGGGATTTTAATTACCCCCATATTGACTGGATACATGTCACCTCAGGAAGAGAAGCGGAGATAAAATTTCTCAATGGCTTAAATGACTGCTTCTTGGAGCAGCTAGTGCAGGAACCCACAAGGAGAGGCAATTCTCGATTTAGTCCTGAGGAGCGCAGGATCAGGTCCAGGAAATAACTGCTACAGGACCGCTTGGGAATAGTGACCATAATATAATAACATTCAACATTCCTGTGGTGGGAAGAACACCTCAGCAGACCAGCACCCTGGCATTTAATTTCAAAAAGGGGAATTACACAAAAATGAGGAGGTTAGTTAAACAGAAATTAAAAGGCACAGTGACTAGAGCCAAATCCCTGCAAGCTGCATGGAAACTTTTTAAAGACACCATAATAGAGGCCCAACTTAAATGTATACCCCAAATTAAAAAAACATAGCAAGAGACCTAAAAGAGTCACTGTGGCTTAACCACCATGTAAAAGAAGCAGTGAGGGACAAAAGGCATCTTTTAAGAAGTGGAAGTCCAACTTAGTGAGATAAATAGAAAGGAACATAAACACTGTCAAATCATGTAAAATGTAATAAGAAAAGCAAAAAGATTTTGAGGAACAGCTAGCCAAAACTCAAAAAGAAATAACAAAATGTTTTTAAGTACATTAGAAGCAGGAAGCCTGCTAAAAACCTGTGGGTCCTCTAGACGATCGAACTATAAAAGGCGCAATCAAGGACGATAAAGCCATTATGGAGAAACTAAATGATTTCTTTGCTTCAGTCTTCACGGCTGAGGACGTTGGGGAGATTCCCAAATCTGCACCATCCTTTGTGGGTAATGAATCTGAGGAACTGTCCCGGATTGAAGTGTCATTAGAGGAGGTTTGGAACAAATAGAAAAACTTAATGTTAACAAATCTCCGACCGATGGCATTCATCCAAGGGTTCTAAAAGAACTCAAATGGGAAATTGCTGAACTATTATCTGTGGTTTGTAACCTATCCCTTAAATCGGCTTCCGTACCTAATGACTGGAAGGTAGCCAACGTGACACCAATATTTAAAAAGGGCTCTAGAGGCGATCCGGCAATTACAGACCGTAAGTCTAACTTCAGTACTGGCAAATTAGTCAAACAATAGTAAAGAATAAAATTGTGAAGCATGTAGAAGAACATAATTTGTTGGACAAAAGTCAACATGGTTTCTGTAAAGGGAAATCCTGTCTTACTAATCTATTAGAGTTCTTTGAAGGGGTTAACAAACATGGACAAGGGGGATCCAGTAGATATAGTATACTTAGATTTCCAGAAAGCCTTTGACAAGGTCCTCACCAAAGGCTCTTGTAAATTACATGGCCATGGGATAAGAGGGAAGGTCCTTTCTGGATTGAGAACTGGTTAAAAGACAGGAAACAAAGGGTAGGAATAAATGGTAAATTTTCAGAATGGAGAGGGGTAACTAGTGGTGTCCCTCAAGGTCAGTCCTAGGACCAATCCTGTTCAACTTATTCATAAATGATCTGGAGAAAGGGTAAGCAGTGAGGTGGTAAAGTTTATGGATGATACCAAACTGTTTAGGATAGTCAAGACAGAAGCAGACTGTAAGGGACTCCAAGAAGATCTCACCAAACTGAGTGATTGGGCAACAAATGGCAAATGAAATTTAATGTGATAAGTGTAAAGTAATGCACATTGGGAAAAATAACCCCAACTATACGCACAGTATGATGGGGGCTAATTTGGCTACGACAAATCAGGAAAGAGATCTTGGAGTTATCGTGACAGTTCTCTGAAAACTTCCACACATGTGCAGCGGCGTCAAAAAGGCAAATAGGATGCTAGGTATTATTAAGAAAGGGATAGAAAATAAGACCCAGAATATCTTACTGCCCTGTATAAAACTATGGTACGCCCACATCTTGAATACTGTGTACAGATGTGGTCTCTCACCTCAAAAAGATATTTTGGCCTTGGAAAGGGTTCAGAAAAGGGCAACTAAAATGATTAGGGTTTGGAACGGGTCCTATATGAGGAGAGGTTAACTGGGACTTTTCAGTTTAGAAAAGAGGAGACTGAGGGGGATATGATAGAGGTGTATAAAATCATGAGTGGTGTGAGAGGCCGATAAAGAAAAGTTATTTATTAGTTCCCTAAATAGAAGAACTAGAGGACACCAAATGAAATTAATGGGTAGCAGGTTTAAAACTAATAAAAGAAAGTTCTTCTTCACACAGCGTGTAGTCAGCATGTGGAACTCCTTGCCAGAGGAGGCTGTGAAGGCTAGGACTATAACAGAGTTTAAAGAGAAGCTAGATAATTTCATGGAGGTTAGGTCCATAAAAGGCTATTAGCCAGGGGATAAAATGGTGTCCTTGGCCTCTGTTTGACAGAGGCTGGAGAGGGATGGCAGGAGACAAAGCGCTTGATCATTGTCTTCGGTCCACCCTCTGGGGCACCTGGTGCTGGCCACTGTCGGCAGACAGGATACTGGGCTAGATGGACCTTTGGTCTGACCCGCTACGGCCGTTCTTATGTTCTTATGTTCTTATGGCAGTAGGAGAGAGAATAAGGAAGCTGATATCTCCCTCTTAGATGTCAGTACAATAAATAGTAATGTGATGTCTCTAACATTCGCTTGGAACAGTTCCTTATGGGGAAAGGACAGACAATGCTGGGTCCTACATTTTCCATAGCCAAATTGATTGTTTCGGTAGTGGTTTGTTCTTGTTCAGCTTCTTCAGTCAAATTGGTGAAGGGACTAATACAGCTACAGCAACTTTCTAAAAGCAGGAGGAGATAGATTAGATCTGGCAGCTTGTGGCCAGATTCTTAGCACAGGTTTAGTGCTTGGCCCCCTTCTGTGTATGCACATGTTCAGCTAAAGCCTTCTGCTGAACAGGATACATTCAACACCACCAGTAAGGCATCTCCCAGAGATTTTAAAGAGATTCCTTTTAAGTTACCTTCCATTCGAACTAAACTTTTTCTAAATCTCTTGCTGCAATTTGGAACTTGAGCAAACCTCCTTAAGTGAAAAGAGCTTTATCTGGTTGAAAATGGCAAGAGTTACAAGCAACTAACCAGATGTTGCAGTCTCCAATTTGATTGAAAGGATATAATTAAACAACAAACACTTTAATGAAAGTAAAATTAGGAAGAAATGGACACAAACTGCTTAACTGAGGTCAAGACATCCTAATAGAGGTTGGGGCCCAAGGGCTGAAGGACCAGAATATCAACTTACCTTCTTGAGAGGAATGTTTAGTTGTGGCTCTATGAACATGGGAATAGAGGTTTGTTACTGTAGATTTCCACTGCCTGTTCCCCTGATTAAAACCAGAAGATGCTTCAGGAGATCAAACAGACAAATATGGCTTCTGTGGTCATTACTAAAAATATTTTTACCAGGCTAGCTATTTTCTTTGAAGATGCAGTTTTATAGATTGAATACCAGCAGGTCATTTGCATATTGTTAGCAAATTGGTTCAATGTTTTGTATTGTTCACTATGTTATAATTCAAGCGAAGTAGGCTATGAAACACAGGAGGCATTTTAGATATTAAAATTAAAAGTATTTTGCAAAAATTCATTTCTAGCTACAATGTATAACAATTATAGAAACTACATAGAAGGCTAGGACTACAAGGAGGAGTAACGGTAGTTCGAATTAGGATCTTTAATTCGAACTACCTACTCGTGGCCGCGTAGCCACGTGGGCATGGAGTTCGGACTAAGGGGGATTTAAAAATGGTGGCGCCCGGGAACATGCAAATGAAGCCCGGGAGCATGCAAATGAACCTCAGGGCTTCATTTGCAACTCCGCTTGCCCTCATTACCCTACCTAGCTCGAACTAACGAGCTACTGTAGACATACCCTAACAGGGTTTAAAAGAGAATGAAATAAATTCATGGAGGTTAAGTCCATAAATGGCTATTAGCAGGGCTTGACAAGCGGTGGCAAGCCCCGCTCGCCAGCCGCGTGATTTGTCACGCTGCGCATGTGCAGACCGCGCTGCGCATGCGCTGATTGTGCTGCGGCGCCGTGCCGGCTTAAAAAATCTACTCACCCCAGGCGAGTAGATTG